>OX381701.1:2782463-5182463 GCA_947462355.1 Caradrina kadenii | reverse complement strand
CTACGAATGACAGCCGGGACCAACGGCTGTACGTGGTTTGCACGGGGGTGTCACACTACCAACTTTCAAACTCCGGGCTGCTACTGAGTAAATCCTAATGGATAAACCCAATAACCCTTTTGCTTATCAGACCACAAGACCAACGGGGCAGTCAACAATATAACACTACTAGAAGAGAACTGTTATTAAATGTGATATTAATGTGTTAGTATTAAAATTGTTGAAGGTATACTGGATAGCGTTTTCATAATAATAAATCGTTTACTTGCGTAAATAAGGTACAGAAGGTTGACAACATAAATAAAATTGTTCTTTTATTCTGCCTATAATGTCGGCGTGCAAATGTAAAACAGAATAGTTTATTATACATTAATTAACTGCCTTGTTGGCGTAGTGGTCCTACGCGCGATTGCTACGCTAGAGGTCTTAGGGTTCGATTCCCAGGTCGAGCAGTGTTACTGGGTTTTTCTAAGAAATTCTCAGTAGCAGCTCGGAGTTTGGATTTGTGCCCGGTTAATGGCAATAGGCTCGCCCCCTATTACATGGGACTTAAACATACCGGCGAACTGTGGGTGTACATTGTTACACCTCTGCCTAACCCTTCGGGGAATATAGGCGTGATGGTATGTTATGTGTTAAAATAATAATCACTAATGTCAATAGTAATCATGTCAATGGTAATCCTGTCAATAATAATCATGTCAAAACTTACAATTTGTAACCTAAAAACTCATGTACACTATTGAAACACTTTTCAATGAAATAAATAAATGTAGCACCAGTAATGTTTTATTTATTCGAAGTGCCCTACAAACATAACCTGGCAAGATGGGGGGGATCATAGACCCTAGAGCATAAATATACCATCACGCCTGTATTCCCCGAAGGGTTAGGCAGAGGTGTAACAATGTACACCCACAGTTCGCCGGTATATTTAGGTCCCATGTAATAGGGGGCGAGCCTATTGCCATTAACCGGGCACAAATCCTAACTCCGAGCTGCTACTGAGAATTTCATAGAAAAACCCAATAACACTTTTTGCTCGACCTGGGAATCGAACCCAAGACCTCTAGCGTAGCAGTCGCGCTTAGGACCACTAGGCTACCGAGGCAGTACTAGACCCTAGAGCATATACATAGACATTATACAAGGTGTTAGTTTTTAGTGAGGTCTTGGGTTCGATTCCCAGGTCGAGCAAAAAGTGTTATTGGGCTTTTCTATGAATTTCTCAGTAGCAGCTCGGAGTTAGGATTTGTGCCCGGTTAGTGGCAATAGGCTCGCCCTCTAGTACATGGGACCTAAACATGCCGGCGATCTGTGGGTGTACATTAGTACACATCTGCCTAACCCTTCGGGGAATAAAGGCGTGTTGGTATGTAGTGTTATTAGTTTAAACAAGAGACATACTTCAAGGGAGTGTAGTGCTTATGAAAATAAACCACTTTCACTATGAAATCAAACTTAAAATTGCGGAAAAAAAATCAGCTGTTCCTTACATGTTGTCGAGTTATGCGGACATAAATGTATGGAGCAGTTGATTATATTTTTTGTTTCGTACTATAGTAAAAGTTTCCCATCTTCATGAGTACTGCACTCTCTTAAAGCGAGTCCCTCGTTTACCCTAACACACTGTAAATTACCCATACTTTGAACGCGGTTTCTCCACCGTTTTGTAACGCCTTTGCTTGCTGCTCCGCTCCCGTGTATCGTAGCGTGATGTTATATAGCCTATACTATTCCTTAGGAATCTGGCTATCTATACATATAAAAATTCCTGTTCGTTAGTTTCGCTAAAACTCGAGAACGGCTGAACGGATTTATCTTATCTTGGTCTTGAAATGTTCGTGGAGGTCTAGGGAAGGTTTAAAAGGTGAGAAAAGTTCGAATAATTGCCGGGAAAACCCTAAAAACAGCCCTTTTCTTTTTCCCATATAAACGTTTTCTAAATAAAATGTAGAGTCAATTTGAACTTTATTGCTATTCAGTAAAGTTCATATTAAATTAGTGTTTCAGGAAAACTCTGTTTTGTATGTAAGCAACATGATGTGTCGAAAATAATAATAAAACTTCATGCTTCATTCAACAAATGCTTTTTTATTAAATACGGATTCGTTTTGTTTGTTTTAAGATTATTTTATACAAAAGTTTAGGTATTTTATTTATCAATTGAAGCAGTACGAAGTCTGCCGGGTCAGCTAGTCATATATAAAAATAAATTTTCCAATCCGACCGGTAGTTCCAGAGATTAACGTGTTTAAACGAACAAACCAAATATCTTTTCATCTTTATTATAGATAGTAGTTTAGATACCTAGATAAGTCATTCTTATCATAATCACCTTCTTATCACATCATAAATATGGCAACACAGCATTATGTTTATCGGGGATTTTAGACCGTTGTTGACCTTGCTCCGTTCCCATACGACCTCACAACAATGTTTATTAAAATGCCTTCCTTTATTTTTATTTTAGATATAGATAAAAATAACAGAAATATAATCAGACACATATTTGCAAAAATACAGCGTTTTTACAAGCTTGTTTTTATTTACATTTAAATAATAAAGTTATAAGACATTTTTTGTTCTGGCAATAATTGTTTGCAAGAATCCAAGATAAAAATAACTTCTGATAAACAAACTGCTCGCGTTTGACTCATAATAATAGCACTTATTATTAATATTTGAGGTTGTAATTTATTTAGTTCTATTATTAATTCGACAACAATTTACTGAGAAGCATTGATGTGTTGCAAAAGTTGTTATTAATAATCAATTTACCTGACAATTTGGCTGATTTTGATTAAGGATTTTCGAATGACAGCGGTGTAGGTAAGTTTCTTCTAGATAAAGTTACTGTATGTGCTTGGTACAACTTGTGAATGGAGTAACGCACGCCATAGAACGCCCCAATTAGTAAATTAAGCTACAATCATAATACGAGCACTGAAATGTTACTGTTATGTGCTTAAATATTGTATATTTATAGAGATAGTTATCCTAATTGTGTAGACGACACCATTAAACAATAATTCCCAGACACAGCTTCACAAAAATAACAGTTTATTTCACGCCCTGAAAACCCGATGAATTTATAAATAACTATAAAATTCGATTTTTAGTTGCTTTGAAACCAATAAATTGTTGTGAATTGAGATGTCAAAAAAGTGACGTCATCATCATGCCTTGTCGTGCAAAGTCTACGGGGGAATAGTGTTTTGGCAGCTCATAAAAAGTACGTCAATTGATTAGTGGTGTCATCTACCCAATTTTAGGCGCGATACTAGACATAGACACGATATGTTATATTTATCGATAGATTTAAATATGACTTCCCACTGGAATCGTACATTTTTCAGGCATAAAAATAGCTTTGTCTTATTCCACACTACAATCTATCTCAGTGCCAAACATCGTTCAGCAGTTTAATCATGAAAGATTAACAAACATACAATCATCATCATTCATCCATCTATAGTAACCGGCACGAGTCGTGAGCACAAACGTTAAGTTAATTTTTGATTTCCTTTCAGGGTTTTTTAGGTCGCCGATGATGCACGCGATTAGTCCGTCAGTCTAACCAACCGCGTGCAGCGTCGGCGACCCAAAAAATTCGGAAAGAAGCCCAAAAACTCAAAAATTCACTTGAAGTTTGTGCTCACGACTCGTGGCGGCTACTATAATAAGGCAATGCAAGGCTTATAAAAAGCCGTGTCGACGGCGCGTTCGTGTTCCACGCGCGCCTCAAAGAGATGTCAGCAAAAGGAAGGGGCCACTGAGGGCCGATGCCTGCCGGGGCTGCGGGTTGTTCGCAAGAGATACCGCGCCCCCGGAACGCAAAGGGCACAAGAAGGAACATGGGTGGGTTTTAGTCAGTAAAAGTCTGACACTCCCTCCCGCCCCGCCCAGGGCGGGAGAAGTTATTTGATGATTTCCCACCCACCAAAAAAAAAAAAAAAGGCTTATAAAAAAAATCATAACGCAGAGCTGTACCAATGTTCACCCGTATGTTTTTAGGTCCCATGTAATAGGGGGCGAGCCTATTGCCATTAACCGGGCACAAATCCTAACTCCGAGCTGCTACTGAGAATTTCATAGAAAACCCAACAACACTTTTTGCTCGACCTGGGAATCTGAGCCAAGACCTCTAGCGTAGAAGTCGCGCTTAGGACCACTAGGCTAACGAAGCAGTTAAAATTAATAACCATTTTTTGATAATATACATCTTAATAAAAGTACCTATTCCCCGCGGACAAAGTCGTTAGCAAGAGCTAAGTAGTTATGTATTTTTTATTTATTTGCAGTTTACCACAATTTTTTGAGAGTAAAATGAGATGAAAACCTTCAAAAGCCTATTTTGGAAGACATTTCAATCACAAAGATGAATAGCCAATGGTAGGCAGAGGATCCTGGCAATGCGGTGAAGTACCTTCTCTCATATCTTCACAAACTAATTGAGAATCCTTGATGCTGCGGAAGCAAACTAGACAGTTAGCAAGGCGGTACTGACGCTGAACATTCTTAGCTACAAAACACACGTTTTTTGTTACTGCGCGGCTCCCGTCAGTCGTAGCGTGATGTTGTATACCCATAACCTTTCTCGATAAACTGGCTATATAACGCAAAAGGATTTTTTCAAATCGGAGCACCAGTTCCTGAGATTAGTGCGTTCATACAAACTCTTCAGCTTTATAAGTAACATTGTAAAGATGTATGGTCACTGTGGAGACTATGTATGGACCCCAAAATACTGGTCATCGTAATATATGCAGCAGACAGCCAATAATACAAAAAGAATACCAGCCTATTATCGTCTCACTGCAGGACAAAGGCCTCGTCTCATACAGAGAAGGCACGAGCATTGATCACCACGCTTGCTCAAGGCGGGATGGCGATTTCAGACTTATATTATTAGGAATCCAGGCTTCTCCGCGATGTTTTTCCTTCACTGACGTCAGTGATGTTCAAGATCAAAAAGTCACATTGATATTTGCCCGGTATCAAATCCTCATCTACTAGAAGCTGACGCCGTAACCGCTGGGCCTTCAAATTTTTTCCAGCCACTATACAAATTTTATTTAAAAATTTGAATCGGTTGATAATTGATGTAGTTTCTGAGCTAACAAACAGAAAAATGTACAAAAAACGTGATGGAACATCCGGCATCCGTGGCCAACTTTATGAAACAAAATTGATCAGTCTTATACATTTCAGAGCTAAATTCGATGACACTATCGAAGATTATAGATTGGCTACCAACGTAGCTGACATAGGAACATTTGACGACATCTGTATCCGAGCCAAATTTATGAGCAAAAATGGTCCTAAACCAGTTGCAGTTTTCATACAAGCGAAGCATAGAGAAGGGGACAAAGCCCAACTTACGCTAAACAGTAAAAATGATTTAACCAAATGGTTTTCTAGCTACTCGAGCATACGACGTTTATTTAAACCAAGTAACAAAGATGTGCTCTTTAAAGGAAACTTTGAAGGCATAGAATGCCTTTTCATAATGTATACAACTGCAAAAAGCAACCTTAATACTACAGAATATAAAGGCGATTTTGCTGATAAATTAAACAGTTTGATAGGCACTGGTGATAAAGGCTTACACCCATCTCACAAAGAAGAAGACATTGTGTTTTTATGCGAAATTATCATGAAAGAACAATTTGTTGCACTTGCAGCGCAAATGGCAAAGTTTCTTTCTGAAAATAATAATAATATGAATAATGCTCTCATAATGTTGACGAACGATGATCTTTTACTATTATATCACGTCATTTTGGCGCAAAAAGTTTTAGACGTTTCCGAGATCAAGCACAAAAACGAAAAGGAAGAACACAGAGTTGCAAGCTTTAAAGAAAGCTTCTTCGACGACAACGACGAATTTTTAGTTTTATTCAAAGAAACACTGTATATTGAAATGCTAAAAAAACGTAATTTGGAGGAAGTGGAACTGGACAAGTTATTATCAGAATTGTTTATGAAACCGTCAGGTATAAAAGTGCTCAGCCGATTAATAGGAAATGTTGTAACATTTAACGACAAAACATTGAAGTTGGAATTTGTTAACAAATCGATGTCTGAGGTTTTGAAACGACGTTTGGAGAAGATGGACGTACTTCAATCAACAGTTCATGAAGCCATTGAACGAGCTGCGAAGGAAATGTTAACATCGCGACAATTTAAAGTCCCTACTGCATTCGGAAATAAAGATTTGACAATAAGAGGCAAAGAGGATAACGCTGCACCTTCAGTATACATAGCATCTGTGGTAGATAAATTAAAAAATCAATTTGTGGAACTGACAAATGCGTCGGCACCGGAAAACATCATCAACATAGATGAATCTTTAGGAAAAGAATTTCTGCAGCTTAACGCAGGGTTAGCCAGCACTATTGGTAATATTCTTGTATCTGATGTTAATACTAAATACTTGAAATTCACAGACAACAGTGAATTACTGGGAGAACTCGCTAAAAGGCTATACGATGAAGTGGGATCTGCAATCCCGAACGTACACAATTATAGATTTCAATTAAAAATGAACACTTTTCCGAAACTTACATTTGATTGTGATGAGAATGAGGATCCGGCAATGTTAAAAGATCAAGTCACAGTATTGGCAGAATATATTGGAGACTTTGTGTGTAAAGAAGAGGATTCTATAATGCCGATGAATGATATTGTGCTCCGTTACCATGTACTGATGCTAAAAGCTATTGAAGTTTCAAAGATTTAATCTTTAAATGAAGACGGTGAACACAGACTTGCAAGCTTCCGCCATGATTTCTTTGAAAGCGACGAAGGATTTGTTGTTTTATTCAAACAAACACTTTGTAAGAAGATAATACAATTAAAAAACTTAAATGAAAACGAAATAGATCTGGCGAAAGACATATTAACTTCACGTCAATTCAAAGTTCCAGCTGCCTTTGGTAATAAAGACATAACAATAAAAATTAAAAAGGGCAAAACTGAACAGAGATTGGACCATTTGTGTTCGATAATCTCTAAATTAATAAAAGAGACAAAAGCCGATAAAATCGTCACTTTAGACGAGTCTTTGGGAGACGGCCTCCTGAAGCTCTATGGAGGACTAGCAGGCATTGTGGGAAACATATTAGTTTCCGAAGAAAACACAAGACTAATGAAATTCACAGATAACTGGGAATCACTTGGTGATATATCTAAAAGATTATACATAAAATTGAAAAATGGAATCGAGAATTTACACGAATACAAGTTCGACGTTAAAGTAAAAAAGTTTCCAAAACTATCATTTAGAAGGGACGAAGACGACGAGAATTTAGCAAAAGATTTCTTGAAGAAACTTCTTTTTTTCACAAATCAAGCTGACGAGGAAGGAGTGGAGACATTTTTGAAACACGAAATAGAATACCACCAGTGCTTTAAAGTGAATAATGTACGAGTAACAGCCGACGCCATCTTCCTACAATACCATGACGCGATACAAAGATGGTGGATGCTGAAAGAAGCATCATATCTAACAAAACAGAGCAAACATTACGAAACAGCAAAAGATCTAATAGTAGATAAACCTTTGATGACGAGCATTAGTACAATGTACATGATGAAAATAAAAAACTATGTCCAGTACACATTCGATGAAAAGGCATTAAACTTGAACCTATTGGACCAGCCTCCGTGTACAATCTTCATCACAGAAAGCAGCGTCCTAACAGTAGTAAAGATGGCACAATGTTTAAAAAACATTGACCACTTCGTTTTTGATCTAGAATATATTTTAGATCTAGAGGCAACGGACTTTAAGACTGTCAGTACGGAATTGTCGAAGACTCATGAAAATAAAGTCATAATTGCTGTTTGCAATATTATTAACAGAAACTGGTTTAAAAGATTAGAAGGTTTAGCTAAAGTACTTGATAGAAAACGAATAATCTTTGTGGTAAAAGAGGCTTTAGTGGAAACCATTAAGTGTCATTTTGTACAAGCAAATAATATAGTGACCGATGAAGAATGCAGCTTGATACAGATGAGTGAAGAAACACAAGATGCTGTTTTACAAAACACTAAAGTAATCTTTCAAGATGTCGAATTAACCTTAAACTCGATCATAGATGAAGAATCGAAGGCATTTGTCAAAGGAGAAGTGTTGAATGAAATCATGAACAACGGAACAATTATTCTAGGCGAGTCAAACAGTAATTTGAATTACGAGAAAGTTAAGCATTTATACATTGACAGACGCATTTTGCGTGTTCGTAATATTGCGAAGCCTAAACATAAATCTCGATATTTTTTACGAACTGTTTATGAAATACCCTATGTGGCACTAATAACAGCGAAGCCTGGTATGGGTAAGTCAACTCTACTCACTCACTGTTCACTTAAAACTAAAGAACAGAATCCAAAAGTTTGGATAATAACTGTCAATCTCTTGATACACTCTAAGAAATTTAGCAAATGGCGAGATAATGGAACCAATATCGATTATTTGGAAACATTAAATTTTTTTTGTGAACTGTTATCTGAGAAACATAATCAAACGACTGATTTATCAATTGTACTGGAAATAGTACACGGTAATGTGAGCCTAAAATCGTGTACAGGCGATCATAGGACTGCATTCGAACTTAAAATGTTTTTAGACTATTACAATAGGAAAGAAATCATATTCCTATTCGATGGCTTCGATGAAATCTGTCCCATGTACACAGAAGAAGTTTTGACATTGCTCAAAGCTGTTAGAAGTTATCCACGCAAACACAGAATGTTGATCACAAGCAGGTCCTATGACAGTATAATTTCTACTTTAGAGAATGCATTCGGAAAGCCTTATGAAATACAGCAGTTCTCGGAAAAGGAACAGGGCTCATATTTGTTAAAATTTTGGAAATCTAAAATTAAATTACAAGAACTGAGGAAAGAACAGTATGACAACTTGTGCAGTTTTATAGAATTTATGACTAGACATTTCAATCGTTCGGATATTAGTAATCAACAGGAAAAAGTGAAACACGAAAAACATCAGGTCCTGTTCTTAAAGGTGTGTGTAAATTTTTTCATAGACTACCTCAAGAAACAAATTAATGTCTGCCCAGATTTTGTTATTCAAACTTTTAATACATTTTTCACCAATTGTAGTTATTTGAATACCAATTTTAAGGAAGAATTCGACACGCCCTTACATCTCTACCTGATTGCGGATTACTTTCAAAATCAAATAAAAGATGAAAATATTATACCGAACCGTTGGAATTTAGATATCAATGCTTTCACAGTCTACGACACATTTATTGAGACAAAGCTGAAAAAAATACGGTTTCAAGAGAAAAATAAAATTGATTTGTACAATCCTGATAATATGATCATTTACGAGAACGTGCGAGCTGAATTCTTCGCTAAGCATTACAAATTGGGTGCGTATGCTGTTTTCTACAAAAATGCGGACAGCATTTTTAGCCATATAGAACTTAGGAAAATTAAAGAAACCATACACAAAATCAGAGAAGGCACTGAGAAGACAGGTCTCATACACAGTGTAGCCAACGGTATTCCAAACTTCATACACATGACTTTTACAGAATATTTCGCTGTGCAATACATTTGCAATTTACTGAAAACTGAGACCAGAGAAAATAAGCAAAAATCTATTTGGGATTTCATTTTGAATGTTGTGTTTTTAAAATGCCCGGAAAACGTTCGCAACATTTTGGGTTATAAAATTAAAACAGATAAATATTTGAAAGCCGTAGTACGCAAGCATCAAGAAATCATTTTTGACTTGTTATTGGAACAGGGCAAAGGAGTTTATACTTACTACGCTGACGATTTTAGCAAATACCTTTATTTAAAAATCAGAACGCCATTCCTTAAAGCTATGGATGAGGAATTGTCAAATTTTGTGCATATTTTGTATGAATTAAAAAATGAATTAACTAAAGAGTATTTGAAAGATCTTAAAACACCCGACAACAGAAGAGATACAAGATCCTTCAATATTAAAGATATAAAATCCTATAAAAACTTAAATAAAAGACCCTGCAAGACCTTAAGAATGAGACACCGTTACCAATGTAATTTTAAAAGATTCTAAATGATCCTACTATATCAGATTTATAAGATCCTAGAAGACGGCAAGAATACGCTTAAAATTTCCGGATTCAGTACAAAAAAGCGAATACAATGAAACAATCATTCTGAATCAGATGTCGAGAGCGCAGTTAGTGGTCCAATTATAAACCCGCGTTGGCTTTGACCCATCTCGACCATTACCACCCGACAATGGAATCGACTAGACTGATTTTCAATAAAAAATGACCAGTAGCGACATCTATCGCGCGACATGTGAACTACACTGACGTTTCTACATCGCGCTATCAAAATTGTCCTTGACGTTAGCTTATTTATAATAATATACATAATCCCAACAACAACCATCGCTCACAGAGAAATAGCGTGCAAAAACACTATCGTTCTGAGTTATGCAGGATCTTGACGTCGAGGCCTGTCGGGGGAGCGGTGAATGCTTATGCGAATCCCGCACCCCCGGAATGAGGCAGAGGTGGAACACAGCCATGGTTTTAGCGGGTAAGAGTCCGGCATGCCCCTCCGTTACCCCCACGACGGAGATAGTCCATAAGGATGTTCACCGCGCACCAAAAAAAGGCGTCTCACGGGGTTTCATATTGGGTCCAATTTTATTTTTACTAACGATTTCCTTGAACTTTAGAAACAAAATGAACTCAAATTTACAACTAATAGCATCTGCTGACGACACAAAAGTAGGCGTTAGCGAAATTATAGCAGTCTCATTAAGTAAAACTATAAACGAGGCTCTTGAGACTTTTCAATCATGGTTTAAGGCAAATAAATTAACTGTAATTACAATGAAAACAAACATCATGCTTTTGGAATGTATATCACGCGATAAAAATTATATACATACATGAACTCACGCCTTTTTCCCATGGGGGCAGGCAGAAACCACAGAACGCCACCTGCTACGATCCTTACATACTCCTTTCGCCTCGTCCACGTTCATACATCTGGTCATACAAGCACGCCGGTTACGAGTACTGCGATAAAGATGATTTTGATGTAAAGTTAAATGGTGATAAAATGGATATTGTAAGTTCGGTAACATTTTTAGGAGTCCATATTGATTATTTACTAAATTGGAAAAAAGTGTTGAAAGCTAAAGACGAATCAATTTCTTTAACTGGTTATACCCTCAGGAGGTGACATGAGCTTATTATAACATAACATATCATCACGCCTGTATTCCCCGAAGGGTGAGGCAGAGGTGCACCAATGTACACCCACAGTTCGCCGGTATGTTTAGGTCCCATGTAATAGGGGGCGAGCCTATTGCCATTGACCGGGCACAAATCCTAACTCCGAGCTGCTTTTGAGAATTTCATGGAAAACCCCATAATACTTTGCTCGACCTGGGAATCCAACCCAAGACCCCTAGCGTAGCAGTCGCGCTTAGGACCACTAAGCTACCGAGGCAGTTAAATAGAGTCCAGTCGGGAATATTTTAAGACCTTTTCTATAGCTAGAAACAACAAGAATATTGTAACCAAGATTTTGTAAACACTAATTTGAAAAGAGTGTCCATGGAGTTTCTTGCTCGTTCTTCTCCATAGAGACCTACGTTTTGGAACGAGCAACTAGCTTCAACTTTTTGTATGAGTAACTTCTTGACAATTCAAAAGTGCCTGTAAATGGTCTAATTGAAATAAATGTTTTGACTTTGACTTTGATACTTATGTTACCAAGCCTTTACATATTAATGATATTAACCTGTGGAGGTTTACGAGACAGGTTGTAAAGTCTCTCATGCTCCATAGAAAAGGGAGGATGCTCCGACCAGGCGGGTGTTGTGTCTAGTGGGGTACTACCCGACCGTTCTTGAATTAGTTAGTTTTGGTATATGAACGCCCGATTATTGAGTGATAATGTGTCGTACCTTTGGAAGTATGAGAAACAGGGTGTAAAGTATCTTATTCTCCATAAAAAAGGGAGGATCCTCCGAGCAGAGGCGGGGGTTGGGCTACTGCGCGACGGTTGTTGTCGGGATGTTGTATACATGCTAACGTCGCTGCGAACTTTGATAGCGCGATCTAGGCAACGTCAGTTTGTCGTAGTAGTTCGCATGCTGAGCGATAGATGTGTGATGATGTGATTATTAGCAAAACAAATCAGTGAGTATGAAACAAACGACGAAATACTCTTAAGAATAAATAAAAACAAAGCGAACACCAAATTAAATATTTTAAGACATTGTGTAAAAAGGGAATAATGATATGCATGATTTTTTAAATTGCATTTATTAACAAAAAGTGAAATTAAAATTGGCCAAGAAATACGGCCGATATTTACGCACCGATTAGACAGTGAGTTAGAAACAAATCTTCGATGGCATATATAATTTATTTTTGTTAAATTTCGCGGTTATTCGGAAAATAGTTTTATAACCTACACAATCCACAATGACATTGATTTTTGAAATAAAAATAATCATGCATATTCCCGTATACTTAAATTTGTGTACCTAAGGAGTTACGATAAATTTTACACAAAACAAACATGTTAAAAAATATAAGCAAAAGATTTTTCATTGGAAAAATGCTTGTATTCTATTGATGAATTTCTGTGTGAATCCATAATTAATTATTATTGTTATATTTTACAAATTTATTATTTTATTTTATTTAGTATAACTAATTGGGTAGATGACATCATTAAACAATAATTCCAAGACACAACTTCACACAAAAACAGCTTATTTTAGCCCTGAAAAACCGATGAATTTTGAAATAACTAAGTATAAAATTCGATTTTTTATTGCTTTGGAAGCAATAAATAGTTAGTGAATTGAAATGTCAAAAAAGTGACGTCATAGTTTAGTATTGTCATACGAAATCTATGGGGGGAAACGCGTTTTGACAGCTCATAAAGAGTACGTCAATTGAGTAGTGATGTCATCTACACAATTGCCAATTGTCCGCTGTCAGTTGGAATTGGTCATCTCTTAACTGCCATGTCTTACATCTTTAGTACCTACTATTTTTTTTATTGTTTTATATTCATCTTCATTGTTTTCACATATAGAAGCGACAAGATTATTGTAACCAAGATTTTGTAAAAACCTAGTTGGAAGAAAAGAGTCCGTGGAGTTTTTTGCTCGTTCTTCTCCATAGAGACCTACGCTTTGGAACGAGCAACTAGCTTCAACTTTTAAATGTAACTCCTTGACAATTCAAAAGTGCCTGTAAATGGTCTAATTGAAATAAATGCTTTGACTTTGATTGTATTTGAAATTTAGGTAAAGAATGATTTGATAAATGTAATTCATTTTCGTTTCGTCATTTTTACGTGTGTTGTAAGTACGTATATTATTGTAATTTGTAAGACATTCAGATACAATGTTAATTATTTGTTAATTTCTCCTTGAATAAATGAGTTTAATGTTCTTTAATTAATTACAATGTCAATTACATATGATTAATAACTTAACAGTTAAAGGTCACAAAATAACCCGCCCCTAATCGTTCCCGGCGCAAACCAAACAAACAAATTGTTAATTAAATGAAAATGAAAAAAAATATGCCTGTATTCCCTAAAGGGTTAGGCAGAGTTGTACTAATTTACAGCCACAGTTCGCCGGTATATTAAGGTTCCATGTAAAAGGGGGCGAGCCTATTGCCATTAACCGGACACAAATCCTAACTCCGAGCTGCTACTGAGAATTTCATAGAAAAACCTAATAACACTTTGCTCGACCTTAATCGGAACCAAGACCTCTAGCGTAGCAGTCGCGCTTGAGACCACTAGGCTTACTCAGCAGTTACATACATTTTTAACCCCCGATTCAAAAAGAAGAGTATTATAAGTTTGACGTGTCTGTGTGTCTGTCTCCGTCTGTCACCGTAGCTCTTAAACGGGTGAACCGATTTGAATGCAGTTTTCTTTATTTGAAAGCAGGTTTCCTAGCGATGGTTCTAAGATATGTTTTATCAAAATCGGTTCAGCGGTTTCAAGGTTATCAGCTCCTTTGTTAACTGCGATAGGGATGTCAATTCTTCTGTCGGGGGTTATTTAAAATTTTTAATTTTATTCATTGTTACACTGAAAAAATCCCAAAATAAAACCAAAATTAATGGAATAAAATATTGTATTTAGGTATGGCATTATACGTATAACATATTTTTATAATATAACATTAGTGTTTAGAATTCATCATTCTCAAATGGATGGAATTTGTGGCCCAGAGAACTGAAACAAAAAAATGATTTGTTAACCTTAATGGAGACTAGCCAAGTACGCGGGAGATATTACAGTGTGCAAGTGTGTGCGCAAACACAGGTGCACTCCCTCTTCCCTATCTCCCATAGTCCGATGGGCCGGAAAACCGACACAACCGGAGAGAGATCAAGCTCCGGACTAACGGCTTTACGTGCTTTCCGAGGCACGAGGGTGCCACACCGCCAACTTCCAAACTCCGGGATGTTACTTAAAAACTCTTGAAAAATCCAATAACACTTTGCCCGACCTGGGGAATCGAGCCCAGGACCGCACGTGTAACAGTCGCATTTGCCAGCACGAGACCAACGACTCATGATTGACCGAAACAATTGGATACATGACACCATTTAACAATAATTCCAAGACACAATTTCACAAAAATACCAGTTTATTTTAGCCCTGAAAACCCGATGAATTCTTAAAATAACTATAAAATTCGATTTTTAGTTGCTTTGAAATCAATAAATAGTAAATTAAAGTGACGTCATAGTTTAGTATTGTCGTACAAAGTCTATGGGGAAACGCGTTTTGACAGCTCATAAAAAGTACGTCAATTGATTAGTGGTGTCATCTACCCAATTCAAGGGTATTGTGCCCTGAGTTGTGAGCAAATTGTGTTCCAGCTTCGTATTTACATACAAGACAAAAATTATCTCACCGCGGCATTAGTTACTGCTAGGCTGACTGCTGGTGTTAGGACGGCCGATTTTACGAGAAGAATAGGGAGTCTCTTTCTTTTTGTGTACAAGAGTTGCTTATATAACAAAGGTGAGCACTAAATAAGGGTATTTGAAAATTTAACCCCCAAATAGGAAGAAATAAGGGATGAAAATTTTCAATTTTTCAATCGGAAATCCCATAGACGCGTGTGTTTACAATTCGATTATTTTTAATTCATTACATAATTATAAATTAACATTATTTATTTATTAACCTGACTCAAAGAGGGGTGTTATAAGTTTGACGTGTCTGTCTGTCTGTGACACCGTAGCTCTTAAACGGGTGAACCGATTTGAATGCGGTTTTTTTTTATTTGAAAGCAGGTTTCCTAGCGATGGTTCTTAGATATGTATTATCAAAATCGGTTCAGCCGTTTCAAAGTTATCAGCTCTTTTGTTAGCTGCGGTAGGGATCTTTATTCTTCTGTCGGGGGTTACTTAATTGCTTGTTTTATATTGAAACTACTCACGCTGTCATAGGCACGAGTCGGCCATTGCAGTCGAAAGAGTCGATAAGACTCATATCTTCTTGAGACAACTTGAAGTCGAAAACATCGAAATTGCTCGCGATACGCGACTTCGTAACCGACTTCGGGATCACGATGACTCCGCGATCCACTTGGTACCTGAAAGAAATAATCAAAACTCATCATCATCTGCACAGCCTTTTCCCAACCATGTTGGGGTCGGCTTCTGGTCTAACCGGACGCAGCTGAATACCAGTGTTTTACATGGAGCGACTGCCTATCTGACCTCCACAACCCAGTTACTGGGCAACACGATACCTCTTGGTAAGACTAGTTGTCAGACTTCCCGGTTTCTGACTATCCGTAACGACTGTCAAAGATCTACGAATGACAGCGTAACGACTAGTCGTGCCACTTGAGGAAAATAGAAAGAAAATGAGCGCGCGCACTGCTCTCTCTTACTCCTACAGTAATATACGAAACGTAACTCTCTCTCTTTCTATCTTCACTAACTTATATCTCCGTCTCAACTTCTGTTCGCCCGATCACACTCACTTCCGTAACGCTCTTGTCACGCGTTCACCAGTTTACTCCCCAAGTCAAGCGTGCGTAAATAAGTTTTACTTCAAAAATTGTTGTTTTTAGATTTACCTGATAAGTACTTGTGCAACAGTCTTGCCCAGTCGGTCAGCGATGGCCTTCAATTTGGGGTCATCCAGCAGGTTGGGGTCACCGGGCTTGGCCCAGGGTCTGTCCGGAGACCCCAGAGGGGAGTATGCCGTGATCTTGATATTGCGAGCCTCGCAGAAGTCTTTGAGACGTCGCTGATTCAGATAGGGGTGGCATTCCACCTAGAAGGTCAGGTAAGGAATTTAAATTAATCCTACTTAGTATTGCTACTATTACAAACGCGACTTTGGGAGGGAGGATGTATGGATGGATGATGGCGCTCTATCATAGGATGTTCGTAAAGTTTAATTAACATACTATCACGCCTATATTCCCCGAAGGATTAAGCAGAGGTGTACTAATATACAACGACAGTTCGCTGGTATGTTTAGGTTCCATTAGAATGTCATAAAAACTGACACTTTTGAACGTCAATTACATGTTAAAATTAAAAATATTGAATTTAGTTGCCCATTCCAAAAGGTAGTTTCGTATGGAGAAGAACGGGCAAGAAACTCCATACATACTGTTTAAAACAAAAAATGTATTACAATAAGTTGTACAATTCCATAAAACTATACTGATGTCAAAACGATCTATCAAAAAAAGTCACTCAAAGTACTGCAATACGTACTCAGTGCTACCTAAGTTAATTGCAATATTAAATACATTTATACATTTCAAAGACAAGGAATCAGTGTGTGAGGCGTACTCAAATGTAGAATTAATGTCGGAGAGAAAAATAATTAATCAAAATAAAGTACTTATATAATTAAATTAGTAACCAGTTCATTTTGTCAAGAGACTGATTGTGGGAAACCCAAAAATCTACTTGACGTTTCTGTTCACGACTCGTGGCGGCTACATTATCCTTACCTGGTTTGTCACTGGTACTATTTTAGCGCTTTTAAGCAGTCTCTCAATCTGCTTCGAGTTAAAGTTGGACACTCCGATGCTTTTGACGAGGCCCTCTCCGACGACGGGCTCCAACGCCTTCCAGGTATCCACATAGTCCACATCGGAGAAGATAATATTGTCATCTTTGTCTTTCGGGAAGAGATCCACTTCTTCCTGTGAATGAAAATGAACAGACTTATAAATAAACGAATTTCGGGAAAATCGGTAGTTTGTAGTCGATTGGAAGCTCTCAACGGAACAAGATCAAAACGAAAACATTGGAAAGAGTGAAATAACTGAAGATACCTAAAAATATTGGAGTTACTATTGAAAGAATTCAATATAGTCCACACTATAACAAGAGTAGAGCAGTAACCAAAGACGTATCTTAACGAAGGTACCTTATAAGCCTGGGGCCAGTGAATCAGGTACAGGTCCAAATACTTCAAGTTCAAGTTGTCAAGAGTTGCCAGAAGAGCATTCTTCACCAAGTCCGGACGATGGAAGGTATTCCATAACTTTGAAGTTATGAAGAGGTCTTCCCTGGAAACAGAATGAATAAATTATGTTAGTGCTGCCAAACATAACATGCCATCACGCCTGTATTCCCTGAAGGGTTAGGCAGGGGTGTAAAAGTGTACACCCACAGTTCGCCGGTATGTTTAGGTCCCATGTAATAGGGGGCGAGCCTATTGCCATTAACCGGGCACAAATCCTAACTCCGAGCTGCTACTGAAAATTTCATAGAAAAACCTAACATTTTGCTTAACCTGGGAATCGAATCCAAGACCCCACGTTCAGCGATTCAAAGTGGCATTTGCCATGCCTTTAAACAATCTACACAAGCAGCCGGCATTTGCCGCTGGCGGCCGCAGAGCATCATTCCAGTTGTGACTGCCGGGTAGAACGCTCCCCGCCCAACCCGCCGGCACAACTCGGCGGCCATGCACGTTTGCGCGGCAAGATCTGTGGCTCAGTTACCCGCCGGTTTGGAGACGGCATAACCGCCGACACTATAGCCTTAAGAGGCTTTCATAGATAAAAAGACTCACCTCTTAACAGTGCCATCGGCAATCTTTGCGGTGATAGCAGCTCCGACCTCCTTCTCGTTACCATAGACATATGCGCAGTCTATGTGCCTGTAACCGATGTCTATGGCATTCTTCACAGCTTCTGTCACTTCACCTGGCTTCGACTGTGAGGAAAACAGGAAGAAAAGATAAGTATGTAACTGAGTGAAAATAAAGACCCCTACCTCAGCTAACAAAAGAGCTGATAACCTTGAAACGGCTGAACCGATTTTGATAAAACATATCTAAGAAGCATCGCTAGGAAACCTGATTTCAAATTAAAACAAACCGCATCCAAATCTGTTCACCCGTTTAAGAGCTATGGCTCTTTTTGAGTCAGGGGTTAAAAATTGAAGTAACTGCCTCGTTAGCCTAGTGGTCTTAAGTGCGACTGCTACGCTAGAGGTCTTGGGTTCGATTCCCAGGTCGAGCAAAAAGTGTCATTGGGTTTTTCTATGAAATCCTTAGTAGCAGCTCAGAGTTAAGATTGTGCCCGGTTAATGGCAATAGGCTCGCTCCCTATTACATGGGACCTAAACATACCGGCGAACTGTGGGTATACATTTGTGTTTATGCATTATCTAGTCTATCTTATGTCAATTGTTATCAGTAACCCTTCTCTGTTATCCAATATAACATAAGTGGGTAGACTCAAATATATTGATTAGCTTCCTGATATCATTTTGCTATAACACACCATGTTTTTATTTAAAAAAGATAATGAATATTGTTAAACTTAACTTTATATAATTTTTTTACATTGAAAATACACGTTGCGTATAAAAAACGTATTTACATTTATTTTGAATGCTTTATTCATATCAGTAGGTATTTATATAAAGTAATATATAGTAACTAGATTCAATATTTTAAATTTTAACATGTAATTGATGTTCAAAAGTGCCTTTTAATGGTCTAATTGAAATAAATGATTTGTTTTTTTTTTTTTGGGGGGTGGGAAATCATCAAATAACTTCTCCCGCCCTTGGCGGGGCGGGAGGGAGTGCCAGACTTACTGACTAAAACCCACCCATGTTCCTTCTTGTGCCCTTTGCGTTCCGGGGGCGCGGTATCTCTTGCGAACAACCCGCAGCCCCGGCAGGCATCGGCCCTCAGTGGCCCCTTCCCAAATAAATGATTTGACTTTGACTTTGAATTACTCTATTTGCACACCATTACTTATTTACACAATAATATTTACAGCCTTAAAATTAGAAATCCTGGTTGGGGCGTAGCTTTTGCATGGCTTTTGAGTAGAGCCACAATTTCTTTCCCGAAAACAATCTCATCCGAGCTACCATTTTGGAAATATAAATCGTTTTACATAAAAAGAAAAAGTTGAAGGCCCTTATCTCGGAAACGGTGCGTCGGAGGGCCATGCTTCTCAAACCCTACATGGTTTCTATGGACAAGCTTAATCAGTTGCTGCAATAAAAATTGTCGAATTCTATAAAAAAAAATCTTCGAAAAATTGACTAAGTCCCAAAATTTTTTGTTTTTCTTTGTTGCTCATAGTGCCCCTAGGTGTATACTCCAACTCCCACACCCCACCCCTAAGACGACCCACTGACCGAAATCCTTAATAAAACTTTTTTTACTGATTTTATCAATTGCTTGAAATAAAGTGATGTGTTATGTTGGTGTATTAATATCTCTTTTAAGACACCATTGCTTTTCGTTTTTGTAATTGAAGGGTTTGTATTTCTAAGCGGTCTTTTTGGAAATCTATGGGGGAGGCCCATGTCTATTTGTGGACGTCCTGAGCCTGATATGTTGATGGTGATGATAAAGGGTTCATATCACTCTTAAGACAACAGTTTACCAAAAGAAAAGTTGTACATATTTTTACCAAATAAAATCGCACGGTTCCCATTGAAATAATAAATCAAACTTGACGCGGGCTGAAGCTAGTACAATACATATTATCCACCTACAAATCCTTATTTCTAGATCAAAAGCTGGAATAAAGATATTTATGAAATGTTTTGACGTAACAAAATATCAACCTTGGATTTTGAACAACCATTTTATCAAAGCAATCGTTATTATTATTATTTTGTTGTCGAATCCGGAAGAATGCACAAACAAGTTTTTAAGTTTTTATTTTAAGTAATTAAGCATAGATTTTACCTTCCATGTACCAATTCCGAGGATAGGGATCTCGAGACCATTATTAAATTTTATTTTAGGCACTATTGAAGACATTTTGCAGTAAAATTAAGATTTGAAAAGTTTTCTCCTAGATCAAATCAACTTGCGGATGCCGGCTGTCAAAATTTTATGATGCGTATTTTGACATTCCAAATTGACTTTACGATTGTTAAATGTCAATATTGCCATACAATTAGGGTTACCAAATTCTAATTCAAAATTCCCGTGCATTATTTTTACATCCTTACATCTACCATTACTTTCCAGTCTCCAATAGTGTGTTATTATATTAGTTACAATTGCAATTTATTTCCATTTATACTAAGTCTAAACTAAACTGCCTCGGTGGCCTAGTGGTCCTAAGAGCGACTGCTACGCTAGAGGTCTTGGGTTCGATTCCCAGGTCGAGCAAAAAGTGTTATTGGGTTTTTCTATGAAATTCTCAGTAGCAGCTCGGAGTTAGGATTTGTGCCCGGTTAATGGCAATAGGCATACCGGCGAACTGAGGGTGTACATTGGTATACCTCTGCCTAACCCTTCGGGGAATACAGGCGTGATAGTATGTCATAATATACTAAGTCTATTAAGTATGTTCTAATACTTTTATGTATTTTGACGTTATGTTTTGTTCAAAGAAGCTATTGTAGGACTTAATATTCTTCAAAACAGTTCTGAGTATTTGATTAGTTGACAAAAGCATTCATTCAATGCCAGAGACAAACATGTTGTTTATTTCTATACGTTTCCTTATCGGAATATGTCTAATTTATCTAATGTCTAGATAATTAAAAAAGATGGAGTAGGTATACATTAAATAGTATCAAGAAAATATTTATATAGTTATTAAATGAATAGATAGGTAGTTGGTTGGTAACTAAGCAATTTTATTGATTTCCAAACAAACAACGGGAAGCCGGAACTTTCAAGGTCTCGGAGCCTTCGTTTATTTTTCAAATCAAGATTCATTTATTCAAAATTTTTAACCGACTTCAAAAAATGTAGCGTTTCTCAATTCGCTTGTTTGTATATTTTTTAATGTTTATTACTTACAGAACTCAAGTTATTTATCAACGGATTTGTAAAATTCATTTTTTAATTAAAATAATAATTTTCTTTAGTTTGGTCCCATATAGATATTATATAAAAATTGGATAAGTAGCTTGGTATTTATACTGAAATAACAGTAAAAAATGCAATTTAAGTAAACGAAATTGCGTATTTTGCTTTTTGTGACTTTTCAGTGGTGTTTATCTTGTTATTATACGAAGTATTACCGTTTCTTCATATAAAGGAAAAAAAAAAAGACAATCGACCTTCAAAAACTATAAAATACTTTTTATATATCTAAGCGTATACCAACGTGAACCACGAAATCGTGAACGACAAAATAATAGTAATGCTTCTTAGATTACCCGATATTGTTATCTCATATATCTACAAGAGGCTAGCGAATTGTATTTTCTGTCTGCCCTATCTTTTATAACAACAACCGTAGCGATTGTAAAAGACAAGTAAGTTGAAGAGATACTGATGCTACAATTGATTACGCTAGTTACAATTTTGTAGATAACACAAATGTAATATCACGTAGGCTGCTATCGATCTTATTTGTGGAATGATAATTTAAAAACGATGCGCCAAAAGCAAAAACTCCGAATCATAAGTATTTAGTATAGCTAATGCCAGTTAGGAAAATCGCTAGATGTAGGTAGCGTGCAGGTATCATAGGACCGGGCATTGTGGCTATCTTTAAGTTTATTTGTCCTTATGCACAGAAGGGGTGTTACTACTGAATTTTTTACCCACGTCCTTCCCAGACCCAGTATGATCAGTGCTTTGATTGATTCCATAAATCACATTACACTAATTATTCAGTTGTACTAGTAGTTGTGTAGTAGAACTGCCTCGGTAGCCTAGTGGTCCTAAGCGCGACTGCTACGCTAGAGGTCTTGGGTTCGATTCCCAGGTCGAGCAAAAAGTGTTATTGGGTTTTTCTATGAAATTCTCAGTAGCAGCTCGGAGTTAGGATTTGTGCCCGGTTAATGGCAATAGGCTCGCCCCTTATTACATGGGACCTAAATATACCGGCGAACTGTGGGTGTACATTGTTACACCTCTGCCTAACCCTTCGGGGAATACAGGCGTGAGTGTTATTTTATTCAGTTGTATAGTGACACTACGTAGGCACTTACCTAAGTACTGCAAAGACTGACTGGCTGAGCCATATTCGAGCTTAATAATAATACCAGTCTATTATTGTCTCACTCTAGGGCAAATGCCTCTTTTCCTACAGAGAAGGTACGAGCATTGATCACTAAGCTTGCTCAAGGCGGATTGGCGATTTGAGACTTATATTAACTACAAGTCCAGGTTTCTTCACGATGTTTTTCTTTTACCGATGTCAGATAATGTCCAAGATAATCTTAGAAAGTTTTAAATTAGTTGAAAGTCACATTGGTACTTGACCGGTATCGAACCCGTAACCTTATGCATGACTGGGGGATGCCTTAACCACCATATTTTATTTAAATATTCCTTTTAAATAAACTACGTTTGAAATAAGAAAAAAGTAGTCTGCCACAAGGGCTTGGCAGGGGACAATGGCAGGCACAAGACGCGATTTAAATATTTTACATTATTAAATAATTCATTCGAAGACGAGGTAACAAAAAGTCTTTTAATTACATATATTGATTATTCCCGCGTCCAGGCGGTACCTGCTGTGTTTATACCAACGACAATAGTTGGTCAAGCTTAAGATTTATGCTACTGACTATTAATATATTATGTATAAAAATATTATAAAGAGGTAAATTTTGTGAATTTGTGAAGTTGTAGGGGGTAATCTCTGGATCTAATAAACCGATTTTGAAAATTGTTTTGCCCATAGAAAGCCACGTTATTTTTGAGTGACATATGCTGTATAACATCACGCTAGGACCCACGGGAGCGGAACAATCACCAAAGATGTACGCAAGCCGGGTAAAACAAGACGAGCGTGCAGTTCGCTAATTTAAAAATAAAATAATTAAATTAAATACATAACTCACCTTCCATGTCCCGAGCCCAATCACAGGATAAAGTTGTCCATTATTGAATTTAATAGTCGGTACTCGCACCATTTTGCCACACGACTGCTCTGGGAGGCAAAGGAATTAAGAATGAAGGCCTATCAAGGTTAGGTTATCTGTGCCACTGTGTTATCAATTTATTATTTGTAGTTCAAGTAGATAAACGATATTATATAATCAGCGGCCTGTTTGTTAAGTTTTCGATATTATTTTCTTTGATAACTTTTTTTTATGGTGATATCATGGTTGTAATATTCCATGGAATAAATCAACAACACAGTTCATACGACTTATTGTAAGTATTTGTTTAACTTAGTTGAAGTTGGAATGAGGCTTTATTATTAATCTCTAATTCACTTATTACTATCAACCTGTTTTTTTGATATCCCATTACTCTAGGATATGAATGAGACCATATCAAAGAATCAACTGGCATATGGATTATTTTTCAATTATCATGTCGCATGCAAAATAATTCAACAAAGTCATGAATTCACGATTGTTAATGTAAAACAGCCTTACTTGAAATATGACAACGTCGCAATCAGCTGTTATTTTTATCGCGAGCCTTTCTATCTTTCGGAATACATATTTTATTAATTGCTCTCGTAACGAAATAGCAGGAATCAAAGCAAAAAATGAAATTATAAAATATCAGCTTATAAAATTGATTGTTTTTGTATATTTGACCTCATGTCATGCTACATCACGTATTCTAATTAAATATTTAATTAACTTTAGATAATTTATTAATAAGACTGAAGTACTCACATATTTTTTTTCCGTATACAAAAGTAATCTCTTTGGAAATGAATCAAATCGCAGAAATGTTAGTATACCTACTTACATTACTGACGGGAGCGTCAGGAGCCGCGAGACGATTCCCGGCCACCGTAGACGATGCGCAATGGGTAGCTCACCGTCCGTACGTTGCATAACGACAAGCCGTGTCAACGGCGCGTTCGTGTTCCACGCGCGTCTCAAAGAGATGTCAGCAAATTGGAGGGGCCAGCCTGAGCTGATGCCTGCCGGGGCTACGGGTTGTTGAAAAGAGATACCGCGCTCCCGGAACCCAAAGGGCACAAGAAGGAACATGGATGGGTTTTTGTCAGTAAAAGCCGGACACTCCCTCCCGCCCCGCTCATGGCAAGACAATTAATCTGATGGTATCCCATCCTAAAAAAAAACTACACTACTGTGATCCCTTTCGGGGGTTACATGCTTAGCTAATTGTTAGAATTTAGCTTTTTATTGAAGAAAATTACATAACATGCACACCACCACGGGACAACATCTTGGGACAACCAACACACCGCCATCTGATCCCAAACTAGGCAGAGCCTGTACTATGGCAACCAGACAACTGATAAACATACTTATATATTTCTAAATACATACATATTATGGATAAATCACAAACCCAGATACAGAACAAATAATCGTACTCATCGCACAGATTTTTCCTGTGTGAGATTCGAGCCCACGACCTCCGTCCTAGCAGTCAGGGTCACTAACCACTAAACCAACAGGTCAGTCAATATAAATATTAGTAGGTTAATTAGCGCTTTATAATAACCACTTCTGTTCTCTAACGATACTTACGTGTTATATAGCGTGAATGCTTCATACCAAGGTCTGAACTATTAAAGTCAACAGATAATCTATTATTAACAAGCAATCGATAACTTCAACAAAATACTCTAGTTAGAATATTAATAATAAGCTTCTGCCCGCGAGGCTTATTTCACCTGCGTTAAGTTACGTCTTTGGTTACTGTTCCGCTCCCGTGTGTCGTAGCGTGATGTTATATAGCCTACGTCATTCAGGAATAATGTAGGTATCTATTGGTAAAACAATGGTTAAAATCGGTTCAGTAATTTCGGAGCCTGACGCAGATAATGAAAAAAAAAAAACAAAACATCCCACACTCTACTCCATGTACTCAGGTTGGGACCAATTTACCCATTTTTGTGGGAAAATTTCGACTCCTTTCTGCCAGCGCAGATAGAAAAAAAACTTAAATGTCAAAATTCGCTCCAATAAAAGCAAATTCGAAATGGTGGCCACTGGTAAAGGACTTTATTTATCATGACTTTTACTAAAGAGAATTTCCTTATACTACTAACACTGCTAGTTTTTGTTTAGCAGTCGGAAAGCAGTTGATTTTCGTCATATTTTGAATTCATTAAACCAAAACGCAAGTTCAATATTTTTAACGTAAAACATCTTAAAATTTACGTATTTATGTCTCGTTACCGTCCGCCTTTCTAACTTCTAAGCCGACTGTAACGAAATAAGTTTCAATGTTGAAGACTAAAAGCGACTCGCTGAAATAGACGTTTCACGTTAAACCAACGGCCGTGTGCCCACACAGACTTCTTTCTCGGGATTTCCGGATAAGGTGACAACAGAATAAATAATTTACGAAAAGAAACATCAAAAAGAATATATTACAACATTTATTTCGTATGCGATTACACATTCTTTCAACACTTTGAGCAATCAAAAAATATATTGCTTTCCTTCACAAGTCCTTTAAAAAATATACCGAATTTGATATTACACCAATTTGGTGCCACACAGAGAAATACACTATAAATTTACAATTATAAACCTTAACTCCTTTACACAAAGTCCAGTTTTGTTTGCAACAAAACTGTTATTTACGACCTTGTGATCACATGATTTTTTTCCTTTTAATTATTTTTGTTATTAAGAAATCGACTTTATATCTATACGGTTAAAGTTGACATTTTTTTGTTGCTATTATTATGATGTTCATGTTGCATATCAGCATAGAAAAATAAATAAATACTGAGTATAGAAGTCTAAGAAGAAGAAGAGTTTTGTTTCGGGTTTAAAAAAAAAGGAAACAAGACATCACAATGGCGGAAGGGGACTGAAGCAAAAACGAGTATTGATTTATGTTTAACGCGCGAATTCTGAACGGAAAAATATGTTTTCCAGAATTTAATTAGATTTTACGTGTAATAGAAGACAATTTTCTAAAACTTTTTAAGATATTTCGTACCAAAAGAGTAATAAAATTAAAATTTTTAAGTAACCCCCGACAGAAGAATAAAGGTCCCCACCGGAGCTCACAAAAGAGCCGATAACCTTGAAACGGCTGAACCGATTTTGATAAAACATATCTTAGAACCATCGCAAGAAAATCTGCATTCAAATCGATTCACCCGTTTAAGAGCTACGGTGCCACAGACAGACACGTCTTACTTATAACACCCCTATTTTTGAGTGGGGGGTTAAAAACACTTGACTTGCTGTCTGAAACCTCACCACATTGTATCAAAAGGAGCTTAAAAAACATCACGCGATTGAATAGAATTCCATTCCGAAGCATTATTTATTTTTCCATTATTTTTACCATTATATACCAAAAAACTGTCCTATAAAATTAAAAATATAAATAAAAGATTATAAATAATAATAATAGCCTATAATTATGACGATATCATTGTACATCATAGGCCTTTGTTTTACGCCATTACATCGTTCTGGAACCGAATCCATAAGCTCTGTCATAGCATAGTAGCCGGCAAGGGTTGTTACCACAAATCTCAAGTTCACTTTGTCCCTCAGTTCAATTCGGTCCGTCAGTCCGACCGAACGGTGCAGCGTCGGCGACCCAAAAATTAACTTGAAATTTGTGCTCACGACTCGTGGCGACTACATTATCAGAAACTATTGACACTATTATTATCAATCAACAATAAAAAACACATACCATCACGCTTGTATTCCCCGAAGGGTTAGGCAGAGGTGTAACAATGTACACCCACAGTTCGCCGGTATGTGACAGGTCCCATGTTCCACGGGGGCGAGCCTATTGCCAAATTTACAATAATAAAAAAATAACATGAAAATTTAAACATACCATCACGCCTTTATTTCACGAAGGGTTCGGCAGGTTATGGTTATGTTTTTAGGTCCCATGTAATGGGGGGCGAGCCTATTGCCATTAACCGCGCACAGATCCTTACTCCGAGCTGCCACTGAGAATTTCATAGAAAAACCCAATAACACTACTCAACCTGGGAATCGACCCCAAGACCTCTAGCGTAGCAGTAGTGCTTAGGACCACTAGGCTACCAAGGCAGTTAAAAATTAACAATACCAATAGTAACTATTACTTAACTGGGAGTACCTGTGTGTGGGCTCCAGAACGATGTAGAGAAATATCAATTTGTAGAGAAATACAAATTTATGCGAATATTTATCATAGATATGTATATAGGATGGTAAACATTTTAACTACATTGGCAGACCATTTAAGTATTACATAATACAGCATACCATCACGCCTGTATTCCCCGAAGGGTTAGGCAGAGGTGTACCAATGTACACTCACAGTTCGCCGGTATGTTTAGGTCCCATATAATAGGGGGCGAGCCTATTGCCATTAACCGGGCACAAATCCTAACTTCGAGCTGCTACTGATAATTTTATAGAAAAAGCCAATAGCACTTTGCTTATCCCTGAACTTGCTTTTCGTTTTCGAGGATCGACAAGTAGGGTTGCCATATGTTGAAATCAGAATCTACTAATTTGGTAGAAAAATCAGAGCATGTGAATAAATACATTTTTATGTTGATGTAGTCATCATCGAGACCTCTCATCCCCCATGTCATCACAAATAAGTAACGCAAAGACCTGACCCCCCTTTGGTGCTAATGTAATACTTAAATGGCCCCATATCGACCAACATCTTGAACAAGATGGCGCCGACTTCACAGATAACGCATTCCTAAGGCTTGTAACAAAACATGCCGCCTCAGACTTCAGACATAATTTTCTCCCAACCGAATTCCAATCTCCAATGGAGACTAGCTAGGGATATTATAGTGCACAAGTGTGTGCGCAAACACAGGTGCACTCCCTCTCCCCTCACTCTCATAGTCCGATGGGACGGCATCAGCCACGACTGGGTTTTACACATCACATTAGGTGCTAAATTGTGTTCTTATTGCATTTTGTGCACGAACAACAGTACAAGACGCAGATTTCCACCGTCGTCAAATTCAAGGAAATAACTATGCTAGTGGTTCGTTATGATACAATAAATAGGATTATTTAGTTGGTGATTTCCGAATTGGAACTAGCCATTTTGCCGCTGGGTTTAGGCAGGCGGGGCGATGAACCCGCACGCACACAGTGATACAGTCGTGCGACACTGCCTACCGCACACAACAGGGCGATTCTGTTCTTAGACAGAGGTGTATTCTGAAATACTCTCAAACATAAACAACTAAAAGATCAAGTACTTATTAATTATTGACCAGGTGTCATCAATCTATGTCATTACTAGCGACTTCGTTCGCGTAGTTTTTTTCTCCCGCATTAAGTTACGTTTTTGGCTACTGCTCAGCACCTATTGGTCGTAGCGTGATGTAGTATAGCCTATAGCCTTCCTCGATAAATGAACTATCCAACACAAAAATATTTTTCCAATTCCAACCAGTAGTTCCTGAGATTAGCGCGTTCAAACAAACTCTTCAGCTTTATAATATCAGTATAGATTTATGTCTCTTATGGCAACCTACTAAAATTTGACGACGGTGCAAAATTGTATCTTGTATACAAAACAATATAAAGAAAAACTATTATGAAATAAAATATGTGCTGGTATAGAAGCCGCCACGAGTCGTGAGCACAACGGTCAAGTAATTTTTTGGGTTCTTTAGGGCGCCGATGGTGCACACGATTGGACTGTCAGTCGGACCGACCGCGTGCGACGTCGGTGCCCCAAAAAGACAAGAACGGAACAAAAAATATCCACAATTAACGCTTGCTTATGAAGTTGGCAGACTCGTCTCACAATTAGTTTGTTGTATTTCTCCACCTATGTATTTTTATCTTTCTCTACTCTGTATATTTTGTTTGTATGTATGTATATATGTATTTATTATATTTTATTCCTGGAAACTTTCTGTTGCTTGCACCTACTATGTTTTGTCTCTGCATCGCCCTAAGGTAGACTGGTAGAAAATGCCTAAGGCATTAAGTCCGCCTTTGACAAGTGTTTTTTTTTTAATTAACTTGACCTTTGTTCTCACGACTCGTGCCAGCTAGTATACGTATGTCTAAGTTAGGGTTGCCAATATCAAAATTGTTTTTACCACTAATCTATTTTGACACGACACGCGCTTTCAAACACTCACATTGTTGCTTTTTTAATAAAATTTTGTCAATAACCGATAACTACTATGGGTGAAATCACACGTACAAATCAGCGTAGTATCTCTATCTCTTTCTGTCAAATACAACGCGTCATTTGCCAGAGCGAGAAGTCCGCACATGCGCAAATGACAGCGGATGAAAGAGACAGACTTATCTGAGTGACAGAGCAACAGAAACGCACGCATTCAACCCTAATCTCTTCATAGTTAGAGTGAACAGACTTCTTCTGGGTAAGCTCACTCCATCGTCGACTTTGTCTCTGTCACCTCTGACCTAGACTAGAGTCAAGAGCTTACCCATGTCGTATAAAAAGTGATTTCAGCCCAATTTGATAAAAGTCAGTAACGGGTAGGTCTGGTCATAAAAATGCTAGGATAACGTTTAATCAGTCGGGATAAATGCTTAACTTTAGTTCACACAAAACTCACAGATGGCGCCAGTGTGTTAAGGGTAAATTTTTGACATTTAAAAGTATAAATCATCATCATCTACTGAGCCTTTTCCCAACTATGTTAGGGTCGGCTTCGAGTCTAGCCGGATGCAGCTGAATACCAGTGTTTTACATGCAGCGACTGCCTATCTGACCTCCACAACCCAGTTAGTGGGCAACACGATACCTCTTGGTAGGACTGGTTGTCAGACTTCCCGGCTTCTGACTATCCGTAACGACTGTCAAAGATCTAAGAATGACAGCCGGCACCAACGGCTTGTGTAACATGATGGTTTAATAATAAATTAAAAAACGAACATTGAAATGTCAAAATTTTAAATTCATAGGTCGCTCATTAAAACAGTACGAATACAACACTGCAAATATTTTTCCAATCAATTAAGAACTTTAAACCGTGTGCGTTAAGATATTTTTTACATATCGTAAAGGTCCAGTGATTATGTGACTTGAAATTCATATATGCATTCTAAGTTTATCTCGGACATCACTGACATCGGTAAAGGAAAACATCGTGAGGAAACCTGTACTTGTAATTAATATAAGTATGAAATCGCTAATCCGCCTTGAGCAAGCGTGGTGATCAATGCTCGTGCCTTCTCTGTGTGAGAAGAGGCCTTTGTCCTGTCATAACATGTCACCACCCTGGTATTCCCCGAAGGGTTAAGCAGAAGTGTATCAATGTACACCCACAGTTTAGGTCCCATGTAATAGGGGCCGAGCCTATTGCCATGAACCGGGCACAAAATGGACAAACCCTGTTGCTATAGAGAATTTAATAGAAAAACCCAATAACACTGCCCGACCTGGGGATCGAACCCAAGACCTCCAGCGTAGCAGTCGCGCTTAGGACCACTAGGCTACTGCTGGGACCATAATAAGCTGGTTTAAGTAAAAAAAAGGTGACGGCTTGCGGTCGGCGGGCTGGCAGATAACGGTTGGATTTTAAGAGGTAATGTCGGCTGAGCTATTTAAGATGCTGTTATAATGAGCGATGACCACACACGGAAGACACTAACGCCATTACAATTTATATTTTTAAAAACTACAGAAAAAGTAACAATATTACAATACTACATACAGGAAAAGTTTATGATATGTGCGGTTTTTTTTATTTGTTAGTATCATCGTATACCATCACGCCTGTATTCCCCGAAGGGATAGGCAGAGGTGTACCAGTGTACACCCACAGTTCGCCGGTATGTTTAGGTTCCATGTAATAGGGGGCGAGCCTATTGCTATTAAAGCCGCTTTCACATTAGAAAGTTAGCAGCGCGACAGTAGCGCGGCAGAAGCTCATGCCTTATCTTTTTTACCGTTGTTTTACGCGACATCGATGGCGCCGAATGAGTACTATCAAAAGCAGAAACAAGTGTTTCCCCGTTACCTCACCGTCCTTACGTTGCATAACGACAGGCCGTGTCGACGGCGCGTTCGTGTTCCACGCGCGCCTCAAAGAGATGTCAGCAAAAGGAAGGGGCCACTGAGGGCCGATGCCTGCCGGGGCTGCGGGTTGTTCGCAAGAGATACCGCGCCCCCGGAACGCAAAGGGCACAAGAAGGAACATGGGTGGGTTTTAGTCAGTAGAAGTCTGACACTCCCTCCACACTCACTCCAAGTTATTTGATGATTTCCCACCCGCCAAAAAAAAGAAAAAGTGTTTCCCCGTCGGAATTAGATTTTGAAATATTTGAAGGCATGTGCTTCTGCCGCGCTACTGTCGCGCTGCTAACGTCCTAATGTGAAAGCGGCCTAACGGGCACAAATCCTCTGAGAATTTCATAGAGATACCCAATAACACTTTGCTCGATGGTTGATTAGTCAGAAAGTTGAAGCTAGTTGCTCGTTCCAAAGCGTAGGTCCCTATGGAGAAGAACGAGCAAGAAACTCCATGGACACTCTTTTCCTTCAATTTGCTTTCTACAAAATCTTGGTTACAATATTCTTGTTGCTTCTATATGTGAAAACAATTGATCCGCTACTAACTTAATAATAAAAAAATGTAATTCCAGTTTAAAAATGTATATAAATAAGTATTTAATAATTTATGGAAATGTGTTCTATTCACACGGTAGAGGTCTTGGATTCGATTCCCAGGTCGAGCAAAGTGTCATTGGGTTTTACTATGAAATTCTCAGTAGCAGCTCGGAGTTAGGATTTGTACCCTGTTAATGGCAATACGCTGGCCCCCTATTACATGGGACCTAAACAATTCAAAAGTGTCTGTAAATAAATGCTTTGACTTTGATTTTGGCGGTCATTAACCCGCGTCGGCGCAGGTACCGAACGCACAGTTACCACCTACCTACAGCGCCACTGTCGCTCGCTGGCGGCACCGAGTGTCCATAAAACCAGTTTCGAAGTAGATCTCTTTCATAAGCAATACCTTATTGTTATTAGTAGGTAAACTACATAAAAAAAAACGTATTTATTAGAACTCCCATTAAGTTTATTTAATCAAAATTTACGCACAGATAAAAAAACTTTTCCTGTATAGCAGCCGACACATTCAGTGTGACCAGTCTAAAATACATTATTCCCTTTTTCTATTACTAAAAAATAAATAAATACAATTGCAAAAAATGGCTAACATTAGAGTCTAGAATTAATTAAAAAATTAATATCAAATTCGGTACGTCATCATCACATAGCGCGCCGCCGGGGTCGCGGACCCCCGGGGGGGCGGGAACCATAAAAGTCCATTTAAAAACTCACTCTCTATTCAATTATTCTCCTTTTAATCTCTTACTGATTTCCTCTTGCTGTAACTCTCTCCATTCCTTTTTCGGTTTCATTCGTTTTAGTTGTCCATCCCTGTGTAAGAGAAACATAGTTTTTGGTAAAACAGTACGTATAATGCGTACGCGCATGTACGGTCGACAAAAGAGATAAGTAACCAGATCGTCTAAAATAGTTAAAGTTTTCTTGGAAACCGGTGGTCCTTTGTCAATGAAATTTAATTCAATTAATAATCTGTTCATTTTCTATAAAAATAAATTTATTTAAAAAACATCTACTTATCGGTTTTTAAAAAACTTTTAATTTATTAGGCGATTCTCTGGTTACTTACCTCTTTTGCTAATTGTACCCACTCCCCCCCCCCCCCCCCCAAAGGCACAAGAAGAACATGGGTGGGTTTAATCAGTAAAAGTCTGACACTCCCTCCCGCCCCGCCCAGGGCGGGAGAAGTTATTTGATGATTTCCCACCCAGCAAAAAAAAAACAAAAACTCCCCCCCTCAGACCTTCCAGGTATTCTTTCTATGCGCCAACACTCGCGGTAAAATACACATACACAAACAGCCAGACCCGGAACAACTATCTGTAGGCCATACAAATATTTGTTCCGTGCGGGAATCGAACCCGCGACACGCAGCGCAGCAGCCAATCGCTCGGTCACTGCGCCAACCGTGTTATCATAAGGAATTTTAACTTAGAAATAATATAGTTTAGTAGGTACCAACAAGGACACTGAATCATAAATTATTGTATTATTTCAAAGTTAAAATCCCTTTTAAATTTTGCTCGCCCCTTATTACATGGGACCTAAACATATCGGCGAACTGTTGGTGTACATTGTTACACCTCTGCCTAACCCTTCGGGGAATACAGGCATGATGGTATTTTTTTTTTTTAATTTCGTCCCGATTCACGCCTGCATCCCTATTCACCCCGTTCGACTGTGTATTTAACTAGTTTTTGCCTGAGGATGCGTTCGCTTGGATATCGACAAACGCCCAAAAGAACTTTATTTTAACCTTGAAAACCCGATAAATCTTCAACACCGTCTTTTGCTAACCCTACTGGTGTAGCTCTGCGGGTTGTTCGTAAGAGATACCGCGCCCCCGGAACGCAAAGGGCACAAGAAGGAACATGGGTGGGTTTTAGTCAGTAAAAGTCTGACACTCCCTCCCGCCCCACCCAGGGTGGAAGAAGTTATTTGATGATTTACCACCCACCAAAAAAAAAAAAAAACTGGTGTAGCTGCCGCCACGAGTCGTGAGCACAACCGTGAAGTTCATTTTTGGGGTTTTTGGGCTGCCCGTGGTGCACGCGAATGGTCCATCAGTCGGACCGATCGCCTGCAGCGTCAGCGATGACCCAAAAATGAACTTCACGTTTGTGCTCACGAAAAATAAACTGTTTAGCTTTATAATATTAAGTGAAAATAGCTCTTATTCCTTACCACATAAGGTCGACAAGGCCGCCCCTCCTAGCTATGACAGCTTTCACTCTATTCGCGAAGTCCACGGCAGTCTCGTCAGCAGCGCGCGTCATGGCCGGTAGGTACCACACATCACACACGATAGCCCATGACGTCATCATATTGAGGAGGTAGTGCAGCATGCCGTAACGGGAGCTGTTCCAGAAAGCATCTCCGAAGCGGGGGTCGTATCTGTTGAAGGATTTTTTGGTGTGATAAATCGGATAGTTGTTTGGCCGGATATTGGATAGTAGGTAATCTTATAATCCGGATATTACATAATATTAATTTTATTAACAGTTCGCCGGTATGTTTAGGTCCCATGTAATAGGGGTGAGTCTATTGCCACTAACCGGGCACAAATCCTAACTCCGAGCTGCTACTGAGAATTTCATTGAAAAACCCAATAACACTTTTTGCTCGACCTGGGAATCGAACCCAAGACCTCTAGCGTAGCAGTCGCGCTTAGGACCACCAGGCTACCGAGGCAGCTCGAGGTATATTTAATAATAAAAATCAATTTTTTAATTACTGTCAAAACTTACTTGATAGCGACAGGATAGATAGTGCCACCGACTTCGAAGCTTCCCTTCTTGAACTGCATGACTGAGGTGTTGTTAATGCAAGTGCCTTCAGGGAAGATCAGGATCGGCGGGTTGTCCGGGACTGATATGTGCTCCTTTAGTCTGAGGAGACAAAGATATATACATTGGAATATAGTTTGCCACCCAGAGCCGATGCCTGCCGGGGCTGGGGGATGTTCGAAAGAGATACCGCGCCCCCGGAACGCAAAGGGCACAAGAAGGAACATGGGTGGGTTTTAGTTAACAGTCTGACACTCCCGGGAAGTCATTCGATGATTTCCCATACGGTCAAAAAAAAGAGTAACTAAGAGACATCCTTACCTCCTCGCGACTGCATGCCTGTCTTTCACTTCCGACCTCTCAAACCAAATGTGTGGCGAAGCCCTAGCCAGCGCCCTCTGCAGTATTCCTAGGAAACCATTATGTCTTTGACCAATCTGAAAACATAATTCAACTTATCATTTAATCATTATTAAGTCAAATCATTTACTTTAATTAGGACCAAAGCACACACAATACTGTTAGGCTGCCTGTCCACAGAAACGGAGCGAGGCTGCGGAGCGGAGAAACGGAGGAATATTAACTAATTGGATTGCATAAAATCTTTGCTTCCCCCCAGTTATGCAAGCTTATTGGTTAATATTTCTCCGTTTCCCCGCTCCGCAGCATCGCTCCCGTTCAGTGAAAAGGCAGCCTTAGCATCTGCGATTTGCGCAGCATCGATACAATCTCTAAATAACACGCGATTTTAACACTGCGATGGAACGCAGAGAGTCACCAAAACGCGAAGCAGCTGGATACAGTCGCAAAATAGCAGATCGCCAATACTAAAAGTAGCGTGTGTGCTTTGGCCCTTAGACCGTTAAAGGGCACTTCTGAACGTCATTTACAAGAAAATATTTAACAATATTGAAACTCGTTTGCCATTGTGAAGCAGAGTTTTGTATGGAAACGAATAGGCATTTAAATGCTCTATCAAAAAATGATAATTTTGAAATTTCCCGAGTTCAATTCATTATGTTGTTCATGGTCGATGTTGCTGAGTATTTCAGCAATATTTTAAGTGTGGTCGGGCCATACTTACCATATTGCTCGCAATCATACATTGCCGACAATATGTGGCACACGTCTACGACCAACCTTAGGCAACTGATTTAGGTAAGCAAACCGTTGCCTCAAGTCATAACATATCTGGGGTTCGAACCCAACCCCCCAACATTCACATCCATTGCATGCAACAGTTCAAACATTGAGACATTCACATTGAATCCAAACAAAAAACATAGAAGACATCACAATAACATTTATTTTCTATAAATATCTCCACAAGACTTGTATTATGTCGCGAACAATTGGTTAAAATAGTCGTTCAATTGCACGGCTAGCTTTTTGATTGAACAGCACCGTTCAGCCCCACGTTTAAATTTCGATTAGCCGATTGGCTGCGACATAATAATACCCCAATAATACTTACATATTTATATCAGCAGAAAAACACCAGAATATTAGTAGAAAATAAATATATAAAAAGATATTGTTGTAAATACTCACCAACAAATAACAGTAATAAATGACTAACACTGTAGTTTATTTTTTGCTTTGTCTTACCGTTCCAAATTTGAATCTTCACACCACACTCGAAGATGTTACTTATAAATACTAGTTTAATTAATTATTGATTGGAACGTTATCAGTCAAAAATAACACAAAATAAGAATAGTTCAATTATGAAGTTAAGATAAGCTGGTCTATTCAATTGAACGATTGAGTTTATTAAGCGTCATCTCTGAGTGCGGGTATAAGAGACTTACGTGTGACTTAAAATAGATTACTTACCCAATTATTTTAGGAGAAAACCCTCAGAAGTCTAGAAGAAATATGTCTGGTTCTTTTTTCTACCACTTACCAACGAATAACAGTTATCGCACATCAGCACTAAGGCGTCGATGGGACTCGTGTGGTTCGCCACGCAGATCCCGTTCTTCGGCTTGTAATGAGCGTCGTGGTACGTGATCACAGCGGATATGCATCGCGACAGGAAGTTGAAACACATGAGTGACACTGCGTAGTTGACGCGCTGTTTCGTTTTTCCGTCGGGCAGAGTGCCCACACACGCTGTGCAAGCGACTAGCCACCAGACCTAGGGAAGCGGATGCTATGGTAATGGGTATGGCGCGAATTTTAAGGCGTTTTTTTTTTGTAAGCGTTTGAAGTTTGAAATTAAATTTTCGTGTAAATTTTTTTTTGTTTACTGAATATGGTTTAGCCATTTGGACCGCCATTTTGATGTAAGGGTTCGAAGTTTGAAATGAAACTTTAAAACATTTTTTTTTTGTAAAATTCAACGCTTACAAAAATAGACTTTTTATGTAATGAATTAGTTCGACATAATTATAATATACAAATGATTCCATTACAAGCGGACTCCGTGATAATTCAACCCCAGGACCACATTGGCCGCGTTACGATCTCCAGTTGTCACGAGACCGAATTCTCACAAGGTCAAACTATAGGAGTAGAGTTGTCAACTACCTTCTTTTATGTCATTGGATGGCAAACAAGCCGACGGCCCACCTGATGTTAAGTGGTCACCGCTGCCTATACACATCTGCAATACCAGAGGCCTTGCTAATGCGTTGCCATCCCAGAGACAAAGTTGAAGTCATGTGCCTGTAACTACACCGGCACCCATACCCTTCACACCGGAACACAGCAACGCTGCTTTGCGGCAGAAATAGGTATGGTGGTAGTACTTCCCCGGACGAGCTCCTTCACAAAGAGCTGTAGTATAGTTGTATATTTATTCGAATAAAGTATATTATGACTTGTCGAACTTAACAGTAAATTATGAACTAATGATTAACAATACACGATGGAAGGCATCGAAATACAACCAGCCATTGATTCATTACACTATTACATGTACCGAGAAAAAAAATGTCGTTCATTTTGCACTTTTGTTAGAACAGCTGATTTTTTTAATAAGATGAATCTATGATCAGTTTGCGCTTCGATTCTTCCCACCATGTACAACAGGACAGACACAAATGGATATAGAGAGAAAGCATAGAAGACATAGACACATCACAGAGTAAATAGGACAACACAACAGATAAAAAAAAGCAAAAGAAATAACATTCACAGTACCTAAAAGCACATTTCTGAACGATTCAAAACTTTTATAATCCACGAGAACCTCGAAAGTAACTGTCTGTCTGTATGTCTGTTTCCTTATCACGTCAAAACCACTGAACCGATTGTAGTGAAATTTGACATAGATGTAGCTTGGGATCTAGATAAGTACATGGGCTACTTTTTAATCCGCGATAACCGATATTAACGTGGACAAAGTCGCGGAAAGAAGCTAGCAGCGTGTTACCAAAAGGGTATATCCACACAAACCGTACTTTTGATATGTAACACGCTGTACAGGTTCTTTTACTTAGCCACTATCCCTAAGATAAACCATATTTAACAAAGTTATCTGCCAGATAATTTAACAGAAACTTATCACGAGTACAGAAAAAAATATGCATAAGTATATTTTATCTCGTTAATAATTTGACACATTACAATCAGAAGAATGCAGTATACAACCCACTTATATGTAAACCAGGCATAACATTACATGATAATAACCAGAAGAATATAATGAACAACCCAACGTATCAACCAGGCATGGCAAGACCAAATTCATCAACAAGCAACAATTAACCCAATTCTGAACAGGCAAAGAAATCCTACCTAGAGATGGGTACTGGGTAGGTTCGCGATTTTAATGGAGCGGGATCCCAATGCAGATCTAGCTCTGCGGAAACAGATCCAGTATTCATGTCCACCGGACCTGTATGGGTCATGCGCAAACTGCGTATCTGCCGGTCTTGTTGAACCTGGGACAGCTCCTCTGCTTGAAGGAACTTCATGACGGACCATGTCGCAAAATCTCTTTGAACCGCTCTATCGTTCGGAAAGCAACGGCATTTCTTACAAAACTTACAAATCTTTTCGCGCGGCGGCGGGTTGTGAACTTGTGACAAGTGAGGTGAGGTTGTGACCGGCGTTGTTACATGTCCGATCTACCTGAAGTTGGATATGCATCACGCAAAAAATCAATGGAAACAGATCCGATAAACCGTATCCATCCGAACCTATACATCTCTAATCCTACACAGAACACATTGTACCCAATTCGGACTTAACGTATTACCCACTCCAGACATGAAAATACCCAGTTAGGGCACAATGCATCACCAGATTCCATTCAAATGTCTCACCCAGACAACGTATTAGCAAGCGGACAGAACACTCCATCAAATGCAGATATAACGTTTAACCCAATTCCAAACAAGTGTAAAATCTTAACCAGAAAACGTTTCACCCAAATTGGACATTACGTATTACCCATTCCAGACAACAATTTACTTAATCTAAGCACAACGAATCGCCCAATTCCATCCAAATGTCTCTTCTAATTCTAAAAGGGCAACGTATTACCGATGCGGACAAAACATTCCACCCAATTCAGACATTACGTACCAATTACAACCAGGTACAAACCCTACCCAGAAAATGTTTAACCCAAATCAGACATAACGTATCACCCAATACGGAAGTAATAAATGACACAATCTGGGCACACGTATGGCAAACAAGCCGACGGCCCACCTGATGTTAAGTGGTCACCGCTGTCTATAGACATCTGCAATACCAGAGGCCTTCCAAACGCGTTGCCTTCTCAGAGACAAAGTTGAACTGTCTCATGCGCCTGTAATTACACCGGCACCCATACCCTTCAAACCGGAACACAGCAACGCTGCTTTGCGGCAGAAATAGGCATGGTGGTAGTATTTCCCCGCGCGAGCTTCTTCACAAAGAGCTCTACTACTTAATGCATCACCCAATCCCAACGTTTAACCCAATCCAGACATAACATCCCACCCAATCCGACCATAAAGAAATATCATACCAAAGAGTAACAGGTATTAATGCTCAGTACTCCAACGTCTATGGGGCTAGTGTGATTCGCCACACAGAAACCATTGGCTTTGGGCTTGTACTTCTTATCATGGAACCTCGCGTGGATGGAGAGGCCCCTGATAAGGATTCTGATGCTCATTTTGTAAGATACCCTGCCGAGTCTGTTGCGCAGGCGCGTGAAGGGCACGGAACTGACGACCCATGTTGAGAAGACCATTACTATAACCTGATGGAGCAGCAGATGGGACATCATCAACACTGTTTTGCTTGAGGAGGTCGGCAGAGGTCTATATTTCGTTCAGTTAGGATTCGATTCCTAGGCCAGGCAAAGTGTTATTGGGTTTTTCTATAAGGAATTTCTCAGTAGCAGTTGGAAGTTGGTGGTGTGGCACCCCCGTGACTCGGAAAGCACGTAAAGCCGTTGGTCCTTCGCCTGATCACTTCCCATTCTATGAGAGAGGGAAGAGGCAGTTCACCTGTGTTTGCGCACACACTTGTGCACTGTAATATCTACTGCGTACTTGGCCGGGACCCATTGAGATTGGCTGCCGTGACCGAAATTTGGTCAGAAGGATATTAATATGATAACACGTATTGCCTGACCTGGGAATTGAACTCAGAACCAAATCCCGTCTTATTACAAAACGAGTTCTAACTTAAATCCGAACTTAAAACTTTTGACCCAGTTATTCAATTTTAAACTTTATTCCAACGCAGATAAAGACCTTAATACAAAATTGAGACCATAGAATCGGTTTTTAAATTTTAGTACAATAAACTTTATAACAGTAGGAATAAGGCATAAATTACAATGACTGGTTCAAAAGTACCAACAAACTGAACACGAGAGGTTTGAATTGAACATTACAGATCAGAATAACTGCTGTATCGTTAAAAAAAATGGAAAAACATAAACATACCATCACGCCAGTATTCCCCGAAGGGTTAGGCAGAGGTGTAACAATGTACACCCACAGTCCGCCGGTATGTTTTTAGGTCCCATGTAATAGGAGGCGAGCCTATTGCCATTAACCGGGCACAAATCCTAACTCCGAGCTGCTACTGAGAATTTCATAGAAAAACCCAAAAACACTTTTTGCTCGACCTGGGAATCAAACCCAAGACCTCCAGCGCTTCTTAGTCGCGCTTAGGACCACGAGGCTAACGAGGTAGTTCAAAAAAACATAATTATCAAGAAATTTTGCAACAAAAGAAGAAGATTAGTTGCGAAATGGGAAAGGAAACTGCAAACTTTGCCGACAGAGGGCGCCATATGTTTGTTACTTGTCAAAATTATCCATCTATACTAATATTATAAAGAGGAAAGATTTGTTTGTTTGTTTGTAACGAATGGGCTCCAAAACTACTGGACCGATTTGCCATATTTTTTCACCAATAAATAGCTACATTATTTCTGAGTATCATCATCTGCTTAGCCTTTTCGCAACTATGTTGGGGTCGGCTTCCAGTGTAACCGGATGCAACTGAGTACCAGTGTTTTACATGGAGCGACTGCCTATCTGACCTCCACAACCCAGTTACTGGGCAACACGATACCTCTTGGTTAGACTGGTTGTCAGACTTCCTGGCTTCTGACTATCCGTAACGACTGTCAAAGATCTACGAATGACAGCCGGGACCAACGGCTTTACGTGCTTTCCGATGCACGGGGGTGTCACACTACCAACTTCTAAACTTCGGGCTGCTACTGACCCGACTATGTCCAGAGATTTTTACACATTTATACAAACAAAAAAAAATCGACAATACGATATTAGTACTGCCTGTTGCCTTGTTGTTAACCTAGTGGTCCTAAGCGCGACTGCTACGCTAGAGGTCTTGGGTTCGATTCCCAGGTAGAGCAAAGTGTTATTGGGTTTTTGTATGAAATTCTCAGTAGCAGCTCGGAGTTAGGATTTGTGCCCGGTTAATGGCAATAGGCTCGCCCCCTATTACATAGGACCTAAACGTACCGACGAACTGTGGGTGTACACTGGTACACCTACATGCCTGATGGTATGTTACATTTTGTAGTTTCGGCAAGGAATTCATTTAAAGCTAATTACTTCTAAGTAACAAACACATAACGCCATTTTGGCAGAACTAATACTGACAGTAATCTTTCCCATTATATAAAAAAAATTAGTAACACTAAAATAAAAATTAACCTTTTGATCGCCGCGTCAAAAAAGCAAAAACGTGCCATCAGCGCCAACCTACGAATTCATCCTTTAACACCTACAAAATAGTAGTGAGTTCGGAATTATATCGATGTTGTTTTACGAGTTTAATTTACGTTTAAAAGTCTGTCCTGTGATCGTGACCGTGGCGTGCTAGGCACATTTTGGTTTGTCACCTATACCAGACTGCGGCGGTCAACAGGTTAAAAACAGAAAAGAAATTAATTGAATTTGTGCAAAAACGAGAGAAATAAAAACATCGCTTACTATGACAGTACAGCTCCGACACAGCAATTAATTTACCATTAAAATTAGAGCTCTAAATATTGTACATTAAAATGTTTTTTACAATGACAAGAAAAAAAGGTGACGGCTTGCGGGCGGCGCGCTGGCAGGCCGGCTGGCTGGGCCGTTACCACTGTCATAATAAACGATGACCAATGATAAGAGAGAGGTTTGAAAATTGATAATAATTAATTGAAGTATTTTTTTGTATGTATGTATGTATGTTTGTCACGTCACTTACCCCGATAACGAAGATCATTATTCTGAGCGGCAACAAGAACATGTATCGCACCACGAAACCCATAGCCCAGATGATAGTCAGACGCCATGTTAAGAATTCGTACTGTCTGGAATCAAATAGAAAATAAGTATAAGTGGGAGTTTTATTTTAACGCACGCTTGACTTGGGGTGTAAGCTGGTGAATGCGAGAGGGTAGTGTTACGGAAATGAGTGTGATCGGGCGAACGGAAGTTGAGCGGGAGATATAAGTTAGTGAAGATAGAAAGAGAGAGAGTTACGTTTCGTATATTACTGTAGGAGTAAGAGAGAGCAGTGCGTGCGCTCATTTTTTTTCTCACTTCCTCAAGTGACACGACTGAAGTTTAACTTCAGTCAAAGTATTGTAACAGCAAGTCATTGGCAGGGAGGTCGAATACTTTCTACGGATACATGGTCATGGTGACAATAAATTATAACTACAACTTATCTACAAGATAAGCCGACCACCCACCGATATGTAAAGGTATTAATGCATTTATGATTTAACATAATCCAAGAAAGATAATATTTAAACCATGCCAATTTATCCTAAAAACACACCTGGAATTATCAGATTATAATATCAGCCTTATATAGTCTGCCGGGGCTGCGGGTTGTTCGCAAGAAATATCGCGCCCCCGGAACGCAAAGGGCACAAGAAGGAACATGGGTGGGTTTTAGTCAGTAGAAGTCTGACACTCCCTCCCGTCCCGCCCAGGGCGGGAGAAGTTATTTGATGATTTCCCACCCACCAAAAAAAAAAAAAAGAAAGCCTTATGTAGTCTCATTGTAGAACAAAGGCCTCTTCTCATACAGAGAAGGCACGAGCATTGATCACCACCCTTGCTCAAGGCGGATTGACGATTTCAGACTTATACTAATTATAAGCCTGTCGTCTCGTTGGCCTAGTGGTCCTAAGCGCGACTGCTACGCTAGAGGTCTTGGGTTCGATTTCCAGGTCGAGCAAAAAGTGTTATTGGGTTTTTCTATGAATTTCTCAGTAGCAGATCGGAGTTAGGGTTTGTGCCCGGTTAATGGCAATAGGCTCGCCCCCCCCATTACATGGGACCTAAAAACATACCGGCAAACTGTGGGTGTACATCGGTACACCTCTGCCTAACCCTCCGGGGAATACAGGCGTGATGGTATGGTACTAATTATAAGTCCAGGTTTCCACACGATGTTTTCCTTCACCGATGTCAGTGATGTCCAATATACTTTTTTTTTAAGGTCACACTAGGAATGTCTCCTGTATCGTAGGTGCGTTAACAGACATATAAATTCACATACACAAACAGCCAGACCCGGAACAACTGGCTGTAGGCCATATAAATATTTGTTCCGTGTGGGAATCGAACCCGCGACACGCAGCACAGTAGCCAATCGCTCAGCCACTGCACCCACAGTGCTGACTTAAAAAGTACATACAAATTGAAAAACTACATTGGTATTGGCCGCAGTATCAAACACGCAACCTTATGACGCGGAAGCCTTAACCACTGAGCCATCACACAGTGAATTAGGTAGATGACATCATTAAACAATAATTCCGAGACACAACTTCACAAAAAAAAAACAGTTTATTTTACCCCTGAAAACGCGATGAATTTTTAAATAACTATAAAATTCGATTTTTAGTAGCTTTGAAATCCATAAATAGTGAATTGATATGACAAAAAAGTGACGTCATAGTTTAGTATTGTCATACAAAATCTATGGGGGAATCGAGTTTTGACAGCTCATAAAAACTACGTCTATTGATTAGTGGTGTCATCTACCCAATTAAAATTCAAGCTGTATAGTAATTACCTATTAGTCCTAGTGAGGAGGTTCCAGCTCCTTAGCTCTTCGGCCTCGAAGACGGAGGTGACCTGGTCTTCAATGATGGACTCCATGCCAGCCTTGACCAAGTCCAGGCAGTTCGCCAGGTGGAATTCGATGTTACTCTGGAAAAACCGAACATGTACTGATTAAAATCTGGTAATGGGGGGCGAGCCTATAGTCGTTACCATCATCACGCTTGTATTCCCCGAAGGGTTAGGCAGAGGTGTAACAATGTACACCCACAGTTCGCCGGTATGTTTAGGTCCCATGTAATAGGGGGCGAGCCTATTGCCATATAGTCGAGAGCCTATAGCCGTTAACCGGGAACAAATCCTAACTCCGAGCTGCTACTGAGAATATTATAGAAAAACCCAATAACACTTGCTCGACCTGGGCATCGAACCCAGGACACCAGGCTCAACAGTTGCGTTTATGACCAAAAGACGAACGAGGCAGCGAATAATTCAACTAATATCTATGCTAATATTTTAAAAGAGACTAGCAGAACCAGCAAACGTTGTTTTGCGATTTTCTTATTTTGGTGTATAATAAATAGATCTTGGCCAATTCTCAGACCTACCCGATAAGTACACAAAAATTCATAAAAATCGGTTCAGCCGTTTTGGAGGACTTTGGTAACAAACATTGCGACAAGAGAATTTTAAATCTATAATAATATTATAAAGCTGAAGAGTTTGTTTGTTTGTTTGGTTGAACGAGCTAATCTCAGGAACTACTGGTGTAAATGAAAAAAAATATTTTTGTGTTGGATAGTTCATTTATCGAAAAAGGCTTCAGGCTTTATAACATCACGCTACGACACACGCGAGACGAGCAGTAACCAAAGACGTAACTTAACGCGGGTAAAAAACACCAACCCAACGAACTCGCAGGCAGAAGCTAGTATTGGATAAAATTTGTGAGGTTGTAGGGGGTAATCTCTAGATCTACTGAACCGATTTTGAAAATTCTTTTACCCATAGAAAGCCACATTATTTGTGAGTGTCATAAGCTATATACCATCACCTACGGGAGCGGAGCAGTAACGAGAGACGTAACTTAACGCGGGTGAAATAAGCCACGTGGTGTACGTCGCGGGCAGGTCGTCAAGTATTATATAAATTAATAATTTGTGTACATAGCACCTAATAATCTCACTTGATAGGTACCTGTACTTGTTAACTTATCTGTCTGCTATCAACTTAGAAACGGCCGTAACGAGATTTATTACACTTTCTTATCAATATAAGTACCTACCTACTGTATTGTTATCAACCCTATGTTATCACAATGTCTGCTTATATTCAAAAGAAATGGATTTAAAAGAATTCAAGAAAATGGCGGATAACATATCATCACGTCTGTATTTCCCGAAGGTAAGGCATAGGTGGTATGTTTAGGTCCCATGTAATAGGGGGCGAGCCTATCGCCATTAACCGGGCACGAATCCTAACTCCAAGCTGCTACTGAGAATTTCATAAAAAACTATATTGCTCGACCTGGGAATAGAACCCAAGACATCTAGCGTAGCAGTCGCGCTTAGGACCACTAGGCAAACGAGGAAGTTTAAATATAAATGGTCTAATTGAAATAAAAGCTTCGACTTTGATTGTCATAAAAAAATAGTGTGGGGCGTGGCGTCGTGAGTTCGTGATGATATTTTGATTGATGATGATTGACAATAATGATTATTATTATTAATAGGATTATAGTAACCTCTCCATTTATAATACAAGATGTTTTTTTAGAGTAACGAATATAAATGTGGATAGATGGAGAGGAAGAGGGAGGCCAAAGAAAAGATGGATGGATTGTGTGAAGAATGATATGAAAGAGAAGGGAGTCAGTGATAGCAGGACGGTGGACTAGGACAGCATGATAGAAGAAGACGTGTTACGCCGACCCTAAGAACATGGGACTTTTGTACAGATGGGATGTCATCAACTGACTTCCCCTGTCCTGAGCGGGGCGAGAGGGAGTTTCAGACTTTTACTGACTAAAACCCATCTATATTCCTTCTTGTGCCCTTTGTGTTCCGGGGGCGCGGTATCTCTTACGAACAACCTGCCGCCCCGGCAGGCATCGGCCCTGAGTGGCCCCTTCTAAAATTGCTGACATCTCTTTGAGGCGCGCGTGGAACACAAACGCGCCGTCGACACGGCCTGTCGTTATGCAACGTACGGACCGTGAGCTACCCATTGCTCATCGTCCACAGGCCCGCGTCTACGGTGGCCGGGAGTCGTCTCACGGCCCCCGACGCTCGGAGCGTCTACCGCGGCGGCTGGAACGGGAGACTCTCTGCCTCAACCGTCCCGCAAGTAAAATAGGATAAGGGCAGGGAAATAATGATGATGAGTTACCTCTCCATTTCCCTGGGGAGGCTTGTGCCCGTTTTGCACCCTTTCCTGACTAGTGCTTCTCTTGTAGTTCAGTTCTGGTGAAGGTCCCAGAATCTCCTGCCGTTCTATCACAGTATTCAGGGTACCTGAGGAAAAAGAGAAAACAAAGTTAGACCTAGGAAAAAAATTGCGAGACTCTATTGCTAAGACTTCGCTGTCCGTCAGTCCGTCGGTCACCAGGCTGTATCTCATAAACCGTGATAGTTAGACAGTTGAAATTTTCACAGATGATGTATTTCTGTTGCCGCTATAACAACAAATACTAAAAACAGAATAAAATAAATACTTAAGGGGCTTCCATAATTTTTTTTTGCTAGTTTTTGCTCGATATTGATAACGGCTACAGGTAGATGCTTGAAATATTCACAGAATATTTACTTATGTACTTACTTTAAAAATAGATAGTAATATCATAATAAAATTGATATTTAAGGAGGGCTCCCATACAACAAACGTGATGTTTTCCCAATTTTTTCTCGGTCTTAATAACGATAATGGTACGGAACCCTTCGTGCGGGAGTCGGACTGGCACTTGGCCGGTTTTTTTTAATCATTAGATGGCAAGCAAGCCGACGTCTCAAGCCCACCTGATGTTAAATGATCACCGCTGCCTATAGACATCATCAATAACAGAGGCCTTGCAAATGCGTTGCCATCCCAGAGACAAAGTTGAACTGTCTCATGTGCCTGTAACTACACCGGCACCCATACCCTCCAAACAAGAACACTGCAACTCTGCTTTGCGGCAGAAATAGGTATGGTGGTAGTACTTCCCCGGACGAGCTCCTTCAGAAAGAGTTCTACTACTAATTAATTCCCGACAATGGAGGCTATTTCCCAATTGGGTAAGCTGGACTGTGCGAGACGGTTCCTTAACATTGTCCAAAGACATGCAACAGTAATTTACTGCACAATGGCTGAATAATGGCTTTGTAAGTGTACATACGTCATAATTTACGTAAACCGTATGCATTTGAACGTTTCAAAGTAATTCTTATTTTACGTGCATTCCAAATCGTAGATAAGTCTCTATAGAGAAGAACGAGCCAGACTCTCCACGGACACTCTTTTCAATTGGGTTTTTACAAAATTAACATAACATACCACACACGTACCATCACGCATTATATTTCCCGAAGGGTTCGGCAGAGGTGTAACAATGTACACCCACAGTTCGCCGGTATGTTTAGGTCCCATGTAATAAGGGGCGAGCCTATTGCCATTAACCGGACACAAATCCTAACTCCGAGCTGCTACTGAGAATTTCATAGAAAAACCCAATAACACTTTTTGCTTGCGCTTTTTACATATAACATACCATGACGCCTGTATTCCCCGAAGGGTAATCGAATCCAATACCCCTAGCGTAGCAGTCGCGCTTAGGACCACTGTGAACTGTGCGAACTGTGGGTGTACATTGGTACACCTCTGCCTAACCCTTCGGGGAATACAGACGTGGTGGTATGTTATGTTATATTCTAGGACTTTTTGTATTATTTTTACTTATAGAATGTAACCCTATTTAGATGGTTCGGTCATGTTGAGAGGATGAGTGAAAGGCGACTAACGAAAGGGATTTATATGGCAGATGTGAGTGGCAACGCCGGGAGAGGACGCCCTAGAAAGACCTACCCTGACCTTATTGGTGGGGTTCTTCAGAAAGGTCGTGTGCGCAGTACTCGTAACCGGCGTGCTTGTATGAACAGATGCATTAACGTGGTCGAGGCGAAAGAAGTATGTAAGGATCGTAGCAGGTGGCGTTCTGTGATTTCTGCCTACCCCCATGGGAAAAAGGCGTGAGTTTATGTACGTATGTATGAATATAACCCTAGAGTTATTGGAAATTAAAAAAGAAAACTTGTTGTATTTTTCTCCATAGAGACCTACACGTTTTGGAACGAGCAACATGTTTGATTTATTTAGGTATGGGAAATCATCAAATGACTTCCCGCGCCGTGAGCGCCCAAAAACCCATTCTTGTTCCTTCTTGTGCCCTTTGCTTTCCGGGGGCGCGGTATCACTTACGAACAACCCGCAGCCCCGGCGAGCAACTAGCTTCAACTTTCTGACTAACTGACCGACTCCTTGACATTACATAAGTGCCTGTAATTTTTTTTTTTTTTTTTTTTTCTTTTTTAAAAACGTTGCCCCACACTAGGAATGTCTCCTGTATCGTGGGTGCGGTTACAAACATATAAATTCACATACACAAACAGCCAGACCCGAAACAACTATCTGTACGCCATACAAATATTTGTTCCGTGCGGGAATCGAACCCGCGACACGCAGCGCAGCAGTCAATCGCTCAGCCACTGCAATGGTCTAATTAAAATAAATTCTTTGACTTACCTATGAGAAAAGATTACATGTTCATCGTGCATTTAATTGTGCAAATAAGGCTTGTATTCCTTCAAATATCTATGCTAATATGATGACGTGGTACATATGAATATAAACATTAACAAAATACAAATAAGGTTGAATTTTGAATGAAACGCTCACTGCTCTTAGCCGAATGCATTGTCGCGGTACATATGAATATGAACATTACCTAATACAAATAAGGTTGATTTTTGTATGAACAGTTTACTATACTTTACTGCTCTTAGTTGAACGTGATGATACGTTACATATGAATATAACTTTTAAAACAATAGCACTAAGGTTGATTTTTTAATCTGATAAAGCGTGTCATACTAATATGAACGTTTAACATATACGCATAAGGTAGATATTTGATAAAAACGCTTTCTGTTCTTAGCGAAGTTAACTCTAAGCACGTTTTATATATATTTAGGGGCTTGCGCAAGATTCATTTTCTAGTAAATTGTCGATATCCTTTGACATGTTTTTAAGGTTCCGTAGCCAAATGGTACGAAACGTGTTCATTCATATTTGTCTGTCTGTCTGTCAAAGGCGTGTATCTTTTAAACCGTAATAGTCTGCGAATTATTATTAAGCACTAGCTTCTGCTAGCGACTTCGTCCGCGTAGTTTTTTCACCCGCACTAGGTTACGTCTTTGGTTATTGCTTCGCACCTATTGGTCGTAGCGTGATGTTTTATAGCCTAAAGCGTTCCTCGATAAATGAACTATCGAGCACAATTTTTCAATTCAAACCAGCAGTTCCTGAGATTGGCGCGTTCAACCAAACAAACAAACTCTTCAGCTTTATAATATTAGTGTAGATTTAATTATTGCATTTATGAATTGTATAAATAGGTAATAAATGAAAATATATATAGTTAACTACAATAATAAACTAGCTTCTACTCGCGACTCCGTCCGCTTGGCTTTGGGAGTAAAACTTCTTTACGCACGCTTTACTTGGGGAGTCAAAGTCAAAGTCAAAACATTGATTTCATTTAGACCATTTACAGACACTTTTAAATTGTTAAGAAATTAATCGTACAAAAAGTTGAAGCTAGTTGCTCGTTCCAAAACGTAGGTGTCTATGGAGAAGAACAAGCAAGAAACGCAAAAGTGAACTGGTGAATGCATGACGAGAGCGTTACGGAAATGAGTGTGATCGGGCGAACGGAAGACGAGAGGGAGATATAAGTTAGTGAATACAGAAAGAGAGAGAGTTACGTTTCGTATATTACTGTAGGAGTAAAAGAGAGCAGTGCGCGCGCTCATTTGCTTTCTCTCTTCCTCGAGTGACATGTCAAGTGACACGACTGAAATATTTGTCACCAGCGATCTGTTACGACTTCGGTTTCTGCTCCGCTCTCGTGTGTCGCAGCGTGATATATAGCCTATACTATTCCTCATGTATCTGGCTATCATATTCTTGCATAAATGGCGGAATTTCTCCTGTATCGTAGGTGCGTTTACAAACATATAAAGTCACATACACAAACAGCAAGACCCGGAACAACCATCTGTAGGTCGTACAAAAATTTGTGCCGTGCGGGAATCGAACCAGCGACACGCAGCATAGCAGCCAATCGTTTAGTCACTGCGCCAACTGTGCCGTTAAGTAATTTATGATATTAGTATAGTTATGAAATGTTAATAATATTTTGTAACTGCCTTGTTGGTCTATTGGTCCTCACCGCGACTGCTACTTTTTTTTTTGGGGGCTGTGAAATCATCAAATAACTTCTCCCGCCGTTAGTGTCAGACTTTTATCGACTAAAACCCACCCATGTTCCTTCTTGTGCCCTTTGCGTTCCGGGGGCGCAGTATCTCTTGCGAACAACCCGCAGCCCCGGCAGGCATCGGCCCTCAGTGGCCCCTTCCTTTTGCTGACATCTCTTTGAGGCGCGCGTGGAACACGAACGCGCCGTCGACACGGCCTGTCGTTGTTTAAACGTAAGGACGGTGAACTACCCATTGCTCACCGTCCACAGGCCCGTACGCTAGAGGTCTTGGGTTAGATTCTCAGGTCGAGCAAAAAAGTGTTATTGGATTTTTCTATGAAATTCTCAGTAGCAGCTCGGAGTTAGGATTTGTGTCCGGTTAATGGCAATAGGCTCGCCCCCTTATTACATGGGACCTAAAAACATTCCGGCGAACTGTGGGTGTACATTGGTACACCTCTGCCTAACCCTCTGGGGAATACAGGCGTGATGGTATTTTCTAACGCAATACTGACGGAATCCTATTGGTTAGTTACAGAGTCCTTTACGCTCCGCTATGGTGGAAACCCAGCTTTACACCAAGGCAACATAATCATGTTGCAACATTTAAGGCATGCGGCAATGTCGCAATATTAAAGCGACTTGTCGGTATGATATGCGCACGCGCATTAACTGATCTTTCAAACCACGCAACGTGGATTTTAATGCTGTTTTCATCAATAGATTCAAGAGGAAGGTTTATACGTATAGAACATCACGCTACGACTAACAGGAGCGGAGCAGTAACTAAAGACTTACTTGCTACGTTAGAGATCTTGGGTTCGATTTCGAGCAAAAAGTGTCATTGGATTTTTCTAAGCCCGGTTAATGGGAATAGGCTCGCCCCTTATTACATGGGACCTAAACATACCGGCGAACTGTGGGTGTACATTGGTACTCCTCTGCCTAATCATTCGGGGAATACAGGCGTGATGGTTTTTTTTTTTTTTTGGTGGGTTGGAAATCATCAAATAACTTATCCCGCCCTGGGCGGGGCGGGAGGGAGTGTCAGATTTTTACTGACTAAAACCCACCCATGTTCCTTCTTGTGCCCTTTGCGTTCCGGGGGCGCAGTATCTCTTGCGAACAACCCGCAGCCCCGGCAGGCATCGGCCCTCAGTGGCCCCTTCCTTTTGCTGACATCTCTTTGAGGTGCGCGTGGAACACGAACGCGCCGTCGACTCGGCCTGTCGTTATGCAACGTAAGAACGGTGAGCTACCCATTGCTCACCGTCAACAGGCGTGATGGTATGTTACCTTTGAAGTACGACCATTAACAGTACAAACAATTTAATGGTTTACTTCAAGTGAAAAAACATTAAAATGATGTCGAACACTCGTGTAAGGCATAATTCGTCATTGCCTTTACGATGTTTTGCGAGCGTTAAGCTGGCCGCACACGCCATTATGGGAGTGGCTGCAAGGGGAGGAGGGATCTCCTGAGGTACAGCGAGTCGAGGCCTGCCCGGGGAGCGGTGAATGCTTATGCGAATCCCGCTCCCCCGGCCATAGGCAGAGATGGAACAGCGCGGTGAGTCGGCATGCCCCTCCGTCACCCCCCGATCGAGGATGGCCATGAGGATTCCGACAGCAAATCAACGAAAAAAAAAGAAGGCTGACCGCACATGGGCCACACGCAAACGCCGCCACCTGAAGCTAGAAGCACCTACAAAGGCAGCGTGTGGCGACCACCAGCGTCAACAGCGTGCGGCGAGACCAAATTAAATGCATGTTTTTTTTTTTAAATGTCATCCGCCGTCAAAAAAACTACAAAGTGAAAAATAAATTTGCTTTTGGAAGTCGGCGGGTTTGGTTCTGGTCGATGTTAAAATTTATATATGTCATACTACAGAGGTGGTCTCCGAAGTATGACCTATCAAATAAAAAAAAAACATCATCTATACTAATATTATAAAGAGGAAAGATTTGTTTGTTTGTTTGTAACGAATAGGCTCCAAAACTACAGGACCGATTTTAACCATTCTTTTACCAATAGATAGGTACATTATTCCTGAGTAACATAGGCTATATAACATCACGCTACGACCCACGGGAGCGGAGCCTGCAGTAACAAAAGACGTAACTTAACGCGGGTTAAATAAGCTACGCGGACGAAGTCGCGAGCAGGTCGCTAGTTATCAATATAATTGGAGGTATGATAGCGTAACTAACGTTAGGATTTATGCCCGGTTAATGGCAATAGGCTCGCCCCCTATTACATAGGACCTAAACATACCGGCGAACTGTGGGTGTACATTGGTACATCTCTTCCTAACCCTTCGGGGAATACATGCGTGGTGGTATGTGTGTATCAACTCACCATTCACCCCATTTTCCTTAATGGTGGCCGAAGGCGGTTTATCATCTGGGACAGGAGGCAGGTCTTCGTCGTCAGAGCTGTCTGTTCTTTGGATTTTGATTTTCGCCACCTCAATGTGTTGTCTGCCATACTGGAAACAAAAGAAAAAAGACTTTATTTTTGACTACATGTAGCGACATCTATCGCTCAGCTTGCGAACTACTACGACAAACTGACGTTGCCTAGATCGCGATATCAAAGTTTTCCGCGACGTTTAGCTTGTATACCAAATCCCGACAACAACCGTCTGGTCGGAGGATCCTCCTTTTTCAATGGAGAGACTTTACACTCTGTTTCTCATACCTCCAAAAACACATAGTACATAGTGCAAGGTACTTAGTGGAAGTGGACCGGTCATGGCTGCAGACGGACAGACGATCGGTGGAGCAGACAAGGTATTGGATTGGAGACCACGTTTAGGCAAACGTGGACGCCCTGCTTCACGGTGGACCGACGATTTAAAGAAGGTGGCGGGCAGCGGATGGATGCGGGCTATCCAGGACTGGGATGGTTGGCGCTCTTTGGGGAGGCCTACTTTCAGCAGTGGACTGCTATAGGCTGATATCATGATGATGAAAATACATATTTGAGCTACCATTGCGATATATTTTGTTCTGATTACGAATATATTGAAGGTAATTCAAGGTAACGTTTTTATAGAAAAACCAGCAACGATGGCAAACAATCCGACGGCCCACCTAATGTTAAGTGGTCACCGCTGCCTATAGACATCTGCAATACCAGAGGCCTTGCTAATGCGTTGCCATCCCAGAGACAAAGTTGAAGTCATGTGCCTGTAACTACACCGGCACCCATACCCTTCACACCGGAACACAGCAACGCTGCTTTGCGGCAGAAGTAGGTATGGTGGTAGTACTCCCCGGACGAGCTGCTTCACAAAGAGCTCTACTACTACGATGCAATAAGGGCGGTTTTCATTATCAAGTGTAACTAGTACATGCGCTTGATCGCACACGCTGTTCACCTTGCGCAGGCGCAGGTAAGGTCACATAAGTATGTCGGAGCCATAACGCACGATGCTCCGTACAATTACAGGATATTTTCATTATTTATCTCATTAAAGCGAAAGTTTTGTTTGTATTACGTCATTATACAGTAATTGCTGAACAAAGATGTTTGTTAAAACGCTGACCTTTGGAACTATTCGACGGATTGGAAAAAATCTTCTTGTATATATGACTAGCGAAATGCCCGCGTGCCTTATTTCATCTGCGTTAAGTTACGTCTTTGGTTACTGCTCCGCCCCCGTGTGTCGTAGCGTGATGTTATATAGCCTATGATACTCAAAAATAATGTCGCTATACATATATTGGTAAAGAATTGTTAAAATCAGTCCAGTAGTTTCGGAGTCTATTCGTTACAAACAAACAAACAAAAAAAGTCTTTCATCTTTATAATATTATTTTTATTATTGCTCGACCTGGGAATCGAACCCAAGACCTCTAGCGTAGCAGTCGTGCTTATGACCAGTTGGATTAGAATTTTTATTTCTATATATTATAGCCATATCTATGAAAAATAGTTGGGCTATATAACATCATGCTACGACCAACGAGGGCGGAGCAGTAACCAAAGACGTAACTTAATGCGGGTGAAATCGCGGGCAGAAGCTGGTGTATTGTAATCGTCGTCTTCCTACAAGCCATGATTCATAAAAACAATGTACAAAGAACGAGGACAAAGTTCAAAAGAGATTCATTCAGTGAATACTCGGAAATAATGATAAAAATACCAGCCTACTATTATCCCATTGCAGGACAAAGGCCTCTTCTCATACAGAGAAGGCACGAGCATTGATCACCACGCTTGCTCAAGGCGGATCGGCGATTACTGAATCGTGAATGTCGGTCATTCATTACGGTCTTTTTTATTTTTTGCGCGGTACCCTAATTATTTTCGTAAATTGAAGCAGTCTTAGTTACTCCTTATATCATTAGGTATCTGGCAGTGAAGGTCCCGAGAAAATCGGTCAAGCGGTTTCGGAGTTTTGCCGGAATGAACAGGGTGACAAAAATACAAAAAAAATGTTTTTATATTTTTTATTTAAGCAATACTAACAGACTCGTTAATGTTATTTTTTTAACCCCCGACGCAAAAACGACGGGGTGTTATAAGTTTGACGTGTCTGTGTGTGTCTGTCTGTGGCATCGTAGCTCCCGAACGCATGAACCAATTTTGATTTAGTTTTTTTGTTTGAAAGGTATATTAGTCGGGAGTGTTCTTAGCTATGTTTGATGGAAATCGGTTCAGAGGTTTCAAAGTTGTCAGCTCTTGTCAGCTGCGGTAGGGATTTTTATTCTTATGTCGGAGGATACTTAAAATTTTAATTTTGTGTATTTTTTACGACAAGTGTGTGTAGTTGTAGCTAGGTAGTCAATACTAATATTATAAAGAGAAAATAATTTTTTGTTTCTTTGTAATGAATAAGCTCCGAAACTACTAGACCGATTTTAAAAATTTGTTCACCAATAGACAGCTACATTATTCCTGAGTAACATAGGCTACATAACATCACGCTATGACCCACGGGAGCGAAGCAGTAACCAAAATAAGTAACGTAACGCGGGTGAAATAAGCCACGCGGACGAAGTCGCGAGCAGTTCGCTAGTAATATTATAAATGCGAGTTTGGATGGATGGATGTTATAGATGTTTGGTACTCAATCACGTCAAAGCGGCAGAGTGGATCTTGATGAGATTTAGCACTGTGATAAATTGTAGTGTGGAATAGCACATAGGATACTTTTTATCCCGGGAACATGTGCAGTTCCCGTGGGATAACAGATTAACTTTGATGAGGACGGAGTCGCGGGCGGAAGCTATGGTATGTATCCACATTATTTATATTCATCCTTTTATTTTCGGTAACATTGCGTGTCAGGTGATCATTAGAAGGTTGCGTGGAACGCACTGCGTTCAACTTAGTAAGGTATGGAATTACGTAATGTAGTTTGATTTCAAAATCCATTACGTAGCTATTGTGTGGTAACCAAGCCCCCCGCTGCTACGCTGGGGTACCGGGTTTGATTCCCAGGTCGAGCAGAGTTATTGGGTTTTTTCATTAGGATTTTCTCAGTAGCAGCCCTTAGTTTGGAAGTTGGTGGTGTGACACCCCCTTGTAAAGCACGTAAAGCCGTTGGTCTCAGCTGTTATTCGTAGAGCGTAGATCTTTGACAGTCGTTACGGATAGTCAGAAGCCAGGAAGTCTGACAACCAGTCTAACCAAGTGGTATCGTGTTGCCCAGTAACTGGGTTGTGGAGGTCAGATAGGCAGTCGCTCCATGTAAAATACTGGTATTCAGCTGCATCCAGTTAGACTGGAAGCCGACCCCAACATAGTTGTGATAAGGCTAAGCAGATGTGTGTGTGTGGTAACCAAGCCAGCAATCTGCAATGTTATCTATTTTTATGTCACTGGATGGCAAACAAGCCGCCGGGCAGCCTAATGTAAGTGGTCACCGCTGCCTATAGACATCTGCAATACGAGAGGCCTTGCAAATGCGTTGCCATCCCAGAGACAAAATTGAAATGTCTCATGTGCTTGTAATCCTGTAATTACATCACCGGTTTATAATTGCCTATTATTAACCCCCGACGCAAAAACGACGGGATGTGTCTGTCTGTGGCACCGTAGCTCCCGAACGCATGAACCGATTTTGATTTAGTTTGTTTTGTTTGAAAGGTGCATTACTCGGGAGTGTTCTTAGCTATGTTTGATGAAATCGGTTCAGCGGTTTCAAAGTTATCAGCTCTTTTGTAAGCTGCGGTAGAGATTTCTATTCTACTGTCGGGGGTTACTTAAAATTTTTAATTATAAAACACACAGACACGTCAAACTTATAACACCCCGTCGTTTTTGCGTCGGGGGTTAAAAATTAATTTCATTCAAAAACATCTTTCGGTTTAAAAAAAAACTTTGTATTGATTATTTTTATTATTATTACATGACCCTGGTCACTTATCTCTTTTGCTGACTGTACGTACATAACTTAAAATAAATATAAGTCATATAATTAGACTACTCCGAGGCTCAAAGCCCACTTGTAAATTCCAGGAAACCATTTCTGGGTAATCAATCTATGTATATTACTCGCCACGAAAATGTAAAGTCAATTTTTCGGTTTTTTTGGTTCCTTTCGGGGTTTTTTGGGGCGCCGACGCTGCATGTGATCGGTCCAACTGACGGACCAATACTCCAATCGGTCCAACTGACGGACCGGAACCCGAAAACCCGAAAATTAACTTGACATTTGTGCTCACGTCTCGTGGCGACTACAATACATGTCTGACCTTTGACCTCAAGTTTGTTTACGTCCGTGATTGAACGGAATTATAATGAACAAGACTCACAAAGTATTATAGGATCGAAGTTCATGATATTGAGGAAATTTATTGATTTGTTTAGCTTCTGTTCGCGACCTCGTCGGTCTAGAAATGAAGTATGTATATCATAGCACATAGCCTTATACCACTTGACAATACTGTAGCTTTCTATTAGTGGAACTTTTGTAATTGTTAAGCAGAGGTGTACCAATGTACACCCACAGTTCGCCGGTACATTTAGGTCCCATGTAATAGGGGGCGAGTCTATTGCCATTAACCGGGCACACATGCTAACTACGAGCTGCTCCTGAGAATTTTATAGAAAAATCCAATAACACTTTGGTCGACCTAGGAATCTAAGCCAAGACCTCTAGCGTAGCAGTCGCGCTTAGGACCTCTGGGCTAACGAGGCCGGTAATTGGACCAGTACTTTCAAGAATTACTGATTAAGATTTTTTTATCATCTTCAAATATTTTTTTTATTAAATTGACCTATAATTAAAAAGTTTTAAAATCTTTTGTGTTATTCACTAGAGAACCGCCCCGGTTTCGCACGGTTGCAAATTTTCGTTTATTCTGGTTGACATAAAAAAAAAACATATTCACCTTGTCCGGGAAATTACGACCGTAACAAAACAAGAATCATCCAAATCGGTCTAGCCGTTCGCGAGTTTTAAGCTTAACAACATATTTAGAAATTTTTTTTTTTTTTTGTTGGTTGGGAAATCATCAAATAACTTCTCCCGCCCTGGGCGGGGCGGGAGGGATTGTCAGACTTTTACTGACTAAAACCCACCCATGTTCCTTCTTGTGCCCTTTGCGTTCCGGGGGCGCGGTATCTCTTGCGAACAACCCGCAGCCCCGGCAGGCATATGGAAAGATTTAAGCCAGTCTTGAACTGAATTACTTAATCGTTACTATTGCCAAAGAAAATGCAAGGGGGTATCGCGTTTCGACAGCTCATAAAAATTATGTCAATTGATTTGTGGTATATACCACCCCACTGTCCATCAGTTCCAAGAACTGTTTTTATTTCCTGGTTGCCAAGCTGCCAACCATATTTGTTGATACCAACAACTCCATCAAGCTGCGAGCCAAAATGACATTTGTGAAATGATCAACAAACAAACGATCATAGTTACATGGGACCGATTTTTTGTTGGACGTGTGCGTTGGTATATCATCATCATCTGCTTAGCCTTTTCCCAACTATGTTGGGGTCGGCTTCCAGTCCAACCGGATGCAGCTGAATATCAGTGTTTTACATAGAGCGACTGCCTATCTGACCACTACAACTCAGGAACTGGGCAACACGATACCTCTTGGTTAGACTGGTTGTCAGACTTCCTGGCTTCTGACTATCTGTAACGACTGCCAAAGATTTACGAATGACAGCCGGGACCAACGGCTTTACGTGCTTTCCGCGGCACAGGGGTGTCACACCACAAACTTCCAAACTCAGGGCTGCTATCGAGAAATTCGTAATGGAAAAACCCAATAGCACTTTTTGCCCGACCCGGGAATCGAACCCAGGACCCCGTGCTCATCAGTCGCGTTTGCAACCACGAGACTAACGGGGCGGTCCGGTGCGTTGGTATATAAGAATTCATATTATGTTTCATTCTTATGAAATTCTTACTAGCAGCTCGGAGTTAGGATTTGTGCCCGGTTAATGGCAATAGGCTCCTATTACATGGGACCTAAACATACCAGCGAACTGTGGGTGTACACTGGTACACCTCTGCCTAACCCTTTGGGGAATAAAGGCGTGATGGCATGATATCATATGTTCCGTTCTTACGAAATTCTCAGTAGCAGCCCGGAGTTAGGATTAGTGCCCGGTTAATAGCAATAGGCTTGCCTCCTATTACATGGGATCTAAACATACCGGCAAACTGTGGGTGTACACTGGTACACCTCTACCTAACCCTTCGGGGACTACAGGCGTGATGGTATGTATGTATACTATAGTTCCATTCTCTCCGACAGAAAATGTAGACCTTCCAAGATCAACAATGGCACTCCACAACAACGAATCCAATTTCTCTATCCAGTCTCAAAATTTCAGCCCATGCTAAAACGTAGAAAATCTGCGACTATTCTTTCAATTTTTAGATTGCTATTCGACGACATATTTCTGAATATGCTAGTTCTAATGTTTATACGTCTTATCGTGGGTAATTAGCACTTAGTACTCGGGATTTCGATAAGTCAATATTTGTTTTTCAATCATTAAATAGCTAGATGGATTCAGACACGACTTACAGGCACTCTTGTATTGTCAAGGAGTCGGTGAGTTAGTCCGAAAGTTGAAGCTAATTGGTCGTTCCAAAACGTAGGTAGGTCACTATGGAGAGCCAGGGTTGAGGAATTTGTTCCGAGTCACCGCGGCCCTAGAACGCGAAGGGCATTAGGAGGAACACGGATGGGTTTTAGGCAATAAGAGTCTGACACTCCCTTCTGCTCCGCACACAGCGGAGTTATTTGATGATTTCCCATCCATTAAGAAAGTTCTCTATGGAGAAGAAGGAGCAAGAAACTCCGTAAATAACTCCGTAATACACGTTTTTAGGGTTCCATACCCAAAGGGTAAAATGGGACCCTATTTAGTAATAGGGTCTCGATACCCCCTGGTGACTGACTGGTGGTGGTGACTGGTGGAGTCTACTAAGACTCCGCTGTCCGTCCGTCCGTCTGTCACCAGGCTGTATCTCATGAACCGTGATAGTGAGACAGTTGAAACTTTTACAGATGATGTATTTCTGTTGCCGCTATAACAACAAATACTAGAAAACAGAACAAAATAAATATTTAAGGAGGCTCCTATACAACAAACGTATTTTTTTTGCCGTTTTTATAGATAATTAATGGTACAGAACTCTAAGTGCGCGAGTCCGACTCGTACTTGGCCGGTTTTTGTGTATAGTTTCTTGTCTAAACCATGTATGCATTTCTAATCGTTAAAAGCATTTGTATACATTTCATTTGGCTGTAAGTGAATAATGATACAATTGCCGAAAATAGAATTTTGTTTAGTTTTTTACGCGTCCATGAACCGGGGCCTTCATATTGAATTTCAAATGGTTTTTTTAAACATACATACCATCACGCCTGTGGTCCCCAAAGGGTTAGGCAGAGGAATAGGATGTACGTACACCCACAGTTCGCCAGTATGTTTTAGGTCCCATGTAATAGGGCAATGTAACAGCTTCATTAGCTATGAATATCCCGTCAAAATCGGTACAGCCGTTTAGAAGATTTAAATCCCATAACTTTTTCTCTCCATTTTCCTTTTTACCAAATATCATCAATATCGGTTCAGCAGTTCAATAGTAAAGGGGTAATAAACTTACGAAAATCACTTTCGCATAATATACAAATGTTCATAAGGAAACTAACTAACATAACTGCCTCGGTGGCCTAGTGGTCCTAAGAGCGACTGCTACGCTAGAGGTCTTGGGTTCGATTCTCAGGTCGAGCAAAAAGTGTTATTGAGTTTTTCTATGAAATTCTCAGTGGCAGCTCGAAATTAGGATTTGTGCCCGGTTAATGGCAATAGGCTCGCCCCCATTACATGGGACCTAAACATACCGGCGAACTGTGGGTGTACATTGTTACACCTCTGCCTAACCCTTCGGGGAATACAGGCGTGATGGTATGTTATGTTCATAAGGAAAAAATCAAATTAAAATTCAAGTTAAATTACCTTGTACAACGTTTTGTATAATTATGTTTTTTTTTTTATTAACAGTTATATCTCAACATCTTTACATAGTATAAAACAAAGTCGCTTCCCGCCGTATGTACGTTGAGGCCCGCCGCCCATTGGCGGCACGGCACGGCAAGGGATTTTTTGGCGACAAATAAAAATACAACTTAAAAGCATGGACATAAAGTTGGAATTTCAATGGTAAGCATACCGCGATATAGGTTTAGTACTACGATCATTGAAATTTCAACTTTATTACCATCCCATTGAGCTGTATTTTTATATGTCGTCAAAAAATCCCTGCCATGCTGTGCCGCCAATGGGCGACGGGCCTTAGATCTTTTGAACTCCGCAACGGATTTTAATGCGGTTTTCGTCAATAGACAGAGTGATTCAAGAGGATGGTTTATACGTATAGCACATCACGCTACGACCAACGGGAGCGAAGCAGTAACCAAAGACGTAACTGAACGCGAGTATGTAAGAAGTAACTACTTATAAGTATGTATGTCTGCATGTTTGTTACGCAATCTCGGAATTTAGCTGAAACTCTACACTTATTAAGATATTGATTAAGCTTAACAGAAATAATACCAGCCTATTATTGTCGTACGGTAAGATAAGGGCCTCTTCTCATTCAGAGAAGACACGAGCATTGATCACCACGCTTGCTCAAGGCGGATTGGCGATTTCAGACTTATTCCTAATCCTACTAATATCATAAATGCGAAAGTTTGTGAGGATGTATGAATGTTTGTTACTTTTTCTCGCTTAAACGTCTGAACGGATCTGGATGAAATTTGGCACTGAGATAGATTGTAGTGTGGAATAACACATAGGATACTTTTTATCACGGAAAAATGTACGGTTCCCGTGGAATAATATATCAAATTTGACGCGGACGAAGTCGCGGGCAGAAGCTAGCAATATAATAATTATTAAGTCCAGGTTTCCTCACGATGTTTTCAAATTATGAATTGCCATACCATCATCACGCCGGTATTCCCCGAAGGGTTAGGGAGAGGTGTAACAATGTATACCCACAGTTCACCGGTATGTTTAGGTCCCAATTAACCGGCCACAAATCCTAACTCCGAGCTACTACTGAGAATTTCATAGAAAAACCCAATAACACTTTTTGCTCGACCTGGGAAACGAACCCAAGACCTCTAGCGTGGCAGTCGTGCTTAGGACCACTAGGCTAACGAGGCAGTTCATGCTTAAAAAAACAAAATAAAAACACTTATTTTTTAATTGTTGTCTGTTGGTATGTCTGTTTGTTTCGGCTAATTGATCGTCTAAACGGCTGTACGGATTTTAACGAGACATTCATAGCTGATGAAGCTGATGTTATAATAAGTCGCACACGTCCAACTTTTTGTAGGACCGATTGTCGGACCGTTCAATAGATCCATAGTTTCGCGGACCGAAATTTTGTAGGACGTGTGCGTAGGATCATAATATTATGTTCTATTCTCTCCGACAAAAAAACGGTTACCGATTGTCTGACCTTGCGGGCAGCATAAGTAACTTTGGCTATTTCTATATGGAAAGGAATCAGGGTTCCGCGCAATAAAAAAAAATCCCACATAAAACCGGCAATTGGGTAGATACGACACCACTAAACTTCCACTGTTACATGCTAATTTATGTTAGTTTGTGATGTGTTTTTTTTTTTTTTTTAAGAAAACGTTGCCCCACACTAGGATATTCTCCTGTATCGTGGGTGCGTTTACAAACATATAAACTCACATACACAAACAGCCAGACCCGAAACAACTATCTGTAGGCCATACAAATATTTGTTCCGTGCGGTAATCGAACCCGCGACACGCAGCGCAGCAGCCAATCGCTCAGCCACTGCGCCAACCGTGCCGTTTAATTGATTGAATCATTTACTCAAGTAATTATTAATAACTCTGTCCACAAATTGTATATAATTGAATTAAATTCTTGTATTGTATGTTACTTGAATGCTTATTTTATTTTAAAATTCATAATTCTATGTTAATTAATGTAATTGGACCTGTGCCGTTTTAATTAACTATAAATAAATAAACACATACCATCACGCCTGTATTCCCCGAAGGGTTAGGCAGAGGTGTACCAATGTACACCCACAGTTCGCCGGTATGTTTTTAGGTCCCATGTAATAGGGGGCGAGCCTATTGCCATTAACCGGGCACAAATCCAAACTCCGAGCTGCTACTGAGAATTTCATAAAAAAACCCAATAACACTTTTTGCTCGACCTGGGAATCGGACCCAGGACCTCTAGCGTAGCAGTCGCGCTTAGGACCACTAGGCTACCGAGGCAGTCAATAAATAAATAAATAATTCCAGGATACAACTTCTCAAAAAAAAACCAGTTTATTTTAACCCTGAAAACCCGATGAATGTTAAAATAAAATTCGATTTTTAGTACCTTTGAAATCAATAAACAGTTAGTGAATTGAGATGACAAAGAAGTGACGTCATTGTTTAGTATTGTCAAACAAAATCTATGGGGGAATCGCGATTTGACAGCTCATAAAAAGTACGTCTGTTGATTAGTGGTGTCATCTACACAATTAGGCAAACGAAGTTGCGGGAAAAAGCTAGTTTGAACATAAATTATTATGTGTACATTTTCAACATTGATATTTAAAACTTGGTAAATGTTAATAACGATTATGATATAATTTACTATAACTAGCTTATCCACGTGACATTGCCCGCGTGGTTTTATTCACCCGATTCAAGTTACGTCCTTATTTGCTGCTCCCGTTAGGTACGTAGCGTGATGTTATATAGCCTACTCTATTCCTCATGAATGCTATCATTTACATTTTTTATTTTATCCGAGTAATAGAAGGGATTTATATGGCAGATGTGAGTGGCATGGCAACGCCGGTGGGGGGCACCCTAGACAGACCTACCCTGATCTTATTGGTGAGGTACTTCAAAAAGGTCGGGTGCGCAGTACTCGTAACCGGCGTGCTTGTATGACCAGATGCATGAACGTGGACAAGGCGAAAGGAGTATGTGAGGATCGTGACAGGTGGCATTCTGTGGTTTCTGCCTACCGCCATGGGAAAAAGGCGTGAGTTTATGTATAAATACTCCTACGCTAGCAGACTCGTGTCAGGCGTACAGGAAAATACGTATATGTATGTATGTCCCATTAACAAATGCGCTATCTCAGAAACAAAGGTTAAGTAGAATCACGAGGAGACACGCGTGATGTTAACTGAGGAGAGGTCAACATAATATGGGAAGAAAACAGACTGCACTAGATTAGTACAATTAATTGTGAATCTTATTGCAAGTGACTAGTAAAGCTTTTAGCTTTTTTGGAGTCTTGAATATTACGTAAGCAGTAATGGGGGAGTGAAGGGGGGAGGGGGGGGGGGATTGGGCTTTACTTGTTTTTGACTATATACAGAGTGTTATAGGTGCGTGTGACTGCCTCGGTAGCCTAGTGGTGCTAAACACGACTACTACGCTAAAGGTCTTAGGTTCGATTCCCATGTCGAGCAAAAAGTGTTATTGGGTTTTTTTATGAAATTCTCAGTAGCAGTCCGGAGTTAGGATTTGTGCCCGGCAATAGGCTCGCCCTCTATTACATGGGACCAAACATACCGGCGAACTGTGGGTGTACATTGGTACACCTCTGCCTAACCCTCCGGGGAATACAGGCGTGATGGTATGTGTGGATGTGTGTTACAGGTATATCCACACAAACGGGGTGAAGAGTGTATCCGGTACTGAATCTCTATACAACATTTCAGCTCAAAAGCAATAACTTTGAAAATGCATAATATTTCTTTTTATTTCGGCAGATTATTAAGTTTAAATCATAACAAACGTGTCAGGGGAAACAAATCTTTTACGGAGTTGTTTCTTTGTGTGTAGTTTATTGACACCGATCAGCTGACTTGGTGTCGTGATGTGTAGAATTCAATTGGAAACATTTGATTTTTTACTTAAGTGTTTCTTAATTTTATAATTTTGTGAGTATAGGTATTAAAAAAATGTTGCTATGTGGTTTGTTAACACCTATAGAATCCGTGCCTTTGATATGTATATACCCTTTCCGTTACACGCTGTATATATATATCCCGCGGTGTCACCCGCGTTCAGTTACGTCTTTGGTTTCTGCTCCGCTCCCGTTAGTCATAGCATGACGATATTACAGCCTCTTCCTCATGAATCTGGTTACTATAAATGTATGAACGAATGTATGAACCCAAGACCTCTAGCGTGGCAGTCGCACTTAGCTTATAAGATTAAATATCATCATCTGCTCAGCCTTTTCCCAACTATGTTGGGGTCGGCTTCCAGTCTAACCGGATGCAGCTGAATACCAGTGTTTCACATGGAGCGACTGCCTATCTGACCTCCACCGTTACTGGGCAACAGATACCTCTTGGTTAGACTGGTTGTCAGACTTCCTGGCTTCTGACTATCCGTAACGACTGTCAAAGATCTACGAATGACAGCCGGGACCAACGGCTTTACGTGCTTTCCGAGACACGGGGGTGTCACACCACCAACTTCCAAACTCCGGGCTGCTACTGAGTAAATCCTAATGGAAAAACCCAATAACACTTAGACAGTAGATTAAACAAACAAGCAAAAATAACTTCTCAGCTTTAATAGATATGTCATCATGGCTCAGTGGCTAAGCCACCTACCTTATGCATGAGGTTGTAGCTTCAAAAGAGTGTTATAACTAAAATGTCTAACGTTACGTTAAGACTAGCTGCTGCCAGCGACTTCGCTCGCATGGTTTTTTCCACCCGCATTAAGTTAGGTCTTACTGCTCCTCTCCCGTGTGTCGTAGCGCGATGTTATGCAGCCTATAGCCTAGATAAATGGAATATTCAACACAAAAATATTTTTTTCAAATCAAACTAGAAGTTCCTGAGATTAGCGCGTTCAACCAAACAAACAAACAAACTCTTCAGCTTTTTAATATTAGTAAAGAAAACGTATACGCATTAGTTTATCATCAGCTTTTACTAATAGACATAATATTGTTATTATAAATGCAAGGAAACACGTGATTTTAGATAAATGCTTGAACACTAATTCTCTTGTCAATATTGAATAAAAAATTCCGGGACTTTGGGATCTAAATCTGTTTGGAGCGATCGAATTTTCAACAATAAAAAAGTCACCTAGAATTCTGCACACCATTGCTCTTTGGCACACTCCAAGGCGGGACTTTTGTGAAGAACAGCCAGGATACGGGACACTACGCTGCGATCCAAAATCGGGATGAAGGACGCGGATAACCACGCTGCCAGGGTGAAATGGGACTCAGCCGTATGGCCAGATACAACCCTTCTTTTTACTCCGCCGTAGTTTGCCTCGGTAGCATAGTCGTCCTAAGCGACTGGGCGAACTGTGGGTGTACATTGTTACACCTCTGCCTAACCGTTCGGGGAATACAGGCGTGATGGTATGTTAGTATGTATGTAGTTGAGTAAAAATTAGGCAAAAGGCAGTTTTGGTTACATCAGCAGCGAATAAACAGTGAAAGCCAGTATCGATCAAGCAAAGCCTGTCTGTCTGTCTAGAGAAGCATAAGGGCCCCCGGAACGCAAAGGGCACAAGAAGGAACATGGGTGGGTTTTAGTCAGTAAAAGTCTGACACTCCCTCCTGCCCCGCCCAGGGCGGGAGAAGTTACTTAATGATTTCCCACCTCTAAAAAAAAAAAAAAAGGGGAGTACTCATCAAACTAAGTGACATAAAGCAAACATTGTCGCTGAGAAATCACTTTTTTTGGAGTTAAAATATCACTGTTCATGGTTGTGGGAAATCGCTGGAAGCAGTTAGCGCAGAACCAATCCTTGCGGCTATCTTTAGGAGAGGTCTGTGTGCAGCAGTGGACGTTGATCGGCTGGCATGAAGACGGTGGTACTTCACGCAAATAATTTTACTTACGGAAGCAAACAAGAGTACAGAGATCAAAGTAAGGATCTTTTTGTTAGAAGTCTTAACTTTGACCTTTAACCCTAGAAAGCTAAGCTCAGCAGAATCGACGGGTAGCGTAAAAAAATATCGGTGTATCTTTTAAGCTTTTAAAAATATTACTGTAGTAATAAAATTAAATAAACAAGGTCAATTTGGAAAACGTATTTAACTTACTTTACTTTTATTTTTAACTTTATTTTTAACTGCCTCGGTAGCCCAGTGGTCCTAAGCGCGACTGCTACGCTCTTAGGACCACTCTGGGGGTCATGGGCTCGAATCGCAGGTCGAGCAGTGTTATTGGGTTTTTCTATGAAATTCAGTAGCAGTTCGAAGTTAGGATTTGTGCCTGGTTAATAGCAGACGCGCCCCCTATTGGACCTGACCATACCGACAAACTGTGGGTGTACATTGGTTCGCCTTTGCCTCCCCTTGGGGACTGGGAAGGGACCCTAGTATAGAGCATGCCAAAATAAAATCGTTAGCCAGCAACACTACACACATAGCTATGAACTTAGTGTTTGGTTACCAAGGCAACCAACACGCACACAACTCACATACACAGACAACCAGACTCCGATGAAGCATCTGTAATAAGTACAACCTTAATTAAAGTATACATTATTATTATTACTCTTTATTATTTTATCCCTACATAGTCACTACATAGTACAAAACAAAGTCGCTTTCTCTGTCCGTATATCCCTATGTATGCTTAAATCTTTAAAACTACGCAACATAGCCACATTATTCCTGAGTAACATAGGCTACATAACATCACGCTACGACTCACGGGAGCGCAGCAGTAACCGAAGACTTAAAGCGGGTGAAATAAGCCACGCGGACAAAGTCGCAGGCAGGTCGCTAGTAACATTAAAGAGGAATGATTATTTTATTTGTTTGTTTGTACCGAATAGACTCCGAAACTACTGGACCGATTCTAACCATTGTTTTCACATACATAGCAACATTATTCCTGAGTAACATAGGCTTTATAACATCACGCTCCGACACACGGGAGCGGAGCAGTATCTAAAGACATAACGCGGGTGAAATAAGCCACGCGGACGAAGTCGCCAGCAGTTCGCTAATATAAAATAAAATAGCTTCCCGCCGCCTGTACTGTACCTAGAACATTACGCTACGACTCACAGGAGCAGAGCAGGAACCAAAAGACAAAGTCGTTGGCTGAAGCAGTAGTATTAATACTACAATACTTCAACGTTAGGAAAACATCGGGACGGTTGAGGCAGAGTCTCCCGTCCCAGTCACCGCGGTAGACGATCCGGGCGTCCACCGTAAACGCGGGCCTGTGGACGATGAGCAATGGGTAGCTCACCGTCCGTACGTTGCATAACGACAGGCCGTGTCGACGGCGCGTTCGTGTTCCACGCGCGCCTCAAAGAGATGTCAGCAATCTTAGAAGGGGCCATTTAGGGCCGATGCCTGCCGGGGCTGCGGGTTGTTCGTAAGAGATACCGCGCCCCCGGAACGCAAAGGGCACAAGGAGGAACAAGGATGGGTTTTAGTCAGTAAAAGTCTGACACTCCCTCCCGCCCCGCCCAGGGCGGGGGAAGTCATTTGATGATTTCCCATCACTAAAAAAAAACGTTAGGAAAACACAGCTGATTACGAAATTTTATTTACGTAATTACTAATATCAAATCAATAACAAATGTAAATCCTTGTAATATAATACCCGTCATATTATCTCTGACATATCATTGAAACGCGATTAACGTGAATGACAAATAACAACATAACATACCATCACGCCTGTATTCCCCGAAGGGATAGGCAGAGGTATAACAATAACATACACCCACAGTTCGCCGGTACGTTTACGTCCCATGTAAAAGGGGGCGAGCCTATTGCCATTAACCGGGCACAAATCCTAACTCCGAGCTGCTACCGAGAATTTAATTCGAGAGATTCGTTCTGTCTCGCTCTAACTCTTTTTCTATCATCACTAATTTATTACTTATCTCCCTCGCAACTTCCGTTCACCGGATCATACTCATTTCCGTAACGCTCTCGTCAAGCATTTACCAGCTTACTCCCCAAGTCAAGCGTGAGTAAAGAAGATTTACTTTAAAAAAAAAATTAGTAAGTAAAATACCAGCTTATTATTGTCCTATTGCAGGGCAAAGGCCTCTTCTCATAGAGGGGGCACGAGCATTGATCACCACGCTTGGTCAAGGCGGATTGGCGATTACAGACCGCGTGTCTTGTGCACCCGTGTTTAGTCACAGACATACCATCACGCCTGTATTCCCCGAAGGCTTAGGCAGAGGTGTCACAATGTACACCCACAGTTCGCCGGTATGTTTAGATCTTATGTAATAGGGGGCGAGCCTATTGCCATTAGCCGGGCTCAATTCCTAACACCGAGATACTTAGAATTTCACAGAAAAACCCAATAACACTTTTTCGTTGACCTGGGAATCGAACCCAAGACCTCTAGCGTAGCAGTCGCGCTTAGGACCACTAGGCCAACGAGGCGTTTTGTCACGTTTCTTGTTATTGCTCCGCTCCCTTGGATCGTAGCATGATGTTACATAGCCTGTATCCTCACTAATCTGGCTATCATTTACAAAAGATTTTTCCCATCCGACTGGTAGTTCCAGAGATTAGAGCACGCAAACAAACAAAAATTAACTCTTGAGCTTTATTATATAAGGTAATATAAATTAATATTTATAGAGATAAACTCTGATATCGGCGACGAAACCTGAACTTATCTTTACTTACTATAAAACAAAGACCTGGAGAGGCCAGTCAGGGCCGATGCCTGCCGGGGCTGCGGGTTGTTCGAAAGAAAACCCGCGCCCCCAGAACGCAAAGGGCACAAGAAGGAACATGGATTGCTTTTAGTCAGTAAAAGTCTGACACTAAGGGCGGGAGAAGCTATTTGACGAGTTCCCGTCGTAAATCTTCCAAACTACGCAACGGATTTTAGCGCGGTTTTCATCAATAGATAGAGTGATTCAAGACGAAGGTTTATACGTATAGAACATCACGCTACGACCAACGTGTGAGGAGCAGTAATCAAAGACATAAATGAACGGCCGAATTGTTTGTTTGATGTTAGTACTGTATATACTTTCATATGCATTTAGTGAAAAGCTTGTAATTTGAAATTACAAACAGACCTTTCTATTTTATTTATTTGTATAGATTTGTATTGTTTCTTTTATCAGATAAGAACATTCCTTTGTTGTTCTTTTAACACAATGAGTAAACAAATATTTATTTCTATATTTAAGTACTTACATTGTTTGAAACAAACACATGATTTGACTTTATGCCAAAAATTAAACATTGCTTTCATTGTATCGAGTACATAATATGTAACGTCCTCGTTGGTCTCGTGGTGGCAAGCACTACTGCTGAGCGTAGAGGTCCTGAGTTCGATTCCCAGGTAGGGCAAAAGGTGTTATAGGGCCTTTCTCAGTAACAGCCCGAAGATTGGAAGTTGGTGGTGTGACACCCCCGTGTCTCAGAAAGCACGTGTCACCGTTGGTACCGCGCCTGATCTTTCTCCGGATGTGTCGGATTGCCGCCCCATCGAACTATGAGAGTTAGAGAAAAGGGAGTGCACTTGAGTTTACGCAGACACTTCATCATCTACATAGCCTCTTCCCAACTATGTTGGGGTCGGCTCCCAGTCTAACCGGATGCAACTGAGTACCAGTGTTTTACATGGAGCGATCTGACCTCTACAACCCAGCTACTGGGCAACACGAAACCTCTTGGTTAGACTGGTTGTCAGACTTCCTGGCTTCTGACTATCCGTAACGACTGTCAAAGATCTATGAATGACAGCCGGGACCAACGGCTTTGCGTGTTTTCCGAGACACGGGGGTGTCACACCACCAGCTTCCAAACTCCGGGCTGCTACTGAGCAAATCCTAATGGAGAAACCCAATAGCACTTTTTGCCCGACCTGGGAATCGAATCCACGTTCAACAGTCACCCTTGTGACCACGAGACCAACGGGGCAGTCACTTGTACACTATAATATCTCCTGCGTACTTGGCTAGTCTGCATTCAGATTAGCCGCCGTGACCGGAATCGGTCTGGAGAATGCATACATACATTATATGGACAAAAATGGCAAGACCAGAGAACAGATGGATAGCCCGCCAGACTATTCCAATTCACTGAAACACCTAAAAGCCAGTATCAACAGTGGAAAACGTCAGAAAAGCGACAAAGCAATGAAGCTGGACGAGTCCCGGAGAAACGATACAACTGTCTTAGATCCCTCAACGAAATTAATCAGAAATGATTAGCGGAGGAGTAGGAAAAAAACATAATTTCCCTCACTCCCCACATACCAAACAAGCAGTAGTAGTTAGAAAATACCTAAATAGTATAGAAAACAAAGTCTCTTCCCGCCGTCTGTACGCTTAGATCTTTTAACCTACGCAACGGATTTTAATGCGGTTTTAAACAGCGGACACATGACAAACTTGACAACAGCAAAAATAAAATACAGATAAATGCAGTGTTAAATATTGTACGTTGTTACCAGTGATCGCAATAGGTATAGCTATTTAGGTTCATTGACCGCAAACATTGATGTTAATATGGATATTCCACAGGATTCGGACTGATATTACGGGATTTTGTTGAATTTCATTATTTTTGTCAATATGTTTAAAAATGGTTTATGTAAGCCAATAAGTGCATGAGCGACGTTGTAAGTTTTACGTCAACAGCACGCTATAAAACTTTTGGCCAAGCGCGCAACGTTGCCGATTTGTTGAGACGCGTAATGTCGCCGCATTATGGAAACAAAAGAAAACAACAGCGGGGTTTTCTGTCGGTAAAGTGACACACCTGGCTAATAGGTATGTTTTTGTACAACTTCAGAATAATTTTTTTTAAATGATTGTTGATTCTTAAATAAGAAATTGTTACGTAAAATGTTATGTGCATTAATGAATCAAGTTTATCTATTTATTATACTATTCTTAATCCCGTCCTTCTTATATTTAGGTACCCGTCAGAAAGGAAATGTAATCTTTCATTAGTACCGAAGGCGAGAATAGTTTTTTTTATGATTTTACTACTTAAAACCCAAATCCCAGGGGTCGGGTCGGGGAATATCCACATTATTCTAACCTATGGCAAGTACATAAAACAGCTCTACCTATTCCGATCTATGGTTGTTACGGAACCCTTCGTGCAAATCCGACTCGCACTTGGCTTGTTTTTTGAATAAGTAATCCTATCCTACTAATATTATAAATAAGGTAGTTTGTAAGGATGGGTGGATGTTTGTTACTCGTTTACGCTTAAACGGCTGAACGGATCTGGATGAAATTTGGCACTGAGAAAGATTGTAGTGTGGAATAACACATAGGATACTTTTTATCCCGGAAAAATGTACAGTTCCCGTGAGATAATATTACTAAATTTGACGCGGATGACATCGCGGGCACAAGTTCATCATATTTGTGAACAGGAACCGAGATCGTGGGGCTTAGTAAGTAAGTACTAACAAATGAATTGATATCAATTATTATTCTAATAATATTTATCACTGATAAGTAGGTACGTAAAGATAATAATATTCTAATTGGAACTAAATTAACCCAATTAGAAGGACATAGATTGATGTTTGTACTTTGAGCTTAATAATAAAAATACCATCACGCCTGTATTCTGCGGAGGGTTAGGCAGAGGTGTACCAATATACACCCACAGTATTTGTTCTAAGTTAGGGGTGTGGTTTCCGCACTTAGTCCTTACATGGACCATTGTACGTGAGCCGCGGCGGGGGTTATTTCAACCAGCCCACCTCCCTCCAAAAGCAGATCAGTCTTCCCGGTCTTCTTAGGGTGTCTGCAAGGGAACTTGGTGTTCCAACAGTTGCCTCGCGGATCTATACACCCAGAGTTCACCAGTATGTTTAGGTCCCATGTAATAGGGGGCGAGCCTATTGCCCATTAGCCGGGCACAAATCCTCACTCCGAGCTGCTACTGAGAATTCCTTAGAAAAACCCAAAAACACTTTTGTTTGACCTAGGAATCGAACCGAAGTCCTCTAGCGTAGCAGTCGCGCTTAAGACCATCAGGCTAACGAGGCAGTCAATATTCAAAATAGCATACATACATCATTCAGTATACTTATATTACAATAAGGAAAAAACAAAATTGTTTGTTTCTTTGTACCAAATAAGCTCCAAAACTACTGGACCGATTTTCACCATTTTTTCACCAATAGATAGCCACATTATTCCTGAGTAACATAGACTACATAACATCACGCTACGACGCACGGGAGCGGAGTAGTAACCAAAGACGTAACTTATGGTAGATGAGTCGTGTACGGAAGGTAGATTTGTATAAGTCTGTTGCATTTTAAATAGTTGTGAATTCAAATATCTATATTGATGTGATCATAGTTCTATGATGACATCAATTCCAGTATATTGGCTTCCAAATTGCTTAAAAATAGTTTTGTTAAGTCATTTTTATTTTGGACTGCCCCGTTGGTCTCGTGGTCGCAAGCGTGACTGATGAGCGTGGGGTCCCGGGTTCGATTCCCAGGTCGGGCAAAAGTAATATTGAGTTTATCCATTAGGATTTGCTCAGTAGCAGCCCGGAGTTTGGAAGTTGGTGGTGTGACACCCCCGTGCCTCGGAAAGCACGTAAAGCCGTTGGTCCCGGCTGGCATTCGTAGATCTTTGACAGTCGTTACGGATAGTCAGAAGCCAGGAAGTCTGACAACCAGTATTACCAAGAGGTATCGTGTTGCCTAGTAAGTGGGTTGTGGATGTTGCCATATCGCATTTAATTCTAACAGGATTATTTCTTAAATTGGTACTCCATATTCAGTACTGGCATCCCCAAGAGAGACTGTAGGACAAAGAATTATCCTATTTCAAGTAAAGGTTAATACCAATAACTGCCTCGGTAGCCTAGTGGTCCTAAGCGCGATTGCTACGCTAGAGGTCTTGAGTTTGATTCACAGGTCGAGCAAAAAGTGTTTATTGGGTTTTTCTATGAAATTCTCAGTAGCAGCTCGGAGTTAGGATTTGTGCCCGGTTAATGGCAATTGTCTCGCCCCCTATTACATGGAACCTAAACATACCGGCGAACTGTAGGTGTACATTGGTACACCTCTGCCTAACCCTTCTGGGAATACAGGCATGATGGTATGTTGTTCATACCAATAAAAATTATATATCTCTAACAAAGAATATTTTGATAAAAGTAGAATATTTTCTTGAGGAAAACCAATTTCAGTCAAGACTAAACTAAATTATCTTGTATTCATATACATATCATAATTTTATTGTACATACTTTTTTTTTATAATAATTTGTCTTAACAAATTTTTTATTGTGATATAACCATAAAAAAAAATTACTGCTACTTAGCCTTTTCCCAACTATGTTGGGGTAGGCTTCCAGTCTAACCAGATGCAACTGAATACCAGTGCTGTACATGAAGCGACTGCCTATCTGACCTCCACAACCCAGTTACTAGGCAACACGATACCTCTTGGTTAGACTGGTTGTCAGACTTCCTGGCTTCTGACTATCCGTAACGACTGTCAGATCCACTAATGACAGCGTACATTATAGATTGCAATAAACATTTGATTTATTTATTAAAGATTACATTACATACCATCACGCCTCTATTCCCCAGAGGGTTAGGCAGAGGTGTAACAATGTACACCCACAGTTCGCCGGTATGTTTAGGTCCCATGTAATAGGGGGCAAGCCTATTGCCATTAACCGGGCACTAATCCTAACTCCGAGCTGCTACTGAGAAATTGATAGAAAAACTCAATAACTCTTTTTGCTCGATCTGGGAACCGAACCCAAGACCTCTAGCGTAGCAGTCGCACTTAAGACCATTAGGCCAAAGAGGCAGTTTATTATATTTATTAGGGATCTCCAAACAATCTTGACATATCAAAAATAGTCAACAAAAAGTATTATACACTTCTTCACTTACAGGAGACCATAGCATGCCTAAGAAAGTTACAAACAATCTAAATAAACATTATTTTTATTAAAATATAGTTAGAACTGTATCGCCAAAACCAAACCTTTAAAAATGTCCTCTTTTAGTAAAAACAAAAATGGACTTTATCTATGCCTTTCACCACTGTGGCTTGATTTACGAGTTTTGAAGGATCGTATAAACTTGGACTTAATAATATCATGATTTATGTCGTAAATTTAATTGCCAGAAGGCGTTAAACAGAGCTACTAGGTACGTAATTAAGAAAATATGGTAGTTTCAGGTCGGATAGAAGAATTTGGCGACGCAATCAACATCCTAACCTTTTTAATTATTTTCTTAGGTTTTGCTGGACGATAATCTCGTAATACGCTGTTGTGAATGAAAAATTAAGATGGAGGGCAGGCTACCTGGAGTTTATGGCTTTTGAATGCAAGAATAGATTTGTAAGCCAGGATTATTTACATGATAATAGTGTTTTATCTGTTTATTAGCCGGCAGACGTTTCTATTACGAGTCCATTTGGGCACGGACGTCGAATATCGAAACAAAGATTATGAAGACGCAATTAACGAAATAATCCGTATATCTGTTATAAAATTGAAGATAATACAGTATATCACGGACGAAGATATGACTCATACATAAAATATAGATCGCATAGGATAATAACCTAACAAAATATGAATTCCATATTGCATGAGAAAATAAACAAAGATTTTTCTTTTTCTTATGACCTCATGGTGTTGTTGTCTTCGGCGTAAAAAAAACGTTTATTATTTATTTTCATAAAAGAAAAATATTTACATACCTCGAATAGTTTCAGCAATATGTTCACGTATAACCTTCTGACGCCCAAAGATTTTCCAATTGAAGCAAGAAATATTATGCACAGTATTAAAAGTAGTAACGGCGTGTACAATATAGATATAGCGACGGACACGAACGGCATGATTAACGCCATTTTGAAGACTGATTGATTTAATTGAGTGATTTGATAGGATTGCGAATGAGTAAAAGCGATTTTGCCGGCTGTTCATTCATTCAAAAGCTGTCAAAATTGCGTTTAGTTATTTATTTATTAAAAAAGGTTTTGCCAACAGCTTGTATGTATAACATATTATAGGTATTGGTTCCAGCAGTCCTGGACTTACATAGTCGGCAATTACTGGCCAACGAACATTTACATAAATAAGGACAATAGTTATGCTTTGTCGTACATTAAAAATGACATAAAATGTACATTCTATCATTTATAGCCCTTGTTCAGAGTATTATCGATGATTACCTATTGTATCATTTCCAAAATGTGACAAAAAGAAAATATCTTTATTTGTATGATCTGTTTCACTTATTCGTTTCAAAAGAAAATAAGCTCAGCTGATTGCTGTCACGAAACGTTTAGTTAGTACCAGATGTTACTAGTTATTAGTAAAATAAATAAAATATAATGCGAAATTACCTTTTATAGTTATTATTTTAATTTAGAGGTAAAAGAATCCCATATTTTTTTTTAAATATTTTTGCTAACATTTTGACAGATATTTTATTAAACAAATTTTGAGTTTGACAACCCCGTTCAGTTATAACCTCTACGGCAAAATCGAATCTTGGGGTTTTTCAATAAATCCTATTTGGATTTTCGAGTCCCAGATAAATAAAAATCAAAATGTCTCAGCTTCCCTATGGACCCCCAGTGCGAGTTTCGCCACTCATCAGGGTAAATATGTTAAATAAATAAAACATTTTTACTTACAAAACTTACCATTATGTAACACAGTGTTTTCGAACTAAAATTCCTAATTTAAAGTGATTTTTCTTTTTAAATGTGCTTTTCATGAAAAGAGGTTTATTATTTTTATTGTGTTATATATGGACAGTGTTATGTCAATAATAAATAGGTTTTATACTTTGTAACCATACATTTTGAAGCTCTTTGGTTGGACTTGACGAAAATTTATAATTTCTTTATCAATTGTAAAATTTCGTTCCCTCTCTTCCATATATGGATATAATTACGGTCCCACTCCCAACTATCAGGCCAAACAATTGAGCCTTTGACAGAACAGCTTGATTTAACATTAATGGCATTTGTTTTAATATCTTTTCTTTTATTTAGGCAATAAGAACGACCTAGCTATCCTACAATAGTATGATTTTTAACGTCAGACAGGGCCCATGCTAGTGCAATTTCCAAAAAGAGTATTAATTTGTTTACCCACTGAAAAGATAAAGACCAAAATCTATTTTTAACCATAATTTGCATTTATTTATACAAAATATCTATCACTTTGATTCCAGTTCGGCCGCTGGTCGTTCCTCGGCGCCGGCATCTTGTACGGAGCCTTCCACCAGAGCCGGCTCTCCAAGAGGGAGACCAAGCTCCGTGAGATCGAGGCCAAGGAGAAGATTGTGAGGGACGAGAAGCTTAAGAAGGAGAAGGCAATCGCTGCGGCTGGTATGTCCATGTTTTATTCAATTTTACCTAACAGCAACACACTGGAAGGTTTTATTGACTAAATGATAATGGACTAAAATGTGACATGCAATAGAGTTGAAAATTGCATGGTATTTATTTTCTTGCATGTAATTACACAAATTTCAATTCTAATGCTGTGGTTTTTAGTTCATTATCAATTAATCACAGTAAACTGTGTGGTGTCAGTGCTACGCTTGTCGCACTTACAATTCTCTGCTTACTTGAATTAAAACTGGAGTCACACTCCATACATTCCACCAATTAGGCTGCCTGTCCACAGAAGCGGAGCGAAACTGCAGAGCTGAGAAATGGAAAAATATTAACCAATAGGATTGCATAACTGGAGAAGGGCGAAGAATTTATGCAATACTATTGGTTAATATTTCTCCGTTCTCTCTCTGCTTCTGTGGAGAGGCAGCCTTACACTGTACCATTGCCAATGCTCAAGTTGTTCTATCCATGTAATGGGATGTCATACAAGCCTACTGGCACTCTCTACCTTACCATTGCCTAAAGATGTCAGTGATGTTAGAGTCCGCCGATACTGCACGCGATTTTTTTTTTTGTGGGGTGTGAAATCATTAAATAACTTCTCCCGCCCTCGGCGGGGCGGGAGGGAGTGTCAGACTTGTACTGACTAAAACCCACCCATGTTCCTTCTTGTGCCCTTTGCGTTCCGGGGCGCGGTATCTCTTACGAACAACCCGCAGCCCCGGCAGGCATCGGCCCTCAGTGGCCCCTTCCCTATGCTGACATCTCGTTGAGGCGCGCGTGGAACACGAACGCGCCATCGACACGGCCTGTCGTTACACGCTGCTGCACGCGATTGGACCGTCAGTCAGACGGATCGCGGGCAGCGTCGCCCAAATTAACCCCGAAAGAAACCTAAAAATTTACCTGATATTTGTGCTCACGACTCGTGGCGAATTATACAGGGTTATTTGTAAAACAATGACAACCTCTCAGGACTATGTTACTAACATCATAATCAACAACTTTTGTTCTATGACATTTAAAAATTTATCATATTTTAGTTCATCAGATTTTCATACAAAAATAAAAACATTTAAATTGAACGCTCTAAATGTTACGAAGTCTATGCGAAGCAAACGAAAGCGATAGTAAAATAGCGAGGGGAGCGGGGTTAGGGCGGCGGGGGTGTTTGTACTTGACCTATTTACAATTTTACGGAAATCCTTCAGTCGGTCATTCGCTTCGATGCGCTTGCGTTGCTTGATTCTGTAAAAATTTATAGAACAAAAGTTGTTGTTTATGATGATAGTAATACAGTCCTGCAAGGTTGTCATTGTTTTACAAATAACCATGTATACATAATTAGAATGTTTTTTTGACTCTGACTTAAACGCGCATTTCTTGGATATTCAAGCTTAACTATGAAGTCTGGGCTACATCAAGCAATTGGGAAGATGACATTTACTATTTATGAGCTGTCAAGACGCGATTTCCTCATAGATTTTGTACGACAATACTAAACTATGACGTCACTTCTTTGACATCTCAATTATTTAACTGTTTATTGATTTCAAAACAACTAAAAATCTAATTTTATAGTTATTTAAAAATTCATCGGGTTTTCATTCGGCTTAAAATAAACTAGTTTATTTGGGTAATTGTGTCTTGGAATTATTATTTCATGGTGTCATCTACCCAATTTCCGACAACTATAAAAATTGTATAGAATTTGTCAAGAATTAGTGACTGCAGCATTTAAAATGACACATAAAATATGCAGAGTAGACGGTTTTATTGTGATATGCACCCTAAAACCAGTTACATAAAATGAAAAGTTAAACAAACATCAACATAATTATCAAAAAACATGACATTGAATAATACACATTATGTTTATGTTAGAAAAGTACATAGTTGATCGAAAGTACAGCACGTTGGGCTCGCATGGGCTCACTGCACTTTATGGTTCTTAGAATAAAGTTGTTTTTTCGTTGCAATAACCACAACACTCGAATATTCGAACCCACGACATGCAGCGAAGCAAACAATCGCTCATCCACTATGTCAAATGTGTTAAGAAGAGATTTGCAATATCTTCAATGTTCCACTGCTGAGTAAAGGGCTCCGCCAAGTTCTTCCAAATAATCTTTCCTTGCGTCACCTCGAACCAAACCTCCCGGTGCTAGTTCAAGTCATCTCGCCCGCGAGACGACTCTCGGCCACCGTAGACGCGGGTCTGTGGACGGAGAGCAATGGGTAGCTCACCGTCCTTACGTTGCATAACGACAGGCCGTGTCGACGGCGCGTTCGTGTTCCACGCGCGCCTCAAAGAGATGTCAGCAATTAGAGGGGCCACACAGGGCTGATGCCTGGGCTGCGGGTTGTTCGTAGGAAATACCGCGCCACTGGAACGCAAAGGGCACAAGAAGGAACATGGATGGGTTTTAGTCAGTAAAAGTCTGATACTTCCTTCCGCCCCGCCCAGGGCGGGGGAAGTCATTTGATAATTTCTCTTCGGAACAAAAAAAAAGTCATCTCGGCATGTCTTCCTTGGCCTACTCTTTACAAATACTATTCTTAATTCTGTTGTTTTCTTTTTCAGCTGAAATCAAGGCCTTGGAAGAAATGGTCGCACCCAAAAAGTGAACATCCTGGGACTAAATACTAGTTATAAGTGAATAGTGTTCGTCGCCATCTTGAAAAGTGTTGCCGGTTTAGAAAAATCTTTTTTTTTGAACTGGCAACGTTATTCCATCAATAAATTATGTATTTAAATGCAATATAGGTGATTATTATAGAGTTGTGTTTTATTTATATTTAAACTGACAAAAAAAAAAAACAAATCATTATTTTTTACATACATACCGTCACCCCTGTATTCGCCCTAAGGGTTGAGGCAGAGAGCAGAGGTGTACCAGTGTGCACCCACAGTTCGCCGGTATGTTTAGGTCCCATGTAATAGGGGGCGAGCCTATTACCATTAACCGGGCACAAATCCTAACTCCTACAGTGGTCGAAACCAATTGTACGAGAGACACGCAGCACACAATAATAAAATCAGCTGTTCAACACATTCTCTACATAGTTTTGTATACAACAGCTATATGTTATTTTGCGCCCGTTTTTACCGTATCTACATCCATCTTATAAAAGGCACGTCTTGTCGGAGATTAGAAAAATCCAGACACCAACCTCTATTTCTTTCCAATATTGTATCATTTTAAAATAAATTTATACAATCCAAAATTAAAAATTAAATGTCGCGGTGCTACATCTGTTATTGTAATCTAACAATAAATAAGTATTGGAATGGAAAATAGTAAAATTGGTTATGCAAAAAAATCCAAATTATTGTCAAATTAGCGCCACCTATCGATGTGACTTGTAGTTTCCGTTGTTAAACTTATTACTAATGTAACGCCATCTATCGATAAAAGTTGTAGTTACCGTTATAGTTGTACTGTGCATAGTTGTTGATGTACAATAATAGATGTCGCTGAGTGGATACTAATCAAAGCTTGATAATGATTTTGAAGCTGAAGAGTTATTTCGCTAAAAGCGCTAATCTCTGGAACTGCCGGACGGATGAAAAAAAAACCATTTGTAAATGATAATTAGATTCATAACGGATGGTGTAGGCTATGTATAACATCACGCTACGACTCACGGAAGCAGTAATTAGAGACGTAAGCAAACCATGTAGATTGTATTTTCTAGCAGAAGCTAGTTTGACATAACACTTGACCATACTATACAAAGGTGCTTCGTTAGCCTAGTGGTCCTAAGCGCGACTGCTACGCTAGAGGCCTTGGGTTGATTCCCAGGTCGAACAAAAATGTTATTGGGTTTTTCTATGAAATTCTGAGTAGCAGCTCGGAGTTAGGATTTGTGACCGGTTAATGGCAATAGGCTCGCCCCCTATTACGTGGAACCTAAACATACCGGCGAACAGTGGGTGTACATTGGTACACCTCTGCCTAATCCTTCGGGTAATACAGGCGTGATGGTATGTGTTATTATCAAGCTGAAAAACATATCACCCGCCTGCTAGTCTGCTGAACCTACTGGCTACCGGAATCTATACTAATATTATAAAGAGGAAAGATTTTTGCAACGAATTTGCTCCGAAACTACTGGACCGATTTTAACAAGTTTTTCACCAATAGATACCTTCATTATTCGAGAGTAACATAGGCTATGTAATATCACGCTACGACCAATGGGAGCGGAGCAGTAACCAGAGACGTAACCTAATGCGAGTGAAAAAACTACACGGACGCTGGTAGAAGCTTGTAATAATATAATAATATCAGCCTATTATTGTCCCACTGTAGGGCAAAGGCCCTTCTGATACAGAGAAGGCACGAGCATTGATCACCACGCTTGCTCAAGGCGGGTTGGCGATTTCAGACATAAAAATTACTTCAAGTAATATTTCACTTTATTTAGGTGTGGGATGCAACATGCGTCGACACCCTTGCGCCATCTCATCTTCCTAGCACGACGTGTTGTGCTGGGGCGGCTGCTACTGGCGTCGAAAACCTCAAACGGCGCAAATATAATAACCTTCTTGGAAGCTATATGTTTGAGCCGTTTGGGGTTGAAACACTAGGGCCATGGGGTCCGAGCGCTCATCTAGTTTTTCGTGACATAGCCAAGCGACTGGTCGACTCTTCACGTGACCAAAGGGCTGGCCTTTTCTTGGGCCAAAGAATCAGCATTGCCATACAACGTGGCAATGCTGCCAGCCTTTTGGGCACTTGTCCCATTGACAGCGATGCGGATGAGTTTTTTGATGCCCTATAAGCTTCCTTTTTTGCATTTTATTATTACTTAAATAAGTTTTACACTAGTGATTCATATTGTCCTTTCGCTTTCTAGTTTTTGAAGGCGGTGGTCGTTTTTTGCAAAAAAGTTTTTTATTTACTTTCTGTCATCCAAATTTAATTGAATTAAGTATAAACCAACAGAAAGTTTTACATAGTAGCCGCCACGAGTCGTGAGCACAAACGTCATGTACATTTTTGGGTTCTCCTGCGGACGCTGCGGGTTGTTCGTAAGAGATACCGCGCCCCCGGAACGCGAAAGGCACAAGAAGGAATATGGATAGGTTTTAGTCAGTAAAACTCTGGCACTCCCTCCCGCCCCGCCCAGGGCGGGAGAAGTCGTTTGATGACTTCCCATCCCTAAAAAAAAGGGGTACCTTTTTAGGTCACCCCAGAAATGAAATTGACGTTTGTGGCTCACGCCTCCTGACGGGTAGTACACAAAATAGATCAACCATTTTAATAATACCCGCCAGACAAATAGTTCGGTTATTAACTCTTTTACGTCAGAGGCTAGTTGTCAACGCGCGTGTGTGGGCGGCTGTTAATGTCTTTATATCATTTCGCTCTATTTCGTGTCCGAGGTCAGGCAGACAACCAAATTTCACGTCTAGTTTACTGTAGCCTACGTTTATCTCGGACATCACTGACATCGGTGAATAAAAACATCGTAAGAGGTACATTCTGCTATCCTACTAATTCACTAATCCTACTATAATAAACAATTAAATTAATAATACAATACAATACACACCATCACGCCTGTATTCCGCGAAGGGTTAGGCAGAGGTGTACCAATGTACACCCACAGTTCGCCAGTATGTTAAGGTCCCATGTAATAGTGGCGAGCCTATTGCCATTTAACCGGGCACAAATCCTAACTTCGAGCTGCTACTGAGAATTTCATAGAAAAACCCAATAACACTTTTTGCTCAACCTGGGAATCGAACCCAAGACCTCTAGCGTAGCAGTCGCGCTTAAGACCACTTGGCTACTGAGGCAGTTAGACACAATACAATATACAATAAAAATATTATAAATGCGAAACTTTGTGAGGATGGATGGACAGATGGATGTTAGTTTTGATACTTTTTCACGCTTAAACGGCTGAACGGATCTGGATGAAATTTGGCACTGAGATAGATTGTAGTGTGGAATAACACATAGGATACTTATTATCCCGGAAAAATGTACCGTTCCCGTGCGATAATATCATCATCATCTACTTAGCCTTATCCCAACTAAGTTAGGGTCGGCTTCCAGTCTGACCAGATACAGCTGAGTACTAGTGTTTTACATGGAGCGACTGCCTATCTGACCTCCACAACCCAGTTACTGGGCAACACGATACCTCTTGGTTAGACTGGTTGTCAGACTTCCTGGCTTCTGACTATCCGTAGCGACTGTCAAAGATTTACGAATGACAGCCGGGACCAACGGCTTTACGTGCTTTCCGAGGCACGGGTGTCTCACACCACCAACTTCCAAACTCCGGGCTGCTACTGAGCAAATCCTAATGGAAAAACCCAATAACACTTTTTGCCCGACCTGGGAATCGAACCCGGGACCCCACGCACATCAGTCGCGCTTGCCACCACGAGACCAACGGAGCAGGACGCGGGCAGAAGCTAGTATTAGTATCTATAAAATATCGTCTCTTGTTGAGTTTATCTTGATGCCCATTAAAAATAGATATTCCACAAATAGGACGAACCTACGTACACAATTATTTCAGTTGTATACATATTTATTTAAACACTTTGAAAATAACACGTAATTTGGCATTTTGACACAAATATGTTGTTTTGTTTGGCATTAAATGTTTAATACTGATTGTCATTGCATATTGAGTGGATATTTTGAGCCAATGGCGCCCACGCAGAAAAAAAATCATTCTAAAAAGGATTTAAGTGGATATGGCACTCTCTCATGCATTTCTGACATCAGTGATAGAAAACATACATAAACTCACGCCTTTTTCCCATGGGGGTAGACAGAAACCACAGAACGCCCCCTGCTACGATCCTCACATATACTCCTTTCACCTCGTCCTCGTTCATACATCTGGTCATACAAGCACGCCGGTTACGAGTACTGCGCACGCGACCTTTCTGAAGAACCCCACCAATAAGGTCAGGGTAGGTGTTTCTAGAGCGTCCCCTCGCGGCGTTTCCACTCACATCTGTTGATATATCATTATTTTTCAGATGTAACTATTCGTAAAATTTCAGACATGATAAAATTAGTAGTCTGGTGACTTTCTGATCTTAGATGAAATATAAATTCGTAATGAAGAAAATGACAACACAATTTTGCATGCTTTAACTATAAGCAAAACATGTATGATCTTATTTCGTATTGTAACACCATTTTTATACCGTGTTTTAAGCAAATAAATATTATTATTATTATTAATGCATTTATAAACACTACGTGAATGAAATGTCTATGCCTACATTCAAATAATAATTCATATATCGTGAGCTTTCCGCTATTAAAAGTATGATTCACTCACTGAAATCCTCACGAAAACTGCCTACTTATTAAAAATATAAATCACATAATTTTATTCACGTCCCAAATCCCTGAAATATAATTTTATTCAAGAATTATTAATATAAAAAGCGTTAGTCATGTTTGTCTATGCCGCATAAAAAAATTATGTAACTTTTTTTTTAAGTGTGCGCGAATGGCGGCAAGAACGAGACATTCAGACTTGGCATTCAGCCAATGGTTTCCCGCCTGCGAATCTCAATGTTCCTCATTTATTTACACTGCTCAATTAGATATGTTTAAATACATTTTATTGCTACAAGTTGCATTAGAATATGATAATAAACAAAATGAACGTTAAAACATTCTTGTATATAAGTATTTTTAGCGCCATCTATTAGCTGTAATAATAAATCTAGACTTGAAAATATTGGTGACAGTTGCAATTTTTTTGGATACTATTTTTGCGATAACATTTACGTTTTTAAATCCCGTATTTATGTTTTATTTATTTTAAACACTAAAATAATTGGGAGAGGAGAATTTTCCCAGCAGGATACAGGATAAGAAAGTGGTTCTCAGACAGTGGCGGGAAACGTAAACAAAATGGCTGCTAAAAGAATTGGCGGGCTATGTGAAACGTGCATTCAATTTGCGATCATTGGGCAAGTCTTCATAATGATCATTTATTAAATATAATTTTCAACAAATACAGCAATAATTATATTATATATAGTTGAATTTACTGCACTTTTGCGATTTTTTATTTATTTTCTACATTGCATTGTATTTAACGTAAAATTAGGACAGTGTATACACCGCGGTGTCACCCGCGTTAATATAATCTTTGGTTACTGCTACGCTCCCGTGAGTCGTAGCGTAATGTTATATAGCCCATGTTACTCAGGACTAATGTAGATATCTATTGGTGAAAAATGGTTAAATGCAGTCCAGTAGTTTCGAAGCCTATTCAAAACAAACAAACAAAAAAATATGTATTGTATTTCATAGGCCTAAGTTGCCTGAAATAAAGGATAATTAAATAAATAAAATACTTAAATATTAAGTCCGCCTTTGTAAGTTTAATTAATTAAGGGCTGATTTTTCAATAGTCATATAACTTTTATCTGACGAAAGAAGTATATAAGGATCGTAGCAGGTGGTGTTCTGTGGTTTCTGCCTACCACCATGGGAAAAAAGCGTGAGTTTATGTATGTTTTATCTGAAGATTATTCTTCATGTGACAGTTTGACATATAATATTGTCAATACAAAAGCTGTCAAACCGCCATATTTATTCCTCCGTTAAGAGGTATCTGACGATTGAAAAATCGGCCCTAAATAAATAAGGGATTAATCTAAACGGTTGGTTGACACTTCCCGTGACCCAAAGGCTGGCTTTTACCTTGACCATAGGTTAAGCATTGCCATCCAACGTGGCATTTCCGCCAGTCTTTCGGGCACTTTCCCGGTTGGCGACGATGCGGAGGAATTTTTTGATGCCATTTAATACTTTTTTTTGGTAACCCCGGACTCAAAAACGACAGGCTGTTATTATAAGTTTGACGTGTCTCTGTGTGTGTGTGTGTGTGTGTGTGTCTGCGGCATCGTAGCTCCCGAACGCATGAACCGATTTTGATTTTGTTTTTTTTAGTTTGAAAAGTGAATTAGTCGGGAGTGTTCTTAGCAATGTTTGATGGAAATCGGTTCAGCGGTTTCAAAGTTATCAGTTCTTTTGTTAGCTGCGGTAGGGATTTTTATTCTTCTGTCAGGGGTTGCTAATTATTTTTTTATTAAGATATTTTTTACCTAATTTTAAAGCTGTATATTTAATCTACATATATATTAAACAATAAAATTTAAGTTGTAAGTGAATTAATTAAACTTTGAGAACGACATTATTCTAGATACAATTCTAGGTGAATTGAAACATCGATCAACAGTGTACTGGAGAAACTATCACAATAGTTTACATCAAGGCTGAATGCAGACACGCCTGTGCCTCGTCAAGTGCGATCGTAATCTGCCACATTAAAAACCTAATACATAACCGCCAGTTGACTTTAATTATCAACACATGTTAAAGCCATAAGCATGTTTGTATTAAAACGTTATTTTTTCGGAAACCTAGAAAAATAGGCAAGAAATTTAACTGTACAGAAAAATATATTGTATCCGGTACTTGTTTTCTCTTGCGAGCTGCAAAGAAATAGTGTGGGGCCAGGGACGGATTAGGGCTGTTTAAGGCTGCCACCTGGGCCCCCAAGGACATTAGGGGCCCAACCCCATTGATGGCATGCGGTACTAACTAAATACATTATTTAAAAAACTTACTGCCCCGTTAGTCTCGTAGTCGTAAGCGCGACTGATGAGCACGGGGTCCTGGGTCCGATTCTCGGGTTGGGCAAAAATTGTTATTAGGTTTTCTATTACGGATTTCTCAGTAGCAGCCCGGAGTTTGGAAGTTGGTGGTGTGACACCCCCGTGCCTCGGAAAGCACGTAAAGCCGTTGGTCCCGGCTGTCATTCGTAGATCTTTGACAGTCGTTACGGATAGTCAGAAGCCAGAAAGTCTGGCAACCAGTTTTATCAAGAGGTATCGTGTTGCCTAGTAACTGGGTCGCGGAGGTCAGATAGGCAGTCGCTCCATGTAAAACACGGGTATTCAGCTGAATCCGGTTAGACTGGAAGCCGACCCCAACATAGTTGGGAAAAGGCAAAGCAGATGATGATGATTTTTGTATTCCCGGTTGTTATTATAAAAAATTGTCATAATTCTGAAGTTTTGCAGACGACATCGCGATCAAAAGCTAGTTTTTCATAAATTAATAACAGGCAAGTCGACTCAAAAATAAATATTAAATTGATACCTATTAGCCAACTCTTGACACTTCGCATTTAAAAGCGACATGCAAATAATTAATTAGTTTCTAATTCAATGTGACATTTGCTAAATTATTACTTCCTTTAGCTTTCTAGCGTTTAAAAATAATAATGATTTATTGAGATTGCTAACGTTTGCCTGCTTAGTCAAGAGCCCGAAAGTCTATCTTCTTCCTACCTAACCAGTCTTGCTGAGGGGTATCATGCTGCCCAGTACAACAACGGGATATAGTAAGCCTATTTCCAGGCTTTGAAAAATTTTGTAGAGACCATGAACCTTACTCATCGCATATTTAAGATACCGTTGTATTTTATTAGGTACATACATACATAAACTCACGCCTTTCTTCATGGGGGTAGGCAGAAACCACAGCACGCCACCTGCTACGATCCTTACATACTTCTTTCGCCTCGTCCACGTTCATACATCTGTTCATACAAGCACGCCGGTTACGAGTACTGCGCACGCGACCTTTTTGAAGAACCCCACCGATAAGGTCAGGGTAGGTCTTTCTAGGGTGTTCTCTCCCGGCGTAGCTATCTAAGTACCTATTTATCTTAAATAATATATAAATACTTACATACATATATACCATCACGCCTGTATTCCCGAAGGGTAAGGCAGAGGTGTACACTAGCAGTTCGCCGGTATGTTTAGGTCCCATGTAATATGGGGATCCTATTGCCATTAACCGGACACAAATCCTAACTCCGTGCTGCTACTGAGAATTTCATAGAAAAACCCAATAACTCTTTGCTCGACCTTATCAATCGAACCCAAGAACTCTGGCATAGCAGTCGCGCTTAGGACCACTAGGACAACGAGGCAGTCAACATTTTATTGTATCTATAATCTTTGCCGTTGTGAGTCTCTAAGGGAGTTGTTCAAAAAAATTAATATCATGACGGTTCCATGTCAATATATATATGAAAACATTATGCATGTTCGAAAAAATCTTCATCTTTTCAAAAAAATTGGAGATAGACATCATTTTAATACTAGAAATAGGAACAAATTAGATCAACCAAGTTTCAGATTGTCTAAAGTACACACTTCTTTTATGGGGTACTCTGTAAAATGTTATAATAAAATACCGCTCGATATTCTCGAACTGAATGAGAGAAAATTTAAAACTTGCATCAAACGCACACTATGTAGTCAAGCATATTATAAGTTAGAAGATTATATTAATGACAAGAATGCTTGGCTTAATGCTGGTCCTGCTCCATAGTCACTCGGGTTCACAAATTAATACTTACATATGTATATTAATACAGGGGGATGTTTCTTGCTACCTTTTTATTTGTATTCTCATTGACCTTAATAACGTGTACCGTTATTATTATTTCTATTTTTTACATACTACAGGTCATCTGTCGAATAGATTCACTTAAAACCTTAGTTTTATATAATCTATCATCATTTATTTCAATTTTGTAAATGTGAGTACCATGGAGCCATTTATTTATTTTATTATTATGTGTTGGACACTACGAGCATGGTGGTTGAGGGCTTTGTCATGCTCACTTAAATGTCTCGCTGATGGTGGCGCGTGGGTCGGATCATTTAGTTCCCTTCATGATGGTTGAGCTAAGTGGTGCTGATCCTCGCGTCATGTTCGTGAACGGACGCTGTCAGTTGGGATTGGTCATCTCTTAACTGCCATGGCTTACATCTTTAGTACTATTATTATCATATATATTTTTTTAATTGTTTTATATTTAACTTCATTGTTTTCACATGTAGAAGCAACAAGAATATTGTAACCAAGATTCTGTAAAAACCAATTTGAAAAGAGTGTCCATGGAGTTTCTTGCTCGTTCTTCTCCATAGAGACCTACGTTTTGGAACGAGCAACTAGCTTCAACTTTTTGTATGAGTAACTTCTTGACAATTCAAAAGTGCCTGTAAATGGTCTAATTGAAATAAATGTTTTGACTTTGACTTTGACTATAGATATATTCATGAGGGAAAGGATAGGCTATTTAATATCAACAACATTTCAGTAATAGCGGAGCTCTTTGTGAAGGAGCTCGTCCGGGGAAGTACTACCACCATACCTATTTCTGCCGCAAAGCAGCGTTGCTGTGTTCCGGTTTGAAGGGTATGAGTGCCGGTGTAATTACAAGCACATGACAAATTTCAACTTTGTATCTGGGATGGCAACGCATTAGCAAGGCCTTTGGTATTGCACATGTCTATAGGCAGCGGTGACCACTTAACATCAGGTGGCCCCGTGGGCTTGTTTGCCATCCAAAAACCACACGAATGAAGTGGGGGCAGAAGTTAGTTCAATTTTAAACTAATGATTTCTATTAATATTTGTAGTAGGAAGACAGGGAAATCAATGTAAGTGCTTATTTATTTGGCATACAATTACAAGCAGAGATATTTATTGAGCAGGTCAAAATTTACGGTAAATACTTTGGACCATGCGCTAAAAATATAGCAAAATTAATTTTCTGTTTGAACAACTGACGAATTTCTAATTTCATTGAGAGCTCGTTTTGAAACTGCCTCGTTGGCCTAGTGGTCCTAAGCGCGACTGCTGCGCTAGAGGTCTTGGGTTCGATTCCCAAGTCGAGCAAAAAGTGTTAATGGGTTTTTCTATGGAAATCTCAGTAGCATCTCGGAGTTAGAATTTTTGCCCGGTCAATGGCAATAGGCTCGCCCCCTATTACATGGGACCTAGACACATACGCAATACATTTTTGAAATAACCAACTAAAAAGTCAACAATTTACACCCTTCGAAGGCGGTGCGGTTCAATTGTACTAAAATAAAAATTACGTAACAATTGAGAAAACGACGGCCATATTTTATTATTAGTTACGGATTGTTTAGGGATTTCCTGTGTGAAGACAGAAGATCAAAGCCACAGCTTATTATCAAAGAAATATTGTCTAAACAACGTATCCTGCCAACAGTGTTATATATTTAACTTTGTAATCGCCCGTAAAACCGTGATTTCATCGATTTTTATTATTCATGTTCCATTATTTTATCGACAACACGTCACAACAGAAATCATTTTGTTTTTGTCTGTGGTTATTTCGCGCCAAAATGTTAGGATGAATGCAGAGTGATACCTTTGCTTTTAATAAAAGGAATAAAGTTTACGTTTTGTTTGTCCATAATTAATTACGTATTTTAATTTATTTTATTAAAAGAAAAATGTTTTATTTTTGTTTGTTTGCAGAATAAAATACCACTTGGAATTTATTATTTCTTATCATTTATTTAATAAGCAATGGAAATACCTACAGACTGAAAATTTCAATTTTCTTTTTACCTTTACCGGTCTCGTGGTCTCGTGGTCGCAAGCGTAAGGTTCCGGGTTCAGAGGCGAGCAAAAAGTGTTATTGGGTTTTTCCATTAGGAATTTATCAGTAGCAGCCCTGAGTTTAGTTAGAAGTTGGTTGTGTGACACCCCCGTGCCTCAGAAAGCACGTAAAGCTGTTGGTCCCGGCTGCCATTCATAGATCTTTGTCAGCCGTTACGGATAGTCACAAACCAGGACGTCTGACAACCAGTCTAACCAAGAGGTATCGTGTTGCCCAGTAACTGGGTTGTGGAGGTCAGATTGGCAGTCGCTCCATGTACAATACTGGTATTCAGCTGCATCAGGTTAGGCTGGAAGCCGACCTAAATATAATTAGGAAAAGACTAGGCAGATACTACTACTATACTGGTCTATGCAATACAGCTGACAGACAAACCGACGGACAGCAGTGGCAAAGTAATAGGGTCCCGCTAGACCTTTAAAAATCATTATCTTCTACCTGCCCTTATCCCATGTTACTTGGGGACGGCGCAACACGTTTTCCTCTTCCATGCCGTCCTGTCAACCGTCACGCTATCACTGACTCCCTTCCCTTTCATATCATTCTTCACACAATCCGTCCATCTTTTCTTTGGACTCCCACTTCCTCTCCTCCCATCCACATTTATCAAGAAGTCGATAAACTAAGGCATAGACAAGACTTTATGAAGAGACCTTTACGTATTGTATTATTTATCTTGGCTAAAACTAGCAATAATAAACAAGATATCCACTAGTCTAACTTTTATTAAACTCCATCCAGACATTAAAAGCATCCAGGTTGTATTTATTTGCCTCTAATTTTAGAATGTTTGAGCTTGGTAATTATACATTATTACATACATACATAAACTCACGCCTTTTTCCCATGGAGGTAGGCAGAAACCACAGAACGCCGCCTGCTACGATCCTTACATACTTCCTTCGCCTCGTCCACGTTCATACATCTGTTCATACAAGCACGCCGGTTACGAGTACTGCGCACGCGACCTTTCTGAAGAACCTCACCAATTAGGTCAGGGTAGGTCTTTCTAGGGCGTCCTCTCCCGGCGTATACATTATTGCCATGTTTAATTGAACTAGCTGGTAATTTGAGATGCGTAATTCGATTTTTTTACGTTGTTTGCAATTAGCAGTTCAGCATCTCTGCATAACAAAAAAAAAGTCAAATAGTAAGTACCTAGTGCTTAAAAAAAATATTAAGTAATTTCTTTTTTGAAGTGTAACTTTGCTGTGTTGTGTTTTGTTTTTGTTTAATACTAGAAATAAGGACAAAATAGCGCAGCCATTTTTTAGATAATCTAAAGTGCACACATCTTTTATGGCGTACTGTGTTAAATGTTACAACTAAATGAAAAACAATTTGAAAAATGTATCAAAAGTACACTTTGTAAACAAGCTTATTACAAATTAGAAGATTATATTCAAGATATCAATGCTTGGGAGCATGCTGGTCCTGCTCCATAGGACAATTTAAAGTCTTGACAAATTCAACTGGCTGCTAATTTAATTATATAAGTACTTTATTTTGATTAATTATTTTTCTCTTCGACATTAATTCTACATTTGAGTATGCCTCACACACTGATTCCTTGTCTTTAAAATGTATTAATGTATTTAATATTACAATTAATTTAGCTTTCATTTCTAATTTGTAGCACTGAGTACGTATTGCAGTACTTTGAGTGACTTTTATTTTTGATAGATCGTTTTGACATCAGTATAGTTTTATGGAACTGTACAACTTATTGTAATACATTTTTTTTTAAAGAGTATGTATGGAGTTTCTTGCCCGTTCTTCTCCATACGAAACTACCTTTTGGAATGGGCAACTAGATTCAATATTATTAATTTTAACATGTAATTCACGTTCAAAAGTGCCTTTTAATGGTCTAATTGAAATAAATGATTTGACTTTATTCCCTTTAGTTGTCTCTATGTGTAATTCTCACCCTGGTTGTACAGTTTCGTTAATTTTGCACTTAAGTTTATATAAGTGGAAACTTGTAATTGATTTTTGTCTGCTTATTACTTTTTACAACTCGAATGTATTAACTGTAAGTTTTCCTCAAAGCAATAAAATATAATAAACAAAAGGAATTTATATGGCCGATGTGAGTGGTAACGTCGGGAGGGGCCGCTCTTACCACACGTGGCAATAGGCTCGCCCCCTATTACATGGGACCTAAACATACCGGCGAACTGTGGGTGTACACCTCTGCCTAACCCTTCGGGGAATACAGGCGTGATGGTATGAATGATGAATATTTATTATTACAAATATGAATATTTCTACAATTTATCTTTCGGAATAAAAACGCATTGTGCGCTTGTCTTTCCTTGTTAAGTTTTCAGCTTGGCTAACATATTGTGTGATTTTATAAATAAATATTTATTGTTTTTGTTGAATTGTGTTTATTTATTTTAAAATACTCTCGATGCTGCTTAGAACTGCCTCGTTAGCCTAGTGGTCCTAAGCGCGACTGCTACGGGTCTTGGGTTCGATTCAGAGGTCGAGCAAAAAGTGCTATTGAGTTTTTCTATGAAATTCTCAGTAGCAGCTCGGAGTTAGGATTTGTGCCCGGTTAATGGCAATAGGCTCGCCCCCTATTGCATGGGACCTAAACATACCGGCGAACTGTGGGTGTACCTCTGACAAACCTTTCGGTGAATACAGGCGTGATGGTATGTATGTATGCTGCTTAGATGGTTTGGTCATATTGAGAGGATGAGTGAAGGGCGACTAACAAAAGGGATTTATATGGCAGATGTGAGTGGCAACGCCGGGAGAGGGCGCCCTAGAAAGACCTACCCCGACCTTATTGGTGAGGTTCTTCAGAAAGGTCGGGTGCGCAGTACTCGTAACCGGCGTGCTTGTATGAACAGATGTATGAACGTGGACGAGGCGAAAGGAGGATGTCTGGATTTCTGCCTACCCTTATGGAAAAAGTGTGAGTTTCTGTAGGTATATATTTCTAGTACATAGTATAAAACAAAGTAGCTTCCCGCCGTCAGTATGCTTAGATCTTTTACACCATGCAACGGATTTTACTGCGGTTCTTATTTTAATAATTTGAATTTGAGACGTTAACAATTTTGCTAAATACATGTAAATATCTACGTATTCAAAATATGCGTATAAAAGTACTTACAATCAATATAACCTTCGAAGAATAATTTATATTGATATGAATAACACAGAATGATTAACGTTAATAGGCTGTATGTCGTTAATGCGGCTGTGTGTATTATGCTTTAGTTACAAAAACACAAACCTGCCAAAAATATAAAACAGAAAGTTGAAGCTAGTTGCTCGTTCCAAAACGTAGGTCTCTATGGAGAAGAACGAGGAAGAAACTTGAGTTCGATTCCCAGGTCGAGCCAAGTGTTATTGGGTTTTTCTATGAAATTCTCAGTAGCAGCTCGGGGTTAGGATTTGTGTTCAGTTAATGGCAATAGGCTCGCCCCCTATTACATGGGACCTAAACATACCGGCGTAATTGTAGGTATACGTTTGTACAACTCTGCCGAACCCTTCAGGGACTATAGGGGTGATGGTATGTTATTTAATAAAGGTGAATATAAAACAATAAACAAGATGTAAGCCATGACAGTTAAGCTTGGCTTGGCTTTCTAATATGTAGTGATGAAAAATAATCATAAGTACACGCATAGTCTAACGCCCCATCGATACATTTAAAAATAGACGCGTCTTGCAGTCTGTACAGTAACTTCCAGTCGCCTGGAGTCAGCCATACCGATTTGACATTTGGCATTCCCAATTCCCGCCAATTTTAACGTCAAACTTTTTTTTTCGAAAAGAATAAAGTGTCATTTTTAATTGACTATGGATTTGTAATATTGTGTTGATTTATTAAAAAAATTTGGACTTTAAAAATAAAATAAAGATGGAGTCGTTTAGAACAGCAAGAATTACAGTGATAATATTTTTAATTTGTCTGTGTGTTGAATGTAAAGCTAAATTGAATGAAAATAAAACCAACGATCATTCAGGCGAAGTGAAAACTCCGAAAAAGGTAAACATTTTGATTAATATTTTAATTATCTTTGTAAAATCTTAAAATAATTCTAAGCTTATTAAATAATTATATTTTAATATGTTTTTAATTAAATTTGATTTATTAAACATCATAATTATTTTTCTTAAGCTGAATTCCGTTACACTGGAAGACGACTCTAACATATTTGAAAAAAAAAATAACTAGACAGATGATTAATAATTTAAAAACAGAAAAAAGTAAAAAAAAATATATACTTTATAATATTATTATCCCACTGCAGAGCAAAAGTCTCTTCTCATACACAGAAGGCACAAGCATTGATCACCACGCTTGCTTAAAGCGGATTGGCGATTTCAATCTCATTTATTTATTTATAATTAATTACAACGGCTTGCGCCAATTACAGTATTTTTATAATCGTATTAATGATTTTAAAAAAAACATACCAAGAAATTCAAGTCGAGTAGTATTATTGAATTATTTTAATTAAAGCAATATTAAGTATAGAAGTCGCCACGAGTCGTGAGCACAGATATCAAGTTAATTTTTTGATTTTTCGGTTTCTTTCTGGGTTTTTTGGGTAGCCGACGCTGCACACGATTAGTCCATCAGTCCGACTAATCGCGTGCATCGTCGGCGACCCAAAAAACCCAGGGAGGGACCCAAAAATCTAATAATTAACTTAATGTCTGTGCTCACGACTCATGGCGACTACTGTACCTATGTAGGTTTTTATTTATTAATGCAAAAAGAATTAAAATACATAATTATTTTTAATAAAAACCAAAGAATTATTACATAACTTATAAATAAACAATTAAATAAAAGAAGGGGAAAGCTCACAAGTCATCAAAAAGTAGTACCCAAAAGGCTGACAACATTGCCATACCACATGGCAATGCTGTCAACCTATATAAGTCAGGTAGATAACATTTCTAAGCAATCCGAAATATCTTAGCAATCCCGCAAATAAACTACATAAGCTTTGTTTAAAAAAAAAACAATCCAATATTCACCGATAACTTTTATAATAATCGTTTACTAAAAAATAAACCTAATTTACGATCCAATTTACACGCGCCAACGCATGACAAAAACAATTTTATTTTTACACTATCCGACACTCATACAAAAATATTCCTCTTCATTTAATTTTACATTTTAAATATTAAATGTAAACACTTCTCTATTTAATGCCGTTGTGTTTATAAAATGTCGATCAAAGTATTTGCTACTTCATCAATTTACGTCAAAAATGCATGCTCATCAATCTTTGTGAATTGCAAATGGCGGAGTTTAAAATTTCCATAGAGTAATAAATTAATAGTTTAAAAAAAAACTAGAAAAACACACTTTTATAAATGCACGTAAAAACAAAAAAGGCTTCATCATCAGACCTTCAAACCTAACCATGGTCAAAGTTCATTACAAGACTTTTCTAAGAAATCCAAAACAGCTATGATACGATTTTCCATCATGAAGTTCCAGTTTATATCTTCCAGCTCCATCATCAGATCAGTATACCAGTACCATATTATTGTATTGTCATCAGAACTACATACGGCTGACAATTTTCATTACGCTACGACTCTTGGAAGCTGGTTAAATTAGTTACCTTAGATTCCAATACATAGTTAGTTACATACAGGTAGACCTAATAAAAGCGAGTTAAAAAATTAGCAGCTCCGAGGACTCCATAATAGAGATGTTACGGTGGAGAATAATATATAGAAGACAAATAACATAGGACAAGCATAATGTAATATTAAAAATAAATATAATTCAGTCACAAGTCAGTAACTGCCTCGTTAGCCTAGTAGTCCTAAGCGCGACTGCTATGCTAGAGGTCTTGGGTTCTCAGTAGCAGCACGGAGTTAGGATTTGTGCCCGGTTAATGGCAAGAGGCTCGCCCCCGATTACATGAGACCTAAACATACTGGCGAACTGTGGGTGTACATTGGTACACCTCTACCTAACCTTTCGGGGAATTCACGCGTGATGGTATGTAAACATAATTCAGTTACTTCATGTGGTGCGTTATTTGTTTCTGCCTTTGTCTTCATCCGCGTTAAATTGAATAATATACAATCCTACGAGAACCGTACATTTTTCCGGAATAAAAAGCCTGCGTACTATGCCAGGCTGTAATATATCTATGTGCCTGTCATCCAGTGCCTTTCAGTCCTTCTGGCATTATTGAGTAACAAACATTCATCCATCCAAACTTTCGCATCTATAATAGTGGTAAGATTCACGATTTCACGTGTATGATTCTGTAAACTAAATATTGTTAAACATTTGTTTTAAAAGAGTATGTATGGAGCTTCTTGCACATTCTTCTCCATACGAGACTACATTAAATAAGGAAGAGGTAACTAGATTCAATATTTTTTTATTGATATTAATATGACGTTCAAAAGTGCCTTTTACATAATAGGCAAATAGTTATCAAATCCTTTTCAAAGTCAATGTCTAAGCATTTATTTCAATTAGACCATTTACAGGCACTTTTGAATTGTCAAAAAGTTACCTATACAAAAAGTTGAAGCCAGTTGCTCGTTCCAAAACGTAGGTCTCTATGGAGAAGAACGAGCAAGAAACTCCACGGTCACTCTTTTCAAATTGGTTTTTACAAAATCTTAGTTACAATATTATTGTTGCTTTTATAAAAAATGTTTCTTACTTACTTACAAATTGCGGATAGATTTGTCAAATGCCCTTTCAACACTTGGAAATGAAGAAAACGAAAAGTTACGAGTACAAGCTTTAAATCCTTCAACGAGTCCGTCGGGAAACTTCAACGGTAGGAAAAGCAATAACTAACTTCCGTCTCAGAATATCAAGAAATAAAAACATCAACACTACTCACACCTGCCCAGGGCTTTGTCCTTGTCCCGCTAGCTCCCATGTATCATAGCGTGATGTTATATAACCTAAACTATTCTTATGAATCTTCTTATAACTGCCTCGTTAGCCGAGTCCTAAGCGCGACTGCTACGCTAGAGGTCTTGGGTTCGATTCCCAGGTCGAGCAGTGTTATTGGGATTTTTATGAAATTCTCAGTAGCAGCTCGGAGTTAGGATTTGTGCACGGTTAATAGCAATAGGCTCGCCCCCTATTACATGGGACCTAAAACATACTGGCGAACTGTGGATGTACATTGGTACACCTCTGCCTAACCCTTCGGGGAATACAGGCGTGATGGTATTATTTTGAATCCGGCTATCATACACCAAAAGCTTTTCCAATCCGAGTGGTTCCAGAGATTAGCGCGTTTAAACTAACAAACACAAAATAAAAAAAATTGTGTAACCCCCGACAGAAAAATAAAAAGAGCTGATTACTTTGAAACCAAACATAGCCAAGAACACTCCCGACTAATATACCTTTCAAACAAAAAAAACTAAATCAAAATCGGTTCATGCGTTCGGGAGCTACTATGCCACAGACACCCACACACAGACACGTCAAACTTATAACACCCCCGTCGTTTATGCGTCGGGGGTTAAAAAGTACTCTTCAGCTTTATTATGTTAGTTTACATAAGTATTAAGACAAGCCATAAATTAAAATACGTAAGTATTTAATCTTCCTAATATTATAAATGCAAAAGATTGTGAGGGTGGATGGATGTTTGTTACTCTTTAACGCTTAAACGGCTGAACGGATCTGGATGAAATTTGCCACTGAGATAGTTTGTAGTGTGACACACAAAGGATGCTTTTAATACTGAAAAAAATGTACGTTACCCATGGGACAATATATCAAATTTATATACAATTATAAAATATCAGACTACTATTTATTTATTAATTCTATTTTACACTAGCTGTTGCCTGCGACTTCGTCCGCATTTCCGTCGTTTCTCGTAAAAAAAGTAGCCTAGGTCCTTCCTCACGGATCAGTGGTTTTGATGTAACAGACAGATTAACTTTCATATTTTAGTAGGGAAATATAATATGTCAATCTACAATACTTTTGAAAAATATCGCAATACGGAACCGCACAATATTATTGTTAATAGCTGTGCCCGCGACTCCGTCAGCGTGTAGTAAGAGTAGACAAATATAATCAGAAAGCTTCGAACTGCTAAGCTATCGGGAGTTACACGTGATATTGTGAGTCAACCATAAAAGATAGACATATGCTGTCGTGGGATATTTTTTATATAATTTTAGGGAGAATATTTCCGTCATACATGACTTTTGTGTAGCTTTAACCATTAAGGTTGCACACGCGACGGAAGCTTAAAAAATGGAGTAACTTCTCCCGTTTTTCCAACATTTCCCTTCACTGCTCTGCTCCTATTGATTGTAGCGTGATGAAAAGTATACTGTAACCAGCTCAGGAGTATGAAAAATAATTGTACCAAGTTTCGTTAAAATCCGTCGAGTAGTTTTTGTTTCTATAACAGTTATACAGACAGACAGACAGACAGACAGACAGACAGACAGACAGACAAAAATTTTACTGATTGCATTTTTGGCATCAGTATCGATCCCTAATCACGCCCTGATAGTTATTTTGGAAATATATCTCATGTACAGAATTGACCTCTCTACAGATTTATTATAAGTATAGAAGATAGATTAACATACAACGGCCATCTATGCCCCACTGCAGTGCAAAGGCACTCTTCTTATACAGAGAAGCCACGGGCATTGATCACCATGTTTTTATTCATTTGTTAACATAATAAGGGGCGTCCGGAAAAAAAATGTTTCACCGAAATATGCGGCGTTTTAAACTCTTTTTCTGGCGTCGGCTATTCCGATGATAGCCCTATTTATTTATTTATCTATCTAATGGTATATAAAAGCGCGAAATTAACCACCTGTAATAATAAAATATCAATAGCTGTGCCTATCAAAATACACACCACATTCCTTGATTCCTATGATTTAAGAACTACGATAACACAGATGCAATATTTAGGACCGTTTATGCCGCACGGAATCTTGGCTTTAAATCATCAAATGACTTCTTACGCCCTGGGCGAAGGGGGAGTGTCAGACTCTTACTGACAAAAACCCATCCGTGTTCCTTCTTGTGCCCTTTGCCTTCCAGGGCCGCGGTGACTCTTTCGAACCAATTCCGCAACCCTGGCACCGTGTCTTGCTGGGAAACTACTTTTCCTTTTTTGCCATCCGACGTGGCAATGCCACTAGTCTTCTTGGTTGCATTACCAGTTGACAGTGGAGGCATTTTTTGAAGCTCAAGACAACATTTCCTTAAGACGGAATTATTTTAGAAATACTAGCTTCCGCCCGCGACTTCTTCCGCGTCAAGTTTAATATATTACCCCACGAGACGTACATTTTTCCGTGATAAAAAGTATCCTATGTGTTATCCACACTACAATCTATCTCAGTGCCAAATTTCATCCAGATCCGTTCAGCCGTTTAATCGTGAAAGAGTAGCAAACATCCATCTATTCATCCTCATATCATCATCTGCTTAGCCTTTTCCCAACCATCTTAGGATCGGTTTCCAGTACAACGGGATGCAGCTGAGTATCTGTTTTACATGGAGCGACTGCCTCTCTGACCTCCACAATCCAAATACTGGGCAACACGATATCTGTTGGTTAGAATGGTTGTCAGACTTCCTGGCTTCTGACTATCCGTAACGACTGTCAAAGATCTACGAATGACAGCCGGGACCAACGGCTTTACGTGCTTTCCAAAGCACGGGGGTGTCACACCACCAACTTCCAAACTCCGGGGTGCTACTGAGCAAATCCTAATGGAAAAATCTAATAACACTTTTTGCCCGACCTGGGAATCGAACCCGGGACCCCACGCTTATCAGTCGCGCTTGCGACCACGAGACAAACGGGGCAGTTATCTGCCCCGCTACGTGGGGCTATTCATCCTCACAAACTTTCGCATTTATAATATTTGTAGAATACTCATTACCACTAACAATTTTGTATTCACAAGTACAAAATCCGGGCCAAAGCCGTCTAAATGTAAATCTTTAGAAGCACTATCTAGTGCAAACTGTCACAATTAACTAACTCAGGAATTTGTACACATCGACCATGTGCTCACCTTGATGTTCTAAGTATATCCGTGTTTTAAGCCATTTATAGCCATTCATTATGGCATAAGTACAGCTGTTTTCCTAATCATTGCAGTCATCTCTACGTAGTATAGAAAACAAAGTCGCTTCCCGCCGTCTGTACGCTTAGATCTTTTAAACTACGCAACGGATTTTAATGCGTTTTTAATGTGTTTTACGCGTTTTCATCAATAGATAGAGTGATTCAAGAGGAAGGTTATACGTATAGAACATCTCGCTACGGCCAACGGGAGCGGAGCAGTAACCAAAGACATGAGTGAACGCGTGTGATGCCGCGAGGTATTTAGTTTTTATATCATACCATCACGCCTGTATTCCCCGAAGGGTTAGGCAGCGGTGCACCAATGTACACCCACAGTTCGCCGGTATGTTTAAGTCCCATGTAATAGGGGGTGACCCTATTGCAATTAACCGGGCACAAATCCTAACTCCGAGTTGCTTTTGAGAATGTCATGGAAAAACCCTGTAACACTTTGCTCGACCTAGAAATCGAATCCAGGACCCCATGCTTATCAGTCGCGCCTGCGACCACGAGACCAACGGGGCAGTCAGTTATTATAATATGTCTAAATATTAAGACTATATACATATATTTTAATTAGATTGGATATTTTTAATATTTTGATTATTTTCACTTGAGTATTTTAAATTGCAATTTATGTATTTAAATTGATTATAATCATATACAGACATTAATATGATTTTTTTATATTACACAAAATATTATGTTTATTAAATACTAGCTGTTGCCTACGACTTCGTCCGCGTTTCCGTCGTTCCTCGTAAAATAAAGTAGCCTATGTCCTTCCTCACGGTTCAGTGGTTTTGATGTAACAGACAGATTAACTTTCATATTTTAGTAGGGAAATATAATATATCAATCTAATTCTATGATTATTTTTTTATGGAATAGTTAATAATGTTAATTTTATTAATTAGGGATGACTGAGAGTGTTATAAACGTAAGAGTAGACAAATATAATCTGAAAGCTTCGAACTGCTAAGCTATCGGGACTTACACGTGATATTGTGAGTCAACCATATAAGATAGACATTTGCTGTCGTGGGATATTTTTTATATAATTTTAAGAAGAACATTTCCGTCATACATGATTTCTGTGTAGCTTTAACCATTAAGGAAGCACACGCGACGGAAGCTTAAAAAATGGAGTAACTTCTCCCGTTTTCCCAACATTTCCCTTCACTGCTCTGCTCCTATTGATTGTAGCGTGATGAAAAGTATACTATAACCAGCTCAGGAGTATGAAAAATAATTGTACCAAGTTTCGTTAAAATCCGTCGAGTAGTTTTTGTTTCTATAACGGTTATACAGACAGACAGACAGACAGACAGACAAAAATTTTACTGATTGCATTTTTGGCATGAGTATCGATCCCTAATCACCCCCTGATAGTTATTTTGGAAATATATTTCATGTACAGAATTGACCTCTCTACAGATTTATTATAAGTATAGATGTCGTAATTGCATTTATTTGTTTATATGTGGTATAACATATCAAAAGGTTAAAACCTACGATGTAAAGTAATATAGACCTTATGATTTTAAAAGCAAGACGTAAAATACAAAACTAAGCTTTAACTTCAGTGTACAAATCATAAAATCTAATTTTGAATAGGTTAACCGGAATAAATATGGATGTTACACAAAACTAAAGCATATAATATTAAGAAGGTAAGTTTTGACACTGCATTCTTAAGATTATGAGAACACTAACTATATACTGCCTCGTCAGCCTAGTGGTGCTAAGCGCGACTGCTACGCTAGAGGTCTTGGGTTCGTTTCCCAGGTCGAGCAAAAAGTGTTATTGGGATTTGTGCCTGGTTATTGGCAATAGGCTCGCCCCCTATTACATGGGACCTAAACATACCGACGAACTGTGGGTGTACATTGTTACACCTCTGCCTAACCCTTTGGGGAATACACGCGTGATGGTATGTACTAACTATATATAGTATTCGCCACGAGTCGTGAGCACAAATGTCAAGTTATTTTTTGGATATTTGGGTTCCTTTCTGGGTTTTTTGGGCCGCCAACGTTTTACGCAATTAGTTTGTCAGCCGGACAGATCGAGTGCAGCGTCAGCGCCCCAAAAAACTCCAAGAGAAACCCAAATATCCAAAAAATAACTTGACATTTGTGCTCACGACTCGTGGCGACTACTAAACCCCGCTGTGTCACCCGCGTTCAGTTACGTTTTTGGAGACTGCTCCGCTCCCGTTGGTCGTAGCGTGATGTCCTATACGTATAATCCTTCCTCTTGAATCACTCTATCTATTGATGAAAACCGCTTTAAAATCCGTTGCGTAGTTTAAAAGATCTAAGCGTACAGAGCTACAGACGTGTAGACGGCGGGAAGCGAATTTGTTTTACAAAATGTGCCAATGTCTACATAGTATAATGTAAAGAATTATTAAAATATTGCTTCATTTGTTGATAAACTCATTTACGTATAATATTTACAAATAAAAATGTATTAAAAAAATGGGTGGGACACCACTAATCAATTGACGTACTTCTTAAGAGCTGTCAAAACGCGATTCCCCCATAGATTTTGTATGACAATACTAAACTATGACGTCACTTTTTTGTCATCTCAATTCACTAACTATTTATTGATTTCAGAGCAACTAAAAATGTAATTTTATAGTTATTTATAAATTCATTGGGTTGTCAGAGGTAAAATAAAGTATTTTTATTTGTGAAGTTGTATCTTGGAATAATTTTTTAATGGTATCAGCTATCCAATTCTTCCGCATCGCCGTCAATGTAATGTGCCCAAGAGACTGACAGTATTGCCACATTGGATGGCAATTCTGTAAAACAAATGAATCATTCTTCGTATCCAAAGAAAATGTAGGTAAACAAACTCACGCATTCATAAATTAGATAAATGTTCTGCAAATGGCGATAAAAAAATGCTAAAGTATTAAATCAAAGGATTTACACAGAATATGTAAAAAACGAAACGTCTAGCTGACATTTTGGAATGAAATCGTTTCTCCCAACCTACCTATTTCTGCCGCAAAGCAGCGTTGCTGTGTTCCGGTGTGAAGGGTATGGGTGCCGGTGTAGTTACAGGCACATGAGACTTCAGCTTTGTCTCTGGGATGGCAACGTTCTTGCAAGGCCTCTGGTATTGCAGATGTGTATAGGCAGCTGTGACCACTTAACATCAGGTGGGCCATCGCATAGGCTTGTTTCCCATACAATGTTAAAAAATAAGCTATTAAATGTATCAACATGAAAGTTTCTGCGGACAAAAGTAATTTGATTGTTATTTTAAAATTTTATTATTAATGTTTAATTTTAGCTTTTGGCTTTCCGTTGCGCTGACGCATTCACCTAAATTATTGAGTCTTTAAAATTCAGTTTTAGATGCAAGGAACACAGACCGACGTATTTCCTAAAAAAAAAATACTAATCAACGCTAATCGGCTATAAATTCTTCCATAAAATAGTCCACAGACATTAACGAGGGAATTAATAATCTGTGGCGTAACGTCGTTTCATAGATAATAAAATAAATAAAAATACCACATAGTTCCGCCATTTTGTTTTATTTGTGGTCGTGACGTTGGGTTTTACAATGAAAGTTTTGTTTCTGGAATGATCTTTATTTTTTCATTAAATAGGCTGCCATTGATTTGTTTTGATTTTATTTTATTTATTGGAGAAAATAAATTGTTACACATTACATATACATAGTAATCCAATTAAGTATAGAGGATAGTTAAATGTGTAACCAAAGGCATTTTTTACAGAAAACAGATTAAAAAAAACTAGTTTAATAACATCATGCAGTGAATTTTCATAATAACTAATGCTAATAATTAAAAAAAAAAAACATACCATCACGCCTGTATCATGTATATCCCCGAAAGGTTCGGCAGAGGTGTACCAATGTACAATGTACACCCACAGTTCGCCGGTATGTTTAGGTCCCATGTAACAGGGGGCGAGCCTATTGCCATTAATCAGGCACAAATCCTAACTCCGAGTTGCTACTGAGAATTTCATAGAAAGACCCAATACCACTGCTCGACCTGGGATCCAAACTCAAGACCTCTAGCGTAGCAGTCACGCTTAGGACCACTATGCCAACGAGGCAGCTACTAATTCTACTGCTAAATGCGAAAATTTGTGAGGATGGATGTATTGATGTTTGTTACTCTTTCACACTTAAACGGCTGAACGGATCTGAGTGAAATTTGGCACTGAGATAGATTGTAGTGTGGAATAACACATAGGATACTTTTTATCCCGGAAAAATGTTCGGTTCCCGCGGGATACTACATCAAATTTGACGCGGACAAAGTCGCGAGCAGAAACTAGCAAAATATAACTATTGTACAACTAGCAGTTATAATTGAACGATTGGCAAATCTGCTAATGTATTGGAGTCGAAGACTGTTTTATCTGCTTAGCATTGAATGGAACCATTTCAGCACAGCTGTGCCAAAACGCTTGAATTTCAGCAAACGTGAATGATTTCTTATCAACGCGTGTGACGCCGTCATCCTTGGCCTCAGACAGTACGTTTCAGCAACATGGTGCAAGAAATATATAGTACACTAGCGATCAGCCCACGACTTCGTCTGCGTGGCTATTTCACCCGCGTTAAGTTACGTCTTCGGTTACTGCTCCGCTCCCGTGAATCGTAGCGTGATGTTATACAGCCTATATTTCTCAGGAATAATGTAGCTATCTATTGTCGAAAAAATGGATCAAATCGGTCCATAAGTTTCGGAGCCTATTCGTTACAAACAAACAAAAAAACTTTACTATTTATAATATTAGTGTTGAAAACAAAGTCGCTTCCCGCCGTCTGTACGCTTAGATCTTTTAAACTACGCAACGGATTTTAATGCGGTTTTTATCAATAGATAGAGTGATTCAAGACGAAGGTTTATACGTATCGAACACGCTATGACACGCTACGACTCACGGGAGCGGAGCAGTAACCAGAGGCGTAACTGTTGAAACAGAGCGGAAGAAATCATTTGATGTTTATGATTTACCATCCTTAAAACAAAGGTGTATGATATATATGTGGATGGACGGAGAGGAAGAGGAAGACCTAAGAAAAGATGGGCCGGATTGTGTGAAGAATGATACGAAAGAGAAGGGAGTCAGTGATAGCATGACGGTTGACAGGACGGCATGGAAGAAGAAAACGTGTTGCGCCGACCCCAAGTAACATGGGATTTATTAATTTTTTTTACCGACGGGAAATTATCCAATGACATCTCCCGCCCTGGCCGGGGCGGGAGGGAGTGACAGACTTTTACTGACTAAAACCCATCCATGTTCCTTCCTGTGCCCTTTACGTTCCGGGGGCGCGGTATCTCTATCGAACAACCCGCAGCCCCGGCAGACATGGCCCTGAGTGGCCCCTTCGGATGTTTGCTGACATCTCTTTGAGGCGCGCGTGGAACACGAACGCGCCGTCGACACGGTAAGTAACATGGGGATAAGGGCAGGAAGTCGATGATGAAAAAAAGGTGTTTCATGTCGCCAGTTCTTGCTTTCCAAACAACATTCTCATCTTGTAAAAGTCAGCAGCCGTAATCTGGAGACTGTATGTGTTATGCCAAAAACATAAATATATCTAAACCAAAAAAAAAGTGGACTTCACAAGAAAATAATGTTTTCTTTTTGTGAAACTCGGAAGACTAGTGGCTCTTTGTCATGTTCAAACTAAACTTTGTGTTTAGGGTTCCGTACACAAAGGGTAAAACGGGACCCTATTATTAAGACTGCCCTATCCGTTCGCCCATCCGTCTGTCACCAGGCTGTATCTCATGAACCGTGATAGTTAGACAGTTGTACTAAAAAACAGAATAAAATTAATATGTAAAGAGCTAAGAAGAAGAAGAGAGGAGAAGTATTATTGGGTTTTTTCTATGAAATTCTCAGTAGCAGCTCGGAGTTAGGATTTGTGCCCGGTTAATGGCAATAGGCTCGCCCCCTATTACATGGGACCTAAACATACCGGCGAACTGTGGGTGTAAATTGGTACACCTCTGCCTAACCCTTCGGGGAATACAGGCGTGATGGTATGTTGTGTTGTTATATAAAGAGCTGCCATACAACAAACAAAATGTTTTTTTATCGTTTTTGCTCGTTATTAATAATGGCAACAGGTAGATGTTTGAAATATTCACAGAATATTTAATTATACATTCACTTTAAAAATAAATACTGAAAAATAAAATAAAACAAATATCGAAGGGCATTCCCATAAAACACACGTGATTTGTTCGCTCGTTTTTATAGATGAAGGTACGGAACCTTTCGCGCGCGATTCCCACTCGCACTTGGCCGGTTTTTATTTTATTTTACGCCAATAACTTTTGTAAGTATGTGTGTGTAACATGTTTTTTATGCGAAAGCATTGGAATAGAATATTATTTTTGTAAATTATCTCGTAAAATGATTGTTACGCAACTGCATTCTGATATTTATTAATTCCGCCGGCGATGTGTTGGAATATTTTCAATACTACTTATTATATACAACAACAAACCATCACGCCTGTATTCCCCGAAGGGTTAGGCAGAGGCGTACCAATGTACACCCATATTTCGCCGGAACGTTAAGGTCCCATGTGATGCGAGCCTATTGCCATTAACCGGGCACAAATCCTAACTCCGAGCTGCTACTGAGAATTTCATAGAAAAACCCAATAACACTTTTTGCTCGACCTGGGAATGGAACCCAAGACCTCTAGCGTGGCAGTCGCGCTTAGGACCACTAGGCTAACGAGGCAGCTACATACATGTATTTTATTCATCATTTATAAATGTGTTAAGGTTGGTTGGTACTTAAAAAAAATCGTCAAAAAAAGTCAGACTCACCAAATCATTTTATGATTCGAAATTTCGTCCACACGATATTTTTTCTAACTCCCAAAATAAACATAATATAAATAACTACATTTTACATATTATCTCAAAATGCCACATCAAAGACTTGCAGCCATGCATCACAACCCACGTGGCCAGAATATTTCAACTCCAACGATAGACGCGCGAGTTCCACCTTATCACTGCAAATTATTTCCGTAGGTGACAATAAATAATATCCTTACCGTCCTTAGGTGATACTGCCCCGTTGGGCTTTACGAATTTCTCAGTAGCAGCCCCGATTTTGGAAGTTAGTGGTGTGACACCCCCGTGCCTCGGAAAGCACGTAAAGCCGTTGGTCCCGGCTGTCATTCGTAGATCTTTGACAGTCGTTACGGATAGTCAGAAGCCGGGAAGTCTGATAAGCAGTCTTTCCAAGAGGTATCGTGTTGCCCAGTAACTGGGTTGTGGAGGTCAGATAGGCAGTCGCTCCATGTAGAGGTCTTGGGTTCGATTCCCAGGTCAAGCAAAGTGTTATTGGATTTTTCTATGAAATTCTCAATAGCAGTTCGGAGTTAGGATTTGTGCTCACTTCATGGCAATAGGCTCGCCCCCTATTACATGGGACTTAAACATACCGGCGAACTGTGGGTGTACATTGGTTATACCTCTGCCTAGCCTTCGGGGAATACAGGCGTGATGGTGTGGGGTGTGTCTGTAGAACATTTTATGTGGACTTTTTTTCCGGCTTTGCGCTCCGAGAGAGACTAATGACTGCTGTTGTTTCCTTTATGATTTTTACAGAATCCTACTTCCTCTCTAAGATAATCTTACCAATATATATAAATGCGAAAGTTTGTGAGGATGGATGGATGATTGTTACTCTTTCACGCTTAAACGGCTGAACGGATCTGGATGAAATTTGGCACTGAGATAGATTGTAGTGTGGAATAGCACATAGGATACTTTTTATCCAAGAAAATTAACAGTTCCCGTAGGATAATAAAATCAAATTTGACGCGGACCAAACCGCGGGTGGAAGCTATACTACATCTATATAAAAATAATAATCACAGCATATTACTGTCCCAATGCTGGGCAACGGCATTCTCATACAGAGAACGCACGAGCATTGATCACCACGCTTGCTCAAGGCGGATTGGCGATTTCAGACTTATATTAATTACAAGTCCAGGTTTCCTCACGATGTTTTCCTTCACCGATGTCAGTGATGTCCGAGATAATCAAGAAAGTACATATGAATTGAAAAAGTCACATTGGTATTTGCCCGGTGGACCACACGACATTTTTAACATCTAGAATGTTATGAATGTTAATCGTCAACATTATTCGCTAATGAATCCGTGATCAAACGCCATTGATCCAACAAAACCAAAAGATCTATGTGAAAAATGTAATATGTCAGTGAAAAATGTAAACAAAAAATGCACTCGGACTGGAGAATGAGAATTAACAAAAAAATAGGTCATAGACAAGATTTGTATGTCAAGTTTGGCATCAGATAGATATATAAGAAAAGTCGCTTCCCGCCGTCTGTACGCTTAGATCTTTTAAACTACGCAACGGATTTTAATGTGGTTTTCATCAATAGATAGAGTGATTCAAGACGAAGGCTTATACGTATAGAACATCACGCTACGACTTACGGGAGCGGAGCAGTAACCAAAGACGTAGATGATCGTAGGTGAAGCGGTATTTATCTAATACAATGATAATATCAAAATAAATCAAAGGTTTTTGAAAGAAAACTAATTTGGTTTTGGCCCGGAGCAATCGAATTGGTTTTTATTTCATTAAAAGTACCTACTTACCTACCAACAAGGAATCTAAGCCCATTTCCAAGAATCTTACTTTGCTATTACTAATCCGAAGGTTTGGATGGATGTTTGTTACTGTATGACGCCAAAACGGCTCAACGGATCTGAAGTAAATTTGGCACAGACATAGATTATAATCTGTAATAGCACATAGGCTTTTTATCCCGAAAAAGTGTATGGTTCCAGCGGGATGTTATATTAATTTTGATAATTTTAGTAATTAATATATAGATATTTTTCATAATTTTAGGCTTTATATGAATCCTTCTTTTTTTACAAAAAAAAACCTCCAAAGCCTCATTATGAAAAACGTCAAAAAATGTACGTGAAAAATTGACACACGGATGGACAGCCATTAGAATGTTCTAATAGCCAACAAATATTAACGCTCCATTTTGGCGCGCGGCCAAACTCCAACTTTCGTACAAACATTATCGAGTGGTGGGTTATCGCTTATTGGCTGTATGATAAATACCTGTGCGTAATATTTATAAAAGTGTAATATAGAGCGCTGTCAAGGTTGTGGTTTATAAAAATGGCGGGAAATTAATTTATATTTTGAAATAAGAAGTGAATCAGTTCTTGTTTTAAAATTGTTTTTTTTTTCGTGAATCTGGTTTCTTGTAGAGGTGTTTTGAATGTTGTGTAGAATTTGCCATGGTCTGATAAACTATGCTCTAGGTCTGATCTGACATGGAACACGCTTTTATTTACCTATAAAATGGTATTTGTCTTATCAGGTTTAAATTAGAATTTTTAATGTTTTGTTCTTTTTTATTAGCTTGTTTTTAAAAAGCTTTTTTTTATTTTAAAACGGCTAAAAGTCTACATTGCTTAACATTAATCCTAAAATAACGATAACGTTGTAACGTTATTTTTCAAATGGAATATTATAGATATAAGTCAATGCCAAAAACGAAAGTTGGTAGGTAATAATGTAGACATTTAAATATACTTATTTATAAAATAACCCTTGAGCATTACTAGGGCAATGCACTGTTATTATTGCCAAGATCAAAAAGTACAATGCACTAGCTGGCAATTATATTACGTAGCCAAAAATAACTAGGAGTCAGGGGTAGATCTTTTTAGGACTGGGCCCTAGGGCCCCGCAAATATAAAGGGTAGGGGCCCAAAAAAAATTAAATACAATCATAAGTAGAAGACGAATTATGAAGAGGCCTTACTCGACGTGGACCGATGACCTGGCAAAGGTCGTAGGAAATCACTGGATGCGGGCAGCGCAGGACTGGTTATTGTGGCTGTCTTTAGGGGAGGCGTATGTCCAGCAGTGGACGTCGATCGGCTTATACGATGATAATAATATCACACTTTTAGCTTCATTACTCTGTCGCCTTCGCCTCTGGCTACAGTTCAATTTCAACTATAATGAACAAACTTAGCTTACCTGCACCTTACCTAATGAACTATTATAGTCCTAATTTGTTTTCTATAGGGACCGTATTCCTCAATAAAGCAAACAGTTTCTTGACAAGTACTGTTACTCCAGGGCCCCACAAATTTACAGTCCTCCCCTGTTTAGCGACCCAAAACAAGTAACTAAACACGTAGAGGCTCCGCCCACGGCCTACTTTTTGTAGGAGCGATTATCGGACCGTTCAATAGATCCGTACCGACTTTTCATAGGACGTCTGCGTTGGTAGGTAGATTAAAATTAATATGTTCCATTCTCTCCGACAAAAAAATCGGTTACCTACCGATTGTTAGACATGAGCGGGTAGCGTTATGATGACAATTTAACTACAATTCATCCACGTGAATCATAATAATGAGTCGAGAAGCACTATAAAACAAAAAAGATGACAGAATATTACGTTTTATTTTGAAAATATGTACTTTCTACTTCCTCAATTTACTCTTTGAAGAAAATGATGAATTGCGAACATGCTCCTAAAAAATTATGCAATGACTCGACACTTGAAACCATTTTCAAAGACCAACATTTACAATTCAGAATAAAAGATAATAGTCATAACAAATACTTTTCTATTTTAAAAAATATTCTCTATGGGTTTTACGTATGTGCGTATGCTTTGGCTCAATTCTAGCTCGTTATAAAAAAAATTAAGAAATCTGTGTTGCCACCTGTTCGTAATAATTTTCTACTAATGTTGCATTCTTTCAGAAATAATAAGTACTATATTTAATTTCTTGTTGTAATAATTTTAATTTTACATAAGTGTTGTCTGCAATATCGTTGGAAATTCGATGTTTATTTGAAGAGAAGAATCATATTCTTGTTTTTATGAAAAAAGAATTACATAACCCGGAACTACATGCATTACAGAAACAAAAACAGTAAATTGGTATTTATAGAACGATTCTTAAGCATCCTTACATAATACAAAACAAAGTCGCTTCCCGCCGTCTGTACCCTTAGATCTTTTAAACTACACAACGGATTTTAATAGATAGTGTGATTCAAGGGGAAGGTTTATACGTATAGAACATCACGCTGCTACCAACGGGAGCGGAGCAGTACTTGTCTAACTAAAGACGTAACTGAAAGCGGGTGACACAGCGGGGTATATAGCAAAATTTATACTAATATTATAAAGAGGAGAAAATTTTTAGTTTGTTTGTTTATTCGTTTAGTTTGTTTGTTCGTAACTGCCTCGTTAGCCTAGTGGTCCTAAGTGCGACTGCTACGCTAGAGGTTTTGGGTTCGATTCCCAGGTCGAGCAAAAAGTGTTATTGGGTTTTTCTATGAAATTCTCAGTACCAGCTCGGAGTTAGTATTTGTACCCGGTTAATGGCAATAGGCTCGCCCCCTATTACATGGGACCTAAACATACCGGTGCACTGTGGGTGTACATTGTTACACCTCTGCCTAACCCTTCGGGGAATACAGGCGTGATGGTATGTTATGTTTATTAGTTTGTACCGAATAACCTTTGAAACTACTGGACCGATTTGAACCATTATTTCACCAATAGATAGCTGCATTAGTCTTGAACAACATAGGCTATAGAACATCGCGCTACGACACACGGGAGCGGAGCAGTAACCAAAGACGTAACCGAACGCTGGTGACAACGCGGTTTTTATAACATTGAAAATTTTAAACATAGCTTTGAATACCGTAACAGTTTGGTTGTCGACAATAGAAATATACCAACGCAAAAGCGAATGCGCTAAAAATAAACAATAACACACAAAAATAGCGGCCATGTTTATTTGACTAAAATACAAAAGAAACTACACATTTTTTTACACTTTTAATAACATTTCTGAAGTAACCATTACCGTTTTATCTTCGCATAATAGAGTTGTTTACAAAATTTTTACATTTTACAAATTGTTTACGTTTGTATTTCAAAGCTAAACTACGGGAAATTATTGGAGTATGTTTGCTTTTGCTCTGATGTATGACATTTATACATAACATCCTTATTTGTTCACTTTGAGCAAACGTTTTGATCAATGCTCATGCCTTCTCTGTATAAGAAGGGCTATTAGACCTGCAGAAGAAAAATAAACGGCTGGTTTTCTTATTTTATCCTTATTAGTAGTAGTAGAGCTCTTTGTGAAGGAGCTCGTCCGGGGAAGTACTACCACCGTACCTATTTTTGCCGCAAAGCAGCGTTGCTGTGTTCCGGTGTGAAGGGTATGGGTGCCGGTGTAGTTACAGGCACATGACACCCTTCAACTTTGTCTCTGGGATGGCAACGCATTTGCAGCCTCTGGTATTGCATAAAGAAAGCTTGAATCGCACATCCAATTGTCCAACCCACGTAGTCTCGGCAATTAGTACGTTTGAAATAAAGCGTATGGGTTTACAATCAATAAAATTGTAAGAGGCGGTTGAAATTGTAAGAACGATCGATAAAATTTGCCAGAATTGTGTGTTTGCTAATGCCATGAATAATGGGCACGTTTTACACGGAACTCGCCAACTATAAACTTGTAATAAACGTATTATACACATACCATCACGCCTGTATTCTCCTAAGGGTTAGGCAGAGGTGTACCAATGTACACCCACAGTTGCCGGTATGTGTAGGTCCCATGTAATAGAGGGCGAGCTTATTGCCATTAACCGGGCACAAATCCTAACTCCGAGCTGCTATAGAGGATTTCATAGATAAACCTAATAACATTTTCCTCGATCTGAGAATCAAACACAAAACCTCTAGCGTAGCAGTCGCGCTTAGGCCAACGAGGATGGAGTTGCGTGTCAGATTTCAACAGTCTTACGCCATTTTCCTCTACAATTAACTTCCCTAATGACGTAAATAAACATTAATCATTGTTTGTTTTTCTACAGTTAAACGAGGGAGCAGCACTCGTGTTCGCGGATGAACTGAAGCAGACTCTAGACAGATATCTGTTTGGAATATGCCCACAGAGCTTTAAGGTAAGCGGCATTCGTAAATGCAGGTGCCATTACTGTCTCGGCCTTTAGGTAGTTAGTAATCACGCCTGTATTCCCCGAAGGGTTAGGCAGAGGTGTACCTATGTACACCCACAGTTCGCCGGGATTTAGGTCCCATGTAATATAGCATTGCATTTTTTTTTGTTCATGTTTTGTTTTGTTTTATCATCTGAATTTGTATAATTCTACGGTTGTTAATATGATTGGTTTGTGTTAGTCGTATTAACATAAATAAATAAATGAATCTGGCAATGTGAATATACAATAAATCTCTAAACAACACAGTTTCTTTTTGACTAAAATCGTTATTAGAAGGAGGCCAATGCCACTTATATGAAATGGGGTTCAGATTTTTGTTATTATTAGCCACAAAACAGTAACGACCTAATAAATAAATATGGATTAGGTCAAAATGAAGCCAGAAAAGCCGGAATATATTCATAAACATGTCTAACTAATACAAATTGCGTTGGTTGGGTTCCATTCCTAGGTCAAGTGAAATGTTATTGGGTTTTGCATTGAAATTTTCAGTAGCCCGGTATGTATATATATACATATATATATATACCATCACGCCTGTATTCACCGAAGGGTTAGGCAGAGGTGTAACAATGTACACCCACAGTTCGCCGGTATGTTTTGGTCCCATGTGATAGGAGGCGAGCCTATTGCCATTAACCGGGCACAAATCCTAACTCCGAGCTGCTACTGAGATTTTTATATAAAAACCCAACAGCACTTTTTGCTCGACCTGGGAATCGAACCCAAGACCTCTAGCGTAGCAGTCGCGCTCAGGACCACTAGGCCAACGAGGCAGTAATGTAATAGATTGGCAAAATATAGGTCTTTATTGGTTCACACCACACCTTTGCCTACCCCTCCTTCAGTGCAATCCAAGCATGTGCACACATACGTTGTTCACAACAATATTTCCTCAAATTCCAAATATAACTTTGATAATTGTTTTCACTTCACGGTTAACGAAACAGAAATTACGAACGGGAGTGCGTCAAGCCGTCAAATATTCGCAAATAAATGTTTTCGTTTACATTTCAAACAGCTTATGTAATTGTTTACGTAATAATGCTAAATGCAATCAAACTTATGCTTTGTTATTCTTTGCTTTAGCTCCTCTGTGTGATGTCTTTAGTATTGTTAGGGTTCAATATCCAAAGGGTAAAACAGAATCCTATTACCAAGACTCCGCTGTCTGCCCGTCCGCCTGTCCGTCTGTCCCATGAACCGTGATAGTTAGACAGTTGAAATTTCCACAGATGATGCATTTCTGTTGCCGCTAAAACAACAAATACTGAAATACCGAAAAACCCATACAACAAACATGATTTTTTTTTGCCTTTTTCATAGATAATGGTGCGGAACCCTTCGTGCGCGAGTCCGACTCGCACTCGCCCGTTTTTTTTTATACGACATCGCTAATTTGCTGTCATGCAGAAAATTTATAAAGATAGACAAAACATTTGAATTGACGGCTACTGCGCTGCGTGTCGCGGGTTTAAGTCCCGCACGGAACAAATATTTGTATGACCCACAGATAGTTGTTCCGGGTCTGACTGTTTGTGTATGTCAGTTTATATGTTTGTAAACGCACCCACGATACAGGAGACATTCCTAGTGTAGGGCAAACCTTACAAACGTACAGAGAAGGCACGAGCATTGATCACCACGCTTGCTCAAGGCGGATTAGCGATTTCAGACTTATATTAATTACAAGTACAGGTTTCCTCACGATGTTTCCCTTCATCGATGTCAAAGACGTCCAAAATAAACTTAGAAACGCTGGTATTTTACTCCTTACTTTGATTGTCCACTCTACAAAGTGGGCCGAAATATGAGAAATCACAATATTATCACACAGTCTCGTTGGTTTCAGTTGCCGCTGAAGGGCAAGAACATCACAGCGGTCCCCTGTGACCTTGATACTGATCAGCAGGACTTGGCTGGCAGGTGAGAAGACTATTTATATATCACTGGATGGCAAACTAGCCGACGGCCCGCCTGATGTTAAGTGGTCACCGCTGCCTATAGACATCTGCAATACTAAAGGCCTTGCAAATGCAGTGCCTTCCCTGATACAAAGTTGAAATGTCTTAAGTGGCTGTAATTACACCGGCACCCATACCCATCAAACCGGAACACAATAACGCTGCTTTGCGGCATAAATAGATATGGTGGTAGTACTTCCCCGGGCGAGCTCCTTCACAAAGAGCTCTACTACTACTGCTCTTACACCCCCAAATAACTTTTGTTTCTCGACAGCTCGACAGACTAAATGAAAAAATAATAAGCAGTAATATAGTAGCTTTTTTAATTTGCAGGCTGGCCACCCTTGCTCTCCGCGCCCACTCGGCCGCGCGGTCTGACTGCGCGCGCCTTGGCGCTGTACTCGCCAACACGCTCGGAGACCTAGCACGCACTGCTGCTAACAGACAGCTGTTAGCTGCTGGTTCGTATCTCATCTATCTAGCATGTTATAATACAACTAGCTATAATATACCTCGCGTTGTCTCCCGATTTCAGTTTAGTCTTTGGTTACTGGGGAATCGGACCCAGTTTCATTAGTCACGCTTGCGACCAAGGGGCCAACGGAGCGTTCGAAATCATAATGAAGGAACTAACTAACAGGGAAAACATGTCGTGAAACTTTACTAGGTGGAGCGAATGGCTGCACTAACATTCTGACGGTGAATTACCGATAACTCACTATGAAGAGCTTGAACATTCAACATAAACCTAATTTGCTTCCCTTGATGTTTCTAAGAAGTTACTGAAATGACGTTTCGTCAAGGTACTTTCCCACTAAGAATAAACTCCTTTAGAAATATTTTTATATTTAAATAATTATATTTCTCAGAGGTCACTTGACTTCGGGCCTGTGGACTGTAAGCAATGAGTAGCTCACAGTCCGTACGTTCCATAACGACAGGCCGCGTCGACGGCGCGTTCGTGTTCCACGCGCGCTTCAAAAAGATGTCAGCAAAATTTTTAAGGGGCCACTTAGGGTCGATCCCTGCCGGGACTGCGGGTTGTTCGTAAGAGATACCGTACCCCCGGAACGCAAAGGGCACAAGAAGGAACATGGATGGGTTTTAGTCAGTAAAAGTCTGACACTGTACTGAGAATTTCATAGAAAAACTCAATAACACTTTTTGCTTGACTTGGGAATCGAATCCAAGACCTCTAGCGTAGCAGTCGCGCTTAGGACCACTAGGCTAACGAGGCAGTCCATCCATTTACATTAAGTAAATAACAAAACCTGTCAACAAGATAAATTAAATTCTTTCTTCTATTTACAGCTGCGAGTAACGACCAAAAGAAGCGAAAACTATCCAAGAGTCAGAAAATGAAGATCCAAGCGAAACAGAGGACAGCCCTCGCTGTCAAGAAGAAGGCTGCCGCTGTCGCCGCTGCAGCTGCCGCCAAAATGACCGCTTAATTTAATTTGAACCGATATCGGACTAAAAAGTACTACGTGGTCTAGTGTAATTTTTAGTGTCCAAAATTCGAGCGTTTAATATTGCTGAATAAGAGCGATATAAAAATGTCTATTACCTAATCTTGTTTCTTGAGATGTAAGAAGAAACATGCTTATATGTTTTAACATTATCGTTCATTGTAACACTGAAGATAGTTCCTAAATAACTATTGAAGAAATATTGTAATGAACATTTTTACTATAAGTCCAGGTGTAATAAATTTAGAAAGTAATTATGAATTGAAAAAGTCACATTGGTACTTGCCCACTGTCGGACCAGCAGCCTGATGTATGGGAAGCGAGCACCTTAAACACTGCGCCATTAGAACATTCAGTTTAAAATCGGCTGTCCCATACGAAAGTTCCATACAACACCTACTCGGTCAAATGTATGAAAGAGCTGATTTATCAGTCTAGAATCATTTGTATCTTCGTTTACGATGTTCTTATATACTGTATACAAGACTATGACTAAATACTGTTAATGCTTATTTATAGTTTGATAATTGAAACGACTTCAACGGAATAGCAATTGTTATATAAGATTCAATTGCCAATGCGATAAGATAGATATTGACAAGCTGCTAATACCGAAAATTTGACAATTCTACATATTTATTACTAGCTAGTTATAGGCAAAACTCAAGTTTATCCGCGCGGAATTTTCTTATGGGCCCCTAAATTTTCTCAGGGATAACGTAGCTTTTAATTAGCGAAAGAATTTTCAAAATCGAACCAGTAGTTTTTGAGATTAGCGCGTGCAAACATACAAACAAACTCTTCAACTTTATAATACATATTTGATTAAAATAGATATTGTCTAGTTACTTTCATGATACTCAAGTATAAAGGTGGATGTGAAACGAAGAATATTATATATTTGTAGGAAAAATGGCGGACTATTCAAACTGCAGATTAAGTATTTCAAAATTCGCATTTCTACAAATGTATATTATTATTTTCTATTCCCAATACTGTTAGTCATCGGTGCTAGATTTAACTTTATTCAAATAATTATTAATTAAATCTATTCACTGTAAATGTGAGAACATTTAAAATTAACTACTTATGGATGTAATTTTATGTTGTAAGTATTATAATGTTAAGTTATTGATTAATGTATAGATTGCGTAATTTTTAATAATTTGAAAATAAAGATATTTTCGTTATATTTACGTTGTTTTATTTACCGTCAAGTGTGGCAACATTACCATGATTTTTGACTTATACGCAATCTACTCCAACATGGAGCTAGTTTTTTAAGTTGTAATTGATTTATTTTGTAAAAAAGATGGGTCTCTTTTGGTCGAACCATTGAATTCTATTAAATCTTACATAGAAACGCTATAATAACCAAAAACAGGAGCGCGATAAAATTTACACATTTATGGCAACTTTACCTAGCCTGCAGTTTGCATTGATTATGTGTCTCAGTACGCACGCGACGTGAAGCTACCAATCTATACTAAGTAAAGGTACTACTACGTAAAGTTACGAACTTATTAGCTTAAAAAACTTTTTGGGATACAACAATTTATTATTAAATCTCCCACTACGTCTAAAATTGCGTCAACTGCCACAGACAAAAGTTTATTTAATGTTAACCAGTATAGGGTATGTTTAGGTTAAATAGCTCACGGAAAGTAAAGATGCCACATATAACGGTACATTATTATTTTTGTCTACAAGAACTTACTATGTATTTAATCCATTACTTTAGCAGTCCCTCATTAGTCAGTTGGCCAAAGTGGCGAACCAGACAATGGCCTGCTTTCTACAGTGCCCAAAGTGTCCCTACACCTGCTTTTAGAAGACATCAACAATGCTACTGATGCCGCGATAAACGTGGCCACCTACTGGAGCCAAAAATTATAAGATTATCATCGCCTCGAAAAGAGGCGAAGTCAATAGGACAGATTATTCCACTACATACTACTGCGAGGTATTTGTAATCAAGACTTTCTTCTTAAGTAGAATGGTGTTTGTAATGCATGCAAGCATGGTAATTTGGACTAAGAAAATAAGATACGGCTAAACCAGCCAGAGTCTCTACAGAAATATACATCTTTTGATTTTTTTTATTTAAACCGAACACAATTTCTACTACTTTAATAAAAAAAAAAATAAAAAAAAATATACACTCACGCCTGTATTTCCCGAAGGGTTAGGCAGAGGTGTAACAATGTACACCCACAGTTCGCCGGTATATTTAGGTCCCATGTAATAAGGGGCGAGCCTATTGCCATTAACCGGGCACAAATCCTAACTCCGAGCTGCTACTGAGAATTTCATAGAAAAACCCAATAACACTTTTTGCTCGACCTGGGAATCGAACCCAAGACCTCTAGCGTAGCAGTCGCGCTTAGGACCACTAGGCTACCGAGGCAGTTACACACACACTACAGTTCTACTACTTTAGTAGAAACTAAATAAATTCGCCACATAATACTGTCATTTCCTGTTACGTCAAAAATGACAAATCAAAACAATTTTAATTTTCTGCGAGTTGCATTTCAAAAGAGATCAATAAAGTGTATTTATTATACGCGTAATTTGATTTAATAACAACTGCTTACGACATTCAATACTGCAAGTAAGTTTTTAAATATACTTATAACGCCAAAAACCTATGTTTTCTTTACTTATTTGGATAATTTTTCGTATTTCCATGATGAATGATGCATGAATTTTGTCGAAACGTTAAAACTAAAGAATACCGCCAGGATTATTAATAGTATTAGGGACCAAAATTATCAACAATAAGTAGTTAGCTGTATTAACTGCCTTCAAAAGCATTGTAACACATTTTAAAACAAGAAAATTCTGCGTAACACACGACTACGTAGTGAAACAAAATTGATTGTTGTGACTATTTTATGATGGAGCCATAAATGCGATTTTACGGGCAAGTTAATTACACTGCACATAAAATACTCAACATACATAAACTCATGCCTTTTTCCGGTAGCGGTAGGCAGAAACCGCAGAACGCCAACTGCTACGATCCTTACACTCTCTTTTCGCCTTGTCCACGTTCATACAACGCCAGTAACGAGTACTGCGCACCCGACCTTTCTGAAGTTAACTTTACAATCATTACTTTTATTTCAGGAGTTCATTCTGCAAGACTTTGGTGAGATTTCTCTACAGAATATATGTAGAACCAAAAATAAAATATGGACGGAACAAGGGAAGAGATTATAATTACAAGTAATAAAATGAGTGCGGGCGAAGATATAGTGAGGGAACACTGTTATGTTGAGATGAACACTAAGGAAGTTCTATTTTGTCATTTGAGTGATCATAATTATTTGTGAGTATTTTCTTGTTTTCCCACGATGTGGACAGACAACCCGATAAAGGCCTCAGGAAAACAGTGAATGCAGGCTGCTTGCAACCAGTCCTTTTGGAAATCTATAGGTGTCTGCCTGGAATGCGAAGGGTATTAGGAGGAACATGGATGGGTTTTAGTCAATAAGAGTCTGACATTCTCTTCCGCGCCACCCAGAGCGGAAGAAGTCATTAGATGATTTAACATCATTAAAAAAAATGGTTGAGGCCTATGTCCAGCAGTGGACGTGCTGCGGCTGATATGATGTTTTTTTTTATTAACTACTAGTTTTTGTCCACGACTTTGAGCGCGTGAATTTTTGTAAGGATCCCAATTTTGGTTTTAATAAAATATAGCATATGTTGCTGATAGGTTAAGCACACATACCATCACGCCTGTATTCCCCGAAGGGTTAGGCAGAGGTGTACCAATGTACACCCACAGTTCACCGGTATGTTTAGGTCCCATGTAATAGGGGGCTATTACTATTAACCGGGCACACATACTAACTCCGAGCTGCTACTGAGAATTTCATAGAAAAACCCAATAACACTACTCGACTTGGGAATCTAGCCCAACACCTCTAGCGTAGCAGTCGCGCTTAGGACCACTAGGCTAACGAGGCAGAAGAGGCTAACTTGACTGGTAGAGAATGCCTAAGGCATTAAGACTGCTTTTGTTCTTTTGGAAGCATAATTTAAATAAATAAATAATGGCAATAGGCTCGCCCCCTATTACATGGGACCTAAACATACCGGCGGACTGTGGGTGTACACTGGTACACCTCTGCCTAACCCTTCGGGGAATACAGGCGTGATGGCATGTGGTATATCTGACCGTCTATCACAGGGCTGAATCTTTGAATAAAGAATATAAGAGATAAGTCTTTGTATCTATACTAATATTATGAAGCCGAAGAGTTGTTTGTCTGTCTGGTTGACCGCGCTAATCTCAGGAACTATCGGTTTGAGTTAAAAAAATAGTAAAAAAAAGTAGTAACCAGTGTCATAACTTAACGCGCGTGAAAAAACCACGCGAACGAGGTCGCTGGCAGAAGCCAGTGTACTAGAAATTATTATACAACGGTACGGACATGGAGCGACTGCCTATCTGACCTTCACAACCCAGTTAGTGGGCAACACTATACTTCTTGGTAAGACTCGTTGTCGGAGTTCCCTGTCCTGTGACTATCCGTAACGACTGTCAAAAGTCTACGAATGACACCCGGGACCAACGGCTTAACGTGCTTTCCGAGACACGGAGGTATCACATCACCAACTCCAAACTCCGGGCTGCTACTGAGAGAAACACCTAATGGAAAAACTCACTTTGACACTTTTACTTAGGTGAATTTTCTTCTTTGAAATAATTTTAAACCATTTCTGATTTCAGTGAAACGAACACTCCAAAGCCGAAGAAAGCATTAAAAAAACCACAGAAAATTTATCGCAAAATCAAAATAACAGAATTAAGAGCCGTATACAACTGTAAGTCATGCGGCTACCGGACAATGGACAGACATCTATCTTCAACACACAACTGTAGCAACAAACCAGTCAAATATATCCCTTGCACGAAATGTGACAAAAACAAGATCCCTGAAGGATATCAACAGTGCACAAAATGTACTTATTTCACAAAAAACAAAAGCAGTTTGAAAGTCCATATGCGAATACATGCCAAAGGGACTCCGTACAAGTGTACGGAGTGTGATTATTCTGCGAAGGATCTCAAAGATTTGATATATCATTATGAGAAGGCTAAGGACTTGAAGTGTGAGTGCGGTTTTGTCACACACGTTAAACAGCAGATGGTAACACATAGACGTTGGCATGCCGGTGAGAAACCATTCTCTTGTGGCATTTGTAATTATTCTACGGCTGATAGATCTGGACTTTTAAGGCATATGAAGAAGCATGAAGTGTAGATGCTTTTCATCACATATAAGGCCCGATGACAAATAAAAATATAACATACCATCACGCCTGTATTCCCCGAAGGGTTGTAACAATGTACACCCACAGTTCGCCGGTATGTTTAGGTCCCATTTAATAGGGGGCGAGCCTATTGCCATGATAATAATAGTACTAAAGATGTAAGCCATGGCAGTTAAGAGATGACCAATCCCAACTGACAGCGCCCGTTCACGAACATGACGCGTCAGGATCATGATACAAAAGCTCAATCGTTGCTTACACAAAATATTTGTTTTTATTTATTATATTACGTTGGGGTAAAGAGGTATAGTGTTGCCCAGTAACTGGGTTGTGGAGGTCAGATAGGCAGTCGCTCCATGCAAAACACTGGTATTCAGCTGCATACGGTTAAGCTGGAAGACGACCCCTACATAGTTGGGAAAAGGCTAAGCAGATGGTGATGATATTGCGTTGGTGTCAGAGCTTAGAAGCAGTGACCTCCAGTCTCTACGGGGCAGGGCGGAACATAATGACGAGCCACGCAATGTTGCTAGCATTACAAAATATCGCTAAATAAGTGAGATATTTGATTTCCTTTTCCTATTACATGGGACCTAAACATACCGGCGAACTGTGGGTGTACATTGGTACACCTCTGCCTAACCCTTCGGGGAATACAGGCGTGATGGTATGAATGATGAATATTTATTATTACAAATATGAATATTTCTACAATTTATCTTTCGGAATAAAAACGCATTGTGCGCTATGTCTTTCCTTGTTAAGTTTTCAGCTTGGCTAACAAATTGTGTGATTTTATAAATAAATATTTATTGTTTTTGTTGAATTGAGTTTATTTATTTTAAAATACTCTCGATGCTGCTTAGGAGGTTCGGTCATGTTGAGAGGATGAGTGAAAGGCGACCAACAAAAGGGATTTATATGGCAGATGTGAGTGGCAACGCCGGGAGAGGACGCCCTATAAGGACCTACCCTGACCTTATTGGTGGGGTTCTTCAGAAAGGTCGGGTGCGCAGTACTCGTAACCGGCGTGCTTGTATGACCAGATGTGTGAACGTGGATGAGACGATAGGAGTATGTAAGGATCGTAGAAGGTGGCGTTTTTTGGTTTTTGCCTACCCCCAAGGGGAAAAAGGCGTGAGTTTACGTTATGTATGTATTTATTTTAAATAATGGTGATGGTATGTACGTTTTTCAGTGCAGCCCGGAGTTAGGAAGTTGGTGGTGTGACACCCCCGTGTCTTGGATAGCACATAAAGCCGTTGGTCCTGCGCCTGATCTCTCCCCTGTTTTGTCGGCTTGCCGTTCCATCGGACTAAAAGAGTGACTGAGTGAGGGAATGAGTGCATCTGTGTTTGCGCACACACTTGCGCACTATATTATCTCCTGCGTACTTCTTGGCTAGTCTCCATTGAGAATGACCGAAATCCGGCCAGGAAAATACAGGCTGACGATACTAAAATCCCTACCTCAGGTAACAAAAGCTGATAACTTTGAAACAGCTGAACCGATTTCCATCAAACATAGCTAAGAACACTCCCGACTAATTCACCTTTCAAACAAAAAAAAAACAAATCAAAAACGGTTCATGCGTTCGGGAGCTACGATGACATAGACACACACACAGACACGTCAAACTTATAACACCCCGTCGTTTTTGCGTCGGGGGTTAAAAATGAGAAAACAACAGGTTTTATAAAAAATGCAATTTATTTACAGAAAAAACTCTTGTACAAAATTCATTTTTTTTATTTCGTATATTTTTACAAATTAAAATTCTTATCAATAATCGGAGTATTTTTACACCCGTAGATTAATACGTCTTACATAGTTTATTCTTGACAAAAATACTATTTTCTCAGTGGGATTATTATTATTATAATAATAAATAATTACTAAAATATTACGCAGTATCTACTTATATTTTTTTAAACATGAAACACTAAAGGCTGACATCTGAAATAATAAAAAAATGACACATAATTGCGCGCGAAAGCTTGTCAGTCAAACGACTTGACAATTAAGTGACAGCAACTTTCGCGCGCTTTTTAATCTGTCTACTAGGCGACCAAAGAGATTTGAACATACTTACGATAGACTGGACAAAGCAAATTATATTATAACGTACTTGATATAAAGTCTAATATCGTACGCCCGTACGACAAGCCGCGTTGTTAGAAAAATAATGTTTTTCTATGACTTTTACTCTGATAGCATCTTCTAAGTATATTTAAATATCTTTGATGCCACCAATATACATAGTATCCTTCATAGTATAAAACAAAGTCGCTTCCCGCCGTCTGTACGCTCACATCTTTTAAACTCCGCAACGGATTTTAATGCGATTTTCATCAATAGACAGACTGATTCAAGAGGAAGGTTGATACGTATAGAACATCACGCTACAGCCAACGGGAGCGGAGCAGTAACCAAAAACGTAACTGAACGCGGGTGACACCGCGGGATATTTAGTAAAAAAATAACAAATTGACAGTTGAAATGTCACTATTAAGCGTCATTAATTTGTTTCATAATTAAATTAATTTGAATGAAAATACTGTGTCCAGTCGCGGAAGTAAATGGTCAAGTCCACGTCCCACTTTCTGTAGGACGCATTATCGGACCGTTCAATAAATACATAGTTTCGTGGGACCGACTTTTTCTGGGACGTGTCGACGTTGTATCTCGGGATTTTAGCGCCAAAGCACATACGCTACTTTTAGCATCGGCGACCTGCGATTTAGCGATTCCTTCCATCGCAGCATTAAAATCGAGTGTTTTAGATTTTATCAATGCTGCATGGCGATTTTGCTACTTCCTGTGTCGCGAAATCGCAAAGAAGCGTGTGTGCTTTGGCTCTTTTTTTATTTTTTGGGGGTTGGGAAATCATCAAATAACTTCTCCGGCTCTGGGCGGGACGGGAGGGAGTGCCAGACTTTGACTAAAACCCACCCATGTTCCTTCTTGTGCCCTTTGCGTTCCGGGGGCCCGGTATCTCTTACGAACAACCCGCAGCCCCGGGCCGTGGTTTGGCTCTTAACGACGTCACAACATAGTGCTTAACCTTCTAATTCTGCGACTGTACATTAATACTGTTCTTGATAGATATACGCAGTTTTAAACAAATATTTCGTTACTCTAGCCTGCATAAGCATTAATCTATGTCAGTTCATAAAACATTACCCTCTTTTCTTGGGCAGTTGGGTAAATAAGTCGTGAATGAACGCGTAAAAGGCTACATTAAAGGCTTTATCTTAAACGCTAAGGGTCTCATTGTAAAATGAGTACTAAATTTAGTCGAACCTTGAATTTTGAACTTTATTGCCTCGGCTTTAGAACTGAGATTATTTGACAATTTTGTTAAAACAATTTTAGGTTACAAAAATAGAGTACAACATTGCATAATTAAATCTTGCATGCAATTTACAACTTTATTTGCAACGCTTTTAAGTCCATTATCAATTAACAAAACAAAAATGCTCGAACATATTCTTTGACAACTTAAAATCAGTTCTAAAGCCATTCTTGCAATTAGAACTTTATTCACATAAGAATAAAGTTCAAAATATCGTAAACTCAAAAATGTAACCTTGGACTAAAGTTAGAACTCGTCTTATAATGAGACATTAAGAGGCACATACACGAACTACTGAGTTTACAAGACCTGGTATAACCTAGGAATACTAGGAACGTAGTTTAGACCTAAATTTGTCCTGAAAAGTAGGTAGCAAGATGGAATTATTTTTACAGGAATGGAAATTTCGTTATAACTACCGTCATTAACCTTTTGACCGCCAGTCATGTATAGATGACAAACAAAATGCGCCCAGCACGCCTCGGTCACGATACCATGACAGACTTATCTATACAAATAAATAAAATTGACAGGTCTGTTTGTAATTTCAAATTACAAGCTTTTCACTAAATGCATATGAAAGTATATACAGTATTAACATAAAAAAAAATTTGTCTGTCTGTCTGTTTGTTCCAGCTTATCTCCGAAACGGCTGGACCGATTTTGACGGGACTTTCACTTGCAGATAGCTGATGTTATAAGAAGTGATTTAGGCTATTTTTATTCAGTTGAATTAAAAACAAGAGGGTTATGCGGAAACAAAATTGAAACCAATAAAATTGTGCACGCGAACGAAGTCGCGGGCAACAGCTAGTACGTAAATAAAACTCTTAAAGCAACATCGATATAATTCCAAACTCACTACTATTTTGTTGGTATTGAAGGATGAATTCGTAGCTGGGCGCTGAGGGCACGTTTATGCTTTTTTGAACTTCCCGGTCAAAAGGTTAACGAATTGGAAATGGAAGCGTTTATCTTGCTCTCTCGCTCGCTCGCTATACTGTGCAAGCGAGAGGGCACGATAAGCTCCATTGTCATAAAAAATAAATCCGGTTTTTTTATTGCTTGATTCTACCAAAATTCTCAGCTTAGGGTCAGTTCACAAAGAGAGGCGACGCTGCGCGCACATCGATTCAAAATATTGCTTTATTTACTACAAGAAAAGAAACTGCCTCGTTACCCTAGTGGTCCTAAGCGCGACTGCTACGCTAGAGGTCTTGGGTTCGATTCCCAGGTCGAGCAAATAGTGTTATTGGGTTTTTGTATGAAATTCTCAGTAGCAGCTCGGAGTTTGGATTTGTGCCCGGTTAATGGCAATAGGCTCGCCCCCTATTACATAGGACCTAAACATACCGGCGAACTGTGGGTGTACATTGGTACACCTCTGCCTACCCCTTCGGGGAATACAGGCGTAATGGTATGTTGTGTTCAAAATTAAATATGTATCTTTTCGAATAGTAAATGAAGTAATACTTCGAGTCGATGTGCGCGCAGCGTCGCGTCTCGGTATGAACTGACCCTTACTGGCTGGTGGTATGGCTTTCCCAATTTAGGATCAAACAATCCTATGTACAGTACTTAAGCGACCAACAATATTTCTTCCGATAATATTGTTTTATTATATTGTATAATATAACTTATTTACATAAATAGTCTTAAAATCTACCCGCATTTTGTTCGAACCACTTTTGGTAGGTGGCCATTATAGCGCATTTTTCTTATACCTTTGGATGGCCAGAAGCCGACGGCCCACCTGATGTTAAGTGGTCACCGCTGCCTATAGACATCTGCAATACCAGAGGCCTTGCAAACGCGTTGCCATCCCAGAGACAAAGTTGAAATGTGTCATGTGCCTGTAACTACACCGGCACCCATACCCTTCAAACCGGGACATGACAACGCTGCTTTGTGATAGAAATATATGACTATCGACCAAATGTGGTTTTTATGTAAACTTGCATTAAAGTCATTTTCACATTAATCATAATCTGTTTTTGTAGAATGTTCCAACACTCTAAAGGCTTATATTGCTAAAAACATCTAACACAACGTTAATTTTAGTATTGTGCAAAACAGTGGGACGCTTTGTTTGTTTGTGCAAACAAATGTTCCCATATATCTCCAAAACGGGTAAGTAAAGGGTTTGTCGACTGCTACGCTGGAGGTCTTGGGTTCGATTCCCAGGTCGAGCAAAGTGTAATTGGGTTTTTCTATGAAATTCTCAGTAGCAGCTCGGAGTTAGGATTTGTGCCCGGTTAATGGCAACAGGCTCGCCCCTTATTACATGGGACCAAAACGTGTACATTGGTACAGCTCTGCCTAACCCTTCGGGTAATACAGGCGTGATGATATGTGTACGGAAATGTTGTGCTCTGGCAGTAAACGTATATCTTCTACTTACTAAAAATAACGTTGCCAAGTTTAGACGTAGTTACTGCAAAATGGAACCAACCAACAAAAATGCCAAAAATTGTATGCGTAGCTCTCAATTTTGTTTTTTTGTGGATTGGATCCTCTTTGCAAAACCTTTCCGAAACGCCCAACAGTACTCCGTTACCATTATAAAACATTCAAAAGACACACAATCCATTATATTTCCTACATCCGGTCACCCAGCCATTTCCATTCCTTGCTTAACTTTTGACACGCTTACTGAATGTACAGTTACATCTAGGTTTAGACTTATATTACATGCTAATACTGTTATATTTTGGTCTGTATGATACGGTGTGTTTCGAGAAGCCCGAGGTTCGATGCCCGTTTGGAGCACAGCGCGGGGTGGATTTTTTGGTGACGAATATAGTAATTTATACCTTAAACTTATTGTAATAAAGTTGAATTTTGAATGCCCCGTTAGTCTCGTGGGAACCTGGGTTCTATTCCCAGATCGGGCAAAGAGTATTATTGGGTTTTTCCAATAGGAATATTTCAGTAGCAGCCCGGAGTTTGGAAGTTGGTGGTGTGACACCCCCGTGCCTCGGAAAGCACGTAAAGCCGTTGGCTGCATACTTGGCTAGCCTCCATTTTGATTGGTCATCGTGACCGATATCGGCTCCAGAGGATATTATTATTGATTTTAATTTCTGGTCTAGAAAAATATATTGCACCCATCTACAAATAAACGTATGACACGAATAACCTTCAACCTTTAAACTTTAACACAATGATTTTAAGGCATATATCACGTTGTTACTTAAAGATCCCCCCCTAGTTTGCGGGCGTCGAACCTACATATTTGTGACGAGATCTAATTTCTAGATTTTGGAAGCAGATTGTTATTCTAGAAATAGTCTTTTAGGATTTTAGACTTATGTGGCGTGGGGTTAACTTTGAACAGGTTAAACTGGCCTCAATTTGAAGGATTGGTCTTCTGATGTCAATAATACAGCGTGTTACGGAAAGGGTATATACATATCAAAGGCACAAATTCTATAGGTATTAACAAACCACATAGCAACATATTTTTAATACCTATACTCACAAAATTATAAAGTTCAGAAACACTTAAGTAAAAGATCAAATGTTTCCAATTGAATTCTACACATCACTACACCAAGTCAGCTGATCGGTGTCAATAAACTACACACAAAGAAACAACTCCGTAAAAGATTTGTTTCTTCTGACACGTTTGTTATGATTTAAACTTAATAAACTGCCGAAATAAAATGAAAAGATACGTGTGCTTTAGACCACTTGAGGAAGAGAGAAAGAAAATGAGCGCGCGCACTGCTCTCTCTTACTCCTGCAGTAATATACGAAACGTAACTCTCTCTCTTTCTATCTTCACTAACTTCTATCTCCCTCTCAACTTCCGTTAGCCCGACCACACTAATTTCCGTAACGCTTTCGTCTCGCATTCACCTACTTACATCCCAAGTCAAGCGTGCGTAAAGAAGTTTTACTTCTAAAATATTATGCATTTTCAAAGTTATTGCTTTTGAACTGGAATGTTGTATAGAGATTCAGTACCGGATACACTCTTCACCCCGTTTGTACGTATATACCCTTTCCGTAACACGCTCTATATAACTGTCTGCCAACACGGTTAGCGCAGTAGACGAGCGCGTGTCGCGACTTCGATTCCCGAGCAGATTTAAAAAATAAATAATAAAATTAAAAATGTTGAGTAACCCCCGTCAGAAGAATAAAGATCCCTGCCGCAGCTAACAAAAGAGCTGATAACCTTGAAACGGCTGAACCGATTTTGATATAACATGTCTAAGAACCATCGCTAGGAAACCTGCTTTCAAATAAAAAAGCCGCATTAAAATCGGTTCACCCGTTTAAGAGCTACGGTGCCACAGACAAACAGACACGTAAAACTTATAACACCTTTCTTTTTGAATCGGGAGTTAATGATATTATTCAGGGATTTTCGATTCCAAAACTAATTTACTTTGACATTTGACTTGATAATTGGTCAACCTGTATAGTGTGTATGTTCGTCTCTCCCACGCCACATCCCGAACTCAATTACACATGTTAAAATTGCCTACACTAATAAATGCGATTGGTTTGTTACCAACGTGCGAGCATTTTTTTATATGAAGATATAAGGAGTATGTTTTTATTCGAGCTCTTGACTCTAGTCTAGGTCAGAGGTGACAGAGACAAAGTCGACGATGGAGTGAGCTTACCCAGAAGAAGCCTGTTCACTCTAACATTAAGCAGGAACTGCCTCATTAGCCAAGTGGTCCTAAGCGCGACTGCTACGCTAGAGGTTTCGATTCCTAAGTCGACCAAAAAGTGTTATTGGGTTTTTCTAAGAAATTCTCAGTAGCAGCTCGGAGTTAGGATTTGTGCCCGGTTAATAGCAATAGGCTCGCCTCCATTACATGGGACCTAAGCATACCGGCGAACTGTGGGTGTACAGTGATACACCTCTGCCTAACCCTTCGGGGAATATAGGCGTGATGGTATAATTAAACAGGAAATTAGAAGTTGGTGCTGTGTCACCCGGACCCTAGTGTTATTATGCGCCGCTTCGGTCTCGAGAGCTCAGTGTGGTGTCCTGAGTAACAACCCAAAGATTGGAAGTTGGTAGTGTAGCTGTTAGGGAGGGTTGGTAGCGAGAAAATGAAATTCTTGAAACGTCAACTTGTATATATAGCCACTTATAAAACGCGCGTATCGTTCGCGCGTCTCTTTTTTGTACTGCTCCACTGACCTCGATCTATCTCTAAAATGGCGGCCTTAGCTTTAGGCGGGGGTGAGGGCGTCGCGCCTGAACCAATAAGAGCGCTTGTCCGCGCAGTCCGTTCCCAAATGGTTATTATTTTTATTATGGGTAGTAAAATTAGGATGTAACATAAAACATACTTATTTTCTTAGTAATGGCACGTATTAATGCTAAAATTTTAAAAATACGGGCGGACCGTAACCCTGTCGTCAACAGGTAGTGTGATATTCTCGTGGATCGTGTCAGTTTGTGCCCCTAATCGGTCGGGGACCAAAAAAACTTATACACTTCAAAGAGGTAGTCACATTAGGTAGGTTTTTATTTTTAAATCACATCCGATGACAAACAAGCCGACGGCCCACCTGATGTTAAGTGGTCACCGCTGCCTATACACATCTGCAATACCAGAGGCCTTGCAAATGCGTTGCCATCCCAGAGACAAAGTTGAAATGTGTCATATGCCTGTAACTACACCGGCACCCATACCCTTGAAACCGGAACATAGCAACGCTGAATTAATGCTGTATAAAGTCAATAATTATTACTTCGTTTTAAATCAAATGCTCGCACGCAAGTAGCAAACCATTTGGCTACAAAAATACTACATATTTTGTACAAATTGATTTTTTTTTATATATATAAAAATACCGTCGTGTTCTATCACACTTATTCTAAAAAGGTGGACAGGCGGATAGGGTGTAAGACCCTGTTGTCAGAAGTCTACTTAACTTTGTGATGTTTGTCATGCTAAATAATATAATCTCAAAAAAAAATCGTAAAAATAAATAAATAAAAATACCAGCCTATTATTGTGCCTATTGTGGTGTTGCTCGGAGTTAGGATTTGTGCCCGGTTAATGGCAATAGACTCGCCCCCTATTACATGGGACCTAAACATACCGGCGAACTGTGGGTGTACTTTAGTTACACCTCTGTCTAACCCCTCGGGTAATGCAGGCGTGATGATATGTATGTTATTATTGTTCCACTGCAGGAGAAAGGCCTCTTCTCATACAGAGAAGGCACGAGCATTGATCACCACGCTTGCTCAAGGCGGATTGGCGATTTCGGACTTACATTAATTACAAGTCCAGGTTTCCTCACGATGTTTTCCTTCACCGATGTCAGCGATGTCCGAGATAAACTTAGAAAGTACATATGAATTGAAAAATGTTACATTGGTACTTGTCCTTGGCTTGGCTATCATGACTTGGACATAAATAGCGAAATGTTGTTTTATATTGAGGACACTCGTAACTGTCCCATACCGCTTGGGATTAAAATATAACTGGTAAATTGTGTGTGTGTATACACATCTCTGCTCACCGCTTAACGATATGCAGGCGTGATGTTATGGGAAAGAGATCTTTTGTTAAGTAGACTTTTAACAATTTCAACTAAGATGTAGGTATCTGTTAGCCATTCCTCGAAGGCACTAATATTATTGGTAGGGTGAAAACACCAATTGCTGACTTACATATTTTTATTGGAATTTTTTTATTTTTATTATATCTGTTTTTTTCTAAGTAAATTGCTTAGAGGACAAAACTATTATTTTAAATTGACTATATACAACATGTAACTGAAATAACGCACACCCTAGAATGCCCTAATAAGTAAATTAAGTTACAATCATAATACGAGCACTGAAATTTACTTGCATGTCCTTAAATATTGTTTAATATATTTTAGGCGATAGTATAGGCTGTGGTGCCCAGTAACTGGGTTGTGGAGGTCAGATAGGCAGTCGCTCCATGTACAACACAGGTATTCAGCGGCATCCGGTTAGACTGGAAGCCGACCCCAACGTAGTTGGGAAAAGGCTAAGCAGATGATGACAATACAGACATAGACGCAGCATTTAATATTTATCGATAGATTTTATTTACAACTGCTTTTTAAAAAGCCTAACGGAAAGATGATTCATGTAATTATTTTAGGATAAAAAAATTAAAAAATTTAGTAATAGTTGAAATCGATTTAGCGCTCCTTTCTGAGCAAACTATTCTCAGGATATGATTTTAATATGTTTCACGTTGTATAAGGTAATGTTACCTCTTGCCGTTATAATCTCAAGTAACATAAAAAAAAATATGGACAGCAACTGGTGCCTCTACCCTACTATTTTAATTCATGCTATCGCAGCTGCCTAAGATTACGATAAATGCAATATCTATGAGTTACGTAGCTTACAGCGAATACACGGATAAAATACGTCTTATACAAAATAATACTATATTTTTTTTCTATTATTATGCTCATTAAAACTACTGGCCTTATGTTGGCAACATTTATTAAAAAAATATATTGTAAAAAGTTGCCAATATAAAAAATGAACACGTAGTGTTGCTAGTTAATTTCTAAAGTTTTTTTTTTTTCAGCTGCAAGAAGTCTTTTTTTTTCAGTTAAAATAATGATTATTTAATAAATAAATTGTCTAGAATTATTATAATTAGATCTAGCTTAGCATGCTTATGGAACACCGCCCTTAAAACCATTTCAAGCATCTCTACATAGTATAAAACCAATTCGCTTCCCGCCGTCTGTACGCTTAGATCTTTTAAACTACGCAACGGATTTTAATGCGGTTTTCATCAATAGATAGAGTGATTCAAGAGGAAGGTTAATACGTATAGAACATCACGCTACGGCCGACGGGAGCGGGGCAGTAATTAAAGACATAACTGAACGCGGGTGACACCGCGGGGTATATATTGATTGATATTTTCATATACAAAATGCATTTTTGTATCCGCGTCAAATTCAAGTAGATTCTCAACACGAATCAATAATAAAATAAATACGATTGTCTCGTGATCTCAAGCGCGACTGACGAGTGTGGGGCCCCGGGTTTGATTCCTAGGTCGGGCAAAAAGTGTTCTTGGGTTTTTCCATTAGGCCCGGAGTTTGGAAGTTGGTGGTGTGACACCCCCGTGCCTCGGAAAGCACGTTAAGCCGTTGGTCCCGGCTGTCATTCGTAGATCTTTGACATTTGTTACGGGTAGCTAGGAAGTCTGACTTCCAGTCTTTCCAAGAGGTATCGTGTTGCCCAGTAACTGGGTTGTGGAGGTCAGATAGGCAGTCGCTCCATGTACAACACTGGTATTCAGCTGCATCCGGTTAGACTGCAAGCCAACCCCAACCTAGTTGGGAAAAGGCCAAGCAGATCATGATGTTTTGTAAGTGATTTTCGAATTGGAACTAGCCATCTTGCCGCTGGGTCTAGACAGGCGGGGCGATGAACCCGCATGCACAGTAATACATTCGCGCGACCCTGTGTACCGCACGCAACAGGGCGATTCTGTTCTTAGACAGAGGTGTATTCTGAAATACTGTCAAATATAAACCACTAAAAAATCAAGTATTTATTAATTATTGACGAGGTGTCATCATTCTATTTCATTATTTATGTCTCTCGTGACAACCTACTGAAATCTGACGAGGTTGCAAAGCTGCGCATTGTATATCCGAAGCGTGTATAAAAACAGTAATACGAATAATAAAATCTTAAAGACTACTTTAAAAATGTTGCCAACATCTTCACTGAGTTGCCTTATATCACTTAATTTTGGAATATTACTTTTCAATCGATCACAAAAATTCTACCAAACTAAAAAGTATTGCCAACCTAACGTCATAATCAAAGAAACTACAACTAAACAATCACAAAATCAATAACCTAAAACTTACCATTTAAACATTAAAAAAAAACAATCACATATAAAAAAACTACCACATAATTGCCATCGTCGAAAAAAAAATTACTAAACGATAAAAAATACTGTGGGTTGCCAGCGTCAACGTTAGAAATACTACTAAATACGATTACCTTATTTTATTAGCTATTAGGGGCGGTGTCTCGCCATGTACTGAACCACGTGATGTTGAAGAGGCCGGAGTAGGGGTGTTTCCGTTTCTTGTGAAGACGTAGGGACTCTTCAGACGCGTACCAGAATTGAGGGAACCTATCATAAGGGTACTTCACTGGCTCTTTCACGAACGGCTCTGATGGATCGTCTGGAAAGACAGAAATAATACATGTTACATACCATCACGCCTGTATGCCCGAAGGGTTAGGCAGAGGTGTACCAATATACACCCACAGCTCGCCGGTATGTATGTCCCATGTAATAGGGGGCGAGCCTATTGCCATTAACCGGGCACAAATCCTAACTCCGAGCTGCTACTGAGAATTTCATAGAAAAACCCAATAACACTTTTTGCTCGACCTGGGAATCGAACCCAAGACCTCTAGCGTAGCAGTTGCGCTTAGGACCACTAGGCTACCGAGGCAGTTAAATATACATACAATAAAAATACGTTTTCCAAATTGATCATATTTACTTACTTTTATTAATACAGTAACTTTTCTGAGAGCGATATTTACTTACGCAACCCATCGATTCGACTGAGGTTAGCTTTTTAGGGTTAAGAATAAAAAGTCTACGAGAAAGTCTTTGTTAAATGTTGACAAGTCTTATTTTAAACCCCCTGACGCAAAAACGACGGGGTGTTATAAGTTTGACGTGTCTGTGTTTCTGTCTGTGGCATCGTAGCTCCCGTACGCATGGACAGATTTTGATTTTGTTTTTTTTTTTGAAAGGTGAATTAGTTGGAAGTGTTCTTAGCTTATTTGATGGAAATCGGTTCAACGGTTTCAAAGTTATCAGCTCTTTTGTTAGCTGCGGTAGGGATTTTTATTCTTCTGTCGGGGGTTACTTAAAACTTTTAGTTTTGAGTGTGTTTTTTGACAAATGTGTGTAGTTGACTACAGTTATAGCTAGCTAGTCAATACTACTATTATAAAAAGAAAATATTTTTTTGTTTGTTTGTAACGAATAGGCTCAGAAACTACTGGACCGACTTTAACCATTTTTTCACCAATAGATAGCTACATTATTCCTGATTAACATAGGCTATATAACATCACGCTACGACCCACAGGAGCGGAGCATTAACGAAAGACGTAACTTAACGCGGGTGAAATAAGCCACGCGGACGAAGTCGCGGGCAGGTCGCTAGTTAATTATAACTTCATACTTACATGGAGGTAAGCAGTATAAACAGAATATCCGATGCTTTCTGCTCTCGTGGCTCTCAAGGTGCTTCTTGTGGTGTTTTCTGCGCGTGGACACGTGCGGACAGCATGGACAGGGGATAGCGAAGTCTTTGGGCACGCAGCCGTGGCGCTCGGCCGCGTGGGTGATCAGTGTTGACGCTACACGGTAGCCCTGGAAGGAAAAATTTGTTGAAAATCTGACTTACATACCATCACGCCTGTATTCCCCGAAGGGTTAGGCAGAGGTGTAACAATGTACACCCACAGTTCGCCGGTATGTTTTTAGGTCCCATGTAATAGGGGGCGAGCCTATTGCCATTAACCGGGCACAAATCCTAACTCCGAGCTGTTACTGAGAATTTCATAGAAAAACCCAATAACACTTTTTGCTCGACCTGGGAATCGAACCCAAGACCTCTAGCGTAGCAGTCGCGCTTAGGACCACTAGGCTAACGAGGCAGTTAAGTCAAATCTGACTTAAAGAATTCAATTAGGATTTGAGAAAGATTTTCATTGGTTATACAGGGTAGGGTAGGGTAAGGTAGAGGCCAAACAAACATGGATGGATTGTGTGAGAAATGATATGAAAGAGAAGGGGGTCATTGATAGCATGACGGTTGACAGGACGGCTTGGATGAAGAAAACGTGTTGCGCCGACCCCAAGTTACATGGGATAAGGGCAGGAAGATGATGATGGTAAAGTAAGGTGGGTATGTTCTGTCATGCAGAGAGGATCAGTGAAAGGCGACTAACAACAGGGATGTATATGGCAGATGTGAGTGGCAACGCCAGGAGAGGACACCCTAGAAAGCCCTACCCTGACCTTATTGGTGAGGTTCTTCAAGAAGGTCGGGTACTTAGTACTCGTAACCGGCGTGCTTGTATGACCAGATGTATGAACGTCGACGAGGCGAAAGGAGTATGTAAGGATCGTAGCAGGTGGCGTTCTGTGGTTTCTGCCTACCCCCATGGGAAAAAGGCGTGAGTTTATGTATGTATGTATCTTATAATCTCTACACAGTATAGAACAAAGCCACTTCCCGCCCTCTGTCCCTCCGTACGCTTAGGCCGCTTTCACATTAGGACGTTAGCAGCGCGACAGTAGCGCGGCAGAAGCACATGCCTTCACATATTTCAAAATCTGATTCCGACGGGGAAACACGTGTTTCTGCTTTTGATAGTACTCATTCGGCGCCATCGATGTCGCGTAAAACAACGGTAAAAAAGATAAGGCATGAGCTTCTGCCGCGCTAATGTCGCGCTGCTAACGTTCTAATGAGAAAGCGGCCTTAGATCTTTACGCAACGGATTTCATCAATAGATAGTGATTCAAGAGGAAGCTTCATACGTCCGACAAGTCACGCTACGATCAACGGGAGCGGAGCAGTAACCTAAGACGTAACTTAACATGGATGAAACCGCAGGGTATAGCTATAGTCCATACAATTTTTTTTAAAAAGGTAAATTTTTTGGTTGTTTGTTTGTACCGGCTTAGCTCCGAAACTACACACTATTTTTAACCCCCGACGCAAACACGACGGGGTGTTATAAGTTTGACGTGTCTGTGTGTATGTGTGTCTGTCTGTGGCATCGTAGCTCCCGAACGCATGAACCAATTTTGGTTTTGTTTTTTTGTTTGAAATATGAATTAGTCGGGAGTGTTCTTAGCTATGTTTGATGGAAATCGGTTCAGCGGTTTCAAAGTTATCAGCTCTTTTGTTAGCTGCGGTAGGGATTTTTATTTTTCTGTAGGGGGTTACGTAAAATTTTTAATTTTTTCACCAACAGATAGCTATATTATTCCTGAGTAACATAGGCTATATAACATCACGCTCCTACACACGGAAGCGGAGCAGCAACCAAAGACATAAGTTAACGTGGGTGAAACCGTAAATTATAGATACTCACTTTAAAGCAATGTTCACACTGGTAAGGGAAGTCCTTCCACTTAGGGTTTTTTTTGCGACTGAATGTCATCTTATAAGGCTCTGTGGGAAACCAGTCTTCAGGGTCAAGAAGTAACTCCACCAGTTCCGTACCTGGAAAGAAAAATTTATTGATTTTGTTTTTGTATATTTTATTCTGAAACGTACACTTGAATTGGCTAGATGGCACCACTAATCAATTGACGTAGTTTTTATGAGCTGTCAAAACGCGATTCCCGATATATTTTGTATGACAATACTAAAGTCAAAGTCAAATCGTTTATTTCAATTAGACCATTAAAAGGCACTTCTTTGAACGTCAATTACATGTTAAAATTAAAAATATTGAATCTAGTTGCCCATTCCAAAAGGTAGTTTCGTATGGAGAAGAACGCGCAAGAAACTCCATACATACTCTTTTTAAAAAAAAATGTATTACGATAAGTTGTACAATTCCATAAAACTATACTGATGTCAAAACGATCTATTAAAAAAAGTCACTCAAAGTACTGCAATACGTACTCAGTGCTACAAATTAGAAATGAAAGCTAAATTAATTGTAATATTAAATACATTTATTCATTTCAAAGACAAGGAATCAGTGTGTGAGGCATACTCAAATGCAGAATTAATGTCGAAGAGAAAATTATTAATCAAAACAAAGTACTTTTACAATTAAATTGGCAACCAGTTGATTTTGTCAATACTAAACTATGACGTCACTTTTTTGACATCTCAATTCACTAACTATTTATTGTTTTCAAAGCAAACAAGGTATGGGTGCACGTGTTGTTACAGGCACACTAATCAGCTTTTTTTTTGTGTGCGAAGCCCTAAGCGCAGCTGGCTAGGGCTTTCCTAGGGTTAAGGAAAACACACACGGTTTGTATGAGCACCGCATTCGCGTTTTTAGTAAAAACACCACAGGTGTGCTTCCTGCAGTCCTCGTCGTAACATACCAGTGATGGTATGTATGCCTGTACTCCCCGAAGGGTTAAGCAGAGGTGAGCCAATTTACCACCCACAGTTCGCCGGTATGTTTAGTTCCCATGTAATATTAGACGAGCCTATTGCCATTAACCGAATACAAATCCTAACTCCGAGCTGCTACTGAGAATTTCATAGAAAAACCCAATAACACTTTTTGCTTAACCTAGGAATCGAACCCAAGACCTCTAGCGGCAATTAGTCCTCGTCATCTGCCTAGCTTTTTCCCAACTGTGTTGGGGTCAGCTTCCAATCTAGCCAGATCCAGCTAAATACCAGTGTTTTACATGGAGCGACTGCCTATCTGACCTCCACAACCCAATTACTAGGCAACACGATACCTCTTGGTTAGACTGGTTGTCAGACTTCCCGGCTTCTGACTATCCGTAACGACTGTCAAAGATCTACGAATGACATCCAGACCCAACGGCTTTACGTGCTTTCCGAGGCACGGGGGTGTCACACCACCAAATTCTAAAGTCTGCTACTGAGAAATTCTTAATGGAAAAACCCAATAACACGTGTTTAAAAAGAATAGTACATACCTTCAGGCACTTTGACCTCAGGTACTGGCTCCGGGGCAGGCATTATCATAGGTTGAATGGTGACTCCTGTGATAGTTGTGTTGTTCGCTGCCAGGAGACTAGACAGAATAGTATTCTGAGTCTGTAAAGAAGTCTGCTTCTTTTAATTATAGACAGAACTTATTTAGAAGATCATTGATAACAGATGAGTTTAAATATAATAATATTAATAAGAAGAAGGGTTAGGCAGAGGTGTAACAATGTACACCCACAGTTCACCGGTATGGTTAGATCCCATGTAATAGGGGGCGAGCCTATTGCCATTAAGCGGGCACAAATCCTAACTCCGAGCTGCTATTGAGAATTTCATAGAAAATCCCAATAGCACTTTTTGCTCGACCTGGGAATCGAACCCAAGATCTTTAGCGTAGCAGTCGCGCTTAGGACCACTAGGCTAACGAGGCAGTATAATAATAATACCAGCTTTTTATCATCCCACTGCAGGACATAGGCCTCTTCTCATACTGAGAAGGCACGAGCATTGATCACCACGCTTGCTCAAGGCGGGATGGCGATTTCAGACTGATCTATATTATCATAATTATCTATACGGATATGGGAAACAAGAGGTAAAGTTCGTGAGTTTGTAGGGGGTAATCTCTGGATCTACTGAATTATTCTCTGCTTAGCCTTTTCCAACTAAGTTAGGGTCGGCTTCCAGTCTAACGGGATGCAGCTGAATACCAGTGTTTTACATGGAGTGACTGCCTATCTGACCTCCAGAACCCAGTTACTGGGCAACACGATACCTCTTGGTTAGACTGGTCAGATTTCCCGGCTTCTGACTATCCGTAACGACTATCAAAGATCTACGAATGACAGCCGGGACCAACGGCTTTACGTGCTTTCCGAGGCACGGGGGTGTCACACCACCAACTTCCAAACTTCGGGCTGCTACTGAGCAAAGCATAACGGAAAAGTAATACTAATTAATAACACTTTTTGCCCAACCTGGGAATCAAACCCGGGACCCCACGCTCATCAGTCGCACTTGCGGCCACGATACCAACAGCGCAGTTAGTTCTGGATCTACTGAACTGATTTAAAAAAAATTTTACCCATAGAAAGCCACGTTGTTTGTGAGTGTCATAGGCTATATAACATCACGCTACGACACACGGGAGCGGAGCAGTAACCAAAGACGTTACTTAACCCGGGTGAAAATAGAAAGCTAGTTTGAGATCTAGTCCGACTTGAACAAGCATAATGATCAATGCTTCTGCCTTCTCTGTACGAGAAGAGGCCTTTGCCCTGCACTGGGATAATAAGCTGGTACTATTATTGAAAATAATACAATATAATTACCTGGAAAGTCCCATTAAAACTCTGTGAGAACTCCAACTTCTCGGCCTTCGGTTTCCTTTTATATCCTTTAGGAGGACCACGTTTCTTAGCCACTTCTCCATTCTTCTTATACCTAACAATTTCCCCATTCACAACCGGTGTTATCGTCAATTTTGACGGCAACGAATATCGGTTGTGAAGATTCTTTACCAACGTTTCTCCGTTCGGTGGTTTAGTTGTGAAGGCTAACGGGTTAGCTAGATTCAAAGGGTTGTTCACGAAGTTTGGCAGTGTATTCGTTGGGTATATTGAGAGTGATTTTGGTGTGTTAAATGCGGGTATCTTGTAGACTTGTAGATTTAACGGGGAGTACTTGATGCGTTTTGCTTCTGGCTCGTCATCTTCGGAGTCTGTCTGTGTGATGCTTAGAGGATCTTTGTCTGAAGAGAATGTGTTTGCTCGTTCTTTCTCTTGGACGCAGAACATCTGGAATGTTGGTAGATAAACTATTAATATTCCTTCTCTGTGTGCAAGGTAATTTTATTTGACAAATACTTCGGTTAACACACGTACCATCACGCCTGTATTCCTCAGAGGGTTAGGCAGAGGTGTACCAATGTACACCCACAGTTCGCCGGTATGTTTAGGTCTCATGTAATAGGGGGCGAGCCTATTGCCATTAACCGGGCAAGTCCTAACTCCGAGCTGCTACTGAGAATTTCATAGAAAAACCCAATAACACTTTTTGCTCGACCTGGGAATCGAACCCAAGACCTCTAGCGTGGCAGTCGCGCTTGGGACCACTAGGCTACCGAGACACTGTAATTAAAAGTTTTAAGATTTGTCATCTTTCTATAGTACCATAAATGTAAAAGTAAGGATGCATGTTTGTTACTCAATCACACGAGAACTGCTGAAGAGATATGAATGAAATTTGGCACAGAGATAGATTAAAGTCTGGAATAGCACATAGGCTAATTTTTATCCTGAAAAAAAGTATGGTTACAGTGGGATAATATATCAATGTTGCCTCGGACGAGGTCAGACTAATAATGCGTTGTGGACACAAGACTTACTTATATTAATATTGAGCATTTATGAAGCTTTTTATAATGGGCGCATGAGTCGTGAGCACAAATGTCAAGTTAATTTTCGGGATTTCAGGTTTCTTTCTGGGTATTTTGGGCCGCCAACGCTGCACGCGATTGGTCCGTCAGTCGGACCGATCGTGTGCAGCGCCGACGCCCCATAAAACCCCGAGAGGATTCTAAAAACCGAAAAATTTACTTCACATTTGTGCTTACAGCTTGTTGCGACTAATATAAATGCTTGTAAATAAATTTGTAGTTTAAACAAATGCTTTGACAATATAAACAGAACATTACATCCATACAAATATTATAAATGAGAAAGTAAGCCTAAACCACTGAACCAATTTTGATGGAATTTGGTACTTTGGTACAGAGACAGATAAGACTTTTAAAAAGGTCATAGGCTTCCTGTTACCGCGAAAAAATGGCTTGAAATAGGGGTTAGAAGTTTGTATGACAGTCTATCAATCCATGAAACTTTTTTTTAGACACTTGATAAAAATGAAATTAAACATTTGATTAAGAGTCAAAAAAATCATTGTATTTTAAAAATAAAAAAAGGCTGTCAAAAATAAGTATTCCACGCGGGCGAAGTCGGTGGGAAAATATAGTTTCAAATAAATGCATCGAACGTTTTTTTTTTTTGCGCGAAACTCCGTAGACATTCGCGGAATGTTTTTGAATACTGTGAAGTGAATGTATAATAAGTCCGGTAAAAACAAGTACTTAGACAAACGGTTATACAAATAATAAGAACACCGAATAGCGGTCCACTCCAAAAATGTTACGAAATAATGAATCATTCGTCTAGTTCCGTGTCAATTTAATTTTAATTCGTCATTATGTAAATATTGTCGTAAATTCTCGAAAAACAAAGCAGAATAGAAAGGATACAAAAACCGTACTGTTAGACAAACCTTTTTCTATATTTCCCAAACGAAACAAATCGACGCTATGGTAAAAAAAAAATTAACATTCGATTTTCAAAACACCGTAACATACCACTTTGATGTAAATAACACGAAACTCCGCGAAATGAACACATAAATAGCTTCTAAAGCTCACAAAATGGCGATGTAATTCATAAATGTAAGAAACAATAAGACTTCTCATGAAATAACAGCACACGGGTATACATCGAGTTGATCTAATTATATTATGTACTTATTTTGAATGAAACACTGACCTTTTACCGGTTTTTCTCACAGTAGGAGCCGAAATATCGTTATTTGGATCACATTAATGGCGTTTTCCTTTGATTTTTATTGTTTTTTAGTTAAAATTATAGCGAAACATGAAAATAAAAGGTTAAGTACACCCGTATAATAATAACAAGCAAGTTCTTTTGTGTAGTGCTGGGGTACGACGAGTAAAGTAAGTGAATCGATTGTGGTGACATCGCGATTATCGATGTAGACAAATCGTAATGCTCCATGTAAATGTTGCAAATATTTTTCATTTTTTTACTTTATATCTCACTAGGCCTACGATTCTGTATTCAAAAGGTTTAGTTAAATAAATGAAAGCATTTATTTCTGGTACAATATTTAATATAGCCTAAAATCGATACGTAATGATTTTTCTTTATTTCAATCGCTCATCAAATGTTTGGGTACTATTTTTATATACAATGAATACCTTTGTTAATAATCCACAAATTTCACTAACTAAAATTTAAATTCAATCGATCGTGCTAAAAATCGATTCTGAAAATAATAATATAACTTTGTACATCACTATAGGAAGCTTCACGAGTTCACGTCCGCGCATTCAAAGTTGCATTGTAAATTGTTGTAAATGAAAGTGAAGCTTTACGAGTTGACGATAGAGTTCAATTTCACATATGCAATGAGTTATTGTGGAACGTTCTGTGATTGGATCAATTTCTATCTGGAGCGTCATATTTATTTATCGTTCAGAAAATAGTATTGCAATATTATTCGTGGTAATTATTAATATTTAATTCAGTATTATTTGAATATGTCATAAATTTACTATCTGCGTAAAAAAATATTATTATTGTTGTTATTTTATTTTGAAAGTAATTAGAAATATTTTAATTTCTAAAAAACAATTAGTTCCAAATGTTACTACTAGATGTCACTATAGGACAGTATTCGCCACGAGTCGTGAGCACAAGCGTCAAGTTTATTTTTGGATTCTTGGGTTTGTTTCTACATTTTTTGTGGCGCCGAAGCAGCACGCAATCTGTTCAACAGATGGACCAATCGCGTGCAGCGTTGGTGACCCATAAATATACTTGACTTTTGTGCTCACGACTGGTGGCGAATTAACTGTGTTGTCAGCGCTATTTGAAAAATTCTACCATTTCACTATTTAATAGTAGCTTTTAATTGAGAGCGTTTGATATTAATTTTACTCTCGACAATTTTCGATAGAATTATTGATTTTTTTGAATAACGCCGAAATGGCCTTTATTATTAGACATGACTTCAATGTCCTATAACCTTACATTCTTTGTAATTTAATGTTTACTTGTAAGTTTTGTGTTACGAGAGTAAATAAAATGAACTAGAATCAGTCCAAAATTTTTAAACCGAGCTTCCAGTATTTTCTCGTTGCACAGTTTACATTAAAAGAAAAAAAGGGGTAAAAAATACACAAAAATGTTCGATAACCATTTTTATTTCAAACTTAATCTAATCTCCAACGTCATTACAGAGTGCTTGATTTTCACAAAATAATAATAAAAAAAAAAGAAAAATAAATTACTAAAGACTAGATGACAACGCTGTACATGACCAAGTTCTGAAAAAAATATTAAAAAAAAGAAACACGATATCACATAGCACTTGGTCCTATCTATCAGTGCATGACTGAGAAATATTCAATACTACGGATTTTTTGAAGTGCAAACTACTTAATGATGATGAGTGATTTTTGGTAGGGGCAACACTTATAGGTTTGCGTCACAGACATTCTAATTTGACGTAAATTTTTCACTTCTGTCAGCAACTGCCTATTTTTTTAACATTTTATTTTTTATTATATCAGTAAGCTAATTACTGATTGTTAGTTTAACAGTATCATTCTTAAATCACTCTGGAAAAAGGATTTTTTCGTAAAAATATGAAATGTATTACAATTTATTTTGTGTTATTACAACATGTCTTAAGAATTTGATCTCAATCTTGTAACGAGAATAAGACTTGTCTCAATCGTTTGTAACAATAATTAAAATGAAAGTACTTGAACAGGATGAGTTTCCAAAATTACAACATATTATAGTAATTGTTAGTTTAATTTTAAACCTGAATTATGCGTCACTACTACATTAGACGCGCTCCTGATTTCTGCAAGTCTATTGATTATATTCTATCTTCCAATGTCAAGTGCTTTGATTGGCTGTTGTTATCAACCATCACAGCAGTTGGCATGAGAACTGGTTGGTTGTTTTAAATGAACATTCTCAGTCGCACACCAACATTCCCATTCACACGTCTATATACATTTTTTCCACTAAATACTACAAGATTTGGCTTCGATAGTCTGTCTACATTTTTGTCAAACTGGTCACCTCGTTTTGGTATTAAATTACATTATTTAAAAAAATGTCTTATGAATAAATAAATAAGTCTAATTTTGCGTTGCGTTTGTATTTACATTGTTTCAAGATTTATTGATGGACCTTGAAAGGATATATTAAAAGACTTTATTTTATGATACTGCTCTATGAAAACAGAGAAGGCATGAAATGTTTAATTCTAGTATAATACGTCAAGTAAATTTTTGTGTTATTTGGGACGCCGACGGTGCACGTGATCGATCCTTCAGTATCGCCGATCGCGTGCAGCGTCGATGACTCCAAAAAACTTAGAAACGAACTCAAAAACCTATAAATGAACTTAACGTTTTTTAAAAGTCAAAGTCAAAACATTTATTTCAATTAGACCATTTACAGACACTTTTGAACTGTCAAGAAGTTACCCATACAAAAAGTTGAAGCTAGTTGCTCGTTATAAAACGTAGGTCTCTATGGAGAAGAACGAGCAAGAAACTCCATGGACACTCTTTTCAAATTGGTTTTAACAAAATCTTGGTTACAATATTCTTGTTGCTTCTATTAATATTATTGTTTGTGCTCACGACTCGTGAAATCGTGATAATTTTAGAGACTAATTTGACAGCTTCACGTGTCCAACTAGAAAATAGCGTGCTTTATGTATACGTACGGAAACCACATTATTTTTATGTTTCGTACGTATGAAACTGTCAATTTAGTCTTTCAGATTAGAAATTACACTTTAGAGCATAAAAATAGTTAAACAATGTTCCAACAGACGCAACGCGGGGTACATAATACAAAAAAAAAACGTCAGATTATACAATTAAAGGTTAACTCATAAATTAATGTTACACTGAATGAAACTGGCTTCACGTTTGGTTTGTGTAATGGTAATCAAGGAATGGTTTTATATACAACGAAATAGTCCAATTGAACTCGTGTTCAAACGTTTACTGAACTTAAAAGATAACTATCGATCAGTGTACTGTTAACATACCATCACGCCTGTATTCACCGAAGGGTTAGGCAGAGGTGTAACAATATTTAGGTCCCATGTAATAGGGAGCGAGCCAATTGCCATTAACCGGGCACAAATCCTAACTCCGAGCTGCTACTGAGAATTTCATAGAAAAACTCAATAACACTTTTTGCTCGACTTAGGAACGAACCCAAGACCTCTAGCATAGCAGTCGCGCTTAGGACCACTAGGCTACCGAGGCAGTTAGTGTACTGATGTTTCTTGATATTAGCTTTTTAATCTGGTTGAGTATCAACAGTATTAAAAATCGAACACAGCAAAAGAACTTGAAATTAAAATTACAGTGCAGCACATCAAGCTACCTCAGTCTGTCAAATTTCTTTGATAGTTTTTCAACTTTATAACGCAAGAATAAGGTTCATGATCAATTGGGGAAATTGTGCAGTTTGGGATGACTTGAAGTGCTGGCGCCTGTACAAGAAACATTTAGTTGAAACTGAAGTTAAAGATATGTTTTATTACAAATAAATGCATAAATTATTACAAGGGTTTGCTCAGTCGTAATCATTTTCAACAGCGTGGGAGTCTCTGATAAAGTACCAGGATAACATATTACATGAAAAGGTTACTAAAGTTAAGAGTTGGCGAAATAAAAATGCAATTGCATATGAAAAATGATATGTTAACAATTGCATTATGAAGTTGAGCATTCAAGGAATGATAGACAAAGAGTACAAAGAATTGGTGTCATAATCAGCTACTTACAAGTCAAATGTTTATGAATTTGAATCGAAAAACTCATTAATTATTATCATCATGATTGACAAAATGTTTCTAAAAACAATTACTTCCTTCAATTACAATAATATAGTAGATTTACACAATATTAGTAGATTTGACTGTGACGTCATCAACAAACTACAGTCACTAGCTAGGCGGGACTATTTCCGAAGCCTGTAACTACTAAAAAAAAAACTAAGAAAAAAACCGTTACTTAAAGCTCAGCAATGCCTATTGTCGTTATGTAAGAAAAATGAGTCCTCACGACTTTCTACCATCGATCATAAAAATTTAACACTGGCAACACAGCGTGGTAGCTTTGGTAGATCTACCGGCTTTATTAAAGCTAAATTTTTGATCGACGCACTTTGCTTTTAAAACGAGTATCCTTTTTTTTCTAACTAGGAATATTCGAGAATATGTGTACATTGTGTTAGGAAAATCGTTTGGAGACATTTTTAGGAACTCCCTTTGTTTAGATTATATTACAATAAATACGTCAACTGTCGAATAAAGTTTTAAATTACCGTTAAACAGAAAATTGGGACGCAGGGGCGAGTCGGAACGACATTTTAAAAGCGATTTTAACGTTGAAATAATATAGTTTGTTGTCAAAAAGGACTCATGTTTTTTCTGAATCATAGCATCATATAACCTATTGGCGCTAGACTATTTTCAAAAACAAAAATCTCTTTTCAAATTTCGTCCTAATTCACCCCTGCATCCCTATTCACATCTTATGGTATATGCATCCGATTTCCGATACAGTAGAAAATAGATTGTTTGCAAAAAAAACTTTTTTCGACGATCAATTGTCTTTGGAGTTTTGTAGTTTAGAAGACAGTGATAGATAAGTATGTTCAATATTACTATTATTTAAAAAAAAATCCTTTCCGTTCAAATATCACCGCTGTCTACTAAACCAAATACACGTTAATAATTAAAGATTATGATATGATTATTATAATTAATAATTATTAAATGCTCTTATTATAGTGTCATGGACGTAATTACAATCGTTTCCTTATTAATTTACTTAAACATTTGCGTTTTAAACCGAAATTTAGTACAGCTTCATCTAGCGGATATTTTGAGGAAGTTGAAGACATAATTCCTTTTTTGTTGTAATGATTGAGCTTATGGCCAAAATCCTTTTGAAAAGCCAATATTCATGTGAAAATAATTACTAAATGAATAAAATAAGGACACAAAGACTTAAAGGCAGTGCTACACAGAAACAAATGCTATAATATAGCTATAAATGTTTTTAATATCTAGGAACCTATCGCTTACTCTAGCATAACTACATTATTTACATCGCGTAGCCTCGCTCTTTACATGGGGCTATTTTTCACCTCTAGTTGAAAAAAGGGGAAAATTCTACGTTTGACCCCTTTTTATTTAGGGGTGATTTTTTATGTCATTGAGTATATTAATTCGTTCTCAAGTCGTAGTCATTTTTATATTCTTGGGGGGTTGAAATCGGAAAAAACGTAACTCCCACTAAATATTATTTATTATTATTGAGTGTTACCGCACTGCAGCCATCCCATAATCCCATAGTTACTATTCCTCAAAGCCATTCGTGAAAATGTCCTAAAATATTAAATGTCATAATAACGATGTCAATTTATGATTAAGATTATTATTATTCGCCGTATAAAATTTCAACCCATTTCAATCCGCAAAAAATTTGGCTAACACCCCCTTTCCCTAAGAAACGACAATACATGTAACTTTGAAAATAAACAAAAGATAATAAGGGGTTTAAAACTCCCCTTTTATGTAGAAGACGCGCACGTCAGATGTTTAGATTCCATGATTATTATATTTTTAAACTTACTATCACTGTATAAATAATAAATTGAATCAAGTAATTATTTTTCGAAATTAAAAATGCCACCGCGCTTTCCACATTTGGCAATATTTAATCAGAAAATATAATCTATCAGTCGGCTTAAATACACAGGGTAACACTGCCCATGTTTTACCGCCAAAAATGACACCAACTGTCAATATTTTCTGCATAAATGTTGCCAATCAAATAATTTATTTATCCAATCATAATATCCATCTTACGTCACTTCCGCCGCCATTTTGTATTACGTCATTCGAATAAATAACCGACCTACAAACGAACCGCTTTTTATATATTATTAATTAATATTGATATATTATTATTATTAATTTCTAGTTATTTTCTTTTTGTACTGAAAATGAATTTTCGAGTCACATTACAACATAGATTTATCATTTATCAAGTATCAAAATGTTTGTACAAACACTCCAGCCTTTTCCCCACAACAAAGAGGGTTGAATTTAAAATTTCACCCCCAGACAACTCTTTTTCAGTACAAAAAAAGAACCTAATCTAACTACCAAATATATACACAGATTTTTTTGGGATTACAACACGAATTTGGCATCAACCACATCAGGATTTATAAGTACGAATCACGTCTTTGATTTGCGCCCTACACAGGGGGCATTGACCTCCCCCCTTGCCCCTCCATTGCTGTACAGCACAACGGTAACACATGCACATATGACCACACATGTACAGCACTGAATCGATTGGATTTTCGTAGCAAATTGTGCATTCTGTTCCTGTAAGATTACCAGTAGGGGCTCCGTCGCCAATGACGGAGTATACCGGCTGGTGGCGACTTGTTGAGGGTCCATTCTGGAGTCTGTCAGCTAGTCTTAAGGGTTCTGAGTGACCGTTTGGTAGTTGTGCCTGCTCGTTGATGTTATTTTGGCTGGTTGATGAGCATTGGTTGTCAGTTCTCGGTCTGGGCGGTTGGTAGTTGCAGGTTGCTGGCTGGTTGATAGGTAAACCTGTTAGGCAGAGCTGTGAGGTTGTCTGGATCGGCTGGAAGGAGAAATTTAACCATTAGTACGTTTAATTTCTAAAGGGTTGTTAATTTACAATAGATTGTATGAACTGAGGTCATATTAGCAGGACCTTTGAACATCATATAAAAGACAAGAGAATTGTACCTAGTTGCCCCTTCCAAGAGGTAGTTTCGTATGGAGAAAGATGAGAAGAATGGACAAGAAACTATTCTATCTATCTTAAAAAGACTGTGGATGTAGGTATGTCTCTCTGAATTTTGGACCATTATCCATGGTGACAAACAGATTACTAAAAAAAGCCAATATAGATAGAACCTACTTAGACACAAGGCCAAGAGCTAAAGAAAATATTCAACAGAAACTCACCTCAATATAATGCGCACTGGCAAGCGTCAAGCCCTGTTGATTAGCTGCATTCTGTCCATTCTGAGGAGGCAAGCTCACCACCAGGACCGTACCACCAGCTCCCGCCGTTATCGGCCCCGCAGACCCCGTGAGCACCCTCAACTGCTGAGGAGGAGTTTGGGCTTGCTGCACCACTTGAGTACTCAACATCCTGACCTTTTGTGTGGCCCCATAAATATCTACGAACGCCCACAATCTTAGCGTGTGGTCTACATGCATAACTGTGACGGGAGTCGAGCCATTCCTACTGACTCTTACTTCTCCATCTAGAGTTAGAGTAACTGCTAGTTCATCGCCTCTTCGGAGACCGTTTGCGGCGTCCCGTCTCACTACCCAGTACTCCGGACGGTCTAGAAGAAGTTCCGCGTCATCTGGGAGATCGCAAGGTCTTAAAGTAGCAGGATCGCAGGACGTAAGACCGATGGCTAAGCTGCCGGCATAAGCTGCCTCTGTGGCTAGAATCTGGACTACAATAGTCTGTCCAGGTCTCATTGGACGAGCTGTAAAAACGTATCCTTGGCAGAATTCTGCATCAGCCCTAGCTGCCACGCCTCTATCGTTCACGCATTGTACATTTCTGCCTTTAGTTCTATGCAAGCTGAGCGGTACTAAAGGATTTTGATATCTTGGCGGAGGTAGTGATTCTTCGACAGTCAACGATCTCATGCTGCCTGCAAGTCTATCTTCATCCAGAGGACTATGTCTCCTCTGGTTTGGGGCCCTCGGATCCGCGAACTGGACTGCTGTGCAGTTCCCGTACACGTCTACTAACGCCCAGAGGGGGTTTCTGGTATCAACACCAGAGAAGAACAGCCCTTTATCTTCTCCATTAACTCCAAAATGGACGTCTCCTGAAGAATTGACATAGTAATATAAAATGTTGTCTTTTTCGCAGAATCTTTCGCCGAGGGCTTTGGCCCAGTTGCCTGGTTTGTTGGTGAGGTCTGGGCAGGCGTATTTTGGGAGCGCATGCGCGAGGGTGGCAGGGTCATGGTTCGTGAATCCGAAGCGGATGACGCCGCTCCAGCTGTTTGATATTTCAACGAAGCGAAGGCACACCTGGAATAAAAAAAATGGAGATGGTTAAGAAGCTTAAAATAAAGGATCCGATAAATCAGGGTAATCCGATACTTGGGATTTTCTATGAAATTCTCAGCAGCAGCTCGGAGTTGGGATTTGTGCCCGGTTAATGGCAATAAGCTCGCCCCGTATTACATGGGACCTAAACATACCAGCGAACTGTGGGTGTACATTGGTACACGTCTGTCTAACTCTCCGGGGAATACAGGCGTTTTGGTACCAACCTTCTCGTTAACCCTGACAGGCCTAGCACTGAAGGCGACACCCTTGCAGAATGACTCCACGCGCCGTGCCATGGAGCCATCACGGGAGACCCTCACGTTCTCTCCATGGATTGAGTGGAAACCCAGGGGAGGCAGATTGTTCGGAGTACCACCGGTGCAAGACGTGCGGGGGGCTGTAACAAGAGAAATGGGGGTTTAGTTAAGGAGTTTCATAAAGATATTGAATCACCTTCATCAAGCTTTCTATTCCCTCTTAAGGCAAGTCTGAGGAGCTAGACTCAATAGGAACTTATAAGCCCTTTGGTTGGTTGTACAACTAAATTGATAACTTTTACAAGATAGTTCGCATATCTTCAACATTACCCATAGATTCACTATTACCTATAGTAACCACCACGAGTCGTGAGCACACACGTCAAGTTTATTTTTGGGTAATTGGGTTCCTTTCTTGGTTTTTTGTGTCACCGACGCTGCACGCGACTGCTATACGTACATTTTTATTAATTTTTCCCATGGGGGTGGGCAGAAACCACAGAACATTAACCACCGTTTGTAACGAGCAACTTGCTTTAATTTTTTGGTTAATTGACTCAATGATAATTTAAAAGTTGCTCTGAAATTAATGATTAGAAATCAATGGAACATTACGGCCATATGCTGAAGCAAGACGTTGAAATTGGAAAATGCTAGACGCATCGCGAATATTTAGAAGGCACGAACTCAAAAGCTCAAAAATTCGCTTCTTATCAATAATCATTTCTTTAAAATTCCGAACCCGGTGCCATGACAATACAGAATTCTTGTTGATACCCCTGAACGCTTTTGTAGTTCCCCCTCGGTAATGTTAATTCTCAATATGGCCGCGCGTCACCTGCGCGGCAGATGTGCGCAGTACGCAGCTTGCGTATGCGCAGCCAAGGATATTGGGCCTTTAATTATTTTGGGGCAAGTTTCTTATAATTAAGGGAATGTTCTCTTTTGTTCTGCTAGGTGTGTATTAAATATTAGCGACCAGCTCGCCACTTCGCCCGCGTGGCTTATTTCACCCGCGTTAAGTTACGATTTTGGTTACTGCTCTGCTCCGGTGTGTCGTAGCGGGAATGTATACAGTCTATGTTACTCAGGAATAATGTAGCTATCTATTGGTGAAAAAATGGTTAAAATCGGTCCAGTAATTTCAGAGCCTGTTCGGTACAAACAAACAATATTATATCTATATACATATAAAAATCAATTGCTGTTCGTTAGTCTCGCTAAAACTCGAGAATGGCTGAACGGATTTATCTTATCTTGCTCTTGAAATGTTCGTGGAGGTCTAGGGAAGGTTTAAAAGGTGAGAAAAATTCGAATAATTTCCGGGAAAACCCTAAAAACAGCCCTTTTCTTTTTCCAATATAAACGTTTTCTAAATACAATGTAGAGTCAATTTGAACTTTATTGCTATTCAGTAAAGTTCATAGGAAATTAGTATTTCAGGAAAACTCTGTTTTGTAAGTAAGCAACATGATGTGTCGAAAATAATAATAAAACTTCATGCTTCACTCAAAAATGCTCTTTTATCAAATACGGGTTCGTTTTGTTTGTTTTAAGATTATTTTATACAAAAGTTCAGATCTTTTATTTATCGATTGAGGCAGTACGAAGTCTGCCGGGTCAGCTAGTCCATAATATTTGTATAGACTAGGTTCCGTGTGCAACTCCATCCGCGTCAAAGTTATTATATTATCCCACGGGAACTGTAGACTTTTCCAGGATAAAAAAACTAGGCTATGTGCTATTCCAGACTATAATCTATCTCAGTGCCACATTTCATCCAGATCCTTTGTGACGTTCTAGCGTTATTGACCAACAAACATCCATCTTCGAGTAAGTCTGAGACACTGCCTCGTTAGCCTAGTGGTCCTAAGCGCGACTGCTACGCTAGAGGTTTTGAGTTCGATTCCCAGGTCGAGCAAAAAGTGTTACTTTTCTATGAAATTCTCAGTAGCAGCTCGGAGTTAGGATTTGTGCCCGGTTAATGGCAGTAGGCTCGCCCCCATTACATGGGACCCGGACCTAAACATACTTGCGAACTGTGGGTGTACATGGTACACCTCTGCCTAACCCTTCGGGGAATACAGGCGTGATGAATGGTACATCCATCTAAAGTTTCGCATTTATAATAGTGGTACAAGATAGTTTAGGTACACTATGAGAGTTGATATTATGATGTTTAAATAGAGGGCGATCCATGTTCCTTTGTCTGACCATTCCATCAATTCCCACTAAGCGTTTCCAAACGTCTCTTATAACGCGCACTGCAAAGGAGTGGAACTCTCCACCTGCGTCTGTATTTCCGAACGCATTCAACCTTAATCTCTTCAGAGTTAGAGTGAACAGGCTTCTTCTGGGTAAGCTCACTCCATCGTCGACTTTGTCTCTGTCACCTCTGACCTACACTAGAGTCCAGAGCTTACCCATTTCGTATAAAACAAAAATAACTGAGCTGACACGGCATTTAGCTAAAATATTCTATTTAAGTTACTAGAATAAAAACCCTACGTGCTATACAAATTGCCACACAAGTTTTCAACCCCTATTAAATTATACTTTCACCCCCAACTACCCAAGTGGGACCGCCATTGTGCAAGCACGTGTCACTTCCTCCTAAATAGGAAGTGACGTAATATGACACGCGCTGGGCTCAATTTAGCAAATAATTGTTGATCGAGGTGGCTTCATTTGTTTTATGTGTCGGTGATAGCATTGTTTTCTAGATTTTTTTCAAGCATTATTTTTTGGCAAACAATCCGACGGCCCACCTGATGTTAAGTGGTCACCGCTACCTATAGACATCTGCAATACCAGAGGCCTTGCAAATGCGTTGCCATGCCAGAGACAAACTTGAACTGTCTTACGTGCCTGTAATTACACCGGCACCCATACTCTTCAAACCGGAACATAGCAACGCTGCTTTGCGGCAGAAATAGGTATGGTGGTAGTACTTCCCTGGACGAGCTTCTTCACAAAGAGCTCTACTACTACTCAAGTACCAATCTGACTCTGTCAATTCATATGTACTTTCTAAGTTTATCTTGGACATCACTGACAGAGTTGAAGGAAAACAACGTAAGGAAACCTGGACTTATCTATACCAATGTTCTAAAAGAGATAGTTTGTTCGTTTGACTAGCCTCTGCTCGCGTCTTCGCGTCAAATTTAATCGAAGTATCACTCGGGAACCGTACATTTCTCCGGGATAAAAAGTAGCCTATGTGTTATTCCACACTACAATCTATCTCAGTGCCAAATTTCATCCAGATCCGTTCAGCCGTTTAAGCGTTAAAGAGTAACAAACATCCATACATCCTCACAAACTTTCGCATTCATAATATTAGTAGGAAGTAGGATTAGCTAGTCTGTACTTCTGTATTAATCTGTACTTATATTATAAAGAGGTAAGATTTTTTGTTTGTTTGTTTGTAACGAATAGGCTTCGAAACTACTGGACCGATTTTAACAATTTTTTCACCAGTCTATAGCTACATTATTCCTGAGTAACATAGACTTTATAACATCACGTTACGACCAACGGGACCGGAGCAGCAACGAAAGAAGTAACTTAACGCGGGTGAAAAAAACGCGGATGAAGTTGCGGGCAGGTCGCTAGTAATAAATACAACACTGTGATCAATGCTCGTGTCTTCTCTGTATGAGAAGAGGCCTTTGCCCTGCATTGGGACAATAACAGGCTGGTATTATTATTTTTAATAACATTATTTAGGATACTTAGAAGCGCCGTACAATAACTTGTCATCGCCCATTACATCTTTAATTGTTCAAGAGATTAATGTCATCGGATAATTAGTGCGCCCAAATATTACGTCGTTTCCTACACTGAGAATTGTTTTCGCGTGATTTCTGAGAGCAAAATCCGCAAGTCACTCCCCAAGGTGGCTGCGGGTTGTTCGTAAGAGATACCGCGCCCCCGGAACGCAAAGGGCACAAGAAGGAACATGGGTGGGTTTTAGTCAGTAAAAGTCTGACACTCCCTCCCGCCCCGCCCAGGGCGGGAGAAGTTATTTGATGATTTCCCACGCCCCCAAACAAAAAAAAAAAGGGTCCTGGGTTCGTTTCCCAGGTCGGGCAGAAATTGTTATTGGGTACTCAAAATAACAACAGCAAACAATAGTCAAATGTTTTGACGCTGATTATTTATTAAGTAAAAACTGTCCATTTTCCGACATTTATAATACAAAAAATCCTCAGAATATCAGGATGGCCACCAGTCGTTTCATATTCAAAGTAAAAGCTCGTGAACACTTGCTTATGAAGTTGGCAGACTCGTCTCACAATTAGTTCGTTATATTTCTCCACCTATGTATTTTTATCTTTCTCTACTCTGTATATTTTGTTTGTATGTTTGTATATATGTATTTATTATATTTCATTCCTGGAAACTTTCTGTTGCTTGCACCTACTATGTTTTGTCTCTGCATCACCCTAAGGTTGACTGGTAGAAAATGCCAAAGGCATTAACTCCGCCTTTGTACAGTGTATTATTTACATTATGTGCAAAAAGTTTTAATAAATAAATAAATATCTTTAGTACACCCGAATTATCACAAAAATATAAAGACCAAGATTACCGAAAAACACTTGGCCAAGTGTTACAATTCGCCCCCTAAGAAATTTCAACCCCCATCAATCGAACAATAGGCATTTTATTACACCCCCTTGAGAATATTTGATAATAAACACAGATGTATAGAGATGAGGGTGGGCAGCGATGTAGGTATTTGGGTCATCGTGTTAATAAAATACACATACATACAAAGCTACATGGCCTTGCGGTAATCCCACTAGGGGAGAGAGTGAGGGCCGATGTATAAATAATGAAGGACATGCAGCTTTATACGGAGTTAAAATTACATTAATAATAAACTTTCAACCCCTTGTTACAACCCGGGGGTTTAACTGTGGCCATGATTAAAATCTATTATTTGTGAAACAGTAGGCTTAGGAGTTAGGAACTGAAGTAAAAATATTCAAAACATAACATAACATAACATCACGCCTATATTCCCCGAAGGGTTAGGCAGAGGTGTAACAATGTACACCCACAGTTCGCCGGTATGTTTAGGTCCCATGTAATAGGGGGCGAGCCTATTGCCATTAACCGGGCACAAATCCTAACTCCGAGTTGTTATTGAGAATTTAATAGAAAAACCCAATAACACTTTTTGCTCGACCTGGGAATCGAACCCAAGTCCTCTAGCGTAGCAGTCGCGCTTAGGACCACTAGGCCAACGAGGCAGTAAAAATATTCAAATGTAAGCAATTTTCGAATTGGAAAATATTAGTAACTGACTCAAAAAGGGGGCTGTTATAAGTTTGACGTGTGTGTGTCTGTCTGTGGCACCGTAGCGGGTGAACCGATTTGAAAGCAGGTTTCCTAGCGATGGTTCTTAGATATGTTTTATCAAAATCGGCTCAGTCGTTTCAAGGTTATCAGATCTTTTGTTAGCTGCGGTAGGGATCTTTATTCTTTATTAGTGTAGGCAATTTTAACATGTTTAATTGAGTTCGGGATGTGGCATGGGAGAGACGAACATACACACTGTACAGGTTGACCAATTATCAAGTCAAATGTCAAAGTAAATTAGTTTTGGAATCGAAAATTCCTGAATAATATCATTAACTCCCGATTCAAAAAGAAAGTTGTTATAAGTTTTACGTGTCTGTTTGTCTATGGCACCGTAGCTCTTAAACGGGTGAACCGATTTGAATGCGGTTTTTTTTTAATTTAAAAGTAAGTTTCCTAGCGATGGTTCTTAGATATGTTTTATCAAAATAGTTTCAGCCGTTTCAAGGTTATCAGATCTTTTGTTAGCTGCGGTAGGGATCTTTATTCTGTCGGGGGTTACTTTTTTTTTAAATTTTATTACACCAGTTATACGATTATTCACTTCAAATGACACGTAACAAGATATCAAAGAGAAAGCATTTATCAAGACACTCGACATTTCCAAGTATCCGATCCCCTACTCCCCCAAAATCGGGGATCAAATCGGAAGTTTCCGGCGGAAGTGATCCCCTTAAAACCGCCCACCCCTCGGGTAGTTTTTTTCTACTTCCCAATCAAATACACCTGGCTTTTCAGAGGTCTTTGTTTCCCTCATTTTGACAGAACATCTGTTTACAAAGTTGTACAATTTATTTACATTTTAACAAGCTTCTGTTCGCGACTTCGTTCGTGTGGACAAGTACTAACCTAGAATATAGTCCATCTCATTCCGCATTAGTGCAGCTTTCTATCAATGAAAACAAAATAGCAATCGAATTAGTTTCCAGAGATTACTTCTTACAAACAACACTAGGAAATGATTATTAGAATTAAAACCCCCAAGGGGGCAAAAAAAGGGAAGTTCGTTTATTTTATAAAATTAAAATTTTTGGGTTAATCTACTTAAAACTTGACAAGAAAAAAATTGTAAATGGCGCAATTTGGCTTAATTTTATCATTAACTAGCGTCCTGCCTGCGACTTCGTCCGCACTTGTTACTGGTCCGCTCCCGTGGTTCGTTGCGTGATGTTATATAGCCTATGTTACTCGGGAATAATGTAGCTATCTATTGGTGAAAAATTGGTTAAAATCGGTCCAGTAGTTTCGGAGCCTATTCGTTACAAACAAACAAACAAATCTTTCCTCTTTATAATATTAGTATACATAAATCAAATAAAATGAATACCAGCCTATTTTTGTTCCACTACGTAGCAAAAGTCTCTTTTTATTAAGAAAAGGCGGATTGGCGATTACAGACTTACATTAATTACAAGTCCAGGTTCCTCACGATGTTTTCCTTCACCGATGTCAGTGATGTCCAAGATAAACTTCGAAAGTACATTATAATTAGATTTTTTTTTGTACTTGTTCGATTTCGAACCCGCAACTTCATACATGAGAGGCGGCCACCTCATCCAATTAGCCATTTTTTACATAACACACCAACAAGCCTGTATTCCTCTAAGGATTAGGCAGAGGTGTACCAATGTACACCTACAGTACGCCGGTATGTTTAGGCACCATGTAATAGGGAGCGAGCCTATTGCAATTAACCGGGTACAAATCCTAACTCCGAGCTGCTATTGAGAATTTTATAGAAAAACCCAATAACATTTCGCTCGAACTGGAAATCGAACCCAAGACCTCTAGCGTAGCAGTAGCGCTTAGGACCACTAGGCCATCTTTTTATAGCCTAACAAAACCAAAAAAAGTAACACTAGGTTCTATTCTAGATCTAGTACAGGATTGACGTCAAACCGTCCTATAGTTAGCTTGAGATTGCACCAGGAAGATCTAATGACGCAGACACTGACATTTGCGCCGGCGCAACAGGGCGTTGCAATTAATTTATTGGCTTTACTTTCTGGTTTTTATTTCCTAATGCTTGAGGCCTGTCACTACCTAGGTTTTGTGAAAAAGAAGTGTATATTAAAAATAGTAATTTAGAGAAAATTAATTTTTTTAAAGATTTATTCTCCTGACCTGTTCCGGCCACGACGGTTAATACTAATGCAGACTAGCCAAGTGCGCAGGAGATAATATTGGACACAAGCGTGTGCGTAAACACAGGCGCACTCCCTCTTCCCTAACTCTCATAGTCCGATGGGACGGCAATCCGACACGACCGGGGAGACATCAGGCGCAGGACCAATGGCTTTACGTGCTTACCGAGACACGGGGGTGTCACACCACCAACTTCCAAACTCCGGGCTGTTACTGAGATATTCCTAATGGAAAAACCTAACAACACTTTTGGGGTTAAAGATTAAATATTTTGTCATTGAATCGGGTAGTATTACGTAGAATGGCCCCCGACGTTCATGGGGGCCTGTGCTTTGGCCTGGGGCCTGCAAATCTGACATCGTAATCTCCCAAAGATTCGGAATTCAAAAGCTACGGAAATACGTAATTATAATCACAAAGGATCTTACAAAATCATTAACTATCCACTAGTAATTTATATTAGATTTCCTCTACTGCCGGATGCGCCGGCGCAGCGGCGTGGATCTCCGCACTTAGGGCTGTTACGTGTTCAGGGGTGTCACGGTATTAGATTTTCCTTTTTAGACCATGTAAGCTGGGTAGCGGACCTTGACGAGAAGGGGATGGCGATAGGATAAGAGGGAGACACATAGATGTTGATATTATTTGTAAAATATTGTCTTAATAATTATAATTATGAAGCAAATCTCTTCATAGTATAAAACAAAGTCGCTTCCCGCCGTCTGTACGCTTAGATCTTTTAAACTACGCAACGGATTTTAATGCGGTTTCATCAATAGATAGGACATTACGCTACTACCAATTAGATCGGAGCAGTAACTTAGCTTAGGACCAAAGACTTAGCTGAACGGGGGTGACACTATATATCCGTTGATAACGTCCACTGCGACGCTAGAGGTCTTGATTTCGATTCCCAGGTCGAACAAAATGGTATTGGGTTTTTATATGAAATTCTCAGTAGCAGCTCGGAGTTAGGATCTGTGCCCGGTTAATGGCAATAGGCTCGCCCCCTATTGCATGGGACCTAAACATACCGGCGAACTGTGGGTGTACAGTCAACAAAAGAGATAAAAAAACCAAGGTAGTTAGATTTAATAAAAGTATATTTAGAAACCAATGAATGATATGATGAAAACATCATTTCCATCACTTTCTAAGAAGACTAGAAGAATATTTAAGACCCTGTTTACTCTTTTATTGACTGTTCATTATTACACCTCTGCCTAACCCTTCGGGGAATACAGGCGTGATGATGTGTTGTATCCGTTGAGTAGTTTAAAAGATCTGAGCGTCCAGACGGCGGGAAGCAACTTTGTTTTATACTATGTTGAGTGGGGGTGAAGAAACAAATAAGAAGTTTGTTACTGATTCCTCTAATCACTCCGTGCGTCATTAGTGGATGACAAATGATCAACAAGCAACACAATGAAGGCGGCGTGACGAACTATTTAATTGTTTGCAGTACAAAAGGAATGTGCGGGGTAAACAATGGATTCTAACATACCATCACGCCTGTATTCCCCGAAGGGTTGGGCAGACGTGTAACAATATTCACCCACAGTTCGCCGGTATGTTTAGGTCCCATGTAATAGGGGGCGAGCCTATTGCCATTAACCGGGCACAAATCCTAATTCCGAGCTGCTACTGAGAATTTCATAGAAAAACCCAATAACACTTTTTGCTCGACCTGGGAATCGAACCCAAGACCTCTAGCGTAGCAGTCGCGCTAAGGACCACTAGGCTACCGAGGCAGTCAACAACAAACAATACACAACACAATGGATTCTGTGACGTCATTAACGCCATTTTCGAATAATTATGTTAACCGCCACCAGCCGTGAGCACGGACGTCAAATTCCATTATCGCGCCCCGCAAAACCCAGGAATGAACGAGATGTTTGTGCTCACGTCTCGTGGCGGCTGCTATCCTACCGTAAAAATTTTATTTTATCTTGTGGAGTCAATCATGTTTGTCTTCCGAATGGGAAAAACGGGGGGCTATGTCGGACTCCGGCGCAGACTGACGTCACGGCAAGGCGAAGTATTTTATAGCTGACCAGCGACCTGCCCGCGGCTTCGTCCGTGTGCCTTATTTCCCGGTACGGTTCCCGTGCATAAGCTAGTATCAACTATCGTAAAGAACTGTGTTGCCAGTGCATTGAACTATAAATTGAATCTAAAAATATCAGCGTAGCATTTTGTTTTTAATAATAAATCTAATAATAGAACTCTTTAGTGGGTATACTTTTTTCTTCAAAAGCATAGACAAGTTTTTTCTTTAATGTTCCTTTTGGGGTTCCGTACCGAAAAGGTGCAACAAGACCCTGTAACTAAATCTGCGCTGTCCGTCCGTCTGTGTGTAAGCGGGCTGTATCCATCATCCGTAATAGGTAGACAGATGAATTTTTTATAGAGTGTGTATTTTTATAGAGTGTGTATTTTTATAATTATAATAAACTTAAAAACTGCCTCGTTAGCCTAGTGGTCCTAAGCGCGACTGCTACGCTAGAGGTCTTGGGTTCGATTCCCAGGTCGAGCAGTGTTATTGGGTTTTTCTATGAAATTCTCAGTAACAGCTCGGAGTTAGGATCTGTGCCCGGTTAATGGCAATAGGCACGCCCCCTATTACAAGGAACCTAAACATACCGGCGAACTGTGGGTGTACATTGTTACACCTCTGCCTAACCCTTCGGGGAATATAGGCGTGATGGTATGTTATGTTATGTTAAAAATTAAAGAGGATTCCTGATACAAGAAACGTTTAGTTTTATCGTTTTTGACTCGTTCTTAAATCCAACTCGCACTTGACCAGTTTTTCTACAGAAGCATCGACAAGTTTTTTCTTTCATGTTCTTTTTTTAAAATCAAATGTCAAAATACGGCGCCAAAATTATTTTTTAAAAGGTTAAGGCCATAACTTCATAATATCGAGACAAAATTGGATCAAAGATGGAGGCGCTCCCCAGGGGTCGTATTCGATTTATTTTTAATAAGGGTGCAGATGCTGTTTTGCTTTCACCCCTCGGTGTTTACGAAAATCCTATTATTTATATATTCTTGAGTTTGTGACATCAATATTCATTTCTGCAATATTATTGTCCTACTGCAGGACAAAGGCCTCTTCTATAGAAGGCGCGAAAATTGATCACCACGCTTGCTTACGGTAAATTGGCGATTTCAGACTTATATTAATTACAAGTCCAGGTTTCCTCACGATGTTTTCCTTCACTAATGTCAATTTGCTGTAGGTACCTACCACAATTGTTTAAAATTTAAACCCAGTCGGCCATATTATGGCTTCATAATCCGATTACCAGCACTTTTTTGTGCTCCTATACATTAATACTGTCGAAAAAACAGCGCTAAGAATAGAATCAAACTTAAATTAAAAAAAAAAAACATAAACCATTGATTAACTAAAACAATTGAATTGCAAAATGGCGGCAACAGACCACGTTCGAAAATCAAACCTCAATCAAAACATTTCACGAAACAAAAATACGAAATTCGAAATTCAAAAATCGACACAACAATAATTAAAAACAGAAATTGTAACATCACATTCGAAATACAAAATCAATTAAAACTCAATAAAATCGGAACCGTTACCGAGTGGAACTAAGTGAATAAATTGAATTAAGAATTTACAAAAAAAAAAAAACCGGAGCATGGTAATTGACGCTCGGCCTGTCCGTCATGCTGGATAAATCTCTGGGTCTATGACCTGGCTGTTCCTCCACGCCGTTGCTTATTGCTTAGAAAAAAAAAACACGACTTAGATTGTACTGAATTCCTTTGTGGGAAGAAATAGATTAAGTATGGCGGATTTGCGCGCGTTTTTTCCGTGAATTAGGTTTATAAGTACCTAGATTTGATGTACTTTTTGACTGACTGTTGATTGGCTGGCTATGTACTAGTGATTCTTTTAATAAACGAAAGTGGTTTTTATACAAATTAGACAGTACTCCTCGAAGGGTTAGGCAGAGGTGTACCAGTGTACACCCACAGTTCGCCAGTATGTTTAGGTCCCATGTAATAGGGGGCGAGCCAATTGCCATTAACCGGGCACAAATCCTAACTCCGAGCTGCTACTGAGAATTTCATTGAAAAACCCATAACACCTTTTGCTCGACCTGGGAATCAAACCCAAGACCTCTAGCGTAGCAGTCGCGCTTAGGACCACTAAGCCAACGAAGCAGTTCAAAAAAAAAAAAATGATATAATAATAATAATTAGTCGCCACGAGTCGTGAGCACAAAATGTCAAGTATATTTTTGAGTTCTTGGGTTCCTTTCTAGGATTTTAGGGCCGCCGACGCTGCACGCAATCGGTTCGGCTTGCCATTTGTACTCACGGCTCGAGGCAACTACTTTACTTGCTTGTGCCCGGTTATGAACCCACAACCTCGTGCATTACAGGCTAATAAACTGTTACAGACTAAACAACGGGTCTTAAATCTGCCAATACATCTCAATGCACCCTCATAATTTCCACATCGCTCTAAAAAACTTTCGTTACAACGCCCCATCTCTTTCACACAATACGTCCATCTCTCTCTAACGTCACGCTACACTGCCGAGCATGCGTTCACTTTGTCACGCTCCGTGAGTCTACCCGACACACGTGAATGAAATTTATAGCAATATACCACACAGTGTAACTAAACAGCCGACGTATTCTGGAAAAATCTTCCTCTGTAGGTTAGTTTAACGTGAGTAGTAGTAGAGCTCTTTGTGAAGCAGCTCGTCCAGGGAAGTACTACCACCATACCTATTTCTGCCGCAATGCAACGTTGCTGTGTTCCGGTCTGAAGGGCATGGGTGCCGGTGTAGTTACAGGCACATGACACATTTTAACTTTGTCTCTGGGATGGCAACGCATTTGCAAGGCCTCTGGTATTGCAGATGTCTATTGGCAGCGGTGACCACTTGACGTCACGTGGGCCGTCGACTTGTTTGCCATCCAACTACATAAAGAAAAAAAAACAAGAAAATATCCACACACACATACCATCACGCCTGTATTCCCCGGAGGGTTAGGCAGAGGTGTACCAATGTACACCCACAGTTCGCCGGTATGTTTAGGTCCCGTGTAATAGGGGGCGAGCCTATTGCCATTAACCGGGCACAAATCCTAACTCCAAGCTGCTACTGAGAATTTCATAGAAAATCCCAATAATACTTTTTGCTCGACCTGGGAATCGAACCCAAGACCTCTAGCGTAGCAGTCGCACTTAGCACCACTAGGCTACCGAGGCAGTTAAAATATCCATCCAACACAAACTAATGAACTAAATAAAATATTCTTACAAAACATTATCACTTCATAAAAATACAAAAGCACTTTCCCTCCAATTTTAAACGACGCGGGGGCGGCCATCTTTGGAAATAAACAATGTCTACGTGGGGCATAGGCAATAGAAGCAACAAATGTGGTGCAGATGGCTAAGTTCCACGGGGATTTCTTGCAGTCCCTTTATTTTGGGTTGAATTTATTTGGTATATAAATGTCACAATTCCCCCATGGGTGTATAAGTGCATTAGGTCCGTTTCAAAGACACATGACATTTTTTGTTATATTTTTAAATTTCGAATTTGATGTTTTTGTAAGTAGGTCTTATGTGTGGTCAACTGAAATTGACTTCGAAGGCACGATTGGCGCAATAGTTGTGCGATTGGCTGCTGTGCTGTGTGTCCCGGGTTCGTTTCTTGCACGGAACTAATATTTGTATAGTCTACAGGTTGCTTATAATTTTTTTTAGATGCCAAAAATAAAGTATGAAATGTAAATGTGAATGGCGCGTAGTAAATAAAATATAAAAAAATACTATTAAGTACTACTATAAATTCGTCCAAAATGTACTTTTTTTCGTAAAAAAATTTGCAAACATTTTTCCTGCCTTATTGTTATTGTTTTTAGGTTCATTATCACTCAACCAAATTACTGGTTTAACCGTCACGGTTAAGATTCATCCTTTTTTCTAAAACGAAAACAAAACATTCCATTTTCAAATCTAGAACAAAATTAATTACATACTTCCCTCTCTCTCATCAAAAACAAGAAACGCGCCACAGCCCAACTAAAAACAGTTACCTAACCTGTCACTTCCGATTTGACAAGAGGATACACAGACCACAGGGTACAAAAACCAGCTTTCCCAACCGTATCGAGTAACGGATGAGGTGTGGTTGGTTATGGTGCACACAGGATGACCATAGACAACGCCGGATGGTCACGACTTTTTAAGAAATCGAACTTGATATAAAACCTGTTGAAATCATGTTGAAAAGTGATATTAATAATACCCAATGCAGGGCAAAGGCCTCTTCTCATACAGAGAATGCACGAGCATTGATCACCACGCTTGCTCAAGGCGGATTGGCGATTTCTGAATTATATTAATTATAAGTATAAAAAAAAAAAAAAAGTTCAGGTTTCTAACTAAGGTAACTGCCTCGGTACCCTAGTGGTCCTAAGCGCGACTGCTACGCAAGAGGTCTTGGGTTCGATTCCTAAGTCGACCAAAAAGTGTTATTGGGTTTTTCTATGAAATTCTCAGTAGCAGCTCGGAGTTAGGATTTGTGCCCGGTTAATGGCAATAGGCTCGCCCCTTATTACATGGGACCTAAATATACCGGCGAACTGTGGGTGTACATTGTTACACCTCTGCCTAACCCTTCGGGGAATACAGGCGTGATGGTATTTTTTTTTATTGTTTTTTTTTTAACTTCAGGTTTCCTCACGATGTTTTCCTTCACCGATGTCAGTAATGTCCGAGATAAACTTAGAAAGTACATATAAATTGAAAATAGTCACAGTCACATTAGTACTTGCAGGATGGTAAATACAAAATTAAAATTTTTAAGAAACCCCCGACAAGAATAAAAATCCCTACCGTAGCCAACAAAAGAGCTGATAACTTTGAAACCGCTGAACCGATTTCCATCAAACATAGCTAAGAACACTACCGACTAATTTACCTTTTAAACACAAAAAACAAAATCGGTTCATACGTTCGTGAGGTACGATGCCACAGACAGACACATACACACACACCAGACACGTCAAACTTATAACACCCCGTCGTTTTTACGTCGGAGGTTAATAATGAACCGAATCATGTCTGTTTTTGATTCATAATAATAACTACCACACGCGATTTCGTTCCCACAGGAACCGTATATTTTTCCGGAATAAAAAGATGCCTATGTGCTATTTTAGACTATAATCCATCTCTGTGCCAAATTTCATCCAGAACCGGTTAGCCGTTCTTGTGTGATTGACTAACAAACATCCATCCATCCAATCCTTCGCATTCATAATAGTATAGCAGCCGCCATGAGTGCCGTGTCGACGGCGCGTTCGTGTTCCACGCGCGCCTCAAAGAGATGTCAGCAAAAGGAAGGGGCCACTGAGGGCCGATGCCTGCCGGGGCTGCGGGTTGTTCGTAAGAGATACCGCGCCCCCGGAACGCAAAGGGCACAAGAAGGAACATGGGTGGGTGTTAGTCAGTAAAAGTCTGATAGTCCCTCCCGCCCCGCCCAGGGCGGGAGAAGTTATTTGATGATTTCCCACCCACCAAAAAAAAAAAAAAGCCGCCATGAGTCATGAGCACAAACGTCAAGTCGGTTCAACAGACGGACCAATCGCGTGCAGCCTCGATGACCCAAAAAACCCAGGAAGGAACCGAAAAATGAACTTGACGATTGTGCTCACGACTCGTGGCGGCCACTTTAGTAAGATTCAATTATCGAACACAGATTATTAATTAAAATTAACTAAATATTCTGACAAGTATATTTCTTAATCCCTTCAACCACGCCTGTATTCCCCGAAGGGTTAGGCAGAGGTGTAACAATGTACACCCACAGTTCGCCGGTATATTTAGGTCCCATGTAATAAGGGGCGAGCCTATTGCCATTTTTTTTTTTTATTTTTTTTTTTTTTTTATTTAACCGGGCACAAATCCTAACTCCGAGCTGCTACTGAGAATTTCATAGAAAAACCCAATAACACTTTTTGCTCGACCTGGGAATCGCACCCAAGACCTCTAGCGTAGCAGTCGCGCTTAGGACCACTAGGCTACCGAGGCAGTTAATCCCTTCACTGATTCTTATACAATTTATCGGCTTCACAACCTTTAAAAGGCTAATCATAGTAAATTATAATTGAGAGTATAATAAATCATAGATCAATTGGGTAGTATGTATAGTAACTTACAATGCGCACGCACAGTACTTTCCCACGGTTAATGATCTATAGATCATTATTATCATCACGCTTCTACGATTGATGTGGTAACAGCAATAATAGACTACTTTTACGGAGTTTAGAAGACTTGAAAGTATACCATAGTGCTCTATGGTACGCAACTTTTTTTAATGGGACAAGCCCGTCGCTCTGTCAAAGACTACTGCAACTCCTAAAAGCCAGAATCAACAATGGAGACCGCCAGAAAAGCGCCGAGGCAATGGAGCTCGACGAGTCCCGGAGAAACGATACAACTGTCTTGGATCCCACAACGAAATTAATCAGAAAAGATGAGCGGAGGAGTAGGATGACAGCTGACGTAAAACAAAGATGTAGTCTCGAAATAAAGTTTCATTTCTAACTAGCTCTAAAGTCTATACCCCGCGGTGTTACCAGCGTTCAGTTACATCTTTGGCTACTGCTCCGATCTCGTTGGTCGTAGCGTGATGTTATGTACTTATAAACCTTCCTCTTAAATCACTCTATCTATTGATGAAAACCGCATTAAAATCCGTTGTGTAGTTTAAAAGATCTAAGCGTATAGACGGCGGGAAGCGATTTTGTTTTATATTATGTAAAGAAGAGAGAATGGCCCAACATTGACCATGGTGTATAGAGCAGTGACAGCCACTAAGAACTGGACTGCGTGTGAATCATTAAAAAACTCACATCAGTTACCGAGAATAAGACCACACAAACGAGTTTTTAACAATTCCATTGAGAACTTGAAGTGATCTGACTCAATAGAATTTCCTCTGTACAAAATGAGACTCTATTCGTATGACATAAGACTGTTATTCTTGTTACATGATCAGTTTCTCATGGAACTACTATTTTACTGGTTGATTTTTTTATTTGTAATTGTAACCTAGTCTGTAAGCAGTCGTGTTGATGTCAAGCGCGAACCGTTTCATTTGCAAGGTTCCCGCGATCACTTAAAAAGAGAAAGAAAGTAAATGTTTGGAAAATTGAAAGAGACACAGCCATATCTGAGAAATGTGTTAACAAACGCAGTAAAAATATATTTTTCAGGAAAATATTGAATAAACAGCTAATTAACTGCCTCGGTAGCCTAGTGGTCCTAAGCGCGACTGCTACGCTATAGGTCTTGGTTACGATTCCCAGATCGAGCAAAAAGTGTTATTGGGTTTTTCTATGAAATTCTCAGTAGCAGCTCGGAGTTAGGATTTGTGCGCGGTTAATGGCAATAGGCTCGCCCCTATTACATGGGACCTAAACATCCTGTCAAACTGTGGGTGTACATTGTTACACCGCTGCCTAACCCTTCGGGGAATACAGGCGTGATGGTATGTAATGTATATCTATCTGTATGTTACCTCATCACTCTTAAATCACTCAACTGGTTGTAATGAAATTCGACAAAGAGATAGCTTGATAAGGTCATTAGAGACTTCGTCGTTCTCTGCGTTTCCGATAGCCAACATTCACATGAACTTAATAGTGTACAAAAGTATTAAAAAAAAAAAACATTTTTGGTTTTCACATACCATCACGCCTGTATTCCCCGAAGGGTTAGGCAGAGGTGTAACAATGTACACCCACAGTTCGCCGGTATGGTTAGGTCCCATGTAATCGGGGGCGAGCCTATTGCCATTAACCGGGCACAAATCCAAACTCCGAGCTGCTACTGAAAATTTCATAGAAAAACCCAATAACACTTTTGCTCGACCTGGGAATCGAACCCAAGACCTCTAGCGTAGCAGTCGCGCTTAGGACCACTAGGCTACCGAGGCAGTTCGAGGCAGAGTTTTTGGTTTTCACATTCCAAAAATATGAGCCTTCAGCATTTTTGAAGCCACCGCTACCCATGGTCTAATTAAAACAATTGCTTTGACATTCGATTTTTTTTGCAACAGAATCACACGAATGGTTTTGCTATCCCGTTTTGAAATTACAAGGATCCCTAATACAGGACAGAACGATGTTTATTATAACGGTGTACGCATCCTTATTCCCACGCCTGTGACTCTTATTTTCAAGACGCCATCTTTGTTTTTACTTTTTTCTTTAATTTTATTACATTTAATTTTGCTTTCAATGGCAGTAATGATATGCTGTGGGAAGTAGTGTTATGATTGGGTTAGTTTTTATTTAAATTAAAATTTTGTTAACGACTGCCTCGGCCATAGATTTCGCGTCGTGGAGACTAATTTCATGAATGGTATATAAACGGAAATCTGAAACTGCCTCGTTAGCCTAGTGGTCCTAAGCGCGACTGCTACGCTAGAGGTCTTGGTTACGATTCCCAGGTCGAGTAGTGTTATTGGGTTTTTCTATGAAATTCTCAGTAGCTGGTCGTAGTTAGGATTTGTGCCCGGTTAGTGGTAACAGGCTCACACGCCTGTATTCCCCGAAGGGTTAGGCAGAGGTGTACCAATGTACACCCACAGTTCGCCGGTATGTTTAGGTCCCATGTAATAGGGGCGAGCCTGTTGCCATTAACCTGACACAAATCCTAACTCCGAGCTGCTACTGAGAATTTTATAGAAAAACCCAATAACGCTTTTTGCCGGACCTGGGAATCGAACCCAAGACCTCTAGCGTAGCAGTCGCGTAAATTAATATCAAATACTTAATATATGACTATTGTATCACAAACAGTTACCACATTCTAATTTTAAAACGAGCCAACATCTTCCATTGTGTACACAGCCATTACAACCAACTAGTTGCAAGTTGTCCCGTGTGACAGGATACATTCTTTTTTCAATTTTTTTTTCACAACGCGTGGGAAGCTCACTTGTTGAGCCCATTTTCCTTTTTTCCTACTTTACCGTTAAGCGAACCTTAATTATTGTCTGGATATACTGTTTTGTTATGTTTTTTAGACTGTGGTTTCTAGTGTGTAATTTTAGTGTAGCCAGTTTTCTTAGCAGCCATTATCTTTTAATGAGACTGTTTTACATAGAGAACACTTTAGCTTTTTCTGTTCTAAATTTAAATTTAACTGTAATATAGGGACTGAAGGAAGACGCTGGATGCAGGCCGCTTCCAACCGGTCCTTTTGGAAATCTATGGGGGAGGCTTATGTCCAGCAGTGGACGTCCTGCGGCTGATACTAATATGTTTTGTTTGAAAGTGCTTATCTCCAGAACTGCTACTCCGATTTAGAAAATTATTTCACTGATTGAAAGCTACACTATTGTCGAGAGATATAGACTATAGTGGCTTAAACATTTGCCTTACACGCGGAAGAAGTCGTGCGTAGAAGCTAGTTTCTAATTATGTGAAGGTCTTTGAGAGGAATTTGGATATTTAAGTTATGCTAGACGCGTACCATTCAAAGCAGCATATAATATACCTGGAAAGATTTACGGAAGGCCTTTTCCAAATAGTGGGATATTACAGGCTAAGAAAAAAAAAAATTCAGGCACTTAACTCTAGTTATCAAAATGCGGTTTTTAATAATAGATAGAGTGATTCAAGAGGAAGGTAAATACGTATAGAACATCACACTATAACCAACTGGAGCGGAGCAGTAACTTAAAACATAACGGAACGCGCCTGACATCGCTGGGTAACAAGCAATATCCAACGCAATTACATTCAAAAAAAAATCTACCAAAACTACCTAACTTTTTTAAATAGCAACACTAATCTAACCAATTCAAAATTCAAACAAGGGATATGACGTATAAGCCAGTATAGTCCCTATCCCCAATCTACTTTCACCAAAAACAATATCAATATATCGATACGAAATGACAGATCGATACGCGGACGAAAGGTGAGGTTCCCACGAAGCGTGTGACTGTGCGAGCGAGAGGCGCTAATGGAGCGAGACGGAAGATGTTGCGACAGAACAAGATTCATAGTAATGCTGTGAATTTTGTAAGATGCGTAAAGTTGGGTAACCTTGTTTTATGAAGCTTCTGGTTAGATTTTCAAAATTATAGTTTCTGAAAATCCCTTTTTAACTTGTTATGTCTTGTCAATATAGGAAAAAAAAATAGTTTTGTATGTAGTAATAATAAATAGTAATGATGCTAAAATATAATTCAAAACATAATCTATACTAAAAAAATAACACTGAAGATTTTTTTGTTTGTTTCAACGCGATAATCTCTGGAACTGACAGTCGAATTGGAAAAAAATATAATATATAACATCACGCTACGACACACAGGAGCGGAGCAGTAACCCGTAACAGTAAAACGTAACTTAAAGCAAGTGAAAACACCACGCGAAAGTCTCAAGCAGAAGTGAGATAGATACAACTCACAAACTATCAAGAATCGCAAAACAAACATGGCGTATTTTTATCTTTTTAGACCACCCTCTATAGATAACAGAACACACTTATCTAGAAAATATTCAGTGTGAGAAAATTTACACATCCATTGATGACAAGCTTGTTAGCCAAATGGACTTCAATAACAAGAATGCTACAATGGACACTATTTAATGACACTAATGATTCATTGTCGTTTATCATCGGTCAATAGAATAAAAAACGAGCGTACTGCTTTGTTAAAGGCGTGAGAACGTGTGAAAACACAGCTGAGAATAATTAGCGAGGCGTAAGTCAAAGCATTTATTTCATTTAGACCATTTACAGGCACTTTTGAATTTGACTGCCCCGTTGGACTCGTGGTCGTAAGCGCGACTGATGAGCACGGGGTCCTGGTTTAGATTCAGGTAGCAGCCCGGAGTTTGGAAGTTGGTGGTGTGACACCCCCGTGCCTCGGAAAGTACGTAAAGCCGTTGATCCTGTCATTCGTAGATCTTTGACAGTCGTTACGAATAGTCAGAAGCCAGGAAGTCTGACAACTAGTCTAGCTAAGAGGTATCATGTTGCCCAGTAACTGGGTTGTGGAGGTCAGATAGGCAGTCGCTCCATGTAAAACACTGGTATACAGCTACATCCGGTTAGACTGGAAGCCGACTCCAACATAGTTGGGATAAGGCTAAACAGATGATGAGTGCAGAAGTAAAGATACTGGTTGAGGTTGTGGATTCGATATCGGGCAAGTTCCAATGTGACTTTTTCACACACATGGGATCTAAACATACCGGCGAACTGTGGGTGTACATTGGTATACCTCTGCCTAACCCTTCGGGGAATACAGGCGTGATGGTATGTATGTATGCCTAAGTATTTTTCTCTTTTGGAAAGCTATAAGGGAGGCCTATGTCCAGCAGTGGACGTCCTACGGCTGATGTGATGATGACGATTGTGAGTGATAAACATACAAACATATATCATCACTATCTTACTACCACGCCTGTATTCCTCAAAGGGTTAGGCAGAGGTGCACCAATGTACACCTACAGTTCGCCGGTATGTTTTTAAGTCCCATGTAATAGGGGGCGAGCCTATTGCCATTAACCGGGCACAAATCCTAACTCCGAGCTGCTACTGAGAATTTCATGGAAAAACCCAATAACACTTTGTTCGACCTGGGAATCGAACCCAAGACCTCTAGCGTCCAACTTCACAAGTACCAAAAACGTTTATTTTTTTTTTTCAAATCATCTCACGTATAGATCTCAGCTATAGATCACTGCGTGCCGTAGATCATTAGCTGCGGCCGCGCCGCTCGTGATCCGAATTAAACACGAAGATGAACGAACGATGCGCTTACGCCGAAATGTTCATGTTTCTCTGTACTCGTAATGGCGTTTATTACTTTTCTGGTAACGTGTTGTAAAATTGAAATTTTTATAAAATACAAATTCATCTTATTTTTATTTTGTTTAATACTTGTTTTTGATTACTGCTCAGCTCTCGAGTGTCGTAGCGTGATGTTATATAGCCTATACTACTCCTCATGAATCTGGCTACCATTTACAAAAAAACTAGACTCAAATCTAAAATCAAGGCTAAAATCTCCGAAACGGGTGAACCGATTTTGACGGAACCTACTACCTAGGCTACTTTTATTTTAGAAAAATAAATTAAAGTTTCGAACAAAAAAAAAACACTGACCGACATTTATGCGACCCAAGCCACGGGCATAAGCTAGTAAGAAAAATACTTAATGCCAAGTTAACCGCTACACTAATCCACCTGTCGCGATTAAAGATCACTACAATAGGGAAAGGTGGCCATTTACAAATACACCTGAATAACTCGTTTACTTGACTTACACCTTTTGTGGGATGGCTAAGCAGCTGATACTTCAAAATAGGCCGTTTGAGAACAACCTTCACGGAAGAATAAAAATAATTACAAGTAACAGGCTGAAAGAAGAAATAACCCTTTTGCTACGAAAAAAAAAGAAACAAAATTTCGAATTTAGATTTTTCGACCGTGGGAATGGAAACGTCAAATGAAAATACAATTTTAATTTTGCTTTCGCGAAAAACGTGTTCGAACGGATATGAGCTTTATTTTTATGAAAACAAAGTTCGTGTTTTGGTTTTGTAACTGCATTCCTTCTGTGGTAACATTACCGAATTCTGTTTGCGTTATGTAAAGGCGAATGTTACCTTAAGCAAAAATAATACAGTACATTTTTGTACATCATAAATTAATTCACACTTTTAGTCGAATCACTACATAGTATTTCCACATACATTCTAATTTCGTTAGTGAATATTGAATTTGAACTGTAGCATAAGACAATAAGGCACATTATTGAATATTACGTTAGCATGCACAAGTTTGTTCAATGAGAACATCGTATGAATAGTAATAATTGTTAACGATTGTTCCCGCATTTTCAAAATGGCGGCGCGTCGTCGCTTCCGGGATATTAGAACTATATTATTGAATATTTTATTACTCATTTGTACTATAAATGGCAATGCAACTGTAAAATAATTTACATATTTAAAAAGAATTATATTTTTGCCAAGTATTGCTAAAAAAATCTTCGATATTTTTTAAAAGGTGATTGGGCAAAGTCCGACATTAGCAAATTCACGCAAGTATGTTTGTGTGCGGTCTATTTACAAAATTGTAGTAACAGTATTCAGGTAAGAGCGGGGGTCACAGGTCGTGGGAGATGCTCGTGCCGTGTTCACAACTGGTCATGTACCTACCTGATGTACTGTAGAAACTAGTTTGCTGTACATCCCATCTGTTTCTCGAGAACGGGAAAGAATAAAGAGGTATTGATTTTAACGCTACGTGCTTATTGACTGGAATACTTTGTTTGACATTTAGACGTTTTAAAATTGTAACCATTTATGTAGACTCAAGTTCAAAGTCTGTGCATATTTATGGAAATGGACTCGCCCATATTAGGTGGGGTTTGGTTTTGGCAAAATGAGCCAACCCATTTATAGAATACCAGCTTCTGCTCGCAACTTCGTCCGCGTAGTTTTTTCACCCGCATTAGGTTACATTTTTGGTTATTGCTCCGCACCTATTGGTCGTAGCGTGATATTATATAGTCTTCCTCGATAAATGAGCTATCTAAAACAAAAATAATTTTCCAATTGTAACTAGTAGTTCCTGAGATTAGCGCGTTCAACCAAACAAACAAACTCTTCAGTTTTATGATAGTAGTATAGATTTAACACTGAATAATTTTAATTATTTCCTACTATAGCTTTATGCTTAATGTACAGTGATCTGTTTTTAATGTATAACTTTGACGTAATCAATTTAATTATTCCGAGTATGTGGACCGTCTCCTTTTTGGCAGGCTCAAAGCTCAGACTCAAGAGTTACTCGCAAAAAATGTGTGGATCGCTTCTCTCTTTGAGTGTTGCTAGTTACAAAAAAAAACATTGTTGCCATGTATAAATAAAGAGTATGTAGAAGGGGTATGGATCATAAAATCTTGAAACTTTTACCACAATACTATCAAATTGGTTCCAACGATCTTGCTTTTAGTTAGAAGGTAAAATTGTAATTAATATTATAAAGCTGATGAGTTTGTTTGTTTGTTTGGCTGAAAAAATATTTTTGTGTTGGATAGTCCATTTATCGAGAAAGGCTAAGGCTATATAACATCACGCTACGACTCACGGGAGCGAAGCAGCAACCAAAGATGAAACTTAAGGTGGGTGGAAAAAACCACGCGAACGAAGTCGGTGGCAGAAGCTAGTGAAAAAAATAAGGCCATATGAGAAGTTTCAAGTACCAGGAAAACATTAAACATAGAAGGATCATGAATTTTATATCTTCAACTATGTACTTCTTTCAAAACCAAAGTGAAAGCATTTTTGAATTGTCAAGGAGTCGGTTAGACAGTTGAAGCTAGTTGCTCGTTCCAAAACGTAGGTCTGAAGAACGAGCAACAAACTCCACGGACACTCTTTTCAATTCGGCTTTTACAAAATCTTGATAACATTATTCCTGTTGCTAGAAAATTATCTATTTCAATCATAAAACTTACTTAAATAATAATTAGATTACAAACTACGAGTATGTACAGTTAATATAAAAAATGAAGCTTATAGGGCATCAAAAAACTCATGCGCATCGCTGTCAAAGGGACAAGTGCCCAAAAGGCTGGCAGCATTGCCACGTTGTATGGCAATGCTGATTCTGTGGCCCAAGAAACGGCCAGCCCTTTGGTCACGCCAAGAGTCGACCAGTCGCTTGGCGATGTCACGAAAAACTAGATGAGCGCTCTGACCCCATGGCCCTAGTGTTCCCTGTTGCTTGTTCAACCACAGTTTCATGAATTATGTTGCTTTGACTTTGACCTCGCGATTGAAAAGTACTAGGAAAACAGAAATCAAAGGAGGTATTCACGTGCAATTGCTACCAGTAGGTCAACGTCACGGTACAAGATGGTACAGTACAATTGCTTGCAAGCATTACTTTTCAGGTCATCATTGATTTGTTGCACTTAAAAAAATCCGGTACTTCACTGTTTTAGCAAGCATTATTACTTAGAGTTCCGTAAACAAAATATGACAAACGGAATCCTCTATTACAGACCTTGTCGTCTGTGCGTCTATTACAGGGCTCTATCTTTTGAACCCTAATAGGTACACACTTGAAATTATTATATTATTACTGTGGCCGCTACAACAAGAAATCTATATTAATATTATAAAGCTGAAGAGTTTGTATGTCTGGTTGAACGCGCTAATCTCAGGAACTACTGGTTTGAATTGAAAAAGTATTTTTGTCTTGTATAGTTCATTTATCTAGAAAGGCTAAGGCTATATTACATCACGCTACGACACACGGGAGCGGAGCAGTAACCAAAGACGTAATTTAAACCGGATGAAAATAAACCACGCGAACGAAGTCGCTGGCAGAAACTAGTAATAAAACCAAGGGACACACAAGAAAATTGTTTTTATTTTTGTTTATAAATAGTGTTAAGTATTATACTGGTACGGAACCTTTCATTTTACTTAAGTAGCACGTAGCCGGTTTAAAAAAAATAGAAATTGATTGAGAATGAGACCAATATTTTGATTGAATTCTATAAAAAAGAACATTTTTTGCGCGAGTTCCGGAAATAGGATAAAATTTTTGGAGCAGTCCAGACCATGATGAATTGCAAAACTCCATTGTCAAGACAAGCGTGGGACCCTATCTAGATGAACCAGATGGGAATCCACCGGATGAGATGCTTGAGGGAGACGTCCTATGTATGTCTAGCTGTGGACTTCTTCCGACTGAATGATCTTCTTGGAAATCAAACTCATTTAAAGAGCCCAGTCTGGGAAATAATATAATTAACCTTTACTGATATTTTAAAGCTGAAGAGTTTGTTTGTTTGAGCGCCTTAATCTTCGGAACTACTAGTCCGATATTCCAAAGGCCATAGGCTATGTTTGATGATATTCTTTAGTCTTTCCTTCCACGGGAATTGTATATTTTTACCGGGACAAAAAGTAGTCTATGTGTTATTCCACACTACAATCTATCTCAGTGCCAAATTTTATCCAGATCCGTCCAGCCGTTTAAGCGTGAAAGAGTAACAAACATCCATACATCTTCACAAACTTTCACATTTACATATAGGTGATGCCCGCGACCTTTTTCGCGTTCACTATTTCATTGGCTTCAATTTTGTTTTCGCATAACCCTCTTTTTTATAAATTAAAGTAATAAAAAAAGCCTAAGTTACTTCTTACAACACCAGCTATCTGCGAGTGAAAGTCCCGTCAAAATCGGTCCAGCCGTTTCGGAGATAAGCCGGAACAAACAGACAGACAGACAAAAATTGTTGATTTATGTTAGTACCGTATATACTTTCATATGCATTTAGTGAAAAGCTTGTAATTTGAAATTACAAACAGACCCTTCAATTTTATTTATTTGTATAGATTATTAGGACTTGATTTCTTCGCTAGTACAAAAATCCTAAATAAACATTACCACGTCTAAGAGATGAAATTCTAAACTATCTAACCAATCTACAGTAGCGCCATGCACATAAAAATTCATATCAATAAATAAAACGCGAACGCAACCAAACAAATTCGAATTTCAAATATTCCGAGCGTTATTCGGAGCGGTTCGGGTGGGTAAACATTCCCGATGTTTTCTCACGATCATTAGTTAACGATTTCGGCTGTACTCGGCGTTCGGTTAGACACTTTCGTAAATTTCAAGTTTAGAATACCGAATAGAAAATGAGATTTTAATTAGAATATGTCTATCATTTTGAAATTGGAATTCGGACGGGACGGTCGTTTATTGATTTTTGTGATTATCATTTTTATTAGGGATTAGTGATTTAATATAAATTCTTCCCTTCTCAATTTTAGTCTACAATAGTGAAGCTTTTTATCAGAGAAAGAAGACGAAGGGTTCAGTTACAAACAAAACAATAAAAAATACAAACAAACTTCATCTGCGCTAACTTACGTCTTTGGTCAGTGCTCGACTCCTGTGAGCCCTAGCGTGATGTTATATAGCCTAAACTGTTCCTCATGGATCTGGCTATCATATACAAAGATTTTTTCCAATTCAACTGGCCAATTCCAATTCAATTCAATTAGCGGATTTGAAAACAAAACTTACAGCTTTATTATATTTCAGTATATATTTTACGTACACTTATTTCAGATACCTCTCCAAAATGAACCCAATAGATCAATAATTTACGCATCTTATGGGTAGCAGCTGATATTTTCCCAACAAAATATCACCTTTTCTACCCAGAAACGAGCTCCGGGTTGTCCCACAAAAACCGAACAAAGTCCGAACAATTCGGACCACCTTTACTACGAAAAAACCCGCATCTAATATCAGGACTCACCTGGATATCATCTGTTATATCGCTGTCCTTGTTTGGCTCACAAAGAAGTGTATCTCGCATCTCGTTCTCGGATTCAACGGTTAAAAACAGCTGTTTGTAATGTGTAGTTTTCGCTGTTATTTATTGAGTATGGATGTTTGGAGTATATAGACGTATTGTATAGAGGCGGATCGAAATAATATGTACCTACTAGACGAAAAAAGCTTGGCTTTCTAAAGGTCTAACTAAAGGACCAAAAGCGTTACTCTTATTTAATAACAAGGATATCGCTTTTGGTCCTTTGGCCCGCGACCTTGTCCAAATGTCAGTGATCGCGGACGCAAATGAAGTCGCGGATTAAAAAGTATCCAGATGACATAAGCTACCCCTTTGTCTTTACGTATGATCGGTTCCGTAGTTTTGCCGTGATGAGCTGATAAACAGATAGAGTAAATGGATAATTGGATGAAAAACAAAAGCACTCTCTTCTCTTCTTGTCTTTTTGTTTTGACTCGTTTCAAATTTGGTCCGACCAGTAATGAGCAACCTGTACAGCTCTATTGCTATTGCACTATTGCTCCTTTATCTTTTAACCCCATGCTTTGAATCTGTTAGGGTTGGCTTCCAGTCCAACCAGATTTTATTCCTCTGTGTAATCGCTTTTTATGTGACCACAACCAAAACTTTTGGGAATCTCATTCAGGGGCAGTATTTCCGGCTTCCGACCTTGGTCTGCATAGTTATTCTAATATTCTATTAAAAAATCAATGTGAGAATGGGCACTCTTTTTTTTTAATTAAAGTGTTTAGTAAAGGACCTTATTTAAATGGCATAAGGTCGAAATTGTTTTTTAATTTTTTGTTTAATTTAAACCATCTATGATGCCTTTTATTATGATATTCATACTAGGTTTTTTCATATATCAATGTCTATATTATAATATAGTTTAAGGACCAACATACAAGGATTTTGTAACGTGTTTACACACACCATCACGCCTGTAGTCCCCGAAGGTTTAGGCCACAATTCAACGGTATGTTTTAGGTCCCATGTAATGGGCGAGTCTATTGCCATTAACCGGGCACAAATCCTAACTCCGAGCTGGTACTGAGAATTTCATAGAAAAACCCAATAACACTTTGCTCGGCCTGGGAATCAAAGCCAAGACCTCTAGCGTAGCAGTCACGCTTAGGACAACTAGGCCAACGAGGCAGCTCAAACGTGTTTTTTTCAGCATTTTTTGCCGATCTTAATCGCTTCTTCGATTGCTTCGGGTCATGCGCAAAATTGCAATACATGTTTTTTTTCTAGATGCACACAAAGACCTTCGGAAGGTCGGCACTAAAAAAAATACATAAAAGGACCAGCTGGTCTTAATGTCGTATAGAAAATGAAACGGTGTAAGTAAGCAGCTGACTAGTAATAACAGGGTTGTCAGCCAATGAATGATAGATAAAAAATCGAGGTAAGACCAACGAGGACACTTTTCTGCCATAAAGGACCAAAAAATTTGGTCTTTTCTGAAAATAAACGTTGATTTTATTTCCAAATATGAGAGCTAGAGATTATTATTTTTCAACCAAGTTTTTACAGTCGAACAAACTATTTGGTATACAGATCGAAATATTCATGTTTGTGCTATAGCGGCGATACTATTTTTTATTGCGTGCTTAACAACTATTTCATCTTATTTCGGTATTCTTAAATACTTTCCCAATTTAACTTTACCTCAGTGGGTAAACTTAAAATATCCAAAACTATTTTCCCTAGAAACTAGAAAAAAAAGTCCAAAAATAATCTCTGCCACCCCTAACATCTGCGCCGGCGCACGCCACTAAGATCCCGTTGCGAAACAGCTGTTGTAGTTTGTAAATAAGAGTAAGCGAGACGCGAGATGCAAAGTCTGTGCGCTAAAGAGAGATAGAAACAGGACATATGCTCCGGGCGATAACGATAGCTTCCGAATGTTAGGTGAGTACATAAAAATTTACCCAACTGAGCAAACTAAATGATAGTGTGTGTATTTCGGAAAATATTTGTCATACTAAAGTGGTTGTAATCTATGTGCAAGCGCAGCTTTTAAAGCTTTTCCACCTGGCTTCGATTCACGTGTCACAGTTTTTTGCTACAATATAATACCCGCCTGTTATTGTTCCACTGCAGGGCAAAGCCTCTTCTCATACAGAGAAGGCAGCAAGAAAGACTTAAATTCATTATAACTGAAGGTTTCCTCACGATGTTTTCCTTCACCGATGTCAGTGATTCCTAATTCTAAGATTACATTTGAATTGAGAAAGTCGCATTGGTACTTGTCTAGTTTCGAACCCGCAACCTTATGCATGGGAGGCGCATGTCTTAACCTTCACGGCCTCGACCCAATATAAAAAAGAGATAAAGAATTAAATTCGGCTGGTCTTTTTTTGCCTTCGTAATAATGTTACCTAGACCCATAGACGCAGTCATCATAAATATATAATAATTATCATAGTACAAAACAATAAATTGATAATAAAATAAAGTGCTGGGAAAACTTATGAAACGGATGTGACATGATAAGCTCTTTCCGTTAAAAAAACAATTATAATAACGTTTTTTTTTATTGAGAATTAATCTCGCAAACATAAAGATGCATTTCCACCGACTAGGCGAGGCGTCCATTAAAATACCATTTTTTTTTATCGCATTTTACGAATTAATGCCATACAATTTTTATTCTTGCCTCGCCTCTTAACAAGTGAAAACGCACCTTTAGACAACTTTTGTGAGCTTCGGGACCGATAGAAAAAAGCCCGAAGGACCAAATTCCGGAAACACTGAAAGGTGTTAACGAACCATGTAACTTTGAATTTAGAATCAACATTCACTTATTTCTACTTCCTTTTAGTTCAAACACCTCTATGTAGTGTGTGTACCAACCAATTAATGCCATACTCAAAAAATATAATCATACTTTACTGCCATAAACCATAGAACAATATAACCAAAGGTAATTTATTTAGAAAAAAAGGACCATACGTCACGATTTGCTCAGTAAGGTGTAATTTCGACCACACATAGCAATCACGATTGTGAAGCCTCATGCACGAGGCACCGAGGGCGGGTGGAACAAAGGCTTAGAAAAAAAATATGGCAGCGAGTGTCAAAAAACTTAGGTTGTACGTATCGGGATTTATAATTAAACTACCTTGTGCCTGGAATCGTACGCATAAATTATCATTCGGTTCCTTATTTTTGAAAATAAAATATAGCCTATGTTGCTCGCTGATAATGTAGCTTTCAATAGGTGAAAGAATTTCTATTGAATCGGTTTAGTTTAAAAATACAAATCTTTACAATATTAGTTTAGAAAAAACAAACCTACGATTCCTAAAATCGCGCAAACAAAGAGTTAACGGGTAACATTGTAAACAAAATCTTAACGTTAACAACTTTTATGTTACAAAATAAGGCAAAACATGACCTAAAACAATACAAACATCTGTTAACCTATCCTTATTGTCTTAAATATTCTAAGCATAAAATTACGAAACACCACGTCCCAAACAGAAAAAAAAAACCGACATCTGCCATAGCGAAAAGTTAAGAAGTACCTACACTTCGTTTACTAATACATCTGCTCTTTTTGTTAAATTGGTCCTTTCCGGAAATAAGAACCAGGTTTTAGGATATAAAGGCGGAACACCGTGTGGGAGCGGGCAACATCTGGTACCATTTCATTATGGCATTGTTCGCTAAATTGTTTTTGTTCAAAACTTATGTCTTTGCATTTTATAAGTTTGTGGTGCTTTTCAAAGGAAGTGTTGTTTAAAATAGAAAATTGCTTGAAGATAGTAAGGGTTAAGACTTTATTCTATGGCATACAAGTCTTTATTTTCATTGCAAAACATTGATTTTGAAAAAAATGGAGTTTCTTGCTTAATCTTCACCATACGCAACCATTACTTAGAAAGAGCAACTAGATACGATTCTTTTGTCTTGTATAGGACGTTCAAAAGTGCCCTTTAATAGCTTAATTTAAATAAATTATTTGACTTTGTCACCATTTAAACCAACACGTTTTCATCCTCAACGCAAAAAAAATTGTCACAACAAATGAGAAGTATTTTCAAAACATTATGAAATTTATTGCATCAGAATAACCATTCTATTTTTTTTTATAGAGGTCACATGCGCAGTTATTGCGTTCAGTCTCATTCACTTGTTATTTCTTAATAGTTTTACTGTTCACCATCTTTAAATAATACTTTTATTACTTTGAGAAAGTGTACTTTACATTTTTTGGTCTTTCGGTACAAATTGTCTTGCGCAGTTTAAATACAGGGTTATTTGTAAAACAATGACTACCTCTCAGGACTATGTTACTAACATCATAATCAACAACTTTTGTTCTATGACATTTAAAAATTTTTCCATATTTTAGTTCATCAGATTTTCATACAAAAATAAAAACATTTAAATTGAACGCTCTAAATGTTACGAAGTCTATGCGAAGCAAACGAAAGCGATAGTAAAATAGCGAGGGGAGCGGGGTTAGGGCGGCGGGGGTGTTTGTACTTGACCTATTTATAATTTTACGGAAATCCTTCAGTCGGTCATTCACTTCAATGCGCTTGCGTTGCTTGATTCTGTAAAAATTTATAGAACAAAAGTTGTTGTTTATGATGATAGTAATACAGTCCTGCAAGGTTGTCATTGTTTTACAAATAACCCTGTATAATAATACCAACATATTATCCACACTGCAGAACAAAGAGGTTTTTATCATAAGGAGTAGGTACCAGGCAAGTAAGGGGTAGGGGGGTAGGTAGGTATTGATCACCACGCTTGCTCAAGACAGACTAGCGATTTCAGCTAGCTCGGTTCCGGCGTCACACAGCGTACAGTTACGTCTTTGATTACTGCTCCGCACCTATTAGTCGTAGCGTGATGTTATACAGCCTATAGCCTTCCTCAATAAATGGACTATACAACACAAAAATAATTTTCCAATTTGAACCAGCAGTTCCTGAGATTAGCGCGTTCAAACAATCAAACTCATCAGCTTTATAATACCAGTAAAGATCATAGTTGTAATTCATACTAGAAGTCTTAAATTGATGATGTGACCCAAACATTATAATTTTAAAATTTCCCAGCAAAACGAAAGGCAGTCACTCTAGGAACAGGATAAAACCTAACTCAGCCAAAAGTTTGGGAAACCGCAATGCAATACGAACATTTTTCCTTGTTCAAAATAAATATTTTTTCCTTTAGAGGGAATGACGTTTGCGCGATTTATATTGCATCATATTATTTGCGAATTGAGCATTCCCGTTAGCAACTGCCTCGTCAGCCTAGTGGTCCTAAGCGCGACTGCTACGCTACAGGTCTTGGGTTCGATTCCCAGGTCGAGCAAAAGTGTTATTGGGTTTTTCTATGAAATATTCAGTATCAGCTCGGAGTTTGGATTTGTGCCCGGTTAAGGTCAAAAGGCTCGCCCCTATTACATGGGACCTAAACATACCGGCGAACTGTGGGTGTACATTGGTACACCTCTGCCTAACCCTTCGGGGAATACAGGCGTGATGGTATGATGATGGATGGAATGACGCTAGCTTGTTTTATATTGCATCACATTATTTGCAAATTGATTTTTCCCGTTAGCAACACTTCATTATTTTAGCGTAAAATCTGTTTATAAAAACCCACTTTTTATTTATTACTACCTTTTGCACGCTAGTTTGTCCGTTTCAATATTGGATCGCGAACGCAGAGAAAGTTGCGAATTACACAGTGGCCTATGTCTGTTCTTATTCTACGACTTCTAGTGTACACCATTACCCTTAAAACTTTTCTTCTTTCTTTTTTTATAAAACGTTGGCCCACACTAGGAATGTCTCCTGTATCGTGGGTGCGTTTACAAACATATAAACTCACATACACAAACAGCCAGACCCGGAACATCTGTAGGTCATACAAATATTTGTTCCGTGCGGGAATCGAACCCGCGACACGCAGCGCAGCAGTCGATCGCTCGGCCACTGCGCCAACCGTGTAAAACTAACAGTCGGGTTGGAAAAATACTTTTTGTATATGTATGTTATTAAGGAATAATGTAGCTATCTATTGATGAAAAAGAGTTTATTCGGTACAAACAAACAAAAAAATCTTTATAATGTTAGTACCATCAACCCAGTATTCCCCGAAGGGTTAAGCAGAGCTGTACCAGTACACACCCACAGTTCGCCGATATCGTAATAGGGGGGAACCTATTGCCATTAACCGGGCACTGTACACACATTAACCGGTACACCCCGAAGGGTAAGGCAGAGGTGTACCTATGTACACTTACAGTTCGCCGGTATGTTTAGGTCCCTTGTAATAGGGGGCGAGCCATTAACCGGGCACAAATCCTAACTCCGAGCTGCTACTGAGAATTTCATAGAAAAATCCAATAACACTTTTTGCTCGACCTGGGAATCGAAACCAAGACCTCTAGCGTAGCAGTCGCGCTTAGGACAACTAGGCTACCGAGGCAGTTATGATATTAGTACTACAGATTAAAGACAGTAGGTAAGTTATATCTAGACCAACATCAGTCAACGTGTTGAGGCAGGTGGGTCATAAAAAAAAAAAACAATAAAAAAAACATGAAATATCGTCACAATAACATGCAAGCTAAACGGCAGATGGCACGCGCAGAACAAGCTTTTGTTAGTAACAATTAATAATTTTAACTGCCTCGTTAGCCTAGTGGTCCTTGCCGTGTCGACGGCGCGTTCGTGTTCCACGCGCGCCTCAAAGAGATGTCAGCAAAAGGAAGGGGCCACTGAGGGCCGATGCTTGCCGGGGCTGCGGGTTGTTCATAAGAGATACCGCGCCCTCGGAACGCAAAGAGCACAAGAAGGAACATGGGTGGGTTTTAGTCAGCAAAAGTCTGACACTCCCTCCCGGCCTGCCCAGGGCGGGAGAAGTTATTTAAAAAAAAAAACCTAGTGGTCCTAAGCGCGACTGCTACGCTCGCTAAGTAGGAGTTTGTATTTGTGCTCGGTTAATGGCAATAGGCTCGTCCCCTATTACATGGGACCTTAACATACCGGCGAACTGTGGGTGTACATTGTTACACTTCTGCCTAACCCTTCGGGGAAAACAGGCGTGATGATGGTTATAATCAAATCTGCGTGATTACCCAGTGGTTAAGATACCCACCTCTCATGCATTACGTTGCGGTTTTGATACCGGGCAAGTACCAATGTGACATTTTCAATTCAGATGTACTGTCTAAGTATATCTCGGACATCACTGACATCGGTGAAGGAAAACATCGTGAGGAAACCTGGACTTGTAATTAATGTAAGTCTGAAATCGCTAATCCGCCTTGAGCAAGCGTGGTGATCAATGCTCGTGCCTTCTCTGTATGAGAAGAAGCTCTTACATAATCTAGTATTATTATTTATAAGTAACCAAAATTGTATTTTCTGGGACATGCCATCTTAGATGGTCACGTGGTCGCAAGCGCGACTGCTGAACGCGGGGGTCCTGGGATCGATTCCCACGTCAAGCAAAAAGTGTTGTTAAGTTTTTCCATGAAGAAATTCTCAGTAGCAACCCAGAGTATAGAAGTTGGTGGTGTGACACCACCGTGCCCGTGCGTCCTCGGAAAGCTTGTAACGCCGTTGGTCCTGATCTCTCCCCAGAAAGGGAGTACCTACACGTGTTTACGCACACATTTTTATATCTTATTATCTTCTGCATACTTTGGCTAGTCTCCTTTGAGATTGGCCGCCATGACCGGAATTGGTCTGGAGAATTTTATTATTGTTTTGTTTCGAGATGCTGTTGACATTCACAATAAAATAAAATAAATAATTTGTATGTTTGTATAAGCAGACAGGTCATTTGCTTAGCCTTTTCCCAACTATGTCGGGGTCGGCTTCCAGTCTAACTGGATGCAGCTGAATACCAGGGTTTTACATGGAGCGATTGCCTATCTGACCTCCACAACCCAGTTACTGGGCAACACGATACCTCTTGGTTAGACTGGTTGTCAGACTTCCTGGCTTCTGACTATCCGTAACGACTGTCAAAGATCTACGAATGACAGCCGGGACCAACGGCTTTATGTGCTTTCCGAGACACGGGGGTGTTACACCACCAACTTGTAAACTCCGGGCTGCTACTGAGCAAATCCTAATGGAAAAACCTAATAACACTTTTTGCCCGACCTGGGAATCGAACCGGGGACCTCACGTTCATCAGTCGTGCAGACCAAGGGGCAGTTCAACACAACATAACGAACACAGTACATGTATGAACAGACAGATGGTAGGAATTTATTTTTAACAAACAATATTGCAAAACATTTTTTGCTCATTTTGTTCCGTGAGTTTTTTGCCAATCAAAGTTGAGATTAGAATTGATAAACGACATGGTTAGCATACTTTTATAGCATTATCTAAGACGTTGGCAAAGTACCTTTTTTTATTACGAGCAGAGCTAAAGTTAAATCAATACAAATAAATAAAATTGAAGTGTCTGTTTGTAATTTCAAATTACAAGCTTTTCACTAAATGCATATGAAAGTATATACGGTACTAACATAAAAAAAAACAAATTTTAAAATTTTCGTCTGTCTGTTTGTTCCGGTTTATCTCCGAAACGGCTGGACCGATTTTGACGGGACTTTCACTCGCAGATAGCTGATGTTATAAGAAATAACTTATGCTATTTTCTTATTTTAGTTTAATTCAAAAAAAGAGGGTTATGCGAAAACAAAATTGAAACCAATAAAATAGTAAACGCGAACGAAGTCGCGGGCAACAGCTAGTTTTGAATAGAATTAGAGTCTGCTCGCGATTTGGTCTGCGTAGAAATCAATCTAGGCATACAAAAGAATAAGTCTGTTTGTATATGCATATAAAAATGTTAACACGGTATTTAATATACCAAAAATTGAGAGATTTTGTCTGTTTTGTTTCGATTAATCTCCGTAACGGCTGGACCGATTTTGAAGGGAGTTTCAATGGCATATAGCTTATCAATTAGGGTACCGTGCAAGAAAACAAAACATCGTGATAACCGACATTTAGGCAAACAAAATCATACGCATAAGTTAGTAAAACAATAAAAAGATACAGTAGCCGCCACGAGTCGTGAGCATTGGTCCATAAGTCCAAAGGATCGCGTGTGGCGTCGGCGACCCGGAAAACCCAGAAAGGAACCCAAAAATGAAGTTGAAATTTGTGCTCACGACTCGTGGCGACTACTATATTTTTGTAATCAGTACATACTTTTAAACACTGACCTCTTAAAAACAAACAAACTGATAAAATAAATAATGAACAATACAACCATATTTACATAATACCTACGCCTTTCTCCCATGGGGGTAGACAAAAACCACAGAACGCGGAGAACGCCATGGCGTTCTGTGGTTTCCGTATGTAAGCACCCTAGCAGGTGTGCTACGACCCTTACACACTAATTTCGCCTCATCCACGTTCATACATCAGGTCCTACAAGCGCGCCGGTTACGAGTACTGCGCACCCGACCTTTCCGAAGGACCCATAATTATTTATTGAAAAAAAAACTTACCTATCCAGTACATGGCAGTATCATAACCGTTTACAACAAAATATTATTAGGTATTCAGTTAAAATGAACCACAAAACAAAATCCTTCTTAAAATGAGATCACCTCTTAAACCAACCGCATTCAACGAAGCCGATAAAAATACTAAGGGGAAAAAATATATTCAAATCTTTAAATTTACCGAGCTACCTTCTATTTTTCGAGCAACAGTCTTATGATATGTCGTGTAGGTACTTAGATAAAATCTTCTAGCTCTATAATGTCGAGAATATGAGTCGCCACGAGTCGTGAGCACACATGTCAAGTATTTTTTTGGGATTTTGGGTTACTTTCGGCCTTTTTTTGGGGCGCGGACGCTGTACAGACTAGCCAAGTACGCAGGAGATATTGTAGTGCACAAGTGTGTGCGTAAATACAGGTGCACTCCCTCTTCCTCACTCTCATAAGCCGATGGGACGGCAATTCTACACAACCGGGGAGAGATCAAGCGCAGGACCAACGGCTTTACGTGCTTTCCGAGGAACGGGGGTGTCACACCACCAACTTCCAAACTCCGGGCTGTTACTGAGAAATTCCTAATGGAAATACCCAATATCACTTTTTGCCCGACCTGGGAATCGAACCCAGGACCCCACAAGACCAAGAGGGCAGTTAAAGATTACTGTCTATAAAGAGCAACAATGAAAAATAAATTCTACAATGACAGTAAAAAAAAAAAAAAATATTACGTAAATAACCAAAGACAAATATAAAACCGTTAAAAACTCACCCAATCCAATTTTTTTCTTAATCTTCTTTAAGACCTTCATTTTAGATCCTTTCTTATCCTTAACGGGAGTAGTTTCGGGCTCGAGAGCCATCGGGGGGAGTACGAGCGTTTGCGGAGGCATCTGCACCCCGTGGCCCGAAGCCCTAGGGCACGCGGGGCAGTGGCACGACCCCCTAGCCTGTCTCACGCTCATACAACCACTTACGCCCATCATTGAAACGGTTACAATCCCAGAAACGGTTTCAAAATACAAAAAAAAAAAAACTCCTACAACATATCTGTCACACCGAAAATTAGAACAAGAGTTAATATATCAATTTTCAATTAAAAACCACGATACGTAACGAATTAATTTTTACGTACACACGATATCCATAACGCACTTGGTAAACGATTTAATTCGAGTGACGAGACGTCCGCGCGCGACGCGATCCGGCGGCGGAGTGAATCGCGTACCGGCCGTAGCCAAGGGCTTTGGAAAAGCTGCGTGCGCATGGCCCTTATTAGCTCTCTTTTTTTCTAACCACGTTAGAGCGAGACGGGTATAAAGGTAGTGAGAGAATGTCAACAATGTATAGGTATTTTCAGCTTAGCAGATGTGCAGTACAAAGGGATGTAGGGAAACTTTATTTAGAGTGACATTTAAAAGTCTTTGTTTAGGAGTTTATCTAAAGGTGATAATACGAAATTGAGAGACGTAAAGGGTGCGATGTTAGGGGCACGTGCTCTAAATATTAGACCATTACTGCTCCGCTCCCGTGTGTCGTAGCGCGATGTTATATATCCTATGACATTCACAAATAACATGGCAGAGATTACACCCTACAATCTCAAAAACGTTACCTCTTTATAATATTGTGTATGTTTTTTTTTTTTTTTATTTGAAAGCAGGTTTCCTACCGATGGTTCTTAGATATGTTTTATCAAAATCGGTTCAGCCGTTTCAAAGTTTTCAGCTCTTTTGTTAGCTGCGGTAGGGACGTTTATTTTTCTGTCGGGGTCACTAGTAATTGTGTAATTTTTTACACAATTACTAGTGATTAGTTCGTAAAAAAAGGTCCCAAATTACTTACTTTCTTACTATACAAATAGAGATTAATATTAGTTCCAACAATAAGTGTTATTACTAATTCGTTAGTACTTCCCACACAAAGAATAATAGATAGATAAGTACTTAGTTAATTACTTTTACTAATTAAATGTTATGTTTCTTCGAAAATCGACCATGATTCAACGATTTGATGACAGAGACCACGCACTTTGATGAGTGATATCATCACGCCTGTAGTCCCTGAAGGGTTAGGCAGAGGTATACTAATGTACACGTACAGTTCGCCGGTAAGTTTAGGTCCCATGTAATAGGAGGCGATCCTATTGCCATTAACCGGGCACAAATCTTAACTCCGAGCTGCTACTGAAAATTTATTAGCAAACCCAATTGCACTTTGCTAGACCTGGGAATCAGACCCAAGACCTGTAGCATAGCAGTCGCGATTAAGGCCACTACGCTATCGAGGCACTGCTAACTTAATAAAGTTGACCCGTAGTTCCTTATATGTCAAGTTCTTCGCCAAAAGGTTCGTTGACCCGAATCCACAGAACCCTTTAAAATGTCAGACGAAACACCTTATGCCGCTAATCTCCTAAACCCCTAACAGTACCCAACAAAGGCTCATTGACCACAATACCTCGATACTAATCTACATTCTTAAAAAAAAAACTTTGACAGATGCTAAAGAAATTAGAGGGAGGGCACGACGCATGCGCGCAACGCATGCGCACAACGCAAGGTGGCGACGAGCATCTGGCATTTGGCAATGTGGCTCGCGACGACATGTTTGCGCGCGGATAATAATAAGTGCACTTTCTACAAAACATGTCTAGTGTTTATTGGGAGCCATTTTGAATTCTCTTTGTCTAAATACGAAATAAATTCCTGAAAAAAAAAGGGCTGGCTGAGTCATCGACACTATGCGTCGGCGCAGCTTAAAAATGTCTAATATAAATAAAATTGCAATATTGACATAACATACCATCACGCCTGTAATCCCCGAAGGGTTAGGCAGAGGTGTGCTAATGTACACCCACAGTTCGCCTTTATGTTTTTTAGGTCCCATGTAATAGGGGGCGAGTCTATTGCCGTTCACGGGTACAAATCCTAACTCGGGAGCTGCTACTGAGAATTTCATAACAAAACCCAATAACACTTGTTGCTCGAACCTGGGAATCTAACCCAAGACCTCTAGCGTAGCAGACGCGCTTAGGACCACTAGGCTAATGAGGCAGTTGCTATAATTTTTCAATTTTTTTTTTTTTTTTATACATATATTGGTAAGCTAATGCTATTATAAGTTACCAAATGACATATTCTTCCAACCGAATTTCAGTCTGAGCGGCCAATCCCAATGTAGACTAGCCACCCACTCAGGAGATATATTATAGTGCATGGTTGTGTGCGCAAAACACAGGGACACTCCTGTCCTCACTCTCATAGTCTGATCGGACAGCAATCCGACACGGCTTTACGTGATTTCCGAGCCACGGGAGTGTCACACCACTAAATTCCTAAAGGAAAACCCTAATAACACTATACACGACCTTGGTAATGGAACCCAGGTCCCCATTCTCGACAGACCGCATGCGCCCACGCAACTGACGGGGTAATAGGCTCTGCCTACCTTTACGAAGAACATGATGTGGGTTCAGTCATCTATAAAATAAAGGTCAAAACCCACCTGCTTTCAAAATGTCAGACTAATAGTGATGTCATTTCATTCAAAGTAGGGTTACCATCAGTTTAGAATTTTCCGGATTTTGTCCTAGTTAGTAGGTGTTTGGGGGTCGCCTGGTAGGTGTTTTCAAAAAGTGGGAGATGGTTTTTGTATAAGGGAAATCGCAATTACTGAATTTATTAAATAAAGACAACGGCCTTCAAAAGCTCAAAAGTGAAAAATAACTTTAGCTTTGGTTTTGTTAATTGTTTTGTATTGCCACCGACTTCCAAAGCTAAAGTTATTTTTCACTTTTTTGTTTTTGAAGCCGTTTGTTTTTTTTGTAATTTTTTGTAATCTTTTTTGCTTTTTAGTATCAACTTTCTGTCATCCAAATCCATGATGGAACAGTAATTCTATGTAACATAACAATACACCACTTAAAGGTCATAAGAAAGCAGAATACGCTAATTCATTTTTTGGATGACATATTTTTTTTAGTTATTTTAATTTTTTTTACCAAACTGCTGAACCAATTTCGATAAAATTTATATGGAACCACCCCTGACGTATGACTCATCAAACAATGCTTATTATGCGATAGCAACAATTGTAGTTGATTTGCTGTAATTTTTTGAAGAGTTCTGTTGTCTGTCTCCGAAATCCATCATCAGATCTATATGAAATTTAAATGGGACCATTTCGGAATAAACCTCTTTCAAACAATAAACGAATTTTGCAAATCCGTCTATATATGACGGAGTTATGCCCGAAAATACATTAAAAAATATATATATAAACAACCGAACTAATACCCTCCTCTTTTTTGAAATCAGTTAAAAAAAGGGTGTCCGGGAAAAAGTCTCATCTTCACCCAAATATAGTAGTCGCCACAAGTCGTGAGCACAAATCTCAAAATAATTTTCGGGTTTTTAGGTTCTTTTCTGGGTATTTTGGGTCGCCGACGCTGCACGCGATTGGCCCGACAGTTGGACCGATCGCGTGCAGCGTCGACGCCCCAAAAAACCCCGAATGAAACCCAAAAACCGAAAAATCAACTTGACATTTGTGCTCACGACTCATGGCGACTAATATACCTGGAGTTTTTAAAGCTTTTATCCGGCATTTGTAATTTAGGACATGGTGGCCCTAATTCAAAGAATTAATAGACGTTACAAGTGCTGTTAATTTCTCCAATTAAACGCTCAGTTGTGTCATAAGGTTAAATACTTCCTTTGGTAATGTTGTGTGGCTTGTGAAGAGAACGGACTAAGTATGGGTCTTTTTTTCAGTATAAAAGGAAGCATAAGGGTCAGTTCACACCGAGACGCGACGACAAGCTTCCGCCCGTGACATGGTCTGCGCTAAAGTTAATATATTATTACACGGGAACCGTACCTGACCGTAACTGTCTCGGTAGCCTAATGGTCCTAAGCGCGACTGCTACGCTAGAGGTCTTGGGTTCGTTTCCCAGGTCGAGCAAAGTGTTATTGGGTTTTTCTATGAAATTCTCAGTAGCAGCTCGGAGTTAGGGTTTGTGCCCGGTTAATGGCAATAGGCTCGCCCCCTATTACATGGGACCTAAACATACCGGCGAACTGTGGGTGTACAGGTACACCTCTGCCTAACCCTTCGGGGAATACAGGCGTGATGGTATGGATGGTAACCGTGATTTTTTTCGGGATAAGAAGTAGCGTATGTGCCATTCCATACTATAATCTATCTCTGCGCCAAATTTCATCGGGATCTGTTCAGCAGTTCCGGTGTTATCGAGTAACAAACATCCATCCATCCAAACTTTCGCATTTATAATAGAAAAAAATAGTTGAATAGTAAGATTATAATCTATACTAATATTATGAAGCTGAAGAGTTTGTTTGGTTGAACGCGCTAACCTCAGGAAATGCTGGTTTAAATTGAAAAAATATTTTTGTTTTGGATAGTTCATTAATCAAGGTAGGCTATAGGTTATATATCATCATGCTACGACCAATAGGTGCGAGGCAGTAAAACAAACAAACCAGCTCAATCTTCGAAACTACTGGTTCGATTTTGAAAATTCTTTCGCTAATATTACGTTATTCCTAAGTGGTGTAAATTGCTGTGTGCAACGCGGCATTATTTGAACGCGCAACTTGTGCTCGAACGTGCCCGTAAACGCGACCCACCGACAGTGGACGACTAGCCTCCGGCCGATCCGTACGACCTGCCGCGATACGCCAGATAATTCAGTTATTACCGTTTTTTCTATCTGTTTTGTAATACACATCGTGTCTAAGTTGGAATATATATACTTTTACTGTTAATCGTGTGTCGAATCATTGAAGAAGCTCCTAAAACGCCCTAAGAGATATAACCCAAGTGCCCTGAGCTCCACGGACTTTTCTGCCGCCTATTTGTGCCCGACAAATACCTTGGGCACCGTCAAAGCCGCCGTCATAATCTGTTCGCACTACCGCTATCTAAATCTGTTGCTAGAGCCAAATTCCCAGTATTTCGAACCCTGAGGATGCTAAACGCCGTCCTGACTGCCGACCCTGAATGTAATGTGTTTGCTGATGAATGGAAGGAAATAATGCGTGCTTGTCTGGTGTTCTGTGAGAGACAGTATGCGAGGGTGTCCACTGTTACATGATAGTTTATGTTAGTTTGTGACGTGTTTAATTGATTTAATCATTTACTCAAGTAATTATTAATAATTCTGTCCACAAATTGTATATAATTGAATGATTACTTGAATGCTTATTTTATTTTAAAATTCATAAGTCTATGTTAATTAATGTAATTGGACCTGTGCCGTTTTAATTAACTATAGATAAATAATAAATAACCCTCCTTACATGTGTGATAAAAAAATCCTCACAGACAAAGTCGCCCGGATAAGAGAATGTTATAAAATATGGCGCATCGAATTTTGAAACTGAAACTCTTTGATACACAAAGCGAAAATCTATTTTTAAGACAAAGAGCATTGACAATTTAACATTTGCGCTCGAATAAAGCTTAAATTAAAGTAAAAACATAGGAAATTTATTTATTCAGCTGCATTTATTAAATTTGTAATATAATACGAGTATCATAAATATGAATGTTATGTTTTGTTTGTTCGTAAAATTTGTTTAAACGTGCTTATCTCTGGAACTGTCAGTCGGTTTGGTAAAACTCTTTTTGTACATTATAGCCAGATTCATGAGGAATAGTATAGGCTGTATAACATCAAGCTATGGGGTACGGGAGCGGAGCAGTAACCAAAGACGTAACTTTAGACGGGTGACCGCGTGGACGAAGCTGCAGTCAGAAGATTATCTAAACAAATAAATAAAATAGAAGGGTCTGTTTGTAATTTCAAATTACAAGCTTTTCACTAAATGCATATGAAAGTATATACGGCACAAATATAAAAAAAAAAATGTTGTCTGTCTGTCTGTTTGTTCCGGCTCATCTCCGAAACGGCTGGACCGATTTTGACGGGACTTTCATTCGCAGATAGCTGATGTTATAAGAAGTAACTTAGGCTATTTATATATCTATAAAGGCGGTAGTTTTAAACCAATAGGCGGTTTTATTTCTATTGAGAAAAATATTTTAATAATCTGTGACCACTTAGATTTTTTTTATCTTTGAATATATATAAAGATAGCTACATTACGCCTGAGTAAGATAGGGTATATAACGTCACGCTACGACCAACGGAAGCGAAGCAGTCACCAAAGACGTATTTGAACGCGGGTAACGCCGTGAGGTTATCTCTGGAACTGTCAGACGTATTGGAAAAACTCTTTTTTTAGATGACAGCCAGATTCAGAAGAATTAGTATAGGTTGTATAACATCACGCTATGAGACAAGGGAGCGGAGCAGTAACCAAATATTTAACCAAACGCGGGTGACACCACGGAGATATCTAATTGATGTATAAAAAAATTAAGTTGGACCTACACAGACTTAAAAATATCAATTTAATTTTCAACCGAAGTGAAGAACCTCGCCAATGTCAAATTCACAATAAAGCCCTATAGAAACACGTAAAGCCAGCAGCTTTCCTATTGGCTGTCGCCACGCGCCGGCGCGTGCCTATCTGACAGCTGGCGGAGTTATTTTTTTTTTACTCTTTTTTGTACAAGCGTCCTTGTTCGGCCTTTTAGTAAGGAGTATTGAAGAAATGAGTTCTGAAGCAGGTTTTGGGTCACGCGAAGTCAACGTCCTGAGGACCGGCTGTCAAAAAGGTATCCACAACAGTTGGTAAGTCTGACAGCTGGTTATAATAATTAGGTTAGGGTTCAGCAGTAGTAGATCTCTTTGTGAAGGAGCTCGTCCGGGGAAATACTACCACCATAATACCTATTTCTGCTGCAAAGCAGCGTTGCTGTGTTCCGGTTTGAAGGGTATGGGTGCCGGTGTAATTACAGGCACATAAAACATTTAGCCTAGTGGTCCTAAGCACGACTGCTACGCTAGAGGTCTTGGGTTCGATTCCCAGGTCGAGCAAAGTGTTATTGTGTTTTTCTATAAATTTCTCGCAGTAGCAGCTCGGAGTTAGGATTTGTGCTCGTTAATGGCAATAGGCTCGTCCTATTACATGGGATCTAAACATACCGGCGAACTGTGGGTGTACGTTGGTACACCTCTGCCTTACCCTTCGGGGAATACAGGCGTGATGGAATGTGTTAAGACATTTCAACTTTGTCTGATGATGGCAGATGTCTATAGACAGCGGTGACCACTTAACATCAGATGGGCCGTCGGCTTGTTTGCCATACAATGATTGCAGTCCGCTACCAGCTCTGCAGCAGTTTGGCAGAAAATTCGAACACTCGGGGTCAAGGTGGTACAAGGTAAAGAACCTTAAATCACCCTCCCATAAACAGCTGATCCACCAGATGATTATAAACAGAAGCCGTAATTCAAATTTCGAACATCTCATGAACTTCCGGCACATATGCGCAAACGCATCTGTCATTACTATTGATGTGCGTTCGATATTTGAATCGTTGTCACCTTTTCCTGGTACACCTTGGATAAATGAGTCCTTTGTGGAGATGAAGTGGATATGATATCTATTAATAGTAGCCTAACTGCCACGTTAGCCTAGTGGTCCTAAGCGCGATTGCTACGCTAGAGGTCTTGGGTTCGATTCCCAGGTCGAGCAAAAATTGTTATTGGGTTTTTCTATGAAATTCTCAGTAGCAGCTCGGAGTTAGGATTTGTGCCCGGTTAATGGCAATAGGCTCGCCCCCTATTACATGGAACCTAAACATACCGGCGAACTGTGGGTGTACATTGTTACACCTCTGCCTAACCCTTCGGGGAATACAGGCGTGATGGTATGTTATGTAATAGTAGCCTATTGTCTACTGGACTTTAGCCCACTGCTGGACTAAGCCTTTTGGCAAATATACAAACATACAAATATTATTTACTCTATTCGTCTATTTGTGACCTAATCATGACAAAACCATATTTTCACTAATACACATGCACATATATCATCACGACTGTATTCCCCTACACTGACTGCGACTACTGACTGCTTGCGACTGTATTCACAGTTCGCGCGTATAATATATTTAGGTTCTATGTAATAGGAGGCGAGCCTATTGCTATTAGCCGGGCACAAATCCTAACTCCGAGCTGCTACTGAGAATTTTAAAGAGAAACCTAATAACACTTTGCTTGACCTGGGAATCGAGTCAAAGACCTCTAGCGTAGCAGTCGCGGTTAGGATCACTAGGCTACCGAGGTAGACAAACACACACTTCACGTCAAGTTTTTCACTAATAGATAGCTACATTATTTCTAATTAACATAGGCTATATAACATCACGCTACGACGCACGAGAGCGGAGCAGAAACCAAAGACGTAACCTAACGCGGGTGAAATAAGCCATGCGGACGAAGTTGCGGGCAATTGCTAGTTGTACTGTTATCTTCAAACTCATAACTCATCCTTTCCCCAACACAGTCAGGTAAATCTCCACGTGCTTAACTGTATTGTAACGATCTTTTTAAACCGTGGGAGAGGCAAAGGCAATGCATTCATACAGCCGTTGAATAGGATGCTTTATCTGTGAAGTGATTACGTGTGTGGGTCGCTTTATTATTTTATTTTGAATATGGTATACTGAGTTTAGATTTTTAGAATAAGGGCCTCCGCACACGTCCGATTTTTTGTAGGACCGATTATCGGACCGTTGAATAGATCCATAATTTCGTGGGACCGACTTTTTTTGGACGTGTGCGTTGGTATATTTAAATTGATATAATGAAACATGCATATCATCATATGGATTTTTTTGTCAGAGATAGACCTCCGACAAAAATGTCGGTCACCGATTGTCCGACGTGGGCAGAAAGCCTAAAGTTGTTATTTTAAACTAACTTATGCTCATGACTTCGTTTGTATGAATGTCGGTCTTGATTATCATGGAGTTTATTTCTTTAGCGCGGAATCCTAATAGTTTATTTAAAAAAGCCTAAGTTACTTACACCCTAAAACATCGGCTATCTGCCTTGATAGCTCCGTCAAAATCGGTTTAGCCGTTTCGGAGATTAGCCGGAACAAAGAGATTCACAATTAATACGCAAAACGACGGGGTGTTATAAGTTTGACGTGTCTCTGTGTGTGTCTGTCTGTGGCATCGTAGCTCCCGAACGCATGAACCGATTTTGAATTAGTTTTTTTTGTTTGAACGGTGAATTAGTCGGGAGTGTTCTTAGCTATGTTTGATGGAAATCGGTTCAGCGGTTTCAAAGTTATCAGCTCTTTTGTTAGCTGCGGTAGGGATTTCTATTCTTCTGTCGGGGGTTACTTAAAATTTTTAAATTTGTTTTCTTTTTCACTATAATTACTGTGTAAACATTCATATTTTAATGCATTTAGTAAATAAATGTTATTGTGACATTACAAACAGACATTTTAGTTTTATGTATTAGATAGATTTGGAATCCTGAGTTAAAAGATAGCCTATAGTCTGCCTAGCAACAGAAGTAAAACACAAAGAAAAATCCCCCTTACAACCAATATTCAACCTCAACATTATTGAAATAAAATACAATTTCCTGTGAACGAATTTCAAAACTCTGAAATTTGGGCTTTAACATGATAGAGTTAAGGTTGATTTTTGCTTGTTTTCCGCTTCAGGCGTACATTCTTTAGAAACAGCTGGTAATCAGCTGTGGTCTTAAGTACTTTGGCTTTTAAGTTCTTGTCTTAATTAAAAAATATGACCTTACTCTATTTTACACCTGATCTTCGGATATCGAAATAATAATAACAGACCATCACGCCTGTATTCCCCGAAGGGTTAGGCAGAGGTATACCAGTGTACACCCACAGTTCGCCGGTATGTATGTCCCATGTAATAGGGGGCGAGCCTATTGCCATTAACCGGGCACAAATCCTAACTCCGAGCTGCTACTGAGAATTTCATAGAAAAACTCAATAACACTTTGCTCGACCTGGGAATCGAACCCAAGACCTCTAGCGTAGCAGTCGTGCTTAGGACCACTAGGCTACCGAGGCAGTTAGTCAAGAGTCGAAATAATAATACCAGCCTATTATTGTTCCACTGCAGGGCAAAGGCCTCTTCTCATACAGAGAAGGCACGAGGATTGATCACCACGCTTGCTCAAGGCGGATTGGCGATTTCAGACATTCATTATAAGTTCAGGTTTCCTCACAATGTTTTCCTTCACCGATATCAGCGATATATATACACTCACGCCTGTATTCCCCGAAGGGTTAGGCAGAGGTGTAACAATGTACACCCACAGTTCGCCGGTATATTTAGGTCCCATGTAATAAGGGGCGAGCCTATTGCCATTAACCGGGCACAAATCCTAACTCCGAGCTGCTACTGAGAATTTCATAGAAAAACCCAATAACACTTTTTGCTCGACCTGGGAATCGAACCCAAGACCTCTAGCGTAGCAGTCGCGCTTAGGACCACTAGGCTACCGAGGCAGTTCAGATCAGCGATATGAATTGAGAAAGTCACATTGTTAACAACTGAGCCATCACGACGTTGATAGTCAAGTACGCAGGAGATATTATAGTGCACAAATGTATGCGCAAACATAGACACACTCCCTCATAGTCCGATGGGACGGCAATCCTGCACGAGTGGGGAGAGGTCAGGACGAACAGCTTTAAAACTTTTAAAATCTAGGCTTTTTTTTTTTTTTGGTGGGTGGGAAATCATCAAATAACTTCACCCGCCCTGGGAGGGGCGGGAGGGAGTGTCAGACTTTTACTGACTAAAACTCACCCATGTGCCCTTGTGCATGTTCCTTCTTGTGCCCTTTGCGTTCCGGGGGCGCGGTATCTCTTACGAACAACCCGCAGCCAAACTCCAGGCTGCTACTGAGATTTCTAATTCCTAATGGAAAAAATCCAATAACATTGACCTAACTGAGAATCGAACCTAGGTTATCTCAGCAGTCGACTAAAAACAAGGACATATGAGGCAGTATCTAATTGTAAAAGCTGTACAAAAAACAATTTTAATATTTTTCTCAAATTTTTTTATACGCCATCTTTGTTCGTAAGGCCCAAAATATCTGTGGTCAATTGTCAAAGACAATTTTTTCTTCTACCTTTTTATTTTGTTATGCAACGTCAAACTTGCTACCTGTTATCTTAAGAATCAGCTGATGCGTTGCTTTCTTTTGAGGATCAGCTGTGATTTGTTGTCGATCTCAAAATGGTTGACATCCATTCAAATAAGGTAGGTACTGTTTGCCTTGCCTTTGTGTGAAACTGCCCCGTTGGCTTCGTGGTTACAAGAGCGACTGATGCTCGGTGAGTTCGACTGAGGTTCGATTCCCAGATCAAGCAAAAAGTGTTTTTGGTTTATTCCATTAGCAGTTTCTCAGTAGCAGCCCTGAGTTTGTAAGTTGGTGGTGTGACACTCCCCTGTCTCGGAAAGCACTTAAAGCCGTTGGTCCCGGCTGTCATTCGTAGATCTTTGACAGTCGTTACGGATAGTCAGAAGCCAGGAAGTATGACAACCAGTCATACCAAGACGTATCGTGTTGCCCACTTGTTGTGGAGGTCAGATAGGCAGTCGCTCCATGTAAAGCACTGGTATTCAGCTGCATCCGGTTAGACTGGAAACCGACTCCAACATAGTTGGGAAAAGGCTAGGCAGACACGTAAGTAGGTATAGTAACCGGCATAGACTTGACTCGCGTGCAGCGTCTGCGCCTCCCCCCGCCTCCTTCATTCCGCCAAAGAGACCCAAAAATGAACTTAAAGTTGTACTCACGACTTGTGGCAGTTACTACTGTATACATGGTGTTCACTTTAAAATATTATGCGACCGATTTTATTTCAACCATTTGTCTATTTCAAACCACCAAGCTTTTACAAACATTGTATCCAATATTTTTATTACAGCATTGCATAAGGACACTACCTGTGTGCCTTGTACAATCAGCTGATCGGGACAAAGACTTCTTTCTTTTTTTTTTTTTCAACGAATACATATCTACTGTACCGTCAGCTGACTGAGAAGAAAGCGAGGTAACGTCTCAGCTGATTCTAAAGACCACAGGTAACATAAAAAGAGTTTGAAAAAAAAAAAGAACTGTCCAAATTACTATTGTATTGTAGTTGTTATTTATTTGAACTGCCTCGTTAGCCCAGTGGTCCTAAGCGCGACTGCTACGCTAGAGGTTTTGGGTACGATTCCCAGGTTGAGCAAGAAATGTTATTGGATTTTTCTAAGAAATTATCAGTAGCAGCTCGTGTTAGGATTTGTGCCCGGTTAATGGCAGTAGGCTCGCCCCCATTGCATGGGACCTAAACATACCGACGAACTGTGAGTGTACACTGGTACGCCTTTGCCTAACCCTTCGGGGAATACAGGCGTGATGGTATGATTAATATACCAAAAAAACTTATTTTTTAATTTTGAGATTTATCCATTTTGTCCCGGCTAATCTGCGAAACGGCTAGACCGATTTTGAAGGAATTTCAATGGCATATAGCTGATGTTTTAATGAGTAACTTAGGCTACTTTTATTTTAGAAAAAGAATTAGGGTACCGTACAAAATAAAACATCGTGATAACCGACATTTAGGCAAACAAAGTCATGGGCATAAGTTAGTTAAACAATAAAAAGATATTTCGTAATCAGTACATTACAGCATTGCATAAGGACACTACCTGTGTGCCTTGTACAATCAGCTGATCGGGACAAAGACTTCTTTCTTTTTTTTTCACCGAATAGATATCTACTGTACCGTCAGCTGACTGAGAAGAAAGCGAGGCCACGTCTCAGCTGATTCTAAAGACCACAGGTAACATAAAAAGACTTTGAAAAAAAAAAAGAACTGTCCAAATTACTATTGTATTGTAGTTGTAATTTATTTTAACTGCCTCGTTAGCCTAGTGGTCCTAAGCGCGACTGCTACGCTAGAGGTCTTGGAGCCGATTCTCAGGTTGAGCAAAAAGTGTTCTTGGGTTTTTCTATGAAATTCTCAGTAGCAGCTCGTGTTAGGATTTGTGCTCGGTTAATGGCAATAGGCTCGCCCCCTATTACATGGGCCTAAACATACCGGCGAACTGTGGGTGTACATTGTTACACCTCTAACTAACCCTTCGGGGAATACAGGCGTGATGGTATGTCTGTCCAAGTTGTGTGTAGTACCAGGCGAGTACCAATGTGACTTTCTCAATTCAGATGTACTTTCTAAGTCTGTCTTGGACATCACTGACATCGGTGAAGGAAAACATCGTGAGGTAACCTGGACTTGTAATTAATATAAGTCTGAAATTGCCAATCCGCCTTGAGCAAGCGTGGTGATCAACACTCGTGCCTTCTCTGTATGAGAAGAGGCCTTTGTCTTGCAGTGGAACAATAATAGGCTGGTATTATTTATTAATATCAATATGTTATTTGTCTGTATGCATATGGCCGCTATTTTTATGCCAATCAACTCCCACCTTTCCATTCGTTTTACTTCCCACCGAACCCCAATTTATTTCATCAAATGACATACAAAACACCATTGAAAAATGAAACTTAACATCCAACGTTAAGGTTCAAAATCATTTACCATAATTTCCATCAGACGAAGAGCAGTCAAAAATTGATCTTAGAAATTCACAAATAGGGTTTAATTTACCAAAAAGTAATTAGTACATACATTTTGCAATATTGACAATGCATAATATGTACGTGGCTTGTCGTGGAGCGGAACTGAAAAAAAAAGTACAGGTATACAATTTTACAGCTGATAGCCAGCTGTTTTGTTTTCCGAGTGGGATTTTGTGCCTTATACCGTGTGTGGAAGGTTGATTTTTGTATGGCAGGGTAACATGTATTATAGTTAATTTTAAAAAGTTTTGAGTATAGTGTATGAGTATAGTAATAATAATTATCTAGCTTTCTGTTTGTTCTTTGTTACAAAGCTGAGTTGTAGGACTAGGTTCTGCCCGCGACTTTGCCTGCACAGACTCCCGTTATTAACACTATGTAGGACACTAAACGCCCATAGGCGTCATAACAATAAAATTTCTACTGTGTCTCGTTCAATGTGATAAGCTAAATTTCTAAATTGTTCCAAAAGTACAAAAAAACAAGACTGAGTTTATGATAATCATACTAGTGACCAGCCCCGGTATCGCACGGGTTCTACATCAGACAAAAATACCATCCGAATAGGGTAGATGACGCCATTAAATAATAATTCCAAGACACAACTTCACAAAAAATAAAAAACAGTTTATTTTACCCCTGGCAACCCAATGAATTTATAAATAACTATAAAATTCGATTCTTAGTTGCTTTGAAATCAATAAATAGTTAGTGAATTGAGATGACAAAAAGTGACGTCATAGTTTAGTATCGTCGGCGGTTCGCGGATTTTGATTTCATTTCGTTATTTCTATACGTCCAAACGATAAGAGTATTGTGCGGGCTATTATTATTATATCTATACAAGTATCTAATATTTTTTTATCTAAGGGTCAGCTCACACCGAGACGCGACGCGACGCGACGCTGCGCGCACATCGACTCAAAACTTACACGACGCAGCACTATCCAGCACCGAATTCTCACAATGAAATGTGTATCTTTTCGTGTAGTAAATAAAGTTATATTTTGAGTCGATGTGCGCGCAGCGTCGCGTCGCGTCTCGTCTCGGTGTGAGCTGACACTAAACAAGATAAAAAAGTGACGGCACGCGGGCAGCACGCTGGCAGCAAAGGGTTAATTCATATAAGCGCAGAGTCGAAGCGCATCGAAGCGTCCAATTCTTCACAAAGTTGCTATGAATGCGAACTTTAAAACGAAGCGGTTAGACACACAAATTCCGTCGAATGCGTCTTCTTTTTATCTCAGAAGAAATATGTGCTCAAAGTTGTGGAGATAAAGGTGATTTGCTATGTTAAATTTCAGATTAACGCTTCGACTCTGTGCTAAATATAAATAGGGAATATGCATGAATTTCTTTACATACATACGTGAACTCACGCCTTTTTCCAATGGGGGTGGCCAGAAACCACAGAAAGCCACCTGCTACGATCCTTACATACTCCTTTCGCCTCGTCCACGTTCATACAAGCACGCGGGTTACGAGTACTGCGCACCCGAACTTTCCGAAGAACCTCACCAATAAGGAATTTCTTGAACCGCATTTATTAATAAAATATAAAAAATACCGTAGTAGACATGACAAATAATGAAATTAAAATTAAAATCGGCCAAGAACTATGGCCGATATAAGCATTTAAAACTATTAATTACGCACTGATTAGACAGTGATCTGACATGGACTGTGACGTCACATAACACTACGCCCATATAAACTATCATCATCTGCTTAGCCTTTTCCCAACTATGTTGGGGTCGGCTCCCAGTCTAACCGGATGCAGCTGAGTACCAGTGTTTTACATGGAGCGACTGCCTATCTGACCTCCACAACCCAGTTACTGGGCAACACGATACCTCTTGGTTAGACTGGTTGTCAGACCTCCTGACTTCTGACTATCCATAACGACTGTCAAAGATCTACGAATGACAGCCGGGACCAACGGCTTTACGTGCTTTCCGAGGCACGGGGGTGTCACACCACCAACTTCCAAACTCCGGGCTGCTACTGAGCAAATCCTAATAGAAAAACTCAATAACACTTTTTGCCCGACCTGGGAATCGAACCCGGGACCCCACGCTCATCAGTCGCGCTTGCGACCACGAGACCAACGGGGCAGTTACAACAATAAACTCCGTGTTAAATTTCGTTTTGCTAGAAAGAGATAGAAACAAATCTTCTATTAACCAACTTCAATAAGAAGTTTATCAATTCGTCTGTATGTCGTTTTTTTTTAATGTCATGATTATTGGGTAACTGTCCCGTGTCTAAAAGGGGCCCTCTATCAAAATAAGTTGGGGGGCCCAAATGAAGGGTAAAGATTTCTCACAAAAGAAACTAAAATGCTTGCATTAAATAAAATAAATTGATTTTAAGATATCGCTTCCTCCTAGAAAATAAGCTAGCCAAAATATTGAAATTAAATATACACTTTTCTTGCCTTTTTGGAAGCACAAGATTAAGTGACATTGTGGATAACCATACCATGCCATCACGCCTGTATTCCCCGAAGGGTTAGACAGGGTGTAACAATGTACACCCACAGTTCGCCGGTATGTTTAGGTCCTATGTAATAGGGGGCGAGCCTATTGCCATTAACCGGGCACAAATCCAAACTCTGAACTGCTACTGAGAATTTCATGGAAAAACCCAATTACACTTTTTGCGCGACCTGGGAATCGAATCCAAGACCTCTAGCGTAGCAGTCGCGCTTACGACCACTAGGCCAACGAAGCAGTTAACAACTATGTTAATTGTGGATAAAATGTTACTAAATTTTGCTTACACACATTACAGGCCTCTGTAGCCCGGGGGCCCAGTATCTTTGATACGGCTGATAGGGCAGTAGCTACGCCCCAGCTCCAGGGTAGTCCATATAATAACTTTACATACATACATAAACTCAGCCTTTCTCCCGTGGGGGTAGGCAGAACCCATAGAATAATATGTAACTTTAACAATTAGTTTTTTATGTAATTTTAGTATATTTTTGTTTTATATGTGCTGACAGTCAAGAATTAAAATAATCCTATACTGAACATATGTAGGTCAATAGTAATGTTATCAGATACAGATATGATAATTAATTAATTATGATAAGCATAGCGGCTTAATATCGCGGAAGCGGGAGGCCGTTGATAATAGTACCAGACTATTATTACCCCACTGCAGGGCAAAGGTCTCTATTCTTACAGAGAAGGCACGAGCATTGATTAAGGCGGATTGGGGACTTCTCATAATCGTGTCGGCCATAATTGATTAGGCGATTTTTAACATATATTAATTAGCTAGAACTGCCCCGTTGGTCTCGTAGTCGCAAGCGCGACTGATAAGCATGGGGTCCTGTGTTCTATTCCCAGGTCGAGGAGTGTTATTGGGTTTTTCCAATTTATTTTAACTGCCTCGTTAGCCTAGTGGTCCTAAGCGCGACTGCTACGCTAGAGGTCTTGGGTACGATTCCCAGGTTGAGCAAAAAGTGTTATTGGGTTTTTCTATGAATTTCTCAGTAGGAGCTCAGTGTTAGGATTTGTGCCCGGTTAATGGCAATAGGCTCGCCCCCTATTCCATGGGACCTAAACATACCGGCGAACTGTGGGTGAAGATTGGTACACTTCTGCCTAACCCTTCGGAGAATACAGGCGTGATGGTATGTTAACATATTATTAGTTACTGTAAGAATAAAACAGAAAAATAACAATTCAACTTATATTTTGAAAAATCAATAGCTTAACTTCAAATACCTTTTTTAAAGGACATTCTAATTGGAATTACGACATTTTTAACAATGTTACAACAAGCATGAATGATATAATACGAGCATTAGTTAATATTTAACTAACTGTTGCAATAAACAAACGGTTCATTAATCACGAGCATCCATAGAGGTTATAATCAGGAAACCCCGTTTATTCCAGTTAGATACCAATTAGAACATTCTGGTGGGTATTTAGAATACAATTAACAACTCTTACCTGGTACTGTGCTGCCTGTCTGACCCATTTTTCAAAGTATTCTCCGCGATCTTCGTCTGCCAATTATCACCGATAATTTCTCTATTTATACAACGTTTTATGTCCTTTTAACACATTTAGGGACTCTAAATGTCTCACAACACACACAAACTTGACCTATGAACCGCACGCTCGCATGTTTACTATATTTATTTAAATTAATACACAATTGTTGAATTACGATTGCCAACTTATCTAGGTAGTTTTATTGGAATTCGCATAACTTATGTCCTATATTTGCTAAGTTTCAACTTATGATGTTCTATTATTAATTTTGCACTCGTTATCATATTATTATTGCGATTAAATTATATTATTTTTTTTATAAATATAATTACAGATCAGTGTCCACTTTGACAACTATGTCGCGATAAATATCGCCGTTCGGATACTAATTACTAATTATGACATTTGCGAATTTATTTTTTGTGAATGACGTGTTAGACGACCAAAAAGAAATGTTTTGAATTAAGTTAAAAATTTATAACTGCAATTTTTTCCATTGCTATGTGATATGATAATATAGTGATACTGTGACATTAGAATACAATTTCAACATTTTAACTGGTTTCTATATTAATTTGAATGTTTAGGACATGTATCCAAATGTAATAAATGTCATACTTAGAGATAGGGATACACATCACAAAAATAATTACGGTCTTATTTAGTTTAGTCTATAAGTACGTCATAAAATTCTCTTCATGATTATTTGTATATTCAACATTTTAAACGCTGTAATCAAACAAAATCATTTAAGAACTACAAAGAAAACCGGTAAATAGTAGAAACAATTTGGTAGAATATTTCTAAGTAATATGGTAACATTTCATTTAAAAAAAAAAACAACCGAATTATTTTGAAAAACTCCGTTGCATGTTTGTTGATTGTTTTGAATTGCTCTTTTAAAGTAAATAAGTGAAAATGTCTCATAACTATGTGATAAATGAAAAGAAAAAGGCATTGTTAGCTTACAAGGAAAAGATTCTCGACGAGATCAAGTATTATGAGAGGAGTATTGACGATTTTCGTGCCAATCATAAAAACAATAGTTTTTACGATAATCATGCAGATAGGTAGGACTTTAAAAATATACATGAAAGTAATTAAAAGTATAATAGTCGCCGTGATTGCCTAATGTTTAAGGCACCCGCCTCTCATTAATACTAACATTATAAAGCTGAAGAGTTTGCTTGTTTGGTTGAACGCACTAATCTTAGGAACTACTGGTTCGAATTTAAACATCTTTTTGTGTTGGATAGTCAATTTATAGAGGATATAGGCTATATAACATCACGCTATGCCCAAAAGGAGCAGTAACCTAAGACGTAATCTAATGCAGGTGAAAAAGTATAATAGTTTGTATAATATAGGTTGGAGGGCTCACAATCGGGCACGGGCAAGTATATTAGTTTTCACGAGACGTGAAAATAAACGAAACGCCTAGAAATGAAGCCCAAAACCTAAAAATATACTTGGAGTTTGTGCCCACGAATTGTGAAAAGCAATATACAGGGTTATTTGTAAAACAATGACAACCTTGCAGGACTGTATTGCTATCATCATAAACAATAACTTTTGTTCTATACATTTTTACAGAATCAAGCAACGCAAGCGCATCGAAGCGAATGGCCGACTGAAGGATTTCTTTTTTAGAACAAAAGTTGTTGATTATGATGTTAGTAACATAGTCCTGAGAGGTTGTCATTGTTTTACAAATAAACCTGTATAGTAGCTGCCATGAGACGTGAGCACAAACGTCAATTTTATTTTTGAATGTTTTCAGTTCGTTTCTTGGTTTTTTGGGGCGCCGACGCTGCACGCTACCGGGCCGACAGATGGACCAATCGCGTGCAGAAATGAACTTGATGGTTGTGTACACCACTCGTGCTGGTTACTATACCTACCAATATGACCATTCTTATTTCATAAATCTACACTGTTACTCTGCCTAACCCTTTTCGGGGAATACAGGCGTGATGGATGGAGGTTTATTTCATAAATCTAATTAGCGATAAGCAACTCAGCAGCCAATCGCTCCACCACCGTGTTGTCAATTTCAAAAACTAATTATATCTAAAACTGCCCCATTCTCGTGTTCGCAATGCATGTAAGCGCGAATGATGATCATGGGGTCTCGGGTTCGATTTCCAGGTTGGGCAAAAAGTGTAATTCGGTTTTTCCATTAGGATTTGCTCAGTAGCAGCCCAGAGTTTGGCAGTTGGTGGTGTAACACGCCCGTGCCTCGGAAAGCACGTAAAGCCGTTGGTCCCGGCTGTCATTCGTAGATCTTTGACAGTCGTTACGGTTACTCAGAAGCCAGAAAGTCTGACAACCAGTCTAACCAAGATGTATCGTGTTGCCCAGTAACTGGGTTGTGGAGGTCAGATAGGCAGTCGCTCCATGTGAAACACTGGTATTCAGATGCATCAGGTTAGACTGTAAGCCGACCTCAACATAGTTGGGAAACAGGCTAAGTAGATGATGATGAGTTAAATCTAGAACTATATAAATACCTTACAGTATAATGCATGTTCAGTTATGTCTTTGGTTACTGCTTCGCTCCCGTTGCTTGTAGCGTGATGCTCTATATGTATAAACCTTCCACTTGAATCACTCTATCTATTGATGAAAACTGCATTAAAATCCGTTGTGTAGTTTAAAAGATCTAAGCGCACAGACGGCGGGAAGCGACTTTGTTTTATACTATGTAGAGATTAACCAAAGTCTTGCAAAACTGTTACAGTTCAGACTCCGAAGATGATTTCCCCTGTGCTGTCGAAGCTGGACCTTCGATCACCCAGTTGAAGCTGCAGCAAGCTATGATGAAAACTTGTCTGCATGCCACACAAGAGCTAACCAGCTTGATGGTACTACAATCTGAAGTAGATGTGTTGATTGAGGAGCCTAAACTTGAAGGGTAAGCAGTTATTAATAGTAGAGCTCTTTGTGAAGGAGTAGGTCTGGAATAGTTTTTTAAACAAGTCAACGGCCCACTTGATGTTCTTAATCCTAATCTGATCTCATAGTATGCCATGGTTTGCTATACTATGCTCAAAGTCTGCCAGATCTGATATTCTTAACGAAGGATGAATGTAAAGCCATTTACTGCTGTGTACCTAATCAATGGTATGGGTGCCGGTGTAACTACAGGTACATGAGATTGTCTTTGATTGAGATTGACTTTGTCTCTGGGAGGGTAACTCATGTGCAAGGCCTCTGGTATTGCAGATGTCTGTAGGCAGTGGTGACCATTTAATATAACTTCATCTTCACATGCCCACACCAAGATAGATAATTCCCTTTCCTAGTTTCTGAATAGAAATGTTTTTAAATATTGTCAGGGAGCGTCCAGTCACAGAAGCGGGAACTTGGAGGGAAGTGACAGCCGAGTGCCGGATTGACCTCATACCCTTCACTATGACATTTTTCATGCACACTCCTGTAAGTAGCATTTTTGTAAGGTCCTGGATTTGAATCCTGGGTCAGGCAAACTATAGTTGGGATTTTCCATGAGGAATATCTCAGTAGCAGCCCGGAATTTGGAAGTTTGTGGTGTGACATCCCTGTGCCTTAAAAAAGCATGTAAAGCTGTTAATTCTGAGCTTGATCTCTCCCAGTGAGTGACGGATTGGTCCAATGACTAAATGATTTGGTAAAAAAAATTGAAAATAGTGTCCGTTGGCCAAGTTCCCTTGCAGACGCCCTAAGAAGACCGGGATGACTAATCTGCTTCTGGAGGGAGGTGGGCTGGTTGAAATAACCCCCGCTGCGGCTCACGTACTATGGTCCACGTTAGGACTAAGTGCGGAAACCACAACACTAACATAGACCATAGAACGTAGTATCAGTTAATTTTCTTCTCCATAGAGACCTACCTACGTTTAGGAACGAGCAACTAGCTTTAACTTCCCAACAGACCGACTCCTTGATGATTCAAAAGTGCCTGTAAATGGTCTAATTGTAATAAATGCTTTGACTTTCACAATTAATACTAAAAGTAAGCTTGTATATTACAAATTCAAATTCAAATTCAAATTAATTTATTTGCGAGAATGTAGGTTTACATTGTATGATCTTAAAACTATAATGGCCCTTTACATTCTACCATTACTTATGGTGTGCAAATATTTAGTTTTGTCCTACACAATGCTAATTAAATAAAAAAGAAAATACAGCAACAACAAATAAGGTTCATGCATTAGGACTTTCATGGAAAAAAAAAAATTAATTAATGAAGTCAAAGCTATACCTATGTCAGTTCAAGAGATAAAATATAATGTCAGATTAACCCTTAATAAATATGATTGTAAATGGTAATTGATAATGTCATAACTAATAAGATGTCCAATGTATTATTTACTGACTAGCGAACTGCTCGCGATTTCATCCTCGTTTAGTTACGTCTTTTTTACTGCTCCGCTCCCTTGCATCGCAGCGTCGTAGCTATATATTGGAGAAAAAGTCGTTAAAATCGGTCCAGTAGTTTCTGAGCCTATTCGGTACAAACAGACAAACAAAATAATCTTTCCTCTTTATAATTTTTGTATATTTAACAGCTAAATTAATGCATATACTTTCCAGGATCGTAAATTCGCCCCGCCATCGTACCGTGGTCTTCGCGTGGTCCCTGTGAAGAGTACCCATGAGCTGGAGCTCTCCAAGTCTGTGCTGCACACCTTGAAGGTCCCCAGTGATGCTGTTGAGGTAAGGTTACAGAGTCTACCAACAGCACGCTCCATACAAAAGGTCGTAATGAGTGGAAGAAGGGACATTATCGTGAAATCTTTTTCCAAGAACTCGGGTCGCTATTTTTGACATCCCAGCAATGATTAGCTCTTTGTGAAGGAGCTCGTCCGGGGAAGTACTACCACCATACCTAATTCTGCCGCAAAGCAGCGTTGCTGTGTTCCGGTTTAAAGGGTATGGGTGCCGGTGTAATTACAGGCATAAGACAGTTCAACTTTGTCTCTAGGATGGCAACGCATTTGCAAGGCCTCTGGTATTGCAGATGTCTATAGGCAGCGGTGAACGCTTGACATCAGGTGGGCCGTCGGCTTGCCATACAATGATAATCCAATAATCGTCTTCTACGATGCCCTTCTCACCGCCCTGGTTTTCTTAAATCTTCTTTTCTTGTCCAGGCGGTTTTCCTTTGGAATGCGCTTCCTCAGAATATTAGGATGGCTACCAGTAGTTTCACATTCAAAGTAAAAGCTCGTGAACACTTGCTTATGAGGTTGGCAGACTTGTCTCACAATTAGTTTCTTATATTTCTCCACCTATGTATTATTATTTTTTTGGCTTTCTCTACTCTGTATATTTTGTTTGTATGTATGTATGTATGTATTTATTATATTTCATTCCTGGAAACTTTCTGTTCCTTGCCCCTACTATGTTTTGTCTCTGCATCGCCCTAAGGTAGACTGGTAGAACATTCCAAAGTTATTAAGTCCGCCTTTGTACAGTGTATTATTTACATTATGTGCAAAAAGTTTTAATAAATAAATAATCATTTTTTGTTGTCAGGTACTAAGGAGTTATGCGGCTGGTTACCGCTCCCGCCGCACGACACTCGCTCGCTTAGCCAACAAATATAATAACGCTTTGTATATGGAACCTCATGTAAGTTGCAAATAAAATATCTTACTGCTATTATGAATGCGAAAGTTTGGATGGATGGATGTTTGTTACTTAATCACGCCAGAATGGCTGTTGGGATCTGGATCAAATTTGGCACAGACATAGATTATAGACCGGAATAGTACATAGGCTAGTTTTTATCCCGGAAAAATGTACGGAACTGCCTCGTTGGCCTAGTGGTCCTAAGCACGACTGCTACGCTAGAGGTCTTGGGTTCGATTCCCAGGTCGAGCAAAGTGCTATTGGGTTTTTCTATGAAATTCTCAGTAGCAGCTCGGAGTTAGGATTTGTACCCGGTTAATGGCAAGAGGCTCGCCCCCTATTACATGGGTCTAAACATACCGGCGAACTGTGGATGTACATTGGTACACCTCTGCCTAACCCTTCGGGGAATACAGGCGTGATGGTGTGATGGTAAAAATGTACGGTCCCAGTGCGGGCCGCGGGTCCTAACTAGTGTTTTCATAATACTCTCGTGTGATATGATACCGATCAAGTATTAATGTTCAATTAATTTGTACTTTCTAAGTTTATCTCGGACATCACTGCCATCGGTGCAGAAAAACATCGTGAGGAAACCAGGACTTGTAATTAACGTACGTGGTGATCAATCCTCGTGCCTTCTCTGTATGAGAAGAGGCCTATGCCCTGCAGTGAGACAGTTATATTTCACAGCCACAGTGACTTACGCCTTCTCTAAAGATAGCCACAATGTCCGGTCCTGCGCTGCCCGCATCCAGCGATTTCTCGCGACCTTTACCAGGACTTCGGTTCACCTCGTGGCTTCCTACACTGCGCATTCCGGTGCGTGGTCACCACTCGACAGCTAGACGACCCTTCCGGCCCCACTCTACAAGCTATGTGCCTGCAATGGCGGTTACCTTAGTTCTTCAAATAACATTTATCTGTAGTAAATAAATAAATTTCCTCTCTCAGGCTGAAGGAGGGTTCGTGTTGAAGTGTGCAGATCTTCTAGAAGTGTCTTGGAGGCTGGAGAACAAATGGTCACCGGTCGCGCCTTTCCATCACAGGATGAAGTTTGATTTGGAGTATATGGGTAAGTTCGCTTGAACCAAGATAAAACCTATTAAATATAACTTATTCTAACTGCCTCCTAGTGGTCCTAACCACGACTGCTACGCTAGAAGTCTTTGGTTCGATTCCCAGGTCGAGCTCTGTTATTGGGTTTTTTTTATAAAATTCTCAGTAGCAGCTCGGAGTTAGGATTTGTGCCCGGTTAATGGCAATAGGCTCGCCTTTACATTCGACCTAAACATACCGGCGTGTGGGTGTACATTGGTTACACCTCTGCCTAACCCTTCGGGGAATATAGGCGTGGTGGTATGTAAGTTCCACTGAGATCTTGTATATTAATAATTAATCTCAACATTCCATATTCCAGATGAGTCCTACATTAAAATAATAACACAGGCCCATAAGCAACTTTTAGACCCTACTCTACAAGCTGACGACCGCACCTTACTCCTAGCCAAGATTATAACCACATGCCTCGAAGCCCGAGGTCCTATAGACCCGGAATCGGACCTAGAGTCCAAAACAACAGAAAGAGACAACGATACTGATAAAAGAGATAGCGAGACTGAGAAACGAGATAGCGAAGTCATGGCCCCCCCTAAAAGTCTTCCTAAAAAAGGTAAACAGAAGACCAAGGATAGTTTACCACCCAATGATGCTGTGAAAAGGAGTAGGGATGATGATGATGGGAATAAAGGAGCTAAAAAGATAAAAAGTAATGTACCTATTGAAGGTAAGAAAAGTTCTGGAGAAAACAATCCAAGGAAGAGCAAAATTAATGAAGTAGCACCGGAGATGAGTAAAAAAAGAAAGTTAAATGAGGTTAATAAAGTTGTCAGCGCTAAAAATGTAGATGATGTTAATACTAAAGCGAAAGAAATTGAAGATAGAAGCGCTAAAAGTCACTCTAAACAGAAGATTGTTAGAGAATCTGCAATAGCTGATGATATTAAAATTAAAAATAATGATATAACAGCTAAAGATACAAATCCGAAGTCTAAAACAAGAAATTTAGAAGACGATATTACTAAAAAGAAAGAAATTGAAAATAAAAATCCTAAAACACTGTCAAAAACGAAAATTGTAAAAGAATCTACAATAGCTGATGATATAAAAGCTAGAAATAATGATATAACAGCGAAAGATACAACTTCAAAGTCTAAAATTAAAAATTTAGAAGACGGTAATACTAAAACTAATGAAATTGAAAATAAAAACGTAAAAACACAGTCAAAAACGAAAATTGTAAAAGAATCTACAATAGCTGATGATATAAAAGCTAGAAATAATGATATAACAGCTAAAAATACAAATACGAAGTCTAAAACTAAGAATTTAAAAGAACAAACTACTGCAAAAGCAAAATCTAAAATTCTCAAAGACGCTAAAAATCAAGAAACAGAAGATAATGATAACCCTAAAGATGGTCAAAATAGAGAAAGTACAGCGAAAAACAAAATGGTCAAGGTACCTGATGAGACAGGAAAAGTGAAAAATGTTGCCAAAGCTAAAAATGTGGCTTCGAAAGAGATTGGTAACTCTGGTGATGTTAATAATGCAACCAATAAAAAGAAAACCAAAAGTGTTGCCAATGGGAAAAGTAAAGAAAATATAGAATCTAATAAGATGAATAAAGATGCTGCAATGAGTATGATTACAGAAAAAACTTCTGCTGTTAGCAAAACTACAGATAAAAATGTTGATAAAATTGACAAAGGCAAAAATATTGACGGACCTAAAGTAAAGAATGTAGCCGATGCAAAAAACGACAAGGAAACAGCTAAAAAAGCCAGTGAAAAAAACATAAATGTTGACAGCTCCAAAAACAATGATCAAGTTGAAAAGGCTTCTGTGAAAATTGTTAAGAAAAATAAAGAAAAGGTACCAGAAGTCACTAATAAAGGGTCCGAGAAAATTGTTACGGAGAAAACAGTGAATAAAAAGGTTAAAAATGACGAACATTGTATTAAAAAAGTTACGGAACAAAACAAGGATAAAACATCTCAAATAACTGCCAAAGTTGCAGAGAAACTAGTTAAAGTCAAACCTGCAGCAATCAAAGATATACCAGAAAAAATCAACAGCAATTTAATACCAAAAAACCCAAAACAAACCAACAAAAATACCAAAAAACCGATAATTCACAAAATAGCCTCGCATAGGAACTCTTTGAAACCACAGAATCCGCCTAAAACTTTGAAAGCTGGCAACATTCAAAGTTTTAGCGCTGGCAACACTGAAAAAGAAAATAGCGGGAAGGGGACAAAGATTCCGCAGAAAAAAATGTCTACAATCAGTGAGGGTTCTTCCAAGAAGAATATGTTGAGAATGAGTCCAAGTAAGTATTATTGAATGGCCAACTAGCCGACGGTCCACCTGATGGTAAGTGGTCACCGCTGCCTATACACATCTGCAATACCAGAGGCCTTGCTAATGCGTTGCCATCCCAGAGACAAAGTTGAAGTCATGTGCCTGTAACTACACCGGCACCCATACCCTTCACGCCGGAACACAGCAACGCTGCTTTGCAGCAGAAATAGGTATGGTGGTAGTACTTCCCCGGACGATCTCCTTCACAAAGAGCTTTACTACTATATTAGTCGCCACGAGTCGTGAGCACAATTGTCAAGTTAATTTTTGTGTTCCTTTCATGGTTTTTTTTGAACTTTACATCTGAAGTTATTTTTCATTTTGTAGATTTTAACTGCTTTTGAACTGCCCCGTTGGTCTCGTGGTCGCAAGCGCGACTCATGAGCGTGGGGTCCCGGGTTCGATTCCCAGGTCGGGCAAAAAGTGTTATTGGGTTTTTCCATTAGGATTTGCTCAGTAGCAGCCCGGAGTTAGGAAGTTTGTGGTGTGACACCCCCGTGCCTCGGAAAGCACGTAAAGCCGTTGGTCCCGGCTGTCATTCGTAGATCTTTGACAGCCGTTACGGATAGTCAGAAGCCAGGAAGTCTGACAACCAGTCTAACCAAGAGGTACCGTGTTGCCCAGTAACTGGGTTGTGGAGTTGTTTTTCAAATACTAATTTATTTTCAGGACAAATCCCTTCGAATTTCAAGACGCTGTCCCAACAGACGTTTAAACAGAAAATGGGTAAAACTACAAACATTCCACGTGAGTATTTTAAGTACATACGTAATGGAATACTTCACAAAGAGTGTCCGTGGAGTTTCGTGCTCGTTCTTCTCCATAGAGACTTGGGATGGATAACCATCAAGTGACTTCTTCCGCTCTAGGCGGAGCGGAAGGGAGTGAGATTCTTACTGACTAAAATCCATCCGGGTTCCTCCTAATGTCCTTTGTGTTCCAGGGCCGCGGTGACTCTTTCGAACAAATTCCGTAATCTTGACAGGCACGGGCCCTAGCGAGACTCGTCTATTATGCTGATATCTCTGAGAGGCGCGTGTGGAACAATGCGCCGCCGACTCGGGTCTGGTTCTGATCGGACGGTGCCTACGGTGGCCGGGAATCGCTCTGCGACTCCCGACGCCCGGGGCGTCATTTCCATAGAGATCTACCTACGTTTTGGAACGAGCAACTAGCTTCAACTTTCTGACTAACTGAACGAGTCCTTGGCATTAGCAATAGCTTAAAAAAAAATAGCTTTGAGGCGGTCTCATGAACATATCGGTGTCGCGCTCGCTTTAGCATGTCGGTGACGCGGTCACATTGGCATTGACTTGATTTTACAAAAAAAAAATTGAGTAATCTCCGACAGAAGAATAAAGATCCCTACGGCAGCTAACAAAAGAGCTGATAACCTTGAAACGGCTGAACCGATTTTGATAAAACATATCTAAGAACCATCACTAGAAAATAATTTTAAATAAAAAACCGCATTCAAATCGGTTCACCCGTTTAAGAGCTACGGTGCCACAGACAGACAGAAAGACACGTCAAACTTATAACACCCCTCTATTTGAGTCGGGGGTTAAAAATTAAAAAAAATTTAGTAGTCCCCGACAGAAAAATAAAATTCCCTACCGCAGCTAACAAGAGCTGATAACTTTGAAACCGCTGAACCGATTTCCATCAAACATACCTAAGAACACTCCCGACTAATATACCTTTCAAACCAAAAAACTAAATCAAACTCGGTTCATGCGTTCGGGAGCTACGATGCCACAGACACACACACAGACACGTCAAACTTATAACACCCCGTCGTTTTTGCGTCGGCGGTTAAAAATGAAGCTGCATGATATTAAAAATTTTCTTTTTAGAAGTCGGTTAAAAATATTTTCTTGTTTCAGGTTTATTGAAAAAGCCAGCTCCGAAGGCATAACTAACATCATGTGCCTAATTAATAAAGAATTATGTTTTTAAGTGAAATCAAATAAAAATACATATTTTTTGTACTAAAAACATCTTTTATTTATTAAAATTAATATTCTACATTATAAAGTCATGAAAGAATTGTCACTAAATTCTACATTAAATTGAAAATATATTCTTAAAATTAATTTTATGTCAAAGTTACTTAAAACTAAAAAAAATAATAATCAAAATGGTAGAAAATAAAAAGTCACAAAGAATGTTCGTCGTAAGAAAATTAATTTGTACATCAATATGTCGCCAAAAACGGATAGTTTTTATGAGTATCGCCCATTCTGTAAATAGAAAAAGAATTTATTACAATTTTGTGAGCTTTTGTCATCATATCAGCCGGATGACGTCCACTGCTGGACATAGGCCTCCCCTAAAGATAGCCACAATGACCGGTCCTGCGCTGCCAGCAATTTTCCGGGCAACACTATACCTCTTGGTTAGACTGGTTGTCAGACTTCCTGGCTTCTGATTTTCCGTAACGACTGTCAATGATTTACGAATGACAGCCGAGACCAACGGATTTACGTGCTTTCCATGGCAATCCAATAATCCATGTCCAGACGGAGGACTCTTCGTTGGTGTTAGAAATGGTAGGGAGCCACCTCTTCAGAGGTTGCACCTCGCTCTTGATGGCTCTAAGGCCAGAGGTTTGACTGACTTGTAGAAATTCTGACGGCTTTTAAGCTTTTATGTCACTTAGCCCATATCATCCCAGTGTTCCATTTTTGAAAAAAAAACTAATTTAAAAATGCATTCAAAAATTATAATAAAAAAATAAAAAAGTATCCGTTTCAAAAATGGAACACTGGGATGATATGGGTTAGCCATGCAGGGGGCGCCGTGGGTCGTTCATTTTGCTTCTCTCGGCGGAGTTCGCAATGGTTCTATGGATTTCACACACACATACCATCACGCCTGTATTCCCCGAAGGGTTAGGCAGAGATGTACCAATGTACAGTCACAGTTTGCCGATATATTTAGGTCCCACGTAATAGGGGGCGAGCCTATTGCCATTAACCGGGCACAAATCGTAACTCCGAGCTACTTGATTAAGTTGCCTTCCGGCTCCATCATCAGACCAGCTCTGTGACATCATTATGTTGCATGTGATGATGGAGTTTATCATGGATATCAATGACATCGGTGAAGGAAAACATCGTGAGGAAACCTTGACTTGTAATTAATGTAAGTCAGAAATCGCCGATCGCCGTGATTAATGCTCGTGCCTTCTCTATATGAGAAGAGGCCTTTGTCCTGCAGTGGGACAATGATAGGCTAGTATTATTATTTTATTATTAAGTAATAGGTATTGGAGGGGTAGTTACTTACCCTTTGAAGGTAAAAGTGCGTTTATTTTTATTGAGCGCGTTCAGTGCGTCTATCTGCAGCTTGTCCAGCGTGAAGGTAAGGGCTTGCAAGTTATCCCACAGGTGGGCAGCCGACGATGCCTTCACCACCACGTTGTGACCATTCTCGATCTGATATCTAGAGAAAGAAAGGTTTTTAAACACGTATAGGAAATAATGGATTAATAATTAATGGGAATTATATGGCAGATGTGAGTGGCAACGCCGGGAGAGGACGCCCTAGAAAGGCCTACCCTGACCTTATTGGTGGGGTTCTTCAGAAAGGTCGAGTGCGCAGTATTCGTAACCGGCGTGCTTGTATGAACAGATGTAAGAACGTGTGCGAGGCGAAAGAAGTATGTAAGGATCGTAGCAGGTGGCGTTCTGTGGTTTCTGCCTTTATGTATGTATGTATGTATAGGAAATAATATTATTCTATCCTATCAAGTTTCGCTCATGTCGGCAATCTCAATGGAGACTAGTCAAGTACGCTGGAAGTAGTCTATGCAAACACAGGGGCACTCCCTCTTCCCTCACTCCCATAGTCCGATGGGACGGCAGTCCGACACGACCAGGGAGAGATCAAGCGCAGGACCAACGGCTTTACAAGCTTTTCGAGACACGGGGGTGTCACACCACCAACTTCCAAACTACGGGCTGTTACTGAGAAATTCCTTATAGAAAAACCAAATAACTCTTTGTCTGCGGTTCGTCCCGGACCAGGGACCACAAAAATCGCGCTTTTGACCGCTATAATATCATAGTTATACCTTATAAGGAGCTGCGCAGGCGTCACACTTAAGCCAGACGCCATTACTTTGACCAATGCATCATCAATGACTGGGGTTGTAGAATTCTTGTACTCGGCGGGCGTTCCCTGTAAATTCAAGCATAATATTTGTGATCCACGATTCTATCATTACATACCATCACGCCTGTATTCCTCGAAGGATTAGGCAGAGGTGTACTGATGTACACCTACAGTTCGCCGGTATGTTTAGGTCCCATGTACTACGGGGCGAGCCTATTCCCATTAACCGGGCATAAATCCTAATTCCGAGCTGCTACTGAGAATTTAATGGAAAAGCCCAATGACATTTGTTTTGCTCGATTTGGGTATTGAACCCAAGACCTCTAGCGAAGCAGTTGCACTTTGGACCACTAGGCTAACGAAGCAGTCATTATTCACAAACAAATTGTTCATTACTCATAAAAATCGATTTGTCGGGAGCTGGCTCCAAGATGCATAAGAAATACAGGAGTCGAAATCGCTAAAATGGGACCCGCGGGCAGCGGGCTTGGAGTCAGTTCGTCTCTCCAACAAAAACAGGCCCAAGAGTAGGCGTGTATGGTGGATCTTTCGATGGGAAACAAACAGACGGCCCACGTGATGTTAAGTGGTCACCGCTGCCTATACACATCTGCAATACCAGAGGCCTTGCAAACGCGTTGCCATCCCAGAGACAAAGTTGAAATGTCTCATGTGCCTATAATTACACCGGCACTCATACCCTTCGAACCGGAACACAGCAACGCTGCTTTGCGGCAGAAATAGGTATGGTGGTAGTACTTCCCCGGACGAGTTCCTTCACAAAGAGTTCTGCTACTGCTAGTTTAACTTACCTTAGAGCCGAGGACTCCGAAACAGCTGAGTGTAATGCTGCGTTCAGCGCAGAAGGCGTGCAAGCGTTGTTGGGAGAGGTATGGATGGCATTCCACCTGCAAGAAGGTTATAACATATAATTGCTAGATTTATGATAACCTGTCGGGCGAGCGGTGAATGCACCCCCGACCATAGGCAGAGGTTTTGCGCCGGTAAGAGTCCGGCATGACCTTTCGTCACACCCACGTTGGAGGAAGCCTATGAGGATTTCCACCGCGCACCGAAAAAAGGTTTAAGACTTGGTTGACGCAGTAGTTGAGCGATTAGCTGATGCGCTGCGTGCTGTGGGTTCGTTTTTCACACGGAACAAATATTTGTATAGATTACTGATAGTTGTTCCGAGTCTGGCTGTTTGTGTATGTGAGTTTATATGTTTGTAAACGCACCCACGATACAGGAGAAATTCCTAGCGTGGGCCAACGTATTTTATTTAAAATAAAAGGCGATTTCCCTGTCCTATTTGCTCAGACAGACGCCGTAAAGTGTCTATCTAATGTTACAGCAATGTGTCTTGACACCCCGTAGGTTTGTAAACGCACCCTGGTGTGGGGAGTTAAAGAAAAAAATTACTACCGCAGCTAACAAAAGAGCTGATAACTTTGAAACCGCTGAACCGATTTCTATCAAACAAGGCTAAGAAACTCCCGACTAACAACACCCCGTCGTGTTTGCATCGCTGGTTAAAAAGGATTCCGCGCAAAAAAACTAAAGCCCCGTGATCGAGTGATGACCGACATTAACATAACACTCGTAACCAGCGTGCTTGTATGACCAGATGTATGAACGTGGACGAGGCGAAAGGAGTATGTAAGGACCGTAGCAGGTGGCGTTTTGTGGAGTCTGCCTACCCCCCATGGGAAAAAGGCGTGAGTTTATGTATCTATTTACGATATTTACGCGAATGAAGAAGTACAGGTTAAAAATATGACACTTACCTGATTAATAACTGGCTTCAGCTTCCCCTTGTCAAGAATCCTTTGTATTTGCTGAGAATTGAAGTTGCTGACTCCAATGCTCTTGGCGAGGCCCTTAGTCACCAGGCCTTCCAAACCGAACCAGGCATCTAAGTAGTCGCTCTGGGAGTATTGCATGACGGTGGCGATTTTTGGAATCGGATCTGAGCCTTCCTGTTGCAAAAAATTAACACACTTATTATTTTACTTATAAAAAATGCGAATCTGCCTCGTTAGCCTAGTGGTCCTAAGTCCGATTGCTACGCAGCTCGGAGTTAGGATTTGTGCCCGGTTTAATAGGCTCGCCCCCTATTACATGGGACCTAAACTTACCGGCGAACTGTGGGTGTACATTGTTTGACCTCTGCCTAACCCCTCGGGGAATACAGGCGTGATCGTATGATGGATGGCAAAACGCCAATGGGCAGGGCACATAGCCCGTAGATTGGACGGCCGTTGGGGTCGTAAGGTGACCGAGACGACCACGTACCGGAAGGCGCAGCGTGGGAAGGCCCCCCACAAGGTGGACCGACGACCTGGTAAAGGTCGCAAGAAATTTTTGGATGCGGGCAGTGCAACCGGTCATTAGGGCTATTTTTAGGGGAGGCCAATGTCCCGCAGTGGACGTCGTTCGGCTGTTAGGATGATAATGATTATAAATGCGAATGTAAAGATGGATGGATGTTCGTTACTCAATCATGCCAGAACGGCTGAACGGATCTGGATGAAAATTGGCACAGAAATAGATTAGCGTTGGAGAAGGATACAGCCTACTTTTAAATCCGCCGCTTCATCTGGGTCCACGGTGCTATTTAATACATTTACAGGCACATGACATCAGCTTTGGGTAATTGGTATGATTCAGATATTAATAAAGAAAAGTATAATAATCACAATAAATATAGGTCTGAAATCGCCAATCCGCCTTGAGCAGGCGTGGTGTTCAATGCTCGTGCCTTCTCTGTATGAGAAGAGGCGCCCTTTGTCCTGCAGTTTACACTGGCACTTTTAATAATACGAACCTTATTATTTATTTATTTATATATTCATGGAAGACTTACAGCTAAATTAAACAGAGTATAAAATAGTAGGTGAAACTGACAGCCAATTACAAGTCTTCACTTATAAAAACAGACTGGCAGAGATGGTGTGGTGGTGTTCCCAATAAGGTTGGTATTATTAAAAGTAATAAAATTTAAGTAACTCCCAACAGAAGAATAAAGATCCCTACCGCTGCTAAGAATAGAGCGGATAACTTTGAAACCGCTGAACTTTTACTTTCAAATAAAAAAACTGCATACAAATCAATTCACCCGTTTAAGAGCTACGGTGCCCACAGACAGACGCAAAGACACACAGACACGTCAAACTTGTAACACTCCTCTTTTTAAGTTGTAGGTTAAAACCCTAAGGTTAACTTTAACCACAGGAGAAATTCCTAGTGTGGGGCAATGTTTTAAAAAAAAAAAAAAAAAAATTCATTAATTAAATTAACTTGGCTTACCTTAAAAGACATTGGGTTGTGAATCAAGTAGAGGTCAAAGTAGTCAAGTCCCATGTTCTCTAAGGATGTCTTGCAGGCGACCTCCACGAGGTCTGACCGGTGGAACGTACTCCAGAGCTTCGATATGATGTACAGATCCTCACTGTCAACATAATAAATACTTCAAAATTCTAACATTGGCAGACCCTTGACAGTTGTGACAACCAGTTGTATCAATGTAAACCGCTAATCATTGGAACTTTGCATTTCTATAATTATGAGAGCCAGATATATGGGTAAGAGGTCTAGGCATTCGCGGGAGCGGAGCAGTAACCAAAGACGTAACTGAACGCGGTGACCATACCTATTTCTACCGCAAAGCAGCGTTGCTATGTTCCGGTTTGAAAGGGTATGGGTGCTCGTGTAGCTACAAGCACATGACACATTTTAACTTTGTCTCTGGGATGGCAACGCATTTGCAAGGCCGCTGGTATTGCAGATGTCTATAGGCAGCGGTGCCCACTTAACATCAGGTGGACCGTCGGTTAGTATGCCATGTCCGAAACAAGAAAAAAGAAAGTTAATTTCACTCACCGCTTCACGGTGCCGTCGTCAATTTTGGCTTTAATAGCCTGCCCAATTTCCTTCTCATTGCCATAGATGTAGGCAGTGTCTATGGCTCGGTAACCCATGTCGATGGCTGCCCCAATCACGTGCTGCAGTAAGCGGGGATCCACCTGTGAACAATGTATATCGTAGCTCATTGTAAAGGAGCTGGTCAGGGAAGTACTACCGCCATACCTATTTCTACCGTAAAGCAGCATTGCTGTGTTCCGGTTTGAAGGGTATGGGTGCCGATGTAGTTACAGGCACATGACACATTTCAATTTGGTCTCAGGGATGACAACGCATTTGCAAGGTCTCTAGTATTGCAGATGTCTATAGCCATCGGTGACCAGTCAATATCAGTCTTGGGTTCGATTCCCAGGTTGAATAATAAGTGTTATTGGGTTTTTCTTTAAAATTCTCAGTAGCAGCTCGGAGTTAGGATTTGTGCTCGGTTTAATGGCAATAGGCTCGCTTACATGGGACCTAAACCGGCGAACTGTGGGTATACATTGGTACACCTCTGCCTACGAGAAATACAGGCGTGAGGGTATGCATGTATGTATAGCTAGAAAAAGGCTAGGCAGGTGATGAAGATCAGGCGATATTAGTGGTGACTTACCAAAGCGGTCCCCAAAGCCAGGACCGGGATTTCCGTGCCATCAGCTAAAGGTAAGTAAAGCATATCTTCAAGCCTTCCGAATTTCGTCTTTCCAGTGGTCAGCTCCTCAATTTTCTTCAAGTAGACCTCTTCAGATACCACTGGGGCTGCTGAAGTCTTTGTAACAGATGTTCTAATGGTGGTTGATTCGTACCTTGCACGGGCTGTTTTCCCCTGTAAAAAGATTTTGGATTTATTATTTGAGGTCTTCGTAGAGCAGCTCGTCCGGGGAAGTGCTACCGCCTTACCTATTTCTGCCGCAAAGCAGCGTTGCTGTGTTCCGGTATGAGGGGTATGGGTGCCGGTGTAATTACAGGCACATAACACTTTGTCTCTGGGATGGCAATGCATTTGCTAGTCCTCTGGCCTGTTTGTCACTCAACGATGTTTAAAAAATAATAATTTATATCTATCTTACTACAGCCTTAGAATTAGAAATCACTACATAGTATAAAACAAAGTCGCTTTCTCTGTCCCTATATCCCTATGTATGCTTAAATCTTTAAAACTACGCAACGGATTTTGATGCGGTTTTTTTAAATAGATAGAGTGATTGAAGAGAAAGGTTTATATGTGTAATAACATCAGCATTGCACCCGCGCGAAGCCGGGGCGGGTCGCTATTCCTTAATAAAAACAAAAAGGAAAATAAAACTAAATGGCATTTAATTAAATTCTTTTCTTACTACTATCTTATATGCGAAAGTTTGAAAGGATGGATGTTAGTTACTGAATCACGCTAGAACAGATCTGGATGAAAGTTGGTGTAAATATAGTTTAAATAGTCTGGAATAATACCACATAATAGGCTTCCTTTTGTCTCGGAAACAGTACAAATGGGCGGGAAACGAGTATTTTCAATCTAAAAATTGAATCAACCGAGTTGTCAAATACAAAATTCGAATTAGAAAAAAAAAATGTCGTCCCATTACAAATAATGGATTATATATTACAAATATAATTTACTTACGATCACAAATAAACATATGGAGAATAAAAATATTCGTAAACACTTCATTTTATTTAATTACGCTAACTTACTTCTTCAAAAATAATGTTTCAATTCAATGTTAATGTTTAAAACTGTTTATGGGGACCACGATCCACAAATGACATAAAATCGTTAAGATTTCCAATTACGGTTCAATAAAATGTCAATTTTAAGCTAAATAATATTCAGGAATACCCACATTTTGTTAATAAGTAATCAATTGACACACTACTTGAACGGAAAGTTAGAAAAAAATATGGAAGGTCCCTACGTATCTTGGCAAATCTTAACATATTAAATTTATCTTAGCGTTTTTATCTAAAAACAGAGATTTTAAGACATTGCATGTATGTATTCTGGTTAGTTTTGTCAAAACAAATCATGTCATAATTTCTCAAATTTTTCCAAACTAAACGCTGATTAATCGGTTAATGGCAATTTGATCTAAAAGTGCCAGTACATCTCTGCCTAACCCTTCGGGGAATACAGGCGTGATAAGTGGTAAAATTTAATACAGTGTGGGAAGCCCACGAGATGGACCGACGTCCTGGTAAAGGTCGCTTGAAATCGGTGGATGCGGGCAGCGCAGGACCGGGCATTGTGGCTATCTTTAGGGGAGGCCTATGTCCATCAGTGGACGCCGATCGGCTGATATAATAATATGTACTTTCTTTTACCTTTTTTTCACTGAGAACTGAAAACAGCTTGAGGAAACCTGGGCTTATAATGAACATAAGTCTGAAGTCGCCAACCCGCCTTGAGCAATCGTGGTGATTAATGACCGTGCCTTCTCTGTATGAGAAGAAGGCTTTGCCCTGGGGATGCAAAACTGTACCTGGTATTGTAAAACTTACCTCAAACAAAGCTATCTTTTCGAGAACCGACATTTTCTTCGGCATTTCTTTTAAATTTATCTCTTTTTTAACACTCTCTCTCCTACTAAAGTCTACAGACTTGATTCTTCCCAATATTCTCTTCACCTGTCCATGGACCGCATCACCTAAATCTAATTCCGCTAAAGATTTAGCCCTTTTTAATTCTTCTGTAGAAGTTGTAAATTCATCTACGCCGTAAGCGCTTCGTGTTAATTGATTTCCATCTCTAGGTACATCGAAATTGAATCCAAATTCATTTGTTTTGTTTTTGTTAACGTTCGTATAGAAGTATTGTTTAAAATCTGTTGTAGAAGTTAGGAAGTCATCTGCCTCTGATCGCTTGCTTTTTGTTATTGTATTTTCAACTTTATTTGTGTCGTATTCAAGTTCATATTTGGCTTCGTATGTGCTTTCTTCTACTGTTTCTGCTGGAATTTCATAAACATCATCTGTACCTGACTTGATGAAAGTCCAAATTTCAGTTTCATTAGATTCTTGTCCTAAATCATTTGAGGAGTTAAAGATTTCATCTTCTGTTTTATCACAATCAACGTCAGTTTCTATCGGAACAGGTGTGTTAACTGGTGTCTTTATATGACTTTCGTCCTTACTCTTATTAGTAATAAAGTATAATTTCCTTTTCACATTTTCTATAGTAGCATGTTTATTTAGTTTAGCTGCTACTGGCTCTTCATCTACAAGTTCCGGATCGCTGAGTGACTCTCCAGGGTATGTTTCAATTGGAATTTCAACTTTAGTGACAATATCTTTAAGGTCTTTATTCTCTTGTGAATTGAGACGGATAAGCATAGGTAGAGGATTGAACTTAGGTGTGTGTTTAAAAGGATCCAGCTCAAAAGATTCGGGTAGAATTTTAGCAATTTCTGTCTTACTGTCATCAGCTTCTTTATCATCATCTATTTCAGTAATTTCAACTTTATTTTTATCAGTATTAAGGTCGATTGGTGCTTGAAATATCCTCCCTTGCCCTACGCGAGTTTCATACGATATAAAGTCTACTTTGCCTGGTAATGTTTTAGCAATTTCTTCTAGATGTTCGGCTTTAACCACATCTATTTTATCGACAAGGGTTTTATTTTCTTCTACTTGATGTTCCCAAGCTTTTAAATCAAGTTTACCTACTCTTTCAACACTCGTCTGCTTAGACAAGGTGGTAACACCTTCTACTGTATCTTCAGTCGAGCTAAAATATACATTATCATGTAACGTTTCACTCACTTCAGCTTTAGATTCATTGGCAACAAATTCCGCTTCAAATTCAATTTTACCTAACAAGATTTTCGCTTCTTGTATCTGATTTTCTGAAGAAACGAAGTCTATTACTCCTGGTAGTATTGTAGCCACTTCTTCTTGGCTACTGGCGATACTAAAATTTACAGTTTCCGGCAAAGTTTTCACAGTTGCAACTTGAGTTTCATTACTATTAAAATCAATGAATCCCAGCAATGGTTTCGCTGTATCAGCATAATTTTCAGTGACACCCAATTCTATTTTATCTGGTAAAATACTAGCTCCTTCAATCGGACCTCTAGAGGAACTTAGATCGTTTTGACCACTAGAAATTGTAGCAATATTAGCTTTATTTTCTCTTCTATTAAGCTCGTTATTACCTTGCACGTTCTCAGTAGCTCTAGGTGGTTTTCTGTGATTTTTAAAATCAACTCTTCCCGACAAAGCCTTTGCCATTTCAGCGTCTTTAGTTTTTCTGAGGTCAGTTTTACCAACAAGGGTTTTATTAACTTCTACTTTACTTTGCCATAAGCTGAGGTTAATTTTTCCAGGTTTCGGTTTAGTGCTTACTTCTTTATGACTAGCTTCAGGTTTTAAGTTTATTCTAAGATCAGTTATTATTTTCGTATGTTCAATTGGACTTTCAGCTCTTGTATAACCGATTTCTTCTTTTAAAGTTTTGTTGGTTTCATTTTGAGTACCGTTTACTTCACCTGGTAGCATTGTTGCTATTTCAGTTTGTATTTCATAAGACTTAGAGTCTGTAATGCCTGGTAGAGCTGTGACGTCATCTACAATGTAGTCGTGAGTCTTATCATTTCTCGCTTTTGAAGTGTGTGCGACTTTAAACTTACCTACTTTACCTTCTTCATTATTTAAGTCTATTTTCGCAGGTAAAATAGTCACACCATGAGTTTTATTATTATCTTCTGTCAAGTCATTGTTTCCTGGTAAGTCTTTGCTTACTGGGACATGACTTTTAGAATCAACCTTTCCAGGTAATGTTTGAGCGATTTCATTAAGACTCTCTTCTCTATAAAGTTCAATTTTGTCCACGGAACTTTTATTAATTTCTACTTGAGAAGACCATGAATTAAGATTGATTTTGCCTGGCTTAGTTTTGCCGATATCAGTTTCGTAGTTTATTCTAGACGGGAAGATTGTTGGCATCTCAATTACACTGGGTTCTCTTTGAATAAGAGCTTTGTCGTCTACAGTTTTAGGTTCAATTTTACTTTCTTGTGCTTTAAAATCAATGATTTCTGGTAAAATTGTAGACGTTTCTATATCTTTTGTTTCTTGTTGCTGATGTATAGCGATAGCTTCATTTGTTTGTTGTATTTCTGAGAAATTATGTGCATACCTATCTTCAGGTTTCCTATCTCCTCTAATAGTTTCATTTCTATATGTAACTTCATCGTAATTTATTCCAATTTCAACCTTACTTGCTTCTTGTAAGGGTTCAGATTGTGGTGGTTCCTTTAGTACTTCGTCTACTATCTTTGGTCTGTCTGCACTATTTGTCCGGCTTAGGTTCGGCGGTACGTATTTGCATTTTATTTTGCGTACTGGTAGTTCTGTAGTTGGATACGGTTCGTTTGGTTCCATGCGCTGGAAGAAAAAAATATAAAATTAAAAATTTTAAGTAACCACCGACAGAAAAATAGGAATCCCTACCGCTGCTGACAAAAGAGCTGATGACTTCAAAACCGCTGAACCGATTTCCATCAAACATAGCTAAGAACACTCCCGACTAATGCACCTTTCAAAGATAAAAAACCAAATCCAAATCCCGTTCATGCGTTCTGGAGCTAAGATGCCACAGACAGACACATACACACGTCAAACTTATAACACCCCGTTGTTTTTGCGTCGAATCTTAGTAAGTATATAAAATATCGTTCATCCTATACATCAAAGGAACTTTCAAAGTATGATAGAAACATGATAAATTAGCAATACATGACTGCGTACGGAACCCTACTTTTGCGACCGTACTCTTAAAAAGCTTTTACACGATTATATAAATTAATTACAAAATATTTATTCCTAACTAAATTTTAATTCAAGCATTGTAATCTACACTTACCTCAAAAATAGCAATTTTAGATAATACAGACTTCTTTTTAGGCAGCTCTTCGGCGGCTTCCTTCTTAGAAATGACCACAGCTTCCTTTGTTATCTTATCTTTAATCCTACTTACATTTCCTTTAAGAATCGTGACTTCAACGACATCACTATCCTTCTCATCCGTTGGTAAATTACTATATTCTTTCTCGCTCTTAACGGTGTCTGTTATTGTAGAATTTTCAATATGTTTGGTACCATCTAAGCTCATTTGCGTACCAATTTCTCTAGATACTTTCAAGTCTCTGTCAACAATTTGACTTATAACACTCATTTGCGTACCAAATTCTCTAGAGCTCTTTGAATTTTCGATCTCTTTGGATGCTTTAAAACCTCCATCAATAGTTGTGGTAACAACACTTTTACCTTCAAAACTCCTCTCTTTGGCTAGTCTAAAATCTCTATCGAATGGCGAATCTAGATATTTTGTCTCTGCAGTCATCTGTGTACCAAATTCTTTAATTAACTTGTAATTTCTTTCGCCGGCCATACCATCTACGCTCATCTGAGTTCCCATCTCTCTAGACACCTTGAAATCTCTACCAATATTCAAATCAACATTACTGCTTAGAGTAAACGTAGTCTTCTCTACATTAGTTACTTGTTCTTCAGTTTTGTATTCTGTAACTTTTTTTGTTGTTATTTTACCGGCTATGTCTTTGACTGTATCTTTTATTTTGTTCTCTAACACTGGATCTTTAAGTGTCATATTCGCTTGCTCAGTAGTTTTATCATTTAGATCTTCATTAATAGCGGTAGGTGCTTCATATTTCCATTTATTTGCATCTTTGAGTTCTTTTTTAGTAACCTTTTCACTAACGCTTCTTGAATAGGAGTTAGTTTTGACTTCGTCTGCAGGTTTCCACTCAATAGTTCTACTCATTTCAACATTTTGTATTTTACCTTTAGAAAAGCTGCGAGTGATTTTGGTATAAACTGGTATACCTACCTTGATGCCTTCTCTTTCTATTTGCTCAGTTTTCATTGTCTCTTTCTTGAGTACTTGGTTATTGTCACTTGAGATTGAATTCGCTGCTGTAGTAATGTATTCTCTGCTACTTCTTAGGTTCAAATTGCCCATTTCTCTGCTTATACCTCTGGTGAATCGTTCGGTTTTTACAGGAATGCCTGTAGCGTTTTCTCTGACGGATGTTTCTTTTGTGACTTTCTTGTTACTTCCATCTTTAATCTCTTCAATAGTAGTTACCTCTTTGATTGTATTATTTTTAGCTTCAGTACTTATTTCGCGGCTGATATTGCGAATAATTTTTTCAGTTACGACTGGTGTTCCGATCATTAGACTTTCGGTGGTTTTTGTAGTGACTGTGCGTGTTCCACCGTCTTCTAGTGCTTCTACAGTCACTGTCTCAGTACTGTTAACGTTTTGGCCATCTTTGTTAATCTCTCTAGATATGCCACGGATAATTCTTTCTGTTTTTACAGGTGTCGCGTGAGCATCTTCTATGACAGTCGTTTCTATAATATGATTTTCTTCGTCTTTAAATTCTGGATCTACCCTTGCATCTTCAATCTTATCTCTATACTCTCTTCTGATATTTTCCAAATTCTTACTTAGTTCTCTATTCAAATTTCGCTCTCTAGTCTCTTTACTAACAGTGCGGCTAAATCGTTTAGTTTTATTCCTAGTTCCATCTTTCTTATCCAAATTTTCTGCTATTGCGGTTTGTGTGGCGCTATCTTCGATAATTTCTTTTGCCTCAATAGTACCAGCCCTTTGGTCGGCGACGATACGTTTAGTAACATTACGAAACGTCCTCTCTGGCTTAGCTGGTGCAGTTTTACTATTTTCTTTAACGAACACATCGTTATCACCACTGTCTTTAATATCAATAGTTTCTGTCACTTCCATATGATGTTCTTCTCCACTCATATCCCTACTGCTTCCTCTCGAAAATCGTTTAGTCCTAATAGAAGACGCAGTGACTTTGAATCCTCCATCTTTAAGTTTGGTCTCTGTTCTTACACTCTTCTCTTTGGCTCTGTCGATTAATGCTGTTATTCTGCTTGGTCCATCTTCTTCTTTCCTTTTTAAAGCTGGTATTTTAGAGACTCTAGCTACACTTTTCTTCTCATGATCGTCTTCGTCGTACGCGTGGATTATTTCCTCGAATTTTGTCTCTATTTTTTCTGGGTCCTCCAAAGTAACTGATGGTAGTTTTTCTTCAACATCTTTCTGTTTATTATCGACTATTTCTTCGTATAGTTTGTCAAAGTCTTCTACTGCTGGTTGGAAATTGAGCGAGGTGTCCCGCTTAATGGCTTTTTTAGCATCTGTTAGTTTTGGTATTGATGATCTGCGTGGCTGAAAACAATGTAAAAGTTGGTTAGTTTCTTATAGTTTTTGGGTCATGACAAGATCTTTTTCTTTTCGGATGAATAGTTTAAGCAAATTCCTTATTCTTTACTAGCTAAATACCCCGCGATGTCACCCGCGTTCAGTTAGGTCTTTGGTTACTACTCCGCTCCTGTTAGTCGTAGCGTGATGTTCTATACGTATAAACCTTCCTCTTGAATCATTTTGTGTATTGACTCCAAAATTAGACAAATCGGTTCAGCCGTTCTCGAGTTTTAGCGAGACTAACGAACAGCAATTGATTTTTATATATATAATATTGTTTTTATAGTATTTGGCTATAATATGGCTATGTTTACCGTGGCATCAATGGCTTTTTTGTTATTTTTTGTGTTGTTTTTTTTTTACAATATAATTCCTATCTTATATTGAGAATAAACATTACTTTAAATATTGTATATAGTTAAGTTGCCTGTATTCTATCAATATTTCTACGCCATCTTGTAACCAGCCTTCTCCATATTCTGTAAAAATTGCCTTCGGGTGACCACTAACTCACTGCCGAGAAAGATTTTTACAGAATATAGCTATAACAGAATAAAAGAAAGAAACTCACTTTCTGCCCTCTCTCTTTTTGTGCTTGTCTCTCTCGTTTCACTCTCTCAACTGCGTGCCGCAGTCTGGACATAGGGATCTTGGATTTTTTCTCATCTTGGCTTTTTTCTGCAAATATTAAAAGGAAGGATTAACTTAGTACAGTCGTGCTTACGACTACGAGACCAACAGGGCAGTTACTTAAGTATATATGTTTATGTACGTGACTGTACGTGATTGGAAAGCAATACGATAATAATGGTGAATAGCACTATTTTAATCTACTACTATTTAACTTATTTAGCATGTTGTCATTGGATGGCAAACAAGCCGACGGTCCACCTGATGTTAAGTGGTCACCGCTGCCTATAGACATCTGCAATACCAGAGGCCTTGCAAATGCGTTGCCATCCCAGACACTAAGTTGAAATGTGTCATATGCCTGTAACTACCCCGGCACCCATACCCTTCAAACCGGCACACAGCGACGCTGCTTTGGACTTAGCTTCTCTTACCTTTTCCCTCCATCTTCTCTGTATCTCTTTCTCTTGTCTCAGTTAGACTGTCTGCCTGTCTCTCTGTCCTCGTCAAGCTTTCAATTCTCTCTCGTGAAATCTTGAATCCACCATTCTCTGATACTTCTTCCTGAAATTAATTAACATTAGAGTTGTTATTCAGCCGCTGAAGCGCTGCTGTCGCGCGAATTAAAGCGACTTTTAAAGATTAATTATTTGGGTTATTGATTTTTAACCCCGGACGCAAAAACAACGGGGTGTTATAAGTTTGACGTGTCTGTGTGTGTGTGTGTATGAACATCCACATGCGTCGTAAACCGATTTTGATTTAGTTATTTTTGTTTGAAAGGTGAATTAGTCGGGAGTGTTCTTAGCTATGTTTGATGGGAATCGGTTCAGCGGTTTCAAAGTTATCCGCTCTTTTGTATCTCTGCGAGATCGAATCAGAAATGAGGAGATCCGCAGAAGAAGTAAGGCAACTGAAATATTTAGTTCTCAAAATGGCGAAACTCAAGTGGCAATGGGCGGCACATAGCTTGTAGACTAGACGGCCGTTCGGGGCGTAAGGCTCTCGCACCAAAAGGCGCATTGTGGGAAAGCCCACCACGAGGTGGACCGACGATCTGGTAAAGGTCGCGGGGAGTCACTGGATGCGGTCAGCGCAGGACCGGGCATTGTGGCTATCTTTAGGGGAGGCCTATGTCCAGCAGTGGACGTCGTTCCCTGATATGATGATGTACTTTCTTTTACCTTGGACATCATTGATAGCAGCCTCGTTCGCCTAGTGGTCCTAAGCGCGACTGCTACACTAAAGGTCTTAGGTTCGATTCCCACGTCGAGCAAAAAGTGTTATTGGCTTTTTCTATGAAATTCTCAGTAGCAGCTCGGATTTGTGCCCGGTTAATGGCAATAGGCTCGTCCCCTATTACATGGGACTAAAAATACCGGCGAACTGTGGGTGTACATTGTTACACCTCTGCCTAACCCTTCGGGGAATACAGGCGTGACGGTATGTATGTATGTTTTACATTTTGTGTTGTGTTAGATTTTAGAAAAGTTGTGTGTTCTTGCCGCTATTGTGTAATTTTTTGGTTTGTAACTTGCTAGATATAACCTAGCAGGTACGTTGTAACCTTCTGGTTGTGGTGACATTAAGGGCCAAACTTCCTACTTTTCTTACGGTGGCCAATCTCAATGGAAACTAGCCAAGTACCCACGCAGTAGATTATTGATTACTAGCTACTGCCAGCGCCTTCATTCGCGTCAAATTAGATATATTATCCTACGGGAACCGTACATTTTTCCAGGTTAAAAAGTATCCTATGTGTTATTCCACACTACAATCTATCTCTGTGCCAAATTTCGTCCAGATCCGTTCAGCCGTTTAAGCGTGAAAGAGTAACTAACATCCATCCATCCATCCTCACAGACTTTCGCATTTATAATATGACATGGGTCTCGAATTACTGTTAAGCAATGTTTTAAAGTGGGGCCAAAATGTCATATAGTCTTTCCTATTGGAAAAACCCAACAACATATTTTGCCCCACTTGGGAATTGAACCCAAGACTTAGCAACAGTCACGCTCGCAGCTGCGATATTAACGGGGCAGCTGTTAATGCAACAATAATAGGAATAATTTTTATTTTTCCTAAACCACATTTTACAAAATTAAAAATTTTAAGTAACCACCAACACAAATATAAAAATCCCTTCTGTAGCTAACAAAAGAGCTGATAACTTTGAAACTGCTGAACCGATTTCCATCAAACATAGCTAAGAACACTCCTGACTAATATACCTTTAGGACAAAAAAAACTAAATCAAAATCGGTTCATGCGTTCGGGAGCTACGATGCCACAGACACGTCAAACTTATAACACGCCCTAGAAAGTCCTACTCAGACCTTATTGGGGAGGTTCTTCAGAAAGGTCGGGCGCGCAGTACTCGTAACCGGCGTGCTTGTACGACCAGATGCATGAACGTGGACGAGGCGAGAGAAGTATGTAAGGATCGTAGCAGGTGGCGTTCTGTAGTTTCTGCCTACCCCCATAGGAAAAAGGCGTGAGTTTATATATGTATGTGAAATAAAACTCAACAATACGTGCATTTAATATTTATATTCAAGCTTTTGTACACTTGTAACTACAGTTTTTCCTGGTGTTACGTCCTTTTTGAACAAATGCCGGTAACTCACCGCGATGTCCTCGCTAACAGTGACTTTTTGTAACTTCAAGTCCCCTTTGGTAAATGCAGATTCATTTTTAGTAACAGTTATCACTGGTGACAGCGTAAAATCGGCACCAGTTATTTTGATTTCGGAACTGTTATTTTTATCGTCGTCCGAACCTGTTATTTTTGTATCGGAACTGTTATTTTTGTCGTCATACTCTCTGATTTCATGAGTTCCTGGTACTTCGGCTTCGACGTTTGGTGGATTTTGATAGTCTTTTTGGATTTTTATTATTGGGATTTCTGGTGTTTCCGCCATTTTGGGTCTGAAATGTTGATTTCTGATTAGAAAGAGGTGTTGACTTTGGTACTTCCTATTATTATCATTTATTAGTAGTCTTTAAAGTTCGCTGTTGGAATTTAGTCCACAGGTTCGTACCCATTATTGTTACTAGGAACTTCCTAAGAAAAAACTTAATAACACTTTTGATTGACTTAGGAATCGAACCCAACATTTGCACTTGACCACTAAACCAACGAGGATTTTTTAATGCTCTTTTAGTAAGTTGATCATTTGATGATCACCGTCACCTACAAACATCTACAATACCAGAGCCATCAAAGGTGCGTTGTCAATTTACCATCACAAAGCAGAGCTGAAAAGTCTCAAGTGCTTATTTATAATTACAAATCCTGTAGTAGTAGTAGTAGAGCTCTTTGTGAAGGAGCTTGTCCGGGGAAGTACTACCACCATATCTATTTCTGCCGCAAAGCAGCGTTGCTGTGTTCCGTGTATAATTACAGGCACTTGAGTCATTTCAACTTTGTCTCTGTGATGGCAACGCATTTGCAAGGCCTCTGGTATTACAGATGTCTATAGGCAGCGGTGACCACTTAACATCAGGTGGACTGTGACAGCAGTCCGGTATTAGGTGCCACGTAATTAAAAATACTCTTAAAATGAAAATAAAAACGATAATATTTATAAACTTACTTGTTTTGACGCCCTTCCTTGAAAAACTTTAACAACCTACTATGTTCCACTTCCATTATTAATGATATCAAGTTTATCGAATTGATAATAATGAAGATATCATGTTTAATAAATTATCTGCCGTTTATAATTATCTAGAAAATGAAACGTCATATTACAAGTATGTAAGTAATAAATATTAGTATTAGGTATAAAGTATATCTAGGTATCTATCAATCATTGTACTTACCTACGGATATCGGAAGATTATATGAGACAGGTAGTTTTAAAATCAACGGAAATTCACTGTGTAATACTCACCATCTGCTTAGCCTTTTCCCAACTGTGTTGGGGTCGGCTTCCAGTCTAACCGGATGCAGCTGAGTACCAGTGTTTTACATGGAGCGACTGCTTTGCCTTGCCATTTTCTTTCTCTCTTCATCTAGTGACATGTCAAGTGACACGACTCAAGTTTTTTTTAAGTATTTCTTTGTTTATATATTTATTATATATATTATTCATAGTTTCCTTAGGAATGCTTATGCACAACAAGGTAAATTCGGTGCAGAGCTGGCGAATGCGCCGCTCGCGAGCCGCTTGCGTACGGCGTGCGGTTGGCTTGCGTGCGGTTATTGTCGTCCAAATAATGACGTATTGTTTTATTATTGTAAACATGTCTAATAAATTTTTTCAGATAACGGTGCATTACAGAACATGCAGACGGTGTTTGCAACGCGCTGATCGCTTTGTGACATCACAAATAAGAGCTCAAGGGGAAGAGGAAGATAATATTGCTCCAAAACAAGCAGAAGAAACACCTCTGAATATGCCTGTGATCTCTATACCAGGATTTTCCCGTGCACCTTTTAGTTCAACGAACTGTATTATGGCAGCCTGCAATCATAGACGGAACCTGCACAGGGTTAACAAGTCGTTAAGAACAAATATTTTGTATAAATAAAATATATACATTTAGTAAGAAGTTTGGGTTTGTGAAGAGCATTCGAGAGATGGAGCTTTGTGGCTCAATTTGGTGGTACACGCTCGTCCAACAATAGATACTTTTAACATAACATACCATCACGCCTGTATTCCCCGAAGGGTTAGGCAGAGGTGTAACAATATACACCCAACAGTTCGCCGGTATGTTTAAGTCCCATGTAATAAGGGGCGAGTCTATTGCCATTAACCGGGCACAAATCCTAACTCCGAGCTGCTACTGAGAATTTCATAGAAAAACCCAATAACACTTTTTGCTCGACCTGGGAATCGAACCCTAGACCTCTAGCGTAGCAGTCGCGCTAAGGACCACTAGGCTACCGAGGCAGACACTTTTAATAGTGCACAAATAGCAAATTGTGTTAACGATGTTACAAAAAAAACCGGACAAGTGCGAGTCGGACTCGCCCACCGAGGGTTCTAAAAAAATTTAATTCAAATATACCATCACGCCTGTATTCCCCGAAAGGTTAGGCAGAGGTGTAACAATATACACCCAACAGTTCGCCGGTATGTTTAGGTCCCATGTAATAGAGGGCGAGCCTATTGTCATTAACCGGGCACAAATCCTAACTCCGAGCTGCTACTGAGAATATCATAGAAAAACCCAATAACACTTTTTGCTCGACCTGGGAATCGAACCCAAGACCTCTAGCGTAGCAGTCGCGCTAAGGACCACTAGGCTACCGAGGCAGACACTTTTAATAGTGCACAAATAGCAAATTGTGTTAACGATGTTACAAAAAAAACCGGACAAGACAAGTGCGAGTCGGACTCGCCCACCGAGGGTTCTAAAAAAATTTAATTCAAATATACCATCACGCCTGTAATCCCCGAAAGTTTAGGCAGAAGTGTAACAATGTACACCCACAGTTCGCGGGTATATTTAGGTCCCATGTAATAAGGGGCGAGTCTATTGCCATTAACCGGGCACAAATCCTAACTCCGAGCTGCTACTGAGAATATCATAGAAAAACCCAATAACACTTTTTGCTCGACCTGGGAATCGAACCCAAGACCTCTAGCGTAGCAGTCGCGCTTAGGACCACTAGGCTACCGAGGCAGATACTTTTAATAGTGCACAAATAGCAAATTGTGTTAACGATGTTACAAAAAAAACCGGTCAAGTGAGAGTCGGACTCGCCCACCGAGGGTTCTAAAAAATTGAATTCAATAAATAATAAATTAAATAAATAAAAAGTATATTTATTTATGTACTAAAATTTACTTACATATTATTTCACAGACAAAGAGGGGAAAGGTATTTTTTTCATATTTTCCATTATAAATAAGAAATAATGCGTCGACTAAATTTTATAAAATATATTTGGCCATGTAGACATTATTTATAATTCCCAGGTCGGGCAAAAAGTCTTATTGAGTTTTTCCTTTTGGAATTTCTCAGTAGTTATGAATTTGGTAGTGTGACACCCCCGTACCTCGGCACCCACATAAAGCCGTTGTTCCTGCGCTTGATCTCTCCCCGGTTGTGTTGCATTGCCGTCCCATCGGACTGTGAGAGTTAGGGAAGTGGGAGTGCTCTCCTGCGTACTTGGCTAGTCTGCATTAAGATTTGTCGCCGTGGCCGGAATCTGTCTTTTTTTAATGTATGAGAATTCATCGAATGATTTCTTCCGCCTTGGGTGGAAGGGAAGCGGAAGGGAGTGTCAGACTCTTACTGACTAAAACCCACCCGTGTTTCTCCAATGCCCTTTGCGTTCCAGGACAACTGTTTAGAACAAATTCCACAACCCTGTAAGGGCCGGAATCGGTCTAGAGAATACAATATTTTTTAAGTATCACTTTATAATGCCTCGGTAGCCTAGTGGTCCTAAGCGCGACTGCTACGCTAGAGGTCTTGGGTTAGATTCCCAGGTGGAGCAAAAAGTGTTATTGGGTTTTTCTATGAAATTCCCAGTAGCAGCTCGGAGTTAGGATTTGTGCACGGTTAATGGCAATAGGCTCACCCCCTATTACATGGGACCTAAACATTCCGGCGAACTGCAGTGGCTGAACATTGTTACACCTCTGCCTAACCCTTTGGGGAATACAGGCGTGATGGAATGTTATGTCTTTATAGGGTCGAGCCGTTGGTCCCGGCTGTCATTCGTAGATCTTTGACAGTCGTTACGGATAGTCAGAAGCCGGGAAGTCTGACAACCAGTCTTTCCAAGAGGTATCGTGTTGCCCAGTAACTGGGTTGTGGAGGTCATATAGGCAGTCGCTCCATGTAAAACACTGGTACTCAGCTGCATCCGGTTAGACTGGAAGCCGACCTCAACATAGTTGGGAAAAAGGCTAAGTAGATGATGATGATCATAAGTCAATTTATCGAGGAAGGCTATATAACATCACGCTACGACCAATAAGTGCTGAGCAGCAACCAGAAACGTAACTTAATTCTGATGAAAAGACCATGTGAACGAAGTTGCTGGTGACGAACGAAGAAGCTAGTAATTCATAAATTCACCTACAATATAAAAACAATTTTAAATAAGCCATGCCATCCAACGTGGCATTGCCGCCAGTCTTTTATGCACTTTTCCGGTTGACAGCGATGCGGAGGAATTCTTGATACCATTTAGTTTTCGTTTCTCTGTGGTTATTATTAAGGATTCCTAATTTTAAGGCCGTAAATATGTAGCCATTCCTCGAAGTTCTTATGGAATAAACAAGTTAATTTTTGAGTTTTTGCGTTCGTTTACTGCACGCGATCGGTCCGACTGACGAACCAAACGCGAGCACCGTCGGCCACCCCAAAACTCAGGAAGGATCCCAAAAATCCTAGTATGAATTTGACTTTGTGCTCACGACTCGTGGCGGCGTACTATACCTGCTATAGATCCGCCCTGAGTGAGCCATCGAGGCAAACCTATCAACTACTTATTATACCAATTCGCGTTGTTATCAAAGAATTACTGCAGCTGATTATGATAAGCTAGTGCTAAGGTTTTGACAAACAAGCCAGCTGATTACATAACATATTAGTGATGACTCAATTCTGACAACATTAAGAGGGTGAGTGAAAGGCGACTAACAAAAGGGATTTATATGGCAGATGTGAGTGGCAACGCCGGGATGGGACGCTTTAGAAAGGCCTACCCTGACTTTATTGGTGAGGTTCTTCAGAAAGGTTGGGTGCGCAGTACTTGTAACCGGCGTGCTTGTATGACCAGATGTAGAACGTGGACGAGGCGAAAGGAATATGTAAGGATCGTAACATGTGACGTTCTGTGTATATGCCCTACCCCCATGGGAAAAAGGCTTGAGTTTATGTATGTACCTACTAAATTCTGACTTCAGTTTGCTGGTGGAAAGACGCGTTTTCATACACTCATAGATTCAACCGGTTGCCATTTACAGTGGCCTTTATGGAAAGCGCTCAATACTCTGCGCAACCAAGTTGGCCGCTGCAAACTTAAGTAACCCCCGACTGAAGAAAAAAATCCCTACCGCAGCTAACAAAAGAGCTGATAACTTTGAAACCGCTGAACCGATTCCATCAAACAAAGCTAAGAACAATCTCGACTAATTCACCTTTTAAACACATAAAACAAAATCAAAATCAGACCATGCGTTCGGGAGCTACGATGCCACAGACAGACACATACACACACACACACAGACACGTCAAACTCATAACACCCCGCCGTTTTTGCGTCGGGGGTTAAAATTGGAAGATTATAGATCCCACCGACTCCCAGTACGATTGTGGAGCTCCTGATCCGACAATGGCTCACTTACTACAGTGCCCACTGTCCCTACACCTGCACTTTAGAGGACATGCCACGCTACTGATGCCCCGATAAACGTGCCCACCTACTCCGGCCGAACTATGTATTAAAGATTTCAAGCCGGCGTCAAAGTTGCACGGGAAACGTACATTTTTCCGGGATAAACAGTAGCCTATGCCATGCTTAGCTATTCCAGACTGTAATCCTATCTCTGTGCCAAATTTCATCTAGATCCGCTCAGCCGTTCTGGCGTGATTAAGTAACAAACATACATCCATCCTCACAAACAATTTCGACCGCGTGGCTTATTTCACCCGCATTCAGCTACGTCTTTGGTTACTGCTCCGCTCCCGTGGGTCAAAGCAAAAACGAAATTGTTAAAAATGGTCCAGTGGTTTCGGAAGCTATTTTGAACAAACAAACAAAAAAATATTTCCTCTTAGTTTATCTAAGTATACACGTAGATAACATACCATCACGCCTGTATTCCCCAAAGGGTTAGGCCCAATGTAAACCCACAGTCCGTGGGTTACTAGGCTAACGAGGCAGTTATATACACTTAGATATAAGTCTAAAATCAACATTCCGCCCTGTGCAAGCGTGGTGATCAATACTCGTGCTTTCTCTGAATGAGAAGAGGCCTTTGCCCCGCAGTTGGGCAATTATAAGCTGGTATTACTTATTATTATTTTCCCCATTTTGTTTTTTTTTTTTATTTGCCCCGTTGGTCTCGTGGTCGCAACCGCAACTGATGAGCACGGGGTCCTGGGTTCGATTGCCAGGTCGGGCAAAAAGTGTTATTGGGTTTTTCCATTACGAATTTCTCAGTAGCAGCCCGGAGTTTGGAAGTTGGTGGTGCGACACCCCGTGCCTCGGAAAGCACGTAAAGCCGTTGGTCCCGGCTGTCATTCGTACATCTTTGACAGTCGTTACGGATAGTCAGAAGGCAGGAAGTATGACAACTAGTCTTACCAAGAGGTATCCTGTTGCCCAGTAACTGGGTTGTGGAGATCAGATAGGCAGTCGCTCCATGTACAACACTGGTATTCAGATGCATTCGGTTAGACTGGAAGCCGACCCCAACATAATTGGGAAAAGGCAAACTAGATGATGACTTACTAGTATTATTATTTTATAATAGAAGATAAACCTAAACCACTAACCAAGGGGGGAAGTCTCAATCACTCAAAAATGGCGCTAATTTACAATTTTGACATTGATTGTCGCTGAGATGAGATTGCGTCTAGATTTTGCATTTGGTGAAAATGAGTTTCATACTTCAGGTACAATGAATCAAACTCAAGTCTTCTTTAGCAGTTCTGATGACGACCACTAGACCAATCCACACTAATTATCGTAATATTATGAATGCCAAAGTAACTCTGCTTTTTCGTACTCCTCCGCTAATCTTTTCTGATTCATTTCGTTGTGGGATCCAAGACAGTTGTATCGTTTCTCCGGGACTCGTCGAGCTTCATTGCCTCGGCGCTTTCTGGCGGTCTCCACTGTTGATCCTGGCTTTCAGGAGTTACAGTGGTTGGGAATAGTGTGGCGGGCTTGTCCCAGTAAGATAACTCTGTCCGTCTGTTACGCTTTCGCGACTAAATTACTGAATCGATTTTGATGAAATTTGGTAATAAGTAAGTTTAAACACCAAGAAGGGACATAGACTACTTTTTGGCGATGTCAGTTTGCATTGGTCATCTCCTGACTGCCAGGGCTTAGGTACCTACTTTATAATTATCATTATTTCTATTGTTTTTTTTTTTATTATTATTCACTTTCATTGATTTCACATATAGAAGCAACAATAATATTGTAACTAAGATTTTGTAAAAACCAATTTGATAAGAGTGTCCATGGAGTTTCTTGCTCGTTCTTCTCCATAGAGACCTACGCTTTGGAACGAGCAACTAGCTTCAACTTTTTGTATGGGTAACTTCTTCTTCTTGACAATTCAAAAGTGCCTGTAATGGTCTAATTGAAATAATTGCTTTGACTTTGACTTTTATCCCGCGCCCACGATATCCAATATTTACGCGAGCAACGCAAAAGCTAGTGGGAAATAAATCAGCCCGCTGTTATACAAAATAATTTATATGTACTTACAATATCACAAAAGCATGCTTTCCAAAAATATTCCTAATCACTCACTTATAATCTTTATGCACTTTATTTTAAAACTATAATCTTTTAATCACTCTAGATAAAATATTTACGTAATTTTTTTGCACTAAAACTAAAATCAAAGACAATATTAAACTATCCACGAAACAGTAAAAAAAAATTAAACTTAACCGTTTTAAATGTAACTTTTAATACGATTAAATGTAAATAGAAATATATTTAATAATACGTAAATGTATCTATGTATGGCTACGCCGTTGAACACTAAATATTTTCGAAGTTATTTACCTACTATCTTTGCTATCAGGAATTTTGAAATGATAAAATAATGATAAAGGTTTTTAGTCATAGATATATTCTGTGAATGCTTTGTATTGTTGTTTGCCGCGACTTCGCTCACGGAACGGCTCTATGTAGGTACCTACTTATGTAAGTACCATCACGCCTGTATTCCCCGAAGGGTTAGGCAGAGGTGTAACAATATACATCCACAGTTAGCCGGTATGTTTAGGTCCCATGTAATGGGCGAGCCTATTGCCATTATCCGGGCACAAATCCTAACTCCGAGCTGCTACTGAGAATTTCATAGAAAAACCCAATAACACTTTGCTCGACCTGGGAATCGAACACAAGACCTCTAGTGTAGCAGTCGCGCTCAGGACCACTAGGCTATCGAGGTAGTACCTACTTACTAGGATATTTTTTTTTCTGATTACTTCCCCCGCCCTGGGCGGGGCGGGAGGGAGTGGCAGACTTTTACTGACTAAAACCCAACCATGTTCCTTCTTGTGCCCTTTGTGTTCCGGGGGCGCGGTATCTCTTACGAACAAGCCGCAGCCCCGGCAGGCATCGGCCCTAAGTGGTGCCTCTAAGAGTCGCGCGTGGAACACGAACGCGCCATCGACACGGCCTGTCGTTACGCAACGTACGTCCACAGGCCCGCGTCTACGATGGCCGGGAGTCGTCTCGCGGCTCCCGACGCCCCGAGCGTCTGGGACAGGAGGCTCTCTGCCTCAACCGTTCCGCCGCCTCCTTCTCTAGCATAACTGCTTCGCGGAAGGACTTACTAGAGAAAGCATACTATTATTCATATATCCAATACCCGTAGTTACACCATATCCTTATAATTTATTAATAATATAAAGAGGTAAAGTCTGTGAGGTTGTAGGGGGTAATCTCTGGATCTACTGAACCGATTAAAAAAATATTTTACCCATAGAAAGCCACGTTATTTGTGAACGTCATAGGCTTATAACGGAGCAGAGCAGCGGAGCAGTAACCAAAGATGTAACGTAAGGCGGGTGAAATAAGCCACGTGGACGAAGCCGCAGGCAGTTCGCTATGTTTTATAACCACAACGCGAACGAAGTCGCGAGTAACAGCTAGTATATAATAAATAAAGAGATTTTTTGTGTGTTTACTAATCTCTGGAACTAACAGTCAGATAGGGGACTGGAAAAGATATTTTTGTATATGATAACCATGAGAATGCCCTGTTGGTCTCGTGGTGGCGAGCACGATTGTTGAGCGTGGGGTCCTAGTTTCGATTCCCAGTTCATGCAAAAAGTGTTATTGGGTTTTTCCAATAGGAATTTCTCAGTAGCAGCCCGGAGTTTGGAAGTTGCGTCACCCCCGTGTCTCGGAAAGCACGTAAAGGAGTTGGTCCTGAGCCTGATCTCTCCCCGGTCATGTCGGATTGCCGTCCCATCGGACTATGAGAGTTAGGGAAGTCGGAGTGCACCTGTATTTGCGCACACACTTGTGCACTATAATATCTCCTGCGTACTTGGCTAGTCGGCATTGAGATTAGCCACCGTGGCCGGAATCAGTCTGGAGAATGCATACAACCATGACATCAAGAGATGACCAATCCCAACTGACAGCGCCCGTTCACGAACATGACGCACGAATGAGCACCATAATAGGTAGTTTTTTGGTCAAATTACTTATATATTATCTGTGGTGCCTACAGGGCGTGGGCTTTACAATCCAGTGATACAGGAAGTTAGATTAGATTGTAAGAGAATTATCTACTTTGTTTTATACTTGTTAAATTATAATTATTTTAAATTACTGCAATGTAAAAATAAAACTGTAACTGCCTCGTTAGCCTAGTGGTCCTAACCGCAACTGCTACGCTAGAGGTCTTGGGTTCGATTCCCAGGTCGGGCAAAAAGTGTTAGTGAGTTTTTCTATGAAATTCTCAGTAGCAGCTCGGAGTTAGGATTTGGGCCCGGCTCATAGCAATAGGCTCGCCCCCTATTACATGGGACCTTAACATACCGGCGAACTGTGGGTGTACACTGGTACACCTCTGCCTAACCCTTCGGGGAATACAGGCGTGATGGTCTGTATGTATGTAAAAATAAAAAAAAACGTTTTCTTTAGACCACAGGACTGAAGTAAAACTTCTTCATAATATACGAAACGTAACTCTCTCCCTTTCTATCTTCACTAACTTATATTTTCCCCTCAAGTTCCGTTCGCCCGATCATACTCATTTCCGTAACGCTCTCGTCACGCATTCACCAGCTGACTCCCCAAGTCAAGAAGTAAAGCGTGGTTAAAGATTTACTTTAAAAATGACTAATGGACTAGTGGACTGCCCAAAGCGTGGCGTTCTGCATTCGATTCATAGGTGGGACAAAGTGGTACTGGGTTTAACTATTAGGAAATTTCTCAGTAGCAGCCCGGAGTGTGAAGTTGGTAGTGTGACACCCCCGTGTCGCCGTTGGTCCTGCGTCTGATCTCTTCCCAGTTGTGTACAAATAGAGCCCAATTAGACTATGAGTGACGGAAGAGAGAGGGAGTGCACCTAAGGGCCTATGCACACCACGTTTTTTAAACGCGCGTTTGTAGCGATACAGACGCGATACGCGCGCAAGTCAGACACGGCCTGTAGACCTTTGCACACCTGTATAAATTCAAACACGCGTTTGAATCGATACAGACGCGCGTGTGTATCCATACAAACGCGCTGGCATTTTGCGTTTTTAAGCAGAACCTCATCAACAGTAGCAAGATGGCGTCGGTCGAGACAGCATTGATTGCATGCGCTTTGTTATAATTTTTTAAAAAAAGGAAGAAGAAAAATTGCCGACGTTTTTGGGTACACCCATTTACAAGCGAGAGAAGATTGTGTGGACATTATACAACATTTCAGTTATGAAGTTTTCTGCGTCGAAAGGCTCCATTTTTTTGTTCCAAAGATGAGCGGTGCATCAAATTGCTCGATTGCTACTAGCGTAGATTTACACTTTCCTCGAAGCGGGGGAAACCCCGCCCGTAGGAAAGGCGCGCGCGCTAGCGGTCGCATCAGTGTCGCGCGTTTGAATCGATACAAATGCGATGCTAACGCGCGTGTGTATCGATACAAACGCGCCGGTGCAGCGTGTTTGTATCGATACAAACGATAACATACTGCTCTGTAGGATAAAAGCGCGCCGTCGACGCGCGTTTCTAAAACGCGCGTCGACGGCGCGTTTAAGAAACGTGGTGTGCACAGGGCCTAATTGAATCGTATATTTGTAGGAAGGGAACACCGGTGTGGCTTTTAGTCAGTAAGAGTCTGGCAGGCCCCTCAAGTTGATGGGGAAAATATATAAGCCCGTGATAAGACCTGTCGTACTGTATGGATCAGAATGGTGGACCATGAAGAAGACGAATGAAAAATGATTGCATTTAGCGGAGATGAGAATGTTGAGGTGGATGTGTGGAGACCAGAATGGATAAGGTAAGGAATGAGTATACCTATTAGAGGAAGTTTGAAAGTAGCGCCAGTGACAGAAAAGTTGAAAGGGGACCCCATGTCTTGGTATGGGCATGTGAAGAGGAGGGATGAGACGCATGTGACCGAAAGAGCTATGATTATAAATGTGGATGGAAGGAGAGGAAGATGGAGGCCAAAGAAAACATGGATGGATTACGAGAAGAGTGATATGTAAGAGAAGGGAGTCAGTGATAGCATGACGGTTGCCAGGACGGCATGGAAGAAGAAAACGTGTTGCGCCGACCCCAAGTAACATGGAATAAGGGCAGGAAGATGACGATGATGACTCTGACGGACCCCTCTGCTACCCGCAGAGCGGGAGACATCCGTAAGGATTTCCTGCCCCGAAAAAAAACAAAGTATGTAAGAAGTTCAATATTTTAATGAAATAAAATAATCAAGTATAATCATTATCACTAGTCATACCAACACCAGAAAAGTCTTGGTTATCCGGCAGATAGAGGCTATTACCAATTCGGTGATGTAAGTGGCCTTAGTTAAAAAAATATCTTGTCTATAGGACTTAATTAAGAGGTGAAGTTAAAAGAGATTAAGATATATAGGGCATAATTTGCAGCTGCACATCCGCATTGGTAATTGCAGATGAGGAAGTTCCGCAATTGCAAATGCTGATGATCGCAACATGTTTGGTCCCCATTGAAATATTTTATAATTTTACCACATATTAACAAGCAATTCTGACTTACATTTTTAGCCACCTGGGGCCAATTTACACGAGAACATTACTATTTAAACCTGCTTCGTTTTTACTTAAAAGTAACTAAATATTTATCTTAAAAGCTAAGAGTAATAACAAAAATATATCAAAGAAAAATAGTTTGAAAAAATATTCCTACAATTAATGCGTTTGCTGACTGTACACGGACGGATCCCATTCTACCCGACTGCTGTGAAGCCCAAAACAGGTGCTTCAGAAGTTCGGGAGCGCAGTACTCGCCTCCTTCGTTCCGCCAAAAAATTACCTTGAAGTTTGTGCTCACGACTCGCGCCGGTTACTATTATTGACAAGTCGAGAGCGCCGTGCGACACCAGTACTGCGCACGCGCACGGCTGTACAACAAACGTCACTTGTCAAGTGTATGGCCAAAGACTATCGTCCGTGTGCAGTCCAACACGGCCTATTACCATCTAAAACAGTACCATTTCAATATTACTTTCTAATTTCAGTTCTGAATTCGAGTATTGAAAATCCAACAGTACGTAAACAAAGTATTAAGTAATCTTACTTCCTGCGAATCCTAGTAATATTATAAATGCGAAAGTTTGTAAGGATGTATGGATGTTTGTTACTCTTTCACGCTTAAACGGCTGAACGGATCTGGATGAAATTTGGCACTAAGTTAGATTGTAGTGTGGAATAACACACAGGATACTTTTTATCCCGAAAAAATGTACGGTTCCTGTGGAATAATATATACAACTAGTTTCTGCTCGCGACTTCGTCCGCGTAGTTTTTTCAGTCTCATTAGGTTACATCTTTGGTTACTGCTCCGCACCTATTGGTTGTAGCGAGATATGATATAGCCTTCCTCGATAAATGAACTATCCAACACAAAAGAGATTAGCGCGTTCAACCAAACAAACTCTTCAGCTTTATATCTATACTAATTTTATAAAGCTAAAGAGTTTGTTTGTTTGGTTGAACGCGCTAATCTCAGGAACTACTGGTTAGAATTGAAAAAATATTTTTGTGTTGGATAGTCCATTTATCGAGGAAAGCTATAGATATATATAACATCACGCTACGACACACGGGGGTGCAGCAGTAACCAAAAACGAAACCTAATGCGGGTGTAAAAACTACGCGGACGAAATTGCGAGCAGAAGCTAGTATTAAAATAATACTGTTTTTAAGATGGTTGGCAGGCCCCTGCATAGATCTGCTGTCGTAAAAGTCCTATCCCAAACACATACATAGAAAACGAAACCAAAATATCTCATTTACTTAACTAAAATATACGGGGTTTAAAACAATGTCAACCTCGCAGGACTGTATTACTATCATCATAAACAACAACTTTTGTTCTATACATTTTTACAGAATCAAGCAACGCAAGCGCATTGAAGCGAATGACCGACTGAAGGATTTCCGTGAAATTGTAAATAGGTCAAGTACAAACACCCCCGCCGCCCTAACCCCGCTCCCCTCGTTATTTTACTATCGCTTTCGTTTGCTTCGCATAGACTTCGTAACATTTAGAGCGTTCAATTTAAATGTTTTTAATTTTGTATGAAAATCTGATGAACTAAAATGTGATAAATTTTTAAATGTCATAGAACAAAAGTTGTTGATTATGACGTTAGTAACATAGTCCTGAGAGGTTGTCATTGTTTTACAAATAACCCTGTATATTTAAAAGGTCCACATTTGACCAGTCCGACAACCAGTCTCACTAAGAGGTATAGTAACCGGCACCAGTTGTGGGCACAAATTTCACGTTTATTTTTGGGTCGCCGACGCTGCATGCCATTGGTCCGACTGACGGACCAATCGCGTTCAGCGTCGGCGACCCAAATACCCAAAAAAACCATGAATTAACTCAAAAATGAATTAGAAATTTGTCCGTACGACTCGTACGGATTACTATATCGTGTTGCCCAGTAACTGGGTTGTGAAGGTCAGATAGGCAGTCGCTCCATGTACAACACTGGTATTCAGTTGCATACCAAGATTTAGAATATGATGATTTTATGGGTTTCCATTTGTCATACTTCCTAAGTTACAAATTTCAACAATCAGTTCATATGTCTAAAAACAAATCACAAAATAGTCATAAATAAAACCACCGCAGCACGTACTGTGAAACGGGATGAATGGGAATATAGGGATGAATCAGAACAGGATTTCAACATTAGATTTATTTATGTAGTAGTAGAGCTCTTTGTGAAGGAGCTCATCCGGGGAAGTACTACCACCATACCTATTTCTGCCGCAAAGCAGCGTTGCTGTGTTTCGGTTTGAAGGGCATGGGTGCTGGTGTAGTTACAGGAACATGACACATTTCAACTTTATCTCTGGGATGGCAATGCATCTGCAAGATCTCTGGTATTGCAGATGTCTTTAGGCAGAGGTGACCACTTAATTAGTGGGTCATCAGCTTGTTTGCCATCTAACAATGCATGAAAATGAAAAAAAAAATACTGAATAATATAATTTGTAGCCAAAAAGGACACTATATAGTTTATCAAAATACAGTAAAAGTATTCAGTTTTTTCCATTAAATTGTCAGTAGCTGCTCGGAGTTAGGATTAGTAAATGCCAATAGGCTCGCCCCCTTTTACATGGGGCCTAAACATACCGGCAGACTGTGGATGTACAATTGGCACACCTCTGCCTAACCCTTCGGGTAACACAGGAGTGATGGTATGGGTGTATAATTCAGTAACAATTTTTTACAACAAACTATATTATTTTACCGCTAAAATCTTTTTTTAAGGATTCCTTCACATTCACCCGTGCATTCCAATTTATCCCTTTTTACATTACTCTCAAAATATCAGTCAGATAATTAATTAATTAAATTAATTGTCCCAGTATTCACTTTCCGGATCAGTTTCCTTCAAATACTCCCTCTGAAGTATCGGTTTGGGCATCGTTTTTGCACCAGTAGTACCCTCAGTTGCAGCAAGAGCTCGAGGCTTTGATTCATCATGCGGTCTACTTGGACAAGAAGCGATATGGTCCTGCTTTAAGTATTCAGGGTAACGATGAGTGGCATTGAAGGGGCATATCCAAAGAGTTGGATTGTTCTTCTGGCATTTTACTAAATGATGCTGAATGCGGGCACGGATAATGCGATGAGAAGCATCGTAAGGACACGTTACTAATTCCTCATCATTCATATCGTAACTGAAAAATCAAAAGCACACACTATACGACTAAATCTTTTTTTTTCCTTTATCCTTCACTGAACTAAGTTGAAAGAAAAAATGCTTATTAATTACAGAGAAAAGATGTACAGAATATAATATTTAGAAGAATAGCATCGAACCCTTCTGGTTTCGACAGAAATTCCTGACTGTAAGCTTCTTTTGTTGTATGTTAGACAAGTTACAGATAGAGAAAAACTTAAATAAAAAAATGCAATCAAATCTTTTAATTGTTTAGAAAATGTCGAAACTTACTTGTTATTCATTTTCTGTTTGACTAAAAATAACAAAATTCAAAATTTTTGTAACAAAAATGTCAGAAATTTGTTTTGAAATAAAATCGGCCGTTTCCTTGTTTACAAATCTTTTTCAATTTTCGAATGTCAAAAAATATATTTTCTGCCTTTGAAACGTTCCATAGAGTAAATGAAAAATAATCTATGCAGCCAACTTCATAATGTTTTATGCATGGAAATTGAAAATACTAATAATTTACTATACCGCTTGCTGTCTGAAATTTTACAAAATCATTATTCTTATTCATTATTTACGGATAGTTTTATTGCGTAAAAGATATCTCGTTGTATTATTGTAATATAGTTACTTTTGCTCTTTAAAAGTAAGCCATTATAGTCATTTTATCCAAGAAGCAAATAAAAGCTTCTTAATCTTAATACCCACCTACTTACTGAAGGATAATATTTAATTATTCTCATATTTTACAAAGAAATTTGTTTAGATCTTTAAGAAGACAAAGATATTGGTCATTATTGGTAAGTAAACACATATTTTAGAACTCACAGCCCTAGATCTATTTTGGGATTTTTTTCATTTAACTGGGTAAACCTTTTCGGTCACAACCGACTTTTTGTAAGTCCGATTATCGGACCGATTCAATAAATCCATAGTTTCGTTCGAGGGACCTACTTTTTGTCGGCTGTGTGCGTTGGTTTATTAGAATTCATATGTTCCATTCTCACCGATAAAAGTCGGTCGTGAGCGGGTACCGTTATGAAACTAACAAAAACAAAAACTAACAAATTGATTTTACACTTTTTATTATGAACCGCAGTTTCGTTTGAGAAATTACGGTTTGACCGTGTGGTACAAATAAATTGTTTTTTTAGACCATGGGTCTAAAAAACTCGACTATCATTTCTAAACGTTAACGAGAACTTCAACATTTTCGTTCATGATTTAATGTGTCACTTGTCATGTCAGTGTTTTATTCAGTCACTTTTGAATTTGAAAGCTGCCAAGGTAACAAAAGTTTTGAAATATATAAATAAATGAAAAAACTATAAAAAATCCTACCCGCTATGAGTACTCCATCTAAACGCAAAGACGTCCTGGAAGGTAATTCATAACTACCAACAAAAATATCCTTCGCTTTCATAAAATTTGCGTAATTTTTTCTAGTATTTTTTTTTGGTCTTTTTCAGATAACAAGATAATTAAACGACCCAAAATGCAGTGTCCCTATGGAGATAAATGCTTCAGGCTTAATCCTATACACTTCAAAGAGTACAGTCATGAACATTGTAAGTAAATAAATCTTTTTTCCAAGACAACACATTGAGCATATGGGAGAGAAACAAAACTGGAAATAAGTTGTAGTAGCCGCCACGAGTCGTGAGCACAAACGTCAAGTTAATTTTGGGTTTTTGGGTTCCTTTCTGGGTCGCCGACACAGTCGGACCGATCGCGTGCATCATCGACAGTTTAGCTTCTGCTCGCGACTTCCCCCGCGTAGTTTTATCACCCGCATTAAGTTACGTCTTTGGTTACTGTTCCGCACCTATTGGTCGTAGCGTGATGTTATATAGCCTACAGCCTTCCTCGACAAATGAACTATCCAACCCAAAAAATAAAATTTCAATTCAATCCTAAGAATAGCGCGTTCAACCCAAAGTCTTCAGCATTACAATACTAGTCGAGATTAAATTGGTAAGTTGTCAAAACTTATGTATTATCCTGCGGAAACCATACATTTTTCTGGGATAAAAGTAGCACAAAGGCTACTCCAGACTATAATCTATCTCTGTTCATTTCATCCAGATCTGTTCAGCTGTTGTGGCGCGATTGTGTACAGTAACTCCACGAGTTGTGAGCACAAAATTTACCTGCACAGAAGTTCATTATTTGGTTTCTTCGGCGGAATAAAAGACGCAGTGGTGGTCGACGCCGCACGCGAATGGTCTGTTCTTGTCCGGCAGATACTCGTTGTCTATTGGACACTTGTATGTTGTTAGGTTTTTTTTTTTTTGGGGGATGGGAAATCATCAAATAACTTCTCCCGCCCTGGGCGGGGCGGGAGGGAGTGTCAGATTTTTACTGACTAAAACCCACCCATGTTCCTTCTTGTGCCCTTTGCATTCCGGGGGCGCGGTATCTCTTACGAACAACCCGCAGCCCCGGCATGTTGTTAGGCTACTGTACACTTTTGTGCAGTTTTAGTGACTTACATTTTGAATTTAAAATGGTTTATTCTTTTTATTTCGTATTTATTTTTGGTTTGTGAACTTCCCGTTGGTCTAATGGCCGCAAGCGCGACTGATGAGCAACGGGTCCCGGGTTCGATTCCCAGGTCGGGCAAAAAGTATTGGGTAGTATTGGGTTTTTCCATTAGGATTTGCTCAGTAGCAGCCCGGAGTTTGGAAGTTGGTGGTGTGTCACCCTTGTGTTTCGCAAACCACGTAAAGCCGTTGATCTCGGCTGTCATTCGTAGATCTTTGACAGTCGTTACGGATAGTCAGACAACCAGTCTAACCAAGAGGTATCGTGTCGCCCAGTAATTGGATGTGGAGGTCAGATACGCAGTCGCTCCATGTAAAACACTGGTATTCAGCTGCATGCGGTTAGACTGGAAGCCGACCCCAACATAGTTGGGAAAAGGCTAAGCAGATGATGATTTGTTTTTGGTTTTTGTTTTCATATAGTTTTATGGTTTTTTTACGGAAGGCATATCCCGTTTACCTTCAGATTGACAAAACGTTAAAAAATTAATTATCATTTCCAACCAGATTTTATTATTTTTTTGAGATATGTTTCAGTCACGAAGGCCTACAACATTACTGCATCAAAATAAAATTATAAGTACCACTTATGTTTTAATTACCTTACTTACATGCTTTGTGTAAGTACCCAACAATAATTTTAGTAAAATCGGTACTGAATTAATTTGGCCGAAAGTGTACATGCGCGAGGTTACCCCCACCCCTACCTATCTGTGCTCACGACTCGTGGCGACCATATATAGAAAACATTTATCTAAACTTTCGCGTTTGTATTAAAAGTAAAATTTAATAATTCTTTTCAGTGGAATCAATCCTAGACTCGTATACGGGAAGCGGAGACTTCCCGATACCCTCGAAATTGTTCGGCCAGAAACAAATGTACGAAGACCAGCTCAAGATGATAATACACAAGGAGTTGTACACTCCCGGTAAAAACTTTGGAAGTGAACAGAGTTGTAGGTCAGTTTCAAAGTTGTTACATACCATCACGCCTGTATTCCCCGAAGGGTTAGGCAGAGGTGTACCAATGTACACCCACAGTTCACCGGTATGTTTAGGTCCCATGTAATAGGGGGCGAGCCTATTGCCATTAACCGGGCATAAATCCTAACTCCGAGCTGCTACTGAGAAATTCCTAATGGAAAAACCCAATAACACTTTGCTCGACCTGGGAATCGAACCCAAGACCCCACGCTCATCAGTCGCGCTTGCGACCACGAGACCAAAGGGGCAGTTAAAACATAAGTTAAAAAAAAAAAATTGTTTAGTTTTAAAAGTATTATTATTATAATCTTTGCCCCTGACTCTGTCTGCATCAAATTTGATATATTATCCCACGGGGACCTTTCATCTCCGGGATAAAAAATATCCTATGTGTTTTTCCACTCTCTCATCGTTTTCCACATCTCAATCGATCTTAGTGCCAAGCACGTAAAGCCGTTGGTCCCGGCTGTCATTTATAGGTCAATGACAACCGTTACGGATAGTCAGAAGCCACGAAATCTGACGACCAGTCTAACCAAGAGGTATCGTGTTGCACAGTAACTGGGTTGTGGAGGTCAGATAGGCAGTCGTTCCATGTAAAACACCGGTATTCAGCTGCATCTGGTTAGGCTAGAAACCGATCCCAATATAGTTGGGCAAAGGCTAGGCAGACGATTAATCTATCTCAGTGCCAAATTTCATCCAGATCCGTTCAGCATGAAAGAGTAACAAACATCCATCCATCCAAATAAATATTTCTTGTTTGCGTGTCTGTTTGTTAGCTCACCACTCATCAATATTAGAATTTTTGTAATTGGACCAATACTTCCCGAGATTACCTTTTAAAAACAAACAAATTTTTATTACTTTATGTAACTAAAATACATGTCATTCTTCTTCAGCTCAACTTCTGCCCAAAAAGAAGATAAACAACCTGAACAGAAGAGTACAGAAGATAAAAATACAAAAGAAAAACCAAGATTAGACGTAAAACAGAGAGAGAAGAGTAAATCTCCAAGTAGAAGAAGTGGGGAGGGCAGTAAAACCTCAGATAGCAGGAGGGGGGAGTCGAGTAGAATGCAGGCAAGCAGCAGTGGGGAGGGCAGTAAAGCGCCGTCTTGTAGCAGAGAACATAAGAGAGGTGAGATAGTGTGAGTGGGGACAGGGGACTATTGGTGGGGCTACCTTATCCCAGCGCCATCCTTCCACCATCGGACATCTAGACGCACTGCTAATTATCATCCTTACGTCGTTGCCACTCCATCTATTCGCACTAAGCGTTTCCAAACGTCTTCTATAAAGCGCACTGCAAAGGAGTGGAACTCTCTAGTGGTCCTAAGCGCGACTGCTACGCTAATGGTCTTGGGTTGGATTCCCAGGTCGAGCAAAAAGTGTTATTGGGTTTTTCTATGAAATTCTCAGCAGCAGCTCGGAGTTAGGATTTGTGCCCGGTTAATGGCAATAGGCTCGCCCCCTATTACATGGGACCAAAAACATACCGGCGAACTGTGGGTGTACATTGTTACACCTCTGCCTAACCTTTCAGGGAATACAGGCGTGATGGTATGTTATGTTTCTTTCAGTACTAAAATATGAAGACATGATATATTAAGATATTCCCTTCAAGAGGGTTGAGCTAAATGGTGCTGATCCACGCGTCATGTTCGTGAACGGGCGCTGTCAGTTGGGATTGGTCATCTCTTAACTGCCATGGCTTACATCTTTAGTACATACATTTTTTTTATTGTTTTATATTTTTCTTCATTGTTTTCACATGTAGAAGCAACAAGAATATTGTAACCAAGGTTTTGTTAAAACCAAATTGCAAGAAAAGAGTGTCCATGGAGTTTCTTGCTCGTTCTTCTCCATAGAGACGTACGCTTTGGAACGAGCGACTAGCTTCAACTTTTAAATGTAACTTCTTGACAATTCAAAAGTGCCTGTAAATGGTCTGATTGAAATAAATGCTTTGACTTTGACTTTGATATGAATACGATCGTACGGTTGGCAACACTGTGAGACAGGTAGGCAGGGCACACGATAGACAGGGTCCGGCAGATCGTGTCATGTAATAGGCCTTTAGATCTTAAGTACTAAATTTATACATATTTCTCAGTACCAGATAGCGACTACCGTCCCATAGTGCAACCGACCCGCCGCGCCGAGGATTTCTTATCTGTGGTCCGTCCTAAAGGCAAGATGGCCGCCAAGCACGCCGCGAGCGCCCCCTACCACATCTTTTACACAACCATCACTGATTGCAACGAGACACACGGACAATCGTATTCCATTACTTTTCAAGGTATATTATGAAGATATTTAAAATAAAAATTTCGTTGGATTTGGCGCTGTTGGAGTTTCAACTCTCAGCTTAATATCTGGAGTTGAAAATCCAACAACGCACATACATTTAGGTATGGGCATTTGAAGAGGAGGGATGAGACTCATGTGACCAAAAGAGTTATGAATATAAATGTGGATGGATGGAGGGGAAGAGGGAGGCCAAAGAAAAGATGGATGGATTGCGTGAAGAATGATATGAAAGAGAAGGGAGTCAGTGATAGCATGACGGTTGACAGGACGGCATGGAAGAAGAAAACGTGTTGCGCCGACCCCAAGTAACATGGGGTTTTTTTTAAAATCCGCATCAAAATCCGTTGCGTAGTTTTAAAGATTTAAGCATACATAGGGATATAGGGACAGAGAAAGCGACTTTGTTATATACTATGTAGTGATGGGGCCTAAACATACCGGCGAGTTATGGGTGCACATTGGTACACCTCTGCCTAACCCTTCGGGGAATACAGGCGTGGTGGTATCTGTTTCTGGGTGTTTGGGTCGCCGACGGTGCACGCGATCGGTCGGACTGATGGACCAATCGACTGACGACCGATGGACTGGCGACTCAAAAAACCCAGGAAGGAATCCAATAACCCAAAAATGAACTTGACGGCTGTGTTCACGACTCGTGGTGGCTACGATATGAAGGCATAAGTCTGAGATTTTGTGAACTTTAAACTCAACAAAACACTTAAGTTATGTTAGAGAAAGAATTAAATTTTACTGCCCCGTTGGTCTCGTGCTCGCAAGCGCGACTGATGAGCGTAGGGTCCCGGGTTCGGTTCCCAGGTCGGGCAATAAGTGTTATTGGGTTTTTCCATTAGGATTGCTCAATAGTAGCCCGGAGTTTGGAAGGTGGTGGTGTGACACCCCCGTGCCTCGGAATGCACGTAAAGCCGTTGGTCCCGGCTGTCATTCGTAGATCTTTGACAGTCGCTACGGAATTACGGATAGTCCGAAGCCGGGAAGTCTGATAACCAGTCTAACCAAGAGGTATGGTGTTGCCCAGTAACTGGGTTGTGGAGGTCAGATAGGCAGTCGCTCCATGTAAATCACTGGTTTTCAGCTGTATCCGGTTGAACTGGAAGCGGACCCCAACATAGTTGGGAAAAAGGCTAAGCAGATGAGAAAGAATTTAATGGTAAGCTTTGATGTTCCAGAAATCCTGGATCGCAGTCTGGGCGAACTGAAATGTTCTCTACAGATCAACTTTATGGTTGAAATCGGATGGCTATTAGCTCAATATTACTTTGCTGGATATAGGTATGTAGTGGTCAGTTGGTCGGTCGGTCGGTCGGTTCGTCGGTTGGTCGGTCGGTCAGTATTTTTTTTTTACCCGTTGGTCTCGTTGTCGCGGACGTGAGGTCCTGGGAAAAATCGAACTAATAAGGTTGAATTTTTATCTGCCAACCAAGAAAGTAATTATTTTAATTGGAACTTTAATTATTAAGTAGTAAGGTTGTATTTCATCTAACAACCAGAACAGTCTTTATTCAAATTTGAACTTTAATGCCAAAATAAATAAGGTCGATTTTCTTTCAGCGAGAAGAAACTAACTATTTTATACGGTGAAGATTGCTCAGATCTGAAAGATATAAATAAGAAAAAGCCCCAAGTGGATGCTTATTACGTCACCATGTCCACTCCCTTCGGGAAACACCATACGTAAGTACAGTAGTGGAGCTCTTTGTGAAGGAGCTCGTCCGGGGAAGTACTACCGCCATACCTATTTCTGCCGCAAAGCAGCGTTGCTGTGTTCCCGTTTGAAGGGTATGGGTGCCGGTGTAGTTACAGGCACATGACTTCAACTTTGTCTCTGGGATGGCAACGCATTTGCAAGGCCTCTGGTATTGCAGATGTGTATAGGCAGCGGTGACCACTTAACATCAGGTGGGCCGTCGGCTTGTTTGCAATACAAGGATATACAAAAAAAATTGTGAGCAGTCACGGGACGCCTGGCAGACGTGAAACATCGACATTATTTTGTATTTTAATATGCATAGAAGAACAGATTATGACAGGAACTAAATATGGCATCATCAGGGCCGCTAGTTGGTTTGGTTTCGTCGCAGAATGTCCCCTAGACGTCCATAAAATGGAAATTCTGCGAAAGGACATTTACCGACTAGGGGACATTTTGCTAAAAGGACATTTTGCTAAAGGGACGTTTTGCAAAAGGGATATTTGGCTAAACGGACATTTTGCTAAAGGGACATTTTGCTAAAGGGACATTTTGCTAAAGGGACATTTTGCTAAAGGGACATTTTGCTAAAGGGACATTTTGCTAAAGGGACATTTTGCGACGAAGCCGCTTGTTTGCCACATTTTGTGGTATAAAAAAAATGTGTGTCACATTTTTACATTAGTAAAAATACAATATTATTTTTCCAGAAAATGATGACTATTTATTTTCATTAAATACAACAATTAAAATTTTTAAAAATTATTTCAAATTGTGACAACTGAATTCCTTTAATTACCGTCACATAGCGTGGTGACGCGTCGCCACGGCATGCGTCGCCACGCCAGCAATCGGTTGTACGTGCAGCTGTAGATGTTTCACATCTAAAATACAGTTCATCTGGTCATCTAGGTTATAAACAAATGGTATTTCAGTAAAATGATGATTCTGTGCTATGAAGATGGGTCTCTTCGTGTAGTTATATCTACAGCTAACTTATATTTGGACGACTGGGAGAACAGGACTCAGGGGTAAGCAGTTCAAATCTATACCAATATTATGAAGCTGAAGTTGACTGCTACGCTAGAGGTCTTAGGTTCGATTCCTAGGTCCAGCAAAAGTGTTCTTGAGGTTTACTATGAAAGTCTCAGTAGTAACTCGGAGTTGGGATTTGTGCCCGGTTAATGGCAATAGGCTTGCCTCCTATTACATGGACCTAGACATACGGGCGAACTGTGGGTGTACATTGTTACACCTCTGCCTAACCCTTCGGGGAATACAGGCGTGATGGTGTGTTGTAAAAAAGTTATTAAAAACAAGCTTTTATTAAAAAAAGTATTTTTTACTTTTAATTTACTTTTTACTTTTTTAGTTGTTAGATGATTCGGGTTTTCAAAAAGTCTTTTAAAAAAATATTGTCCGCCATCTTAGGTGTTCCACCATGTTGGATTTAGAACGTCACATAACTAACCACGCATGTCATCCAAACTGAACGTGTATATAAAATTTCAGCTCAATTTTGAAGATACCTGCTTTAAAATTGAGTTGCAAGATTCCACTCGAACAAACATCTAAATATATACAGGGTTATTTGTAAAACAATGACAACCTCTCAGGACTATGTTACTAACATCATTATCAACAACTTTTGTTCTATGACATTTAAACATTTTTCATATTTTAGTTCATCAGATTTTCATACAAAAATAAAAACATTTAAATTGAACGCTCTAAATGTTACGAAGTCTATGCGAAGCAAACGAAAGCGATAGTAAAATAGCGAGGGGAGCGGGGTTAGGGCGGCGGGGGTGTTTGTACTTGACCTATTTACAATTTTACGGAAATCCTTCAGTCGGTCATTCGCTTCGATGTGCTTGCGTTGCTTGATTCTGTAAAAATTTATAGAACAAAAGTTGTTGTTTATGATGATAGTAATACAGTCCTGCAAGGTTGTCATTGTTTTACAAATAACCCTGTATAACTCAAAGGTGACTGACTGACATAGTGATCTATCAACGCACAGCCCAAACCACTGGACGGATCGGTCTGAAATTTGGCATGCAGGTAGATGTTATGACGTAGGCATCCGCTAAGAAAGGATTTTGATCAATTCTACCCCCAAGGGGATAAAATAGGGGATGAAAGTTTGTGTGATACTTTGTCAATTTTAAACCGATCGGGCTGAGACTTTGCATGCATAAAGCTACTATGACGTAGGTAAACTTCTTAACGCGAGCGAAGCCGCGGGCAAAAGCTAGTACATACATATATTACAAGTTAGAGTTAGAGTATAGTAGCCGCCACGAGTCGTGAGCACAAACGTCAAATTCATTTTGGGTATTTGGGTTCCTCATGGGTGTTTTGGGGCGCCGACGCTGCACATGATTGGTCCGACTGTCGGAGCGATCGCAAGACCCAAAAATGAACTTTATGTTTGTGCACACAACTCATGGCGGCTACTTTAACAATTTAATTATGTTTTTAGACTATGGTTCAGTCCATCTTGCCCGGAACTGCCCGTAGACGCGATGCCTCACGACGGTGAATCGCCTACTATGTTTAAGAAAAGTCTACTGAAATATTTGAATCACTACCATCTGCCTCAGCTAGCGTTTTATGTGGAAAGAGTCAAAAGATGCGATTTTAGCCGTATCAAGTGAGTATTGGGATTTATTTGGCAGAAGTGAGTGGCAACGCCGGGAGGGGACGCCCTAGAAACACCTACCCTGACCTTATTGGTGAGGTTCTTCAGAAAGGTCGTGTGCGCAGTACTCGTAACCGGCGTGCTTGTATGAACAGATGCATGAACGTGGACGAGGCGAAAGAAGTATGTAAGGATCGTAGTAGGTGGCGTTCTGTGGTTTCTGCCTACCCCCATGGGAAAAAGGCGTGAGGTTATGTATGCAAGTATGCATTATTCGTCACGGGACTGCCCCGTTGGTCTCGTGGTCGCATGCGCATGAGTGTGGGGTCCCGGGTTCGATTCCCAGGTCGGACAAAAAATGCTATTGGGTTTTTCTATTAGGATTTGCTCAGTAGTAGCCCGGAGTTTGGAAGTTGGTGGTGTGACACATCCGTGCCTCGGAAAGCAGGTAAAGCCGTTGGTCCTGCGCCTGATCTCTCCCCGTCGTGTCTGAGTCAAGTAGTTCGTGAAAACCAAATTGAAAGAAAAGAGTGTCCATGGAGTTTCTTGCTCGTTCTTCTCCATAGAGACCTACGTTTTGGAACGAGCAACTAGCTTCAACTTTTAAATGTAACTTCTTGACAATTCAAAAGTGCCTGTAAATGGTCTGATTGAAATAAATGCTTTGACTTTGAGATCGCAGGAGATATTATTGTGCACAAATGTGTGCGCAAACACAGGCTCACTCCCTCTTCCCTAACTCATCAACTCAGTCCGATGTGACGGCAATTCAACACGACAGACACGAGGTAGTCACACAACCAACTTCAAAATCCCAATAACCCTGTATCAGCTCATACTTACGTACAGTCATACGTATTAGTGGAGCGCACACGGCGACCGTTCGCCACCGCGCGCCCGCGCACTCTAAGCTGGCCGAGGCAAACGGAATAATAAGAATGTGAGCCGGCCAGCTGTATCATCGCGCCCGCTCAACGTAAGGAGCGCGCCACGTCCTACCGACATCGCCCAAAATGTGCTAGTGTACCTACCTTATTTATTTTGATTATTTTTACTGTAAACGTATATAAGCAGCGTTGGCTATTAAATGACACAGATCGTTATTCGCCTTCTTACTTACAACTCGCTCCCCTAAAACCGTTCTTGCCGACCCGGGAATACGTACCTAAGAAGCTTTCTTTGATTCAGTCGACCCTTCTTATCAATATTGCAGCGTATTTCTTGTTGCATCTGTTCCTGGATCCCACTTTGATATGGAATGGGGTATGACGAGGGTGCGGACCTTGTTGGGACAGCACTGCTGTATTCCTGCTGAAGAGACCAGGCAGTGGCCCCTGATAGCCCAGGCTAGCAGCATTGGGAGCTATGGGAAGGACCCTAAGGTTAGTATGCATCATTCAGCTGAAAGGAGCTCGTCCGGGGAAGTACTACCACCATACCTATTCCTGCCGCAAAGCAGCGTTGCTATGTTCCGTTTTGAAGGGTATGGGTGCCGGTGTAGTTACAGGCACATGAGACATTTCAATTTTGTCTCTGGGATGGCAACGCATTAGCAAGGCCTCTGGTATTGCAGATGTGTATAGGCAGCGGTGACTACTTAACATCAGGTGGGCTGTCGGCTTGTTTGCCATACAACGAAGTTTGATAAAAGAATATGCAGTAATTTATGGCTGTCAGTTGATACGTTCTGGTGGGTATAATAGTCCGTGTCATGTTTGTCTCCGTGCTTGATATGTTCATAGCACTGTCATGGTACGGTACGATGTCTAGGCAGACTTATTTATTGTATTTTTTTAACCCCCAACTGAAAAAGAGGGTTGTTATAAGTTTGAAATGTCTGTGTGTCTGTCTGTGGCACCGTAGCTCTTAAACGGGTGAATCGATTTGAATGCGGTTTTCATTATTTGAAAGCAGGTTTCTTAGAGATGGTACTTAGATATGTTTTATCAAAATCGGTTCAGCCGTTTCAAGGTTATCGGCTCTTTTGTTATCTGCGGTAGGGATATTTATTCTGCTGTCGGGGGTTACTTAAAATTTTTAATTTATTATTTGTTTCCACAGTTATGGCTGACCGGGGACTTTCTTCACAATTTTACTAAAATTAAGAATCAATCTCAATTGTTATCAAGTCCACCTGAACTGAAGATCGTGTATCCATCATTAGGTAAAGTACTTTCTTATCTATTCTTATCTGACGCTTATCATTTTCATATATATCATATTACTCGTTCTGCCTCGTTGGCCTAGTGGTCCTAAGCGCGACTGCTACGCTAGAGGTCTTGGGTACGATTCCCAGGTCGAGCAAAAAGTGTTATTGGGTTTTTCTATAAAATTCTCAGTATCAGTTCGGAGTTAGGATTTGTGCCCGGTTAATGGCAATAGGCTCGCCCCCTATTACATGGGACCTAAACATACCGGCGAACTGTGGGTGTACACTGTTACACCTCTGCCTAACTCTTCGAGGAATACAGGCGTGATGGTATGTTACGAATATAAATGTGGATGGATGGAGAGCTATGTATGTTAATTAAACTATTGATTTTCAATAGAAAACGTACTACAGTCTCATGACCATCTGCTGGGCGGAGGGTGTCTGCCGTACGCCGCAGACGCACACGCCAAGCAACCGTGGCTCAACGCGTTCCTGTAGTAAGTATTCAAAGAATCTTCCCGTCCCAACCGCCGCGGTAGACGCTCCGGGCGTCGGGAGCCGCGCGACGACTCCTGGCCACCGTAGACGCGGGCCTGTGGACGGTGAGCAATGGGTAGCTCACCGTCCTTACGTTGCATAACGACAGGCCGTGTCGACGGCGCGTTCGTGTTCCACGCGCGCCTCAAAGAGATGTCAGCAATCTTAGAAGGGGCCATTTAGGGCCGATGCCTGCCGGAGCTGCGGGTTTTTCGCAAGAGATACCGCGCCCCCGGAACGCAAAGGGCACAAGAAGGAACATGGACGGGTTTTAGCCAGTAAAAGTGTAACACTCCCTCCCGCCCCGACCAGGGCGGGAGAAGTCATTTGATGAAATCCCAACCCTAAAAAAAAAGTATTCAAAGAGTGATAGCCCAAAGTCAAAGTAGAATTATTTACTTCATTTAGACCATCATAATACCAACCTATTATGGTCCAACTCCAGGACAAACGCCTCTTCTTGTATAGTAAAGGCATGAGCATTGATCACCACGCTTGCTCGTGGTGGATTGGTGATTTCAGTGTTTTTAACCCCCAACGCAAAAACGACGAGGTGTTATAAGTATGACGTGTCTCTGTGTGTGGCATCGTAGCTCCCGAACGCATGAACCGATTTTGATTAAGTTTATAATATTACTGTAGATTGTTAGAAGGCTATTGCAGTAAGTTACTCAGCAATATTATTTTGAACTCCCGAAGCAAAAACGACGGGGTGTTATAAGTTTGACGTGTCTCTCTATGTGTGTGTACGTGTGTGTGGGTCTGTCTGTGGCATCGTAGCTCCCGAACGCATGAACCGTTTTTTATTTAGTTTACTGTGTTTGAAAGGGTAATTAGTCGGGAGTGTTCTTAGCTATGTTTGATGGAAATCGGTTCAGCGGTTTCAAAGTTATCAGCTCTTTTGTTAGCTGCGGTAGGGATTTTTATTCTTCTGTCTGTCTTAAACATTTTTTTCTTGCATACAGTTTAAGTAAATAAATAGATATGTTTCATGGTATATTTCCCTTATGTTTTACATTATTTTTAGCCAATGGCAAGCGGAATCTTCGAAAAGAAACCGAGCCATGCCTCATATAAAATCGTACACGCGTTTTTCAAATAACAAAGCTGCATTTTACCTCTTGACGTCTGCCAACGTGAGCAAGGCGGCTTGGGGGCAAATCAACAAGGGCAATGGGGCACTAAGGATAATGAGTTACGAAGCTGGAGTGCTGTTCTTGCCACAATTTCTGGTAAGTTGCCCTTTTTAGGGTTCCATATTTAAAGAGTAAAACGGGATCCTGTTACTAACACTCCGCTGTCCGTCCGTCTGTCACCAGGCTGTATCTCATGAACAGTGATAGTAAGACAGTTGAAATTTTCACAGATGATGTATTTCTGTTGCCGCTATAACAGATTATAAAATATATATTTAACTGCCTCGTTGGCCTAGTAGTCCTATGCGGGACTTCTATGCTAGAGGTCTTGGGTTCGATTCCCAGGTCGAGCAAAAAGTGTTATTGGGTTTTTCTATGAAATTCTCAGTAGCAGCTCGAAGTTAAGATTTGTGACCGGTTAATGGCAATAGGCTCGCCCCCTATTACATGGGACCTAAATGTACCGGCGAACTGTGGGTGTACATTGGTACACCTCTGCCTAACTCTTCGGGGAATACAGGCGTGATGGTATGTTATGTTAATTATTTAAGGGTGCTCCCATACAATAGACATGATTGTTTTTACCGTTTTTATAGATAATAGTACGGAACCCTTCGTGCGCGAGTCCGACTCGCACTTGGCCGGTTTTTTATGACTCTTTCTTTTGAACCGTCATAGGTCATTATCATTATCACATCAGCCGAACGACGTCCACTGCTGGACATAGGCCTCCCTAAAGATAACCACTATCCTGCGCTGCCCGCATCCAGCTATATCCCACGACCTTTACAAGGTTATGGTCCACCTCGCGGGGGGCCCTTCCCACACTGCGCCTTCCGGTTCGATTCCGGCACGAAACAAATATTTGTATGACCTACAGATAGTTGTTCCGTGTCTGGCTGTTTGTTTATGAGTTTATATGTTTGTAAACACACCCACGATACAGTAGAAATTTCTCGAGTAGGGCACTGTTTAGTAGTAGTAGAGCTCTTTGTGAAGGAGCTCGTCCGGGGAAGTACTACCACCATACCTATTTCTGCCGCAAAGCAGCGTTGCTGTATTCCGGTTTGAAGGGTATGGGTGCCGGTGTAATTACCGACACATGACACATTTCAACTTTGTCTCTGGGATGGCAACGCATTTGCAAGGCCTCTGGTATTGCAGATGTGTATAGGCAGCGGTGACCACTTAACATCAGGTGGGCCATCGGCTTGTTTTCCATCCAACGATGTTAATAAATATATTCTATGTTGGCTCTTTTTGTCAGAGCTAAGATTAATTTTACGCGTAATCAATAAATGTTCTTTTATTATTGTTTCAGATAAAAGAAGATTATTTCCCTTTGAATCAAAATGCTAAAAATCGTTTAATAATTCCTTACGATTTACCACCTGTCAAATATACTTCAGAAATGTTAGTTTGGGTCCAAGATTATCTTAGATAGACCCGAAATATGATGTCTGTGTTGATTGTGACATCTACGCCCAGGGCCGGACTCACCATGTCGGCCCCTAAATAAGACCGCGGAACCCCTTTTATAACTTTAAAGATAAAATTGTTTCTACTATCGTCATCAGTCTGCAACATTCCACTGCTGGACATAGGCCTCTCCAATCGCACGTCACTTAGCTCGTTTCTCGGCAATTCTCATCCAGTTGCTACCAGGTACCCTGCGAAGATCATCGATCCACCGGGTCTGAGAGCGTCCCACCTTACGCTTGCCGATTCGGGGTCTCCACTCAAGAACACGTCTAATATGGCCGGCCCATTGTCACTTCAGCTTCTTGTGAGCTATGTCGACAACTCTGATTTTCTGTCGGATCACGTTTTTTTAGCTACATTCCAAAGTCATGGTTTTAAATGATAGAAAAATTGAAATAAAAGAATGGAATATAATTCTTATATTATGTATTTTTCCAATCATTGTTTATAAATCTACAAATTTAATCGTCACACGTAAAAACATTGTAATTGTTTCTTCTCGCGTCAATGTCTAGGTTAAAGGCAAATCTTTTATTTCAATTAGTCCATTGAAAAGCTACTGTTGAACGTCATTTACAAGAAAATAAAAATAAAATAATCTAGTTGCCCATTCCAGTAGTTTCGTATGGAGAAAAATGAGCAAGAAACTCCATACCTACTCTTTAAAAAAAAATATTATTTTGACTTGTCGTGGGGGCCGCGGTGCGGGGCCCCTAGGGGGCCTGATGGATAATCCGGCCCTGTCTACACCTATATTCAAAGTCAAATAAGTTATTTCAATTAGACCATTAAAAGGTACTTTTGAACGTCAATAAAATTTAAAATATTGAATCTAGTTGCCCATTCCAAAAGGTAGTTTCGTATGGAGAAGAACGGGCAAGAAACTTCATGAGAACGGGCAAGTAACTCCATATTTGGCTATTGGCATTATTATATCTATATTGACATTATCCTGGCTGCGGAAACTAAATGTGATTGTATTGATAAAATTAATTCGTAAGTTGTATCTGTTAAGGTTTATTTTCCCACATTTCAATAAATTTTGCCTCGTTGGCCTAGTGGTATTCCCAGGTTGAGCAAAAAGTGTTATTGGGTTTTTGTATGAAATTCTCAGGAGCAGCTCGGGAGTTAGGATTTGTGCCCGGATAATGGCAATAGGCTCGCCCCCTATTACATGGGACCTAAACATACCGGCGAACTGTGGGTGTACAAAATTGGTACACAAAACTAATTTGAAAAGAGTGTCCGTGGAGTTTCAAGACCTATGTTTTGGAACGAGCAACTAGCTTCAAGTTTTTGTATGGGTAACTTCTTGATAGTTCAAAAGTGCCTGTAAATGGTCTAATTGAAATAAATGCTTTGACTTTGACTTTGGATGCCTTGTAACACCTCGTATAACGGTAAGTAGAGTCTATTGAAAGGTGATAAAAAAAAATCTTCATGTTTTTGTATGTGTAATGATTATTTTTATATTAAATCATTTGGTTTTTTATTTTGTACATTTGTAGTTTTATTTTTAACAAATACCTTATACTTTTTCAATTTATAAAATATGTAATTTTAACCCCCGACGCAAAAATGACGGGGTGTTATAAGTTTGACGTGTGCGTGTGTCTGTGGCATCGTAGCTCCCGAACGCATGAACCGATTTTGATTTTGTTTTTTTAGTTTGAAAGGTGAATTAGTCGGGAGTGTTCTTAGCTATGTTTGATAGAAATCGGTTCAGCGGTTTCAAAGTTATCAGCTCTTTTGTTAGCTGCGGTAGGGATTTCTATTCTTCTGTCGGGGGTTACGTAAAAAATTTAATTATGTGTTTTCTGAGTTTATCTTGAACATCATTGACATCGGTAAAGGAAAACATCGTGAGGAAAACTGGACTTTATAGGTAACTAGCTTTTGCCCGCGGCTTCGCTCGCGTTAAGTAGTATTATTATTAATTAAGTATGGTTTATAGTTTTTTTTAAAGTATCATACAAACTTTCATCCCCTATTTTATCCCCTTGGGGGTAGAAATGATTAAAATCCTTTCTTACTGGATGCCTACGTCATAACATCTACCTGCATGCCAAATTGCAGCCCGATCCGTCCAGTGGTGTGGGCTGTGCGTTGATAGATCACTACGTCAGTCAGTCGGTCACCTTTGAGTTATATATATATTTAGATTAAGATTTTTTTTTTTTTTTTTTGGTGGGTGGGAAATTATCAAATAACTTCTCCCGCCCTAGGCGGGGCGGGAGGGAGTGTCAGACTTTTACTGACTAAAACCCACCCATGTTCCTTCTTGTGCCCTTTGCGTTCCGGGGGCGCGGTATCTTGCGAACAACCCGCAGCCCCGGCAGGCATCGGCCCTCAGTGGCCCCTTCCTTTTGCTGATATCTCTTTGAGGCGCGCGTGGAACACGAACGCGCCGTCGACACGGCCTGTCGTTATGCAACGTAAGGACGGTGAGCTACCCATTGCTCACCGTCCACAGGCCAGTATCTACGGTGGCCGGGAGTCGTCTCGCGGCTCCCGACGTCCGGAGCGTCTACCGCGGCGGCTGGGACGGGAGAACCGCTGTCTCAACCGTCCCGCCGCCTCCTTCTCAAGCATTACTGCCTCGCAGAAGGATTTAGATTAAGATAAGTCCGATATCGCCATTCCGCTTTGAGCAAGCTTGGTGTTCAATGCCTTACCTTCCATACCTGCCATACCTTTTCTGTATGAGAAGAGGCCTTTTTCCTGTATTGATACAATAATAGGCTGGTATTAATCCTATTTTCTATTATAAATACGAAAGTTTGTGAGGATGGATGGATGTTAGTTACTCTTTCACGCTTAAACGGCTGAACGGATCTGGATGAAATTTGGCACTGAGATAGATTGTAGTGTGGATTAACACATAGGATACTTTTTATCTCGGAAAAATGTACGGTTCCCGTGGGATATCAAATTTGATGTGGACGAATGAATTGAGAATGAAAATCTAAATAAAAATAATAACCGCATTTAACATAACATATCACTACGCCTGTATCCCCCGAAGGGTTAGGCAGAGGTGTACCAATGTACACCCATAGTTCGCCGGTATGTTTTAGGTCCCATGTAATAGGGGGCGAGCCTATTGCCATTAACCGGGCACAAATCCTAACTCCGAGCTCCTGCTGAGAAATTCCTAATGGAAAAACCTAATAACACTGCTCGACCTGGGAATCGAACCCAGGACCCCATGCCATCCGTCGCGCTCGCGACCACGAGACCAACGGGGCAGTTAAAAACTGCGTTCAAAACAATAAACTCCTTATATTGAAAACTTACATCACCTTATATAAGAAACAACGGAAATTGTATACAGGATGTGAATTATTTATAAGCTAAACTAAACGAATTCGTTCGAACTACGTAATTGATAATTGGCAGCTGATTGGTAGGTAATCACTTTCACGCTATTTGATAAGACTGAGTAGTTAGTGGTGCTTTTTGTGCCTGGCCCACATAGTGTTAAGTGGTCACCGCTGCCGTGAGGGAACAGGGAGTGCACCTGTGTTTGCACAAACACTACTGCTCTATAATATGTTGGAGCCAACATGACCGGCGAGAGATCAGGTGCAGGACCAACGGCTTTACCTGTTTTCCGAGACATGGTGGTGTCATACCACCAACTTCGAAACTCCGGGCTGCTACTGAGAAATTCGTAATGGAAAAACCCAATAACGCTTTTTTTTTAAACCTCTTTGGATGGCAAACAAGCCGATGATGATGTCAAGTGGTCACCGCTGCCTATAGACATCTGTAATACTAGAGGCCTTGCAAATGAGTCGCCATTCAAGAAACAAAGTTGAAATGTGTCATGTGCCTGTAACTACACCGGCACCCATACCCCTCAAACCGGAACACAGCAACGCTGCTTTGCGGCAGAAATAGTTATGGTGGTAGTACTTCCCCGGACGAGCTACTTCATAAAGAGCTCTACTACTACTTATTATTGAGCTAAGTAGTAAATACTTCGTATAATTGGAAGTATATGAACATTGTTATGTAACGCTATAATTAGTGTAAGCGCTTGACCGCGTTTCTGTAACCCGGTTACTTATTACCAATTGTCGGCACACACGACAGAAGATACCTTATGATTTTGATGTGGAACATCTACAGCCGCAGGTACAACCGATTGCTGGCGTGGCGACGCATGCCGTGGCGACGCGTCGCCCGCTAGAAGATGATAGAATTGAGTTGTCACAATTTGTAATTTTTGTTTTAATGAAAATAAATGTTTATTAAATAAACTGTTATCATCTTCTGGTTTTTTTTTTTTTAACATTTTACGTACCATCATAACATTACGACTGTATTCCCCGAAGGGTTAGGCAGAGGTGTACCAATGTACCCCCACAGTTCGCCGGTATGTTTAGGTCCCATGTAATAGGGGGCAAGCCTATTGCCATTAACCGGGCACAAATCCTAACTCCGAGCTGCTACCCAGAACCCCACGCTCAACAGTCGCCCTTGTCACCACTAGACCAACGGGCCAGACTGCTTCTAACTAGAGCTGGTAGAATTACTACGTATGATGCAAAACAATAACATTTATATCGATTAATTGTGCTTGTTAAACGACTAATTAAATTGATTAATTGCTTACGTACTTAATTTATTTACTGACTGCCTCGTTCGTCTAGTGGTGCTAAGCGCGACTGCTACGCTGGAGGTCTTGGGTTCGAATCCCAGGTCGAGCAAAAAGTGTTATTGGGTTTTTCTATGAAATTCTCAGTAGCAGCTTGGAGTTAGGATTTGTGCCCGGTTAATGGCAATAGGCTCGCCTCCTCATGGGACTTAAACATACCGGCGAACTGTGGGTGTACATTGGTACACCTCCGACTAACCCTTCGGGGAATACAGGCGTGATGGTATGTGTTATTGTCTCACTGCAGGGCAAAAGGAGTATATAAGGATCGTAACAGGTGGCGTTGTGTGGTTTCTGCCCACCACAATGAGAAAAAGGCGTGAGTTTATGTATGTATGCTGGGCAAAGGCCTGTTCTCATACAGAGAAGGCACGAACATTGATCACCACCCTTGCTCAAGGCGGATTGGTGATTTCAGACTTATATTAATTACAAGTTCAAGTTTCCTCACGATGTTTTCCTTCACCGATGTCAGTGATGTCCAAGATAAACTTAGAAAGTACATAATGAAATAGAAAAAGTTACATTGGTACTTGTCCGTGCCCGGTTACGAACTCACAGCCGCGTGCATGAGAGGCAGGCATGTTAACCACTAGGCTATCACGACATTCTGTGTTTAAACAATTAATTAATTAATTAATTAAGAAAAACAGTTACTAATTACGACCCTGATTTTAGTTCAAGATATTAGCCAAACATGTTAGGTTGGTAACTAGAAAAGTAAATGGAAGAAGGTCAACACTAAATTACAACGTATCTCTACATAGTATTTAGGATTTGCTACTGAGCAGCTCGGAGTTTGGAAGTTGGTTGTGTGACACCCCCGAGCCTCGGAAAGTACGTAAAGCCGTTGGTCCCGGCTGTCATTCGTAGAACTTTGACAGTCGTTACGGGTATTCAGAAGCCAGGAAGTCTGACAACCAGTCTAACCAAGAGGTATCGTGTTGCGCAGTAACTGGGTTGTGGAGGTCAGATAGGCAGTCGCTCCATGTAAAACACTGGTACTCAGCTGTGTCTAAAATTCTCAGTAGCAGCCCGGAGTTAGGACTTGTGCCCGGTTAATGGCAATAGGCTCGCCCCCTATTACATAGGACCTAAACATGCCGGCGTACTGTAGGTGTACATTGTTACACCTCTGCCTAACCCTTCAGGGAATACAGGCGTGATGGTATGTCTACATCACACATATCGACAACCTCGTCAGTTAAGTCAAAATATTTGATTTGTTTTAAATCTATCTCGGCTTGACATTAAGATTAATAGTGTTATTACTATTAATTCTCAAGCTCTTTGTCCTATGAAGTTAGGGCTGTCATCATTTTATTGCCGACGCCGGACAGAAATTTCCAAAATCCCGGACATTTTAGTAAAACTGAGATTTTTTCTGATGTCTCTGAGAAAATTATTTTACGGTGGATTTTTATTTGGGGGCGAGTATCAATGTCACTTTTTCAATTCATATGTACTTTTTTAAGTTTATACCGGCGTGATGGTATGTATGTAGTTTATCTTGGACATCACTTATAAATAATACTATACCATCACGCCTGTATTCCCCAAAGGGTTAGGCAGAAGTGTACCAATGTACACCCACAGTTCGCCAGTATGTTTAGGTCCCAAGTAATAGGCGGCGAGCCTATTGCCATTAACCGGGCACAAATCCTAACTCCGAGCTGCTACTGAAAATTTCATAGTAACAATTTTTGCTCGACCTGGGAATCGAACCCAAGACCTCTAGCGTAGCAGTCGCACTTAGGACCACTAGGCTAACGAGGCAGTTATAATAATAATACTTATAATTAATATAAGTCTGAAATCACCAATCCGTCTTGAGCAAGCGTAGCGATCAATGCTCGTGCCTTCTCTGTATGAGAAGAGGCCTTTGTCTTGCAGTGGAAAAATAATATGCTGGTATTCGTATTATTGCTTATCTTTCAATTAATCGGGACACACAAAATTGTCAGAATACTTTTTAAAAACGCCTTTCGGACTACCCCGGGACTCCCGGACTACCCGGACACCTACAATCCCGGACAGGCAGCAACCCTACATGAAGAGTTATTTCGCTAAATAGGTAATAATAAATGTCAGCGCACCGTAATTATAATATACACGGACATTTTTGTGTAATACTTTAATCATAACAATTAGCCATTACTTGAACCATTTACGTGAATAAAAGGTGTTATTTTAAACATGAGACGTACTGTATGGGGTTTTTTTTTTTGGAGGGTGGGAAATCATCAAATATCTTTTCCCGCCCTGGGCGGGGCTGGAGGGACTTTTACTGACTAAAACCCACCCATGTTCCTTCTTGTGCCCTTTGCGTTCCGGGTGGCGCGGTATCTCTTACGAATAACCCGCAGGACTTTAGGGGGTGCAGTGCTTATGAAAAAATAACTTAAAATAAAATGTTAAGTAACCCCCGACACAAGAATAAAAATTCCTACCGTAGCCAGCAAAAGAGCTGATAACTTTGATACTGCTGAACTGATTTCCATCAAACACAGCTAAGAACACTCCCGACTAATTCACCTTTCAAACACAAACATATAAAATCTAAATCGGTTCATACGTTCAGGAGCTACGATACCACAGACAGACACGCACACACCCAAAACAACACGTCAAATTTATAACTCCCCGTCGTTTTTGCGTCGGGGGTTAATAAACCACTTTCATTATGAATTCAAACTTAAAATCTATATTAATATTATAAAGCTGAAGAGTTTGTTTGTTTGAACGCGCTAATCTCAGGGACTACTGGTTAGAATTGAGAAAAAATTGTGTTGGATAGTTCATTTATCAAGGAAGGCTCTGGGCTATATAACATCTCGCTACGACCAATAGGTGCGGAGCACTAACCAAAAACGTAACTTAATGCGGTAGAAAAAACCTACGCGAACGAAGTTGTTGGCAGAAGTTAGTTAGGAATAAATATGAGCAATTTCTTGTATGTTGTCGAGTTATGTGAACATAAATGTATGGAGCAGTTGATATTTTTTCACGATTTCACGGTTCGTACTATAGTAAAAGTTGTTCATTTTCATAAGTACTGCACTTCCTGAAAGTAAGTCCCTCATTTACCCTAATAGCCTGTTTATACGTTTTTTTAACCTTGGGGCAAGCCCGCCGCACTATTCCCAGCCTCTGAAACTCCTGAAAGCCAGAATCAACAGAAGCGATCACGATGTTTTCCTTCACCGATGTCAGCGATGTTCAAGATAAACTTAGAAAGCACATATCAATTGTAAAAATCACAGTGGCACCGAATTGGCAGGAATCGAACCCAAGTCCTCTAGCGTAGCAGTCGCGCTTAGGACCACTAGGCTAACGAGGCAGTTTATGAGTTTTATTTACGTATAAAAACTGTCATGGTATCGTGACCGAGGCGTGCTGGGCACATTTTAGTTTGTCATCTATACATGACTGTGGCGGTCATAAGGTTAATGGAACACCCTGTATCTACAGTTTCTTACATATACACTATTCTCATACACATTATTATTTATTATGATATCTGTTGCATAACTTTCTCAGTTTAACTGTGCTTAGGAATCTGTATCAACAATTTTTTTATGACCATTTTGAAGCAGGTAAGTGTCGAAAAAACAAATATTAATTTCTTTACAAACTCAAAATCAAATCATTAATTCAATAAGCGCATTAAAAGGCACTTTCGAACGTCATGCACAAGAAAAAAAAATTAAATCTAGTTGTTTGCAAAGTCAAAGTCAAAGTCAAAGTCAAAGCCAAAGTCAAAGTCAAAAAATTTATTTCAATTAGAACAAAAGTCACTTTTCAACGTGATAAGACAAAAAATTATTAAAGTTAGTCGCCCCTTTCAGAAGCTAGTTTCTTATGGAGAAGAATAGTTAGTGAACCTTCTGTTTTATTTACGTATACTTCTCTATAATTTCGCCGCGATCTTCGTACATCAATCACGTATTAGCGTTGCGGTCTATTGAGCGTGTTGCCACACGAGTGTATATGTATGACCACGGTTTGTAATTGTGTCGCATTTTCTGTCTGTCTGTTCATGAGTGAGGACGTATTTCGTGTTTTAAAAATGAGGGTGAGTTTTTAATAATTGTAGTATTATGTTGGTGGTTCAGATAATTTTTAGTTGTTTTTTAGTTTTTACTGCCTCGGTAGCCTAGTGGTCCTAAGCGCGACTGCTACGCTGGAGGTCTTGGGTTCGATTCCCAGGTCGAGCATAAAGTGATATTGGGTTTTTCTATGAAATTCTCAGTAGCAGCTCGGAGTTAGGATTTGTGTCCGGTTAATGGCAATAGGCTCGCCCCCTATCACATGGGACCCAAACATACCGGCCAACTGTGGGTGTACATTGTTACACCTCTGCCTAACCCTTCGGGGAATACAGGCGTGATGGTATGTTTTTTTATTTATAGGTATAATAGTTCGTTTATCTTGTTTCAGTTGATATGTGTTTCGTGCTTCCTCCTAGCGGCCGCTGTGCGCGCACAAAACGATGGATTCTACACGCCCCAGACGTTCAGACAAGTAAGTTTTTTTGCACCAAGTTAATTCAAGTCTAATATTTTGCATGTCGTAAGGTAAAATGTATCTGGACAATGTACAAATATTCGAACTAATATGTATATCTATATTATTAGCAAGAGAATGATTTCTTTCTGCCTTTTTCCTTTTTTTTTTCTTGACTGCCTCGTTAGCCTAGTGGTCCTAAGCGCGACTGCTATGCTAGAGGTCTTGGGTTCGATTTCCAGGTCGAGCAAAGTGTTATTGGTTTTTCTATGAAATTCCCAGTTGTAGCTCGGAGTTTGGATTAGTGCCCGGATAATGGCAATAGGCTCGCCCCCTATTACATGGGACCTAAACATACCGGCGAACTGTGGGTGTACATTGGTGCACCTCTGCGTAACCTTTTCGGTTGAAGAACCCGTCGGTCACGTATCACTCCTGACCGTATCTAAAACTCGGCACACAACACAATGGCTGACATCGAGGATACACACTTCGAGACCGGAAACTCCGGAGCTTCCGCCACCTTCCCTCTGCAATGCTCCGCCCTGCGCAAGAACGGTTTCGTCATACTCAAGGGACGCCCCTGCAAGACATGTCCACTTCTAAAACTGGAAAGCACGGCCACGGTAAAGTTCACTTCGTTGGAATCGATATTTTTAACGGCAAGAACCCTTTAGGGAATACAGGCGTGATGGTATACGCCTTGACCACTGAGCCATCACAGTTTTCCATATCGGTTACCCATCAGCATTCGCACCTAAGCAACAATTGCTTAAGTAAATTAGCGCACTTACGTTGCGTCGTTTCACTAAATAGTTGGTGAACTGTATCCAAATACTTTGCGGTCAGTCGCGTGAAGCGGCTAATTAGTCTTGGGTAATTATTGATACACATACCATCACGCCTGCATTCGCCGAAGGGTTAGGCAGAGGTGTACGAATGTACACCCACAGTTCGCCGGTATGTTCAGGTCCCATGTAATAGGGGGCGAGCCTATTGCCATTAACCGGGCACAAATCCTAACTCCGAGCTGCTACTGAGAATTTCATAGAAAACCCAACAACACTTTTTTTTGCACGACCTGGGAATCGAACCCAAGACCTCTAGCGTAGCAGTCGCTCTTAGGACCACTAGCCTACCAAGGCAATTATTGATACAATCATCGGTAATTGGTTCATGAGGGCAAGCCCTATAGTAGGTAACCAATATGAGAGGTAGATACTGGCCGATTCTACGACGACCTTTCAAAGTCAAAGCCAAATCAAAGCATAATTTAAGCATTCAACCCTAATGTCTTCAAAGTTCGAGTGAACAGGCTTCTTCTGGGTAAGCTCACTCCATCGTCGACTTTGTCTCTGCCACCTCTGAACTAAACTAGAGTCAAGAGCTTACCCATCTCTAATATACAAAAAAGATACAATTGGGTTGATGACACCACTAATCAACTGACGTACTTTTTCTGAGCTGTCAAAACGCGATTCCCCCATAGATTTTGTATGACAATACCAAATTATGACGTCACTTTTTTGACATCTCAATTCACTAAGTATTAATTGATTTCAACATAAACATACCATCACAAACTGTATTCTCCGAAGGGTTAGGCAGACGTGTAACAATGTACACCCACAGTTCGCCGATATGTTAAGGTCCCATGTACTAGGGGGCGAGCCTATTGCCACTAACCGGGCACAAATCCTAACTCCGAGCTGCTACTGAGAAATTCCTAATGGAAAAAACCCAATAACACTTTGCTCGACTTGGGAATCGAACCCAGGACCCCATGCTCATCAGTCGCGCTTGCGATCACGAGACCAACGGGGCAGTTGCTTATCTTGCTTGGAATTTACTTCTGAAGGAAGGCTATGAGAATTGGTTTTTTATTGAGACGGTCTAGGTTTTAGAAGGATGTCAGGAAATTAGTTGTTATCGTATGACACAGGTGGAACCCGTGCTCTTCAAGCCGCTGGACAGACCATGGAGCCAAAAGATTTCTGTAAGCGAAATTTAAGTACAGACTTTATTAATATAATTGGGTAGTGGACACATTAAACAATAATTCCAAGACACAACTTCACTAAAAAAACACTATTTATTTTATCCCTGAAAACTGAATTTTTAAATAACCATAAAATTCTATTTTCATTTGCTTTGACATCAATAAATGGTTAGTGAATTGAAATGTCAAAAAAGTGACGTCATAGTTTAGTATTGTCATACAAAATAACTGCCTCGGTAGCCTAGTGGCCCTAAGCGAGACTGCTACGCTAGAGGTTCGATTCCCAGCTCGAGCAAAACGTGTTATTGGATTTTTCTATGAAATTCTCAGTAGCAGCTCGGAGTTAGGATTTGTACCCGGTCAATGGCAATAGGCTCGCCCCCTATTACATGGGACCTAAACATACCGGCGAACTTTCGGTGTACATTGTTACACCTCTGCCTAACCCTTAGCGGAATACAGGCGTGATGGTATGTACAAAATCTATGGGGGAATCCCGTTTTGACAGCTCATAAAAAGTACGTCAATTGATTAGTGGTGTCATCTACCCAATTGTATGGCAAACAAGCCGACGACGGCCCGCCTGATGTTAAGTGGTCACCACTGCCTATGGGCTGTGACTTTTTTGATTCTAGTTTGGTAAGGAGTCCGCAATAACATCCATGAGAGGTGGCGTTTTAACCACTGGGCTATCACGGTATTTACGTCACCTCAATCCTAAACTCCATGAGGGCGATTCATGCAAACACACGATAGATTATTATGCCTACGGATAGCAATATAACCTAGTTTTTGAAGTAAAACTTCTTTACGCACGCTTAACTTGGGGAGTAAGCTGGTGAATGCTTGACGAGAGATATTCAAGATAACAATGCTTGGGAACATGCTGGTCCTGCTCCATAGGACAATTTAAATTCTTGACAAAATCAATTGGTTGCTAATTTAATTACATAAGTACTTTGTTTTGATTAATTATTTTTCTCTTCGACATTAATTCTACATTTGAGTATTCCTCACACACTGATTCTTTGTCTTTGAAATGTATAAATGTATTTAATATTACAATTAACTTAGCTTTCATTTCTAATTTGTGGCACAGAGTACGTATTGCAGTACTTTGAGTGACTTTTTTTAATAGATCGTTTTGACATCAGTATAATTTTATGGAATTGTAAATATATTGTATTGTATTGTAATACATTTTTTTTTTTTTTTAAATAGTATTTATGGAGTTTCTTGCCCGTTCTTCTCCATACGAAACTACCTTTTGGAATGGGCAACTAGATTCAATATTTTTAATTTAACATGTAATTGACGTTCAAAAGTGCCTTTTAATGGTCTAATTGAAATAAATGATTTCACTTTGACTTTGACTTTGAGAGCGTTACGGAAATTAGTGTGATCGGGCGATCGGAAGTCGAGATTGAAATATAAGTTAGTGAAGATAGAAAGAGAGAGAGTTACGTGTCGTATATTACTGTAGGAGTAAGAGAGAGCAGTGCGCGCGCTCATTCTCTTTCTCTCTTCCCCAAGTGACACGACTGAAGTTTTACCTCAGTTTTACTGCACCGTAGCTCGTAAACGGGTTAATCGATTTGAGTGCAGTATTTTTTATTTGAAAGCAAGTTTCGTAGCCATGGTTCTTAGATGTGTTTTACGAAAATCGGTTCAGCCTTTTCAAAGTTATCAGCTCTTTTGATAGCAGCGGTAGGGATTTTATTCTTCCGTCGGGTGTTTGTTGAAATTGTTAATTTTATTACTTTTTAATACACCCTGTATTAACTTGAAAGTGGTTTGTTCAGCAGAATGGACCATATGCGCCGGCGCTGTTTTCACCTTCGCAGAACGATGTCAACGCTCAAAGTACTTCTGTGGACCCTTGGAGACCAGCTCCGGTCAACGAGCAGTATCGAGGAAGTCAGGGTATGGAGAACAACTTTTTTTTTACATCATTAGATGGCAGACAAGCCGACGGCCCACCTGTTGTTAGTGGTCACCGCCCCCTATAGACATCTGCAATACCAGAGGCCTTGCAAATGCGTTGCCATCCCAGAGACAAAGTTGAAATGTGTCATGTGCCTGTAATTACACCGGCACCCATACCCTTCAAACCGGAACACAGCAACGCTGCTTTGCGGCAGAAATTATGGTGCTTCCCGGACGAGCTAACTACTATTTGTAAAAACACTTGTGTATATAGTAATAAGAAGATTGTAGCCACAATAAATCTATACTTATAATAAATCTGTAGAGAGGTCAATTCTGTACATGAAATATATTTCCAAAATAACTATCTGGGGGTGATTAGGGATCGATACTGATGCCAAAAATGCAATCAGTAAATTTTCTGTCTGTCTGTCTGTATTACCGTTATAGAAACAAAAACTACTCGACGGATTTTAACGAAACTTGGTACAATTATTTTTCATACTCCTGAGTTGGTTATAGTATACTTTTCATCACGCTACAATCAATAGGAGCAGAGCAGTGAAGGGAAATGTTGAGAAAACGGGAAAAGTTACTCCATTTTTTAAGCTTCCGTGGCGTGTGCAACCTTAATGGTTAAAGCTACACAGAAATCATGTATGACGGAAATGTTCTCCTTAAAATTATATAAAAAATATCCCACGACAGCATATGTCTATCTTTTATGGTTGACTCACAATATCACGTGTAAGTCTCGATAGCCTAGCAGTGCGAAGCTTCCTGATTATATTTGTCTACTCTTACGTTTATAACACTCTCCGTCATCCCTAATTAAAAAAGTTAACATTATTAACTATTCCATAAAAAATTATCATAGAAATAGATTGACATATTATATTTCCCTACAAAAATATGAAAGTTAATCTGTCTGTTACATCAAAACCACTGAACCGTGAGGAAGGACATAGGCTATTTTTTTTTACGAAAAACGACGGCAACGCGGACGAAGTCATGGGCAACAGCTAGTTTTAAAATAAAAACTTGTTAACAAAAATTTAACCGTCGAAAAAACTGAAAAGCAGACAAATAACTTTGATAATTATGTTTTAAATACATATTATTTGATTTGAATTTTGTTTGTTATTTTTAATTTTATTTTTACTAATCTATATTTTTTATTTTAACTGCCTCGGTAGCCTAATGGTCCTAAGCGCGACTGCTACGCTAGAGGTCTTGGGTTCGATTCCCAGGTCGAGCTAAAAGTGTTATTGGGTTTTTCTATGAAATTCTCAGTAGCAGCTCGGAGTTAGGATTTGTGCCCGGTTAATGGCAATAGGCTCGCCCCCTATTACATGGGACCTAAACATACTGGCGAACTGTGGGTGTACAGGTACACCTCTGCCTAACCCTTCGGGGAATACAGGCGTGATGGTATGTATGTGTATTTATACTATTTTATTTTTATTTTTTATTGATTTACATTTTACATTTTGCCAAGTTACCGCCCTAACGGGTTAGGTACATCTGAATGATCGCAAATTTATACCAGCTTGGCGAATACTGGCTCCCCTCGAGGCGATTGATTGATTTATTTCTATTTAATTTTGACAATAATTGTTAATAGGGAGTTTGTGAGTTTAATATGAATATGGATCTTGGATATCTGAAATAAATTAATTTTAATTTTAATAACGTTTATACAAAAATGACAAACATTTTTACAGAAAAGGGAAAAATAACTTTAGATTTGGAAGTCAGTAGGAAAACAAAACTACAAACAGAACGAAAGCCGGCCGACTTACAAAGCTAAAGTTATTTTTCACTTCTTAGTTTTAAAGCAGGTTGCCCCGTTGGTCTCGTGGTCGCAAGCGCGATTGATGAGCGTGGGGTCCCGGGTTCGATTCCCGGGTCGGACAAAAAGTGTTATTCGGTTTTTCCATTAGGATTTGCTCAGTAGCAGCCCGGAGTTTGGAAGTTGGTGGTGTGACACCCCCGTGCCTCGGAAAGCACGTAAAGCCATTGGTCCCGGCTGTCATTCGTAGATCTTTTAAAGTCGTTACGGATAGTTAGAAGCCAGGAAGTTTGACAACCAGTCTAACCAAGAGGTATCGTGTTGCCTTGTATCTGGGTTGTGGAGGTCAGATAGGCAGTCGCTCCTTGTAAAACATTGGTACTTAGCTGTGTCTGGTTAGACTGGAAGCCGACCCCAACATAGTTGGGAAAACGCTAAGCAGATGATGATGAGTTTTTGAAGGAGGTCGTAATTTTTCTGTAAAATGGTTTTTTTTCTACTGGTTTAAAATTGTTTCCAGATCGTAACATTGGCGCCAACACAGCTCCTTTCATCCCTAAAGCTGAACCGTGGCGCCTTCCCTATGGCGCAGGCAGCCTTACGAAGGAACAGCAAGCAGCTATCATACACCACAAGCAGTCTTTGACTTCAGGTAAATAAGGAATTAGATTCTACCCGCTACTTGTGCTTGTGCACTGCTCCGCTCCCGTGTGTTCTAGCGTGATGTTATATAGCTTATACGATTCCTTATAAATCTGGCTATCCTAATCCTAATTTAATATTATAAATGCGAAAGTAGGTTTGTTTGTTTATTGCCTTTTCACTTCTAAACCACTGAACCTATCATCCTGAAATTTTGCATATACGTTGTCAGGTGTACATAAACGGACATAGGGTACCTGTCATCCCGAAAGAAAGTACTGTTCCCGAGGAAAACAAAAATAACGTTTTTTTGATAATAGATGGCGCCACGTGACTTTCGAAACATGATTAAATTTTCAATACATTTCGAGATTTACGCGAACGAAATCGCGAGCAAAAGCTAGTCATATATAAATTCTTACTCTCTTTTTCTCTCTCATCTCTTTTTACCACTCGATGACCGGACGGCCGTAAGCAGCAGTGTGGGAAGACCCCTCAAGAGGTGGACCGACGACCTGGTAAAGGTCACGGGAAATCTTTAGGGGAGGCCTATGTCCAGCAGTGGACGTCGTCCGGCTGATGTGATGATGATATTAAATCTAGCAATCTCTACGAATAAATAAAATTATTCACGCCAAAGCAATCGTGGGCATTTAGCTAATGTGTTCAAAAACACAAAATTAAAAATTTTAAGTAACCCCCGACAGAAGAATAGAAATCCCTACCGCAGCTAACAAAAGAGGTGATAACTTTGAAACTGCTGAACCGATTTCCATCAAACATAGCTAAAATACTCCTGACTAATATACCTTTCAAACAAATCACAATCGGTTCATGCGTTCGGCAGCTACGATGTCACAAACAGACACGTCAAACTTATAACACCCCATTATTTTTGCGTCGGGGATTAATAATACAATTCCTCATTCTAGATGGAGCGTTCCGCTTTGAGTATGCATCAGATAATGGACTCGCAGCCGGGGAACAGATAGAACCTGATGGCTCCAGGGTTGGTGCCTACCAGTACAAAGATCCCAGTGGGCAACTGGTGAAGCTGAAGTACAGGGCTGGCAAGGATGGCTTCCAGGTAAACACTACTGTGAGACGACTCCCGGCCACCGTATACGCGGGTCTGTGGACGGTGAGCAATGGGTAGCTCACTGTCCGTACGTTGCATAGCGACAGGCCGTGTCGACGACGCGTTCGTGTTCCACGCGCGCCTCAAAGAGATGTCAGCAATTGGAGGGGCCAGTCAGGGCCGATGCCTGCCGGGGCTGCGGGTTGTTCGAAAGAGATACCGCGCCCCCCAAACTGCACAAGAAGGAACATGGATGGGTTTTAGTCAGTAAAAGTCTGGCACTCCGTCCCGCCCAGGGCGGGGGAAGTCATCTGATGATTTCCCATCCGAAAAAAAAAAGTAAACATTAAACCTTTACCTTCTAATCTACCTCGTTAGCCTAGTGGTCCTAAGCGCGACTGCTACGCTAGAGGTCTTGGGTTCGATTCCCAGATCGAGCAAAAAGTGTTATTGGGATTTTCTTTAAAATTCTCAGTAGCAGCTCGGAGTTAGGATTTGTGCCCGGTAATGGCAATAGGCTCGCCCCCTGTTATATGGGACCTAAAAATACCGGCGAACTGTGGGTGTACATTGGTACACCAGCCTCTATCCTGTTACAGGCACATGACACATTTCAACTTTGTCTCTGGGACGGCAACGCATTTGCAAGGCCTCTGGTATTGCAGATGTCTATAGGCAGCGGTGACCACCTAACATCAGGTGGGCCGTCCGCTAGTTTGCCATCCAAGAAGGACTAAGCATTATTTTTTTTGTTAACAGATCCTGGAAGGCAGTCACTTACCCAAGAGTCCGGAGCCAGTTCCTCCTAACAGCGGAGGTCAGTACCAAATACCTCTTTCATTACCACTGAGATCAAAGGTCGTTTTCTCGTTCTTCTCCATAGATTCCTACCTATGTTTTGGAATAAGCAACTGGCTTCAACTTTCTGACTAACTGACCGACTTCTTGACAATTCAAAAGTGCCTGTAAATGGTTTTATTGAAATTAATGCTTTGACTTTCGCTTTGCAAAGGACACAACAAAGGTGGGATATTATTACAGGGGAGATAATATCACACATAACAACACAACATCACGCCTGTATTCCCCGAAGGGTTACGTATACAACTTCGATGAGAATCGCATTAAAATCCGTTGCGTAGTTTAAAAGATCTAAGCATACAGACGGCGGGAAGCGACTTTGTTTTATAATACATAGAGATTTGCTGCATACTTATCTAAACAATATTTTACACATAATGTCAACATCTATCTGTCTCCCTCATCTCCTATCGCCATCCCGCTTTCGTCAATGTCCATTACCCAGCTTACATAGTCTAAAAAGGAAAATCTAATACCGTGACACCCCTGAACACTTAACCGCCCTAAGGGCGGAGATCCACGCCGGCCGCTGCGGCGGCGCAATTCATCGGGAACAATTCTAAAAACTTTGAAAACGATTGCTATCTAATCTTACATAACATACCATCACGCCTGTATTTCCCGAAGGGTTAGGCACAAGTATAACAATGTACACAAACACTTCGTCGGTATGTTTAGGTCCCATGTGCTAGGGTGCGAGCCTATTGCCATTAACCAGGCAGGCGGGCACAAATCCTAACTCCGAGCTGCTACTGAGAGCTTCATAGAAAAACCCATGTAACAATATTTATATATATATGTAACAATAGTTTCGACTGTCCTCACTTAGTAAATAAAATACGTTACATAGTGCCTAGAACTGTTATCCGACGAGGGGCGCGCGTTCCTCGACTGTTCCACACAGATATGTGCAAAACCAACGCCGGGGAGCGTGCGCCTCTTCGTCGCCTAGTAGAGGCATACAACATTTATTTCATGGAGTTGGACATATTTACCCTCTCAAACCATCTTTTTAAGAAAAAGGCCATAGATATACTCTCTAAAATGGAATAGTGTAATGGTAATGTAAATGTAGGTTAGTTTAAATTTAATAATACTACACACAGAATTGTGCTTGTATACGTTTTGTTTCCTTGTAACTTCTACTTTTTTTTTTTTTGTTAATATGTGGACAATGTAGTGGGTTACATGTTTGTAATTTAATCTTAAGGACTTATTGTACAGCTTTTAACATGTAACTGTTTTTTGTCCCTTACAAATAAAATAAAAATAAATAAATAAAATAAACCCAATAACACTTTTTGCTCGACCTGGTAATCGAACCCAAGACCTCTAGCGTAGCAGTCGCGCTTAGGACCACTGGGCTACCGAGGCAGTTAGTCTTCTAATCTTCTGATCTTAGTCTCAATGTAAGGCTACTTCTATTTCAGATAACTACTGCCAGCAGGCGTATGCGCAGCAAAGACAACAATACAACTTACAACAAAGTTACAATCAGCAAAAACCTGAACCACAGCGGAACTGGGGACAGAACCAGGTATAACACACACGTACCCACCGTATCCTCGTGGCGGCCATCGGCGGCGGCGAACTCTCGCGCACACTTTTACTAACTAAAACCCATCCATGTTCCTACTTGTGCCCTTTGCGTTCCGGGGGCGCGGTATCTCTTACGAACAACCCGCAGCCCCGGCAGGCATCGGCGATGGGTATGGTGCCGGTGTAATTACAGGCACATGAGACATTTTAACTTTGTCTCTGGGATGGCAACGCATTAGCAAGGCCTCTGGTATTGCAGATGTCTATAGCATCAGGTGGGCCGTCGGCTGGTTTGCGATCCAATGATTTTCAAAGTGGCGGTTTCGATTCCCGCACAGAACAAATATTTGTATGGCCTGCAATTGTTTAAGGTCTGGCTGTTTGTGTATGTGAGTTTATATGTTTGTAAACGCACCCACGGTGCAGGAGAACTTTCTAGTGTATTTTTTTTCGGATGGGAAATCATTGAATGACTACCCCCGCCCTTAATATCAGACTTTTACTGACTAAAACCCATCCCTGTTCCTTCTTGTGCCCTTTGCGTTCCGGGGGCGCGGTATCTCTAACAAACAACTCGCAGCCCCGGCATGACCCGCACAACTGAAACTGCTAGTGTGGGACAATGTTTTACAAAAAAAAACTTGGTTTTAGGGTCCCGTAAGTGAGCAGCGACCAGCTGGTAATCAGTATTTCCTCTCAAACTGGAGGCCTGATGTAGGAGGTGAAGATGATGGCCAGGTAAGCGATCAGTCATTCTAAGTTTATCTTGGAGATAATTTATTTCAATTTTGTAAATGTGAGTACCATGGAGCCATTTACTTGTTAAGTTACTATGTTTTGGACACTATAAGCATGGTGGTTGAGAGCTTTCTCATACTCACATAAATGTCTCGCTGATGGTGGCGCGTGCGTTGGACCGTTCGGCCCCCTTCAAGATGGTTGAGCTAAATGGTGCTGATGTACGCGTCATGTTCGTGAACGTGCGCTGTCAGTTGGGATTGGTCATCTCATAACTGCCATGGATTACATCTTTAGTACAATTTTTTTTTAATTGTTTTATATTCATCTTCTCGTTACTGCCTCGTAAGCCTAGTGGTCCTAAGCGCGACTGCTACGCTAGAGGTCTTGGGTTCGATTCCCAGGTCGAGCTAATAGTGTTATTGGGTTTTTCCATGAAATTCTCAGTAGCAGCTCGGAGTTAGGATTTGTGCCCGGATACTGGCAGTAGGCTCGCCCCCTATTACATAGGATCAGAAACATACCGGAGAACTGTGGGTGTACATTGTTACACCTCTGCCTAATCATTCGGGGGATACAGGCGTGATGGTATGTCTATGTCATTAACATTTTTGTTTCAGTATCGAGACAACGAAGTGGATAAAGAAAATAAGCAACCACACAGCTTCGGAAATGGCTACGCATTCGCGTTTCACGGATAAATTCAAAATGGCGGACGTTGCCTAACACGAGCGCTCTAACATAAAAGCATTCGATGTGACTCGATTTTGAGAATTGGAAATACGACTATATTCTTTTGCTTTATGGTTTAATTTAGAACAACAAAGAAAATGGGGTTGAAGGCACCAATAGATGTGAATTCAGAGAAATAGGTTTTCTCAAGGGACTACTCTCAGTATGGGGTTCTGTAAGATGGGACTAAAAACTTTGAAGAGATTAGGGTTGAATGCTTAAATAATGTTTTGATTTGGCTTTTAAATGTCCTCGTAGAATCGGCCAGTACCTACCTCGCATATTGATTACCTACTATAGGGCTTGCCCTCATGGACCAATTACCGATGATTGTATCAATAATTGCCTCGTTAGCCTAGTTTTCCTAAACGCGACTGCTACGCTAGAGGTCTTGGGTTCGATTCCCAGGTCGAGCAAAGTGTTACTGAGTTTTGCTATGAAATTCTCAGTAGCAGCGCGGAGTTAGGATTTGAGCCCGGTTAATGGCAATAGGCTCGCCCCCTATTACATGGGACTTCAACATACCGGCGAACTGTGGGTGTATATTGGTACACCACTGCTTAACCCTTCGGGGAATACGGCCGGTCCGTGAATCCGCGTGTGATACCCCTGGTGTAGAAGGCGTCCTTAGGCTATGGTAACCGCTCACTATTAGACGGGCGGTATACTCGTTTGCTAACACCGTGGTATAAAAAACAAAAAGACAACTTGTCTAAAAAACACTTTATTTTGTCCCTGAAAACCCGATAAATTTTTAATTAAGGGGAAGTTAGATTTTTAATTGATCTGAAATCAATCAATTGGGTTGGCTGAAGTGACGTCACCATTGAGTATTGTCATACTAAATCTATGGGGAATCGCGTTTTGACAGCTCATAAAAAGTACGTCAATTGATTAGTGGTGTCATCTACCAAAATATTTGATGTGAATTAAGTCCCATGACACATTTCAACTTTATCTCTGGGATGGCAACGCATTTGCAAGGCCTCTGGTATTGCAGATGTCTATAGGCAGCGGTGACCACTTAGCATCAGGTGGGCCGTTGGCTTGTTTGCCATCCAGTGGAATAAAAAATAAAGTCTTTATTTCCAATTTGAAAATTGATCGAATTTATTTTAAGTTTACCGCGAGCGTTCTTGATAGGGTTTCTGATAAATTATAATGTTATAACTAACAATATCTATGCTTTCAGAAAAACAGCAATATTAAGGAACCCCCGACTGAATAATAAAGATCCCTACGACAGCTGACAAAAGAGCTGATAACCTTGAAACAGCTGAACCGATTTTGATAAAACATATCTAAGAACCATCACTAAGAAACCTGATTTCAAATTAAAAAAACCGCATCCAAATCGGTTCACCCGTTTAAGAGCTACGGTGCCACAAACAGAGACACAGACACGTCCAGCGTATAACACCCTTCCTTTTCAGTCGGGAGTTATAAATAGCTGTTTCTTACATCCTATTGCCATGGATACAGCACATGATTCCTGACGAAAAATTAAAATTTTTATCGCGTAAAAAGAAATCTTTTGTTCCATATTCTGATGGGACGGCAATCCGACACGACCGGGGAGAGATCAGAAGCAGGACCGACGGCTTTACGGGCTTTCCGAGCCACGGGGGTGTCACATCACCACTCATAGTCCTATAAGAGTGAAGGAACAGGGAGTGCACCTCCTGCGCACTTGGCTAGTCTGCATTGAGTCTGGCCGACCAGTCTTCATTTCGATCCTATAAGTATTGCAGTTTTGTATGGAACTGCTGGTTTTTTAATAAGCGACGATAGATTTTAGCACTGAGTGGTCTAAAATCATGTAATAATAATATTCTCTCGTGGCGGCCAGTCTCAATGCAGACTAGCCAAGTGCGCAGGAAATATTAAAGCGCACAAGTGTGTGCGCAAACATAGGTGCACTCCCTGTTCCTTCACTCTTATAGGACTATGAGTGGTGATGTGACACCCCCGTGGCTCGGAAAGCCCGTAAAGCCGTGGTCCTGCGCCTGATCTCTCCCCGGTCGTGCCGGATTGCCGTTCCATCGGACGAATTTCTCAGTAGCAGCCCGGAGTTTGGAAGTTGGTGGTGTGACACCCCCGTGCCTCGGAAAGCACGTAAAGCCGTTGGTCCCGGCTGTCATTCGTAGATCTTTGACAGTCGTTATGGATAGTCACAAGCCAGAAAGTCTGACAACCAGTCTTTCTAAGAGGTATCATGTTGCCCAGTAACTGGTTTGTGGAGGTCAGATAGGCAGTCGCTCCATGTACAACACTGGTATTCAGTTGCATCCGGTTAAACTGGGGGCCGACCCCAACGTAGTTGGGAAAAGGCTAAGTAGATGATAAGAGATTGTGTTTTGTTCATTTTGGAAGAATTAAGATCAATTTTAACATTTAAATCATAGATGTTGTTAGTTTTAACTTTTAAGTTAATGTGCCTATTGTTTTAATTAGGGCTGTAGGTACCTGCTTATAATAATTAAGTAAATTATATACTGAAGACATCTTTAAATATTGTTTTTTTATTTTATCCTGATATTTTGTATATACCTATCCTAGACTGACTGCCTCGTTGGCCTAGTGGTGCGACTGCTACGCTAGAGGTCTTGGGTTCGATTCCCAGGTCGAGCAAAAAGTGTTATTGGGCTTTTCTATGAAAATCTCGGTAGCAGCTCGGAATTAGGATTTGTGCCCGGTTAATGGCAATAGGCTCGCCCCCTATTACATGGGACCTAAACATACCGGCGAACTGTGGGTGTGGACTGGTACACCTCTGTCTAACCCTTCGGGGAATACAGGCGTGATGGTATGTATGTATTTTTACAGGAATTTCTTTTGATCGAAATTAAATAAATTAATAAGTCTTCAATTTATTCCCGCGCTATCCAGGGCGCCAGCGTCGCCTGTTGAACGTTATAGATTCGGTTTACATGATGCTGTCAATCCTGCTAATATTATTACTAGCTGTTGCCCGCGACTTTGTTCGCGTTCACAATTTTGTTTTCGAATATAAACCTCTCTTTATTTATATTAAACTAAATAAAATAAAAATAAAAATAGCCTAAGTTACTTCTTATAACATCAGCTATCTGCTAGTGAAAGCCCCGGCAAAATCGGTCCTGCAGTTTCGGAGATAAGCCGGAACAAAAAGACAGACAAAAATTTTTGAAAATTGTTTTTTTTTTATGTTAGTACCGTATATACTTTCATATGCATGTAGTGAAAAGCTTGTAATTTGAAATCAATTAACCAATTAATCAAAAATCAATTTTATTTATTTGTAAAGATGCGAAAGTTTGTGAGGATGGATGGATGTTTGGTACTCAATCACGCCTGAACGGCTGAACGGATCTGGATGAAATTTGGCACAGAAATAGATTATAGTCTGGAATAGCACATAGGTTACTTTTTATCATGGAAACTAGTACGGTTCCCGTGGGATAACACATATACTAACTTTGACTCGGACGGAGTCACGGGCGCTAATAATATTATATTAGTCGATGATAACATAAACTGTCTCGGTAGCCTAGTGGTCCTAAGCGCGACTGCTACGCTAGAGGTCTTGGGTTCGATTCCCAGGTCGAGCAAAAAGTGTTATTGGGTTTTTCTATGAAATTCTAAGTGGCAGCTCGGAGTTAGGATTTGTGCCCGGTTAATGGCAATAGTCTCGCCCCCTATTAAATGAGACGTAATCATACCGGCGAACTGTGGGTGTACATTGGTACGTTGTGAATTAGGCTATCATAAACAAAAAGATTTTTTCCAATCCCACTAGTAGTTTCGGAGATCACTTTTCTGCTTTATAATATTAGGATAGATTGAGTGATAAACACACAAATTATGAAAAAACACAAAATTAAAAATTTTAAGTAACCCCCGACAGAAGAAAAAAATCACTACCGCAGCTAACAAAAGAGCTGATAACAATGAAACCGTTGAACCGATTTCCATCAAACATAGCTAAGAACACTCCCGACTTATTCACCTTTAAAACACAAAAAACAAAATCAATATCGGTTCATGCGTTCAGGAGCTACGATGCCACAAACAGACACACACACAAACACACACAGAGACACGTCAAACTTATAACACCCCTTCGTTTTTGCGTCGGGGGTTAATAAGTAAGATTTTATATCAGTTATCGCCATATAAACCTCGCTGAGCTGAAGTGCTTCGAATTCTCCTTAGTATTTGACGTCCGTTTCTGCCTTAGATTAAGGATACAGACACGGCATATATACGGGGTCATCATCTACTTAGCCTTTTCCCAACTATGTTGGGCTCGACTTTCAGACTAACCGGATGCAGCTGAATATCAGTGTTTTACATGGTGCAACTGCCTCCACAACCTAGTTACTGGGCAACATGATACCTCTTGGTTAGACTGGTTTTCAGACTTCCTGTATATATTAGTACATAATGTGAAGGCAAATTTACAATATGGAACTAGATTACTGTCCTACTGCAAGACAAAGGCCTCTTCTCAGACAGAAGGCACGCGCATTGATCACCACGCTTGCTCAAGGCGGATTGGTGATTTCAAGACTATTTAGATTACTGCTCCGCTCCCGCTGGTTATGGCACGGCACGTATGAATTGTCAAGAAATTGAAGCTAGTTCTAAGCTTCTAGCTCGTTCCAAAACCTAAGTCTCTTTGGAGAAGAACGAGCAAGAAACTCCACGGACACTCTTTTTCTTCAATTTGATTTTTACAAAAATCTTGATTACAATATTCTTGTTGCTTCTATATGTGAAAACATTGAAGGTGAATATAAAACAATAAAAATATAATAATAATAAAGATGTAAGCCATGGCAGATAAGAGATGACCAATCCCCACTGATAGCTCCCGTTCACGAACATGACGTGTGCAGCATCGGCTCGGCCATCTTGAAGGGAACTGAACTATCCAAGACACGCGCCGGCATCAGCGAAAAAAGAAGAAAAAGTCATTCACATTTATTTCATCAAAAAGTCGCGTTTTCTACCTAACTCCCCATCTACAAAACAATTTCTATCCCCCCTAGGGGGTTCAATTATCATCCCCTTTTATTACCAGTGGCTGCGGTAGACACGTTCAATTTTATCCCCGATAGCCCCATTGGGGTAGCCAGGAATATATTAGGAATCCTTTGTATTCACCCCCTACCGCTCGCCCCCCGTGCGAGCCCCCATATTACTATTTTAATGATAAAGGCCAGTGGTTCTTAACCTTTTAGTGTTGAGGGATCTATTGTAATTTTTTTATATCACATTAATCCCTTTTGCTTCTACATTATTATCATCTCATCATCATCACGCTAGAGGTCTTGGGTTCGATTCGCAGGTCGAGCAAAAAGTGTTATTGATATTGTTGATGGCAATAGACTCGCCCCCTATTACATGGGACCTAAAACATACCGGCGAACTGTGGGTGTACATTGGTACACCTCTGCCTAACACTTCGGGGAATACAGGCGTGATGGTACATCTGCCAGGCGTTTCGTTACGGTTCAAAATGCAAAAGTTAGGATGGATGTTTGTTGTTCAAGCACGCCAAAACGGCTACACGGATTTTAATGAAATTTGGCACAGAGATAGATTATAGTCTGGCATAGCACATAGGCTACTTTTCAACCCGGAAAAACATCCGATTCCCATTCTTCTTCTTCTTCTTCTTTTCGTGTCGATTGACTCGTCTGTTGTCCTATCAGTATTGAGCCACTTGTACAGCTCTATCATTGGCCTCGTTTAAATCTTGGACGGTGCAGGTGGTTGTGCACGACGGGCAACTAAGTAGGTGACGCATGTCCTGTGATGGTGCTTCACACTTTTTTTTTGTTTAGCATGGGAAATCATCAAATGACTTCCCCCGCCCTGGGGAGGGAGGGAGGGAGTGTCAGACTTTTACTGACCTAAACCCATCCATGTTCCTTCCTGTGCTCTTTGCGCTTCGCGGTATCTCTTACGACAACCCGCAGCCCCGGCAGGCATCGGCCCTGAGTGGCCCCTCTTTAAGGCGCGCGTGGAACACGAATGCGCCGTCGACACGGCCTGTCGTTAAGCAACGTATGGACGGTGAGCTACCCATTGCTCACCGTCCATAGGCCCGCGTCTACGGTGGCCGGGAATCGTCTCGCGGCTCCCGACGCCCGGAGCGTCTACCGCAGCGGCTGGGCCGGCAGACTCTCTGCCTCAACCGTCACTGGTGATCAATAACTCCGTTATGCCTCATTTGGCCACATTAGTTTTACAGCGACCGACCTGGGTCCGCAATCGTTTCCCTGTAGAATAATACTTGAACTTCGCGCGGCCGAAGTCGCGTGCAGGCCCTATTCAAAATAATATACTTATTCATATCCCGGTTGTGTGCCGTCCGGATATATTGATCTAACATTCCTAGCGAGCACATCGTCGCGTGGCGCGTGGGACGAAGGCTTTATTAAATAAGTGACGCCTTCTGAATTCTACGGAGCACGGACCGTTAATGCGGGTATGATGGCGGAAAATGTGGGACAGTTCCGGATTTTGAAAAGGATGTTTTTCCTATTTTTATTTTTGATCTTAATAGGGGTACGTGGGGTTATATTGTGGTATTGGAAAAGGTGAACTGACTCGGTAGCCTAGTGGTCCTAAGCGCGAGTGCTACGCTAGAGGTCTTGGGTTCAATTCCCAGGTCGAGCAAAAAGTGTTATTGGGTTTTTCTACCGATTTCCACTGATTTTTTATTAGGCAGAGGTGTACCTATGTACACCCACAGTTCGCCGGTATGTTTAGGTCCCATGTAATAGGGGGCAAACCTATTGCCATTAACCGGGCACAAATCCTAACTCCGAGCTGCCACTGAGAATTTCATAGAAAAACTCAATAACACTTTTTGCTCGACCTGGGAATCGAACCCAAGACCTCTAGCGTAGCAGTCGCGCTTGTGACCACTAGGCTACCGAAGCAGTTACAAAACTAATTTAAAAATAGTACTAATATTATATAATTGTATTTGTTACGAGGTGGACCGATGACCTGGTAAACGTCGCGGGAAATCGCTGGATGCGGGCAGCGCAGGACCGGTCATTGTGGCTATCTTTAGGGGAGGTCTATGTACGGCAGTCATGTTCATGAACGGGCTCTGTCAGTTGGGATTGGTCATCTCTTAACTGCCATGGTTTACATCTTTTGTACATTTTTTTTTTATTGTTTTATATTCATCTTCATTATTTTCACATATAGAAGCAACAAGAATATTGTAACTAAAATATTGTAAAACCAATTTGAAAAGAGTGTCCATGGAGTTTCTTGCTCGTTCTTCTCCATAGAGACCTACGCTTTGGAACGAGCAACTAGCTTCAACTTTTAAATGTGACTCCTTGACAATTCAAAAGTGTCTGTAAATGCTCTAATTGAAATAAATGCTTTGATTTTGACTTTGAGTGGACGCTGATCGGTTGACTTTATAGAATTTGGTGGAAGAGATTATTATTATTTTTATATTAAAATATCTCTAATCCAGATTTTTTCTATAGATAACCAGCTTTTACCCTTGACTTTGTCTGTATAGATTTGAGAATTAATCGAACCGAAGATCTGTATTGTCCTAGGAAAACACAAAAACGGGATAAATACAATATTTTCATGTGTGTCAAATTTAAGCTAATTCTATTCACCCTTTTAAACGTGGAACAGAAACATCCATCCATCCTTATAATCTACGGGCCTGCGGACGGTGAGCAATGGGTAGCTCACCGTCCTTACGTTGCATAACGACAGGCCGTGTCGACGGCGCGTTCGTGTTCCACGCGCGCCTCAAAGAGATGTCAGCAAAGGAAGGGGCCACGGAGGGCCGATGCCTGCCGGGGCTGCGGGTTGTTCGTTAGAGATACCGCGCCCCCGGAACGCAAAGGGCACAAGAAGGAACATGGGTGGGTTTTAGTGAGTAAAATTCTGACACTCCCTCCCGCCCCGCCCAGGGTGGGAGAAGTTATTTGATGATTTCCCACCCCCTCAAAAAAAAAAACCTTACAATCTTCATCATCTCAATTAAAAATAATTCCTACCAACCCACTTTCACCGCAAATCATTGTCACTACAATCAAACCTAATGAATTGAAAGCCATCTTCAAACTATATTCTACTCTCTCCCCACAAAAATAAAGTCTTTTATCCCGTACCAACAATCTCATTTCAGTGTCTGAGAAGAATTTGTTTGAATACACATTGTATTTTCAACTCTATCTTTAAGAGATTAAACTTGAGGTTAGTTTGTACGGTTTTGCTATGAATGTAAGGGTCGAATTTTCCATAGATAAGACGTATAATCAAATTGATGGTGAAATAAATTCAATATTAAGTTGTTAAAGACTCTAGAAATATGTATTAGATTATCTATATTTCGTGTTGGCATGACCTGAAGAGTTTATCTCGTGCCGTGGTGGGATATGAGGTGGTGAGCACGGTGGTGGAATACCTTGGCAATTGGAGACTATTTTTAACCCCTGATTCGACAAGAAGGGTGTTATAAGTTTGACGTGTCTGTGTGTGTGTCTGTGCCACCGTAGCTCTTAAACGGGTGATCCGATTTGAATGCGGTTTCCTAGTGATGCTTCTTAGATATGTTTTATCAAAATCGGTTCAGCCGTTTCAAGGTTATCAGCTCTTTTGTTAGCTGCGATAGGGATTTTTATTCTTCTGTCGGGGGCTACTTAAAATGTTTATTTATTTATCCTATGTTTTAGGCAAAAACACAAACATCTATCTTAATATTATAAAGAGGAAAGATTTGTTTGTTTGCTCCAAATAAGCTCCAAAACTACTGAACGGATTTTAATAATTTTTTCACCAATAGCTACATTATTTCTATGCCATTTAGTTTTAGTTTCTTATTGTTTTTATTAAGGATTTCTAATTTAAAAATAAAAATGATGATAAAAAAATGATGATGATAAAATGATGATGATGATTTTATGTAAATATAAATGTTAAATAATAAAGAAAATACACAATTGAAAAAAAAAGTAACAAAGTCTATATAACATCACGCTACGAGTCACGGGAGCGAAGCAGTAAAGCAACGCACAGGCGTAACTAAGCGAGGGTAAAGCTAGAGTTTCTTAGAAAATTGAGAAATACATACGTATATAAACTCATGCTTTTTTCCCATGGGGGTAGGCAGAAAACACATAACGCCACCTGCTACGATCCTTACATACTTCTTTCGCCTCGTCCACGTTCATAAATCTGTTCATTACAAGCACGCCGGTTACGAGTACTGCGCACGCGACCTTTCTGAAGAACCCCACCAATAAGGTCAGGGTAGGTCTTTCTAGGGCGTCCTCTCCCGGCGTTGCCACTCACATCTGCCATATAAATCCCTTTTGTTAGTCGCCTTTCACTCATCCTCTCAACATGACCGAACCATCTAACATACTCTTTTGAACCTTTGTCACTACATCCTCTTTTAATCCGCAACGTTCTCGTATAATTTCATTCCTCACTCTATCGTTCAAGGTTACACCACACATATTTCCCACGTTTTATTTTTAACCACCGACGCAAAAACGACGGGGTGTTATAAGTTTGACGTGTCTATGGCATCGTAGCTCCTGAACGCATGAACCGATTTTGATTTTGATTTTATTTTTTGTCCGAAAGGTATATTAGTCGGGAGTGTTCTTAGCTGTTTGGTGGAAATCGGTTCAGCGGTTTCAAAGTTATCAGCTCTATTGTTAGTTGCGGAAGGGATTTTTATATTTCTGTCGGGGGTTACATAAAATTTTTGATTTTGTAAAATGTGTTTTAATAAAAATAAGGATACTCTTTTCTACCTTTGTCACTACATCCTCTTTAAATCCGCAAAATTGACACAATGAGGATTATTAAAATACTAGCTGACCCGGCAGACTTCGTACTGCCTCAATCGATAAATAAAATACCTAAACTTTTGTATTGAATAGCAATAAAGTTCAAATTGACTCTGCATTTTATTTAGAAAACGTTAATATGGGAATAAGAAAAGGGCTGTTCTTAGGGATTTCCCGGCAATTATTCGTACTTTTCTCACCTTTTAAACCTTCCCTAGATCTCCACGAACAGTTCAAGACCAAGATAAGATAAATCCGTTCAGCCGTTCTCGAGTTTTAGCGAGACTAACGAACAGCAATTGATTTTTATATTTAAATAGATAGCTGCATACCCCGCGGTGTCCTCCCGTTGCTCGTAGCGTGATGTTCTATACGTATAAACCTTCCTCATGAATCATATTAGGCAAATCGGTTCAGCCGTTCTCGAGTTTTAGCGAGACTAACGAACAGCAATAGATTTTTATATATAAATGATTGAAAACACGCCATTGTTGGACGTTTATTCGGATGAAATGGCCAGAATATGCACTCCTAAACAGATTGTATTGACGGAATTAGTTCAATCCATCGTAAGTCACGCGCGTTGCCTGGATATCGGGACTCGCAAGTTTATCTGTACTACTATCGATCGTACACTTTGATTTTTATTCGCTGAGAGCTCTTTGTGAAGGAGCTCGTCCGGGGAAGTACTACCACCATACCTATTTCTGCCGCGAAGCAGCGTTGCTGTATTCCGGTGTGAAGGGTATGGGTGCCGGTGTAATTACAGGCTTAAGAGACAGTTCAACTTTCTGGGATGGCAACGTATTTGCAAGGCCTCTGGTATTGCAGATGTCTGTAGGCAGCGGTGACCACTTAACATCAGGCGGGCCGTCGGCTTGTTTACCATCCAGTGATATAAAAAAAAACATACCTACCATCACGCCTGTATCCCTCGAAGGGTTAGGCAGAGGTGTACCAATCTACACCCACAGTTCCCCGGTGTGTTTAGGTCCCATGTAATAGGGGGCTAACCGCGAGACGACTCACGGCCACCGCAGATACGGGCCTGTGGACGTTGAGCAATGGGTAGCTCACCGTCCTTATGTTTCATAACGACAGGCCGTGTCGACGGCGCGTTCGTGTTCCACGCGCGCCTCAAAGAGATGTCAGCAAAAGGAAGGGGCCACTGAGGGCCGATGCCTGCCGGGGCTGCGGGTTGTTCGTAAGAGATACCGCGCCCCCGGAACGCAAAGGGCACAAGAAGGAACATGGGTAGGTTTTAGTCAGTAAAAGTCTGACACTAAGTGCAGTAGAAGTTATTTGATGATTTCCCACCTCCCAAAAAAAAAAAGGGGGCTAACCCATTGCCATAAACCGGGCACAAATCTTAATTCAGAATTTCATAGAAAAACACAATAACACTTTTGCTCGAACCCAAGACCTCTAGCGTAGCAGTCGCGCTTAGAACCACTAGGCTAACGAGGCAATCAAAAAAATATTTAAAAAAAGTCTTAAGAAAATAATTTTGCCCGACCTGGGAATCGTACCCAGGGTTTCACGCTTAGTAGTCGCTTGGCATTTAAGTGACAAGTGTAAGCATAGTAGAGGCAGAAGTGATGATTAGTCGCAAGTGCAGATCTGTGTAGCGCCCGGTCGCGGTGTCGGCACAAGGAAACTGTGGAGTCGAGTCTCACAAGATTTTATCAGAACACAAAATTAAAAATTTTAAGTTGCCCCCGACAGAAGAATCCCTACCGCAGCTAACAAAAGAGCTGATAACTTGGAAACCGCTGAACCGATTTAAACTAAACAAAGCTAAAAAGACTCCCGACTAATTACCCTTTCAAACACAAAAAACAAAATCAAAATCGGTTCATGCGTTCGGGAGCTACGGTGCCAGAGACACACACACACACACAGACACGTCAAATTTATAACACCCCGTCGTTTTTGCGTCGGGGGTTAATTAAAATAAGTTTGAAATCGCCAATGCGCCTTGAGCAATCGTGGTGATCAATGCTCGTGCCTTCTCTGTATACGAAGAGGCCTTTGCCCTATAAGGGAACAATAATAGGCTGATATTATTTCATTATTATTATCGTGAAAATAGAAAATATAATTTAAAAATCTGCTCCATTCTATTCTTGTCCATCCATCTGTCCCTAAAGGACTTTAAGTGTCTGAAAGAGACAGACAGTTAGAGCAAGACAGAACAAATCTCTCGGCTTAGAAGTAGGGTGACTATGTTTATCAGGACTTTATGAGAATCGTCCGAACGGAGGAGAAGCTCAGCGCTCAGTGGCTTCGGCGCTGGCATTTTAAATGGTTCAGTTCCTTTCAAGATGGTTGACCTAAATGATGCTGATGCACGCGTCATGTTCGTGAACGGGCGCTGTCAGTTGGGATCGGTCATCTCTAATCTGTCATGACTAACATGTTACTATTATTAATTTGTTTTTAATGTTTTATATTCACCTTTATTGTTTTGACATACAGAAGCAACAAGGATATTGTAACCAAGTTTTTGTAAAAACCAAAATGAAGGAAAAGAGTGTCCGTAGAGTTCGTTGCTCGTACTTCTCCATAGAGACCTACGTTTTGGAACGCGCGACTAGCTTCAACAGTAAATGGTCTAATTGAAATAAATGCTTTGATTTTGACTCTGACATAAGGTAGTAAATTCAATTCATGTATTGTAAGGCATTAAGTCCGCCATTGTCAAGTGTATTTTTTACATTATGTAAAAATATAATTTATTTATTTCCAGAAAAAATATTACAAGGTTTGTCGTTATTATTAGCTAGCAGATAACAATGACTCAGATATATATAATAGCATCCGCTGCCGAAATAGGTTAGGACCTGTATTTCAGCATACGGCGCCACACCCCGAAGTATTAAAATTTAAACTAGCTTAAACTATGTTATACAGAATCCAGATAGAAATAAATGTGAAATAAATGGTGTGTGAGAGTGCCTCTCTTTGTATATGGGTTTTTTTTTGGTGAGCTACCCATTGCTCACCGTCCACAGGCCAGTATCTACGGTGGCCGGGAGTCGTCTCGCGGCTCCCGACGTCCGGAGCGTCTACCGCGGCGGCTGGGACGGGAGAACCGCTGTCTCAACCGTCCCGCCGCCTCCTTCTCAAGCATTACTGCCTCGCAGAAGGAGGCGACTGCATCCCATTCCCTCTCGCTCCGGACCATGGCTTGCACCAGGGCCGGACGCGAGGGTTCGCCGCCGCCGATGGCCGCCACGAGGACTCGGCGATGCTCCGCCCAAGCGGGGCATACCGCCACGGTATGCTCCACCGTGTCCTCGGGGCGATCCACACAATGGTGATTTGTATATGGGTGTAGTGTACGTGTGTGTGTGAGAGGGTGTGTATTGTTTGCATATCAGACTTATGAACACTAATTTAAACAATGACTTTAACCAGCTTCTTGATGGAAACTAATTATTTTATTGTATTGTATATTTTGCTTCATTGCCACATAAATTGCCACATTCCATATGTGCATAAAGTTAAATAGAAAAATAAATAAATATCACTAACGATAATCCATCAAAAGCAAAATGTGTGGTTAACATAACGTATGACTACAGAACAGATATCTAGTAACTCGATCTCATTTCTGTAGACTATCTATTTACGGATTACAGATGGTTCATCCGATTTCAAATTAAAAGAGATTAAGAAAATATCGTAAAAAATAAGCTATCTATATTATGGTTAGGCAGAGGTGTACCAATGTACACGGTACACCCACAGTTCGCCGGTATGTTTAAGTCTCATGTAAGAGGGGGCGAGCCTATTCCCATTAACCGGGCACAAATCCTAACTCCGAGCCGCTACTGAGAATTTCGTAGAAAAACTCAACAACACTTTGCTTGACCTGGGAATTGTACCCAAGACCTCTAGCGTAGCAGTCGCGCTTAGGACCACTAGGCTAACGAGGCTGTTTGGGAATAGATAGAAATAATTATCTTTGGGAGTCAAAATCATTATCATATCAGCAACAGGACGTCCACTGCTGGACATGGGCCTCCCCCATAGACTTCCAAAAGGACCGGTTGGAAGCGGCCTGCATCCAGCGTCTTCCTGCGGTCTTAATCAGGTCCACCTCTGTCTAACTTGTTCGGGAAGTAACTAATGAATACATTGACTAAAACACAACGATGTTCACCTGTCATGTTATCTCTTCATCTCCTTTGGTTGAGTGGTAGAGAATGCCTAAGGCATTAAGTCTGCCGTTGTACTTTTTACTGCATAAAATTTAAATAAATTAGTCGTGCTTGTATGACCAGATGTATGGACAAGGCGAAAGGAGTAAGGATCGTAGAAGTTTGGGTTCTGTGGTTTCTGCCTACCCCCATGGGGAAAAGGCGTGAGTTTATATGATATGTAGGAGCATTATACAGTTCTGCATACCTCTTCGGAGATACTGGCGTGATGATGTGCGCTAATGCGGCCTACAGTTTTAGGAAATTGATCGGTGACTTTGACGTCATGCGTGGGCGCAGAGTAAAGTGTCAATTTGTCACTATTTATGCAAAGCAGGAACATCACATCATGAAATTATCTCGTTTACGAAATTGAACCAATAAAACCAAACAGAAACTTATAGTACACACACACATGGCCATCACGCCTGTATTCCTCGAAGGGTTAGGCAGGGGTGTAACAATGAACACCACGGTTCGCCGGTATGTTTAGGTCCTATGTAATAGGGGGCGAGCCTATTGCCATTCCTAACACACAAATCCTAACTCCGAGCTGCTACTGAATTTTTCATAGAAAAACCCAATAACACTTTTTGCTCGTCTTGGGAATCGAACCCAAGACTTCTAGCGTAGCAGTCGCGCTTAGGACCACTAGGCTAACGAGGCAGTTGTAAAGTAAAATGAATAATAACATTTACTTATGTCTGTATTTTGATGCAAGGCCAAGCGAAAAAAAAAATTACAGGGACATTTTACAAAGAAGTCCTGAATTTAATAAAAGCAGTCCTGTAACAACCGTAAGGCATAGTATCGGTTATCATCACGCTACGACCCACGGGAGCGGAGCAGTAACCAAAGACGTCTCTTAAAGAGGGTGAAATATGTCACGCGGGAGATGCCGCGGGCAGAAGCTAGTCTTTGATAAAAATAGTTGAATAGGTACTTATTCTAACCACTTAGGACCTACTTAACGGTAAAAAAACTAGTTAGAAGAGTTACCAGCGCTCTAGAACAAAAGCTGGTGGCAGCTTAAGAATAGAACGAAGTTTCGAAGCCGCAGAAATAAATGAAGCCGTCTATTGAGATCGACTTCGTGTTAGAGGGAGACGGAAAGATGTTCATGTTGAAAAATATCTGTTTGTCCGTGTGGATTTTTTTTTTTCATGTTGGGAAATTATCAGATAATTTCCCCCGCCCTGGGCGGGGTGGATCCATTCCACCCCGCGTCAGACTTTTACTGACTAAAACCCACCTATGTTCCGCTCGTCCTCGCTGACATTTCTTTGAGGCACGCGTGAAACACGAACGCGCCGTCGACACGGCCTGTCGTTATGCAACGTACGGACGGTGAGCATTGCTCACCTTCCACAGGCCCGCGTCTACGATGGCCGGAAATCGTCTCGCGGCTCCCGACGCCCGCAGCGTCTACGGTCTAAGTAATTGAAATCAAAGGCATCTTTAGGCAAAGGTATCTTTTTATTATATCATTGGATAGCAAACAAGCCGACAGCCCACCTGATGTTAAGTGGTCACCTCCACCTCTAGACATCTGCAATACCAGAGGCCTTGCAAATGCGTTGCCATCCCAGAGATAAAGTTGAAGTAGTGTCATGTGCCTGTAATTACACCAGTCATGTCCCGGCTGTCATTCGTAGATTTTTGACAGTCGTTACGGATAGTCAGAAGCCGGGAAGCCTGACAACCAGTCTAACCAAGAGATATCGTGTTGCCCAGTAACTGGGTTGTGGAGGTCAGATAGGCAGTCGCTCCATGTAAAACACTGGTATTCAGCTGCATCCGGTTAGACTGGAAGCCGAACCTAACATAGTTAGGAAAAGGCTGGGCAGATTGATTGATTTTCAAAAAATAAATAAACATCCCAAGCGAAGTCAGGTGAAAAAGCAAGTTACATTACGTCAAAACCATAGCTTCGGACTTGTAAGTGATGACAGAGATAGCAATATACGTTGCAACGTGCCAGACAAGAACGGAGCGAGAAATTAAGTACCGAGTGTCGATTAAGAAGAATAAGTGAGGAAGTGCACTTTTGTATATTATTTTTATTTTATTTTGACAACACGGTTAGCGTATTAGCTAGGCGGATGGCTGCTGTGTTGTGTTGCAGGTTCGATTCTCGCACCGAACAAATATTTGTATGGCCTACAGATAGCTGTTCCGGGTCTGGCTGTTTGTGTTTGTGAGTTTATATGTGTGTAAATGCACCCACGGTGCAGGAGAAATTCCTAGTGTGGGGCAATATGTAAAGTTCTTGCGTTGGAATGGGAATTGTTTTCAGGAAGTCTGACAATCAGTCTAACCAAGAGGTATCGTGTTGCCCAGTAACTGGGTTGTGGAGGTCAGATAGGCAGTCGCTCCATGTAAAACACTGGTACTCAGCTGCATCCGGTTAGACTGAAAGCCGACCCCAACATAGTTGGGAAAAGGCTAAGTAGGTAATGACGATGATGCTAGTACCTACTATTATAAGCACGGAAGTTTGTGTGAATGGATGAATGTTTCTTACTTATACCATCACGCCTGTATTCCCCGAAGGGTTAGGCAGAGGTGTACCAATGTACACCCACAGTTCGCCGGTATGTTTAGGTCCCTTGTAATAGGGGGCGAGCCTATTGCCATTAACCGGGCACAAATCCTAACTCCGAGCTGCTACTGAGAATTTCATAGAAAAACCCAATAACACTTTTTGCTCGACCTGGGAATTGAACCCAAGACCTCTAGCGTAGCAGTCGCGCTTAGGACCACTAGGCTACCGAGTCAGTTTGTCACTCTTTCACGCCTAATCAGCTAAGCGGAATTAGTTAACAGTTGGCACATTTATAGACATTGATCTTGGCTTTACACTGGATAAGTTGATTTCGTCAGATAATTTATGACTTCGGCTTAATTCCGCAGTTTAGGCAGAAGAAGCCGCGGGCAGAAGCTAGTTTCCTATATTTCCAACAGCCAAATGTTTCACAGACTTTTACAATCCTAAAATCACTTACATCCATTACATTCACAAAGATAAAGCAATAAATCAAAATGTAACAAAGAAATATCATTTACCCCATTCTTGCTGATAACGCTGCGCGCATTTTCAGCGGAAAGTTATCGAGAACCTGTAGCTTTTGTATTGAATTCACTTCAATATCAACCTTACACGCTAAGCCTTAGATTATAAACTTCCTTGCAGTCCTCAGTTGTGTTGGAAAATTCACTTTGACAATGTAAATTAAGACGTATGTACAAGGAATAAAGTGGGAATTCGATCAAAACGGTTTTCGCAGGCTGATAAGACACTACCAGTCGTCTTAGATCCCCCTCTCCCCCTGTGGCGTCAAGTATTGACTTATATAAGAAGGGATAGCATTGTATAAGTCAGAGTTCAAAATAATTTGGTCTTCTCGATTCGGGCGTCGGACATCTCTGGGTATCGCTCAGTCGCTCCGCGGACATCGCGCGGCGCGGACGTCTGAAATAGTTAGTATTAATTTTACAAATTATTATTTTTTTATTATATTGTAAAATACATATTTTAGTTTTGTGTCTTCAAAATGTCGGTCGGTGCGTTCCAGATAGTTATTTAGTGTGAGTACTGTTGATTTATTTCTTTTTAATTAGATATTTTATAGACAACAAGCTAAATACGCCGCGGTGTCATCCGCGTTCAGTTACGTCTTTGGTTACTGCTTCGCTCCCGTTGGTCGTAGCGTGATGTTCTATATGTAAAAACCTTCCTCTGGAATCACTCTATCTATTGACGAAAAACCGCATTAAAATCCGTTGCGTAGTTTAAAAGATTCTAACTAAAAAAATATTAGTATTATTTGTGAATTAGGTAGTATTGATTTCAAATTATCTATGAAGGAGGCTTATGTCCAGCACTGGACGTCCTAAGGCTGATGATGATTGATTTCAAATCTGAAATCAGGTAAAAATTTCTCAATTTAGTTTAAAAAAACGTCTTGCTCCTAAACTATAAAATATGTGGGTATTTTTTGGGAAGTCCATGAAAAACGGCTTCCAAAATTTTCATTTGGAAGTCGCGGTCTGGTTCACCCTTTAACCTCACTCACTACCTTCTGGTCGCGACTTGAACCGCGTGGATATTTTCATCCGTGTTAAATAATGTTTTTGGTTACTGCTCCGCTCCCGTCAGTCGTAGCGTGATGTTATATAGCCTATGATCTTCACAAATAACGTGACTTTCTATAGGTAACAGAATTTTTAAAATCGGTCTAGTAGATCCAGAGATTACCCCCTACAAACTGACTTACTCACAAACTGTACCTCTTTATATTATTACTATGGATTTCAAGTACTGCCATGTCACAGACAGAGAAACGGCCTAAAGCCAAGTAATAAGGGGACCTATAATTTCTGAGTACGGAACCCTAAAAAGTAAAAGAAACGGCCCATTCAAATCACAAATCATTGTAGCATATATATATACCATCATCATCACGCCTGTATTCCCCGAAGGGTTAGGCAGAGGTGTAACAATGTACACCCACAGTTCGCCGGTATATTTAGGTCCCATGTAATAGGGGGCGAGCCTATTGCCATTAACCGGGCACAAATCCTAACTCCGAGCTGCTACTGAGGATTTCATAGAAAAACCTAATAACACTTTTTGCTCGACCTGGGAATCGAACCCAAGACCTCTAGCGTAGCAGTCGCGCTTAGGACCACTAGGCTACCGAGGCAGTTACATTGTAGCATAGATGTCCTAAATTGGGTCCCTCATTCACTGAATAAAATTTACTAATTCCTTTTAAGATTTGCTTATTAATTAAGAACGATCTTTTATGTAGCGGTCTCTTTTATTCTAAAGAGCAGGGACGGATTTGTATATAGGCTTTTTTAGGTCCCCAGGAATATATTATAGGGCCCCCAGCGAACAATGAAAAATAAAAATATATATGTATATACTAGCGTCTGAACGCGACTTTGTCCGCGTTAAATTTGATATGAGAACCATAATTTTTCCGGGATAAAAATAATTCTATGTGTTATTCCACACTACAATCTATCTCAGTGCCAAATTTCATCCAGATCTGGTCAGCCGTTTAAGCGTGAAAGAGTAACAAACATCCATCTCTCCCCTCACAAACTTTTGCATTTATAATATTAATGGGAATTAGGTACGCTAGAGGTCTTGGGTTCAATTCCCAGGGCAAGAAAAAAATGTTATTGGGTTTTTCTATGAAATTCTCAGTAGGAGCTCGGAGTTAGGATCTGTGCCTGCTTAATGGCAATCGGCTTGCCTCCTATTACATGGGACCTAGTCATACCGGCGAACTGTGGGTGTACATTGTGTAGCCTAACCCTTCGGGGAATACAGGCGTGATGGTATCTAGGAATTAGGATCAGTGTGTTTAATCACTTTATATCTGCTTAGCCTTTTCCCAACTATGTCTGAGTCGGCTTTCAGACTAGCGATTTGATCTCTTAAACTTAGGTTTTCGCTTCCTCACTACGATTCAGCGTAGACTGTAAATTGGACACAAGCTCACTCGTATCATAATATATTATTGTTGTCCTAATTTGTTTCCTATACTTACCGTGCTCCATTTATTTTGTCCGAGTGGCAGATCATTTCATTCATATATATATATATATAAAATATAACATCACGCCTGTATTCCCCGAAGGGTAAGGCAGAGGTGTAACAATGTACACCCATAGTTCGCCGGTATATTTAGGTCCCATGTAATAAGGGGCGAGCCTATTGCCATTAACCGGGCACAAATCCTAACTCCGAGCTGCTACTGAGAATTTCATAGAAAAACCCAATAACACTTTTTGCTTGACCTGGGAATCGAACCCAAGACCTCTAGCGTAGCAGTCGCGCTTAGGACCACTAGCCTACCGAGGCAGTTTGTGTCATTTCATTCAATTAGACCATTAAAAGGCACTTTTGAACGTCAATTACATGTTAAATTATAAATATCGAATCTAGTTGCCCATTCCAAAAGGTAGTTTCGTATGGAGAAGAACGGGCAAGAAACTCCATACATACTCATTGACTAAGTAGGCCCCCAAGTAGCCCCAAAAATTCAGAATTCAGGGCCCCAAAAATTCACATTCCGGCCCTGTTAAAGAGCTATTAAATACGGAACAAATGTCAAAGTGTCGTAATGACGGTTCTTTTTTATTCATTGTGGGATCCTAAAATATATTTTACATTTCGCTTTTGAATGCGACGACATTTTCTCTAAATTATTTAATAACAATTTTCTGCTCGCGACTTTGTCCGCGTAAAGCAAATCACCCGCATTAAGTCACGTATTTGGTTACTGCTCCGCACCTATTGGGCGTAGCGTGATGTTATATAGCCTATAGCCTTCCTCGATAAATGAACTATCTAACACAAAAATATTTAAATATTAAAATATTTATATATTTTTTTATTTTTTTTAATTTAAATATTTTTTCAATTCAAGCCAGTAGTTCCTGAGATTAGCGCGTTCAACCAAACAAACAAACAGACTCTTCAGCTTTAAATACAACGTAGTCAAAGCATTTATTTACAGGCACATTTGAATTGTCAAGAAGTTACACTTTAAAATTGAAGCTAGTTGCTCGTTCCAAAGCGTAGGAACGAGCAAGAAACTCCATGGACACTGTTTTTAATTAAGTTTTTATAGAATCCAGGTTACAATAATCTTGTTGTTTCTATATGTGAAAACAATCTAAGGGAAGAGAAATATAAAACGATTCATCATTACCATCTACTTAGCCTTTTCCCAACTATGTTGGGGTCGGCTTCCAGTCTAACCGGATGCAGCTGAATACCAGTGTTTTACATGGAGCGACTGCCTATCTGACCTCCACAACCCAGTAACTGGGCAACACTATACCTCTTGGTTAGACTGGTTGTCAGACTTCCCGGCTTCTGATTATTTATTAAAACTTTTTGCACATAATGTAAATAATACACTGTACAAAGGCGGACTTAATGCCTTTGGCATTTTCTACCAGTCAACCTTAGGGTGGTGCAGAGACAAAACATAGTAGGTGCAAGAAACAGAAAGTTTCCAGGAATGAAATATAATAAATACATATATACATACATACAAACAAAATATACAGAGTAGAGAAAGCCAAAAAAAATACATAGGTGAAGAAATATAAGAAACTAATTGTGAGACGAGTCTGCCAACTTCATAAGCAAGTGTTCACGAGCTTTTACTTTGAATATGAAACGACTGGTCCGTAACGACTGTCAAAGATCTACGAATGACAGCCGGGACCAACGGCTTTACGTGGTTTCCGAGACACGGGGGTGTCACACCACCAACTTCCAAACTCCGGGCTGCTATTGAGCAAATCCTAACGAAAAAACCCAATAACAGTTTTTTTTGCCCGAGCTGGGAATCGAACCCGGGACCCCACTCTCAGCAGTCGCGCTTGCGACCACGAGACCAACGGGGCAGTCAGAAATATAAAAAGATTAAAATATAAGCCACGGCATTTAAGAGGTGTCGCCAAATCAGCAGATCGCGCCGGTGCGTAACAATGGCGGGACGAAAACAAATCATATTACATTAATTAATATCTGTACTAGAACTGCCCGCTACTTTATCTGCTTACATTTTTTAATCAAACCACTGTCACGATGATCACCCAAAAAACGGGGTACGCAAATCGTCGGGGAGTTATAAGTTTGACCTGTCTGTGTGTGTGTGTCTGTTTGTGGCACCGTAGCTCCCGAACGCATGAACCGATTTTGGTTTTGTTTTTTTTGTTTGAAAGGTAAATTAGTCGGGAGTGTTCTTAGGTATGTTTGATGGAAATCGGTTCAGCGGTTTTAAAGTTATCAGATCCTTTGTTACCTGCTAGGGGGTTACTTATGTTTTTTAATTTTGTTAATGATGTATGTATGTCGTTGTACTCAGATGTCCATCTTTACCTTCACATATCTCGGTAACGTGACACTTTGGGGTACCATGTTACTTGACATTTTTTGTTCGACTATGTGTCCTCTATCCATACATACAGCGATCATCGTGCGCTCGTATTTATAATAAAGAACAAAATGGCGATGCGGGTGATATGCCAGATCGGTTCTATCCCCTTTTATCAAGATCTGTTCAGCCGTTCTGGCGTGACTGAGTAACAAACAAACATTCATGCATTCAAACTTCGTATTTTTCCTCGTGGCTTATTTCACCCGCGTTAAGTTACGTCTTTAGTTACTGCTCCGCTCCCGTGGGTCGTAGCGTGATATTATATAACCTATGTTAATCAGGGATTTTTTTTTAGGGATGGGATATCATCAAATGACTTCTTGTGTGCTTTTCGTTCCTGGGGCGCAGTATCTCTTACGAACAACCCGCAGCCGGCAGGCATCGGCCCTGAGTGGCCCATTCTGAAATTGCTGACATCTCTTATGTTAATCAGGGATAATGTAGTATCCTAATGGCAAAAGATTTTTTTAAATCGGTCCAGTAGTTTTTGAGTTTATCCGTTACATACATACATACATACTATACAAATCTTTCCTAACAATAACATTAGTATAGACTATTATTATTTCAACAAAATGAATTAAACCATTTGAATTCCTCACATTTTAACTAATTCAAAGTACCACTAATATTAAATTAAAATTGTCAAACAGTTTTCGATCACGCCGTTTCGATGCGGAACCCTAAAAAAGATTAATACCGCCATTAAACGAGGGCTGTGGTTCGCGAGATTGATTTCTCAAGAGATATAAAGCGGCCATTAAGAGATTAAGGAATGCTGGATTAAAAGATATCTGTAGGTTTTATCTGAGAGATAGTACTTAGTAATTTTTTTGTTATTGACAAGCAGTCAATTGCCTAGTGCCTCGGAAAACACGTAAAGCCGTTGGTCCCGGCTGTCATTCGTAGATCTTTGACAGTCGTTACGGTTAGTCAGAAGCCAGGAAGTCTGACAACCAGATGCAGCTGAGTAGCAATGTTTTACATGGAGCGACTGTCTATCTGACCTCCACAACTCAGTTACTGGACAACACAATACTTCTTGGTAAGGCTGGTTGTCAGACTTCCCGGCTTCTGACTGTCCTTAGTCAAAGATCTACAAATGACAGCCGGGATCGACTTTACGTGTTTTCTTATCACGGGGGTGTCACACCAGCAACTTCCAAACTCCTTCCAAAAAAAAATCCTATGGAAAAAATTGTAAGCACTCACGAGACGCCTGGCAGATGTGAAACTTCGAAATTATTTTGTACAAGTAATATGCATAAAAGAACAGATTATGACAGGAACTAAATATGGCGTAATGTTAAAATTAAATATTACGAATATTTTCAAGAAATTCTTCATTCTTCTTCATTTATTTTCATTAACCCCCGACGCAAAAACGACGGGGTGTTATAAGTTTGACGTGTCTGTGTGTGTGTGTCTGTCTGTAGCATCGTAGCTCCCGAACGCATGAACCGATTTTCATTCATTTTTGTTTGTTTGTAAGGTGTATTAGTCGGGAGTGTTCTTAGCTTTGTTTGATGGAAATCGGTTCAGCGGTTTCAAAGTTATCAACTCTTTTGTTAGCTGAGGTAGGGATTTTTATTGTTCTGTCGAGGGTTACACAACATTTTTAATATTGTGTTTTTAAATACAAAAATTCGCAATTCTATTTTTATTTATACAATTTTGACAATACAATTCTACCATCATAAAGCGCAGCGATGCTTTGCCACGGCACGCGTCGCCACACCAACAATCGGTTGCACGTGCGGCTTGTTTCATATCAAATCCCAATAATACATTTTGCTCGACCCCAATCGAACCCAGGACCTCAAACTCAACAGTCGCGCTTACAACCACATGACCAACGAAGCAGACAGGCCTACAGATCCATCATACATGAATAAGGTCGGCACCCTGGGTAGGTTTGATCAAGATTAAAGGGGGTCATACAAAGGGTTGAGTGAGGTTGACCCCTGTATCTTTGGTAAGGGTTTCAAACTGCCTAGATGATGAATGACTGAATTATATAGGGCTACTTGATAAGCACTTATAGCCTAGCAAGATTATTTATAATTACATCCTAACTTATGTGTCTTAGTCAATATTTTTTTTATTACTAGCTTCTTGCTGCTCGTGATTTCGTCCTAGTAGTTTTTTCACCCGCAACAAGTTAAGTTTTTGGTTACTGCGCCACACTTGATGTTATATAGGCCTGCCCTTCAGGGAATACAGGCGTAATGCATATGGCGTGATGTTTAGTGTAAGTAAATAATAACAAAGTACTCATAACATGAAAAATGCATAAAAAATTTGGAAATTTATCAATTTTTTTATTTCCCTGTTCCGACCTACGCTCTTGCTGCGTCGTAGCAATTTCTGCTACGGCGTAGCAATGATTGCTACGGCCGCGTAGGCGTTATGCAATTTAGTGGGAATTCATTTCTTTGTATAGTGTGTACCTATATATTTTGATTACGAAACAATATATCGCCCATTGTATTGTAAAGAATACAAAATTAATAAATTTATTTCAATCATGAAACTTACTTAAATAATAATAAGATTACAAACTACGTGTACGTACAGTTTATATAAAATGCAAAAAAGGAAGCTAATAGGGCATCAAAAGACTCATCCGCATCGCTGTCAATGGGACAAGAGCCCAAAAGGCTGGCAGCATTGCCACGTTGTATGGCAATGCTGATTCTTTAAAAACATCTTTAGAGCCTCGGACTTTTTGTAGGACCGATTATTGGACCGTTCAATAAATCCATAGTTTAGAGGGCCGACGTTTTGTAGGATGTATGCGTTGGTATATTAGAATTTGTATGTTCCATTCATCATCATCTGCTTACCCTTTTCCCAACTATGTTGGGGTCGGCATCCAGTCTAACGGGATGCAGCTGAATACCAGTGTTTTACATGGAGCGACTGCCTATCTGACCTCCACAACCCAGTTACTGGGCAACACGATATCCCTTCGTTAGACTAGTAGTCAGACTTCCAGGCTTCTGACTATTCCTAACGACTGTTAAATATCCACGAACGACAGCCGGGACCAACGGCTTTACGCGCTTTCCGAGGCACGGGGGTGTTACTCCACCAACTTCCAAACTCCGAGCTGCTAGTGAGCAAATCCTAATGGAAAAATGCAATAATACTTTTTGCTCGACCTGGGAATCGAACCCGGAACGGCACGCTCATCAGTCGCGCTTGCGACCACGAGACTAACGGGGCAGTCATAAGTTCCATTCTTACCGACAAAAAATCGGTCACCGATTGTTTCGGGCAGCGTTACTTGAGCTCAAAATTGTTTTATATCTCTACTCCACAGAGGCCGCATTTTTGTTCTATATTCCAAAAACGTTTTAAAATTCGTAAACATTTCCGTATCAAAATGCGGAGAATATTTTTGCGAAAAATTCTAGTTTTTTTTCAAAGGTTACATTGTTTGTTCTTTGTACAAAATAGGCCATGATATTATTTGTTAAGTATTCTTTATTGGATGTCAAACAAGCTGACGGCCCACCTGATGTTAAGTGGTCACAGCTGCCTATACACATCTGCAATACCAGAGGCCTTGCAAATGCGTTGCCATCCCAAAGACGAAGTTGAACTGTCTCATGTGCCTGTAATTACACCGGCACCCATACCCTTCAAACCGGAACACAGCAACGCTGCTTTGCGGCAGAAATAGGTATGGTGGTAGTACTTCCCCGGACGAGTTCCTCCACAAAGAGCTCTACTGCTATAGTTATGTATCCAAGTGATCCAATCGGAGCCCTGTTTCTCTCGTTCATCCATCCGTCTGTCTGTCCTGCTATTTCAAGGCTGTACCTTTTGAACTGTAATAGATAGACGCTTAAAATTATGACTTTTTGGTAACCCCCGAAAAATAAAAATCCCTACCGCAGCTAACAAAAGAGCTGATAACTTTAAAACCGCTGAACCGATTTCCATCAAACATAGCTAAGAACACTCCCGACAAATATACCTTTCAAAATCGGTTCATGCGTTAGGGAGCTACGATGCCACAGACAGACACACACACACAGACACGTCAAACTTATAACACCCCGTCGTTTTTGCGTCGGGGGTTAAAAATAAGAGTTCCTTAGTTGTTAAGGTTCGAAACAGGGCAAGGGCCAATATAACCTTTTTAAATTCATATGTACTTTCTAAGTATATCTTGGACATCACTGACATCGGTGAAGGAAAACATCGTGAGGAAACCTGGACTTACCTATACTAATATTAAAAAGCTAAAGAGTATGTTTGTTTGTTTGGTTGAACGCGCTATCTCAGGAAGTACTGGGTAGAATTAAAAAAAACTTTTTTTGTTGGATAGTCCATTTATCGAGGAAGGTTATAGGCTATATAACATCACGCTACGATGAATAGGTGCGGAGCAGAAACCAAAGATGTAACAAACGAGTGAAAAAACTACGCGAACGAATTCGCGAGCAGAAGCTAGTAATTAATGTTAGTCTGATATCGCCAATCCGCTTTGAGCAAGCGTGGTGATCAATGCTCGTGCCTTCTCTGTACGAGAAGAGGCCTTTACCCTGTATTGGAACAAAATATACAATTTTAGCCTATGAAAAGGTATAATATTTCCAATTAACCATTACAAATGGTTGCCATAATGAGTGGTGACGTTTCAAGATGGCTGCCGGAAGTGAGTCGACGGCGGTAACGAGCCGTTTCCACCAATATGGCGCCGTTTCTGGCTCGTCTGCGCTTTTGTTTGAATAATTAATTTCTGAACGATTTTGAAGTTGTCACTTTAGAAGGTTTTGGTTTAATTACTATGTTGTATAGACTTATCTTGAATGGATGATTATGTATGACTTCATTTAAGATTACATTAATCGCTTAAATTATATTTAAACATTTATATTTTAACAGCCTCGTTAGCGTAGTGGTCCTAAGCGCGACTGCTACGCTAGAGGACTTGGGTTCGATTCCCAGGTCGAGCAAAGTGTTATTGGGTTTTTCTATGAAATTCTTAGTAGCAGCTCGAAGTTAGGATTTGTGCCATTATAATGGCAATAGGCTCGCCCCCTATTACATAGGACCTAAACATACCGGCGAACTGTGTGTGTACATTGTTACATCTCTGCCTAACCCTTTGGGGAATACAGGCGTGATGGTATGTATGTATGCATGTTAAAATACCATTTTTGTATCACCACCAGACAGTCAAATAACTTTCTCATCTCTTTCCAGATATCAAAACCATCACCATGGGCGTCGCATCAGATGGCTTCACCAGCAGGTGGAAGGCGAAGATCGCAGCATTGAGGGAATCCAGGAAACTGGTCCTGGTTATCGTTGCCATCGCCCTTCTTCTGGATAATATGCTGCTGACCACCGTCGGTAAGTTTACCTTACCAATCGTTAGTTATTGGAATCGCAAAAGTTTGGACACTTACAGACTTTATTTTTCGGTTAGGAAATGATCAAGCGGCGTCCCCCGCCCTGGGCGGGAGGGAGTATCAGACTTTTACTAATTAAAACCCATCCATGTTCCTTCTTGTGTCCTTTGCGTTCCGGGGGCGCGGTATCTCTTACGAACAACCCGCAGCCCCGGCAGGCATCGGCCCTCAGTGGCCCCTTCCTTTTGCTGACATCTCTTTGAGGCGCGCGTGGAACACGAACGCGCCGTCGACACGGCCTGTCGTTATGCAACGTAAGGACGGTGAGCTACCCATTGCTCACCGTCTACAGGCCCGTATCTACGGTGGCCGGGAGTCGTCTCGCGGCTCCCGACGTCCGGAGCGTCTACCGCGGCGGCTGGGACGGGAGAACCGCTGTCTCAACCGTCCCGCCGCCTCCTTCTCCAGCATTACTGCCTCGCAGAAGGAGGCGACTGCATCCCATTCCCTCTCGGACTTCCCTCCGGACCATGGCTTGCACCAGGGCCGGACTCGAGAGTTCGCCGCCGCCGATGGCCGCCACGAGGACTCGGCGATGCTCCGCCCAAGCGGGGCATACCGCCACGGTGTGCTCCACCGTGTCCTCGGAACGTACGGACGGTGAGCTACCCATTGCTCACCGTCAACAGTGCCACGACACTTAGACTTTAGTAAGACTTTTAATTCACTCTGAATTTATTTACTTACTAGACGTCCTAAGCGCGACTGCTACGCTAGAGGTCTAGGGTTCGATTCCCAGGTCGAGCAAAAAGTGTTATTGGGTTTTTCTATGAAATTCTCAGTAGGAGCTCGGAGTTAGGATTCGTGCCCGGTTAATGGCAATAGGCTCGCCCCCTATTACATGGGACCTAAATATACCGGCGAACTGTGGGTGTAAATCGGTACACCTCTACTAACCCTTCCAGGAACACAGGCGTGATGTTATGTTACTTACTAGCGTCTTTTTGTCCGCGTCAAATTTTATGCAATATAATCCCACGAGAACCGTACATTTTTCCGGGATAAAAATTATCCTATGAGTTTCTCCACACTACAATTCATCTCAGTGCCAAATTTCACCCAGGTCCGTTCAGCTGTTTATGCGCGAAAGTTAAACCTTCGGCGAATACAGGCCAAGTGCGAGTCGGACTCGCGCACGAAGGGTTCCGTACCATTATCTGTAAATTACAAATGTAAGTTGGTACGCACAATATTGAGTGATTTACCGTGTTACTTTAATAACATGAACTTCTAATTTAATCTAAAAGTAGAAAACTAATTTCTGTATTTTTTTCAAAATTTTTGGTTCAGTAGTCTCGGAGATAAGGGGGTGGTCAATTCTTGTCTATTTTCTTGAATAACTTAGAAACTATTTATTTTAAAATTACAAAAAAATATATATTTAATATCCTCACAACAAGCCCTTTCATTTGATATGTCACACGATGCAGTTTGCAAAATTTTGTTTTTTTTTTTTATGTTCCATCTTGCCCCCCAAAAGTGACCCCCATAAACAGATTTCATCTATTCACGCCACACCACTGCGTTTGGGTCACAGAAATTAATATGTACCAAATTTCAATCTTAATCGGTCTAGTAGATTCGAAGATAATTGACTGTGACGGACGGACAGACAGATACATGAGTGATCCTATTATACGGGTTCTGTTTTTTTCGGACGTACGAACTGTGAAAAATATGTTAAGTGTGTGTAACACATCATTATCATCTGCTTAGCCTTTTCCCAACTATGTTGGGGTCGGCTTCCAGTCTAACCAGATTCAGCTGAATACCAATGTTTTACATAGAGCGACTGCCTATCTGACCTCCACAACACAGTTACTAGGCAACACGATACCTCTTGGTTAGACTGGTTGTCACACTTCCTGGCTTCTGACTATCCGTAACGACTGTCAAAGATCTACAAATGACAGCCGGGACCAACGGCTTTACGTGCTTTCCAGAGGCACGGGTGTGTCACACCACCAACTTCCAAACTCCGGGCTGCTACTGAGCAAATCCTAATGGAAAAAACCCAATAACACTTTTTGCCCGACCTGGGAATCGAACCCGGGACCCCACGCTCATCAGTCGCAGTTGCGAACACGAAACCAACGGGGCAGTCCAGGCCAGGCCTACACACATATAGATTGATATTATGTAATACAACTCTTTCAAGCCTTGATGTATTATTATTCAGTAAATACCTAGGTTTTCTTACGAAATCCATTTAAATAATCTTTTATTCGCTTCGTGAAGCATTTCTCAGGGAATCTTTTATAAGGAAAGATGGGCCATTACTGAATTAAATGAATTGCAGATGAAGTGAACCACTCTTGTGATTGTACGGGCTCCATCTTGAATTTTGCCACCATCTTGGATTGTGGCTAGCTGTATAGGAAGCGGTTGAAAACGTTTTCAATTTTGAATTGGTAATTTGTTGTGTATTCTTTGTACTTGACATAATTTTTAGACGAATATAGGGAGTTACTGAGATTTCGTTTTTTAGTAACTTAGGACCGATGTTTCAATCGTCAGACCCCTCTTAACGGAGGAATAAATATGGCGGTTTGACAGCTTTTGTATAGACATTAAGTCAAACTGTCATATTTATTCGTCAGATAAAAGTTATCTGACCATTGAAAAATCAGCCCTTAATGTGTTTTATTGTTTAATTTGAAGCAGTTTCTTTTTAATTGGGTAAATGACACCACTAATCAATTGACATACTTTTTATGAGCTGTCAAAACGCGACATGACCATGACGTCACTTTTTTGACATCTCAATTCACTAAATATTAATTGATTTCAAAGCAACTAAAAATGAAATTTTAACACACATACCATCACGCCTGCATTCCCCGAAGGGTTAGGCAGAGGTGTAACAATGTACACCCACAGTTCGCCGGTATGTTTAGGTCCCATGTAATAGGGGGCGAGCCTATTGCCATTAACCGGGCACAAATCCTAACTCCGAGCTGGTACTGAGAATTTCATAGAAAAACCCAATAACACTTTTTGCTCGACCTGGGAATCGAACCCAAGACCTCTAGCGTAGCAGTCGCTCTTAAGACCACTAGGCTACCCTAGTGCTACTACTACTACTACTACTACCACTAGTACTAGGCACTATTTGGGTTTTCAGGGGTGAATAAAGTGCTTTTTCCGAGAATTTAATTGCGTCTTGGAATTATTGTTTTATGGTGTCATCTACCTAATTATCAATATCATTTATTTGCCGAAAATGGTCTAAATTATCGAATATTTTTTCTTTCCTTCGAACTATATTTTCCGGGGCAGCCGGATTACATTGAAAGTAACGTGTAGTATTTAAGTATGGTTGAGCCACTTTTAAAACATTGTTGGCAATGTATTGCAGCCCACATTCCCAGGAAAATACGGTAGTTTAAAAAAAGGGTCATTACCATATTAAAATACACATTAAAGTATGGTATATACATTAAATACATACATACATTAAAGTATAGTATGCAAGTATAAATCTCTTTGGTCATTACAGTCATAAAAAGCAAAATCTTCCTGTCTCTTTGTTTGTTACATAAAAAATACTAAATGACTTGTGCGTTCTTCTAATACCACTTAATTTTATTATAGAAAACTAACCATACCTTGCAATTTCACTTGCGCTCAGTTACATCTTTCGTTACTGCTCCGCTCCCGTGTGCCGTAGCGTGTTATTTAGCCTATACTATTCCTCATGAATCTGGCTATTATATACAAAAAGATTTTTTCCAATTCGGCCAGTAGTTCCAGAGATTAGCACGTTTAAACAAACAAAGAAAAAAATATTAATATAGATATAAGAATAAGTAATAAGTAATCAAATGAGTTCCGCGTCTCAAACACACAACTCACTTCTGTACAAGTCGGTTCAGAGCGGAAGCTGGGGCAATTTCCCCGTCGCCGAGATCAAAGTGAAATTCACTTAGCCGCCTCATCAAAAGAGCCGACAACTAGTGTTGGGGCCGAACTACAAGATTGTCGATAATTTATACGTGAAACGTCTTTAAAATCACATAGAAGTCAGAAAACTAACGAAATAGGTTTCAACGTTTAACACTAAAAGCGTCTCATTGACACAATCATTTGACGTTAAACCAACGGCAATGTGACCCGACACAGACCAACACAATATTGTTTTTCTATTCTGCAAATTCTTCTACTTTGACAGCCAAATTAAAAGTTTAAAACCTAGTCGTAATCTAATCACAGTGACAATAAATGTCAAAATTTTTGGTTAGCTCACCCGATGCTAAGTGGCCACCGCTGCCTATAGACATCTGCAATACCCGAGGCCTTGCAAATGCGCTGCCATCCCAGAGACAAAGTTGAACTGTGTCATGTGCCTGTAATTACACCGGCACCCATACCCTTCAAACCGGAACACAGCAACGCTGCTTTGCGGCAGAAATAAGTAAGGTGGTAGTACTTCCCTGGACAAGCTTCTTCACAAATAGTTCTACTACTACCTCACCCATCAAAAGCTTGCCGTCACTCGTCCTAACGATTTTTTATCGATATCAAAATTTATCGACACAAGTGTCCCCTCACTAGTCAAGACAGGGACCTCGTAGTCGCATTTCAAATCATATTTCGTCGAGTTTTCACCCTTTTGCTCCGGGTAGCGCTTAACTCTGTTTAATAGTTTGAAATTGCTTTTGGGGCAGTAACTCCGTTTTATAATAGGCTGGTATAATGAGACCTAGATGACCTAGGACCTAGCATGAGAGGGCAGACTAAACGTAGCGTATATTCAGCCATTTTTTAAAGCTGAAATAACTGTTTCTGCCGTATTTTAGTAGTAGTGGAGCTCTTTGTGAAGGAGCTCGTCCGGGGAAGTACTACCACCATACCTATTTCTGCCGCAAAGCAGCGTTGCTGTGTTCCGGTGTGAAGGGTATGAGTGCCGGTGTAGTTACATGCACATTAAACGTTTCAACTTTGTCTCTGGGATGGCAACGCATTAGCAAGGCCTCTGGTATTGTAGATGTCTATAGGCAGCGGTGACCACTTAACATCAGGTGGACCGTCGGCTTGTTTGCCATCAAGAGATATAAAAAAATAATATTGTAATATAAATATGCGAAGTATGTGTGGTGTAACTTTGAACGATAGAGTGAGGAATGAAACGATACGAGAACGTTGCGGATTAAAAGAGGATGTAGTAACAAAAATAGAAAAGAGTATGCTTAGATGGCTCGGTCATGTTGAGAGAATGAGTGAAAGGCGACTAACGAAAGGGATTTATATGGCAGATGTGAGTGGCAACGCCGGGAGAGGACGCCCTAGAAAGACCTACCCTGACCTTATTGGTGGGGTTCTTCAGAAAGATCGTGTGCGCTGTACTCGTAACCGGCGTGCTTGTATGAACAGATGTGTGAACGTGGTCGAGGCGAAAGAAGTATGTAAGGATCGTAGCAGGTGGCGTTCTGTGTTTTCTGCCTACCCCCATGGGAAAAAGGCGTGAGTTTATGTATGTATGTATGTGTATGTAATATTTAGCTTTCACATGAAATGGCCATTAACCAATTACATTGGTCTATGACATATAGTTTTCGAAATTCACACGCTCATCTCACAATACTCCGTTCATACTCTATGTTTTTCATTCCGTTTGTTGCCCCATTAAAAAAACCCGTAGAACAACCAAGCGATGCAATAGTACCAATTGGAGGTTTTTTTTTTACTCTTGTTTCACTCTCTGGCCAGAGAATTTGCCATTTAACATGGCAATGCTGCCAGTCCTTTCAGCACTTCCAGTTGACGGCGATACGGAGCAATGTTTCACTCACTCACTTAGTCGACATTTCATAGGTTGACACCTGTCAGCTGTCACTTTGTCATCTGTGTTTTTGATATTTGCCAATTTTAGATTTGAAATTGCCTAAACAATACACTGGTCTATGACGTTATCATATTCGAAGTAAAACGATTTTATTGATTCAATTAGGTATTTTAATAGGACCCTAAGTAATGTTGTAAATGCGAGAGTAAGTTTGTTTGTTTATATGTTAGTTTTACGCCTAAACCACTGAACCGATCATCCCGAAATGTTGCACATACGTTGTCAGGTGTACAGAAACGGACATAGGCTATCTTTCATGTCGAAAAAAAATTCTGTTCCCGAGGAAAACAACAATAACGTTCTTATTATAATAGATGGCGCCACGTGTCTTTCGAATCATTATGGATTTTAAATATAACCGACATTTAAAACCGGCTAAAGCTAGTTTTAAATATTTTAAACCTAAAGAAATAAACATTGAACACAGTGTATTAGTATAGCCGTGTCGACGGCGCGTTCGTGTTTCACGCGCGCCTCAAAGAGATGTCAGCAAAAGGAAGGGGCCACTGAGGGCCGATGCCTGCCGAGGCTGCGGGTTGTTCGTAAGAGATATCGCGCCCCCGGAACGCAAAGGGCACAAGAAGGAACATGGGTGGGTTTTAGTCAGTAGAAGTCTGACACTCCCTCCCGCCCCGCCCAGGGCGGGAGAAGTTATTTGATGATTTCCCACCCCCCAAAAAAATAAAAATTGTATTATTATTTTATATTTGTTTAATTTGAAGCCTTCATTAATATCATTTGGTATCTACCTTAAAACGGTGTAGATTTAGGTTGGAATCGGGACGAGAAGGCTTATATTGTTTTGACTGAATTATAATTTACGATTTAGTGTCCTTGTTGGCGACAAACTATATTATTTCAACGTAGAAATTCCTTTTGAAGTTTCCTAAAACCCGTTTTAGATGGTCATCTTCATCTGCTTAGCCTTTTCCCAACTGTATTGGTGTCGGCTTCCAGTCTAACCGGATGCAGCTGAATACCAGTGTTTTACTTTGAACAACTGCCTATCTGACCTCCACAACCCAGTTACTGGGCAACACAATACCTCTTGGTTAGACGGGTTGTCAGACTTTATGGCTTCTGACTATCCGTAACGACTGCCAAAGATCTACGAATGACAGCCGGGACCAACGGCTTTACATGCTTTCCGAGGCACGGGTGTGTCACACCACCGACTTCCAAACTCCGGGCTGATACTGAGCAAATCGTAATGGAAAAAACCGAATAAGACTTTTTGCCCGAACTGGGAATTGAACCCGGGACCCCACGCTCAACAGTCGCGCTCGACTCGTTTTATATGGTAATACATATCAAGCTTGTCGTACAAAATTAAACCAAAGGATAGTCGTATTTTGAATTTGAGAATTCACTTGGAGGGAATACTTTTATTGGTCTTGAAATAAATGATTTAACTTTCACTAGATTTCACTTTAATTTTGCCTAACTAGTTGGTCTTGTAGTCACATGTGTAAACTTACCCCTTGGTCTTGTGTTCCTCACAATGTGTATCATTCACCGATGTTTGTAATGTCCAAGATAAACTTGGAAAATACATAATGAAAACTATTCTACTATGTATTTATTTATTATTTAAAAATTATATTTACATACATACCATCATGCCATCACGCCTGTATTCCCCGAAGGTTTAGGCAGAGGTGTAACACACCCACAGTTCGCCGGTATGTTTAGGTCCCATGTAATAGGGGGCGAGCCTATTGCCATTAACCGGGCACAAATCCTAACTCCGATCTGCTACTGAGAATTTCATAGAAAAACGCAATAACACTTTTTACTCGAACTGGGAATCGAACCCACCAAACTTAACAAATATATTTACAGCCTTAAAATTAGAAATCCTTAATAAAAACAAAAAGAAATTAATACTAAATGGCATCAAACACTTCCCGCGACCCAAAGGCTGGCTTTTACCTTGGCCGGAGGTTAAGCATTGCTATCCAACGTGGCAATGCCGCCAGTCTTTTGGGCACTTTTCCGGTTGACGGTGATGCGGAGGAGTTTTTTGAAGCCATTTAGTTTCTTTTTGTTGTTATTAATATACCATCACGCCTGTATTCCCCGAAGGGTTAGGCAGAGGTGTACGATGTACACCCACAGTTCGCCGGTATTTTTAGGTCCCATGTAATAAGGGGCGAGCCTATTGCCATTAACCGGGCACAAATCCTAACTCCGAGCTGCTACTGAGAATTTCATAGAAAAACCCAATAACACTTTTTGCTCGACCTGGGAATCGAACCCAAGACCTCTAGCGTAGCAGTCGCGCTTAGGACCACTAGGCTACCGAGGCAGTTCAGTTTGTTGTTATTAAGGATTTCTAATTTTAAGGCTGTAAATATAATTGTTAAATAATGAAATAGACACATTGATACTGGCCCGGTATCCGGTGTCCGGTTTTAACTATTCAAGGCTCCTTAACCACTGAGCTATCTTCAAAACTTCCCAAAATGTCTCCCTTTAAAACCATTATCAAATCCTCATTAAATATGTAGCCTTAGTACTTGGGTCCGACCTATTAAACTTACGAGTGGTTCGGCTAAGTTCGGGAGTTGCCGATGAGAGCCGACCGCATCATATTCGGAATTAACTGTCGTGTCACGAGCACTTGACGAAGTAAAGGGCTTTTCAAATTGGGAATGCCGATCGAATTTCATACTAGTCGCTTGGTAAATACGAATCTATGGATGAGAATGGTTTTATTCCGTTAGGAACTTCTACATTCAAAAACTGCCTCGTTGACCTAGTGATCCTAAGCGCGGCTGCTACGCTAGAGGTCTTGGAATTCCCAGGTCGAGCAAAAAGTGTTATTGGATTTTTCTATGAAATTCTCAGTAACAGCTCGGAGTTAGGATTTGTGTGCGGTTAATGGCAATAGGCTCGCCCCCTATTACATGGGACCTTAACATACCGGCGAACTGTGGGTGTACATTGTTACACCTCTGCCTAACCCTTCGGGGAATATAGGTGTGATGGTATGTGACCTTCTACATTCAAATGTTATTTGCAAAAACAAAGAGATTTTCTATTTCATGATCTTTCTAAGTTTATCTCGGACATCACTGACATCGGTGAAGGAAAACATCGTGAGGAAACCTGGACTTGTCTATACTAATATTATAAAGAGGAAAGATTTGTTTGTTTGTTTGTAACGAATAGGCTCCGAAACTACTGGATCGATTTTAACCATTTTTACACCAATAAATAGCTAGATTATTCCTGAGTAACATAGGCTATATAACATCACGCTATGACACACGGAAGCCGAGCAGTAACGAAAGATGTAACTTGACGCGGGTGAAATAAGTCACGAAGTCGCGGGCAGGTCGCTAGTCTATACTAATATTACAAAGAGAAAAGATTTGTTTGTTTGTTTGTAACAAATAGGCTGCGAAACGATTTTAACCATTTTTCCACCAATAGATAGCTACATTACTCCTGAGTAACATAGGCTATATAACATCACGCTACGACACACGGGGGCGGAGCAGTAATGAAAGACGTAATTTAACGCTGGTGAAATAAGGGCGCTAGTAATTAATATAAGTCTGAAATCGCCAATCTGGCTTGAGGAAGCGTGGTAAAAAAATTGGCGGCCAGAGCCCATAAATTAAGTTTTAAATTAGACATATTTATTTCGTAAATAATAACAATTTTTTTTTTTACTTAAACATTTTAAAAACGTCGTTTTAATTCCTGTATGAATTCACGCTACGACCAACGGAAGCGGAGCAGTAAGGATGAAACTGAACACGGGTGACACCGCGTAGTATAAGGCTGCCTGTCCACAGAAGCGGAACGAGGCTGCGGAACTGAAAAACGGACAAATATTAACCAATACGATTGCATAAAATCTTCGCTCCACCTCGCTCCGCTTCCGTGGACAGGCAGCCTTATATTGGGTTTTTTTTTAAGGATGTGAAATCATCAAATGGCTTCTTCCGCTCTGCGTGGAGCGGGAGTGTCAGACTCCTACTGACTAAACCCCAACCGTGTCCCTCCGAATGCCCTTTGCGATCCAGAGCCGCGGTAACTCTTGCGACACCTTCATAATTATGTTAATAACATTATCTGTTGCAGTCCCCATCATACCTGAGTTTCTCTACGACATCCGCCACCCTGACGCCCCGCTCTCCATGTCTCTTGAAGACATCACCCTTCCACCACCATCGCCGACTCCGTACTGCCCCTGCCTCCAAGTGAACACCACCAATCTCATACAGAACGAGACGCAACCACGTGAGTATTGATTTCTCTTTCTAACTAAGTCTTAAATTGGGTAGATGGCACCACTAATCAATTGACGTACTTTTTATGAGCTGTCAAAACGCGATTCCCCCATAGATTTAGTATGACAATACTAAAGTATGACGTCACTTTTTTGACATCTCAATTTACTCACTATTTATTGATTACAAAGCAACTAAAAATTAAATTTTAAAGTTATTTACAAATTCATCGGGTTTTCAGGGCTAAAATAAACAGTCATTTTTGTGAAGTTGTGACTTGGAATAATTGTTAATGGCGTCATCTACCACATTAAAAAGAAATTTGAAAACTTTTGGGATGTCAATTTAATTCCACGATTAAGAAACACATTAATGTCATCTCATCAACTATGTCGGGGTCGGCTTCCAGTCTAACCGGATGCAGCTGAATACCAGTGTTTTATATGGAGTGACTGCCTATCGGACCTCCACAACCCAGTTACTGGGCAACACGATATCTCTTGGGAAGACTGGTTGTCAGACTTCTTGGCTTCTGACTATCCGTAACGACTGTCAAAGATCTACTAACGACAGTCGGGACCTGTGGCTTACGTGCTTTCTGAGACACGAAGGTGTCACATCACCAACTTCCAAACTCCGGGCTGTTACTGAAAAATTCTTAATGGAAAAACCCAATAACATTGCACTTCATTGCCTCATTAAGTCGTCCTAGGCGCGACTGTAGAGTTCTTAGTTTCGATTCCTAGATTGAGCTAAGCGTTATTGGGTTTATCTATGAAATTCTCAGTAGCAGCTCGGAGTTAGGATTTGTGTCTGGTTAATGGCAATAGGCTCGCCCCCTTACCACATGGGACTGTGGATGTACATTGGTACACCTCTATCTAACCCTTTGGGGAATACAGGCGTGATAATATGATGGTGGCATTTCACTTCAAAATGATTGGGATACAAAATCAACATGTGTTTTATTTCCAGTGAATCTGACGGTACAACGTGAGGAACGCCATCAAGAGCTGATCCATGAGACGGTGGCAGTTGGTGTCATGTTTGCCAGCAAGGCTTTGGTCCAGCTTCTTGCCAACCCCTTCGTGGGACCCCTAACACACAAGTAAGTGCTAATATTACTGCATTATCATCATCATCCATCAGCCTGCAACAGTGCACTGCTGGACATAGGCCTTTCCAATCACACGTCACTTAGCTCGATTCTCGGCAACTCTCATCCAGTTGCTACCAGCTACCCTGCAAAGATCGTCACTCCTCCGAATCTAAGGGCGTCCCATATTACGCAAGAAGACGTCTATCCCAACGAGAACAGAACAGTGTGTTAGTTTGTTAAACCGTTCGCCTCTGTCTAACTGCTAGTCGAATTGGAAGAAATCTTTTTGTATATGATAGACAGATTCATTTAGAATAGTATAAGCTATGTAACATCACGTTACGACACACGGGAGCGGAGCAGTAATAAAAGAAGTAACTGAACGCAGGTGACAACGCGGGGTATATAGCCAGTGTAGTATAAAACAAAGTCGCTTCTCACCGTCTGTACGCTTAGATCTTTTAAGAGGCTATCCGAACACAGGACACCGTAAAACACACATTTTTTGTCTCATAGTCTGTCGTATTGGTACATATTACAAGCCTGAAAAAAATTTAGTGTATTGTCAAGGGTTCAAAGAAAAGACTTACCTATAAATACTTCATTTAAGTATAAAAGTATCATGGTAAAAAAATCGTAAAGGAGAGTATTAAAAAAATTTTTACGTCGCATAGATCTCAGAATTTTGAGCGTAAACTATATAATTGTATGTAATGACACTTTAGGGAATTTCATGAACTAAAGACATACCTATAAATTATTCCACTGAGCCGTGTATTTTTTAACAATTTAGAGAAAACTTCAAAATTACTGTTATTTTTGTGGTTATCCGATTCAACTAACAACAAACGTATCGCTATTTTGAACCTTATTTCTTGCCGCCATGCGTTATTGTCAATTACCTAAACATTTGCTTACGACCGGGCTTACGGTTTTCATCAATAGATAAAGTGATTCAAGTGGAATGTTTATACGTATAAAACGTCACGCTACGACCAACGGGAGCGGAGCAGTAGCCAAAAATGTTACTGAATGCGGGTGGTATATAGTTAGTTTATTCTTAAAATAGATCCCAGAGATCTGATATTTTATTTTTGTTTCAGAATTGGCTACAGTGTTCCCATGTTTACCGGTTTCATTCTGATGTTCCTCTCGACCTTAAGTAAGTATATAATTAATACCAACCTGGTACTGCCCCACTGCAAGGCAAAGGCCTCTTCTCATACAGAGAAGGCACGAGCATTGATCACCACGAAGCCAACACCTGAACTTTATATGTATTCAATTATCCAAGAGTAGTAGAGCTCTTTGGGAAGGAGCTCGTCCGGGGAAGTACTACCACCATACCTATTTCTGCCGCAAAGCGTTGCTGTGTTCCAGTTTGAAGGGTATGGGTGCCGGTGTAGTTACAGGCACAGCTTTGTCTCTGGGATGGCAACGCATTAGCAAGGCCTCTGGTATTGCAGATGTCTATAGGCAGCGGTGACCACTTAACATCAGATGGACAGTCGGCTTGTTTGCCAACCGAAGGTGTAATAATCCGATCTTTAGTTGTACTAGTAACTAAATCTGAGCAATATATTTGTGCTTTGTCCACAGTCTTCGCCTTCGGTCGTTCTTACTCGGTGCTGTTCATTGCGCGTGCGCTGCAAGGCATCGGGTCTTCGTGCTCTTCTGTCTCAGGCATGGGCATGCTGGCAGAACGTTACCCCGATGACAAGGCAAGGGTCCCACATTTTAAATTCAATTAAATAAATTATACAGCCTTAAAATGATAAAATAAGACACTAAAACATACATACATGTATAAACTCGCGCCTTTTTCCCATGGGGGTAGGCAGAAACCATAGAACGCCACCTGCTACGATCCTTACTTCCCCCTTTGCTTCGTTTACGTTCATACATCTGGTCTTACAAGCACGCTGGTTACGAGTACTGCGCACGCGACCTTTCTGAAGAACCTCGCCAGTAAGGTCAGGGTAGGTCTTTCTAGGGCGTCCACTCTCAGCGTTGCCACTCACATCTGCCGTATACATACCTTTTGTAAGTCACCATTCACTCATCCTCTCAACATGACCGAACCATCTAAGCATACTCTTTTAACACACTAAAACTGTGTGGAATAAAATATCCTCGGTACCGCTGTCAACTGGAAATGTGACCAAAACACTGGCATTGCCATGTTGGATGGCAATTGTCAAGGACGCCGACCGACGTGATGGGCCCTGTAGTTTCGGAGCCTATTCGTTACAAACAAACAAATCTTTCCTGTTTATAATATTAGGATAGAAAACAACATTTGGAATGCCGGATGACAATTCCAGCCTAGTCAATGATCCGTGTCTTGGATCGCTGTGTGGTATTTCGAAAAGCTTACCTAAATTTTATTCCACAGGAGCGCGGCAACGCAATGGGTATCGCTCTAGGAGGTCTGGCCCTGGGAGTGCTGATCGGTCCTCCATTCGGAGGCCTCATGTACGAGTTTGTTGGAAAAACGGCTCCATTCCTGATGCTGTCAGCACTGGCACTTGGAGATGGATGTGAGTTAAATCTACTATTCTTTTTATTTGTTATTATAAATTGCCCCGTTGGTCTCGTAGTCGCAAGCGCGATTGATGAGCGTGGGCTCCCGGGTTCGATTCCCAGGTTGGACAAAAAGTGTTATTGGGTTTTTCCATTAGGATTTGCACAGTAGCAGCCCGGAGTTTGGAAGTTGGTGGTGTGACACCCCCGTGCCTCGGCAAGCACGTAAAACCGTTGGTCCCGGCTGTCATTCGTAGATCTTTGACAGTCGTTACGGATAGTCAGAAGCCAGAAAGTCTGACAACCAGTCTAACCAAGAGGTTCGTGTTGCCTAGTAACTGGGTTGTGGAGGTCAGATAGGCAGTCGCTCCATATAAAACACTGGTACTCAGTTGTATCCGGTTAGACTGGAAGCCGACCCCAACATAGTTAGGAACAGGCTAAGTAGATGATGATGATGATAAATTGCCCGCGTTGTTGGTATAAAAACATACTTTTTTTTTAATTAAAATATTTACATTTTTTAAAATAAAAATAGCCTAAGCTAAGAGCTAAACTTAGGCTAGGCTATTTCTATCTTTTTCTCTTCAATATACGTGAAAAGGACGGAGATATATAGTAAGTAAGATCAGTCAAAATATCCGGTATAAATGGCCTGATTTTTATGTTGACTTAGAAAAATCTCGGTCAAGAATCTTTTGTCTGTCTGCCTGGCAGACTGAGCGACGGACAAACTGACATATAGCCTGACAGACAGACCGCGATAAGCCGAGAGACAGATTATTAAGTTTTGAGATATAAATCATACCATCACGCCTGTATTCCCCGAAGGGTTAGGCAGAGGTGTACCAGTGTACACCCACAGTTCGCCGGTATGTTTAAATCCCATGTAATAGGGGGCGAGCCTATTGCCATTAACCGCGCACAAATCCTAACTCCGAGCTGCTACTGAGAATTCCATGGAAAAACCCAATAACACTTAACACAAGGTATAAATCCGGAAAAAAATATTTAAAGATCTTTACCAAACTCGGTAAATCACTAGATCTACCACGAGCTCAACCATTTACTCGTTTACTCACTAATTGGTAAGTATCACATTGCTTACGCGCACATTACCCGCCCACTCACCAGACAACAGTAGGAAATGAATTATTGTGGTTATTATTTGTAATGACCAGGAATCTTGATACTTGACTAGTATTACAGATTATATAATAACTTAATAGCTTATGGCCGGGATTTTTACCGCATAAATGTCGATTGCACACATAACATAACATACCATCACGCCTGTATTCCCCGGAGGGTTAGGCAAAGGTGTACCAATGTACACCCACAGTTCGCCGGTATGTTTTAGGTCCCATGTAATAGGGGGCGAGCCTATTGCCATTAACCGGGCACAAATCCTAACTCCGAGGTGCTACTGAGAATTTCATAGAAAAACCCAATAACACTTTTTGCTCGTACTGGGAATCGAACCCAAGACCTCTAGCGTAGCAGTCGCACTTAGCACCACTTGGCTACCGAGGCAGTTATGTCGATTGCCACGGGGTTTTATTATTTTTGCGCGGAACCCTAATTCTTTTTAAAAAATAAAAGGCACCTAAGTTACTCCTTATAACATATGCTATCTTTTACTAAAAATCGTTCAAGCCGTTTAGGAGGTTTGCCGGAGTAAACAGACAGACAGCCTAAAATTTTAAAATTGTTTTTGTCGTGTAGGATACGTTACCTTGTAAACATTAATGGTTACTTTGGTCTCGTGGTCCCAACCGTTGTTGAGAGTTGGGTCTTTGGTTCGATTCCTAGGTCGGGCAGAAAGTGTTTTTGGGTTTTCCATTGCGATGAATTTCTCAGTAACAGCCCGGAGTTTGAAAGTTGGTGGTGTGATACCCCCATGACTCAAAATGCACGTAAAGCCGTTGGTCCTGCTCCCGATCTCTCCCCGGTCATGTCGGATTACGAGAGTGAGGGAAGAGGGAGTGCACCTGTGTTTGCGCACACACTTGTACACTATAATATCTCCTGCGTACTTGGCTAGTCTGCATTAAGATTATCCGCCGTGACCGAAGTTCGGTCGGGGGAGTATAATAATAATATGCTGTTCTTTGTTGGCAGTGCTACAGCTAATGATCCTGCAACCCGGAGTAGTTCGCCAGGAGACGGAGCCACCATCTCTCAAAGCTTTAGTCTGCGATCCGTACATCCTCATCGCTGCAGGTTTGTACCAACCCACTTGATTTTAATACTAGCTTTTGCTCGATCTTCGTCTGCGTACATGTCGTTAATCGCAGAAGCAGACGCAGTTGCGAATTATCTAAGAGTTTTTGAGTTACCCTAGATCATTTTCTCGTGCTTCGGAAAGCACATTCGTAGATCTGTGACAGTCGCTATGGATAGTCAGAAGCCGGGAAGTCTGACAACCAGTCTAACCAAGAGGTATCGTGTTGCCCAGTAACTGGGTTGTGGAGGTCAGATAGATAGTCGCTCCATGTAAAACACTGGTATTCAGCTGCATCCGGTTACACTGGAAGCCGACCCCAACATAGTTGGAGAAGGGCTAGGCAGATTGATATAGAGTTGCCGTGTATGATCTTAAAAAGAATTAGTCCGTATCCCATTTTTACTAAATACAAAACTGAATTACTGATTGACCAAAACATGACTATAACTACTTTTATATCAAGCGCGCTTCAAATATCAAAGCATTTATTTCAATTAAACTATTTACAGGCACTTTTGAATAGTCAAGGAGTCGGTCAGTTAGACAGAAAGTTGAAGCTAGTTGCTTGTTCCAAAACGTAGGTAGGTCTCTATGGAGAATAACGAGCAAGAAACTCCACGGAAACTCGTATCAATTAAATTTTTGCAAAATCGGGAAAAGCGCTATCGAGAAACTCTCCTTATAAGCATACGGACTAGCGATGGCTCTGGTTTAAAAATATTATCATCATCAACATCATATCAGCGGCAGGACGTCCACTGCTGGACATAAGCCTCCCCCATAGATTTCCAAAAGGACAGGCTGGAAGCGGCCTGCATCCAGCGTCTTCCCGCAGTGTTAATCAGGTCGTCTGTCCACTTGATGGGTGGACGTCCTACGCTGCGCTTGCCGGTGCGTGGTATCCATTCGCAAACTTATGACAGGCTGCAAAAACCACTACATTTTACCTTCCAGGAGCCATAACCTTCGCAAACGTGGGCATAGCAATGCTGGAACCAAGTCTACCTATCTGGATGGCTGATACCATGGAAGCTCGGCGTTGGCAGCAGGGCGTCGCCTTCCTACCGGCTAGCATCTGCTATCTGATTGGTAAGTAGAAGTTCATATCTAGAAGTCCTCGCTTTCTCGATCAAGCCCTTGAACTAATTGCCTAACAAGAGCACTCTTAGGTGTTGGTCCAGGGCTCTTGGCTAATCATTTTTTTCCCAGGTCGGGAAAAAAGTGTTATTGGATTTTTCCATTAGGAATTTCTCAGAAACAGCCCGGAGATTTAAAGTTGGTGGTGTGACACCCCCGTGTCTCGGAAACCACGTAAAACCGTTGGTCCTGCGCATGATCTGGGTTCTGTCGGATTGTCGTCCCAACGGACTATGAGAGTTAGGGAAAAGGGAGTGCACGTGTTTGCGTACACACTTATGCACTGTAATATCTCCTTGCGTACTTGGCTAGTCCCCATTACGATTAGCCGCCGTGGTCGAAACCGGTCTGAAGAATACATACGCCTAACCAACTATATGTATACTTATATTTTTTTAATTTCAGGAACAAATCTATTCGGACCTCTGGGCCATAAGATGGGACGCTGGCTGGCAGCCTGCTCAGGGCTGATCATCATTGGATTATGTCTCATACTGGTAAGATAAAAGTCAGCCATATTTGTCTAAATTTTTTACAAAACAGACAAACATACAAATTATCATAACTAATACAAGAAGATTTGTATTATTTGTTTATAATGGATGAACTCGGAAAGAACTAAATCGATTTAAAACATTCTTTTACCTAGGAAAGCTTAATTATGTACCATAGGCTTTATAAAATCACGCTACTACTCACGGGAGCAGAGCAGTAACCAAGGACGTAATTTAACGCTGGTAAATAAAACTACGCAAATGATACACATATATACCATCAAGCCTGTATTCCCCGAATGGATAATCAGAGGTGTACCTATGTACACCCAAAAATTCGCTGGTATGTTTACATAATAGGGGGCGAGCCTATTGCCATTTACCGGGCACAAATTATAACTCCGGGCTGCTACTGAGAATCTCATTAAAAAAATCCAATAATGCTTTTTGGTCGACCTGAGAATCGAAACCAAGACCTCTAAGCTGAGCTAAGCTGTTTACAAATTATTTGAACTTCAACCCACTTTTCTCCCCCAGATCCCAATGGCTCGCAAACTGGAACACTTGATCATTCCCAACGCTGGACTTGGCTTCGCTATAGGCATGGTGGACTCCTCAATGATGCCAGAGCTTGGGTTCCTGGTGGATATCCGTCATGCAGCAGTGTACGGCTCGGTGTATGCCATTGGAGATACTGCCTTCTGTCTTGGATACGCTGTTGGTAAGTTCTGGATTCCTGGTACAGTACTGTATAGGCTCTGGCTGGCTGAGCCAGATTTGGCATCATCAAATGACTTCCACCACCCTTAGTCTCAGACTTTCACTGAATAAAAGCCATCCATGTTCCTTCTTGTGCCCTTTTGCGTTCCGGGGCGCGGTATCTCTTTCGAACAACCCGCAATCATCGGCCCTGACTGGCCCCTCCGATTGCTGACCTCTCATAGACGCGCGCGTGGAACATGAACGTGCCGTCGGCACGGCGGCTGTGCCATTTACCATTTCATTTTGAAAAAGTGTTACTATGAGATAAATTCTGTTTAAAATATGAAATATTTCACAGTCCGCCACGACGGCTGACAGCTCGTATTTTGATAGATTAAAACTACTTAACCAATTTCGATAAAATTTACATGGGACCACCTCTGAAGCCTGACCTATCAAACAAAAAAGAATCATCGAAATCGGTTGGCGTGATATTGAGTTATTCGTCCATTTGCCGCGCACATACTTGATGTAAATTTAAAACTTATATGGTTTTCTCATGAATGCCATTGTCAGAACTGGACCAAATTGACATAGGATAAAAAAAGGATCATCGAGTCGAAAGTTCTGAGGTAACAAAATAAAAAAATAAATAATAATAAAACAGTCTAATTCAGAACCTCCTGCTTTTTTGATGTGGGTTAAAAGTATATGTATTTTGAGACCAATATTGTTGTCTCACTCACTCGTATTGCCGTTACTGGTACGCGGCGTGGATCGCCAGTCCGCTGTCCACACGCTTAAATCCGTCGCGCCAACGCCACGTGCCCGTGTCGTGCATATTGTGTTGTTATTATTTGCTACCGAAAACTTTTACTTCAGAGTTTTGTACTCCCGTGTTATTTTGTAAAATTTACATACATACACATACATATCATCACGCCTGTATTCCCTGAAGGTTTAGGCAGAGGTGTACCAATGTGCACCCACAGTTCGCCGGTATGTTTAGGTCCCATGTAATAGGGGGCGAGCCTATAGCCATTAACCGGGCACAAATCCTAACTCCGAGTTGCTACTGAGAATTTCATAGAAAAACCCAATAACACTTTGCTCGACCTGGGAATTGAACCCAAGACCTCTAGCGTAACAGTCGCGATTAGAACCACTAGGCCAACGAGACAGTTACAATAAACTCTTACATCAAAAAGACTAAGTGGTGTCTTTCCTTGAGAGCCTCTCTCATATGTATTATTAATTTATTATTGAAGTAAAACTTCTTTACGCACGCTTGACTTGGGGAGTAAGCTGGTGAATGCTTGACGAGGGCGTTACGGAAATGAGTGTGATCGGGCGAACGGAAGTTGAGAGGGAGATATAAGTTAGTGAAGATAGAAAGAGAGAGAGTTACGTTTCGTATATTACTGCAGGAGTAAGAGAGAGCAGTGCGCGCGCTCATTTCCTTTCTCTCTTCCTCAAGTGAAGTTTTACTTCAGTCGTGTGTTCTAAAGCACACGTCTTTACTTTTTTTGTTTGTTATTATAGTATGTGGTAATTTTTCAGGACCGGCTCTGTCAGGCGCTTTGATGAACAGCATCGGCTTCGAATGGATGCTGGTAATCATAGCAGTTCTCAACTTCGCCTACGCTCCTTGTCTGCTGTTCCTCAGGTCTCCACCAGCTACAAATGAGAAACAGGTAAGCCCTGATGCTGTTAAGGTACTCTCCAGAATTCACCATCCAATAACACCTAATTACATGCTGCTGCATACACTATTTTATCTTCACTCATGCAGTCGAAATAAAACAAAAGTTGAAAAATAATTGTCATACAGCGGGAAATTCAGATTGATAGCCGGCCATTGACAATGGCACTATTTTTCAATAAGCTCACCAATTTAAAAAATGAAAGTATGATATTAAAAATTCAAAAATAATTTTACGATGCAGTTGTTTGAAAATCGAAGGAGAACGCTGAACTGTAATGGTTGTTTTTTTAATGTTACCTGTCCAAAAATATAAAGTACGTGTTTATAGACTATGTTTTGAATTTATAATTGGAACATTACAGTCAAACGGGGTGAATAGGGACGCAGGGGTGAATCGGGACGAAATTTTAAAAGGTATTTTTACTTTGAAATAATATAGTTTGTTACCAACAAGGACATTAAAATCTTAAATTGTAATTTAGTTAAAACAGAAGAGATCTCTTTGGTAACAAACTATATTATTTCAAAGTAAAAATCCCTTTTAAAATTTCGTCCCTATTCACCCCTGCGTCCCTATTCACCCCTGCGTCCCTATTCACCCCTGCGTCCCTATTCACCCCGTTTGACGGTACGTTGTGAGTGTAGATAAAATATATTTCAATGCTGTTGATTTTACGCGCATTATGACCAAGACTCTTTATTCGACAGTTAATTTTATATTTTTGTTTTTTATTATTTCTAGAGTTTAATAGTAAGCGACAAATCGTCAGTCCGCTACGTGAGCTATCAAAATGAAGAAGAAGAATAGAATCACCAGTCGCCATCTTGTTCCCGCCAACGCCATCTGCCATTTTGAATTTTCAAATTCGGGAGTTTTTTCTTAAAGGGGTTTGCTTAGAATAAGGAATATGATATTTATATGTATACTGTAGATTATTGCCCAAAATGTATAAGTATTTAAATCATATCTAATATACATATTATATTAGATTATATTTTATGTCTATCCGTATACAAAGTATTTAGATATTTCGCTGTACTCTTCTGACCAATTTTTGCTCTGTGACCTGTCAAATATAAATGTGTATACTAATGTTTTGTATGTATAAAACATATACATTTATACGAGGTTGTCAAAATAAATATAAAATTATATATTAATGGTTGGCCTGACAACAATGTAATTTAAATCAATATATACGTATATATTAAATAAAATTATATGGCAAATAAATAGTTTACGAAATTCAAAGTTTAAAAATATTAAAAAAGCTGGCTAAATATTTTACGGCCTCGTATAAAAAGTAGTAAAAATATATACATTATGCCGATATGTAGATCAGGGTGTATGTTCTTAGCTAAGTGAATACATATTTAAAAAATATATTCATAGATCTTATCTATATTCAGCATATATAATGTATATTTATGTCTAGTCTTGACATAAAATACGCTGTCAAAGATATCTTTAAATCAATGATTTATCAGCAATTTTGACATTTCGGAAATCCAACGAAGTATTAATTTTAAATTCACTTCTGTCACTTCTTAATTTCTGAAAACTGACACAGTAAATATAATAACAAGATTTATTATATATTAATGAGACGTCAGAGTAAAAAACTTAACAAAAAAGCGATCATAACTGCTTTCTTGACCCCAAAATAAATATATTTAATTACATATATTGGCTTTCAAATAAATATATACATTATACACATATTTATGGCCTTTAAATTATACATATTTATGAAACATATATCATGTACGAATAAAAAAATATTTATTATTTAATTTTGCAAAGGTGACTTTGACAATATTTTTATCTATACATTTTTTATAATAAATATGTATACAATATAGACAATAATGCTATACATTGCATTAAGATTTTTGTGTAAAGATATAAAAAAGAATGTGTTTTCCATTCCGCTAACGATGATTTTGTTCCAATGGCGATTATCGAAAGACATTATAAATAAATATTATTTTTATTTTGACAGAAAATCATGAAATAATTATGTCAAACCATTTTGATAACTTAATTTTATTTGGTAACGGACCAAAATCATGTAGATCATTTTTATAGAAATATATATATATATTTTATTTTATAGAAATCATTTTTCATGTGAGCTTAAAAATCTTTTGTAAATAATGCAATAATGATTTTAATGACAATATTTATCACAATAATAAGCTTAAATATATTTAATGTACATTATATTGTTCGTATTTTGAGAATGATCGGCCATTTTGATTTTTAAATGTATTTTAACGATTTTTATTTAAGTAGACTTCAGAACTGAACATTTTAAGTTTTTCATGACCGAAAATAATTCTTTAAATAATTTAAACTAATCTTAAAATATACGTACTATACTTGCATTGAATTGATTTTAATGAAATATCTGCCTGCCTAGCCTTTTTCCAACTATGTTGAGATCGGTTTCCAGTCTAACCGGATGCAGCTGAATACCAGTGTTTTACATGGAGCAAGTACCTATCTGACCTCCACAACCCAGTTACTGGGCAACACGTTACCTTTATGTCTTTTTTTAATACTGGCCGGTTATTTAATAAATCTGAATAATATTATCAATAATAATATCGTAGTAGATAAATAAACGTTTTGCTTCGAGTTTACAAACTTTACTATAACGAAGTAAATGCAATAATTTAAGACGAATATGTATTATTAATTTATTTTTACGTGAATATTTCGAATATGAATGGTTGTAGATATAATATAGATATTATAATTATATAATATGTAAAATACTTCATATATACATTCACTTATACATAATTATATGTACTTATGATTTAATCTGCTGTAGCTTTCTTATACTTTTTGATTAATATTTATTTTCAAATCGTAATTTTGTTTTAAATATTTTTTCAATTAATATAATGTAAAGCTTCAAAAAAATAGATTTTAAAATTGTTAATGTCGAGGTAATATTGTAGATTATTAGGCAAATTGCCATTGTTATAAACAATTCATCATAATGTCGTAAAAAAAAGTACACATTCTTATACAATGTTTATGGAAATATATATTTAAATATAATAATAATATAATTCGAAACTCTCATATTGTTGCTTATTAGAGGTTTAAATTAATAGAGTTATCACTTTAGAAGTAGAAATATCAAAATTGATAATGTATCTAAATAATAATCTTGAATTCGATGGACGTATTTCTTCATTTAGTGTCTTTCTTTAAAACTAGCTTCTGCTCGCGACTTCGTCCGCGTGCACCGCAATTTCAGTTCAATCAGTCGAAAATCTAAGAAGATTTATACAAACTTTCATCACCTATTTTATCCCCTTAGGGGTGGAATTAATCAAAATCCTTTCTTAGCGGATGCCTACGTCATAACATCTACCTGCATGCCAAATTTCAGCCCGATCCGTCCAGTGGTTTGGGCTGTGCGTTGATAGATCACTATGTCAGTCAGTCAGTCACCTTTGAGTTTATATATTTAGATTGAACAACGTAAAAAAACACTTACTCGTCTCTACTTACATATTACTTAATGAAGCACATGCCTACGTTGTTTTTATCTTCAAATCTATCCTATCTTTCATTACAGGTGTGAATATTTTAACAAAATCGAAGCATTTATTTCAATCAGTATATTTACAGACACTTTGGAACTGTCAAGAAGTTAGACAGAAAGTTGAAGCTAGTTGCTCGTTCCAAAACGTAGGTCTCTATGGAGAAGAACGAGCAAGAAACTCCATGGACACTCCTTTAATTTTGGTTTTTAACTTTCATATTCTTGTAATAAAGACTGTCATTTATTTTAGTTTCAACTAGTAACAGTTACCGTCTGTACCTTCTTATTATCTACTAGCTGTTGCCCGCGACTTCGCTCGCGTTCACTATTTTATTGGTTTCAATTTTGTTTTCGCATTACCTTCTCTTTTTAAATTAAAGTAAATAACAAAATAAAAATAGCCTAAGTTACTTCTTATAACATTAGCTATCTGCGAATGAAAGTCCCGTCAAAATCAGTCCAGCCGTTTCGGAGATAAGCCGGAACAAAGAGACAGACAGATAAAAATTTTAAAAATGTTTTTTTTTATTTTAGTACCGTATATACATTTAGTTAAAAGCTTGTAATTTGAAATTACAAACAGATCCTTCAATCTTATTTATTTGTATAAATTAGTATCTTAACGAAGACACATTAAAAGCAAATTGTGTATGGCTGCACAGTTTGTTTGTGAAAAATGTTGAAAAATGTCCATTTCATTCTCTTTTTTTCTTAACAAACTTATCTTAATATAATAATATTGATATACATTTGATTCTATGACATTCTCAGTAGATGAAGCATACATTTAAATAATTATATATCCGTAATTAATTTCTCTACAATACATTTTAAAATCTATATAGAAACTGAAATATATAATCACATAATCTTCCAGTGTTAGGTAATAAAATATGTAGATTTAAAACAAAATATATTCATCTACGTAAATATATATCTTCACTTACATAAACGCTACAAGCGAGTATTGCATCTTTTCAAAACATCTATTTCTTCATGCTAAAAGTTGGACTTCAAAATATTATCATATTATAGTAATATACATTTCTTATATTCAATGTATAGGATATTCAACGAATGTATAAGTCCAGTTTTCATATTTATTATACGTAGTAATTTGATATAGATAGCAGTAATAATAGTTAAATTATTATATTGGTGACATGTCACGTTTTTTGTAGATTAATATAGAATTAATGTTTTGTAGTGTGTTGTGTAGTCGCCACGAGTCGTGAGCACAAACGTCAAGTTAGTTTCATTATTTTCTAGGTTTTTTAGGTTGACGACGCTGCATGCGATTGGTCGGTTAGTCGGATCGATCACGTGCAGCATCGGCGCCCCAAAAATCCCAGATAGAAACCCAAGAACTCAAAAATGAACTTAACGTTTGTGCTCACGACTCGTGGCGTGTGCTATAGTATTGTAGGGATGTTCATAATATAATGTAGTATTACAATCATTCATATTTGATGATGTTTAACTATCTACAATAGCAATAGCTGGGTTTGGGTCCTTTCTACATAATTGTATATTTTTAATCATTTGTCGGATAAAATTAACCGACAAGTAAGTTAAATTTTTTTAAATGTTTAAAATAAATAGATCCTATCTGTTTTTTAATGTTTAATTAGACTTGTAGTGTTGTTGTAATCTTGTTATTTTTTGAAGTTATTTTGTTTTAAATATAACGAATATTTACCAAATAAAAATACTAGGAATTCCTTAAATATAAGTTGAATATTTACAGTTGTAATATTTCATTATTATATTAATATTTTACAATGTAACTTTGAAAAATAACATTTATTATATTTAAAAATAAATAAAAAAAAACAAATTCTTAGTACAAGAGCCACGAGCTGAAAGTGTATTGTAGTAATAATTCGAAATCTTTGTAAGATATAAAACTCTATATTTATATAATATTTAATAATATACATTATATCATAATTGATATACATTTTACCAGATAATGTGCGAAGTGCAGCGTTTCATGATCTAGCCAGCTGTAATGGAACTAGTGAGATAGTTACAACTTAGGGTAGTAATGCATAGAAGTATAATGTATAGGAATTTTGATATATATATATATATAAAGCGAATGTATAGGTTGCCAAATTATAATATTTGTACTGCTTTTTAAGTGTAGTTATTTATTGTATAATTTATATTACATAACAGTATCAAAAATATACATTTGTTTATAAAATCTTGGCACTTTGTACATTAATCGGATATTTTATTAGGAAGTAAAATCCCATCGCCATTTCGCTGCTATACCTACATTATATATTTAAATATATATAATCCTTAAATGTGATAGATTAGTGATATTTTCTGCTTCTAGACTTTTAATATAACTTTAAATATAAATAAGTATTTCAAATATATATTTGTTAGTTGAGTGTTGAGCTATCAAATATAAAGTATATTATTGAAATTAATGTTAATTGGTGTCCCTTACTTCATAACGGTGTTCTCAATGCTTTTAAATATTTTAACTAACGATTAATGAATGGTTTCATGTATTATTTTTAAGTTACTTTTAATATGTAAAAAATATATATTTGATTATAAATTATAAACATTTTTGTAGTTAAATATTTAAAAAAGAAGTTTTTGTCGACATCTGAAAATAGTTGAGACTTTCAGTATTGTTATTTATTTTAATAAATGTTATTTTATTTAGGTATAACATATCTAGTCCTGCCCTAAATATCTAAATCTTTAACTTAGATTTAAATTTATATTTATATAAAACTTACTGCGCTTGTTTCGATTTAACTTGGCCGAACTTGGCTGTAATTTTAGTGCATTTTTCATCAAAATTCCAAAGTTACTTGGCTAAATGTCAATATGAAAAAAAAATTGGCAACCTTCTAAAAGTCGTTATATCTAAGACTTGGCCAAGAACAATCATCATATACTTATCCAGTATTCACATCATAACATTAAGAAATGTTTTTAAGTACCTACCTTGGCCTATGCGATGACAATACAAGAACTTGGCCAAATAGCCAAGTATGGCGTCCAAGCTATAGAGACAATAATAAGCGCAGTATCAAAACGTGTTGGACTATAATTTATTAAAAATGTGGGTATATGAACTAAATCCATGTGTTTTATTTCCTAACAAGGATATGTCCCGTGTCTTCGTTCGTATAAATATTAGATTTTGATTTTTTTTGCTCGGAACTGTAATTTTTACATACCATCACGCCTGTATACCCCGAAGGGTTAGGCAGAGGTGTACTAATATACACCCACAGTTCGCCGGTATGTTTAGATCCCATGTAATAGGGGGCGAGCCTATTGTCATTAACCGGCCACAGATCCTAACTCCGAGCTGCTACTGAGAATTTAATAGGAAAACCCAATAACACTGCTCGACCTGGGAATCGAACCCAAGACCTCTAGCGTAGCAGTCGCGCTTAGGATCACTAGGCTAACAAGGCAGTAACCGCAATTCTTTTCCTTAAATAAAAGTGCCCTTAGGTACTTCTTCCATCAGCTACTGTGTATCTGCCCGTAAAAATCTCATCAAAATCAGTACAGCCGTTTCGGAGATTACAAAAAAAAATACACAGACAGAAAATTTAAAAAGTTGGTTTGTGTCAAAAGAAATAAGCCTATATTTTTTTTTATATTTTCTTTATTTATGCATATTTCTACATTTAATGTTAATTAAATTATAATAATTTTACGTAATAGTACATTTTTTTAATAAAATAGCCGTAGTCATCAGTCGGTGGGGTGGCTCGGCGTGGCAGCTCGCAGGGATTTCTCCAAATTCCTCAGACTAGGAGTAATATTACTACCAAGATCCTCGACTACGCTGGATAAGTATACTGGGAACAGACAAACGTAAATTTTAGAGCGAGCGCGGTCTACGACTTTTATCGTACGATTATTTGTTTTATCATCATCATTTTAGCCGCAGGACGTCCACAACTGGACGTAGGGCTCCCCCATAGATATCTAAAAGGACCGGTTGGAATCCTGCATCCAGCTTCTTCCTGCTGTCTTAATCGGGTCGTCTGTCCACCTTGTGAGTGGACCTATATTCCCCGAAACGTTCCCTTCAAAATGGAACACGAACGCGCCGTCGACACGGCCTGTCGTTATACAACGTACGGACGTGAGCTACCCATTGCTCACCGTCCACAGGGCCGCGTCTACGGCGGCCGGGAGTCGTCTCGCGGCTCCCGACGCCCGGAGAGTCGACCGCGGCGGCTGGGACGGGAGACTCTCTGCCTCAACCGTCCCGCCGCGTCCTTCTCTAGCATAACTGCCTCGCAGAAGGAGGACTGCCTCCCATTCCCCTTCGATCCGGACCTTGGCTTGCACCAGGGCCGGACGCGAGAGATCGCCGCAGCCGATGGCCGCCCAATTAAATGAATCTCACCAATATCATTGAGGCATCGCTTCGTCCCCAAGGCGTCCATGTTCTTGATATTCAGAATCTTTTCTGCGTATATTTCACAAGTGTGGGTGCATACCTGCAAATGTTAACGAAACGTTTTACATACATACCATCACGCCTGTATTCCCCGAAGGGTTAGGCAGAGGTGTAACAATGTACACCCACCGTTCGCCGGTATGTTTAGGTCCCAAGTGACAGGGGGCGAGCCTATTGCCATTAACCGGGCACAAATCCTAACTCCGAGCTGCTACTGAGAATTTCATAGAAAAACCCAATAACACTTTTTGCTTGACCTGGGTATCGAACCCAAGACCGCGTAGCAGTCGCGCATAGGACCACTAGGCCAACGATGCAGTTAAAAAAAAAACAATAAAACAAACAGTCAAACAAACAGTTAAAAATAAAACAATTTGGTTTTAAATTTAACTATGTACAGCGATAGCACTCCATCTGTTGTTACTAGTTTTCTTTAAAAGGTGACGCTGAAGCTGAACTGCCCCGTTGGTCTCGTGGTCGCAAGTGCGACTGTTGAGCGTGGGGTCCCGGGATCCCAGGTCGAGGAAAAAGTGTTTATTGAGTTTTTCCATTAGGATTTGCTAAGTAGCAGCCCGGAGTTTGGAAGTTGGTGGTGTGACACCCCCGTGCCTCGGAAAGCACGTAAAGCCGTTGGTGCCGGCTGTCATTCGTAGATCTTTGACAGTCGTTACGGATAGTCAGAAGCCGGGAAATCTAACAACTAGTCTTACCAAGAGGTATCGTGTTGCCAAGTAACTGGGTTGTGGAGGTTAGATAGGCAGTCGCTCCATGTAAAACACTGGTATTCAGCTGCATCCGGTTAGATTGGAAGCCGACCCCAACATAGTTGGGAAAAGGCTAAGCAGATGATGATGATTAAAAAGCTGAACAGTTTGTTTGTTTGTTTGTGTTGGATACTTCATTTATAGAGGAAGGCTTCAGGCTTTATAACATCACGCTACGACACACGGGAGAGGAGCAGTCGCCAAAGACATAACCTAACGCGTGTGGACCAAACCACGTGAACGAAATCGTGTTAGAAGATAGTAAGTGTTATGATGACTCACCTCTGATAGGAACTGCAGCGGCGCCTGCTTCTCTGAGATATGCATCTCAAGATGCTGTGGCAACGTCATCAGGTACTGACCAATCTGTGTGTTAAAGAATAAGTTCAACACTAGTAACCCGCCCCGACTTCGCGCGGTTAAAATCTACGGAACATCACTCTGTTTTTATTGAGATAAGACCAAAGTCACGTTAAAATTTTAGAAATTCCTCTAAATTTTATAAACGCTAGGAATATCTCCTGTATCGTGGGTGCGTTTACAAACATATAAACTCACATACACAAACAGCCAGACTCGGAACAACTATCTGCAGGTCATACAAATATTTGTTCCGCGCGGGAATTGAACCCGCGACACGCAGCACAACAGCCAATAGCTCAGCTAGTGCAGATCCTTAAAAATAAAGTCATAAAATCAAAGTCAAAGCACTTATTTCAATCAGACCATTTACAGGCACTTTTGAATTGTCAAGAAGTTACATTTAGAAGTTGAAGCTAGTTGCTCGTTCCAAAGCGTAGGTCTCTATGGAGAAGAACGAGCAAGAAACTCCATGGACACTCTTTTCTTCCAATTTGGTTTTAACAAAATCTTGGTTACAATATTCTTGTTACTTCTATATGTGAAAGAAAACAATGAAGATGAATATAAAACACTACAGAAAAATTGTACTGAAGATATGTACATAATACTTTACCTCAGTGATATACTCTTGAGGTGATAAGGCAAAGTCGGGCAGGTCTGTTGATAACGCGTCATTGTTATTCCAGACTGACAGCTGCGGTATTTTATCTGTAAAAAAAATAAAACATACATACATACCAACACGCCTGTATTCCCCGAAGGGTTAGGCAGAGGTGTACCAATGTACACCCACAGTTCGCCGGTATGTTTAGGTCCCATGTAATAGGGGGCGAGCCTATTGCCATTAACCGGGCACAAATTCCAACTCCGAGCTGCTACTGAGAATTTCATAGAAAAACCCAATAACACTTTTTGCTCGACCTGGGAATCGAACCCAAGACCTCTAGCGCAGCAGTCGCGCCTAGGACCAGTAGGCCAACGAGGCAGTTTTCAATCTACATAGTTAATTTTTCATATCTATAATAAGCGAGGGCAATATTGTTTGTCAGTATTTATTTTATTTCTGCGAAGGGCACAAGAAGGAACATGGGTGGGTTTTAGTCAGTAAAAGTCTGACATTCCCTCCCGCCCCGCCCAGGCCGGGAGAGGTTATTTGATGATTTCCCACCCACCAAAAAAAAAAAAAGTATTTATTTTATTTAATTAGCTGTATATTTTATTTAAGTTTCAGCTACCACGAGTCGTGAGCACAGACGTCAAGTTCATTTTTAGGTTCATTTCTGGGAATTTTGGGTCGCCGACGCTGCACGCGATTGGTCCGTCTGTCGGACCGATCGCATGCAGCGTCGGCGCCCAAAAATACCACGAAACCCTAACGTCATTTGCCCAGCCTATTCACAGTGTACATTCTTGTCAAACCACCTTACCTAACTGAACATCAATAGGATTCCTCAGGATAGCTCTGGCGAGACTCCTGAGTTGGTCCTTCGTGCGTCTGAGGACGGCAGCGGAGGCCGGGGGCTCCGTCCTGAAGGATGAGAGACGCTGTCTCACGTCCGCTTCAAGCAGCAGAGCTGGTAGGTCGTGGAGGGGATCCGGGTCCTTACATTCTAGAAGAAAAAACAGTAGTAGAGCTCTTTGTGAAGGAGCTCGTCCGGGGAAGTACTACCATCAAAACTTCTGCCGCAAAGCAGCGTTGCTGTGTTCCGGTGTGAAGGGTATGGGTGCCGGTGTAGTTACAGGCACATGAGACATTTCAACTTTGTCTCTGGGATGGCAACTCATTAGCAAGGCCTCTGGTATTTCAGATGTCTATAGGCAGCGGTGACCACTTAACATCAGGTGTGCGGTCGGCTTGTTTGCCATCCAATGACATTAAAAAAACTCTCTCCAAGTAAATTGAAAAAATATTTTCATATATGATAGCCACATACATGAGGAATAGTATAGGCTATGTAACATCACGCTACGACACACAGGAGCGGAGCAGTAACCAAAGACGTTACTTAACGCGGGTGAAAAGTCTTAAATAGGGTATTTTAGTCTGATTATAATCTAAAAATATATTATTGAGATAGTTTAGGCAAGCTCTAGCGTATAGCGTATTACCTTCAATATCCTTCTGCTCAGCCAAGATGACGAGGATATTAGACGCAGCCGTCTGCAGCATCAGGGAGGCTGGGAAGCTGGTGGAGAGGACCCCGGTGACCTGGCCGGCTGATGCTGAAGATAGGAATGCAGTCTCTATGCGGCGACTGTGAGCCGATATCAGGTTTGACAGAGAAGATGTGAAGTTCTGGAGAAGATAAGGAAATATATGTAATTAATGTACATAAAAGGCGAGTAACAAAAGGGATTTATATGGCAGATGTGAGTGGCAACGCCGGGAGAGGACGCCCTAGAAAGACCTACCCTGACCTTATTGGTGAGGCTCTTCAGAAAGGTCGCGTGCAGTACTCGTAACCGGCGTGCTTGTATGAACAGATGTATGAACGTGGACGAGGCGAAAGAAGTATGTAAGGATCGTAGCAGGTCGCGTTCTGTGGTTTCTGTTTACCCCCATGGGAAAACGGCGTAAGTTTATGTATGTATGTATTATTAAATTGTTATTGGATTTTTCTATAAAATTCTCAGTAGCAGCTCGGAGTTAGGATTTGTGCCCGGATAATGGCAATAGGCTCGCCCGCTATTACATGGGACCAAAACATACCGCGAACTGTGAGTGTATATACACCTCTGCGTAATCCTTCGGGGATTACAGGCGTGATGGTATGTAAAAATTACGGTTCCGAGCAAAAAAAAATCAAAATCTAATATTTATACGAACGAATACACGGGACATATGTTTGTTAGGAAATAAAACACATGGATTTAGTTCATATTTTTAATAAATTATAGTCCAACACGTTTTGATACTGCGCTTATTATTGTCTTTATAGCTTGGACGCCATATTTGGCTATTTGGCCAAGTTCTTGTATTGTCATCGCATAGGCCAAGATAGGTACTTAAAAACATTTCTTAATGTTATGATGTGAATACTGGACCAGTATATAACGATTATAACATCTTGGCCAAGTCTTAGATATGCCAAACCCTTCGAGGAATACAGGCGTGATGATATGTTGTCTTATACGGGGTGTAAAAAGAAACGCATCACAGCCGTTAACCACACATACTGCTCATCACACTAAGTGACATTGACCTAACAATATTAAAAAGGAACAAATTTTATTTTTGGTGTGAAAAAATGTTACCATAGTAACGCGCTCGAAACATTGTACTTATGGGTACATGTAATAAATATTACTCGGGTCGTGGAGGTGTTAAAAAATTAAAACATCATTTAAAAAAAAACACCACAAAAAATACCACCTAAATCTCCAATATACAAAAAAAAACCCCAATGATGTTACGTACCTATATTTTTCGTCAACTATCGGCAACCTTATATCAACTATCGGCAACTACAGGCAACTACGGGCAACTACAGGCAACTATCGCCACACTAACCTCAACAGCAGGCATATAGAAGACATAGAGGGCATCTCCTGCGATCTTCCTAGCTCTGCTGCGTGCGGCTGACAACCAGCCCTCACATCGCTCCGACACCGTCAGGATTGCTCTTGAAAGTTCTAGAAGATCCTCCTACAAAAGAAAGGTCACTATGATTTCGGAAATTGAACTTTAATACATGGTAATAAAGTTTACTTTCTCCTGTCCCGGTGTCTGTAACTCAAATCTTACAAGTTAAATTTGACCCACTTCCCGATGTTCGATTGAGCTGAGATTTTGCGTAAATGTACAATTTGCATGACAATACAATATAATGATGTCACAGAGCTGGTCTGATGATGGAGCCGGAAGGTTGACATAGGAACTTAAGCAAATCTTTTAAGTTAAATTTGATCCCACTTCCCGGTGTTCGATTGAGCTGGAATTTTGTGTGAATGAGCAGTTTGCGTGACAATGCAATTTAATTATGTCACAGAGCTGGTCTGATGATGGAGCCGGAAGGTTGACATAGGAACTTAAGCAAATCTTTTAAGTTAAATTTGATCCCACTTCCCGGTGTTCGATTGAGCTGGAATTTTGTGTGAATGAGCAGTTTGCGTGACAATGCAATTTAATTATGTCACAGAGCTGGTCTGATGATGGAGCCGGAAGGTTGACATAGGAACTTAATCAAATCTTACAAGTTAAATTTGACCCACTTCCCGATGTTCGATTGAGCTGAGATTTTGCGTTAACGTGCAATTTGCATGACAATACAATATAAATTATGTCACAGAGCTGGTCTGATGATGGAGCCGGAAGGTTGACATAGGAACTTAAGCAAATCTTTTAAGTTAAATTTGACCCACTTCCCGGTGATCGATTGAGCTGAAATTTTGAATACAAACTCAAATTGCATGACAATGCAATACGGACTTAATTTGGACTTATTTTTTTAAATATTTTTAAATTGAACTTGTGAATTACCTGTTTCAATTGTGGATCATTAAGATGTTCGAGGAACAGCTGTGTTTGCAACTCAGTGTACTTCGGTAACAGCTCTCGAAGCGGCGCGTACGCAGCCCGACCGAACTCTCGCATAATCGCTGGTTGTAGACTTTCTGAGATCATCGAAATATACATAATACAATACATTTTCGTATGGAGTTTGGCGTAGGAATGAAATAAGAAACGTGTTTTTTTTTTTTGTGGGGTGGGAAATCATCAAATATCTTCTCCCGCCCTGGGCGGGGCGGGAGGGAGTGTCAGACTTTTACTGACTAAAACCCACCCATGTTCCTTCTTGTGCCCTTTGCGTTCCGGGGGCGCGGTATCTCTTACGAACAACCCGCAGCCCCGGCAGGCATCGGCCCTCAGTGGCCCCTTCCTTTGCTGACATCTCTTTGAGGCGCGCGTGGAACACGAACGCGCCGTCGACACGGCCTGTCGTTATACAACGTAAGGACGGTGAGCTACCCATTGCTCACCGTCCACAGGCCCGTAAATAAGAAACGTGTTAAATAAGTGTCTAACTGCATCCCTAAGAGTCTGACATTCGCATGTCCGAGTGTCTGTCTGACACTTGTGACGCCACTTCATCAAGTTAAATCAAGACCTCTTTTTATACTAGCGACCTGCCCGCGACTCTGTCCGCGGGTCTTATTTCACCCGCGCTACGTCTTTCGTTACTGCTCCGCTCCCGTGGGCCGTAGCGTGATGTTTTATAACCTATGTTACTCAGGAATAATGTAGCTATCTATTGGTAAAAAAATGTTAAAATCGGTCCAGTAGTTTCGGAGCCTATTCGTTACAAACAAACAAAAAATCTTTCCTCTTTATAATATTTGTATAGACGTTCATATACAATCGATTTTTGTATGGAGTTTGGCGTAACTGCATCCCCGTGTGTCTAACACTCGCGACACTCCATCTCTGAATACCAGACACTCACAACACTATATTCAAGTGTCTGCAATTCGTGACAATCTATCTCCGAGTGTCTGACACTCGTAACGTCACTTCATCAAGCTAAATCGTGGCCAATCTATGTATAATATCAGGTGTAAACTGAAACCATGAATTCTCTATTCTGGACTGATTATCAGACAACAAGTATTTTTTATAGAAAAAACACAAAATTTAAAATTTCAAGTAACCCCCGACAGAAGAATAGAAATCCCTACCGCAACTAACAAAAGAGCTGATAACTTTGAAACCGCTGAACCGATTTCCATCAAACATAGCTAAGAACACTCCCGACTAATTCACCTTTCAACAAAAAAAATTAAATCAAAATCGGTTCACGCGTTCGGGAGCTACGATGCCACAGACACACATACAGACACGTCAAACTTATAACACCCCGTCGTTTTTGCGTCGGGGGTTAACGAACCATAAGTAAAGAGATGTATGGAGGCTTTTAATACTTTTCCGCTCAGTAAAAATTCGCTTCAATTTCTTCTGTACTTCTGTAAATTGTTTTTATGTTATGTTACCGCACTTTCGCAGAATAAATGGATTTTCTTTGTTTCTGTAGCGGCTGGCAACAATTTCTTTAGGGTCCAAAGAAACTGATAATACTGATAATCATTAAAATTACTTACCTTTACTTTGTCTGGGCGCGTCGATCACTCCCTGAATACAAGTGATAAAATCGTCGATATCAGTCCTCAAGTCCGTCAGCAGCAATATGCCTTCGTCTGGTGAAGAGCATAGCTTCAGATTAGCCGAAACCACCTGGAAATTTTTAATTACATAACATACCATCACGCCTGTATTCTCGAAAGGTTAGGCAGAGGTGTATCAATGTACACCCACAGTTCGCCGGTATGTTTAGGTCCCATGTAATAGGGGGCGAGCCACTTGCCATTAACCGGGCACTAATCCAAACTCCGAGCTGCTACTGAGAATTTCAAAGAAAAACCCAGTAACACTTTTTGCTCGACCTGGGAATCGAACCCAAGACCTCTAGCGTAGCAGTCGCGCTTAGGACCACTAGGCCAATGAGGCAGTTTTAATTACATATAGCGTGGCGACGCGTGCCGTGGCGACCCGTCGCCACGCTCTATAGTAGTATATAAAGGGTTATTTGTAAAACAATGACAACCTTGCAGGACTGTATTACTGTCATCATAAACAACAACTTTTGTTCTATAATTTTTTACAGAATCAAGCAACGCAAGCGCATTGAAGTGAATGACCGACTGAAGGATTTCCGTAAAATTGTAAATAGGTCAAGTACAAACACCCCCGCCGCCCTAACCCCGCTCCCCTCGCTATTTTACTATCGCTTTCGTTTGCTTCGCATAGACTTCGTAACATTTAGAGCGTTCAATTTAAATGTTTTTATTTTTGTATGAAAATCTGATGAACTAAAATATGATAAATTTTTAAATGTCATAGAACAAAAGTTGTTGATTATGATGTTAGTAACATAGTCCTGAGAGGTTGTCATTGTTTTACAAATAACCCTGTATATACATATACAGGGTGTTAGGGTAAACGAGGGACTTGCTTTAAGGGTGAGCAGTACTCATGAAAATGAACAACTTTTACTATAGTACGAAACGTGAAATCGAAAAAAAATCAACTGCTCCATACACTTATGTTCGCATAACTCGACAACATGTAAGGAACAGCTGGCTTTTCCGCAATTTTAAGTTTGATTTCATAGTGAAAGTGGTTTATTTTCATAAGCACTACACTCCCTTTTTTTTTTTGGTGGGTGGGAAATCATGAAATAACTTCTGCTGCACTGGGCGGGGCGGGTGGGAGTGTCAGACTTTTACTGACTAAAACCCACCCATGTTTCTTCGTGTGCCCTTTGCGTTCCGGGGGCGCGGTATCTCTTACGAACAACCCACAGCCCCGGCAGGCACTACACTCCCTTGAAGTACGTCTCTTGTTTAAACTAACACCTTATATTTATTATTATTTATTTTGTCGCGGTGGTCCAGCGGTTAAGACGTCCGCCTCTCACGCACGAGGCTGTGGGTTCGCAACCCGGCACGGGCAAGCACCAATATGACTTTTTCATCACTGACATCGGTGAAGGAAAACATCGTGAGGAAAATCTAGCAAATTCATAGTATAAAACAAAGTCGCTTCCCGCCGTCTGTACGCTTAGATCTTTTAAACTACGCAACGGATTTTAATGCGGTTTTCGTCAATAGATAGAGTGATTCCAGAGGAAGGTTTATACGTATAGAACATCACGGTATGACAAACGGGAGCGGAGCAGTAGCCAAAGATGTAACTATATATACATATATTTGTTACCTTAGTAGGAGAAGGTTCCAAGGAGAGAAGCAAGTCTGTATACAGCCTTATCAATTCTGCTAAAGGCGTCTCCGATTTCAATACATTAGTCAGCCAGTCAACCTGCAAGGAAAAATCAACCTTATTTCTATACCAGTAAAGTGCATTAAGAACATAAACAAGTTCTATAAAAAAAAACAACATTTATTTTATGTTGCTTTGTCATGCGTTGGTCTTGTGGTCGCAAGCGCGACTGATGAGCACGCGGTCCTGGGTTTGATTCCACGGTCGGGCAAAAAGTGCGTGGCGTTTTGTGCAAAATTTCTTAACCTTTACTTGTAAGATTTGATTAAGTTCCTATGACCACCTTCCGGCTCCATCATCATACCAGCTCTGTGACATCATTATATTGCATTGTCATGCAAACTGCACATTTACGCAAAATCTCAGCTCAATCGAACATCGGGAAGTGGGTCAAATTTAACTTGTAAGATTTGATCTACAGACACCGGGACAGGTGGAAGTAAATAAAAACTCGTAACAAGAAACAGAACTAGGCCAATAGACACAAGGGATTACAATTGGGAGAAGCCCAGATTGGCAAGCACCACAGACTACAATTCAGATTAATTAATGGATCCCAAAGTGAGAGATTTCTTTACATAAACTTTTGTACATTAAAAAAAAAATCTCCAGACCGATTCCGATTAATCTTAATGCAGACTAGCCAAGTACGCAGGAGATATTATAGTGTACAAGTGTGTGCGCAAACACAGGTGCACTCCCTCTTCCCTCACTCTCATAGTCCGATGGGACGGCAACCCGACACGACGGTGGAGAAATCAGACGCAGGACCAACGGCTTTCGGACACACGAGGGTGTCACACCACCAACTTCGAAACTCCGGGCTGTTACTAACACTTTCCTAATGGAAAAACCCTAAAACCCTTTTTGCCCGACCTGGGAATCGAACCCAGAACCCCACGCTCAACAGTCGTTTCGCACATATCGATTGCTTTAGACGAAAAATTTTAGAACCCGGATTTTATGGATTCCGTGCCCATAGGGAGCCCTAATGCTGTTGCTTATCACGCTTTTGTACTGACCTGCCTCCCGGCCTCGCCTGCCAGTAGCCTGGTGAGTGCGGCGAGCGCATGCGCGTCCAGGCGTCGCCAGGCAGCGGCCAGGCGCGCGGCCCCCGCGCGTCTCCAGCAGCGCCACACGGAAAGCGCACGCGCCATGCCCACGAACACCGACACGTAGCGAGCCGTGCGCTCTGGAGGGAGTAGGGGGGCAAGGATATATCTATTTATCCTTTATTTCAGGCAACAAAATCCCATAAAAATAACGTGGTTTTAGATATACTGGTATCCTGGAATAGCTGAAGGATTTCTTACCAGCGTCCATTTGTGTGAGAGCATCTATCAGAGGTGGGCTTATAACCGCCTCCAATCTATTGTATAAAGTCTCTAGTTGCAACCGCTTATTCTCGTAATCAGGCGCATCACTAAGTACCTGAAGATTAAAAATTAAAAATTTTAACCAACCCCCGACAGAAGAAAAATATCACTACCGCAGCTAACATAAGAGCTGATAACTTTGAAACCGCTGAACCGATTTCCATCAAAAAAAGCCAAAAACACCCCCGACTAATTCGCCTTTTAAACACAAAAAACAAAATCAAAATCAGTTCATGCGTTTGGGAGCTACGTTGCCACAGACAGTCACACACACACACAGACACGTCAAACTTATAACACCCCGTCGTTTTTGCGTCTGGGGTTAAAAAGTATATTCAATATTAACAACAACTAGCAACTAGATTCAATATTTTTAATTTTAACATGTAATTGACGTTCAAAAGTGCATTTTAATGGTCTAATTGAAATAAATGATTTGACTTTGACTTTTTTGACATTATTCTTTCAAATGAAAAAGTTGTGGTCTTGGGTTCGATTCCCAGGTCGAGCAAAAAGTGTTATTGGGTTTTTCTATGAAATTTTCAGTAGCAGCTCGGAGTTAGGGTTCGTGCCCAGTCAATGGCAATAGGCTCGCCCCTTATTACATGGGACCAAAACATACCGACGAAATGTGGATGTACATTGGTACACCTCTGCCTAACCCTTCGGGGAATCCAGGCGTGAAGGTATGTTATGTCTCACCTCAAGGCTAGCTGTCATGGCGGCGACTTGATCGGCTAGTTCCGTCAGCTTGTCCCCTTGTGTGGGCACTCCTGACTCCAAGATGTCTTCTAAGGAAGTAGCTAACGCCGCCCACTTGTCAGCCTCGCGAAGGGCTGAGGCTGCATTCTGTGTAAGAAACTCTTAGTTTTTATGGGCGCCTAGTACTTTGAAACACGGTCCTAGGAAGGTGGACGGTTCAGTCAAATTTTTATTGACTGAAAGCTACCCTTCGCCTCGTCCACGTTCATACAAGCACGCCGGTTACGAGTTCTGCGCACCCGACATCTATTTATTTAATGCACAATGTACACAACCAATTTTACACGCTAAGCTTAAAAACCCCGCTTGGGCGGAGCATCGCCGGGTCCTCGTGGCGGCCATCGGCGGCGGCAAACTCTAGCGTCCGGCCCTGGTGCAAGCCATGGTCGGGAGCGAGGGGGAATGGGAAACAGTCGCCTGCTTCTGCGAGGCAGTCATGCTAGAGAAGGAAGCGGTGGGACGGTTGAGTCAGAGAGTCTTCCGTCCCAGCCGCCGCGGTAGCCGCTCCGGGCGTCAAAGATGTATAAACGTGGACGAGGCGAAAGGAGTATGTAAGGATCGTAGCGGGTGGTGTGGAAAAGGGGGGGGTTTGTATGAATGAATATCATTTTCTCACCTCCAACCGACTTTTCAGTGTATCAATTTTCTGCAAGCTCTCTATCGAGTGGCCGGTCTGCTCCTCAACACTTTGTACCTTCTGCTCTAGGGATAACAGCTTCTGCTGCAGCATGGCACCTTCCAGTTGAAGAGATGATGCATCTTGCAAGATGCGAGGGATAGAACTTACAATCTGAAATAAAAAACACAGAACACACTTGGTGTGTTGGCCATAGGAATACACGTACAGTTAGGTGTGCACCACATTCGCGTTTTTAGAAAAAACAACGGCAACAACGGCTGTGTTTTCCCACATTCAACAGGTTTAAAAGTTTATACATACATACATAAATTCACGCCTTTTTCCCATGGGCAGAAACCACAGAACGCCACCTGCTACGATCCTTACATACTTCTTTCGCCTCGTCCACGTTCATAAATCTGTTCATACAAGCACGCCGGTTACGAGTACTGCGCACCCGTGACCCGACCTTTATGAAGAACCCCACCGGTAAGGTCAGGGTAGGTCTTTATAGGGCGTCCTCTCCCGGCGTTGCCATTCACATCTACCATATAAATCCCTTTTGTTAGTCGCCTTTCACTCATCCTCTCAACATGACCGAAAAGTTTATTAGTGACTTTGAATGGTCTACTACAGCCATACTGAAAGTGTATTCTGCGGAGCCCTGGGGCTCCACAAAGCCTCTTTCTCCTTCACGAAAATTCTAGTCATCAAAAAAAAATTGACATGTGATTTTTAACTATCTCCTGATATCAAAGAAATTATTAAAAGCAAAAATTAATTTCATAATATCCATTACTCAATCAATTGTCAAGTAATATATATGATTTTAAATTAAAAAATACTCATAAAACAATTTTTGGTTACTTTAGGGCTCTGTGAATATTTTGGGTACCGTCACCAAAAAAGTTTGAGAACCGCTGGTTACATAGAATGGATGATTTGACTTTGGCTCGTTTCTGCCCCGTTGGTCTCGTGGTCGCAAGCGCGACTGATGAGCATGGGGTCCTGGGTTCGATTCCAAAGTGGAGCAAAATGTAATTGGGGTTTTCTATGAAATTCTCAGTAGCAGCTCGGAGTTAGGATTTGTGCCCGGTTAATGGCAATAGGCTCGCCCCCTATTACATGGGACCTAAACATACCGGCGAACTGTGGGTGGACATTGGTTCCCCCTCGGTCTAGCCCCTCGGGGATTACAGGGATGAAGGTATGCATGTATGTACATTGACTTTGTCTTTGATTTAGTTATGGGAAAGTTCATACCTGTGTGGTGGTCTCGTCTAAGGAGTTGGTCAGCTGCTTCATGTACAGTTGCAGTCTTGACACTGTGTTTGCAACGAATATCTGAAAAAGATCCTTCAAGTTGGTGCGGTTTTTGAAGATATACACTCACGCCTGTATTCCCCGAAGGGTTAGGCAGAGGTGTAACAATGTACACCCACAGTTCGCCGGTATATTTAGGTCCCATGTAATAAGGGGCGAGCCTATTGCCATTAACCGGGCACAAATCCTAACTCCGAGCTGCTACTGAGAATTTCATAGAAAAACCCAATAACACTTTTTGCTCGACCTGGGAATCGAACCCAAGGCCTCTAGCGTAGCAGTCGCGCTTAGGACCACTAGGCTACCGAGGCAGTTATGCTATTACTTGGGTAGTTTTAAACAATAATTTAAAGAAGCAACTTCTCCAAAATATTAATTAATTTAGCCCTGAGAACTCGATTATCTGCCATGACTTACATCTTTAGTACTATAATTTTTACATACATACATAAACTCACGCCTTTTTCCCATGGGGGTAGGCAGAAACCACAGAACGCCACCTGCTACGATCCTTACATACTTCTTTCAAAAAAATATAATTTTTTTTACTGTTTTATATTCATCTTCATTTTGTAAAAACCAATTTGAAAAGAGTGTCCATGGAGTTTCTTGCTTGTTCTTCTCCATAGAGACCTATGTTTTGGAACAAGCAACTAGCTTCAACTTTTTGGAAAACTTCTTGACAATTCAAAAGTGTCTGTAAATGGTCTAATTGAAAGAAATGTTTTGACTTTAACTTTGATTAAAGGTTAATTAACCACTGTGCGTTGTACATGAAACAAATATTTGTACGGCCTGAGAGAGAAAACATCATAAATCTCCATCCATCACTTTCTTAGTCTACTATCTACTATGGATAGTAGACTAAGAAAGTGATAGTGATTGACCGCCGCAAACCCATGGAAATATTGTGAGTTAAAATTAAATATTTTGTTTCATTATCAATTTACCTCTTTTTCTTGATTGCCACTAGAACTCCATGCTTTGTTTATCCATTGTTTAGGATCGAAATTATCCTCCCCAAACGTTTTTAAATCCTAAAAACACATTAAATTATCAAAACAATATAAAAAATACAAAACTTTGTATGCCGACAAAATTTTAAGAATACACTGATGTATGAAAATAAAGCAATTTCAACACTATAGTAATAAGATTATTCGGACAATGTTTTACCATCTTATTCTAATAGATTTTCAAGAATTAGCTTATTTATTTGGATATTTTAAAAGAAAATATCGCAATTTTTATTATTTGTGTTCGTGGCTTGACGTAAAGCTGTCAATTTTAAAATGACACTGACTGACGTAACAATTGATAACAACTCTGCGTTTAGTTATACAGTTTATTTTCAAAAATATTTTCCTTATCTTTTTATTTCGACCAAAATCATGCAGAAACGAATAAAAAAAAACTCTACTTCTGGAACACTTTACTTTCTAGTTGTGCCTCTTGTGCTGGTGCTGCTACTTAAGCTCAAACGGCAAAAGTGTAGTAGTAGTAACTATATTTTCGACCCGTTTGGGGTGGAAACCTTCAGGCTATGAGGTCTGTTTGCCCATAGCCTATACATGGAATTGTCGAAACGGCTGTCTTTTACTTTGGCCAGAGGCTTAGCATTGCCATCCAACGTGGCATACCACCAGTCTTTTGGGCACATTTTCAGTTGACGGCGATGTGGAGGAATTTTTTAATGCCATTTAGTTTTAGTTTCTATTATTGTTATTATTAGTTTTTTTTATGTTATCTTAATTTGAGTTTGTACATACATACACATACATACATAAACTCACGTCTTTTTCCCATGGGGGTAGGCAGAAACCACAGAACGCCACCTGCTACGATCCTTACATACTTCCTTCGCCTCGTCCACGTTCATGCATCTGTTCATAGAAGCACGCCGGTTACGAGTACTGCGCACCGGACCTTTCTGAAGTGCTTCACCAATTAGGTCATGGTAGGTCTTTCTAGGGCGTCCTCTCCCGGGCGGCGTTGCCACTCACATCTGCCATATAAATTCCTTTTGTTAGGCGCATTTGAGTTTGTAAATATTATATTTACAATAAATATCAATTAAATAAAACAGCTGAAGCTTTATTAACAAAATATTAATGTTAATTAAATTGAGAAAAAAAACGTAGCTTTCTTTATTCATTTGACATTTTGAATCTGTCAGATGAATGACAATGACAATCGCAAAGAAAAAAAAAGAAAAGTATGAAGCTACTGTGCAAAATGTAATTTAATTATCCCTAACGTTATTTCAATGATTACTTACAATAACTTATTTATTGTTAAATGAGCAATATAGTAATGTATGTTACAGTATTTAAATATTTAAGAAAATCCGTTTCTGAGGTTACGATTTTTCAAAAGGTAAATACGGTTACCCGAACGACTTTCTCTGGTTATTTTTCTAATTTACTTAAAATATTATTGCATGAGAAAATTAACAATTTCACAAGCTAGTGTACTACAAAGTTTTCGTGTAATAAATTTTGTTCTATTTGATTTTAAAGCGACATTTTTGTAAGTAGGTGTGTTCATAAATTATTTTCATCGATTTTTTCATCGCTAACATAAAACTGCCCCGTTGGTCTCGTGGTAGCAAGCGTGGGGTCCTGCCTGAGTCGGATTCACAGATCAGGCAGTGTCATAGGTATTTTCCATTACAAAAAATGGCACTTATATTTTAAAATCGGATCTATATCTTTTAAGCCTTGCCATCGATGTAGAAACTAGAGCAAATTTCCGCACGTTCAAGCGTTTTTGCCGTACCTATTACTGGAATCAAATGTAACAGCTCACATTAGGACCCATTAAGTTAATGATAATTGCAAACCGTGGTGCTTGGCAATCTGGGCTTCTCCCTGTTGTAAACATCCCCTTGTGCCTATTGGCCTAGTTCTGTCACCTGCTTGTTTGGAGGGAAGTGGAACGGATGGTTTTCATGCTATTCAGCTAATCTTATCTGATTAATTTGGTTGCGTCCAAGACAGTTGAATAGTTTCTCTGGGAATCCTCCTGCTTCATTGCCACGGTACTTTTCTGGTGGTCTCCACTGTTGATTCTGGAAATAGAGTGGCAGGTTTATCTATCCCTATTCAATCTTAATTAACTATTAAACTCACGCCTTTTTCCATGGGGGTAGGCAGAAACCACAGAACGCCACCTGCTATGATCCTTACATACTTTTTTCGCCTCATCCACGGTCATACATCTGGTCATACAAGCACGCCGGTTACGAGTACTGCGCACCCGACCTTTCTGAAGAACCTCACCAATAAGGTCATGGTAGGGTTGCCACTCACATCTGCCATATAAATTCCTTTTGTCAGTCAGTCTTTCACTTATCTTTTTAACATGACCTAACCATCTGATTAATTACTTTTAACTCACAATTTAATTGTATTAATTATTTGTTACAGGAAAAATGAGACACAAAACAATTAGTATAAGTAGTGATAGCTATAGTGACAATGAAGAGCCGTCAAAGGTGATAAAGCAGAATGGATTTATGGAAGACCAGAACTCCTACAACACCCTTTGTAAGCACAGTCTTGAAGCATGCGAATTCTGTGATAAAATCTCGAATAATAGGTGAGAACAATATTCATTTTTAGGGTTTTATACCTAAAGGGTATATCGGGACCCTGTTTCTAAGACTCTGCTGTCCGTTCGTCTGTCACCAGGCTGTATCTCATGAACCGTGATAGTTAGACGGTTGAAATTTTCACAGATGGTGTATTTCTGTTGCCGCTATATCAACATATATTAAAAACAGAATAAAACAAATATTTAAGGGGGCTCCCATACAACAGAAACTTTATTATATTATATTTTATTTTAAAACTAACTTCTGCTCTCAACTTCGTCCGCGTAGTTTTTTCACCCGCATTAGGATACGTTTATGGTTACTGCTCCACACCTATTCAAAGTCAAAGCATTTATTTCAATTGGACCATTTACAGGCACTTTTGAATTGTCAAGAAGTTACATTTAAAAGTTGAAGCTAGTTGCTTGTTCCAAAGCGTAGGTCTCTACCGAGAAGGACCAGCAAGAAACTCCATGGACACTCTCTGTTACAATATTCTTTTTAAAATCTTGGGTACTATATTTTTGTTGCTTCTATATGTGAAAACAATAAAGATGAAGTATAAACCATTAAAAAAAAATAGTACTAAAGATGTAAGCCATGTCAGTTAAGAGATGACCAATCCCAAGTAACAGCGTACGTTCATGAACATGACGCGTGCATCAGTACCATTTAGCTCAACCATCTTGAAGGGAGCCGAACGATCAAACGCACGCGCCACCTTCAGCGAGACATTTATGCGAGCATGACAACATGACCTAGATAAATTGACTATTTACCACAAAAATATTTTTTTAATTCGAACCAGTAGTTCCTGAGATTAGCGCGTTCAACCAAACGAACAAACAAACTCATTAGCTTTATAATATTAGTATAGATGTTTTTGTTGTTTTTATAGAATTAGAGTCCTACTCGCACTTGGCCGGTTTTTTAATCTGGTTTTTACAAAACCTTGGTTACAATTGTTGCTTTAATTTATTTAATTATGTATGTTCAGAGCCGGACCAGTCGTTGTGGCTATCTCTAGGGGAGGCCTATGTCCGGGGCTGGACGTCATCCGAACTGCCCCGGTGATCACGTTGTCGCAAGCGCGACCGATGATAATAATAATAATAATTCATTTATTTATTCAAGTGACAAAGACTCATATACACACAATTCAATAAATAACACAAATAATACATTAAACGCACATAACACAATACATAAAATACTCCAACACAACACAGAACAAAGCTACATTGCAATTGTCAAAATTTTATTGACAGCCGACGACTGTAGGTGACGTGCAAGTCACTGCAGCGTCTTATATAAGGACAGTCGAGTCTGTCGGCTATCATCATGATAAGCGTGAAGTCCCGGGTTCTGGTCGGGCAAAGTGTTACTGAATTTTCTATAAGGATTTGCTCAGTAGCAGCCCGGAGTTTGATAGTTGGTGGTGTGACTCACCCGTGACTCGGAAAGCACGTAAAGCCGTTGGTCCCGGCTGTCTTTCGTAGATCTTTGACTGACGTTACGGATAGTCAGAAGCCAGGAAGTCTGACAACCAGTCTAACCAAGAGGTATCGTGTTGCCCAGTAACTGGGTTGTGGAGGTCAGATAGGCAGTCGCTCCATGTAAAACACTGGTACTCAGCTGTATCCGGTTAGACTGGAAGCCGACCCCAACATAGTTGGGAAAAACCTAAGCAGATGATGGTGGACGTCATCCGACTGGTACGATAGAGTTATCCAATTTTATTCATGCCTAAATAAAAGTATTAACAAATCTAATTAATGACAAATCCTTTCTATTCTTTCAGATATTCCAGTCTTGTTCATAATGTTAGACATATTATTATACCTCTTATTAATCAGAAAATCTCGCAATGTCCCGTTTGCCTACACAGCTTCTCGAGTGAAGCAGATTTGAGAATTCATAATGTGCATAAGCATTCAGAGACCATAGTCCCTCAAAAACTGCTAGTCAATAAATGGAATACTAAGTGCTGCCTGTCACAATCTCGAAGTCAAAGTTCTACAGAGGTAAGACAATACAACAACATACCATCACGCCTGTATTCCCCACAGTTCGCCGGTATGTTTTGGTCCCATGTAATTGGGGGCGAGCCATCAACCGGGCACAAATCCAACCTCCGAGCTGCTATTGACAATTTCAGAGAAAAAATCACTCACACTGCTCGACCTGAAACCCATCCGTATTCTTCCTAATGCCCTTAACGTTTTCCGCAAGCCTGGCAGGCACGCTAGCGGGCCCCGTCATATCTTTTTGAGGTGCGCGTAGAACGCAACGCGCCGTTGACCGGACGGCGAGCCATCTGACGCTCGCCGACCACAGACCCGCACCAACGGTGGCCGTAAATCGCCCTGCGACTCCCGGCGCCCAGAGCGTCACCTTCTGTTGTTATATAGCTAGTTTATTAATCATTATAATTATATATTCCAGGGCTCACAAGCACCCACAGAAGAATTAGACAGAAAGTTGATCTATAACATCACAGCAAATAATGAACCAAAAATTGGATCTATAAAAAATCGGCTAGTCTTTGAAGATGATGATCTAATCATTCTAGATCATTCTAAAAGTGATCAGCTATTGAACGATTTGACAATAGACTGTAAGGTGAACTTAGAAGTGTTCCACACCCCGTGGTTGAACGGTGAATCTGAGTTTAAAGAAAAAAGTGTACATTACGATGAATTAGTTAAACCTGGAGTTTATGGATGCAAGAAATGTGGAAAAACATTTCCTATGCGGTGAGTAATACTAGGCCATTATTGACCCACTGCTGGGCCAAGGCCTCTTCTTCTTCTCTTCAAGGCGGATTGGCGATTTCAGATTAATATTCAAAGTCAAATCATTTATTTCAATTAGACCATTTAAAGGCACTTTTGAACGTCAATTACATGTTAAAAATAAAAATATTGAATCTAGTTGCCCATTCCAAAAGGTAGTTTCGTATGGAGAAGAACGGGCAAGAAACTCCATACATACTCTTTTAAAAAAATGTATTACAATAAGTTGTACAGTTCCATAAAACTATACTGATGTCAAAGCGATCTATCAAAAATAAAAGTCACTCAAAGTACTGCAATACGTACTCAGTGCTACAAATTAGAAATGAAAGCTAAATTAATTGTAATATTAAATACATGTATACATTTCAAAGGCAAGAAATCAGTGTGTGAGGCATACTCAAATGTAGAGAGAATTAATGTCAAAGGGACAAATAAGTAATCAGAATAAAGTACTTCTATAATTAAATGAGCAATCAGTTGATTTTGTCAAATTAATTCCAAGTCCAGGTTTCCTCACGATGTTTTCCTTCACCGATGTCAGTGATGTCCAAGACAAACTTAGAAAGTACATCTGAATCATCTGAAAAACAGTATTATTATGATACTGGCTTCTTCTTGATCTGACCCACGACTTCGTCTGCGTCAAATTTGATATATTATCCCACGGGAACCGTACAGTTTTCCGAGATAAAAAGTATCCTATGTGTTATTCCACACTACAATCTATCTCAGTGCCAAATTTCACTCAGATCCGGTTAAGTTAGAAACATCCATCTATCCTCACAAACTCCGCGAGACGACTCCCTACCACCGTAGATACTGGCCTGTGGACGGTGAGCAATGGGTAGCTCACCGTCCTTACGTTGCACAACGACAGGCCGTGTCGACGGCGCGTTCGTGTTCCACGCGCGCCTCAAAGAGATGTCAGCATAGGGAAGGGGCCACAGAGGGCCGATGCCTGCCGGGGCTGCGGGTTGTTCGTAAGAGATACCGCGCCCCCGGAACGCAAAGGGCACAAGAAGGAACATGGGTGGGTTTTAGTCAGTAAAAGTCTGACACTCCCTCCCGCCCTGCCCAGGGCGGGAGCAGTTATTTGATGACTTCGCACCCCCCCCAAAAAAAAACAAAAATCCTCACAAACTCACGCATTTGTAATATCAGTAGATAAATACACCGCGGTGACTGCCCCGTTGGTCTCGGGGTCGCAAGTGCGACTGATAAGCGTATCCCGGGTTCGATTCCCAGGTCGGGCAAAAAGTGTTATTGGGTTTTTCTATTAGGATTTGCTCAGTAGCAGCCCGGAGTTTGGAAGTTGGTGGTGTAACACCCCCGTGCCTCGGAAAGCACGTAAAGCCGTTGGTCCCGGCTGTCATTTGTAGATCTTTGACAGTCGTTATGGATAGTCAGAAGCCAGGAAGTCTGACAACCAGTCTAACCAAGAGGTATCGTGTTGCCCAGTAACTGGGTTGTGGAGGTTAGATAGGCAGTCGCTCCATGTAAAGCACTGGTATTCAGCTGCATCCGGTTAGACTGAAAGCCGACCCCAACATTGTTGGGAAAAGGCTAAGCAGATGAAGTAACCCGCTGTGACACCCGCGGTCAGTTACGTCTTTGTGTACTGCTCCGCTCCCGTAAGTCGTAGCGTGATGTTCTATACGTGTAAACCTTCCTCTTGAATCAGTCTACCTATTGATGAACCGCATTAAAATCCGTTGCGTAGTTTAAAAGATCTAAGCGTACAGACGGCGGGAAGCGACTTTGTTTTTTATGTGATAATATATTTAAAACAAAATATTTATTATTTCAGATACGAAGCAATACTGCATGAAACAACACACATTCAAATTAAAAATAGTCAAATCAGCTTATGTGTTATATGCAAGAAATATCTAATGGGCGGCAGAAATGTTTTAAGACACCATTACTTGACCTTCCACATGGACAATCTAGAAACAGGAAGCAAAACGGAAACGGGATTGATATCAAAATTATTATTTGAAGAAAGGAAAGCGTTTGATTCGAAAATTCTTAGCTTATGCGAATTATGCTTTTCATTTTGCAGAAATAAATCGCATATGAATTATGAATGTATAAAAAAGATTTCGGAGTTGGGTAGGAGGCACGGGTGTGATAAATGTGGTCAATCGTTCTTTGAAATTAATCTTGTTAAGCGGTCCTTACAGAGGAGAGCCCTGTATGGGAGCCAAACGCAGAGAAGGAAAAAAACTAACGAAGATCGTCTTAAAACTATTGCTAATAGATTAAAAAGGATGAGACATTGATATTTTTATTGTTTTATTTATTTTCCTAAATAAATCCAGCCTATTATTGTCCCAACTGCCCCATTGGTCCTAAGCGCGACTGCTACGCTAGAGGTCTTGGGTTCGATTCCCAGGTAGAGCAAAAAGTATTATTGGGTTTTTCTATAAAATTCTCAGTAGCAGCTCGGAGTTAGGATTTGTGCCCGGTTAATGGCAATAGGCTCGCCCCCTATTACATGGGACTTAGACATACCGGCGAACTGTGGGTGTACATTGTTACACCTCTGCCTAACCCTTCGGGTATACAGGCGTGATGGTATGTTATGTGTGTTTTAGCAGAGTTGAAGAACATGTTCGAAAGAGTCACCGCGTCACTGGAACACAAAGGGCATTAGGAGGAACACGGATGGGTCTTAGTAAGAGTCTGACACTCCCTTCCGCTCCGCCCAGGGCGGAACAAAGCATTTGATGATTTCCCATGCTCAAAAACGGTCTTGAGTTTTTCCATTAGGAATTTCTCAGTAGCAGCCCGGAGTTTGAAAGTTGGTGGACACCCTCGCGTTTCAAAAAGCACGTAAAGCAGTTGGTCCCGACTGTCATTCGTAGATCTTTGACAGTCGTTACGGATAGTTTTACCAAGAGGTATCGTGTTGTCCAGAAACTGGGTTTTGGAGGTCAGATAGGAAGTCACTCCATGTAAAGTTGCATCCGGTAAGGCTGTAAACCGACCCTAACGTAGTTGGGAAAAACCACCGGTCCCCTTCCACTATCGGTAATCTAGACGCACTGCAAATTATCATCGTTACGTCGTTGGCATTCCATCTATTCGCACTAAGCGTTTCCAAACGTCTTTTATAACGCGCACTGCAAAGGAGTGGAACTCTCCACCTGCGTCTGTATTTTCGAACGCATTAAAACCTAATCTCTTCAAAGTTAGAGTGAACAGGCTTTTTCTGGGTAAGTTCACTCCATCGTCGACTTTGTCTCTGTCATTGCAAACCTAGACTAGAGTCAAGAGCTTACCCATCTCGAATAAAAAAAGTGATTTCAGCCCAATATGATAAAAGTCAGTAACGGGTAGGTCTGGTCATAAAAATGCTAGGATAACGTTTAATCAGTCGGGATAAATGCTTAACTTCAGTTCACTCAAAACTCATAGATGGCGCCAGTGTGTTAGACTAGAGTCAAGAGGAAATCCATCACGAATTAAAAAAGAAGGCTAAGCAGATATAAAGGTGTCGGCTCTTAATCCAGCAATGGAAGTCTTGCGGCAGAACGACGGCAGTTACCATTGTCTATGGTGTAGCTGTAATTATCATTACACGACTTTTATCACGTTTTTTACTTACGTGCAAGTCACCTGACACAATATACGACTAATTTTGGTCCTAACGCGTAATAGTACATGTAATTAATATGCGGGCGGGCTGCCAAAACAACTGTTGTGCTAATTATTTTCATATTTTAATTATATCACTCAACCATGGCTATTTAAAGTTTCATAAAAGGAGAGTTTTACACAGACTTGGTGTGAGTTCTAACTTACATACACACATACATTAACTCACGATTTTTCCTCATGGGGGTGGCCAGAAATCACAGAACGTTAGTACCATCTTTAACCTATTGAGGCGGCGGGACGGTTGAGACAGCGGTTCTCCCGTCCCAGCCGCCGCGGTAGACGCTCCGGACGTCGGGAGCCGCGAGACGACTCCCAGCCACCGTAGATACGGGCCTGTGGACGGTGAGCAATAGGTAGCTCACCGTCCTTACGTTTAACATAACGACAGCGGCGGCGCGTTCGTGTTCCGCGCGCGCCTCAAAGAGATGTCAGCAAAGGGAAGGAGCCACTGAGGGCCGATGCCTGCCGGGGCTGCGGGTTGTTCGCAAGAGATACCGCGCCCCCGGAACGCAAAGGGCACAAGAAGGAACATGGGTGGGTTTTAGTCAGTAAAAGTCTGACACTTGGGCGGGAGAAGTTATTTGATGATTTCCCAACCCCAAAAAAAAATAAAAAATCTTTAACCTATTGGCCCTAGGCCCATAAGAATCACGAATCTGTGTTTTACGTATCTTGATTATTGACAAATTGACGTTTTTCCATTAGGATTTGCTCAGTAGAAGCCCGGAGTTTGGAAGTTAGTGGTGTGACACCCCCGTGCCTCGGAAAGCACGTAAAGCCGTTGGTCATGGCTGTCATTCGTAGATCTTTGACAGTCGTTACGAAAAGTCAGCAGCCAGGAAGTCTGACAACCAGTCTTGCCAAGAGTTATTGTGTTGCCCAGTAACTGGGTTGTGGAGGTCAGATAGGCAGTTCACTGTTCAATTGTATTTATTGAATTGAGTTGTTTCATCATGTTATCGTTAATCCTGTTATCCTAAAAATCCTACTAATAGCCTAACCCTTCGGGGAATACAGGCGTGATGGTATGTTATGTTATATTTACGCAGAATCTATAAATAAACAAATTCACGTAATGTCGGTCTGAACTATGTAGCTGTCGAAAAGAATATATTAGATTTTTGCAGACGTGTGACGTAGGTATGTGTGGAATTTCTAACACCTGGCAAGGTTAGCGTGACCGTGGAACAAACGAGGTAAACTTAAGAACAGTGGTTCACAAACTGTGCGTCGCTCCCCAAACTGAATGGCGACATAACATCATCATGTCAACTGCCTCGTTACCCTAGTGGTCCTAAGTGCGACTGGTGGGTTATTAGGTTTTTCTATAAAACTCTCAGTAGCAGCTCGGAGTTAGGATTTGTGTCCGGTTAATGGCAATAGGCTCGCCCCCTATTACATGGGACCTAAAACATACCGGCGAACTGTGGGTGTACATTGGTCCACCTCTGCCTAACCCTTCGGGGAATACAATTGTGATGATATGTATTAGCTGAACGACGTCCACTGCTGGACATAGGCCTTCCTTAAAGATAGCCACAATGCCTGGTCCTGCGCTGCCCGCATCCAGCGATTTCCTGCGACCTTTACCAGGTCGTCGGTCCACCTCTCCGGGGGCCTTCCCACACTGCGTAATCGGAGGCAATATCTTCGAAATTGTTTACCATTACGCTAAGTCTACCTGGGACAAATCATCTAACTAGGGAAGTCCAACTTGGAGAAAGAGGTCAATCACCGAATCCAACTCAGATAGCATCTTAGCTCACCTAAATTACACTGCGTTGCCTGTACGTGTGGATTCATCGCCCCGCCTTCCTAAACCCAGTGGCTAGATGGATAGTGTTAATTTGAAAATCAATACTTACTGAAAAAAAACTATTTATATACATATGAATATTATATAGAGGTAAAGTTTGTGAGTTTGTCAGTTTGTAGGGGGTAATCTCTGGATCTACTAAACCGATTTTGAAAAGTCTTTTACCCACAGAAACCCACGTTACCTATTTGTGAGTGTTATATGCTATATACCATCACGCTACGACACACGGGAGCGGAGCAGTAACCAAAAACGTTAGTTAACACGAGTGAAAATATCCACTCGGACGAAGTCGCCGGCGGAAGCCAGTTTTATTATAAACTATTTTGACGCGTAAAATGTCAGTTATGTTTAAAATTCAACCATGATTCGAAAGACACGTGGCGCCATCTATTATCATATGAACGTTATTGTTGTTTTCCTCGGGAACAGTGCTTTTTTTCGGGATGAAAGGTACCCTATGTCCGTTTCTGTACACTTGACAACGTATATGCAAAATTTCAGGATGATCGGTTCTGTGGTTTTGGCGTGAAAAAGTAACAAACAAATTACTTTCGCTTTTACATTATTAGTTAAGATTCATGTTGAGAATCACTACCATAGTTAACTCCTCCAATTTGATGAAAATGCAAAACTGCGAATTGTTTCTATTCTGCCAGCGCCCATAACCTCTTAGCGTTAATATACGTGTCCTAAAAAGTGCAGTGGAGTCGCATACGGTCTATAATGAAGAAAATAGATTACTAATGCTGAGTGCACCGAACTGGGCGGCTATTTTAATTATAGAATCGTTGGCGTTGACAAGAGTAGAGGAGGCGTGGAGTCGATATTGGAACTAAAAGTTTTTGAAGTAAAACTTCTTTGCGCTCGCTTGGCGAGTAAGCTGGTGAAAGCGCGACGAGGGTGTTACGGAAATGAGTGTGTTCAGGCAAACGGCGATTGAGAGGGAGTTATAAGTTAGTGAAGATAGAAAGAGAGACAGAGTTACGTTTCGCACGCTTGACTTGGGGAGTAAGCTGGTGAAAGCGCGACGAGAGTGTTACGGAAATGAGTGTGCTCCGGCGAACGGAAGTTGAGAGGGAGTTATAAGTTAGTGAAGATAGAAAGAGAGAGAGTTACGTTTCGTATATTACTGTAGGAGCAAGAGAGGGCAGTGCGCGCGCTCATTTTTTTTCTCACTTCCTCAAGTGAATTGTCAAGTGACATGCCTGAAGTTTTACTTCAGTGTTTTTTAGGTTACGTCAAAATATTTAGACGTTCAATACTGCGATCTATTTCTTATGTACTTTCTAAGTTTATCTTTGGAAGGAAAAAATCGTGAGGAAGTCTGGACTAAAAATTAATTTAAGTCTGAAATCGCCAATCCGCCTTGAGCAAGCGTGGTGATCAATGCTCGTGCCTTATCTATATCAGAAGAGGCCTTTGCCCAGCAGCGGGACAATAATAAGGCTGATATTATTAAACAAACTTCATCATCATCTAAACAGCCGTAGGACGTCCACTGCTGGACTTAGGCCTCCCCTATAAATTTCCAAAAGGACCGGTTGGAAGTGGCCCGCACAAAGTTTCCATAACGTAACCCCCTCCATGACTCTCTACGTCTTGTAGTCAATGTAAAACGAAGAACTAAGCCAGTTTGAGATCGCACGCTAACAAAACAAGCGCGTAATACGAAATAATAAAAATAATACGCATTATAGGTACCTACTATTATTAATAGCAAATAGCTATTTAGGAACTGTCGAATCATCTAAAAGTTCCAATAAAATTAAAAGTGTTTATTAAATATCTCTTGTAACACCCTTAACTTGTTTATAATCGTAGTAATTATTTACAATAATTGTAATTATTACAAAATTATTTTTTAACTGTCAAAATTTCCCGCGTTTTTTAATGTCAAGTTTTGTAGTTAAAAAAAAAGTTTATAGTGAAATAAAATAGTGAAGTGATTCGTGAGGTCAGTGTGTGGACAGATAAAAAATAATAGACGGTTTTACGGTTTTTCTTGTGTTTGTTAAAATAGAACGGTTTTTTTAACTGTCACAATTAAATCAATTCATTTTGATTTCAGTTTCGTGAGGCTTTGTGTTAGAAAATTTATTTCACATTTTCAAATACTTAGGTATAAAACGAAGGTAATAAGTAATCCTTGTATCTTCTCAACATTTTAGCTCGCTGGATTATTTATATAAATCCCGCAGCTTTGTAATTTTTGACATTTATCGAAACATTCATCGGTTTCATACCAAATTGCGATACCTACACAGTCAAAACGTATGGAACAGCTGTTTTTTTTATAACTCGCGATAAATATTAAGGTTTGGGGTCTAAAATAATGTACCTACTAAATCCATGTTAAAAGTTTTTACGTCCCTTTCAACTGGTATAAGATAAAACCATCTGTACGTAGTATAAAACAAAGTCGCTTCCCGCCTGTACGCTTAGATCTTTTAAGCCATTGGCTGTAATGATTATCGCTACAATGACTCATTACCTCATCTACTCAATCTGCCTATCCCGTTCCCAACTATGTTGGGGTCGGCTTCCAGTTCAACCGGATGCAGCGGAATACCAGTGTTTTACATGGAGCGACTGCCTATCTGATCTCCACAACCCAGTTACTGGGCAACACGATACCTCTTGGTTAGACTGGTTGTCAGTCTTCCTGGCTTCTGACTATCCGAAACGACTGTCAAAGATCTGCGAATGTCAGCCGGGACCAACGGCTTTACGACACAAAGATTAAGCTCTAATATTATTAGAGCGTGGCAGATCTAAATGAAAATTTAATGATTAAATACATCAACGCTGCTTGTTGTAATAAATTGTTCAGCTCCGTTACAATGGCATGCATTGTAATTAAAACTACAAATAGACTCCTGCACTAGTTTGTTTCACCCGCGTTATGTTACGTCTTTGATTACTGCTCTGCTCCCGTGTGTCGTAGCGTCATGTTGTATAGCCTATACTATTCTTCATGAACCCTGCTATCATATACAGAAAGATTTTTTCCAATCCGACTGGTAAGTCTAGAGATAAGCACGTTTAAACAAATACACAAAAATAAACTCTTCAGCTTTTTTATATTAGTACTAACTTTTGCTAGCGATTTCGTTCGCGTGGTTTTGGTTGTTAAGTTACGTCTTTGGTAACTGCTGCTCTTCCGTAGGTCCTAGCGTGATGTTATATAGCCTATAGTCTTCCTCGGAAAATGGACTATCCAACACAAAAATAGTTTTTCAATTCAAACCAGTAGTTCCTGAGATAAGCACGTTCAAACAAACAAACAAATCAGCTTTATAATATTAGTGTAGATTATTGACATGTCATTAGTCTATTGTGCACATATAAGAATAATATGTGTTATGATAACCCAGTGGTTCGATGCCAGACAAGATGACTTTTTCAATCCTGTAAATACTTTCTAAATTTATCCTGGACATCACTGACATCGGTAAAGGAAAACATTGTAAGTAAATATGGACTTAAAATAAAATAAGCGTATAATCGCCAATCTGCCATTTTTGTTTGTTTTGGGCTTCGATTCCTAGGTCGGGCAATAACTGTTATCAAGATTTTCCTTTAAATTTATCTCAGTAACAGTGCCTCGGAAAGCACGTAAAGCTGTTAAATCCTGCGCCTGATCACTCCCAGGTCGTGTCAGGTTGCCGTCCCATCGGACTATGAGAGTGAGGGAAGAAGGAGTGCACCTGTGTTTGTCTAATCCTTTCTGAGATTGGCCGAAATTCGGTCGAGAGATCATCACCTGCTTAGCCTTTTCCCAACTGTGTTGGGGTCGGCTTCCAGTCTAACCGGATGCAGCTGTATCCCAGTGTTTTACATGGAGCGACTGCCTATCTGACCTACACAACCCAGTTACTGGGCAACACGATACCTCTTGGTTAGACTGGTTCTCGGACTTCCTGGCTTCTGACTATCCGTAACGACTGTCAAAGATCTACGAATGACAACCGGGACCAACGGCTTTACGTGTTTTCCGAGGCACGAGGTCGTCACACCACCAACTTCCAAACTCCGGGCTGCTACTGAGAAAATCCTAATGGAAAACCAGAATAACACTTTTTGCCCGGCCTGGCAATCGAATCCGGGACCCCACTCTTATCAGTCCCGCTTGCGACCACGAGACCAACGGGGCAGTTCCGTTAGAAATTCCGTCGAGATAATATTATTATTTAAAGATATACAAACTTACAAATAGGCAGTAAGCACTAGTAGAGCTCTTTGTGAAGGAGCTCGTCCGGGGAAGTACTACCACCATACCTATTTCTGCCGCAAAGCAGCGTTGCTGTGTTTCGGTTTGTAGGGTATGGGTGCCGGTGTAGACACATGACACATTTCGACTTTATCTCTGGGATGGCAACGCATTTGCAAGGCCTTTGGTATTGCAGATATCTATAGTAAGCGGTAACACCACGTGGGCCGTCGGTTTGATTGCCATCGAATGATATAAAAAAAAGTAGTTTAGAAGTAACAGATGATCATATACATAACGATCAAAATCATAACCTATATTTTTGCATTGCCGCATTCGCATAAAAACAAATCCAAAAATACTAGGCGCGTATACAACTGAGAGAGTAATCGATCACAGCTCAATTGAGCGATCAATCACCCGGGAAGTTAAAAGATTCTGCACCAATCAATTGAGGTCATTATAAATAATGCCCCGGGTCGGCTAGCTACTGGCTTGTCTTGGCGGGCGACACTCAGTGTAAATGTCAAAGGATCGTAGCTAGCCAGAAATAAATAGTTTAATCGAATTTTGAGGGCGCAGCGAAGAGAGACGTTTTGGCTTTGTGATGTATTAAACTTTATAACGCATGCAGTATTGACGAGGAATGGGTTTCAAATCTGTCAGCGAATGTAATGATCTGTACTTATATTATAAAGCTGAAGAGTTTGTATGGTTGAACGCGCTAATCTCAGGAACTCCTGGTTGAAATGAGAAATTATTTTTGTGTTGGATAGTTCATTTATCAAGGAAGGCTTAGGCTTTATAATATCACGCTACGACACATGGCAGAGGAGCAGTAACTAAAGAAGTAAGTAATCGCAGGTGAAAAAAACCACGCGTACGAAGTCGCTAGCAGAAGCTATAATACCAGCCTGCTATTGTCTCACTGCAGAGCAAAGGCCTCTTCTCATACAGAGAAGGCACGAGCATTGATCACCATACTTGTTTAACGTAGTTTGGCGATTTTAGACGTATATTTGTTTAATAAAATGGCAGACTTTTTATTTACTCAGCATAGTCTTCTTTTTAAGTTATGGCTTTGGTTACTGCTCCTCACCTATTGGTAGTAGCGTGATGTTACATAGCCTATAGCCATCACGCCTGAATTTCCCGAATGGTTAGGCAGAGGTGTAACAATGTACACCAACAGTTCGCCGGTATGTTTAGGTCCCATGTAATAGGGGGCAAGCCTATTGCCATTATCCGGGCACAAATCCTAACTCCGAGCTGCTGCTGAGAATTTCATAGAAACACCCAATAACACTTTTTACTCGACATGGGAATCGAACCCAAGACCTCTAGCGTAGCAGTCGCGCTTAGGACCACTAGGCTACCGAGCCAGTTAGGTTAGGCTTCCTCGATAAATGAACTATCCAACACAAAAATTTTTTTTGTTAAATTCAAACCACAGTAGTTGCTGAGATTGGCGCGTTCAATCAAACAAACAAACTCTTCAGCTTTATAATATTAGTAAAGATTATATTCAAGTTAAAGCAACTTTGCTTTGCAGCGTAGGACTTCCACCCACAAGGTGGACAGACGACCGGAATAAAACCGAAGGAAAACGCTGTATTTAGGCCGCTACCAACGGCTCCTTTTGAAAATTTATGGGCGAGGCTTATTACCAGCAGTGGACGTCCAACAGCTGACATGTTGATGATGAACTGTGCTTTAAATGGAGATCACAGCACACCTCTGTCGCGAGACGACTCCCGGCCACCGTAGATACGGGCCTGTGGACGGTGAGCAATGGGTAGCTCACCGGCCTTACGTTGTATAACGATAGGCCGTGTCGACGGCGCGTTCGTGTTCCACGCGCGCCATAAAGAGATGTCAGCATAGAGAAGGGGCCACTGAGGGCCGATGCCTGCCGGGGCTGCGGGTTGTTCGTAAGAGATACCGCGCCCCCGGAACGCAAAGGGCACAAGAAGGAACATGGGTGGGTTTTAGTCAGTAAAAGTCTGACATTCCCTCCCGCCCCGCACAGGGCGGGAGGGAAAAAAAAAAAGCACACCTCTGTCTTTTACTACTGATACCATCTCTGATATCGATGACATATATTCAATTGGCTGACGGCCTAATTATCAATCGTTGGCTGTCATGGCAATAAGTTACGCAATTAAAATGAAATCAAATATGTAATGCAACAGTCATGTAATTTGGCATTGCAAGAATAATTTGTCAATAATATTAGTCACTGTAATTTTATTCTAAAAGGAATCTATACTAATACTAGAGACTTGCCCGCGAGTACATCCGCGTGGCTTATTTCACCCGCGTTTAGTTACGTTTTTGGTTACTGCTCCTCTCCCGTGGGTCGTAGCGTGATGTTATATAGCCTTTGTTACTCAGGAATAATGTAGCTGTCCATCTAAAATCTTTCATCTTTACAAAATTTGTGTTTGTTTAAACACGCTAAACTCCATTGAGATTGGTCGCTGGGACCGAAATATACTTCTATAGAGAGAATATACTTCTATACTTTCAAACCTTTCTCATTAATCACTCTATCTGTCGATGAAAACTGCGTAACAGACGGTAAAAAGCGACTTTGTTTTACACTATGTAGAGATTGAAATAAATACTTTGAGTTTGACTTGACAACCAAAAACCGGAATTACAACAAAAACCGTAAACAACACCACATCACTAGTACAAGTTTAACCGCCATATTTCAAAGAGTGACATTTGTTTATGCAATGAATAACGCGCGTTCGGATACAGAGAGCGATAGCGGTTCCAGTTCTGAGGAAGACGTAGACTCCGGGATTGCTGACGAAGTTCCACCTGAAGCAAGAAAAGAAGTCGACTGCATGGACCTGTCGGAGTTCTTTGGATACTGGTAAGTGTAAGGGTCAATTCACACCAAGATGCGACGCGACGCTACGCTGCGCGCACTTTATTCAAAACACAAAATTAAAAATTTTAAGTAACCCCCAACAGAAAAAAAAAGTCGCTACCGTAGCTAACAAAAGAGCTGATAACTTTGAAACCGCTGAACCGATTTCCATCAAACATAGCTAAGAACACTCCCGACTAATTCACCTTTAAACACAAAAAAACAAAAACAAAATCGGTTCATGTTTTCGGGAGCTACGATGCCACAGACACACACACATACACGTCAAACTTAAAACACCCCGTCGTTTTTTCGTAGGGGGTTAAAAATATAACTTTATTTACTACACGAAAAGATACACATCTCATTGTGAGAATTCAGAATACGTTACACCATGCAACGCTGAATTCCCACAAGGAAATGTGTATGTGCAGAGCATACGACCAAATGAACATTATGCTTAAAATATGAAAGGGGACAACAGATGCTAGTGATCTCCTCAATGAGCTGATTCGTCTTCACGTTCCTGGTAACTATCTCCGCAGCCGGAAGCATCGTCTGCTAGCTGTGCCTACATGTCGCACTGTGGCACGGGCATCATCCCCAATTCCTCGCGTTCTTTCCGCGCTAAATAACCTCATGGAAGCTAACCCGAACGGTGACATATTCGCAGACGAATTTAAAACGTTAATGCGCGCTTGCCTAGCGTTTTGTGAAAGCGAAATTTAATTAAGTAAGTAGTTTATTTCTTTTTATATTGTATTCTGTTATTTTTTTTTTGTCTCTTGTTTATGTTCTGTTCTCTTTTATCATTTGTATTTGTATTTCTTTGAATTCTATTGTTTTTAATGTAATTGGCTTTTGAGCCGTATTAACATAATAAATAAATAAATATGTTTTCGTGTAGTACATAAAGTTATATTTTGAGTCATTCTATTAAAATGTGCGCGTAGCGTCGCGTCGCTTCGCGTCTCGGTGTGAAGTGACCGTTAGCCAAGCAAAAAATACTTTTATAAAAAAAAATGGTTTAAAAAACATGCTTTTATATTGTTTTGTCATTCAAAATTCCAGCTCAATCGAACACCGGGAAGTGGGTCAAATTTAACTTGTAAGGTTTAACTAAGTTCCTATGGCCACCTTCCGGCTCCATCATCAGACCAGCTCTGTGACATACTGCATTGTCATGCAAATTGCACATTTACGCAAAATTTTAGCGCTGCCGAACATCGGAAAGTGGCTCAAAAACTATTTGATTTGGGATAGACACCGGGACAGGCAAAATTAAATAAAATCTTGCAAAAATGCATAGCATACCACGTCTATTGACACGTCCTATTGCTGAGTCCGGTTAGTGGATAGTCCTTCGGTGAGAGACGACCCAATTAATAATAATATTCAGTGCCTAATATTCTCAACATTTGAATAATATCACTCCGACGTTTTGTTGCTATTGATTTTTTTGTAGGCGTTAGCGCGGGTTTGTTTACTTGAAGTAAAGTTTTCAAACTAAACAAAAAAGTTAGTAATTATACTTAATACAATTTTGCAAATAGGATAAGGGCACAAATATCTATCTAGGTTTTAGGTTAGTCAGTAAGGAAAACTCAAAAACAGTAAAAACAATACAACTTTATAATTATATTACTCGCCACGAGTCGTGAGCAGGAATGTCCAGTTAATTTTCGGGTTTTCGGGTTCCTTTCGAGGGTTTTTTGGGGCGCCGACGCTACACGCGATAGGTCCAACTGACGGACCAATCGCGTGCAGGGTCGGCGGCCCAAAATACCCGGAAATGAACCCGAATACCCGTAAAATTAACTTGACATTTCTGCTCACGACTCATGGCGACTACTATATTTTGTATTTATGTTGGTAGTGATAGAGCTCTTTGTGAAGGAGCTCGTCCGGAAAAATACTACCACCATACCTATTCCTGCCGCAAAGCAGCGTTGCTGTATTCCGGTTTGAAGGGTATGGGAGCCGGTGTACCTAATTACAGGCACATGACACATTTCAACTTTGTCTCTGGGATGGCAACGCATTAGCAAGGCCTCTGGTATTGCAGATGTGTATAGGCATCAAAAAAGTTCTATAAATAAAAGGCTTTAAAAAAAAATTTACAAAAGTTTATTAAAATACGTATCAATATGTATTTTTAGGTTAGATTCCGATTCGACGTTACCAAAGCTGCTCGATTTGTTTTCTGTTTTTGATTCACTGTAACAAAACGAAGTATTATTAAAAAAAAGTTTAGCATGCATAATCATAATAGAACTGCCCCGTTGGTCTCGTGGATACAAGCGCGACTGATGAGCGTGGGGTCCCGGGTTCGATTCCCAGGTCGGGCAAAAAGTGTTATTGGGTTTTTCCATTAGGATTTGCTCAGTAGCAGCCCGGAGTTTGGAAGTTGGTGGTATGACACCCCCGTGGCTCGGAAAGCACGTAAAGCCGTTGGTCCCGGCTGTCATTCGTAGATCTTTGACAGTCGTTACGGATAGTCAGAAGCCAGGAAGTCTGACAACCAGTCTAACCAAGAGATATCGTGTTGCCTAGAAACTGGGTTGTAGAGGTCAGATAGGCAGTTGCTCCATGTAAAACATTGGTACTCAGCTGCATCCGGTTAGACTGGAAGCCGACCCCAACATAGTTGGGAAAATGCTAAGTAGATGACGGAGTCATAATAGTGCTAAGATTTAAAAAACACAACCTCCTTCAATAACTAAAAAGTGAACAATAATTTTAGCTTTGGAAGTCAACGAGCTCAGGGGAGAAGTCATTTGATGATTTCCCATCCGGAAAAAAAAAGCTTTGGAACTCGGCGGCTTTGGTTCTGTTTGTTGTTTTGTATTCCTACCGACTTCCAAAGCTTTTAGTTTCTTTTTCCGGATAGAAAATCATCAAATGACTGAAGTATGAGCTATCAAACAAAAAAGAATCATCATAATCGATTTATAATTGGCGGAGTCATCGCGCAACACACATACGAATACTGGCCTGTGGACGGTGAGCAATGGGTAGCTCACCGTCCTTACGTTGCATAACGACAGGCCGTGTCGACGGCGCGTTCGTGTTCCACGCGCGCCTCAAAGAGATGTCAGCAAAGAAAGGGGCCACTGAGGGCCGATGCCTGCCGGGGCTGCGGGTTGTTCGCAAGAGATACCGCGCCCCCGGAACGCAAAGGGCACAAGAAGGAACATGGGTGGGTTTTAGTCAGTAAAAGTCTGACACTCCCTCCCGCCCCGCCCAGGGCGGCAGAAGTTATTTGATGATTTCCCACCCACCAAAAAAAAAAAAAAACACACATACGAAAAAAAACATTCAGACCAATTGACAAACTCCTTTTTTTGAAGTTGGTTAAAGCCAATAGAATGAAGAATACTAGAAAGTCCGTTGCTGTAAACTTGCAGCTTCTATACTACCTATTCCGAAGTTCTGGCAGTCATGAGCTCTTGCACTATAAATTAATGAAAATATTGATCAACTCACCGCTTATTCGACAACATGAACACCCCCGCCATAATCTTCCCCATCGACCACATGCACGCCGCCGCCGTAATCACCCCCATCAACAACATGTACTCCACCCCCGTCATCGCCGTCAACGACGCGCACGCTTGCACCATAATCCCCATCAACAACGTGGACCCCACTGCCGTAATCACCCCCGTCTACTACGTGAACTCCACCCCCATAATCACCCCCATCAACTACATGTACTCCACCCCCATTGTCGCCGTCGGTAACGTGGATTCCGCCGCCGTAATCCCCACCTACGACATGTACCCCACCCCCATAATCACCCCCATCAGTTACATGAACTCCACCCCCGTAATCCCCGTCAACTACATGGACTCCACCGCCGTAGTCCCCTCCGCCGTAACTTCCCCCGACTACGTGAACGCCGCCCCCGTAATTCCCATCGTATCCATCAACGACGTGGACTCCCCCACCGTAATCACCCCCGTCAACAACATGGACTCCCCCACCGTCTACCTGAAATGGATAATATTTATTTATTAACATACACATACATACATATCATCACGCCTGTATTCCCCAAAGGGTTAGGCAGAGGTGTAAACAGTTCGCCGGCATGTTTTAGGTCCCATGTAATAGGGGGCGAGCCTATTGCCATTAACCGGCCACAAATCCCAACTCCGAGCTGCTACTGAGAATTTCTTAGAAAAACCCAATAACACATTTTGCTCGACCTGGGAATCGAACCCAAGACCTCTAGCGTAGCAGTCGCGCTTAGGACCACTAGGCTAACGAGGCAGTTCAGTTCAGTTCAGTTATTTATTAATTGCTAGCTTATTTTTTGTTTTCTTTACCACGTTGTATGGCAATGCTGATTCTTTAGCCCAAGAAAAAGCCAGCCCTCTGGTCACGTGTGAGAATAATTCCTACTTCCCTAGCCCCTACTAACATTATAAATGCGAAAATAAGTCTGTCTGTCTGTAACGCTTTCACGCTTAAACCGCTGGACCGATTTCGATAAAATTTGGTGCAAATATAGATTGGACCTTGGAAAAGATATCATTTGTCGCGAAAAAGGTCTTGAAGGGGTTGAAATAGGGGATGACGGTTTTGACGCGGACGAAGTCGCGAGCAGAAGCTACCAAACAAATATGTTATGTTCAAGCGTTTTTAAAAAAAACACAATATTAACCCCCGACAGAAGAAAAATCACTACCGCAGCTAACAAAAGAGCTGATAACTTTGAAACCGCTGAACCGATTTCCACCAAACAAAGCTAAGAACACTCCCGACTAATTTACCTTTCAAACAAGAAAACTAAATCAAAATCGGTTCATGCGTTCCGGAGCTACGATGTCACACACACACACACAGACACGTCAAACTTATAATACCCCGTCGTTTTTGCGTCGGGGGTTAAAAAGATTAGAACCCAAACTTCGACTTGAACGAAGCCGCGTGCAAAGGTTAGTTAACTAAGTAATAATTAAAAAATAAGACGTACGTATCCGCCGTCGACATATCGCACCCTTTCGTCAGCCATTTTGTGTCAAATGGAAAAAAACTAAAGTTTTCTTAGAACGACTATTTAGAACGAAGGCATTTATCGCACTGTTCAGGTACCTACTGATAATGTTATCAGCACTATCTGTACCTACTTGGCCATTGATTTATCGTAAAAGATTATAGAAGAACTTTGTAGGTATTTCCAATCTATACATGAATATAATCTCAATTTTTGAGTGTGATTAGAACAAAAACAGTAAATTGAGTTCATAAATTATTTTTGACTAGGTTTTACCCTTGGCGTCAAAGTTAGCATGTTTTCATACGGGTATCGTCCATTTTTTCGGCATAAAAAGTAGCCTATACAGCGTGTAACGGAAAGGGTATATACATATCAAAGGCACGGATTCAGTGAGTGTTAACAAGACATTATGATAGACAGTATACTGGTTACATCCGGAGTAGTTTATTACGCGGACCTCGTAGAAACTAGAACTAATTTCCGTGCGTTCTGGCGTTTCTGCCATAGCTATTACTGGAATCAAATATTCGCACCCACATTACACCACATTACATCACATTAGGACCCATTAAGTTAATAATTGCAAGCCGTGGTGCTTGGCAATCTGGGCTTCTCCCAGTTGTAAACATCTCCTTGTGCCTATTGGCATAGTTCTGTTCTGTCTCCTGCTTGTTTGGAGGGAAGTGGAAATTATATTTTTTCCTACTCCTCCGCTAATCTTTTCTGATTAATTTCGTTGCGAGATCCAAGACAGTTATATCGTTTCTCCGGGACTCGTCGAGCGTCATTGCCTCGGCGCTCTTCTGGCAGTCTCCACTGTTGATTCTGGCTTACAGAAGTTGCAGTGGTTAGGAATAGTGTGGCGAGCTTGTCCCAGTAAACAAAAAAAGGTGTTAACAAATCACATAGTAACATTTTTTGTAAATCCATACTTACAAAATTATAAAATTAAGAAACACTTAAGTAAAAAATCAAATGTTTCCAATTGAATTCTACACATCACTACACCAAGTCTGCTGATCGGTGTCACTAAACTACACACAAAGAAACAACTCCGTAAAAGATTTGTTTCTCCTGACACGTTTGTTATGATTTAAACTTAATAAACTGCCGAAATAATAAAATTATGCATGTTCAAAGCTATTGCTTTTGAGCTGAAATTGTGTATAGAGATTCAGTACCGGATACACTCTTCACCCCGTTTGTATGGATATACCCTTTCTGTAACACGCTGTATTCCATTCCAGACTATAATATATCTCTGTGCCAGATTTCAGGGTTCAGCCGTTTAAGCGTGAAAGAGTAACAAACATCCATCCATCCTAACAAACTTGGGCCTGTGGACGGTGAGCAATGGGTAGCTCACCGTCCTTACGTTGCATAACGACAGGCCGTGTCGACGGCGCGTTCGTGTTCCACGCGCGCCTTAAAGAGATGTCAGCATAGGGAAGGGGCCACTGAGGGCCGATGCCTGCCGGGGCTGCGGGTTGTTCGTAAGAGATACCGCGCCCCCGGAACGCAAAGGGCACAAGAAGGAACATGGGTGGGTTTTAGTCAGTAAAAGTCTGACACTCCCTCCCGCCACGCCCAGGGCGGGAGAAGTTATTTGATGATTTCCCAACACCCCAAAAAAAAAAAGCCTATTATTGTCCCACTGCTGAGCAAAGGCCTCGTCTCATACAGAGAAGGCACGAGCATTGATCACCACGCTTGCTCAAGGCGGATTGAGGTCCAGGTTTCCTCAAAAGCTGGTGTATACTTATATTACACAAATATTATAAAAAGAGGAAAGATTTTTACGTTTGTTTGTACCGAATAAGCTCCAAAACTACTGGACCACTTTTAACCATTTAACACCAATAGATAGCTACATTATTCCTGAGTAATAAAGTCTATATAACATCACGCTACGACTAACGGGAGCGGGGCAGCAACCAAAGACGTTACTTAACGCTAGTTTAATAATAAAATCATTACCTTTACATTTGATTGCCTAAAAACTTCACACCAATGCGCCACTATTGTCTGACAGCATTGCACAGCCCTCTCTTGAAAAGCAAAACAAATGCGGATCACAAGCCCGAACACCAGCCATATTGAATTTTTTGTATCCCCAATTTTAGTATTGAAACGGAACATACTACTTTTAAAATCCTTATAAAAACTCTGGCGTTTATACGCCCCGAGATTGGGATCCCAGTGTAGTTTCGGACTGGGATTCCGGTTGAATTATATTCACGGTAAATAGGCCATTTCGCCCCAAAAACAGCACTATTTTTGACGCTTTAGTCTGTCAACTGCATACAAAGATGCGTATCATTATAATGTCGACTGCATTCTACTTCGCCGGCGCATTGTTTTCATAACATACGTAGCTACATATTTACCTCCGCACTCCCAGACAGCATCATCATCTGCCTACCCTTTTCCCAACTATATTGAGGTCGGCTTCCAGTCTAACCGGATGCAGCTGAATACCAGTGTTTTACATGGAGTGACTGCCTATCTGACGTCCACAACCCAGTTACTGGGCAAGTACCTCTTGGTTAGCCCGGTTGTCAGACTTCCCGGCTTCCGACTATTCGTAACGACTGTCAAAGATCTACGAATGACAGCACGGACCAACGGCTTTACGTGCTTACCGAAGCTTCGGGTTGTTACTAAGAAATTCGTAGTGGAAAAACCTAATAACATTTTCTGCTCGACCCGGGAATCTAATCCCACGCTTAAAAGATCAACGAGGCGGTCAACCACTACTAGAGTGTTGCAAGAGTAAATAAAAAAATAAATAATTAAAAATTTATTATAGACTTTTGCAGATCTCAGCAAATAAATATTTTATAATATATATAGAATTATCTCTTTAATATTTAACTAATTTAACAATATAAAAAATAAAATGAAAAATGTATTTCTTACGTCCATTACCTGTAACAAATAAAAAATATTATTAAAAAAATGGCCGTATAAAAACTGAAAATCTCTTGTCATTGATCAATTGAATTCTTTTTGTCTATCTGTTCGTTTCAGCTAAACTCCAAAACGGCTGGACCGAATTTGACGGGACTTTCACTTGAAGATAGCTAATGTTATAAGGAGTAGCATCGCTAATTTTTCTTTATTAAATTAAGTAACTCTCGACAGAAGAATAAAAATGCCTACCGCAGCTAACAAAAGAGCTGATAACTTTGAAACCGCTGCACCGATTTCCATCAAACACAGCTAAGAACACTCACGACTAATTCACCTTTCAAACAAAAAAAAACAAATCCAAATCGGTTCATGCGTTCGGGAGCTACGATGCCACAAACAGTACACAATACACACGGACGTTTGAGTATTTGCCTGTTAGTCAAGCGTAGTATTACAATGTGCATTTATCACAGCACCTCGGTGTTCGCCGGCGAACGTGAGAAAAAATATCTAAATCATAGCACGCATATTATTGGTAGACTTGTATGAATTACTAGCGAGTGATGTGTTTAGATTTTTCTATAAAATTCTCAGTAGCAGCTCGGAGTTAGGATTTGTGCCCGGTTAATGGCAATAGGCTCGCCCCTTTTTACATGGGACCTAAACATACCGGCGAACTGTGGGTGTACATTGGTACAACTCTGCCTGACCCTTCGGGGAATACAGGCGTGATGGTATGTGTGTGTATGCCCGCGACTTTGCTCGAAAAATATCGTTTGGAACTTGGATTATACTTGTATAATTATAGTAAATTCCTACTGTGATTTAAGGGAATGTGGCTGATTGAAAGACAAACAAAAAAAAAATATAAATTCATACATGATACCATCATGCCTGTATTCCCCGAAGGGTCAGGCAGAGTTGTACCAATGTACACCCACAGTTCGCCGGTATGTTTAGGTCCCATGTAAAACAGGGCGAGCCTATTGCCACTAACCGGGCACCAATCCTAACTCCGAGCTGCTACTGAGCATTTCATAGAAAAATCCAATAATACTTTGCTCGACCTAGGAATCGAACCCAAGACCTCTAGTGTTTAGATGAATACTATTGTAATACCTATGCGTCAATAGTTGACTAACCCCAGAAAATTGAAGTCAGTTGCCAGGTCCACTTACCAAGACTTATCATTCTACAACATTGACCCCACTTTGGTCCCCATCAGAGAACTGCACTCCGCCACCGTCTCCATCAGAAACCTGGACCCCACCGCCGTTATCCGCAAATTGGACCCCACCACCGTTATCCGCGAATTGGACTCCACCCCCATTATCCGCGATCTGCACCCCCCCTCCGTTGTCTCCCACAACATGTACTCCCCCCTGGTCATTGTCAGCGAAGTGGACCCCACCACCACCATCATCAAACTGTAAAGAAAAAAATTGTCATAATCTCAAATGTTCATTCGTATTCATCCCAACATCTCTAATGGCTTTTTAACCCCCGAAGCAAAAACGACGGGGTGTTATAAGTTTGACGTGTCTGTGTGTGTGTCTGTGGCATCGTAGCTCCGCAACGCATGAACCGATTTTGGTTTAGGTTTTTTGGTGTGAAAGGTATATTAGTCGGGAGTGTTCTTAGCTATGTTTGATGGAAATCGGTTCAGCGGTTTCAAAGTTATCAGCTCTTTTGTTAGCTGCGGTAGGGATTTTTATTTTTCTGTCCTAAGTTACTTGAAATTTAAATGTTTTTTTTTAGTTTTGCCTCTCTATCCCCTACCACTACAACTCCTAAAAGCCAGAATCAGAGAGACTATCAGAAAAGTATAAGTCCCGGAGAAACCGTACAACTGTTTTGGATCCCGCAATGAAAGAAATTGAAAGGGTTAGGCAGAGGTGTACCAATGTACACCCACAGTTCACCGGTATCTTTATGTACCATGTAATAGAGGGCAAGCCTATTACCATTAGCCGAGCACAAATCCTAACTCCAAGCTGCTACTGAAAATTTCATAGAAAAACCCAATAACACTGCTTGACTTGAAAATCGAATCCAAAACCTCTAGCGTAGCAGTCGCGCTTAGGACCACTAGGCAAACGAGGCAGTTCAGTCCAGTTCAGTATTGAACTAGTACTGTAACAGTAAAGTCAAATGCACGCGTGTGTAATACGCTGCATTACAAATCTAAAAGCGATACAATAAAACCTAATTTACGAGCAAATGTATTGACAAAAAAATGTACTCACATGAACACCACTCATATTGTTTTTGTTTTTCAAGGAAAATATAAAAAGGAATTAAATGCGTCTATTTTAGACAAGGACGTTTATAACACTGACTAAGCCCTGATTGGAGATATAGGATATCTACAATCTATACTCAGAATTATGACTAAAGCATTTACTATCTACGGGGACAAATATTATCTGAAACAAACATATATTTTGGAAGTGACTTATCTGATAGTAGAAATTGCGAAGTTGAGATTACGAATTATCTTTTTAATATTTATAGGGTTCCACACATACATATACTCACGCCTTTTTCCCATGGGGGTAGACAGAAACCACAGAACGCCAACTGCTACGATGCTTACATACTTCTGTCGCCTCGTCCACGTTCATACATCTGGTCATACAAGCACGCCGGTTATGAGTATTACGCACGCGACCTTTTGAAGAACCCCACCAATAAGGTCACGGTAGGTCTTTCTAGGGCGCCCTCTCCCGGCGTTGCCACTTACATCTGCCATATAAATCCTTTTGTTATTGACCTTTCACTCATCCTCTCAACATGACCGAACCATCTAAGCATACTTCCATGGCTAAAAGGTGCCAACGGGACTGTTGGTTTGTCTGTCTGTTTGTCATCACCATTATATTAGCTGAACGATGTCCACTGCTGGACAGAGGCCTAGCCAAAAGACTGCCATTATGACCGGTCATGCGCTGCCCGCATCCAGAGATTTCCCGCGACCTTTACCAGGACGTCGGTCCACCTCGTGGGGGCCTTCCCGCACTGCGCCTTCCGGTGCATGGTCGCCACTCGAGAGCCTTATGATTCCACCGGCAGTCCGCTCTTCGAGGTACCTATGTGCCCTGCCCATAGCCACTCGATTTTCCCAATTTTGAAAGCTATCTCGGATCTCGCGTAGAACTCCAAACATAGTCCTCTCCATCGCTCATCTGTCGGTATGTAGCATAGCTGTATCTTTGAAGCGTAAGCTTCTCCGGCCACGACCGACTTTTCGACCGATTTTTTTGTCGGCGACAATGGAACATATGAATTCTAGTACGCCAAGGCACACGACCGACAAAAGTGGGTCCCAAGAAACTATGGATCTTTTGAATCGGTCCGATAATCGGGCCTACAAAAAATCAGTCGTGACCTCGTGGGCGGTGAGGCTAATAGGTTTAGACACATTTCACAGAGTTTCTTTTACTATGCCGGTATGGCCGCTATAACCACATTTACTTTACGGAAGAGGTACTCTTACGAAGTGTTGAATATGGGGCGCAGAACCCTTAGTACCTAGGCGAGTTTGCCTCCCTCTTGTCTTTTTTTATTACACGTGGTTTTATCACGGCCCTTAGACACTTAGGCCCTTAGGCCCTTAGGCTCTTAGGCCCTTAGGCCCTTAGGCCCTTAGGCCCTTAGGCCCTTAGGCCCATAGGCCCTTAGCTCCTAAACTCAATGTGGCGCCCTCTAGCGGACAAAAAGTATAGTGTTACACTATACTGTTTGGTATCATTTCAAAGGGCTTCACTTGTAAAGTTCCTATTCAGCCCGTTTTACCGGTACCAAGAAAATAAAAGTCACGTTTTTTTTTAATAAAAATGTATTTAAAAGTTCTGCAGATCTTCAAAGTCCTACAGCAGCTTAATCCATTGTCATTAAATAAGTTTGCGAAGGTACAAACTAATTAAAAACATTGGGGGGTCATGGGTTCATAGTCTTGGACATCTTAAACATATTATTATGGGTGGTAAAGACTGGTGCGAAAAACATATGGAATGTTTTTATACAAATAAGTCTTTTTGGGCCCCCGACGATTGATCCGTCAGTTGGACCGTTCGCGTGCAGCGTCCGCGCCCAAAAAATACACAAAAGGAATCCGAAAGCCCAAAAATTAACTTGACATTTCTGCTCACGACTCGTGGCCACTAATATACCGAAATTCTTTACCATAGATTCGGCACACGATTCTAAGACGTATACAGAAAAAGTTTTTTGTCTGTGCGTAAATTTTGACTAAATAAACTTATAGCGAGTTCTAATAAATACGTATTTGTTTTTATTTTAATATGGTTTAGTAATCTAAACTAATATTATAAAAAGGAAAGATTTGTTTGTTTGTTTGTAACAAACAGGCTCTGAAACTACTGGACAGATTGTAACCATTTTTTCACCAATAGATAGCTACATTATTTCTGAGTAACATAGGCTATATAACATCACGCTACGACCCATGGTAGCAGAGCAGTAACAAAACACGTAAGTTAACGCGGGTGAAATAAATTACGCGGACAATGTCGCTGGTAAAAAACAAAATTATACTTTGTTAAAGATGTCTACTTTGAATTTTAAGTATTTAATGGACACTTGCCGCCGCCGGCGAACGACTGTAGTGCGGTAGGTAGATGGTAACTGTGCACTCGGTCCATGCAATGAATAAAACAGTTGTAATTTAAATCCAAAATGCAAAAAATTCAACAAAAAAAAAGTTTTGTACAATTAATGGAAGTGTGTTCTAAGTATTACTGATACTATATTACCAAACAAAATCCGCGCTTAATAAAATCTTTTTCTGTATATGTAAACATTATCATTACAAAGTCCCATTTAATTAGTTTGAAAACTTATTCAGATGCAGCGACATCTATCGCGCGACATGCCAACTACACTGACGTTTCCTACATCACGCTATTAAAGTTCGCCTCGTCAAACATTTGCATATTCTTATACAAAATCCCACCAGACACAACACCCGTCTGCTCGGAGGATCCTCCCTTTTCTATGGAGGATGAGAGACTTTACACCCTGCTTCTCAGACCTCCACACATACTTCTGCTTGTTATTTAAATAAATCAAAATAATTTAGGATAGGCGTATTTTCAATTATAAAATCAAGTCGAATCAATTCTTTTAAGTTAGCGTGTTGGTGACAAGGCTTGTCTCTTTTGCGGGCAAAGAATCACCATTGGCATCTAACGAGGCAATGTTGCCAGCCTTATACGGGAACGCAATTGGGTAGTTTACACCATCCAACAAATATTTTACGATACAACTTCTTAAAAAAAAATACTTTTAGCTCTGAAAAGCCTCTGACTTATTTTTAATTAACAGTAAAATTAGATTTTTATCTGCTTTAAAATAAATAAAAAGTTAATCAATTGAGTTGGTGAAAAGTGACGTCATTGTTTTTTTGTTTTTTTTTTTGGTGGGTGGGAAATCATCAAATAACTTCTCCCGCCCTGGGCGGGGCGGGAGGGAGTGTCAGACTTTTACTGACTAAAACCCACCCATGTTCCTTCTTGTGCCCTTTGCGTTCCGGGGGCGCGGTATCTCTTGCGAACAACCCGCAGCCCCGGCAGGCATCGGCCCTCAGTGGCCCCTTCCTTTTGCTGACATCTCTTTGAGGCGCGGGTGGAACACGAACGCGCCGTCGACACGGCCTGTCGTTATGCAACGTAAGGACGGTGAGCTACCCATTGCTCACCGTTCACAGGCCCGTATCTACGGTGGCCGGGAGTCGTCTCGCGGCTCCCGACGTCCGGAGCGTCTACCGCGGCGGCTGGGACGGGAGAACCGCTGTCTCAACCGTCCCGCCGCCTCCTTCTCAAGCATTACTGCCTCGCAGAAGGAGGCGACTGCATCCCATTCCCTTTCGCTCCGGACCATGGCTTGCACCAGGGCCGGACGCGAGAGTTCGCCGCCGCCGATGGCCGCCACGAGGAGACGTCATTGTTTAGTATTGCCATACAAAATCTATGGAGGAATCGCGTGTTGACAGCTCACAAAAAGAATGTCATTTGTAGAGTATTTTAAAAACTTACAAAAATATAATTAATATTACTTAAAAGTATTTATAATTTATTCGACAATATCAAAGTCGCTCCGCATCATAATTCGTTTCATTTATTTACCTGTAAACAAAAAAGAAAAAATATAATATTATACAGACGTAAAATTAAAAATGCGTGAGTTTATGTATGTATGTATTTAAAATTATTCGTTTGTTTGTAAGAGGTAATCTCAGGAAGCGGTAGTCCGATTTTTTTTTTCACTGATGGAATGCATCGCCATTTTGCGAGTGAATTTTCGACCTTTTGTGTGTGGCAGATACTTACAGTAACTTACACGATGTTAAAATCTTCCTCCACCGCCATAGCCAGGGTAACCACCATCGTTGTTATTAACCACATTTACTCCTCCATAACCCCCGCCGTCGACCACATTAACTCCTCCATAACCCCCGCCATCGACTACATTAACTCCTCCGTAACCCCCGCCATCAACAACATGTACCCCTCCGCCATAATCAGCCCCATCGACGACGTGGACGCCTCCCCCACCGCCCCATCCATCGACAACATTCACGCCTCCCCCATAATCGACTCCATCTGTGACGTGGACCCCTCCGCCACCCCAGTCGCCTCCATCGACTACGTTGACGCCGCCACCGTAGTCTATCCCATCTGTGACGTGGACCCCCCCGCCGCCCCCCCAGCCCCCACCGCCGTAGTCAATCCCGTCGACAACATCGACTTGACCTCCCTGTAAAAGAAATGGGCATTTTAATTGTCTTCTTCTTCTCCGTGTCACTAGTATGACGGTTTTTTTATATTTGGGTAACCCAAAATATTGCCGCTTCCACAACATCTTTAGTGGCAACACATAAGTCAATCTGGCTGTATGTTTCGGGGCACAGAGGGCAAGATAGGAGGTGGAGCACGGTTTGTGACTCGGCTCCATTTCCACACCATGCAGGTGGTTAGAATTGTACCACTGTTCAAATTCTGTTTGAGTTGCACAGGCAGACTTAAAGGAATATTCTTCAGACCAAGGAAGCATGAGACAATTTGGACCCACTTTGCAACATTGCTCAACAGAGATGAGACCCATGTCATAGGAAAGCTCTTTTAATAATAATAATAATAAATAGCCAATAAACCTGATATAGTGGTGGTGGATCGCTTGGAGAAGCGCGCAATGATTGTTGACATAGCAGTCCCACATGACGTGAACCTCGTGAAGGCCGAGAATGACAAGAAAATCAAGTATCTTGACTTGGCTCGCGAGGTTGTCGACATGTGGGATGTGGACTCAGCGATCATTGTGCCGATTGTTGTTACAGCCAATGGCTTAATTGCCAAGAGCCTCGACCATCATCTAAGGAGGCTCACGTTAGGCAGCTGGATCAAGGGCTTGATCCAGAAAGCGGTACTCCTAGACACGGCGCGTATTGTTAGGAGATTCCTTTCTCAGGAGCCCTGACCGCCGGTGGCTTGGACCCTGTTCCCGACGCCGGTGGGCTACTATTTTTTATATTTTTAAATGTTTTTACTTTTATAACAATATTTAAAAATGTAATTTATATGTATATAGTAATGAATAAATGAGAATAATAATAATAACCTTTATTTCAGGCAACTAAGGCCCATAAAACTAGTCATTTTCCTCATCCTTCACTGTCCTATTACATGGGACCTAAACATACCGCCGAACTGTGGGTGTACATTGTTACACCTCTGCCTAAACCTTCGGGGAATACAGGCGTGATGGTATGGTTCATTTTATTCTTTGGCAGCCAAGTTCGAATCCTGCGCGAAAATGGTGTTTTGGTACATTTTGTCATTTTCATCAAAGATTCCTACACTGTCCGACAGTGATGAGTATTAAAACCCCATTTTCGCGCTGGATCTAAACTTAGCTACCATAGAATGAAATGAAGTACTCATTAAGAGCTTTCATATGACATGTGTCTATCACTGTTCAGCAATGTTGAAAATAGGGTCTAAGAATCATACAACGGTGCCCATGGTCCTTTCGTCCAATATCAAAGACAAGCCAAGTCTACAAGCGATAATATTATATTATAGTGGACAAGTGTGTGAGTACCCACAGGTGCACTTCCTCTTCCCTCACTCTCATAGTCAGATGGGACGGCAATCCAACACGACCGGGGAGAGATCAGGCGCAGGACCAGCGGCTTTACGTGCACACCGAGACACGGGGGTGTCACACCACCAACATCCAAACTAATATAAATCAATTGGGGGTATCTATCCGTTTTTCCATTAGGAATTTCTTAGTAGCAGCCCGGAGTTTGGAAGTTGGTAGAGTGACATCCCCGTGCCTCGGAAAGTTTATAAAGCCATTGGACCCGGCTGTCATTCGTAGATCTCTGTCAGTCGTTACGGATAGTCAAAAGCCAGGAAATCTAACAACTAGTCTTAACAAGAGGTATCGTGTTGCCCAGTAACTGGGTTGTGGAGGTCAGATAGGCAGTCGCTCCATGTAAAACACTGGTATTCAGCTGCATCCGGTTAGACTGGAAGCCGACCCCAACAAAAATGGGAAAAGGCTAGGCAGATGACGATGGAGGATTATAGGTAACTCGTCTTAAGTCCAAAGTTGACGCAGTATCATCACTTTGTCAATCTTTATCAGAAGATTTGAAGCGGTTATCAAAACAACTATTTTGTAATGCGATAATACAATCAATCTATCGAAATGAGCTTCAATTTCATGATTCATTGATGTTTATTTTATTTGTAATTTTCCTGTTCTAAAGATTTTCCTCATTCATAACTTTTCCTGTTGTAAAGTAGTAGTTTATGCACCAGCCATATAATAGATAACACGAGGGTGGGGTTTAATACCTAATTATATTTATTTATTAAACTTTATGCACATAATGTAAAAAATACACTGTACAAAGGCGCACATAATGTAAAAAATACACTGTACAAAGGCGGACTTAATGCCTTAGGCATTTTCTACCAGTCTACTTTAGGGTGATGCAGAGCCGTGTCGACGGCGCGTTCGTGTTCCACGCGCGCCTCAACGAGATGTCAGCAAAAGGAAGGGGCCACTGAGGGCCGATGCCTGCCGGGGCTGCCGGTTGTTCGCAAGAGATACCGCGCCCCCGGAACGCAAAGGGCACAAGAAGGAACATGGGTGGGTTTTAGTCAGTGAAAGTCTGACACTCCCTCCCGCCCCGCCCAGGGCGGGAGAAGTTATTTGATGATTTCCCAACCCCAAAAAAAAAAAGGACGATGCAGAGACAAAACATAGTAGGTGCAAAGAACAGAAAATATTCAGGAATAGAATATATTTTAATAATATATACATATATACATAATACAAACAAAACAAACAAAGTAGAGAGAGAAAAAAAACACAGTTGGAGAAATAATAAACAAATTAATTGTGAGACGAGTCTGCCAACCTCATAAGCAAGGGTTCACGAGCTTTTACTTTGAATGTGAACCGACTGGTGACCATTCTGATATTCTGAGGAAGCGCATTCCAAAGGAAAACCGCCTGGACAAGAAAAGAAGATTTAAGAAAACCAGGGCGGTGAGAAGGACATCGTAGAAGACGATTATTACACTATTTCATCTTAACTCATGTAGTTGAAATAATGAACTGCCTCGGTAGCCTAGTGGTCCTAAGCGCGACTGCTATGCTAGAGGTCTTGGGTTCGATTCCCGGGTCGAGCAAAAAGTGTTATTGGGTTTTTCTATGAAATTCTCAGTAACAGCTCGGAGTTAGGATTTGTGCCTGGTTAAAAGCAATGGGCTCGCCCCCTATTACATGGAACCTAAATATACCGGCGAACTGTGGGTGTACATTGTTACATCTCTGCCTAACCCTTCGGGGAATACAGTCGTGATGGTATGTATGTTTGAGAGTATTTCAGAATACGCCATGCGTGCGGTAGTCAGTGTCGCGCGACTGTATCACTGTGTGCGTGCGGGTTCATCGCCCCGCCTGCCTAAAAGGTCCAAGTAAGACTTTTGTAGGACCGCTTATCGGACCGTTCAATAAATCCATAGTTTCGGAGACCGACTTTTTCGAAGTGGAAATTATATTTTTGCCTACTCCTCCGCTAATCTTTTCTGATTAATTTCGTTGCGGGATCCAAGGCAGTTGTATCGTTTCTCCGGGACTCGTCGAGCTTCATTGCCTCGGCGCTCTTCTGGCGGTCTCCACTGTTGATTCTGGCTTACAGAAGTTGCAGTGGTTAGGAATAGTTTGGCGGGCTTGTCCCAAAAAAAAAAAGACTTTTCGTAGGGCGTGTGCGTTGGTATATGAGAATTCTTATGTTCCATTCTCTCCGACGAAAAATCGGTCACCGATGGTCTGGCGTGGGCGGAACCCAGCGACTGACAAGATGGCTAGTTGGAATTTGTTAATGATCTACTATAAATAAAGCCTATTTTATTTTCATTCTTGCCCATCCCATCAATTCCTCGCCTCACCGATTGGCAACAATAGGCAAGAGGTATTTAGCTTCACAAATAAAATCAATACCTACTATGAGGAAACAATATACGTGACAAATATTTGCATTATCTTAATTAAATGAATGGCAATTTGAATATCGTCTAAGATCTCGGAATTTTATGACCTGTGTCATATTAAATGTATTTTTTCAAAACAAACAACTCTAGGAATGTATCCTGTATCGTGGGTGCGTTTACAAACATATAAACTCTCATACACAAACAGCCAGACTCGGAACAACAATCAGTAATCCATACAAATATTTGTTCCGTACGGGAATTAAACCAGCGACACACAGCGTAAAAGCCAATTGCTCAACCATTGCGCCCACCGTGTCGCAAGGGGGAGAGGGGGTTAGCAGGGGTTTTTGAGAATAGCATAACATCACGCCTGTATTCCCCAAAGGGTTAGGCAGAGGTGCACCTTAGTACACCCACAGTTCGCCGGTATGTTTAGGTCCCATGTGATAGGGGGCGAGCCTATTGCCATTAACCGGGCACAAACCCTAACTCCGAGCTGCTACTGAGATTTTCATAAAAAAATCCAATAACACTTGGCTCGACCCGGGAATCAAACCGAAGACCTCTAGCGTAGCAGTTTGTGTTTCGTAAAATTGTAACACCACAGCTTTTGCTCGCGACTCGATTTGCGTAAGCGGATGCTGACAAAGTCGTGTAAAAAGTAGTATATTTCCTTTAAATTCCATCAAAATTGATTCAGTGGTTTAGTCGTGAAGGCGTAAAAAAACACAGACAGAGTTACTTTCGCATTTGTAATAGGCAAAAAATCAAAAATACAAAATTAAAATTTTTAAGTAACCCCCGACTGAAAAATAAAAATCCCTACCGCAGCTAACAAAAGAGCTGACTTTGAAACCGCTGAATCGATTTCCATCGAACATGGCTAAGAACACTCCCGACTAACATACCTTTCAAACAAAAGAAATTAAATCAAAATCGGTTCATGCGTTCGGGAGCTACGATGCCACAGACACACACACAAACACACACACGTCAGACTTATAACACCCCGTCGATTTTGCGTCGAGGGTTAAAAGCAAAGTCGCTTCCCGCCGTCTGTACGCTTGTATCTTTTAAACAACGCAACGGATTTTAATGGGGTTCTCATCAATAGATAGAGTGATTCAAAAGGAAGGCTTATACGTATAAAACATCACGCTACAACCAACAGGAGCGGAGCAGTAACCAAAGGCCTAACAGAATGTGGGTGGCATCGTTAGTATATAGCTAGTTGATATAAAAGTGAAGTAATGAAATCAAATGGACTTGACAAATAGCCGCGAGGACTGATAGACGATTTTTCCTTCGAGCAGTTCTATTTGCATTAAAATCCGTTACGTAGTTCAAAAGCTTCAAGCGTACAGACGGCGGGAAGCAACTTTGTTTTTAACCCCCGACGCAAAAACGACGGGGTGTTATTAGTTTGACGTGTCTGTGTGTGTGTGTGTGTGTGTGTGTGTGTAGCTCCCGAACGCATGAACCGATTTTGATTTAGTTTTTTTGTTTGAAAGGTAAATTAGTCGGGACTGTTCTTAGCTATGTTTGACGGAAATCGGTTCAGCGGTTTCAAAGTTATCAGCTCTTTTGTTAGCTGCGGTAGGGATTTTTATTCTTCTGTCGGGGGTTACTTAAATTTTTTTAAATATGTATTTTTATGCTAAGTTAGAGATAACAGCGGTTCTGAAACTCATGTAAAAAGGCCAAGTCTTAAAAGTACTTACGTCATCACAATTACAAATCGGCACAAAACAACACATGACACTATTTAAAGTACCCATCGCGGCTACAGAACTGACGCGGCCATGATGTTTGTAACACTTCTAATTTATCTGTACTGCTATCTGTACTTATCTGATTATCGTGTCGTTAGCTGGGTTTTTGTTCGTGCTATGAATTGTGAAGATAAATGTTGTAATGGGGTAAACTAATTAGGGAAAATACCCGGCGAAAAGCTGCAGGTAACTCGCCTCAAATTCACTATACCTAAATTCATTGAGGCATCATATATTTAAGTAATTGTAAGGCAATAAGCCAACAGCCCATCTAAAGTTAAGTGGCCACAGCTCCCTATAGACATCTGCAATACCAGAGGCCTTGCAAATGCGTTGCCATCCCAGAGACAAAGTTGTAATGTGTGTTGTAATGTGTTCCTGAGATTAGCGTGTTTTAACAAACATGCAACTCTTCAGCATTATTATAGTAAGTAGTATTGATAGTAATTACATGTACTAGGAGTACCTCGTTAGCCTAGCGGTCCTAAGCGCTACTGCTAGGCTAGAGGTCTTAGGTTCGATTCCCAGATCGAACAAAAAGTGTTATTGTGTTTTTTTTATGAAATTCTCAGTAGCAACTCGGAGCTAGGATTTGTGCCCGATTAATGGCAATAGGCTCGCCCCCTATTACATGGGACCGAAACATACCATCGAACTGTGGGGGTACATTGGCACACCTCTGCCTAACCCTTCGGGGAATACAGGCGTGACGGACTTTGTTGTGGGTCTTACGAAACATGTTCTCATTATTATTACATTCTCAATAAACACCTTCTGTTATTTACTTTCAAAGAAAAACAAATAACAAAATGCAACATGGCGGTCGGTTTTGGCGGCAAAACAGTCAGGGCAAAGGAATCGAAACTATTCAGCCCGGTCGTGTACCTTTGTATGAGTCAGATCTAGGGTTACCAATTAATAAGATAGATTGGGTTTTTTATATTATTATCTTTTAACTAGGTTATGACGTCGTTATCTCGGGGTTTTATTCTTTTCGTGCGGAACCCTAATGCTTTTTCTAAAATAAAAGTAACCTAAGTTACTTTTTACAACATCAGCTGCCTGTGAAAGTCCCGTCAAAATCGGTCCAGCCGTTTCTAGTCCTACGTACACACGGCTACATATTAGAGTACGTGCCACGAGTCGTGAGCACAAACGTCAAGTTAATTTTTAGATGTTTGCATTCATTTCTGGCTTTTTTGGGGCGCCGACGGTGCACGCGGTCGGTCCGACTGACGGACCAATCACGTGCAGCGTCGGTGATCAAAAAAACCCAGGAAAGAACCCAAATACCTAAAAATCAGCTTGACGTTTGGGCTCACGTCTCGTGGCGGCCACTATATCAAGATACACTTTTTCCAGTATAAGCTGACCTCTCATTGTATGGAAATCCTATACAATAAAAGATCAGCATATACTGGAATGTATAGCTTGATATAATAATTAAACTATACATTTTCTCAAAAATACACTAATATATACAGGGTTATTTGTAAAACAATGACAACCTCTCAGGACTATGTTACTAACATCATAATCAACAACTTTTGTTCTATGACATTTAAAAAATTTGACATATTTTAGTTCATCAGATTTTCATACAAAAATAAAAACATTTAAATTGAACGCTCTAAATGTTACGAAGTCTATGCGAAGCAAACGAAAGCGATAGTACAATAGCGAGGGGAGCGGGGTTAGGGCGGCGGGGGTGTTTGTACTTGACCTATTTACAATTTTACGGAAATCCTTCAGTCGGTCATTCGCTTCGATGCGCTTGCGTTGCTTGATTCTGTAAAAAATTATAGAACAAAAGTTGTTGTTTATGATGATAGTAATGCAGTCCTGCAAGGTTGTCATTGTTTTACAAATAACCCTGTATAATCATGTGGCCAATAACCCGTCAAATAACTTAATTTTAAAAATGATACGTAATTCATAATCATTTTGAAATTACCTAATTGAAAAGAATGAGCGCGCACGATTTCATCTGTAAAGACAGATCATAAAATGTGCTCAAAATAATTCTAAACCCAAATCGAACACAATGCAATTAGTTACATTTTAAGCAGATAATCTCTACAGCAATAAATTAAAATTAAAATCAGAGGCCCCATTTTATGAACTATGAACTAATTGCCAGGCGCAAATACAAAAATGTGCAAGCGTATTGTATTGAGAAACATTTAAAAAAAGAAAACAATATTACTAGCACTTAAAGCTGTCAAACTATTTGTTTTTTCTAGAAATAATAGACAATTTAGAACGAGTTTCTTGTAAAATAGGTCACATTCAAAGTCACCGGTTAATGGCAATAGGCTCGCCCCTTATTACATGGGACCTAAATATACCGGCGAACTGTGGGTGTACATTGTTACACCTCTGCCTAACCCTTCGGGGAATACAGCCGTGATTGTATATTATTTTTCAAAGTCACTGCAATCAAGCACCCCTGATGAATCAGACAGCGTCTTCTGCCCCCATTATAACTGAAGTGCAAAATTCAACCGGCACACAGTGTAGAAAATATAGTACGTATTTCTATTTCCGAATGCAGTAACGTGAAACGGTGCGACCAGTCTCTCGACGGCCAAGTGACGTGCGGACGCGACAACAGGTTTTATAAATAACCTCCTTATTTCATCTGTGCATTGTCAATAGCCTATTTTTTTTTTCTAATTGACTTTGTAAGGAACTGTCAGATTCAAATTTTCCCGTCAATTATTTTCCCGCGCGTTTCACAGTTGTTCTTTGTTGTATGTAAACAAATAGTTAATGTTTGTGTGTCTATAAAAGTCTTTATGTAATGGTTTTCTAATAACGGGAAGTGCATCGAGAAATCGGACAGCCAAAGTGTGATACATTGTGAATATTAGTGGTTGCTGATTCTTTTTAGCGGTAAAACATCGTTTGTTTTTTTTTAAGTTTGAATTTCGAATGTTGATAGTGCAGTTGTGCGGTTTTTACGGAAAAGGATTTATAAATAAAACGGTGTGTATGTAAAGAAGTATTTTTTAAATACTCATTGTCTTTGAAATAATTTCTAATCTATATTACTTAAGGCCCGTCGTGAGCAAATGTTTAGGTAATTGACAATAACGCATGGCGGCAACAAATAAGGTTCAAAATAGCGATACGTTTGATGTTAGTTGAATCGGATAACCACAAAAATAACAGTAATTTTGAAGTTTTCTTTAAATTGTGAAAAAAATACACGGCTCAGTGGAACAATTTTTAGGTATGTCTTTAGTTCATGAAATTCCCTATAGTGTCATTACATAGTTTACGCTCCAAATTATGAGTTGAATGCGACGAAAGAATATTTTTTGCTCTCCTTTACGATTTTTTTACCATGATACTATTATACTTTCATGAAATATTTATAGGTAAGTTTTTTCTTTGAACCCTTTTTTTTTTTGGGGGGGTGGAAAATCATCAAATAGGTAACTTCTCCCGCCCTGGGCGGGGCGGGAGGGAGTGTCAAACTTTTACTGACTAAAACCCACCCATGTTCCTTCTTGTGCCCTTTGCGTTCCGGGGGTGCGGTATCTCTTACGAACAACCCGCAGCCCCGGCAAGCATCGGCCCTCAGTGGCCCCTTCCCTATGCTGACATCTCATTGAGGCGCGCGTGGAACACGAACTCGCCGTCGACACGGCCTGTCGTTTCGTGCAACGTAAGGACGGTGAGCTACAACGGGATAGTGATAATCTGTTATTATTATTATCAGGTTATTTTTTAACCCCCGACTCAAAAAGAGGGGTGTTATAAGTTAGACGTGTTTGTGTGTCTATCTGTAGCACCGTTGCTCTTAAACGGGTGAACCGATTTGAATGCAGTTCTTAGATAATGTTTAATCAAAATCGGTTCAGCCGTTTTAAGGTTATCAGCTCTTTTGTTAGCTGCGGTAGGGGTCTTTATTCTTCTGTCGGGGGTTACTTAATATATATCACCATCACGCCTGTATTCCCCGAAAGGTTAGGCAGAGGTGTAACAATGTACACCCACAGTTCGCCGGTATATTTAGGTCCCATGTAATAAGGGGCGAGCCTATTGCCATTAACCGGGCACGAATCGGGAGTTACTTAAAATTTTTAAATTTTATTTTTTTTCTAGTTTCTCTTTATTAGAGGCAAGGAAGTGTATGTCTATTGTCTATGCCAGAAACAACACCGTTTACTAAGAAATAACGTAATAACACACCTGACTACTAGTGTTGCCAATATTAAATACTAGTTTATGCTCGCAACTTCGATCGCGTAGTTTTTTCACCCGCATTAGGTTACGTTTTCGGTTACTGCTACTCTCCCGTGTGTCATAGCGTGATGTTATAAAGCCTGAAGCCTTCCTCGATAAATGAACTATCCAGCACAAAAAGATTTTTTTTCAATTAAAACCAGTAGTTCCTGAGATTAGTGCGATCAACTTTATAATGTCGGTAAAAATTGATTATTCACCTAGCTATTGGCAAGTACTATGTAATGATAGAAAAATAAACAACTTTCAACAATGAATGGCTATGCCAAAAACAGTTTCTATTTAAAGATATTAATTTACATACCATCTCGCCTGTATTCCCCGAAGGGTTAGGCAGAGATGTCACAATATACACCCACAGTTCGCCGGTAAGTGTAGGTCCCAAGTAATAGGGGGCGAGCCTATTGCCATTAAGCGGGCACAAAACCTAACTTCGAGCTGCTACTGAGAATTTCATATAAAAACCCAATAACACTTTTTGCTCGACCTGGAAATCGAACCCAAGACCTCTAGCGTAGCAGTCGCGCTTAGGACCACTAGGCTACCGAGGCAGTTTGAAGCTAGTTCTTCACAAAAATCGTTCACAAGATACTGTAAATAAAAAAATACTTTTTTTTAATAATCGATCCATGCTGACCTCGATACTAGCGTCGCGATCCGGTTCGGCCTGTTAAACAGTTAAGTATTAATCTATGTTAACTTTCGTCTATCTGCTCTTTGGTTGGTAAAAAAAATTAACGGTATAATTTGAGATGCTTTAAGTTTATTGGCTTTGTTGAAGACAATAAAACAACACATACCATCACGCCTGTATTCCCCGAAGGGTTAGGCAGAGGTGTAACAATGTACACCCACAGTTCGCCGGTATGTTTAGGTCCCATGTAATAGGGGGCGAGCCTATTGCCATTAACCAGGCACAAATCCTAACTCCGAGCTGCTACTGAGAATTTCATAGAAAAACCCAATAACACTTTTTGCTCGACCTGGGAATCGAACCCAAGACCTCTAGCGTAGCAGTCGCTCTTAGGACCACTAGGCCACAGAGGCAGTTTAAAACAACTAAACAACACACAATAAAATAACTGTTTGGATTAGATGATGAATTCTGTACTCTGTCCCTTAGTGGGTTTTAACTCGAGAACTATTACTCTCAACCTTTTTTTTATTTTGTGCCCGGTTAATAACGGCAATAGGCTCGCCCCCTATTATATAGGACATGAACACATTAATTGTACATTGGTACATTTCTGCCTGCCCCTTCGGGAAATACAAGCGTGGTGTTATGTGTTTTTTTTTAGTTTTTATTGTAACTAGCTTCTGAGTTAAATTACGTCGTTGGTTACTGCTCTTCTCCCGTGTGTCATAGCGTGATGTTATAAAGCCTGAAGCCTTCCTCGATAAATGAACTATCCAGCACAAAAATATTTTTTTTTATTCAAACCAGTAGTTCCTGAGATTAGCGCGTTCAACCAAACAAACAATCTCTTCAGCTTTATTATATTAGTATAGAATAGAAGAGGTTGCCCTTGACTCTAGTCTAGGTCAGAGGTGACAGAGACAAAGTCGGCGATGGAGTGAGCTTACCCAGAAGAAGCCTGTTCACTCTAACTCTGAAGAGATTAGGGTTGAATGCGTTCGGAAATATAGACGCAGGTGGAGAGTTCCTCTCCTTTGCAGAGCGCGTTATAAAAGACGTTTGGAAACGCTTAGTGCGAATAGATGGTTTTTTCAATCCAAGGAACAATTCCTATATTTTTAATATCAATGCCAAACCATTACATACCATCACGCCTGTATTTCCCGAAGGATTAGACAGAGATAATGTACACCCACAGTCCGTCGGTATGTTTAGGTCCCATGTAATAAGAAGCGAGTCTATTGCCATTAACCGGGCACAAACCCTAACTCCAAGCTGCTACTGAGTGAGGCAGTAATGCTAGAGAAGGAGGCGGCGGGAGAGTTCAGACAGCGGTTATCCCGTCGCAGCCGCCGTGGTAGACGCTCCGGACGTCGGGAGCCGCGAGACGACTCCCGGCCACCGCAGATACGGGCCTGTGGACGGTGAGCAATGGGTAGCTCACCGTCCTTACGTTTAACATAACGACAGGCCGTGTCGACGGCGCGTTCGTGTTCCACGCGCGCCTTAAAGAGATGTCAGCAAAGGGAAGGGGCCACTGAGGGCCGATGCCTGCCGGGGCTGCGGGTTGTTCGTAAGAGATACCGCGCCCCCGGAACGCAAAGGGCACAAGAAGGAACATGGGTGGGTTTTAATCAGTAAAAGTCTGACACTCCCTCCCGCCCCGCCCAGGGCGGGAGAAGTTATTTGATGATTTCCCACCCCCCCAAAAAAAAAAGCTGCTACTGAGAAATTCATACAAAAACTCAATAACACTTTTTGCTCGACCTGTGAATCGAACACAAGACCTCTAGCGTAGCAGTCGCGCTTAGGACCACCAGGCTATTTCAATTAGACCATTAGAAGGCAGTTTTGAACGTCAAATACTAGAAAAAAGAATTGAATTCACCGCCATGTAAACTGCAGCAACATTAAATCTACGAATCACGATTCAATAACTAGTTACCAATATTGAGGTAAATGATATGTAAATTGATGAACAGTAAAAACTGGTTTAGTGAGAACGCATCGGCTTAGAGTTGTAAGCAGACCGGAGTCATTTTATATCAGAGACCAAACTTGTTACATAGGTTCTTTGATCGGTTTTTACATTTATTTATTTACCTGGCTCGGTAGCCTAGTGGTCCTAAGCGCGACTGCTACGCTAGACATCCTGGACTCGATTCCCAGGTCGAGTAAAAAGTGTCATTGGGTTTTTCTATGAAATTCTCAGTAGCAGCTCGGAGTTGGGATTTGTGCACTGTTAATGGCAATAGGCTCGCCTCCTATTACATGGGACCTAAACATACCGGCGAACTGTGGGTGTACATTGTTACACCTCTGCCTAACCCTTCGGGGAATACAGGCGTGATGGTATGTTATGTTATTTCATAGCTTCTATCCGCGACTTCGTCCGCGCCAAATTTGATATATTATTCCAAGAGAACAGTACACTTTTCCGAGATAAAAAGTATCCTATGTGTTATTCCACACTACAATCTATCTCAGTGCCAAATTTTATCCAGATCCGTTCAGCCGTTTAAGCGTGTAAGAGTAACAAACATCCATCCTCAAAAACCTTCGCATAGCACATGTACTTGGCTAATCTTTATTAAGATTGGCCTAACGAACATAATTTTGTGGGTTGCGTATTTTTCTCTATATTAATATTTCATATAAAAGTCCCATTTGGACCACACGGCCGCTGCAATAGAGTGGTCAGTTTCAATGGTCTCACCAAATTCATTCATAGATACTACACACTATTAATTATAAAAAGTTAACACTCTGTAGCATTATCTACTCCTGCGCACACTCGTCTCCGCATAACGAGCACATTTTTTTGCTAATATTACAATTGAAACTTGTTTGTCAGGAAAAAAATAAAAGAATGTAGTCTGACCCCATTTCACAGAATTGACAATTGTTAAAATTAGCTTGTCATTACGAACAATTAACAGCATAATTCTTCGTAATAGAATAAAGTTCTGCTAAAATGAACTATCCCACGTCTAAGTTTAATCAATCTCATTACATCACTCAGAAGATTATCTTCGATGCATTATTAATATATATCTATTTGAACTGCCTCGTTAGCCTAGTGGTCCTAAGCGCAACTGCTACTCTAGAGGTCTTGAGTTTGATTCCCAGATCGAGCGAAAAGTGTTATTGGGTTTTTCTATTTGAAATTCGCAGTAGCTGCTCGGAGTCAGGATCTGTTCGGTTAATGGCAATAGGCTCGCCCTCTATTACATGGGACCTAAACATACCGGCGAACTGTGGGTGTACATTGGTAGACGTCTGCCTATCCCTTTGGGTGAATACAGGCGTGATGGTATGTTATGTCTATTTGTTCTGGCTAATCTCCGAAACGGTTGGACAGATTTTGACAGATATTGGAACAGTAATATGCTGGTATTAGTTCTAACCCCCGACTCAAAAAGAGGGGTGTTATAAGTTTGACGTGTCTGTCTGTCTGTGGCACCGTAGCTCTTAAACGGGTGAACCGATTTTTTTTATTTGAAAGCAGGTTTCCTAGCGATGGTTCCTAGCTATGTTTTATCAAAATTGGTTCAGCAGTTTCAAGGTTATCTGCTCTTTTGTTAGCTGCGGTAGGGATCTTTGATCTTCTATCGGGGGTTACTTACAATTTTTAACAGACTTTAAAAATAAGGAAGTTATCAATTCGTCTGTATGTTTTTTTTTGTATGTGTGTTGCGCGATAACTCCGCAAATTATGAATCGATTTTGATGATCCTTTTTTGTTTGATAAGTCATACTTCAAAGGTGATCCCATATAAATTTTATCGAAATTGGTTCAGTAAAAGGTGATCCCATATAAATTTTATCGAAATCGGTTCAGTAGTTTGGTAAAAAAAAACTGAAAGAAATATGTCATCCAAGTAAAGGAATTAGCGTATTCTGCTTTCTTGTGACTTTTAAGTGGTGTCTTTTTAATTTACGTAATATAACTGTTCCTTCATGGACAAAAAAAAAACAAAAAGCTTTGGAAGTCGGTGGCTATAAAAAAAACGAACAGAACCAAAGCCACCGACATCCAAAGCTGTTTTATTTCCGGATGGGAAATCATCAAATGACTTCTCCCCTGAGCTCGTTGACTTCCAAAGCTAAAGTTATTCTTCACTTTTTAGTTATCGGAAAGTTGTGTTTTTTGTAAAAAAAAAATTATTAATTTTATTATTTTATTTACTAGAAATTCGATCAACCATCTTGTTTTAAACGGTTAGGTATTACGTCAGCGTATTGAAGTCGGAAATATCAATATAAATCCATTATCCACTATAAATAACATAAACCAATGCAGTCTTCCAATTCAGAGTAGAATTTCAAGTGGATTCCAAATAGCTGATGCCATAATTATACAACTGCCTCGTTGGCCTAGTGGTCTTAAGCGCGACTGCTACGCTAGAGGTCTTCGGTTCGATTCCCAGGTCGAGGAAAGTGTTATTGGGTTTTTCTATGACATTCTCAGTAGCAGCTCGGAGTTAGGATTTGTGCCCGGTTAATGCCAATAGGCTCGCCCCCTATTACATGGGACCTAAACATACCGGCGAACTGTGGGTGTACATTGGTACTCCTCTGCGTAACCCTTCAGGGAATACAGGCGTGAGGGTATGTATGTTTATGTTAAAAAAAAATTGCCCTACACTAGCAATTTCTCCTGTATCGTGGCTGCGTTTACAAACATATAAACTCACATACACGAACAGCCAGACCCGAACAACTATCTGTAGGTCATTAATATTTGCTCCGTGTGAGAATCGAACCCGCGACGCGCAGCATAGCAGCCACTAAGCTAACCGCGTCTTCATTTAAGTCGTAAACTGCTCTAATTTATTAATATAGTTAACTTAAAAAGGACAGGATGTGACAACTCCCGGAATTCATCAAGAAAAGTCAATTTTCTAAATATATTCTTATTTCCTGTCCATTACGAAATATTCCTAAAATGGCTACAAGAGATAATTGACAGTTCTGGAAGCTTCTGGGCTTACCTTTTGTTTGAAATAGTTGACTGCCTCGTTAGCCTAGTGGTCCTAAGCGTGACTGTTACGCTAGAGGTATTGGGTTCGATTCCCAGGTCGAGCAAAGTTGATTGGGTTTTTCTATGAAATTCTCAGTAGCAGCTCGGAGTTAGGATTTGTGCCCGGTTAATGGCATTAGGCTCGACCCCTATTACTTGGGACCTAAACATACTGACGAACTGTGGGTATACATTGGTACACCTCTGCCCAACCCTTAGGGCAATACAGTCGTGATGGTATGTTGTTGTTGTTGAAATAATTTCTCTTAGAGAGTATTGGGAAGGTAAAACATAAGCTTTTGCCCTGCAGTGGGACAAAATAGGCTTGAAATTAATCTATATATTACAAGCAATATACCACGATGCCACATACGTTGTGTTCCGTCTTTGGTTACTGCACCGCTCCTGTAGGTCGTAGCGTGATGTTCAATACGTATAAACCTGCCTCTTGAATCACTCTATCTATTGATGAAAACCGCATTAAAATATGTTACGTAGTTTTAAAGATCTAAGCGTACAGACGGCGGGAAGCGACTTTGTTTTATACTATGTAGAGATAATAAAGCTGAGGAGTAATTTTGTTTGTTTGTTTGTTTATACTCGTTAATCTCGGGAACTTGCAGTCAAATTGGAAAAAATATGTTTGTATATGATAGCTAAATTTATGAGGAATACTATAGGCTATATGACTTCATTCTACGACACACGGGAGCGGCGCAGTAACCAAATACGTCACTTAACGCGGGTGAAAAACAAAGATATAAAATTGTGGATTATAGGTTGGATCGTTTTGCCAGAATAAAGTTCAATTAAAGTGCAATCGTTAGTATGTTTATTACTTAATCAAGCCGTTATGGCTGAACGGATTTGGAAGCAATTTAATGCTAAATTATAATACATACTGAATTGCAACATCAATAATTTTTCCCGCAATAATATCCTCCCGACCAAATTTCGATCACGGCAGCCAATCTCAATGTAGACTAGCCACGTACGCAGGAGATATTATAGTGTACAAGTGTGTGCGCAAACACAAGTGCACTCCCTCTTCCCTCACTCTCATGGGACGCCAATCCGACACGACCGTTGAGAGATCAGGCGCAGGACCAGGCGACACGTGCTTTTACGGGGTGTGCCACACCACCAACTTCCAAACTCCGGACTGCTTCTGACGACTTCCCAATCGAAAAGTCCAATAACACTTTCCCTTACCTAGGAGTCGAAACCAGGACCTTTCCTTAACAGTCGCACTAGCGGCCACAAGACCAAAGTTTGGAAGCTGGTGGTGTGATACCCCCGTGTCTCGGAAAACACTTAAAAGCAGTTCGTCCTGCTCCTGATCTCTCCCCGGTCGTGTCGGATTGCCGTCCCATCGGATTATGAGAGTGAGGGAAGAGGGAATGCACCTGTGTTTGCGCACACACTTGTGCACTATAACATCTCCTGCATACGTGGCTATAGTCTTCATTAAGATTAGCTGCCATGACCGAAATCAGTCCGGAGAATATTATTAACATTACCGTTTTATAGAACGGGACTTCGCGCCATTTTTCTAGTCTCTCTAGTTCAAAAAAACCCAAATTATGATCGGATCAATAAAAATGAATGCATTTATATAACACCAATCCAATCGTAAATCATTCTTATTTCGAATTTGGAATCGTTAAGCCGCTGGAGTGTTGCCAGAATATAAAATGACCGCAATCATAGCAAACGGTGGAGGTTGGTAGTTATTCGATTTTTATTGCTTTTTATTCTTTTATGGTTGGTTTTATGTAACTTGAGATATCTTTTTTTTGGTACGCGGTGGAAATCCTCATAGACTTCTCACTTCGTGGGTGTGACGGAGAGGCATGCCGGACTCTTACCGGCCAAAACCACTGCGGTGTTCCACCACTGCGGGGGGTGTAAGATTCACATTAAGCATTCACCGCTCCCCCGACAGGCTTCGACCCGCAGTTCCTGAGCAGGTCCCTCCTCCCCGTGCAGCCATTTCCATCAAGGTCCTCAAATGGCGCGCGTGGAACACTGCGCCGCTCAATCGGGCCTTTCTGGTCGGATGACAGACCCCCCAAGTCCATCGCCTGCAGGCCACCTCTTATGGAGGCCGTTGATCGTTTTGCGTCCTTCTCGAGCGCCTGGTGCGTGTCCTCCAGGAAGAGAGAAGAGATGCGACTTCTCTGCCCCGCTCGGCCGCCTCCTTTGCCGACACGAATTCCTCGCAGAAGAAGCAACCCAGTCCCACTCGACCATTGATTTAACGACAGCCTTCACGAAGAGCTCAAGTACTACTACACACGCATAACACATACCATCACGCCTGTATTCCCCGGAGGGTTAGGCAGAGGTGTAACAATGTACACCCACAGTTCGCCGGTATGTTTTAGGTCCCATGTAATAGGGAGCGAGCCTATTGCCATTAACCGGGCACAAATCCTAACTCCGAGCTGTAGGAATCTAACCCAAGACCTCTAGCGTAGCAGTCGCACCTAGCACCACTAGGCTACCGAGGCAGTACTACTAAATACTACTAAATGTAAGTACTACTAAATGGAGACAAAGGAAGGTCTGTGGAAGATTTCTAAGTATTATAAATGCGAAAATATCCCTAAACAAATAATTTAACTGCGCAATCCCCTCATAATATTATTGTTTACGTTCCCACGATCGAACACTTGTTTAATCAAAACTTCTTTTATAATTTCCAATGTCAACCATTTTGTTTTTTGACGCGCCGTGACGTCAAACCACTTCCCGTCGCACTTACATTTTGAAATGTTTACGCGGGAGTTCTATTAATTTTTCGTTTACAAATTCGAGTGATGATAAATGTGGACATGTTTTAATTTATTATTTATCTAGCTGGAGAAATTTATATGTTTTTTTGAAGATAACATAACATAACATACCATCACGCCTATATTCCCCGAAGGGTTAGGCAGAGGTGTAACAATGTACACCCACAGTTCGCCGGTATGTTTAGGTCCCATGTAATAGGGGGCGAGCCTATTGCCATTAACCGGGCACAAATCCTAACTCCGAGCAGTAACTGAGAATTTCATAGAAAAACCCAATAACACTTTTTGCTCGACCTGGGAATCGAACCCAAGACCTCTAGCGTAGCAGTCGCGCTTAGGACCACTAGGCTAACGAGGCAGTTTTTTGAAAATTTATAGACTAAGTGACATGAAGCGGGCAAGTACCAATGCGACTTTTCCAATTCATATGTACTTACTAAGTTTATCTCGGACATCACTGACATCGGTGAAGGAAAACATCGTGAGGAAACTTGGACTTATAATGAATATAAGTCTGAAATCTTCAATCCGCCTTGAGTAAGCGTGGCGATCAATAATCGTGCCTTCTCTGTTTGAGAAGCTAACTGCCTCGTTGGCCTAGAGCAAAAAGTGTTATTGGGTTTTTCTATGAAATTCTCAGTAACAGCTCGGAGTTAGGATTTGTGCCCGGTTAATGGCAATAGGCTCGCCCCCTATTACATGGGACCTAAACATATCGGCGAACTGTGGGTGTACACTGTTACACCTCTGCCCAACCCTTCGGGGAATATAGGCGTGATGGTATGTGTTCTCTGTATGAAAAGAGGCCCTACAGTGGGACAATAATAAGCTGCTCTTATTATTATTTCTACATAGTATAAAACAAAGTCGCTTCCCGCCGTCTGTACGCTTAGATGTCTCAAACAACTAAACGGATTTTATCAATAGATAAAGTGATTCAAGAGAAAGGTTTATACGTATAGACCAAGAGCGAGAAAGTAAGTTTGTTTGTTACCTTTTCACGCCTAAACCACTGAACCGATCATCCTGAAAGTTTGCATATACGTTGTCAGGTGTACAGAAACGGACATAGGGTACCTTTCATCCCGAAAAAAGTACTGTTCCCGAGGAAAACAACAATAACGTTCTTATAATAATAGATGGCGCTACGTGTCTTTCGAATCATGATTGAATTTTAAATATAACCGATGATTAAGTGGACGAAGTCGCGGGCAAAAAGCTAGTTTATCTAAATAAAGAAAAAAAAACACTAAACCATAAATACCAGGAAAGCATAGCCCACCAAGAGTTTCAATTCAAAAATCGAACCGCAGACGACGTTAAAAAAAAGCAATAAAATAAGCATGTGTGCGTGGAACAGTATTTAAAACCGGACGCCGGACGCGTCGGCTTTCCGTTAGATCAGCTGTTATTAAAAGCGTGGACTAGTGTTGTGCGTTACTTATCGATAGTTATCGGTTTTACTTATTAATATTTTTTTAATGTCGTTGGATGGCAAACAAGCCGTCGGTCCACCTGATGTTAAGTAGTCACCGATGCCTATAGACATCTGCAATACCAGAGGCCTTGCGAATGCGTTGCCATCCCAGAGACAAAGTTGAAATTAGTCATGTGCCTGTAATTACACCGGCACATATACCCTTCAAACCGGAACACAGCAACGCTGCTTTGCGGCAGAAATAGGTATGGTGGTAGTAAGAGCTCTACTACTGGATTTACAAGTCCGATGTTCACGTCCGAAGCCGCCAGGCCGTCGGAAACTGCCTCGGTAGCCTAGTGGTCCTAGGTGCGACTGCTACGCTAGAGGTCTTGGGTTCGATTCCCAGTTCGAGCAAAGTGTTATTGGGTTTTTCTATGAAAATCTCAGTAGCAGCTCGGAGTTAGGATTTGTGCCCGGTTAATGGCAATAGGCTCGCCCCCTATTACATGGGACCTAAACATACCGGCGAACAGTGGGTGTACATTATTACACCTCTGCCTAACCCTTCGGGGAATACAGCCGTGATGGTATGTTATGTTCACGTCGCCGGTTTTGTACTAATGCGACACTCGTCATGTCACAAACACGCATTTAATAATACGTAGTAAATAATGAATGATATAAATAGAAAGCAAACATAATAGTATAAATATAAACTACAAAGAGTATTGACATTACACGCATAAGTTTAAAAGATTTCCGTCCACGTGTTTATCCGTTCATTGGCTTATTAAAAACTAGCTTCTACTCGCGACTTCGTCCGTGTCAAATTCAAAGTCAAAGCATTTATTTCAATTAGACCATTTACAGAGACTTTTGAATTGTCAAGAAGTTACATTTAAAAGTTGAAGCTAGTTGCTCGTTCCAAAGCGTAGGTCTCTATGGAGAAGAACGAGCAAGAAACTCTACGGACACTCTTTTCTTCCAATTTGGTTTTTACAAAATCTTGGTTACAATGTTCTTGTTGCTTCTATATGTGAAAACAATGAAGATGAATATAAAACACTAGCGACCTGCCCGCGGCTTCGTCCGCGTGGTCTATTTCATCCGCGTTAAGTTACGTCTTTCGTTACTGCTCCGCTCCCGTGGGTCTTAGCGTGATGTTATATAGCCTATGTTACTAAGAAATAATGTAGCTATCTATTGGTGAGAAAATGGTTGAAATCGGTTCAGTAGTTTCGAAGCCTATTCGTTACAAACAAACAAACAAATCTACCTATATTATCTTACGGGAACCGTACATTTTTCGGGATAAAAAGTATCCTATGTGTTATTCCACACTACAATGTGTTATAAAAAGAATGGAATGGAGGATTGAGACAACTCTTATTATTAGTTCTGAAAATTACTTTCGCAATTTCCGCTTGAACGCATATCAGCTGGTGGCTGTCCTGATATCAAGAGGGAGCGCATTCCGAAGAGTAATAGCCAGAATACGAAAGAAAAAACAAATGAAATCTGACGTATAAGGGACAGTTTTTTTTTTTTTTTTTGGTGTGTGGGAAATCATCAAATAACTTCTCCCGCCCTGGGCGGGGCGGGAGGGAGTGTCAGACTTTTACTGACTAAAACCCACCCATGTTCCTTCTTGTGCCCTTTGCGTTCCGGGGGCGCGGTATCTCTTGCGAACAACCCGCAGCCCCGGCAGGCATCGGCCCTCAGTGGCCCCTTCCTTTTGCTGACATCTCTTTGAGGCGCGCGTGGAACACGAACGCGCCGTCGACACGGCCTGTCGTTATGCAACGTATGGACGGTGAGCTACCCATTGCTCACCGTCCACAGGCCAGTATCTACGGTGGCCGGGAGTCGTCTCGCGATAAGGGACAGTTAAGAAAAAGAAAAAATATTAAGTGCATACTTCAATCTATCTCAGTGCCAAATTGCATCCAGATCCGTTCAGCCGTTTAAGCGTGAAAGAGTATAAACATCCATTATCCATTTTGATTTATTTAAAAAAAAAAAAAAAAATTTAAAAACGTTGCCCCACTCTAGGAATTTCTCCTGTATCGTGGGTGCGTTTACAAACATATAAACTCACATACACAAACAGCCAGACCCGGAACAACTATCTGTAGCTGTATCTGTAGCTGTAACTACTTGTTCCGTGCGGGAATCGAACCCGCGACACGCAGCGCAGCAGCCAATTGCTCAGCCACTGCACCAACCGTGCCGTCAAACTAATTAATCGACAAATTAATTAGTGGGACTAGTTTCTGTCCGTGAATGTCCGCCTAATTCTTGTTCTGAAATAAAATTCTTAGTTACCCCTTATTACATCAGCTATCTGCTAGTAAAAGTCCGGTCAAAATCGGTCCAGCCTTTTCTGAGATTAGCTGGAACCAACAGACAGACAGAGAAAACTTAAAAAAAATATTTTTTTATGTTAGTACCGTATATACTTTCATATGCATTTAGTGAAAAGCTTGTAATTTGAAATTACAAACAGATCCTTCAATTTTATTTATTTGTATAGAGATAAGGATAGATTATTATTATTAATTATTATATAAAATTAAATATATATATAATTAAATATTAAATAATATATTATCATTATTGATTATTAGATTATTATTAGGATTAGATTTCTCAGTAGCAGCTCGGAGTTCGGATTTGTGCCCGGTTAATAGCAATAGGCTCGCCCCCTATTACATGGGACCTAAACATACCGGCGAACTGTGGGTGTACTTTGGTACACCTCGGCCTAACCCTGCGGGGAATACAGGCGTGATGGTATGTAGATAAGGATAGATTGTTTTGTTTCTCTGTATTTAAAATAAATGCAACACTACAGAGGCATCCAATCGTGGCCGCCCCGTACTATAAATAAATGTCAAACGAATTTCAATCGTAAATTAGGTTAAAAATAAGTCACATTTTGGCAGACTAGTGATTTATACAGTAATATAAAAACAAGCTGAAGAGATTTTATGTGTGTTTGTTTAGACGCGCTAATCTCAAGAACTACCAATCGGATTGCAATAAATTCTTTTTGTATATCATAGCCAGATTCATGAGGAATAGTAAAGGCTATATAACATCACGCTACGATACACGGGAGCCAAGCAGTAACCAAAGACGTAACTTCACGCGTGTGAAATAAGCCACGCGGACGAAGTCGTGGGCAGCTCGCAAATTCTATGAAAGTATATACGGTACTACCATACAGTAATATAATAACTAGTTGAAGATATGTTTTGTGTGTTTGTTTAGACGCGTTAATGTCAAGAATTGGCAGTCGGATTAAAAAAAAAATAATATGATAACCAGATTCATAAGGAATAGTAAAGGCTATGAATAACATCACGCTACGAATTAAAAGAGGGGACATTTTAATTCGTAGCGTGATGTTATATAGCCTTTCTCTCTAACAAATCTTCAACTTGTTATTATATTACTGTACTAGCTGTTGCCCGCGACTTCGTTCGCGTTCACTATTTTATTGGTTTCAATTTTGTTTTCGGATATAAACCTCTTTTCTTTTAAATTTAAATTAAAAAAAAAAACAAAAAAATAGCCTAAGTTACTTCTTATAACATCAACTATCTGCTAGTGAAAGTCCCGTCAAAATCGGTCCAGCCGTTTCGGTGATAAGCCCGAACAAACAGACATACAGACAAAAATTTTAAAAATTGATTTTCAATTTTATTTTTTTGTATAGATTTATTTACTTTTACTCATCATCATCATCTTCCTGCCCTTATCTTATCGTTCTTAAACAACACTACCCCACCTCCATCGATATGCATCTGACCAATAAATCAAGCGCATCTCTCAACAGACTACTTTCCTTGCGCGCGCATACATCGAAGTTATATTTAGTCAAGACACTGACCTTTGCTTTTTATGGATGCAGGCGTCAGTTCGGTTCTAAATGTACTGTTTTTATTAATATAACATCACGCCCTGTTCTTAACAAAGAAGTCAGCAGAAGATTTAATATACAGTACGTTAATTAACGAGAGGCATTCTCTTCAACCGGTAATAAAAGAGAGTGTATATAAAAAATAGTTCCATCCAAATTAACAATGTTTGTATTTTTTAAATAGCCCAAATATAATAAACGGTATTGCGGTAAGGAGACGGTGGGGTCTGTGCTTGTCTGGGGTAGTTACAAATCAAAATAACTGAAAAAATAAGTCATCCAACACACACCATCACGCCTGTATTCCCCGAAGGGTTAGGCAGAGGTGTACCAATGTACACACACAGTTCGCCGGTATGTTTAGGTCCCATGTAATAGGGGGCGAGCTTATTGCCATTAACCGGGTACAAATCCTAACTCCGAGCTGCTACTGAGAAATTCCATAGAAAAACCCAATAACACTTTTTGCTCGACCTGGGAATCGGACCCAAGACCACTAAGCTACCGAGGCAGTTATGTCATCCAACTAAACGAGTATGCATATTCTGCTTTCTTGTGGCTTTTAAGTGGTGTCTTGTTAATGTACGCAGTATAACTGTTTCTTCATGGATTTGGATGACAGGAACTAGATACCAAAAAAGCGAGAAATAAAAAACCTTTTTTTACAAAAAAATACGTTTTGGAAGTCGGTGGCAATACAAAACAACAAACAGAAACAAAGCCGCCGACTTCCAAAACTAAAGTTATTTTTCACTTTGTAGTTTTTGAAAGCGGTTGTGATAACCAGGGGTAAGCTGAAAAGAATCCTTAGCTACAGCGATTTTTTCCTGCTTACCCCTGCGCGCAATACAAGCGTGATGATTCACATCAAAACACCCAAATCGGTTATTTTGAAAAGGTCCTCCACAAATTTAACTAGAATATTGGTTTCTGAACCGTTGCCAATACATATCTGGCCTTGCCTTGTTTTGTTTACTTCATTATCCCGTCCTATATCCTCTTTACGTAATACAAACTGCTGTGCGTGGGGTCCTGGGTTCGATTCCAAGGTCGGGCAAAGTGTAATTCGGTTTTTCTCAGTAGCAGCCAGGAATTTGACCGTGAAACCCCCGTACTTCGGAATGCACGTAGAAGGATCTTTGACAGTCGTTACGGATAATCAGAAGCCAGGAAGTCTGACAACCAGTCTAACCAAGAGGTATCGTGTTGCCCAGTAACTGTATTGTTGAGGTCAGATAGGCAGTCGCTCCATGTAGAACACTGGTATTCAGCTGCATCCGGTTAGACTGGAAGCCGACCCCAATTATAATCTCACTGCAGAGCAAGAAACAAACAAAAACGCGTGAATTTATGTACACTGTACTGCCTCGTTAGCCTATGACTAAGTGCGACTGCTACGCTAGAGGTCTGGGGCTCGATTCCCAGGTCGAGCAAAAAGTGTTATCGGATTTTTCTATGAAATTCTCAGTAGCAACTCGGAGTTGGGATTTGTGCCTGGTTAATGGCAACAGGCTCGCCCCCTATTACATGGGACCTAAAACATACCGGCGAACTGTGGGTGTACATTGGTACACCTCTGCCTAACCCTCCGGGGAATACAGCAAAAAAAAACTCAATAACGTTTGCTCGACTTGTGAATGGAATCCAAGGCCTCTAGCGTAGCAGACGCGCTGAGGACCACTAGGCTAACGAGGCAGTTACTACTACAACCAGATATGGAGTCCTACGAAACTATTATTAATTGTCACTGAAATGTTGACATTACAAACACCGTCAAGTCACTGCTACATTTTTACAACATGACATACATCGCTTATGCCAAAATTTTTACGTAAAATACTTGTGATGTAATCGCAGACGGAAATTAGTTGTTGTGACGTGAATTGACAAGACTGTGTAGGATTGGAACCATTACGTAATGTGACGTGAGGAAATATATACCACCATCATACCATCACGCCTGTATTCCCCGAAGGGTTAGGCAGAGATGTAACAATGTACACCCACGTTTCGCCGGTATGTTAAGGTCCCATGTAATAGGGGGCGAGCCTATTGCCATTAACCGGGCACAAATCCTAACTCCTAACTGCTACTGAGAATTTTGACATTAACAAATAAAACACTTTGCTCGACCTGGAAATCGAACCCAAGACCTCCAGCATGCCGGGGCTGCGGATTGTTCGTAAGATATACCGCGCCCCCGGAACGCAAAGGGCACAAGAAGGAACATGGGTGGGTATTAGTCAGTAAAAGTCTGACACTCCTTCCCGCCACGCCCAGGGCGGGAGAAGTTACTTGATGACTTCCTACACACCAAAAAAAAAAAAAAGACCTCCAGCATAGCAGTCGCGCTTAGGACCACTAGGCTGCCGAGGCAGTTCAAAATTCAGTCGAATAAAAACGCGGGTTTTATCTAGTAACCTCGTAAATCTGCTCATTAATTATTAAACTTTCACACGCACGCTGTCTGTTTGTAAGTTTTTGCTAAAACATCTCGGAAATGTTTTTTACATTAAACAGCTTTTTCTAAAAGTACCAGGATAGCATGAATTATTATAATGTTTACAAGAATAAATGGTAACAGGCAACGCACCCGTTAAATGTAGCTTTTACGTGTATATTTATGTGAATACATATAATTATTTACTTTTATTCTGCCGTGTTGAGCGATTTTTGGTATGGGCAAAACTTATAGGTTCCTGTTACTGAATCCTAATGTGACAGCGTCACTGACTTGCCCGTGGACCCCGTCACCGGCTTGCTAATGCGACGTTTTGTTGTTTGAAACCTGATTTTTATTAGAAACGTTGTCCTTAATAAGAATGTTGACGACACGGTTGGCGCAGTGGCCGAGCGATCGACTGCTGCGCTGCGTGTCGCGGGTTCGATTCCCGCACGTAACAAATATTTGTATGACCTACAGATAGTTGTACCGGGTCTGGCTGTTTGTGTATGTGAGATTATATGTTTGTAAACGCACCCACGATACAGGAGAAATTCCACGTGTGGGGCAACGTTTTTTAAAAAAAATAAAAAAAAATGTCTCCTGTATCGTGGATGCGTTTACAAACATATAAACTCACATACACAAACTGACCGGAATAACTACCTGTAAGCCATACAAATATTTGTTCTATGCGCTTATCGGACCTACAACACACAGCGCATCAGCCAATCGCTTTACCACGGCGCCACCAGCCGTTTCCTTAACTTACATTACGTATACAAAGAACGCATGTATAGTACGCCCCCGGTATCGAACCGACAACCACATGCATTAGAGGCAGGCGCCTTAACGACTAAGCCATCACGACAGTCAAAATAAAACGTAAAAAAACCGCACAACTGCACTAAATCAACAAAAAAAATACAGCAACCATTTATATTTATGTGATAGTCAATATATTACAGTTTATCCACCGACCAGTCGGTGCGACAACGCCGTGGTAGACGGTCATGAAAACACCCGGCCGCCATGTTTAATTTCTTCAAGAGGAAAGGCGGGAAACCCGAGGCCGCGCCGGCAACAGCCGACGACACCCGAAAGCTCCCGAACCCCGACCATACAAAATTAACATCAGTTACCGCGCGCGCGCAACGAAACGACACAGAGCACGAAACATTCAACACAATACGTAAAGATGTAGTGAATTTACTTTTACCTGAAACTGATTATAATAACCAGAAGACTGGCGTGGGAGCGATACTACAAATTATGGCGGGGAAAAGGAAGAAAGGAAAACGAAGGAACGTTCGCACGGAGTCTTGCCGCGTAAGCCCCATGAAAGAGACAAGCGTATTGCAAAGGAGCAACTCTGACCGAAAAGCGAATGACGTAGCAATACCCACACAAGCCAAAAATACATCAGACGATGCGGACTTCGTCAAAGCTTTGGTGCTGCAGAAATATTCTAAGCGAAACGACAATAAGGAACACGTGTCTCTGGTGTACGTTAACGAACCAGAATTGGATGAAAAAAAACATGCGGAGGCATTACTACGAGAGATCGCGCGCACTATAGACTGTACCGTCGAAAAAATAAATGAAAGCAAACAAATGGGAGGTACGGACAGCAAGATTGATAGCAGCGAACCTCTATACGAAAGTATTGACGATCGGAACTTAAATTATAGAAACGAATTGAAAGGTGAATTAGATAAACTATTAAATGCAGACGGAGATAATAACAGTTTGGAACCAGAAAGTGATTCACCAGGAATATCAAAGAAATCTAACTTAAAACCTCCTAAATCAGACACAGAAGCCTGTTCCGACGATGACCGGTCTGACTGTGGAAAAAAAAGAGTAACCTTCAGAAAACACATAGTCTTCGATGATGGAGAACAACAAACTGATGAAGAAGTCTGTTCATCCTTCGAATCCCTCTCCTCAGAAGACGAGGAATTCTTAGAAGATGCTGACGACATTATCTTCGCTGATAACACGACTGTTATCAACGTAAATGATTGTGAGAATGGCAACGAAGCTGTGACGATAAAGGTTGAGAGTCCAGAGATTTTGAAAAGGATTTCTAGTGATAACAGTGATAGTGGGTTTATAGAAATAGGAGATAGGAGTGAAGTGACTGATAAACTAGAGGAGTGTGAGGAAAGTGATAGTGAGAGTGGAGAGGAAGTTAGTGGGAGTGAAACGGAGGAAGAAATTATAGAGGAGATAATTGAAGAAGTTAGTATCTGTGAGCCGTTTGTTCTTGGAAATAATAAGAAGCCTACAGACGACCAGTAAGTAGCGTTTGTATTTTTTATATCTGGAGTGTTATTTTGTTTGACGACTTCTTCAGTGAAATTCTCTGTTGTATCAGCCTAGCTATGTCAGTTACGTCTTTGGTTGCTGCTCCGCTCCTGTGCGACATAGCGTGATGTTATATAGTCTATGTTACTTAGAAACTGCATCGGTAGCCTAGTGGTCCTAAACGCGACTGCTACGCTAGAGGTCTTGGGTTCGATTCCCAGGTCGAGCAAAAAGTGTTATTGGGTTTTTCTATGAAATTCTCAATAGCAGCTCGGAGTTAGGATTAGTGCCACGTTAATGGCAATAGGCTCGCCTCCTGTTACATAGGACCTAAATATACCGGTGAACTGTAAGTGTACATAGGTACACCTCTGCCTAACCCTTCGGGGTGTACAGGCGTGATGGTATGTTATGTTACTTTGTAATCATTTTTAATTATTATTTATTTATTTCCTTACAACTCATAAGACTACATCATTACTGTCCTTGACCTAATGCGACAGTATAGATATTAATTACCTAATACTTAAAATAATCTAAATATGTATTATTTATTTACTACGAATATTATTCAAATAAAAAATAATTACTTATTTTACATGAGACCATGGGAGTTAGGATTTGTGCCCGGTTAATGTCAATAGGCTCGCCCCCTATTACATAGGACCTAAACATACCGGCGAACTGTGGGTGTACATTGGTACATCTCTGCCTAACCCTTCGGGGAATATAGGCGTGATGGTATGTGTTACTTATTTATCCTTATATACCTAACAAGAAACATAATGCTATGCTATGGTAACCTTACATAACTAACAACATTGATTGGAACCCTAAATGATGTTGCTATCTATTGGTGAAAAAATCCCTACCGCAGCTAACAAAAGAGCTGATAACTTTAAAACCGCTGAACCGATTTCCATCAAACCAAGCTAAGAACACTCCACAGACAGACACACACACACAGAGAGACAAACTTATAACACCCTGTCGTTTGTGCGTCGGGGGTTAAAAATGATTAAAATACCAAAAATTAAAAATTTTAAGTAACCCCCCACAGAAAAAAATCTCTACCATAGCTAACGAAAGAGCTGATAACTTTGAAACCGCTGAACCGATTTCCATCAAACATAGCTAAGAACACTCCCGACTAATTCACCTTCCAAACACAAAAAACAAAATCAAAATCGGTTCATGCGTTCGGGAGCTACAGACACGTCAAAATTTAAACACCCCGTCGTTTGTGCGTCGGGGGTTAAAAATGATTAAAATCGGTCCAGCAGTTTCGGAGCCTATTCGGTACAAACAAACAAAAAGATCTTACCTCTTTATAATATAAGTATGGATAACAATGCCAATGAGTTGGCAATCTTGGTCTCAATATTATTATTTTCTTTGTCATTTGAAATAAATTAAGCTTCTTTTGTTGACTGTTACAAATCGCGTGATACAATGGAACAGCTGATTATGTGATTATTTTTCTAGTACTACGCGTAGGTGAATATAAATCTATGCTAATATTTTAATGCGAATGTAAGTCTGTCTGTAACCTTCTAACGGCAAAACTACTGGACCGAACATAATCTATACGAATAAATATATATATTTTTTTTTGTGGTTGGGAAATCATCAAATAACTTCTCCCGCCCTGGGCGGGGCGGGAGGGAGTGTCAGACTTTTACTGGCTAAAACCCACCCATGTTCCTTCTTGTGCCCTTTGCGTTCCGGGGGCGCGGTGTCTCTTACGAACAATCCGCAGCCCCGGCAGGCATGGGCCCTCAGTGGCCCCTTCCTTTTGCTGACATCTCTTTGAGGCGCGCGTGGAACACGAACGCGCCGTCGACACGGCCTGTCGTTATGCAACGCAAGGACGGTGAGCTACCCATTGTTCGCCGTCCACAGGCCCGTATCTACGGACGCCGGGAGTCGTCTCGCGGAATAAATATAATTAAAGTGTCTCTTTTTAAGACCCTTTCGATTTATACATTGGATTAAATTTAACATAACATACCATCACGCCTGTATTCCCCGGAAGGTTAGGCAGAGGTGTACCAGTGTACACCCACAGTTCGCCGGTATGTTTTAGGTCCCATGTAATAGCGGGCGAGCCTATTGCCATTAACCGGGCACAAATCCTAACTCCGAGCTGCTACTGAGAATTTCATAGAAAAACCCAATAACACTTTTTGCTTGACCTGGGAATCGAACCCAAGACCTCTAGCGTAGCAGTCGCGCTTAGGACCACTAGGCTACCGAGGCAGTTCATACATTTTTTTATACTCTTTTTTAAGATTTTTTTTTAAGATTTTCTTTTTTAAGATTAAATATTTGTAGGTAATTATTTTCTTTGAACCCTTGACAATACACTCAAATTTTTTCAGGCTTGTCATATGTACCAATACGCCAGACTATGAGACAAAAAATATGTATTTTACGGTGTCCTGCGTTCGGATAGCCCCTTAAGCCACCACTCAAAAAGAGAAGAGTTATAAGTTTGACGTGTCTGTCTGCCTGTGGCACCGTAGCTCTTAAACGGGTGAACAGATTTGGATGCGGTTTCTTTATTTGAAAGCAGGTTTCCTAGCGATGGTTCTTAGATATGTTTTATCAAAATCGGGTCAGCCGTTTCAAGGTTATCAGCTCTTTTGTTAGCTGCGGTAGCGAGATTTGTTCTTCTGCCGACAACGGTAATAATGTTTGTAATTTTATTACATGTTAACGTCCAAATAAAAGCATACTAATGTTCACACGTTACTTATGAGATAAACATGATTTAAAATTGTTCTGTTTGTTAGTTCCGGCTGAGCTCCGAAACAACAAGACCGATTTTGACGGAAATTTGCTGAACTGTTTTAACTTAGGATAAAAAAATTTATAACCGACGTTCACGCGGTCAAAGTTGCGAGCGTAACTTAGTCCATACTATATCAATATAATTAAAACACAAAATTAAAAATGTTATTTTACCACGGACAGAAAAATAAACTTCCCTACCGCAGCTAACAAAAGAGCCGATAACTTTGAAACCGCTGAACCGATTTCCATCAAACATAGCTGAGAACACTCCCGACTAATTACCCTTTCGAACACAATAAACTAAATGAAAAACTGTTCATGCGTTCGGGAGCTACGATGCCACAGACAGACCCACACACACGTACACACACATAGAGAGACACGTCAAACTTATAACACCCCGTCGTTTTTGCTTCGGGAGTTAAAAATAATATTGCTGAGTAACTTACTGCAATAGCCTTCTGACAATCTACAGTAATATTATAAAGAGGACAGATTTTTATGTTTGTTACGAGTAGGCTCCTAAACTACTAAACCGATTCAAAAAATTATTTCAAATATAGATAGCTACATTATTTCCAAGTAAAGTCAAAGTCAAAACATTTATTTCAATTAGACCATTTACAGGCACTTTTGAATTGTCAAGAAGTTACTCACACAAAAAGTTGAAGCTAGTTGCTCGTTCCAAAACGTAGGTCTCTATGGAGAAGAACGAGCAAGAAACTCCATGGACACTCTTTTCAAATTGGTTTTTACAAAATCTTGGTTACAATTTTCTTGTTGCTTCTACATGTGAAAACAATGAAGTTGAATATAAAACAATAAAAAAAAATATGATAATAATAGTACTAAAGATGTAAGCCATGGCAGTTTAGAGATGACCAATCCCAACTGACAGCGTCCGTTCACGAACATGACGCGAGGATCAGCACCACTTAGCTCAACCATCATGAAGGGAACCAAATGATCCAACCCACGCGCCACCATCAGCGACATAGACTATAGAACATCACGCTACGACGCACGAGAGCGGAGCAGTAACGAAAGACGTAACTTAACGCTGGTGAATTGAGCCTTGCGGAAGTTAAAACATATTTTTGAAAAGAACCAGCAGGAATTTCCTTAGTTCTTACAAACCAACCAATTTAAACCTTTTATATTATCTTCATAGATTACTGAAATCCTTGAAACACGAGGAAATCACTCTCTCTCTCTCTATCTACTCATGTTAGAAACATACGCAATTTATAATCTGTGTTAACAAAAGTTGGCTGGACATCACATCATCTTACGCATTTAATTTTAAAAGTGATACGCATATTGAAATTCACGTGTCGATGTGTGTCAATATTGATTTATAAGCCACGTGTCTATATTCCCCGCCTACTACACCCCCTATTACATAGGGCCAAAAACATACCGTCGAACTGTTGGCTTACATTGGCACCTCTGCCTAACCCTTCGGGGAATACAGGCGTGACGATAACAGCGTGTAAAATAAATAAAGATTGATATCATCAGGGAAAAACGCCAATACTAATGAGAAATCATAATCCCGCCAATAACAGAAAAACATTTTCAGAAACATGTTTTTGAAAACTATATTGCTAATTCTTAGTACAACACATTGAACTGGAATGCGTTGCAAGGTTACCGGATCAATTTCACATTTTAGATAAATATTTAATATTCCACATTGATTCGATAAATAATTTTTCATATGGAGTGTAAAAAGATACGTTACATTTTTAAACATTTAGGTGGCAAACAAGCCGACGCGGCAGCCAATCTGATGTTAAGTGGTCACCGCTGCCAATAGACATCTGCAATACCAGAGGCCTTGCTAATGCGTTGCCATCCCAGAGACAAAGTTGAAATGTGTCATGTGCCTGTAACTACACCGGCACCTATACCCTTCAAACCGGAACACAGGATAGCTTTGCGGCAGAAATAGGTATGGTGGTAGTACTTCCCCGGACGAGCTCCTTCACAAAGAGCTCTACCCTTCAGGTATGAGTGCTGGTGTAGTTACAGGCACATGACACATTTCAACTTTGTCTCTGGGATGGCAACACATCTGCAAGGCCTCTGGTATTGCAGATGTCTATAGGCAGCGGTGACTACTTAACATCAGGTGGACCGTCGGCTTGTTTGCCATCCAATGACATTAAAAAAATGCACGCGTAAGCTCAATGTTCATACTGTTGGCAGTACAAGGATCATGGGGGTATTTATATTAAAACATTCAAAACTAGTTTTCATAAAAAATATGCTGGAAATACTTTCACTTTCAATAGCTCCGTAACCAGAAGGCTCCCAGGTATGATGCAGAACGAAAAAAATGATCTCAATGATGAGAAGAACGTGTAACTGTCGGCTTCGAGAAGTGTCTATTTCACCTTTTATGCGTCTAAATATCTGACCTCTGATGATGGTGAATTTTGTTATTGTTCCCGTCCATTTGAGAGGAGTGAGTAAGCGGAGCGGAGTGAGGTAGTCGTGCATAGCACTGTAGCGGAGTATCCCTATTCACTGAAGCATGAACGACGTAAATTAAAACGAATTTTATTAGTTACAGCGTCAAGTCGCATCAAATTACGCCTTTGGTTACTGCTCCGCTCCCGTGTATCGTAGCGTGACGTTTTATACCCCATACGATTCCTCATGAATCTAGCTATCACTTACAAAAAGATTTTTTCTAATCCGACGGCTAGTTCCGGAGATTTGGGCGTTTAAACAAAAACATAAACAAAAACACTTTAGCTTGATTATTTAGTATAAAATTATAGATGTTTCATTAGCCGCCATTGGCATGGCTGTCGTTCGAAGATCTTTGACAGTCGTTACGGATAATCAGAAGCCAGGAAATCTGACAACCAGTCTAGCCAAGAGGTATCGTGTTGCCCAGTAACTGGGTTGTGAAGGTTTGATAGGCAGTCGCTAGTCCATGTAAAACACTGGTATTCAGCTGCATCCGTTTAGACAGTAAGCCGACCCGACATAGTTGGGAAAAGGCTAGGTAGATATAACTGCCTTGGTAGCGTAGTGGTCCTAAGCGCGACTGCTACGCTAGAGGTCTTGGGTTCGATTCCCAGGTCGAGCAAAAAGTGTTATTGGGTTTTTCTATGAGATTCTCAGTAGCAGCTCGGAGTTGGGATTTGTGCCCGGTAAATGGCAATAGGCTCGCCCCCTATTACATGGGACCTAAACATACCGGCGAACTGTGGGAGTACATTGTTACACCTCTGCCTAACCCCTCGGGAAATACAGGCGTGATGGTATGTTAGATATAATACCTACGCACATGCATAAACTCACGCCTTTTTCCCATGGGGTTAGGCAGAAACCACAGAACGCTACCTGCTACGATCCACATGCTCATTCCGCCGCGTCCACGTTCATACATCTGGTCATACAAGTAGGTAGATATAATATTATGTTTTATAAGCTTCCAATTTCTCTGCTTGACTTCGCTCAAGTGAACAGACAACGTAAAGATGTACTTTTACACAAGCAATTATTGCATTTTCTGTCTCGTCTATTCTTGTAACAACTGTCAAAGATCTACGAATGAAAGCCGGGACCAACGGCGTTACGTGCGCACCGAGACACGGGGGTGTCACACCTCCAACTTCTAAACTCCAGGCCGCTAATGCGAAATTCCTTATAGAAAAAATCAATAACACCAGAGTCGTTTTGAAAATCCAACTGTTAGCCACCAGCGCGCCGGCCGCAAACCGTCACCTATTTAACCGACGAACAAAAGAGTGGTTCTCGATTCGTCATGTATTTTTTTTAATGTTTGACCACGCTAAACTTCCTATAGTGTAGTCCAATTTTGATGATTCTTTTTTATTGGATAGGATATACCTAAAAGTTGGTCAGTTGGAATACCGTGTTGGTCAAGTGGTCGCAAGCGCGACTGATGAGCACGGGGTCCTGGGTTCGATTCCCGGGTCGGGCAAAAATTGTTATTGAGTTTTTCCATTACGAATTTCTCAGTAGCAGCCCGGAGTTTGGAAGTTGGTGGTGTGACACCCCCGTGCCTCGGAAAGCACGTAAAGCCGTTGGTCCCGGCTGTCATTCGTAGATCTTTGACAGTCGTTACGGATAGTCAGCAGCCAGAAAGTCTGACAACCAGTCTTTTCAAGAGGTATCGTGTTGCAAAGTAACTGGGTTGTGGACGTCAGATAGGCAGTCGCTCCATGTAAAACACTGGTATTCAGCTGCATCCGGTTAGACTGGAAGCCGACCCCAACATAGTTGGGAAAAGGCTAAGCAGATGATGATACGTAAAAGTTGGTCTCATTTTCTGTTTTTCATGTCTTTGTATCATTTGAAACCACGCTGTTATAATGAGCGATGGATGACCTTTAAGCCTAATAAACATAACATTACATATCATCACGCCTGTATTCCCTGAAGGGTTAGGCAGAGGTGTACCAATGTACACCTACAATTCGCCGGTATGTTTAGGTCCCATGTAATAGGAGGCGGGCCTATTGCCATTAACCATTACGTAGAAAAATCCAATAACACTTTTTGCTCGACCTGGGAATCGAACCCAAGACCTCTCGCGTAGCAGTCGCCCTTAGAACCACTAGGCTAACGAGGCAGTTCGAGGAAGCCTGAATTAACTGGCAGATTTTTAAGCTGAAGTAAATACCAGTTTCTAAGTTTATCTTGGACATCTCTGACGTCAGTGACGGAAAACATCGTGAGGAAACCTGGATAAATATAAGTCTGGAAACGCCAATCCGCCTTAAGCAAGCGTGGTGATCAATGCCCGTGCCTTCTCTTTATGAGAAGAGGCCTTTACCCTACAGTGGGACAATAATAGACTGATATTAAACACTAGTTTTCCCCATTTTGGAGCTAATAACCTTCCCAAGTTCAAAAACTATGATCTTACAATATTTACAGTATCATATATCGAAATATTGTGTACAAATTACAAAGTCGACACTGTATATTTATTTTCGCGCGCATTTATGACGTTTCAAGGACGCCATATTGGCGTTTGACGCACGTAGTGAGTCATGCGCGTTCTAAATTTGAAACAAAGAAAGTTTGTGGAGTACGTTAGTGAAATACTTTGTTTAAATAATTATAGGTTAATGACTATGAAGGTTACATGGTATTTTCATGGTTAGAATATTTATTTATTTACCAGGACCTGCGTCTTCTCCTTCTTAAATGTCGGATTTCGGCGGGAGTTTTAATTTCTTTACGCGATCCCTAATTATTTTTCTAAAAAAGAGGCAACCGCCTTCAAGGACTCACACCACTTAGAAGTCACAAGAAATCAGAATACGCTAATTCGTTTACTTGGATGACATGATTTTTTCAGATTATAATTTCTTTTACCAAACTACTTAACCAATTTCAAACTATCAAACAAGCCTACCGGGGCTGCGGGTGCCTGCCGGGGCTGCGGGTTGTTCGAAAGAGATACCGCGCCCCCGGAACGCAAAGGGCACAAGAAGGAACATGGGTGGGTTTTAGTCGGTAAAAGACTGACACTCCCTTCCGCCCCGACCAGGGCGGGAGAAGTTATTCCATCACGTCTGTATTCCCCACAGGGTTAGGCAGAGGTGTAACAATGTACACCCAAAGTTCGGTGTGTTTAGGTCCCATGTAATAGGGGGCGAGCCTATTGCCATTAACCGGGCACAAATCCTAACTCCGAGTTGCTACTGAGAATTTCATAGAAAAACTCAATAACACTTTTTGCTCGACCTGGGAATAGAACCCAAGACCTCTAGCGTAGCAGTCGAACTTAGGACCACTAGGATACCGACGCTGTTCTGCCTAAAATATTTCATAAATAAATTTTCGAAGCAAAGTCATTACGGAACCACGTTTCTTGATTTGTTCGCCGTAAAAATGTCCGCAGTGAGGTTATTTAAATGAAATATTATAGTTTTATAGGAAACAGATATTTGTTAGACATAACATGCTTTAGTAAATGGGAACACAACATGGTGGACATTTATCGTTCTGATATTTTTGGTGACAGACTTGAGAGACACTTGAGCAAACCCACTTGCACGTGCAAAGACATTTGCACAAATGCAACTTGCTTGCATAGGTACCTACATAAAATATTTCTGTTTGCAGATAAATGGACGCAGATTTTATTGGCATGTCAGAAATACTCTGAGAAGAATATATGAAAGGGATTTTTTTTTTGGGGGGGGGGGGTGGGAAATCATTAAATAACTTCTCCCGCCCCGGGCGGGGCGGGAGGGAGTGTCAGACTTTTACTGACTAAAACCCACCCATGTTCCTTCTTGTGCCCTTTGCGTTCCGGGGGCGCGGTATCTCTTACGAACAACCCGCAGCCCCGGCAGGCATCGGCCCTCAGTGGCCCCTTCCCTATGCTGACATCTCTTTGAGGCACGCGTGGAACACGAACGCGCCGTTGACACGGCCTGTCGTTATACAACGTAAGGACGGTGAGCTACCCATTGCTCACCGTCCACAGGCCAGTATCTACGGTGGCCGGGAGTCGTCTCGCGGCTCCCGACGTCCGGAATATGAAAGGGATGACTTTGTTTTATTAGATTTATTTGTGTATTCTGTTATATATTTTCCTATTCAACAGCTGTTTTAAGTGTTTTTAAATATAATAATTTTCTTTTTGTTCCACATAACATACCATCACGCCTGTATTCCCACACACACTACAATGTACACCCGCAGTACGCCGGTATATTTAGGTCCCATGTAAAAAGGGGCGAGCCTATTGCCATTAACCGGGCACAAATCCTAACTCCGAGCTGCTACTAAGAATTTTATAGAAAAACCCAATAACACTTTTTGCTCGTCCTGGGAATCGATCCCAAAACCTCTAGCGTAGCAGTCGCGCTTAGGACCACTGGGCTACCGAGGCATTTTGTTCCATTACGTTATTAAGACTGGCGGCATTGCCACGTTGGATGGCATTTAATTGATATCAATAAATTAACTGGTGTTATAAGTTTGACGTGTCTGTGTGTGTGTCTGTCTGTGGCATCGTAGCTCCCGAACGCATGAACCGATTTTGATTTTGTTTTTTTTGTTCGAAAGGTGAATTAGTCGAGAGTGTTCTAAGCTATGTTTGATGGAAATCGGTTCAGCGTTTTCAAAGTTATCAGCTATTTTGTTAACTGCGGTAGAGATATTTTTTTCTGTCGGTGGTTAGTTAACAATTTTTATTTTTTTCGAGTATGCATAACATCGCCTTGTATACAAAATGATTACTAAGTTTCAGTTTCCTGCAAAAGACGTGACTAGTGGCTAGTTATATTTAAATCATGTTTTAGGAAAACACCATTGTGAAAATATCAATGGAATAATATCTATATTTTGATAACAACATGTTGCAATACTAACTCGGAATTATTTGTAATAAACAATGCTTTTACCTACCTAGTTGCTACGTTAAGCGCGACTGCTACGCTAGAGGCATTGCGTTCGATTCCCAGGTCGAACAAAAAGTGTTATTGAGTTTTTCTATAAAATTTTCAATAGCAGCTCGGAGTTAGGAATTGTGCCCGGTTAATGGCAATAGGTTCGCCCCCTATTACATGGGACCTAAACGCACCAGCGAACTGTGGTGGACGTTGGTATACCTCTGCCTAACCCTTCGTTGACTACAGACTTGATGGTATGAGTGAATAACAATGACATAACCTCTTGCTGGATGCAGGCAGCGCAGGACCGGTCATTGTGGCTATCTTTAGGGGAGGCCTATGTCTAGCAGAGGACGAGGAGATGATGATGATGATTATAACAAAGCTGAAGAGAATTTTTGTTTGTTGGGTTAAACGCGCCAATCTCTAGAACTACCGGTCAGATTGGAAAACATCTTTTTAATAATGTAAGCCAAATTTTTGAGGCATACTTTCCATCACGTCTGTATTCCCCACAGGGTTAGGCAGAGGTGTAACAATGTACACCCAAAGTTCGGTGTGTTTAGGTCCCATGTAATAGGGGACGAGCCTATTACCGTTAACCGCGCACAAATCCTAACTCCGAGCTGCTACTGAGAATTTCATAGAAAAACCCAATAACACTTTTTGGTCGACCTGGGAATCGAACCCAAGACCTCTAGCGTAGCAACCGCGCTTAGGACCACTAAGCTACCGAGGGATAGTTTTGTTTTATCCGCTTTAAGTTACGTTTTTGGGGACTGTTCTGCTCCGGTGAGTCGTAGCGTGATGTTATAAAGCCTAAACTATCCCTCGTGAATCTGGCTATCATTTACAAAAAGATTTATTCCAATCCAACGGGTAGTTCCACATATTAGCGCATCAAAACCAACAAACTCTTGAGATTCGTTACATAAATAGACGTATGTATGTCCGCTCGTAACTACTTAACGGCTCAACTGATTTTGACAAAGGCTACGTCGTTATATTCGTGTAGTCAGAGTGTCCCTGATACAAAAATACAAAATGGCGAAATTTAAAATTAAAAAGTATAAAAAATAACAGTTCATTTACTTGAATAGATCTCGTCGAACTCGATCCACCAAGAAGGTCGGTAGCCCGATAAAAATTCCATCTTAAAATAAAAAAATAATAACAGCAAAGATAACCAGATGCACTTGAGGCATAGACGAATAAATCTAGGCTGAAACTCAAACGTAAACAGGGCTAGGCCGGTCTGACTAGATAATTCAAGTGGAAGTGTTCAATAGTAACTAATTTTAGGTCTATTTATTCCTATGTTTTTGGAAGATGTATGAAAACATTTTGGTAGTCTATCGATGTCTGAGAATCTTTGACCTGCCCATCAATTGATTTTTCAAAAATGAAAGTCATTTCCCAAAAAGAAAAACTGCATAAAAATCACGTTTGTTGTATGGGAGCCCCCTTAAATATTTATTTTATTCTGTTTTTTTTATAGCGGTAACAGAAATACATAATCTGTGAAAATTTCAACTGTCAAACTGTCACGGTACATGAGATACAGCCCGGTAACAAAGTCAAAGCATTTATTTCAATTAGACCATATACAGGCACTTTTGAATTGTCAAGAAGTTACATTTAAAAGTTGAAGCTAGTTGCTCGTTCCAAAGTGCAGGTCTCTATGGAGAAGAACGAGCAAGAAACTCCATGGAGACTCTTTTCTTCCAGTTTGGTTTTTACAAAATCTTGGTCACAATATTCTTGTTGCTTCTATATGTGAAAACAATGAAGATGAATATAAAACAATAAAAAAATAATAGTACTAAAGATGTAAGCCATGGCAGTTAAGAGATGACCAATCTCAACTGACACCGCCCGTTCACGAACATGACGCGTGCATCAGCCAGACGGACGGACGGACAGCGCAGTCTTAGTAATAGGGTCCCGTTTTACCCTTTACCTAAAAATACACGCACATGAGACAGTTCAACTTTGTCTCTGGGATGACAACTTATTTGCAAGGCCTCTGGTATTGCAGATGTCTATAGGCAGCGGTAACTACTTTTTTAACATCAGGTGGGCCGTCGCGTGTCGGCTTGTTTCCCATCCAATGATCATCATCTCCCTGCCCTTATCCCATATTACTTGGGGTCGGCGCAACACGTTTTCTTCTTCCATGCCGTCCTGTCAACCGTCATGCTATCGCTGACTCCCTTCTCTTTCATATCATTCTTCACGCAATCTATCCATCTTTTCCCATCCAATGATATTAAAAACAAATAATTACAGAGTTCTTCAATTCTTTTACAGGAAAACCCTCGTGACTCAGGAGTCGAAGTTCCAGTCACAAGTAGCATCATTAACAGAACTTGCAGACAGCAGATGTGACGAGTCCGAGAGAGCGAGAGAACTCATCTCCGCATATAGGAAAGAGATAGAAGCAAAGGACCAAGAGATTGAACGTGAGTCCTACTGTAAGGCGGTTCACGCACTGGCGAAGCGTTCCGCCGCGGGGCGCCTTAGGGTCAGTTCATACCGAGACGCGACGCGACGCGACGCGACGCTGCGCGCACATCGACTCAAGATATAATTTTATTTACTACACGAAAAGATACACGTGTGATGAAAGATACATGTGTATCTTTTCGTGTAATAAATAAAGTTATATTTTGAGTGCAATGTGCGCGCACGTCGCGTCGCGTCGCGTCTCGGTGTAATCTGACCCTTACAGGACACAAAAATCCCGCGCGAACACGCGTCGGCAGTGTGTGGTCCTAGACATGTTTTCTATTCAAATTGAAACTCTTGTATACGATTTTAAAAACTGCCTCCCCGCGCTACGCGTCGCGGTGCAGTGGGATAACCGCCTAATCCTACTATCCCACTTAATGTTACAGTAGCCGCCACGAGTCGTGAGCACAACCCTCAAGTTCATATTTAAGTTTTTAGGTTCCTTTCTTGGTCTTTTGGGGCGCTGACGCTGCACGCGATCGGTCCAACTGACAGACTAATCGAATACTTATATAATGCGCACTGCAAAGGAGTGGAACTCTCTAACCTTAATATCTTCAAAGTTAGAGTGAACAGGCTTCTTCTGGGTAAGCTCACTCCATCGTCGACTTCGTCTCTGTCACCTCTGACCTAGACTAGAGTACAGAGCTTACCTATCTATCTATACTAATATTATAAAGAGGAGAGATTTGTTTGTAACGAATAGGCTCCGAAACTACTGGACCGATTTTAACAATTTTTCACCAATAGATAGCTACATTATTCCTGAGTAACATAGGTTATATAACATCACGCTACGACACACGGGAGCGGAGCAGTAACCAAAGACGTTACTTAACGCGGCCAAAATAAGCCACGCGGACGAAGTCGCGGGCAGCTCGCTAAATCTACACAAATCAATAAAATTGAAGAGTCTGTTTGTAATTTTAAATTACAAGCTTTTCACTAAATGCACATGAAAGTATATACGGTACTAACATATAAAAAAAACATTTTTTTAAATTTTTGTCTGTCTGTTTGTCCCGGCTTATCTCCGAAACGGCTGGACCGATTTTGACGGGACTTCCACTTACAGATAGCTAATGTTACAAGAAGTAACTTAGGCTATTTTTATGTTATGCAAAAACAAAATTGAAACCAATAAAATTGTGAACGCGAGCAAAGTCGCGGGCAACAGCTAGTCTCCAATAAAAAAAAAATAAACTACCAAAAACAAATTGAAAAAAAAAAAACATTGAATGAACTAAGACGAATAATTTCGCAATGCCCCACGCCAGTGTAAACTTTGCGCTTAGAATCCCTGGCTCCACGCCAGACGCGAGACGCTCCCAACTTTCTTCTGCGTGGGTCATTAGATAGCATCGTGTGTCATTCTGACTCAGTCCTCATTACAGTGATGAGTATTTCATTCTTTGTTTACGGACATTCGCTACTTAAAACATGCTGATGAAATTGTGATTCTCAGAATGTAGCGATGGCGTTTATTTTCGGGGGGAACGAGAGTTTTCTTGCATTGTTTTGTGCGAGGTTGAACATCTGCATCGTTCTTTTTTGGGTGCCTTCTAAACCAGCTTTAGAACAAACTAAGAAGTAAAAAATATTTATTTATTTATCTAAACGGTTGGTTGACATTTACCGCGACCCAAAGGCTGGCTTTTACCTTGGCCAGAGGTTAAGCATTGCCATCCAACGTGGCAATGCCGCCAGTCTTTTGGGCACTTTTCCGATTGATGGTGATGCGGAGGAGTTTTTTGAAGCCATTTAGGTTTAGTTTCTTTTTGTTTTTATTAAGGATTTCTTATTCTCTCGGATCTGATTAACACTTAATTATTACAAATTGAAATAACTTGCTCTTATTAAAAGCCAGTGGAGAATTATGAATTTAAATTAAGTAATAAAAACAGAATAACCGTATTACAGGATTAGAACTTAAATGATAAAGAATGGTTTAGCGTTTCATTTATAATGTCGTTTTTGAAGATTATTTTAAATATTAAATTAATTTTAAAATGTTATTTTTTTTGTATTTATATAAAATTGTACTATGATAGCTCTGAAGTGTTTTTTAGTACCTGGGTAAGTAGAGCTTACATTAAATAATTGGATTCATCAAACTTATATTTACTATAGATTAGTAACAATAAAAATAATACAGCCTGTTATTTTCCCACTGCAGGGCAAAAGCCTCTTCTACCCGATTACACCTGCGTTAAGTTACGTCTGTTACTGCTCCGCTCCCGCTGATCGTAGCGTTATGTTATAAACCCTGTAACCTTTCTCCATAACAAAGTTATACAACGCAACAGATTTTTTCAAATCGGACAAGTATTTCCTAAGATTTGCGCGTTGAAATAAACAATCCAGGTTTATCTTCGAAGTTTCTATAATTTTCACTGTACTAGTATGAAGTAACTCGAGTACCTACCTATGAATTACATAACATACTATCACGCCTGTATTCCCCGAAGGGTTAGGCAGTGGTGTACCAATGTCAACCCACAGTTCGCCGGTATGTTTAGGTCCCATGTAATAGGGGGCGAGCCTATTGCCATTAACCGGGCACAAATCCTAACTCCGAGCTGCTACTGAGAATTTCATACAAAAACCCAATAACACTTTACTTCGGATCCCCGACAGAAGAGTAAAGATCCCTACTGCAGCTAACAAAAGAGCTGATAACTTTATAACCGCCAAACCGATTTCCATCAAACAAAGCTAAGAACACTCCCGACTTATTAACCTTTCAAACACAAAAAACAAAATCAAAATCGGTTCATGCGTTCGGGAGCTACGATGCCACAGACAGACACATACACAGACACGTCAAACTTATAACACCCCGTCGTTTTTGCGCCGGGGGTTAAATATGTTTAAAATCGGTACAGTAGTTTCGCCGCTTATTCGGTACAAACGAACATAAGAATCTTTCCTATTTATAATATTAATATAGATTGATCAATTTAAGTCGATTATTTATGCCTATTTGACAACCTACTATTTGACAAGGATGCAAAACTGCAGCTATCTCTTACAATCAGTAGAACGATAAAAGCTGATTAACAACTAAACGAAACTGCTTCCCCACTTCCCCATTACTCCCCATTCCTCCAATCACCACAAAATGAGAAGCCAGTCTATAATTACCGTCTTTATTTTTCATTGGAGCTATTAATCTTTTAAAATGTCGTTCTCCCCAGCTTAAACTGTCAAACAAATCGTTGGGAATGTGCGGAATTCGAAATGGCCGCCATTTTTCTTGTTTCGTCATCGAATGTCAAATGATGATTATTTGAAGTTGACTTTTATGCCACTTGGGGCCGATTTTTCAATCGTCAGATACCTCTCAACGGAGTAATAAATATGGCGGTTTGACAGCTTTTGTATAGACGTTAAGTCAAACTGTCATATTTATTCGTCAGATAAAAGTTATCTGACCATTGTAAAATCAGCCCTTATTGTCCTAATTAAATAATTATTTAGTTAGATCTTATATACCGCGCGATGTCACCCGCGTTCAGTTACGTCTTTGGTTACTGCTCTGCGCCTGTCAGTCGTAGCGTGATGTTCTATACGTATAAACCTTCGTCTTGAATCACTCTATCTATTGATGAAAACCGCATTAAAATCCGTTGCGTAGTTTAAAAGATCTAAGCGTACAGACGGCGGGAAGCGACTTTGTTTTATACAATGTAGAAATAAAACTAATTAATACATTTAATTTTAAGAGTTACCTATGGGCTATAACAGTGAATACGTTTACTAATAACGATTGGTATCTACATATTTACCATTACTGCTCCTCTCACGTGTGTCGTGGCGTGATGTTATATAGCCTATAGCACAACACACAACATAGGCTATAACTGCGTCGGTAGCCTAGTGGTCCTAACCGCGACTGCTACGCTAGAGGTCTTGGGTTCGATTGCTAGGTCGAGCAAAGTGCTATTGGGTTTTTCTATGAAATTCTCAGTAGCAGCTCGGAGTTGGGATTTGTGCCCGGTTAAAGCCAATAGGCTCGCCCCCTATTAGATGGGACCTAAACCACCGGCGAACTGTGGGTGTACATTGGTACACCTCTGCCTAATCCTTCGGGGAATAGAGGCGTGATGGTATGTTACGTTAAATTTAATCCAATGTAAATTAAATTCTGGCTTCAATCTCATTCAAGATCAAATATCATCGGAAAATAAATTTGAATCACAAAAATTTTAAAGTCGACCGATGTCCCATTTCTCAAGAGAAAGTCACAAAATATTTCGTATTTCCACTTTTTCTCATCGATGAACCCATTAACTACTCAACTCATTTTAATATTTGCGTCGTTTGTTTCAAAAAGAAAACGATTGTGGTATCGCCACATGACATCGACACTTCGAGTATAAAGTAGTAGTAGAGCTCTTTGTGAAGGAGCTCGTCCGGGGAACTACTAACACCATCTATAAGGGTATGGGTGCCGGTGTAGTTACAGACACATGACACAGTTCAACTTTGTCTCTGGGACGGCAACGCATTTGCAAGGCCTCTAGTATTGCAGATGTCTATAGGCAGCGGTGACCATATACATCAGGTGGGCCGGCGGCTTGTTTTCCATACAATGATATAAAAAAAGACTCTTGAATCGTGTCTCTGGGACTCGTCGAGCTATTGTTCCCTAAAACCCTCCAGAGTTTCAACAGAATCATCCGCGAAGTTATTTGATAGCGTGGGCAGAATCCGGTTGCATCAGTTATATTTAGTTGTGATGGAAATATTGCGAATAGACTTTAATTACGGGAAGCGATCGAGAAGATTTTGGCTTCCAAAACATCCTTGTGTCGTCCATCACCGTTGTCTGGTTTCTTATTTTGAACTGCCCCGTTGGTCTCGTGGTGGCGAGCACGATTGTTGAGCCTCGGGTCCTGGGTTCGATTTCCAGGTCGAGCAAAGAGTGTTATAGGATTTTTTCCATTACGAATTTCTCAGTAACAGCCCGGAGTTTGGAAGTTGATGGTGTGATACCCTCGTGGCTCGGAAAGCATGTAAAGCCGTTGGTCCTGCGCTTGATCTCTCCCCGGTTGTGTCGTATTGCCGTCCCATCGGACAATGAGAGTGAGGGAAGAGGGAGTGCACCTGTGTTTGAGCACACACTTGTGCACTATAATATCTCCTGCGTACTTGGCTAGTCTTAATAAAGATTAGCTGCCCTGTCCGGTAGCGGTCTGGAGAATACATATTTCATTATATACATACATTTCGAACTAGCTTCTAATTGCCCGCGACTCCGTCCGCCTTTTACTTAAGACACACATACTATCACGCCTGTATTCCCCGAAGGGTTAAGCAGAGGACTCCCAATGTACACCCATAGTTCGCCGGTATATTTAGGTCCCATGTAATAGGAGGCGGGCCTATTGCCATTAACCATTACGTAGAAAAACCCAATAACACTTTTTGCTCGACCTGGGAATCGAACCCAAGACCTCTCGCGTAGCAGTCGCACTTAGGACCGCTAGGTTAACGAGGCAGTTAACATAAAAGCTAGTTAGTTAAAGTAGCTTACCATTAGGGAGGATTTTTATAATTAAAGCATCCAGTTAGACTGGAAGCCGAGTCCAAGGAACTTGGAAAAATACAAAGCAGATGATGACCAGTACTTTTTTAAATCATTGGATGAATAATTGAATAATTGCAATCCGTGGTGCTTGGCAATCTGGGCTTCTCCCAGTTGTAAACATCCCCTTGTGCCTATTGGCCTAGTTCTGTTCTGTCTCCTGCTTGTTTGGAGGGAAGTGGAAATTATATTTTTTCCTACTCCTCCGCTAATCTTTTCTGATTAATTTCGTTGCGGGATCCAAGATAGTTATATCGTTTCTCCGGGACTCGTCGAGCTTCATTGCCTCGGCGCTCTTCTGGCGGCCTCCACTGTTGATTCTGGCTTACAGAAGTTGCAGTGGTTGGAAATAGAGTAGCGGGCTTGTCCTAAAAATAAAATTAATTTGATGGCAAACAAGCCGACCGACGGCCCACCTGATGTTAAGTGGCCTTGCAAATGCGTTGCCATCCCAGAGATAAAGTTGAAATGTGCCATGTGTCTGTAACTACACCAGCACCCAAACCTTTCAAACCGGAACACAGCAACGCTGCTTTGCGACAGAAATAGGTATGGTGGTAGTACTTCCCCGGACGAGCTGCTTCACAAAGAGCTCTTAATATATTAAAATTAACCAACAGTTCTTTTTCGTTTCAGAGTTAAAATGCGAGCTCGCGTCAGCATACAAGGAGTCAGAACTGATCCGTCAGAGAAGCAGGTCGCTGGAGGAAGAGCTGTCTGCAGCCAGGACCTGTTCCTCAAATCTTGCTGATCAGCTGCACAGGCGGAACGGTAAGACAAGCCAAGCCACAGATCTAGCTTTTTAGAAATGCGAAAGTAACTTATCTCGTCAAGACAAAATAAGGGCTGATGGACTAATGGTAATGACATTTTGATAAGAAGTAGTTTTCGATAGGAGTATATAATTAGATAGTAGAATATTATTTTTATCCCCCGACGCAAAAACCACGGGGTGTTTTAAGTTTGAAGTGTTTGTGTGTGTGTGTGTGTGTCTGTCTGTCTGTGGCATCGTAGCTCCCGAACGCATGAACCGATTTTGGTTTAGTTTTTCTTGTTCAAAAGGTGAATTAGTCGGGAGTATTCTTAGCTATGTTTCATAAAAATCGGTTCAACGGTTTCAAAGTTATCAGCTCTTTAGTTAGCTGCGGTAGGGATTTCTATTCTTCTGTCGGGGGTTACATTTTTTTTTTAATTTTGTGTGTTTTTTGAAATATGTGAAAGCATGTGCTTCTGCCGCACTGCTAACGCCCCAATGTGAAAGCGGCCTTAGTAAAATTTTCTGAACTTTCCTTCCCTCATTAACAATCTCTATTCCTCAGATGAATCGCTACGTCAGATACGAGCAGAGCTGGAGGATGCTCTCGGGCAGAGAGCAGAGCTCGAGTCCCGCGTGCTCGCGCTTGAGCGAGACAAGGATAGACTCGAGCAGGAGAAGACGATACAGGAGCAGAAAGCTCAGGAGGTGAGTAATTTCCCATTAACATTGTTGCTCGAGAGTTTTTTCTTGCTAGTGATTTTAAGAAGCTGTGGTGGTTGTTTTACTAGTCGAGCTCCTAGTGAAGGAGCTCGTCCGGGAAGTACTACCACCATACCTATTTCTGCCGCAAATCAGCGTTGCTGTGTTCCGGTGTGAAGGATAATAATTCCAAGACACAACTTCATAAAAAAAGCAGTTTATTTTAACCCTGAAAACCTTTAACATACCATTTTAAATATTTATTAAATTTGATTTTTATTTACTTTAAAATCATCCACCGTTTGTCTTGGTATGGGCATGTGAAGAGGAGGGATGAGGCTCATGTGACCAAAAGAGCTATGATTATGAATGTGGATGGATGGAAGGGAAGAGGGTGGCCAAAGAAAAGATGTGTAGTAAGTGAGGTGCGTACGGGGTGATAAAAGTAAAGTCACTTGCAGTACTTACACGTATAATGCCCGTACCACGACATGGATATTAACACACAGAAGGAGTATACAGAGACAATAAATACACACAACGTACAGAACAACACAGAAGAACAAGTCCACGTAAACCACACAATATAGGCACAGGTACACTTATAATACTCGTGGTCCGACAATGAACACCTAGGCAAATCAGACAGATGGATGGATTGCGTGAAGAATGATATGTAAGAGAAGGGCGTCAGTGATAGCATGACGGTTGACAGGACGGCATGGAAGAAGAAAACGTGTTGCGCCGACCCCAAGTAACATGGGATAAGGGCAGGAAGATAATGATGATTTATTTTAAAATCAATAAATAGTTAGTGAATTGTCATGACAAAAAAGTGACGTCATGGTTTAGTATTTTAGTACAAAATCTTTTCGGGAATTGCGTTTTGACAACTCATAAAAACTAAGTAAATTGATTAGTGGTATCATCTACATCAGCACATGACACATTTCAGCTTCGTCTCTGGGATGGCATCGCATTAGCAAGGCCTCTGGTATTGCAGATGTTTATAGGCAGCGGTAACCACTTAACATCAGGTGGGCCGTTGGCTTTTTGCCATCCAACAATATAAAAAAATATTACTTTTTTCAGGCATTAGCAGCAGCAGAAGCGAGCACATCAAAATGGCGGGCGGCACACGAGGCCGCGCGGTCCCAGGCCGCAGCCCGGGCGGAGCGGATGTTAGCAGACTGCGAGTGGAAGATGAGGGAACTGGAGAAGCGAGCCAGGGAGGCAGACAAGCATAATAAAGAGGTAAGTCTACTGCCTCGTCAGCCTAAGCGCGACTGCCACACTAGACGTCTTGGGTTTTTCTTTGAAATTCTCAGTAGCTCCTCGGAGTTAGGATTTGTACTCGGTTAATGGCAATAGGCTCGCCCCCTATTACATGGTACCTAAATACCGGTGACCTTTAGGTGTACATTGATACACCTCTGCCTAACCCTTCGTGGAATACAGGCGTGGTGTGAAATTGTGTAGATCAAATTTCGGTCACAACGGCCAATCTCAAAAAAGACTGACTCAGTACGCAGGAGATATTATAGTGTACAAGTGTGTGCACAAACACAAGTGCACTCCCTCTTCCCTCACTCTTATAGTCCGATGGGACGACAATCCGACAATTGGGGAGAGATGAGGGAAAAACCCCATCACTTTTTGCCCGGTCTGGGAATCGAACCCAGGACCTCAACGGGGTACTTATGACACATACCATCACGCCTGTATTCCCCTAAGGGTTAGGCAGAGGTGTAACAATGCACACCCACAATTCGCCGGTATGTTTAGGTCCCATGTAATAGGGGGCGAGCCTATTGCCATTAACCGGGCACAAATCCTAACTCCGAGCTGCTACTGAGAATTTCATAGAAAAACCCAATAACACTTTTTGCTCGACCTGGGAATCAAACCCAAGACCTCTAGCGTAGCAGTCGCGCTTAGGACCACTAGGCCAACGAGGCAGTTATGAAATGGTACTTATGAAAATAATAATAACAGACACGCGTGTCCCTGTGAGTGTAGAAATATATTTAAAAACGCTACTACGTCACATGTACAAGGATTAAGTAACCCCCGACATAAATAAAGATCCCTACCGCAGCTAACAAAAGAGCTGATAGCCCTGAAAAGGCTGCACCGATTTTGATAAAACATAGCTAAGAATCATCGCTGGGAAACCTACTTTCAAATAAAAATAACCACATTCAAATCGGTTCACCCGTTTAAAAGCTACGGAGCCACAGACATACACACAGATACGTCAAATTTATAACACCCCTCTTTTTGAGTCGGGGGTTAATAATACATTATGATAGATGCAAAGTTAAAAATAAATAAATTAACATACAAGTCTGTTTTTCGTCCATCAGCTCACAGCAACAGTAGACAAATTGAAGACCGACCCCAAGCCCTCACCAGCTCAAGTGGCGGAGCTCCAACAGCTTCGAGGACTCGTCACTGAACAGCAACGTTCAGTTCAGTCCCTGACTCTTCAGCTACAACGCGTGGAGACCAGAGAAGAAGCCCTGAAACTGGAGGTGCATCGCCTGAAGGAGCTGCTGGAAAGAGAGACTGTGAGTGGGAAGGAAAAAGAGGAGAGATATCGAAAGGTGGGTAATTTTTTTTAAAGAGGATGTTTTGAGAACTGTTGAAAAGAGTATGCTTAGATGGTCCGGTCATGTTGAGAGGATGAGTGAAAGGCGACTGACAAAAGGGATTTATATGGCAGATGTGAGTGGCAACGCCGGGAGAGGACGCCCTAGAAAGACCTACCCTGACCTTATTTGTGAGTTACTTCAGAAAGGTCGGGTGCGCAGTACTCGTAACCGGCGTGCTTGTATGACCAGATGTATGAACGTGGACGAGGCGAAAGGAGTATATAAGGATCGTAGCAGGTGGTGTTCTGTGGTTTCTGCCTACCCCCATGGGGTAAGGCGCCATGGGAATAAAGTTTGCTGTTTGCTGTGGTGTTTGTATAAAAATTCTTGAGTCCTTCTTTCATCTCAGGCGAAGCAGGACCTTTTATCTTCATAATATGTAATAATTTCCAGGAAATCCAACGCCTGGAACAACAGCACTCCAAATCCATCGAAACCCTTCGCTCCGAACACCACGCGGCCGCAGCGTCCACCAGGGCGGCGCTAGAGAGGAGCCACGCGGAGAGGACGCGCAATGCGCTCGCGCAGCTAAGGGCTGAAGCCGACCAGGATGCTAGGAACGCGGACAGGAAGCTGAGAGAAGTTACTACTAGGGTAAGTGGCAAGAAGCTATCATCATCATCAATAATAATTCTGCTGCCAGAAGGGGTGGTTAGCCTAGTGGTCCTAAGCTCGACTGCTATGCTAGAGGTCTTGGGTTTCGATTCCCAAGCCGACCAAACTGTTATTGCGTGTTCTATGAAATTCTTAGTAGCAGCTTGGAGTTAAAATTTGTGCCCGGTTGATGGCAATAGTCTCGCCCCCTGTTACATGGGACCTAAACATGCCGGCGAACTGTGGGTGTACATTGGTGGTACACCTCTGCCTAACCCTTCGGGGATTACAGGCGTGGTTGTATATATGTCCTTGGGGTCAGTCACACTCTGACTGACTAAAAACCACCCTTGTGATCCCTTCCCACACTTCTGGGATCTTGAGAGCGAACGCGCCTTCTGCGATCCCTGACTGGTCCCGCCTGCCTTTGAGGGCCTTCTCAGATCAGGAAGAGAATGGTGTTTGACTTCCCGCGCCAAGGCCAAGGCCAAGTAGAGGCACTAAACATAAGTCTTCCCAAGTATCAGTACCAATCTATAGTAGCCGCCACGAGTCGTGAGCACATACGTCAAGTTAATATTTGGGTTTCTTTCTGGGTTTTTTTGGGGCGCCGAGGCTGCATGCGATCGGTCCGACTGACTAACCAATCGCGTGCAGCACCGGCGTCCCATAAAACCCAGAAAGGGATCCAAAAACCCAAAAATTAACTTGACGTTTGTGCTCACCACTCATGACCGCAACTCCACGTCTCAGTGCAGCGTCTCAGCGTCGTAAATCATTCGGTATACCCCAGCTTCCCAAGGAAGGCCAGCATCGCCTTTACTGATCTCCCATAGGTTGCCTAGGTTGGTACCAATCTATTCAAACCTTCCTCTTTCAGTTCGAGAACCTAAAAGAAGTTTTGGCTAGCAAAGAGAGTCAGTTCGAGCAAGCCATCGCGGAAGCACACAGCAAAGCAGACTGGGACATCATGCAGCTCCGACACATGCTCGACAAGGCTGACATCACGTATGCCAACAAGTGTGAGGAGATGAGCGAGCGAATTGAGAGGGAGAAAGGTAATGTGCTTGTTAGAATTAAAAAGTTATAGGACTAGGGTTGACTGCCGGCAGAGCGCCGGAGGGCGCTTAATGATCTCCGGCAACCGTAAAGACGGGTCTGGGGCTGTTCGCCACTCGACCAGATATAGGCCTGCCACGGAGACGTGCAGTATTCCGGATGGCCGGACAGGCCACATATTCGTGAAGGGGCCCGCCAATGGCGGTCCAATACCAGTCGGGAGCACGGACCATGCGTCAAACGAAACTGGGCTCCTGACTTATGGTAATAGGAGGAACCGTGGGGTTTTAGTCGGTAAAAGTCCAACATAAGAAAGCTCAAAGTCGCTCAGAGAGCAATGGAAAGGGCTATGCTTGGGGTGTCTCTGTCTGGTCTTCGCGAGATCAAGAAATCAGGACTGAGGTGAAGAAGGAGTCCGCAGAAACAATAACTAAGGTAACCGACATTGCTCTCAGAGTGGCGAAACTCAAGTGGCAAATTGCAGGGCACATAGCTCGTTGGAGTCGTAAGGATTATGGGGGTTAGGGTCGAGTGGGGCAGTGTGGGAAGGCCTCGCACGAGGTGGACCGACGAACTGGTAAAGATTGAGGATATTGCAGGACCGGTCACTGTGGCTGTCTTTAGGGGAGGCCTATCTCCAGCAGAGGACATCGTTCGACTGATATGATGATTGACTCTCCCGTTGGCAACAAGTGTTATTGGGTTTTTCCATTTGGAATTTCTCAGTTTGGAAGTCGGTAGTGTGACTCCCCGGTGTCTCAGAAAGCATGTATAGCTGTTAGTCCTGCGCACATCTGACTATGAGTGTGTAGGAAGAGAAAGTGCACCAGTATTTGCGCACACACTTGTGCACTATAATATCTTGGCTAGATGACCGAAATCGATCTGTAAAATATTAGCGTTGTCTTAAATACTCCCAATAGAATGTCTTATTCATAATTCTGTTCACAGAAAGTCTAATAGAAGAATGGTCAGAAAAGGTAAGAGATATAGAAGAACAGGCAGCCACAGCAGCAGATGAAGCTAAGAGTCTTCTAGAAACTACTAGACTGAAGCTTATAGCTGAAAGAATGGAACAAGTCAACAAGCTTAAAGAACAACATCGAGAGGAAATGGGTGAGTCAAATTCTTTGTCATTAGTCAATCTCATTAATGATCAATACTCACACTTTACAATTAAAATAAATAAACTTTAAGTCTGTTTGTAATTTCAAATTAACAGCTTTTCACTAAATGCATATGAAAGTATATACGGTACTAACATCAAAAAAACAAATTTTTGGTATTTTTATCTGTCTGCCTCTCTGTTTGTTCCGGCTAATCTCTGAAACGGCTGGACCGATTTTGACGGGACTTTCACTCGCGGAAAGCTAATGTTATAAGAAGTAACTTAGGCTGTTTTTATTTTAAATTTACTTAGATTTAAAAAAAAAGAAGTTTATATCTGAAAACAAAATAGTAAACGCGAACGAAGTCGCGAACAACAGCTAGTCAAAAAATAAATTAATTTTTTTTTTTCTGTCTGTCTGACTGTTTGTTCCGGCTAATCCGGGAAACGGCTGGACCGATGTTGACGGGCCTTTACTCGCGGAAAGCTAATGTTATAAGAAGTAACTTAAGCTATTTTTATTTTAGAAATTGTATTAATTTTAATAGAAAAGAGAGGGTTACGCGGAAACAAAATTGAAACCAATGAAATAGTGAACAACGAATTGCACAAATCTTTTACCACAACGCGAACGAAGTCACAAGCAACAGCTAGTTCTATATACAACAAACCAAACTTAGATCATTACGCCGCTGTACCAAGACTTTGATAAATGATGATGATAATGATACACTCGCCTCCTATTACATGGGACCTAAACATACCGGCGAACTGTGGGTGTACATTGTTACACCTCTGCCTAACCCTTCGGGGAATACAGGCGAGATGGTGTGTGATGATAATGAGGACCAAGATTTTGTAGGAAGTACAATTAGTTGGCTGAAACCACAAGATGTCTGCGAATTACATAACATAACATACCGCCACGCCTGTATTCCCCGAAGGGTTAAGCAGAGGTGTAACAATGTACACCCACAGTTCGCCGGTATGTTTAGTCCCATGTAATAGGGGGCGAGCCTATTGCCATTAACCGGGCACAAATCCTAACTCCGAGCTGCTACTGAGAATTTCATAGAAATACCCAATAACACTTTTTGCTCGACCTGGGAATCGAACCAAAGACCTCTAGCGTAGCAGTCGCTCTTAAGACCAGTAGGCTACCGAGGCAGTCTGCGAATCTCTGGCATTATTTATGAAATCTATACAAATATTATAAATAGGTAAAGTCTGTGAGGTTGTTGGGGGTAATCTCTGGATCTACGGAACCGATTTTGAAAATTCCTTTACCCATAGAAAGCCACGTTATTTGCGAGTGTCATAGGCTATATAACATCACGCTACGGCACACGGGAGCGGAGCAGTGACCAAAGACGTAACTTAACACAGAAGCCATAAAGTAATGAATAATTGTATTACAGATGATCAATGGGAACAATTTATGGAAGACAAGGAGAATTGTCTCTCGAGAATGAAGACAGAGTGTCGACAGGAAGGAGAAGAAGAAAGAGTTAAAAGAGAGAAGGAGTTGATAGAAGAAATAGCTGGTAAGTGGGACTCTTGTTTAAAAGAAATAGTTTTAGAAGATTTTTAACAGGACCTTTGGAACTGCCCGTTGGTCTCGTGGTGGCAAACACGACGGTTGAGCGTGTGGTCCTGGGTTCGATTCCCAGGTCGGACAAAAAGTGTTATTGGGTTTTTCCATTAGGAGCCCGGAGTTTGGAAGTTGGTGATGTGACACCCCCGTGCTTCGGAAAGCACGTAAAGCCGTTGGTCCCGGCTGTCATTCGTAGATCTTTGACAGTCTTTACGGATAGTCAGGAGCCAGGAAGTCTGAGAACCAGTCTTACCAAGAGGTATCGTGTTGCCCAGTAACTGGGTTGTGGAGGTCAAATAGGCAGTCGCTCCATGTAAAAGGGGGCGAGCCTATTGCCATTAACCGCGCACAAAGAAACTGCACGGACACGCTTTTCCTTCAATTTGATTTTTACAAAATCTTGGTTACAATATTCTTGTTGCTTCTATATGTGAAAACAATGAAGATGAATATAAAACAATAAAAAAAAATAAGATGTACGCCATGGCAGTTAAGAGATGACCAATCCCAACTGACAGCGCCCGTTCACGAACATGACACGTGCATCAGCACCATTCAGCTCAACGTTTATTTAAAACATGTAACGGCTGATATGAGGATGATGATGAAATCCATATTTCAGAATTAAAATCACAATTGCAGTCGCAATCAAGTGAATACGATCATTTAGCAGTAAAAGCAGCAGCTTGTGGAAGAACTCTAGCAGTAACTGAGCAGGAATTGAGGTTAGTTATCATTTGACACTAATATTTATCATTGGAACCTAAACTTATCATAAATGTAGATGACTTTATGCATGTTTTGGAGAAAAACTTTGGTGAGACCCGTTTTCAAAGATGTCAAAAATTTCAAATCTATATTGTTTATTGAAACATACATGAAGGTGGTGTTAATAAATATAAATAATTATGGAACCTGTCGTGAAAAGCAATTGATAAGTAAAAGCGAGAAAGAGATATAGAGTTAATATTTAAAATAGTTATTACTAGTAGTAGGAGAGCTCTTTGTGAAGGAGCTCGTCCGGGGAAGTACTACCACCATAACCTCAGCCGAAAACCAGCGTGGTCATGTTCCAGTTTGAAGGGTATAGGTGCCGGTGTAATAAGCACATGACATATTTCAACTTTGCCTCTGGTATTGCAGGTGTCTATAGGCAGCGGTGACCACTTAACATCAGGTGGTCGGCTTGTTTGCCAACCAATAATTAAAAAAAAATTATAAAGGAATCTTAAGTCTGAAACAGCGTGATGTTATATAGTCTATGTTTCTCAGGAATAATGTAGCTATCTATTAGTGAAATAATGGTAAAAATCGGTACAAAGAAACAAACAAAAAATATTTTCTCTTATAAATATTAGTATAGATTATTAAAGCCTCTAATAATTTCTTGATTCTAATCATCTTTGAAGACGGGCCTTGAGACCCCATTTATATAAATAATAATCATTAATTGTAACCAAACACAATTGGTAGCGAAATTTGTTCCTAAAAACCTTTTAATTTTATATAAAACTAATAATTTTAAATAACACAAATATAATCAAAATGCCGTCTTTTGGACAAATTTGGCTACCATGGTCGCATGACGAAATTCACCCACGGAGTGATAATCCACCATTTTTATTAATGTATTTCATGGTTAATAACAGTATTTTATTTAAAAATCCATAAAATACATGTTTGTTTTTGGAAGATGCCTCTTTATATATTTATTTAAATTTTTTGCAACAAAAAATATACAAAGGCGGACTTAATGCCTTAGGCTTTCTCTACCAGTCTACCAAAGGTGGTGAAGAGATAACGTTGCAGGTTAAAGAATTTTACATAAATTTGGTGTATTTTTGTTAAATAAGGATTACCTTTCTATTCTGCCATATTTTAACTACTGAAAGATATAAATAATGTCTAAATGTAATGTCCATTTTGAAAATAGATTCCAATTTTCCTTATTATAAAAAAATAATATGCAAGTCTTGTAAATGACCAGACTTCTCGTTAACTTATAATAGATGCTTTATTAAAAGAAATTTTGTAGACTCCATTATTATTTTGTCTTCTTGATGGAGTTACATACAGAAATAATTATCTATAAAAAATAACTATCATACCCTTATATCAACCATTTTTAGGAATGGAAAAGACCAAATCTATTCATAGCAAAAAAAAATCCTTGTAAATTAAATAATATTTTCATTTTAAAATCAATTTAAAAAGGCATCTTCCAATATATTTCTTATACACAACAAAGTAATCACAAAAACACATTCAGCTACAAAAAAGCGATGTCCAAAAGGCAGTATTTCAATAAAAATATAATTTTAAAAACAGTTTTAAAAATATCAATGCGGTTTGAAGGAACAAATTCAATTGTGATTCATGGAATTGGATTACCAATGTGCGTGTAATTACATAGGACATATTATTTGACTATGCCAGGCATGTCAAACAGCCTACTGAGCATTTTCCTGCGGCCCAAATCAATTTTGAAAACAGCCAGACAGTACTCAATGTCTGAAAGAAGTGGAAATCATATTTTTTCCTACTCCTCCGCTAATCTTTTTTGATTAATTTCGTTGCGGGATCCAAGACAGTTATATCGTTTCCCCGGGACTCGTCGAGCTTCATTGCCTTTGGCGCTCTTCTGGCGGTCTCCACTCTTGATTCTGGCTTACAGAAGTTGCATTGGTTGGGAATAGTGTGGCGGGCTTGTCCCATTAAAAAAAAAGTACTCAATATCTTTATTGCTTTCCCATATGTATGCTTAGGTGGTAAATTATTTTTATGGCCACCAAATGTACGGTCTTTTGCTTTTCGCCCAACAATAACTTAAAGTTTGACATGGCTGGTCCTCTGGTATTGTAATTCGGTAAATGACACCACTAATCAATCAACATACTTTTTATGAGCTGTCAAAACGCAATTCCCCCATAGTTTTTGTGTGACAATACTAAACTATGACGTCACTTTTTGATATTTTGTAATTTCTTTAAAATAAATAAACAGTTACATCAATTGAGTTGGCAAATAGTTGAAGTCACAGTTCATTATTGTCATACAAAATCTATGGGGGAATCGTGTTTTGACAGCTCATAAAAAGTACGTCAATTGATTAGTAGTGTCTAGTACCCAATTGGTGTTTACCATAGACTTAGAGAATGGACTGAGCAATACTTGCACAAAATTGTACTACTCTTTAGAAAGAGACAAAACGACTGTGCGGTTAATACCCGTCTCTTTTATGTAGGTCTGTAGTGAAGCAGACGCGATGCCCCAAAACATCCGTTCCTACAAGGCTATGACCAATCAGGTTTCTAATAAGAGACAACTACTGTAAAAAACAAAAAACCTGAAAGGCAACTTTAGTAGTGGTAGAGCTCTTTGTGAAGGAGCTCGTCCGGGGAAGTACTACCACCATACCTATTTCTGCCGCAAAGCAGCGTTGCTGTGTTCCGGTGTGAAGGGTATGGGTGCCGGGGTATTTACAGGCATATGATACATTTCAACTTTGTCTGTGCGATGGCAACGCATTTGCAAGGCCTCTGGTATTGCAGATATCTATAGATATCTATAGGTAAATTATGCTTTTCTTACTCCTCCGCTAATCTTTTCTGATTAATTTCGTTGCGGGATCCAAGACAGTTGTAACGTTTCTCCGGGACTCGTCGAGCTTCAATGCCTCGTCGCTCTTCTGGCGGTCTCCACTGTTGATTCTGGCTTTCAGGTGATACAGTGGTTGGGAACAGTGTGGCGGGCTTGTCCCATAAAAAAAAATCTATAGATACCGTTGATCATCAGGTGGATCGTCGGCGTCGGCTTGCTTGCTAATTACATAAAAATAAAATAGTCGCTCAGTCCATTCTCTATGTGTATGACGTTCAGGCTTCTTCGTCATCAATGTTAGAATGGGCCCCGTTGTTACGCAGTGTTTGTATCATCACGCTACTGCTGTGTGCTTGGGGGGGCTGTGGTCTCCGGGTGACGGTCATCGCTACGCTAATTGCCGCCATTGTGGCCTTAGCAGCCAGACTCCTGCGTCGGACTAAGCGACATACTAATCAATATTAGATTTTTGTTAAAATTCTGCTCCACATAACGGGTCTTAAAAGATTTGACTGACGTCGCGGCATGGCAAAGAATTTTATTTTTGATCAAATTCTTTTTATCCTTATGTCAATGAGTTTAGAATTCATTTTACATTATTTCTAAACAGTCATTCCGCGGCATGCCACGGGCGTGCCACCGCGTCGCTCGAGCCACTTAGGTCACACGATTATGACAGCTAAATCAATTGGAATAAAGTTTAAAACGGCGGTGTTTTGATGCCACGCCGCGCGGCTTTTACTGGACTTTTTAACGGAAAAATATTTAAATTTAAAAAACATAACTTGAAATAACTTTGTACTATTGATTGGACTAGTAGGTACAATATATTGCACGCTTTATAAGTTTTAAGCTTTAAAGCAGCATAGGAAAGTCCGTTTAAGCACCCGACATCCTCCTAGATGCCTCTTATATGTTTGTAAACACGCCCACGGTACAGGAGAAATTCCTAGTGTGGGACATCGTTTTTTTTTAACAAGAAACAAAACGATAACTTTTAACTATTATGAAAAGTAAGTTATGGAATTATATTTGTGTGGAGCAGAGTTTAGATAGATACTGCGTAGTCAGGATCCTCAAAATATGCTAAATCAAGCATCAAAACATTAGCTTATATCAGCACCCGTAGCGCAAATTTAAAAGGAAATAAAATATTCGTTCTTTAAGTATTGCTATTGTAAAATATAGTAGAGGAATCCTGACTACGTCTATCGCACTTAATTTAGCTTACCTTTCCTAACATTCGATAACTATAAATAAGCCATAAGCAGTATAAATGTAAAATAAAACAACGTAACAGCAGCGCCTCTACCGGCTAAATGTGTAACTAACGATGAAGTAAAATGGCGTTATATTTTCAAAAACAGAGTTCAAAATTTTAACTTTGTATCATGGTTTAAATAATAATAATCATTCTCAAAATGCAAATAAAAAAAATATTTATATCATTATTATCATCTTCCTGCGCTTATCCCATGTTAGTTGAGGTCGGCGGAACACGTTTTCTTCTTCCATGCCGTCCTGTCAACCGTCGTGCTATCACTGACTCCCTTCTCTTTCATATCAAAAAATACATATTTAAATCTTATATGTTTTACCTAGAAAATTTTAATAACTTCTTAAATCAAAATATTTCAAAAATAAAATGCAAGCTTAAAGCAGCATCCGGTCCGGGTGTCACCATTGTGTGGATCGCCCCGAGGACACGATGGAGCACACCGTGGCGGTATGCCCCGCTTGGGCGGAGCATCGCCGAGTCCTCGTGGCGGCCAACTCTCGCGTCCGGCCCTGGTGCAAGCCATGGTCCGGAGCGAGAGGGAATGGGATGAAGTCGCCTCCTTCTGCGAGACAGTAATGCTAGAGAAGGAGGCGGCGGGACGGTTGAGACAGCGGTTCTCCCGTCCCAGCCGCCGCGGTAGACGCTCCGGACGTCGGGAGCCGCGAGACGACTCCCGGCCACCGTAGATACGGGCCTGTGGACGGTGAGCAATGGGTAGCTCACCGTCCTTACGTTGAATAACGACAGGCCGTGTCGACGGCGCGTTCGTGTTCCACGCGCGCCTCAAAGAGATGTCAGCAAAGGGAAGGGGCCACTGACGGCCGATGCCTGCCGGGGCTGCGGGTTGTTCGTAAGAGATACCGCGCCCCCGGAACGCAAAGGGCACAGGAAGGAACATGGATGGCTTTTAGTCAGTAAAAGTCTGACACTCCCTCCCGCCCCGCCCAGGGCGGGAGAAGTCATTGGATGATTTCCCATCGGTAAAAAAAAAAAGCTTAAAGCAGCGTAGTTTGGATTGCTGTTAGTTCCATATCCATCGAACAGAGGCGCTGTTGTCCTAAATAACATTATTTATCAAAACGTCAAAATTGCCGCCATCATTTTATGTCTTGTTTGTGTAATTTTATTATTAAAATATTGCCAATTGGACTGAAATCATGCACATAAGACACCTTCACGCGTGCTTTACTGTAATAGTCAGGCAGAGATGTAAAACACACTCATTTAGTGAATTTGTTCACATCATATATTACATTTTCATGTTGTTTGTCATTATTATTGTCTAGTCAACATTTAGAATATTTCATTATGTTTGTCAGATAGAAGCAACAATATTGTGAAAAGTATTCAACAGATTTCTGCCATTACCTGCTATAAAAGAAAATAATTATAGAAACTTAACTTAACTTGGCTTAGTGGTCCTAAGCGCGACTGCTACGCTAGAGGCCTTGGGTTCGATTCCCAGGTCGAGCAAAAAGTGTTATTGGGTTTTTCCATGAAATTCTCAGTAGCAGCTCGGAGTTAGGATTTGTGCCCGGTTAATGGCAATAGGCTCGCCCCCTATTACATGGGACCTAAACATACAGGCGAACTGTGGGTGTACATTGTTACACCTCTGCCTAACCCTTCGGGGAATACAGGCGTAATGGTATGTGGTACTTAATAATTTTTAAGAAATAGAAGAAATATCAAACAGCTATTTTTATCCGACTATGAGACGCAGAGGATGATATTATAAGTTTATGTATGCCTGTATGTATGTTTGTTCTTTTGTGGTGCTCTAAAACCCAAACGTGTAGGCCAATTTCGATAATTCTTACATCAATTGATTTGTCTTAATCTTGCGAGTGTCACTGAAGACATTACAATAATCAAACTTCAAAATAGCGACTACCGGATGCCAATTATTGTTGAGAAGAAATCAATTTAAAAAATCAAAAAGTCCAGCCGTTGTTAGGAAGATTTAAGCCGGTCTAGATTTTGATTGGGCTCCGACTGTTTTTCTTTCAGTAATCAGTGATTTTGTTTATTAGTATTTGCGTAACAAATTGAATTTATCAAATAACTTAAACGTTTTGAAATAATATTACCTGTCATGTACAAAGCAAAAGGAAGGCGCTATCCCCTACCCTCTACCTACTTGCGTATTTATTTCCGAACGCATTCAACCCTAATCTCTTCAGAGTTAGAGTAAACAGGCTTCTTCTGGGTGAGCTCACTCCATCGTCGACTTTGTCTCTGTCACCTCTGACCAAGAGTCAAGAGCTTACTCATCTCGATGTTGCGAATTGTTCGTAGGCTGCGGGTTGTTCGTAAAACATACCGCGCCCCGGGAACCCCAAAGGGCACAAGAAGGAACATGGAAGGGACTGACTAAAATCAATTAAAGTCTGACACCCCCTTCCGCCCCGCCCTGAGCGGGGGAATTCATCTGATGATTTCCCATAGGTAAAAAAAACACATCTCGAATAACAAAAAAAATAGGAATTCTGTTGAATACCCTTTCATCAAATTGATTGCTATTTTCATCGTTTTTAATATAAATCATCGCACTAGTTCATCATTGCTCATATTGTTATCATTCATAACATAAGTGTTTACTTTGTTTTTCTATTTTTATACGATTTTGAAAATTATTTTGAGTGAAAAAATAAAAATAAATAAAATTATTAAAATTTTAGTTATTGCCGCCAAAATTTTTGACACACCATAGAACTACTTTAACTAGTGTTGCCATAGCTAAACAGAAATATTGTTTGTTTTTAAATAATATTAATTTATTACTATACTAAACAATTACAAAGATTTTTCTTAACATTTACTTAAAATTTAAACACTTTTGAGTTACCCTTTTTCTTAAAACCTATTAATTTCCCTTAAAATAAACTGGCAACACAAACACAACATAGGGTAACAGACACCCTTTTTTATCGGCAATACAACAGAAAACATAGGGTGGAAACCCCAATAATTGGCTTTACATAAAAATTAAATTGACACGCAATTTAACTATCTTTCCGTAACCGACTAACCATAGAGAAGCGTTGGCGAGAGAGAAGGAGTTACGAGAGAAGAGATCAGAGGATGCCACGAAGATAAAGCAGGTGGAGAATGCTTCGAAAGACCAGATCGAACATCTGACGAGGAAGTGCGCGTGTTTGAGGAAGCTGTGAGTACCATAGAGCTTAGTAAACTACTAGAAAGTTCTTCAGAATAAGACAACACAGTTGGCCGCTGCGGGGAAAATTCCCGCACGGAAAAAATATTTGTATGTCCTAAAGATAGTTGCTCTGGGTCTGGTTGGGTGATGTGAGTTTATATGTTTGTAAGCGCACTTCTACGGTACAGGAGAAATTTGTATACCCATACAACCTGATACTGGGCTGCGAATTGCCAAAAACTTGAGAAATTCAAATTGCGGACAATCTTAGCCTTCCCCTTAAAGTTTATCTCTATTTTTGTTTTCATTCTTTTCACATCAGAATTCCTCTATATAGGTGATTTAAAACCGGCCAAGTGCGAGTCGGACTCGCACACGAAGGATTCCGTAGCATTATCTATAAAAACGAGCAAAAAAATTACTTTTGTTGTATGGGAGCCCCCGTAAATTCTGTTTTTAGTATTTGTTGTTATAGCGGCAACAGAAATACGTCATCTGTGAAAATTTCAACTGTCTAACTATCACGGTTCATGTGATACAGCCTGGTGACAGACGGACAGTCAAACGACGAGTCTTAGTAATGGGGTCCCGTTTTACCCTTTGGGTTATTTTATGATAATTTCAACACCCTTATGTACCAATTCTATTACCCAGTTTTGACGACATGCGAGCCCGTCTCACGGCCAGGGAGAGGGCAGCTGAACAGGAGTCCAAAGCGAAGGACAAGGAGCTCCACCAACTGCGGGGCGAGGTCGCCAGACTCACCAAGATACTGTTCGAACAGAAGTAAGTGATATGGTACAGTCAAACGGAGTAAATGGGGACGTAAGGGTGAATCGGGACTAGATTTTAAAAAGGGATTTTCCCTTTGAAACAGTATTTGCCAATATTGTTTCAAAGTTAAAATCCCTTTTTAAAATTTAGTCCCGATTCTCCCTTGCGTCTCTATTCACCCCGTTTGACGGTAGTGTAGCGACATCTATCGCTAAACACTCGAACTACAAACTGACGTTTCCTACATCGCGCTATCAAAGTTCACCGCGATGTTAGCATACAAAATCCTGACAACAACCGTCGGGCCCACCAGACACAACACCGTGCAAAAACATGTGCACTCCCTCACTCTCATAGTTCGATAGCACGGCTATCGAACACTACCAGGAGATCAGGCACAGGACCAACCGCTTTACGTGCTTTGCAAAAAAAATCCTACTTGAAAAGCATTTCTGTCTACCAATGAAACGACTGTCAAAGATCTCCGAATGACAGCCAGGAGCAGAGGGGAGTTAGTTAGAACGAGCACGACTTAAATAAAGAAAGAGTTGCCATCTACTTTACTTAAACTAACTAACCAGCTAACCTAATCATGGCAGACTAGAACGGATATTTTAGTAAAATTGTCATTGAAGTAAATAGTGTAACTGATCGACGGACGCCTTGCAAATCGGTGATCGTGAGTTCAGCCCCCAAAGAAAACCTTGCTTTTGGTGATCTTGAGCCTTAGTTCCCGTTACAAAATGTAGAGATGAAGTTTTAAATCTGCATGCTTCGAAATGGCACAAGCTCTCATTTCCTATATTACTCTGTGGCTTTGACGTAACAAACCTGACTTGTCTGAAAGTAACAAATTTCGGGGACACTAATTATTTTTAAGTTTTAAAGAGGTGTGAGGAATTAGAGCTTTTTTAATTATTTTAAACATAGTATAAATAAGTTATTTTTTTGTGAAAACAACAAAATATGTCTAGTTGTTCCAGAAAATATTTATAGAATGAACTTAAAGTTTTCATTAACACTGGGGACAAGCCAAAATGAAGGGGGGTATTGAACTAATGATTTACATATATTTAATTTTAGCTTGATTTCATTGGAATTTAGTTAAACTGCCTCGTTGGCCTAGTGGTCCTAAGCGCAACTGCTACGCTAGAGGTCTTGGGTTCGATTCCCAGGTCGAGCAAAAAGTGTTATTGGGTTTTTCTATGAAATTCTCAGTAGCAGCTCGGAGTTTGGATTTGTGCCCGGTTAATGGCAATAGGCTCGCCCCCTATTACATGGGACTTAAACATACCGGCGAACTGTGGGTGTACATTGTTACACCTCTGCCTAACCCTTCGGGGAATACAGGCGTGATGGTATGTGTGTGTTCGTTAAAAACATAGTAAAACAGGTAAATTTTCAATCAAGAGACTATTTTCGCCCAAATAAGTACAGAGGTCCTGAAGGAAAAAAAAAAACTTGAAGGACATGCCAAAAATCTGAGATGTAAAAAATTTTTGAATCTCCTCTTCTATGTATTACTCTATTATATTACTCTGTGGCCACACACTCTATGAGGACATATAAAGGGATGAGGTTTTTAACAAAGATCACTGTTCTAACTCCTTTTTTTAGCGTTATGATAGTTTTAATGTAATGGTGTCTAAGGGATCGTCCATTAATCTTGTGAGGTTCGAAAGGATGGTAATAAGAAATCACGTGTATTAAATTTATCGTTGAGCGCCCGATTTTTGAAACTGGATTTTTTTTTCTGAATTAAATTAGATTCTGCTTTTATTCTAATATTATATTATTATTGTTAAACATTTTTATGATGCTGTACTAAAAAAATCAAGTGGGATGTCTTCTTCTTTTCGGATAGATATTATAAATCCATTTTTTTATATAAAACTACTTGGCCCAGTACATTTATATGATGGGACTGGTAGGCTTCTTAAAAGTTGCTAAAAAAACATCACGTGATTTACGGATGACCCCTAAGCTAGAAATTCTTTCAATGCATGTGCTTACCACTGCACCAACTCACGCGCAACTTTTATGTCAGCACTCCAAAATTAGGTGCACGCACGAGGGCTGACGGCTGCGAGACCCTGCCCCCAGAGGAGACGCCAGCGGAGCCCCGGCGCAAGGGTATGTCACCCTGTATATAGGTGAGCACTCTTGTCGCTATTGTGTGTGGAATGCGGCTGGTGAACAGTGAACACCCTGTGTTATGGTATGTGCTGGTTATGTTTTGATGGGAACACCCCAGATTTTACTCGACTTGGGTAACGCACGCAGGACCCCACGCTGTTCACGGACGGTCGTTTTCAATTTCATATTGGACACCACCAATAAATCCGTAAAATTTTCATCGTGTCCGAGTTGAAATGGATATTAATTATTTACATAACACACAAAGCGCGAGGAAGCCGCACAGCTGTGTTGAGAGCGAAATAGTCAAGATTCTGCTCCCATCGTTCGCACTTACTAGTCGGCGTAAAATATTATTTGCCACTTCTTAATTTTAATTACCAGTAAAATTTGAATAACGCAGTGTACTAAAAATAGGTCCCTTTTTTAAAAAAGACTTATTGAATTTCTATTTCTTAAATTAATCGTGAATTAATCTTTTTTTCACTTCCACCCCTCTGCTAAGGAGGCCTCTGATGCAACCCTAGCTTACATGTAACTTATAAAATACATAAATTAGATAGATGGCACCACTAATCAATTGACGTACTTTTTATGAGCTGTCAAAACACGATTCCCCCATAGACTTTGTACGACATTCCAAACTATGACGTCACTTTTTTGACATCTACTTATTGATTTCAAAGCAAGTAAAAATCGAATTTAATAGTTATTTAAAATTTCATCGAGTTTTCAGGGCGGCTGCCTCGGTGGGCTTGTGGTCCTAAGCGCGACTGCTAGACTAGAGGTCTTGGGTTCGATTCCCAGGTTGAGCAAAAAGTGTTATTGTGTTTTTCCATGAAATTCTCAGTAGCAGCTCGGAGTTAGGATTTGTGTCCGGTTAATGGCAATAGGCTCGCCCCCTATTACATGGGACCGAAACTTACCAGCGAACTGTGGGTGTACATTGTTACACCTCTGCCTAACCCTTCGGGGAATACAGGCGTGATGGTATGTTTCAGGGCTAATATCAACTGTATTTTATGTGAAGTTGTGTCTTGGAATTATTGTTTAATGGTGTGATCTACTCAATTTAAAAGTCGGAGATCCCTACACTAAGGGGATACCTGTATCTTAGCGATATTATTGAGAGATTTTGGGTTATCCAGCATTGGCAGAAATAAAATCAATTGTATACTTCAAAACATATCCAACACTGGCCATAGACACAGGGCCCGTGTTAACAAAAGGTACCTACTGGAACTATGTGGTAATGTCATGTTAATACATGAAAAGTGCAGTTTTGCATACTCATCAAATTTCAGGAAGTTATCATAAAAGACATAAATAGAAAGTATTTCAAAGAACAGTCTCACCGTTTCGTATGCGGTACACAGTGCGTGCGGGCACATCGCCCCGCCTGCTTAAACCCAGCGGCAATATGGCTAGTTCCAATTCTAAAATTACATACTAAAAGTAAAAACAAAAAATACTGTTTATTTTTTTGTTGATTCGTATTGAGAATCACTAGCATGGTTATAGTAAACACGAGTCGTAAGCACACAGGCCGTGTCGAAGGCGTGTTCGTGTTACACGCGCGCCTCAAAGAGATGTCAGCAAAGGAAGGGGCCACTGAGGGCCGATACCTGCCGGGGCTGCGGGTTGTTCGTAAGAGATACCGCGCCCCCGGAACGCAAAGGGCACGAGAAGGAACATGGGTGGGTTTTAGTCAGTAAAAGTCTGTCACTCCCTCCCGCCCCGCCCAGGGCGGGTGAAGTTATTTGATGATTTCCCACCCACCAAAAAAAAAAAAAAAGCACAAAGTTCAAGTTCAGTTTTTGGGTCAAACAACCGAAAAATGTATACCTCCTTGAATTTGACGAGCATTCAATACTGCACCTTGTATATAGTGTTAGAATCACGAAGTACTTATAGGCTGACTTTTTATTCACTGCGCATTTTTTTAGGAGTATAAGTACTCATAAATCCGGACCACTTTTACCAAGAAACCAACCATGAAATACTGAAAAAAAAACAGCTGTTCCCTACAAAAATGCACGACCAAAATCTGTAGAACAGCTGGATTTTTTTGAAGCAGGTCCTGTCAGTTAACAGAAGCCACATCCATGCCAATTTTTTTTATACCACGTTGTGTGTCAAGGTGAAGAGATGATTTGGTCCATCTCCGTTTTATATTTACTTCGTGGTTAGAATACATGAAGGCCATTGCACACTCTATCGATTGAGCACCGAATTTTTTTTTCTTTCATTTCTTATTATTATTAAAGTCAATGTCTGTTTATTATTTTATGTGTTATTTCATATCTAAACATTGGCGACTATATTATTTTTATTCAAGCACACATTTCTAAGTCGTACGTAAAGCTAATTCTACTCACTAAAAACGTTCAAAATAAAGCCGCAATATCACCTCAGCGACCATCAATAAAAAATAACATAGGATAATTGGGTAGATGACTCTACTAATCAATTGACGTACTTTTCATGAGCTGTCGAAACGCGATTCTCCCATAGATTTTGTATGACAATACTAAACCATGACGTCACTTTTTTGTCATCTCAATTCACTTACTATTTATCGATTTCTATATACTTTTATTTACATAATAATCTTAAAAGACTTAAAAATTAGAAATCCTTAATAAAAACAAAAAGAAACTAAAACTAAATGGCATTAAATAACTCCTCCGCATCACCGTCAACCGGAAAAGTGCCCAAAAGACTGGCGGCATTGCCCCGTTGGATGGCAATGCTTAACCTCTGGCCATGGTAAAAGCCAGCCTTTGGGTCGCGGGAAGATTTTATCGATTTCTAAGCAACTATAGATCGAATTTTATAGTTTTTTTTAATTCATTGGGCTCGAGTTGTCAGGGCTAAAATAAACTGGTTTTTTTTGTGAAGTTGTGTCTTGGAATTATTGTTTAAAGGTGTCATCTACCCAATTAGCGGCAAAGATTAGTTGGCAATCCTTTCTAAAAGTTAGTAGGATTGCCTCTGTGGTGTTAAGTCGTTATGGTGGGCATTGACCTTTACGTTTTATTTGTAAAAACATTTTATCCGAAAATATGTATATATTTTTTTTATTAGTGTGTAATGTTTGTTGTGTATCTTCAAGCTAAGTTCCCTGCAAGGTACGCAGGGAACTTCAATACTACGTGTGTAGAATTAAATATTAAATATTTGTTGTAAATAAACTGTCATTAAAACATATTGTTTTTAAAATTAACGTTAATTTGTTGTGTAAATAGTTTGTATGTTACATTTGCGTGCAAAAAAATCGACCCACCTCATGTTTTTCCATTTGGAATAAGATAACTCAAAAAATATATTATGGAATGCGTATTATGTATGGCGCCAAAAATATATAATAAAATCCCTAATGACATTAAATATTGCAATTTAAAAGTATTTAAAAATAAATTGAAAATAATTCTGACCAATAAATGTTATTATAGTATTCATGAATATAACGTAGGCCATGTTGGACGATGTAGGTACCTACATATCTAGGTATATGTATTTTTGATAATGACTATAAGTTTACTACCAAGAAAAAACTTAAGGTGAGTACCTACCTAGTGTAACTTTTATTTACATAATAATATTTACAGCCTTATAATTAGAAATCCTTAATAAAAACCAAAAGAAACTAAAACTAAATGGCTTCAAAAAACTCCTCCGCATCACCGTCAACCGGAAAATTCATGAATTCCTCAATGAAAATAATTTCAATATTTAATTATTTTAATCTATTATTGTAATGTTTATTGTGTTTTCTTAAAATTGATTTTAATGTTTAATTGATTTGAGATTTACTTTGTTTTATTTATCCAATTATTACTAATTTGACTATAATGTATAATCCATTAATTTTTCTCGTTTTATATTATTTTGCGCGCCGTGTGCTACGGCAAAACATTCTGTACATATTATATTTTATTGAACATCTTGTTACCTACCATGTTTTATGCAAATAAATGATTTGATTTGGAAGATACTAAGATATGGTGTAGTAGTGCTCGCGACTCGTGGCGGTTACCATATCAATGACATTATTGGAAATTGTACCTTAAAATTTTAAGATACGACTTGATTTGATTTAGATTTTTTTTTCAATTTACTTCAATAAATTTTTTTGAGATATCGTCTCTCAAATAGAAAATAAAAGAGTGGGCCGATAATTTTGCACGAAAGTATATTTTAGTTGAATGTAGTAGTACAATATTTTCAAAATTAACTTGTACACGTTTCTGGCCTCAATCTATGCTTATCTTCCTTTTTTTTTAAAGAACACACGTAAATAAATTATACACTGTATATAGATGGATAAATAAATAAAAAAATATGAAAATATTTTTTTTTGTATTGTCAGACAAAAAGCGGTTCGGAAGTGGTAATTAAAGTCACACAGTATGCCGTATTATATGGTCTATGGAATTTTCCAAAATATAATAGTCGCCAGGAGTCGTGAGCACAAATGTCGAGTTATTTTTTGGGTTTTTGGGCCACGTCGGTGCCCCAAAGAACCCCGAAAAGAACCCAAAATCCCAAAAATTTACTTGACGTTTGTGGTCACGACTCATGGCGACTACTATACGTTAATTACGAAATTTTCAGTTTTGCATCCTCGTCTTTCAGAAGATTGTCATTAGAGATATAAATACTTAATTTAAAAAAATTACGAGACCGGGTCTATCATTCATAAATACTTGCCAATTATATTAGTTGGAGGTATATGTTTGACAGTATTTCAGAATGCACCTCTTTCTAAGAACAGAATCGCCCTGTTCCGTGCGGTACAGTGTCGTGCGACTGTACCACTGTGTGCGTGCGGGTTCATCGCCCCGCCTGCCTAAACCCAGCGGCAATATGGCTAGTTCTAATTCGAAAATCAATACTAAAAAGCAAGAACAAAATTAATATTAATTCCTGTGGAGAATCACTAGCGTAGTTCTTACTTGAATTTGACGTGGATGCCAAATTGCTCATTTTAGGTACTTAAAATCATTTTACCAATTACTTAACAACTCCGCACCGCTGTCTGGGAAGAAAAAATCCAAAGAAGTAATAACCATGTACCCCTCACAGGTGGGAGTCTCCGAACGCCCGAACTAGTCCGGAAATACTCGATGTTACCCGAAGTCGCACAACCGCGCCTAACGCCCGCAGAAATACAAAATGGCCGGCGACGAGCCAAAAGCGTGGACCTACCGGCGGTGCAAGTGCCAGTTAGGATTAAACAATTGGAGGAAAGGAATAAAGAATAAATGTTTAGTTTTTATTGCGTATTGGCTGAACGGAATATTTGTAAACTTATTGTATCTTAATTGTGACACTCCACAAATGGAACCTCTTGTTCTCTCTAGTTTCAGTTTTGAATCATAGATGGCGCTGTAACAAATTATTTAAAACTTCATTGTAAGACATATCACGTGATCATTTTTCCGTTCAAACGTTCAGTCGATAGCTATAATCTAGGTAAATGAGTCTCAGTTTAGGAAACTAGTGGTTAGTTGATTTGAAGTCATTGTGATGGCAGTTTTTATTGAGTTAAATGGTTATTGATGATCGTAAGACCAGTCGTAAAATCAGTCGTAAGACCAGTCTTAAGATCTAACGATAAAATTTAACTTTTTTACTGACATTGGCCAAATAGAAGTCATTCGAAATTTAAAAAAATTTAAGAAAAGCAATGTTGCCAACGATAACTTGCAGCCGTTTGACATAATTCCTAGCCTAGCCTCTTTCAAATGAATAATTTCAGCCAGTAATTTGTCCACTAGAGGTTAAATGCCTTTTCGCAGGAAGGATTGAGCATTGATCGCCACGTTGGCTCACTGCGTGTCTAGACCGCAAAATTATCGTAATTCAACAGGGAATGCGGCTAAAACTTATTTAGTAAAATCACAATGATTCTCCCGACTAATTCGACTGACTAACGCCCGAAATGTAATCTACATAAATAAAAATAAATGTTTGTATGTTTGCCCTTCATGCGATCCTAAACTATTGATCCCATTGTGATAAAACTTTGGTGGGTTGTTCTGCATACGCTCGCGGGAGGTCCTGGCTAGAAAAAACGACAAAAAACGCTGGGAACGAAGTCACGGGCAGCAGTTAGTAATCCCTTTTCCTCAAGTTAAGGCAAGCATCGTAGGACGTCCACCCTCAAGGAGGACAGACGTCCTCAAGACCGCAGGAAGACGGTGGATGCAGGCCGCTTCCAACCGGTCCTTTTGAAAATCTATGAAGCACGCCTTAGTCCAGCAGTGGACGTCCTACGGCTAATATAATGATGTTGATGATGCTCCTCAAGATTGCAGATAGCGATCTCTATTGGTTACAAGCAAAGATCGGAATCAAGATAAGGATTGAGATACATTATTAATTTCGGGCGTAAATGATGAAATACTTTATACTCTTTTGTTAATTCGCATACAATATCGAAAGAAAAGGGTATCAAACGTATACTATTAAAATAAGTGCAATAATTAAATAATTATTTAATGTTTCTGATTATTATTTTAAGTTTAATTTTAAACATCTTGTCAAAATGTCTGAGAATTGGCGTCTCATTAAAATTATTAGACGAAACCTTTTAAGTCAGCCATTTCTCTTTTCTCTAAGGACCTCCGCACACGTCCGACTTTGTAGAACCGACAAAAAATCGGTCACCGATTTTTTTTGTCGGAGAGAATAAAACATACGGAATCTAAAGTTCCTACTAAAAGTCGGTCCTACGAAACTATGGATCTATTGAACGGTCCGATAATCGATCCTACAAAAAGTCGGACATGGGCGGAGGCCCTACAGCTTCGGTAATATCCGTAGACAGAGAATAGACTGAGTGTTTCCTGTTCAAGTATAAAGTAAATACTGGCAGAAAAATGTGAAAGAGACAAAGTAATGGTGCGGCCAGTAGTTTTCTCTTTCTAGAATTCTGATTGGTCCACGTCACAGTCTTGCAGAAGCGGATGCTTTGTCGCACCGCGCCTTTGTCACTACAGACCTACAGAAAAGAGACAGGTATTTACCGCACACTCATTTTGTCTCATTCAAGAGAGAAGTAAATTTTGTGCGGATATTGCTCAGTCCATTGTCTATAGTAATATCTGATTATTTCATTATTGGGTTCAGTTCCGCCTAGACGACTCAACCCACACTAACTATTAACTATTTAACCTCAAACCATGTATTAAATAATAATAAAAGCAAAATGTGTTAAAAAACTATTTTAAATAAAACTAAGATAAAAGTATATAATTATTCTGTTAGATTTAACAGTGTGTACAGGTCCTTATAACTAAATGAAGCGTAAATAAAAGTTCGAATGGAATTATAGTCTGGCCAATGACAGCTGTCAAAAAAAAGGGCGGCAATTTTAAAAAATCTCAGCTGTCTTTGCACCAAGTAAACAGAACTGATGTCGTTTAATTTTTCAAAGATTTTTTAAATTCAATCACATTTTTTATATTAGTCGCTACGAGTCGTGAGCACAGATGTCAAGTTAATTTTTCGGTTTTAGGATTCCCTTCGGGGTTTTTTGGGGCGCCGATGCAGCACTCGATCGGTCAGACTGACGGACCAACGTCGGCGGCCCAAAATACCCAGAAAGGAACCCGGAATCTCGAAAATTAACTTGACATTTGTGCCCACGACTCGTGGCGACTACAATACTATCAAACGTCATGAGTTATTTAGCTACAGATAATGTAGTTTTTTTCTCAAATTGCCGCCTTTTCATGTGGTTAGGTTTTGTTGGCCAGAATTTAATTCAAAAATGGAACGGTCGAATCTCAAAAAATGTACAGATCACAAATACTTCAAGAATAAAAATCTTAGTAACCGTATGTTACCATATATGATATATCATCTTTTTCTTTTTTTTTCTACATGACTTTGTGCCTACTGCACATAATAAAAGGATGCATCGTTTAAAAATATTCTGCTTAATAAAATGGCGCCTAAAAAATAGCCATCTTAATAATTTATCCTTTAAAAATGATGATTGAGTAAATGTGCAATTAAAATGCGCTCTCGCGCTTGACTAAATGTGCTCTTAACTTTTTTTTTTAATACAAGTTGTATTTATTCTTTGACTGTGTATGTACATATTATGATTTTTTGTAATAAATATTTTGAAAGTAAAATAGTGCGTTTAATTTATTTATTTTAGTTGTAACTGCAAGATATATATATTTACATCTTTTTTTGTACATATTTACATTGTATATTAATCAAATTAAATATAGATATGCATCTATTCTCCAGTCCGACCTGGGAATCGAACTTAAGACCCCACGCTCAACAGTCGCGCTTGCAACCACGGGACCAAGGGGGCAATAGTTAGTTATTTTATAGTTGACAGTTATTTTTATACCTATTCAGTCAAATTGTTATTTTGTCGAGATAAAAATTATTTGACAATAGAAAAATCAGCTCTAAGTCAAAAAACTAACGTAAGAAGTTATCCCTGTATTTAACAGATTTTTTGTTTGTGCTGTTTGCTTCAAATATATCTGAAACAATAAGTAAGTTGTCGAATTAAGGGCCGATTTTTCAATCATCATTTAACTTCTATCTAAGGAATAAATATGGCGGTTTGACATATTTTCTAAACAAAAGCTGTCAAAACGTTAAACAATTATTCAGATAGAAGCTAACTGATAGAATAATCGGCCCTTAATCAACTATATTAATAATACTTATAACGATTGATGTTTGACGCTAGGGGCAACCAAGATTAAAGCAGTCACAAACTATATAAAGCTTGCAGAAGAGTTACGATATTCTTCTACAATCTTAATGCTAATCTACAACAAATATAATTTCTCAACGGATTGATAGACTTCTATCGTCTGACAACAGCTGTCAATGTCAAATGTCACAACACCAATCCCAGCTTAACCTCAAAATCGAATAAATAAAAACCAAATAGTTTAAAGAATATTCTATAAAAATGTCGGCAAAAAACATGTTCTTGAAGCCCGGCTTCGTCCGGGCGCCACTGCAGAACGGTGTCGGCCGATACGTGTGTCAGTTGCAACGAATTGTGCTCAAATTCTGTAAATCAAATGGTTCTAGTCGAGGAATGAGGTAACTATATTATTTACTCAAGTTTCAGTACTTATTGCCAGAGAATACTAAATTAAATGTCGTTATCGACAAGAAAAGCACTACGTAGCGTACTAGACAAATCATCTTTACGTATCTCCGGACCCTACGGTCCCGGACCTTTGATAGGTTAACGAGGAACCGAACTCAACTCGCAGAGGCCCCTCAGACAGCTTAAGGATGAAATAGAATACCAACCGACAATTATTATCCTTGTATGCACTATGCAATAGGAATCTTTTTGAATAATAATACAACCTATTAACTTGTCCAATATTAGTATTAAATTATCTTGCCGCGCCCTAACAGGGTCATGTACTCATTAGTGTTTAAGCTTAGCGTGTAAAATTGGTTGTGTACATTAAATAAATAAAAATGTTAATTTTTAACCCCCGACGCAAAAACGACGGGGTGTTATAAGTTTGACGTGTATGTCTGTGTGTGTGTATCTGTCTGTCTGTGGCGTCGTAGCTCCCGAACGCATAAACCGATTTTGATTTAGTGTTTTTTGTTTGTAACTGCCTCGGTAGCCTAGTGGTCCTAAGCGCGACTGCTACGCTAGAGGTCTTGGGTTCGATTCCCAGTTGGAGCAAAAAGTGTTATTGGGTTTTTCTATGAAATTCTCAGTAGCAGCTCGGAGTTAGGATTTGTGCCCGGTTAATGGCAATAGGCTCGCCCCTATTACATGGGACCTAAATATACCGGCGAACTGTGGGTGTACATTGTTACACCTCTGCCTAACCCTTCGGGGAATGTGGGCATGATGGGATGGTATATTATTTTTTTGTTTGAAGGGTATATTAGTTGGGAGTGTTCTTAGCTATGTTTGATGGAAATCGGTTCAGAGGTTTCAAAGTTATCAGCTCTTCTGTTAGCTGCGGTAGGGATTTTTATCCTTCTGTAGGGGGCTACTTAAAATTTTAAAATTTTTCAGAGATTTCATTGAACAAGACCTGGTGGAATTTGCAAAAGTGAATCCCGGAGTAGTGGTATATCTGAAGCCTCGCAGACACAGAGGACCTGTCGTTGTAGCTGAGTATTGTAAGTTATAACCAAATATCTGATAATCGGATATATATTATTTCTTTTTTTTTTTCATGAGGAAGTCGACAAAAACTGAGTTTTGTCAGAGTCTTACCAACTGAAACCACCAGGTTCCTTTTATTACCTTGAGTTAGGAGCATGGTATATAGACCAGTGCTAATGAAGATATCAATCTTTTTTCTTAAAAGAAAAGCATTGCCCGATATAAGGAATTACTCCTGCATTGTGAGGTAGAAATAAACTCACATACACAAACAAACAGACCCATGTGGGAATCAAACCACTAAAATGTAGTGCAGTAGCCAATCATTCAGCAACTATGCCAGGCATGTCACTGAATCAGAGACATACACATAATTTTACCACAATTTCGATTCTGATATCATTTGTTTCTTTTTCACCAACCATCATACCATCAAGCCTGTATTCCCCAAAGGGTTAGGCAGAGGTGCAACAATGTACACCCACAGTTTGCCAGTATGTTTAGGTCCCATGTAATAGGGGGCGAGCCTATTGCCATTAACCGGGCACAAATCCTAACTCCGAGCTGCTACTGAGAATTTCATAGAAAAACCCAATAACACTTTTTGCTCGACCTGGGAATCGAACCCAAGACCTCTAGCGTAGCAGTCGCGCTTAGGACCACTAGGCTACTGAGGCAATTCACCAACAACGCACATTAATCAAAACAACATCTTCCCCAGTAAACGGTGACCGCGTATGGATGAACATGCACAACAAAACGCATTCAGAAATAACAAAATGGATGGATGTATTACGTACACAACAAGGTGACAACTCAACCACACGTCTCCGCAAATACCAGTACACCGATTACCCATCCATCCAAGGACCGTGGACACCGTTTACTTTCAAAGCACCGGAGTTGAACACTGCAGAGCTACCAGACCAAGCGTTTGGAGCTAATGATAGGTTGCCAATGACGGCAACGGAACAGCTACGGTTAATGTTTGAAGCGCAAAAATTGGGTGGAAAAAGTGAAGACTTGAAGACGGCTGAGTGATTATGTTAGTATTAGTTATGTTGTATTTGTATAGTTAAAATAATAGAAATAATTAATAACATTTGATGGTTTTTTGTTATTATAATCCTTAAAAGTTTAATTTTGTGACCAGTTGCAAGGCAACCGCAATGGGGCACTGGCAAGTACCAATGAGACTTTTTCTATTTCATATGTACTTACTATATTTATCTTGGATATCACTGAAATCGGTGAAGGAAAGTATCATGAGGAAACTTGGACTTGTAATTAATATAAGTCTGAAAGCGCCAATCCGCCTTGAGCAAGCGTGGTGATCAATGCTCGTGCCTTCTCTGTATAAGAAGAGGCCGTTGCCCAGCAGTAGGACAATAATAGGCTGGTGTTATTACTTTATCGCGGATTACATAATAGCATATCTTTATTCAGATCCTAAGCTGCCGGGCAAAGGCTTCTTCTCCCATGGAGAAGCCACAAGCATACATAAACTCACGCCTTTTTCCTACGGGGGTAAGCCCGCCACACTATTCCCAACCACTGCAATACAACTTCTGTAAGCCAGAATCAACAGTGGAGACCGCCAGAAGAGCGCCGAGGCAATGAAGCTCGACGAGTCCCGGAGAAACGATACAACTGTCTTGGATCCCGCAACGAAATTAATCAGAAAAGATTAGCGGAGGAGTAGGCAGAAACCACAGAACGCCATCTGCTGCGATCCTTACATACTCCGTTCGCCTCGTGCACGTTCATACATCATTGAAAAAGGATATCGAATAAAAACCAGTAAGAATTTCCCAAATCATTTATTCAACAATAAAATCTATTTACAAAAATGTACAACGCTGAAATGAACATTTTATAAAATAAATAATTATGAATTAGATCACAAACCATTGTCTTTATGTACGCGATTTACATAATCCTTACATAGTATAAAACAAAGTCGCTTCCCGCCGTCTGTACGCTTAGATCTTATAACCTTTTGATCGCCGCGTCAAAATAGCAATAACGTGCCCTCAGCGCCAAGCTACGAATTCATCCTTTAACACCTACAAAATAGTAGTGAGTTCCGAATGATGTCGATGTTGTTTTACGAGTTTTATTTACATTTAAAAGTCTGTCATGTGATCGTGACCGTGGCGTGCTAGGCACATTTTGGTTTGTCATCTATACATGACTGCGGCGGTCAATAGGTTAAACTACGCAACGGATCATAATGCCGATTTCTATCAATAGATAGAGTGATTCAAGAGGAAGTTTATAAGTATAGAACATCACGCTAAGACTGACAGGAGCGGAGCAGTAACCAGACGTAACTGAACGCAAGTAAAACTGCATGGTTTATAGATTATAATAATACAATTTTATCGTCAATTTAAATTGCGTATTTTTTTAAAACAATAATTCTAATAAAAGGAGCAACTAAGTACTATATTTAAGTATCTTTCCTCGTGACATTTTTCACATTTATTTAACAGTTCTAAATTAAACTTAATTCAGCCAAGATGAACCAGTCCACAATCTCCTAATAATAGAATTAATCAGTTATCGTTGGGCAGTTGGATCAAGGGCTTGATTCAGAAAGCAGTACTCCTAGACACGGCGCGTATTGTTAGGAGATTCCTTTCTCAGGAGCCCTGACCACCGGTAGCGTGGACCCTGTTCCCGATACCGGTAGGCTACTATTTTTAAATGTTTTTATTTTGTATGTTAATATTTAAAAATGTAAATTATATGTATTTAAAAATAAATAAACGGAATAATAAATTAATCACGTCAAATAAATCTAATTTGCCAAACTACTACGCAGCAAATAAACCAACAGTTTTGAAAATTAACAATTCCATACATTACTCTTGTTTTAAATTCATGCAAATTGTAATAATTTTATCATTTTTTCTACGACTTATAATTACATAAGTAGTTTATATTTTTTTTGTAACGCATAGCTATTTGATAAAATATTTGTTAAAGACGTTTTAAGGATACTTTGATTGTACTCATAAACTGACTAATTTTATTGAGTGTAACCCGCCACGTCAAAAAAGCAATAACGTGCCGTCAGCGCCAAGCTACGAATTCATTCCTAAATACCTACAAAATAGTAGTGAGTTCAGAATCATATCGATGTTGTTTTACGAGTTTTATTGACGTAAAAAAGTCTGTCATGTTATCGTGACCGTGGCGTGCTACACATTTTCGTTTGTCATCTATACATGACTGGCGATGAAAAGGTTAATTCTGCTTGTGATTGCTCATTTTGGCAAAACTAAAGCCAATTACAAGTCACAATTTAAAAAATATTTATTATACAAAGCAATTTGACAGTTTAAGGAATGCATTCTTAATAAAGATTAAAAAAATTTACATTTGTGAAAATAAATTAAATTATTTGTAGATTGATGTGGCCGACATTTTTATTATAAGTAACTACTTATTATTAAAATAAGCAATAAGTATCCTGGAATTTCCATACAAAATTGCAACACCTTTTTTCAGGATGGGAAATCATCAAATGACTTCTTTCGCTCTGGGTGGAGCGGAAGAGAATGTCAGACTCTTACTGACTAAAACCCATCCGTGTTCCTCCTAATGCTCTTTGCATCTTCTGGTAGGCACTGGCCCCAGCAGGCTCCGTCTACTAAGCTGACATCTCTATAAAGCGTGTGTGGAACACAACACTCCTTCGACCCAGGCCTGCTTCTGATCGGACAGCGAGCCACCCAACGACGTCAAATGCATGGAACTGCAGATTTTTACGACGTCCCTTCCACCCATTATATTGAATCTAAATTCAACAAGAAAATCGCTATTAAATTTCGCGCTGTGACCTATTTTTTTTAGCAAGTAAGTATAGTCTCTGCGTATTATAGAACAAAGTCTCTTCCCGCCGTCTGTTCGCTTAGATCTTTTAAACTACGCAACGGATTTTAATGCGGTTTTCATCAATAGGTAAGAGCGATGCAACAGGAAGGTTTATACGTCTAGATTATCACGCTACGACCAACGGGAGCGGAGCAGTAATCGAAGACGTAACTGGCCGCGGGTAACACCGTGGGGTATTTCGCTAGTTAGAAATAAATTTAAAGAAAAATAACTCAAATAGGAATAACACTTAGTTCTAATTTACACTAGCAACACTACTTAGATTCTTTTATTCAATAAAGGCTTTTATACAAGGTGTAGTCTTACGTCCTCGTCAAATTCATGGACGTAACTATGCTAGTGCTGGTCAACTTTAAATCCAAGCTTATACCTCCGAAGCAATAGTGTAAATATCATTGATGGCATACAAGCCGACGGCCCACCTGATATTAAGTGGTCACCGCTGCCTATAGACATCTACAATACCAGAGGCCTTGCAAATGCGTTGCCATCCCAGAGACAAAGTTGAAATGTGTCACGTGCCTGTAACTACACCGGCACCCATACCCTTCAAACCGGAACACAGCAACGCTGCTTTGCAGCAAAAATAGGTACGGTGGTAGTACTTCCCCGGACGAGCTTCTTCTTTGTGAAGATGCTCCCTACTACTACTAAACTACTAGATTTTGCACTTCGAAATTTTTTTCTTTTTAACTGCCTCGTTGGCCTAGTGATCCTAAGCGCGACTGTTACGCTAGAGGTCTTGGGTTCGATTCCCAGGTCGAGCAAAAAGTGTTATTGGGTTTTTCTATGAAATTCTCAGTAGCAGCTCGGAGTTAGGATTTGTGCCCGGTTAATGGCAATAGGCTAGCCCCTTATTACATGGGACCTAAATATACCGGCGAACTGTGGGTGTACATTGTTACACCTCTGCCTAACCCTTCGGGGAATATAGGCGTGGTGGTATATATATATTTAAATTTATTTCAGTGGGAACAAAGTTCAAAATACGAAAAACTAGCTCAAAAATTGAGTTTTTGTATTATGAACTATCGGGTCATCATCATCTTCCTGCCCTTATCCCATGTTACTTTGCTTGAAAAGGAGGCGGCGGGACGGTTGAGACAGCGGTTCTCCCGTCCCAGCCGCCGCGGTAGACGCTCCGGACGTCGGGAGCCGCGAGACGACTCCCGGCCACCGTAGATACGGGCCTGTGGACGGTGAGCAATGGGTAGCTCACCGTCCTTACGTTACGTAACGACAGCCCGTGTCGACGGCGCGTTCGTGTTCCACGCGCGCCTCAAAGAGATGTCAGCAAAGGGAAGGGGCCACTGAGGGCCGATGCCTGCCGGGGCTGCGGGTTGTTCACAAGAGATACCGCGCCCCCGGAACGCAAAGGGCACAAGAAGGAACATGGGTGGGTTTTAGTCAATAAAAGTCTGACACTCCCTCCCGCCCCGCCCAGGGCGGTAGAAGTTATTTGATGATTTCCCACCCACCAAAAAAAAAAAAAAGAAAAAACCCATGTTACTTGGGGTCGGCGCAACACGTGTTCTTCTTCCATGCTGTCCTGTCAACCGTCATGCTATCACTGACTCCCTTCTCTTTCATATCATTCTTCACACAATCCATCCATCTTTTATTTGTTGCCTTAATTCGAAATACCAAAAACTTGCTCAAAGGTTTAAGCTTGGACTAAAGTTAGAACTAGTTTTATACTAATGAGACGGAATCTAAATTGCAGTTTATTAATTAAGTACAACTATTGATTCTACAATTAATTGATTTTTTAACTAGTGTTTGAATTTATTAACATTTTAATAATGTATTTACAATCCTACTTGAAGCCTTATTAATTTAAATTTTTGACAGCCATGTCAAAGAACACAACATTAAAAATTTCAAGTAAGTTCCCTTCAAACCGGAACACAGCAACGCTGCCTTGCGGCAGAAATAGGTATGGTGGTAGTACTTCCCCGGACGAGCTGCTTCACAAAGAGCTCTACTACTACTAATTTTTAGTAGTACGCTCATTATGCTTACAGGGACATGCAACAGTACAGATATCACTTTATTTCGTCTCTAATCTTTGACCTTCAATATCTCGGTAACCAGCAGGCTCCCAGGTATGATGCAGCGCATTAATGAGAAGAAACGTGTAACTGTCGGCTTCGAGAAGTGTTTTATATACACCCACTATAATCATTTCTTTTTAACCCCCGACGGGGTGTTATAAGTTTGACGTGTCTGTGTGTGTGTCTGTCTGTCTGTGGCACCGTAGCTCCCGAACGCATGAACCGATTTTGATTTTGTTTTTTTAGTTTGAAAGGTGAATTAGTCGGGAGTGTTCTTAGCTATGTTTGATGGAAATCGGTTCAGCGGTTTCAAAGTTATCAGCTCTTATGTTAGCAACGGCCGTGATTTCTTTCTTCTGTCGGGGGTTACTTAAAATTTTAAATTTTATGTCTTTCTCTAATATTAATTATCTACATTTCTTGGCGACATATTTGCTTCCCCTTCAGAGGCTACAAGCATGATATCCAGGCCCAGGTTAGGCTAGTACTTATAGACTAAGATCCTAAAGTCGCCAGACTTACATCATCTTTGCATGGCTGAAATTTTGAAGATAGAGGAGGAAGATAGAAGATAGAGGAATATAAATAGTTGTGAAGGTATACCTTGTAGCCGCCACGAGTCGTGAGCACACACATTAAGTTCATTTTTGGGTTTTGGGTCACCAACGCTGTACGCAATTAAGATCTAAACGAGGCCAATGATAGAGCTGTACAGGTGGCTAAATACTGGTCAAACAACACTTGAAGCGAGTCAATTGACACGAAGAGAAGAAGACCAAGTAAAAAATTTCAGCCAAATTTAAAATAACGTAAGTTTGGTTACTCTAGGCTCTTAGACTATAATCTTAGTACTCATCAGCCATCATCAGTACTACTAAAGCTGTCCATCCGTTGAAGGGTTTGCAGCCAGACCCTTTGCCATCTTCCCCTGAATATTGCTCGAACAGGTAGCCTGTTCGTTTGTACTCGTTCAGAATATTACCTGTTGAAAGAAATGTGTTTTAATATTAGTGGGGGCAATAAAATAGTCTTGTGGTGATAGGTAAATGTGTGGGTAGTTTATAGGAATTGAAAGTAACGCCACGTTGTATATAGGAACCTAGTAATAACGCGATGTTAGTTATAGGAACCCATAAATAACACGATAATAGTTATAGGAACCCATGAATAACGCGATGTTAGTTATAGGAACCAATGAATAACGCGATATTAGTTATAGGAACCAATGAATAACGCGATATTAGTTATAGGAACCCAGATAATAATTAAACGTTTGTTACACGAAATAAAACGCAACGCGGCGTTAGTTATAGGAACCCGGAAGAAATCAGGCGTAAGTTACAGAAGCCCAGGAATAACGCGACGTAAGTTATAGGAACCCAGGGAAACGAGACGTAGTTTATAGGAATCCACAAAAAAACGCGACGTATATTATAGCAATCCAGGAACAACGCGACGTTAGACATTGGAGTCGCAGGCTCGCATAGAGAATGAAAACACAGTAATTAAAATATAGAAGTACTAGGCTAACATAAAATCAACAGGGCAATACTCACGAACTACATTATCCCTGAGGCGAGCGTTCAGTTCCGCCGCTCTAGCCGCGTGCGGCCCGTCTATACTGGCGTAGTGCTTCAGGCTAGACAACGCTAAGTAGTTTATAGGAATCCAGATCTGTCCCCTCCAGTACGGGGGGTCGTGCTCCGTGTTCCTTTTCATGTATAGAGGAGCTGATTTTGAGAGGGATCTGTACGGACATAATATGATTCAAATACTTATGGCTAAAAATAAATCCGGAATCCAGACAAAAAAAAATTGGGAATTTTGAGTCTTCGTTGGATGGCTTCCAAGCCGACGGTCCACCTGATGTTAAGTGGTCACCGCTGCCTATAGACATCTGCAATACCAGAGGCCTTGCTAATGCGTTGCCATCCCAGAGACAAAGTTGAAATGTGTCATGTGCCTGTAACTTCACCGGCACCCATACCCTTCACACCGGTACACAGCAACGCTGCTTTGCGGCAGAAATAGGTATGGTGGTAGTACTTCCCCGGACGAGCTGCTTCACAAAGAGCTCTCCTACTACTTATTTTTAGTAGTACGCTCATTATGCTTACAGGTACATGCAACAGTACAGATATCACTTTATTTCGTCTCTAATCTTTGACCTTCAATATCTCGGTAACCAGAAGGCTCTCAGGTAAAAAAATGATCGCAAATAAATTACTCTGATTGATGGACTCACCTCAACCCGTACGGGGACCATAGTAGCTGAGGTTTGTCTAGATCTTCTAATATTTTTCCTAATTTCTCACTATCTGGTTTCAGCACCTTCATTAACATTGGAAACAGGGAGACATAACCTGTAAAAAAAAAAAAAAACACATTTATCATTTCTTAGAACTCATTTGAAAAACTATTATTTTTTAAAACAATCCTTTATATTACACTAGCTTTTTCCCCCGACTTCCTTCGCATAAATGTCGGTTATATTTACAATTCAATCATGATTCTAAAGACACGTAGCGCCCTCTATTATCATAAGAACGTTATTGTTGTTTTCCTCAGGAAAAGTACTTTTTTCGGGATGAAAGGTACCCTATGTCCGTTTCTGTACACCTGACAACGTATATGAAAAATTTCAGGATGATCGGTTCTGTGGTTTGGGCGTGAAAAGGTAACAAACAAACTTACATTCGCATTTATAATATTAGTTAGGATTGTCATACAATGTGCGTATGTATTCAAAATTCCAGCTCAATCAAACACCGGGAAGTGGGTCAAATTTAACTTCTATGATTTGCTTAAGTTCCTATGCCCACCTTCCGGCTCCATCATCAGATCAGCTCTGTGACATCATTATATTGCATTGTCATGCAAAATGCACGTTTAGGCAAATTTTCAGCTCAATCGAACATCGGGAAGTGGGTCAAATTTAACTTGTAAGATTTGAGTTTCAGGCACCGGGACAGGTGGAAGTAAATAAAAACTTGTAATCCTACTAACAACATACCATCACGCTTGTATTCCCCGAAGGGTAAGGCAGAGGTGTACCAATATAAGCCCACAGTTCGCCGGTATGTTTAGGTTCCATGTAATAGGAGGCGAGCCTATTGCCATTAACCGGGCACAAATCCTAACTCCCAGCTGCTACTGAGAAATTCCTAAAGAAAAAATCCAATAACACTTTGCTCGACCTGGGAATCGAACTCAGGACCCCATGATCAATCCTACTAATATTGTAAAAGCGAAAGTTTGTGAGGATAGATGGATGGATGGATGTTTGTTACTCTTTCACGCTTAAACAGCTGAACGGATCTGGATGAAATTTGGCATTGAGATAGATTGTAGTGTGGAATAACACATAGGATACTTTTTATCCCGGGGAAAAGTACAGTTCCCGTGGGATAATGTCAAATTTGACGCGGACGAAGTCGCGGGCAGAAGCCAGTAATAAATTAATGAACTTACCAAATGCAGAGGTGACTAGTCTTGGTTGAGGAGTCACGGAGACAGTTCTGATCACCCGGGCACCCTCAGAAGGGTTCTTAGGTTGCTGGCGAACCAACTTGACACCGTCTGTGTGGAGGCCTAGAAAAAAAACAACATAACATCACGCCTGTATTCCCCGAAGGATTAGGCAGAGGTGTACCAATGTACACCCACAGTTCGACGGTATATTTAGACCCCATGTAATAGGGGGCGAGTCTGTTGCCATTAACCGAGCACAAATCCTAACTCCGAGCTGCTACTGAGAATTCCTTAGAAAAACCCAATAACACTTTTTGTTCGACCTAGGAATTGAACCCAAGACCTCTAGCGTAGCAGTCGCGCTTAAGACCAATAGGCTACTAGCTATACTGCGTACTCGGCTAACTAGCCGAGTACGCAGGAGATATTATAGTGCACAAGTGTGTGCGCAAACACGTGTGCACATCCCACTTCCCTGACTCTCATAGTCCAATGGGACGGTAATCCGACTCGACCGGGGAGAGATCAGGCTCAGGACCAACGGCTTTACATGTTTTCCGAGACACGGGGGTGTCACACCACCAACTTCCAAATTCCGGGCTGTTACTGCAAAATTCCTAATAGAAAAAACCCAATAACTCTTCGCCCTACCTGAGAATCGAACACAGGACCGCTCAACAGCCGTGCTTGGCGTGGCATAAATATGAAAATGGATTGTTAACGAGTAAACTCCAAAAGGCTCACCATAGTCTGCATATGTTTGCGTGTGGGAGGACCAGTGAAGCTCGTTCAGTAGGTCCTCGTCGCCGAGCTGGTCTCTAGTCACGACATACCTGAATAACAGATATACAGGGTTATTTGTAAAACAATGACAACCTTGCAGGACTGTATTACTATCATCATAAACAACAACTTTTGTTCTATATTTTTTTACAGAATCAAGCAACGCAAGCGCAACCAAGTGACTGACTGAAGGATTTCCGTAAAATTGTAAATAGGTCAAGTACAAACACCCCCGCCGCCCTAACCCCGCTCCCCTCGCTATTTTACTATCGCTTTTGTTTGCTTCGCATAGACTTCGTAACATTTAGAGCGTTCAATTTAAATGTTTTTATTTTTGTATGAAAATCTGAGGAACTAAAATATGAAAAATTTTTAAATGTCATATAACAAAAGTTGGTGATTATGATGTTAGTAACATAGTCCTGAGAGGTTGTCTATGTTTTACAAATAACCCTGTATAGTATCAGCATCCCATTAGCAAGGCCTTTGGTATTGCAGATGTCTACAGGCAGCGGTGACCACTTAACATCAGGTGGGCCGTCGGCATGTTTGCCGTACAATGGCATTTAAAACAGAACCGGCCAAGTGCGAGTGAGACTCGCGTACGAAGGGTTCCGTACCCATTATCTATAAAGTACTGCAAAAAAATCACGTTTGTTGTATTGGAGCGTTTGACGTGTCTGTCTGTCTGTCTGTGGCACCGTAGCTCTTAAACGGGTGAACCGATTTGAAAGCAGGTTTCCTAGCGATGGTTCTTAAATATGTTTTATCAAAATCGATTCAGCTGTTTCAAGGTTATCAGCTCTTTTGTTAGCTGCGGTAGGGATCTATATTCTTCTGTCGGGAGTTACTTAAAAATATTTATTTTATTTTATTCAGATGGGTAAGCTCTGGACTCTAGTCTAGGTCAGAGGTGACAGAGACAAAGTTGACGATGAAGTGAGCTTACCCAGAAGAAGCTTGTTCAGTCTAACTTTGAAGAGATTCGGATTTTTCTTAAAAAAAGTACTAGGCGAGCATAAGTCGCTAGAAGCAGTCACAACTCCTCAATCCATTACTTTTTAACTAGAAAATTGAAATTCTTACTTCTTGGAATCCCTCTGCAGCACATTGGCGATGGTGACCATGGCGTCTGCAGCAGCATACATCCAGCACCGAAGGTCGACGTGACGCTCAATGTCTGATGGATGAGAGGCCCTGCAATACAGTAGTAGTTATTAGGAGAGCTCTTTGTGAAGCAGCTCGTCCGAGAAGTACTACCACCATACCTATTTCTGCCGCAAAGCAGCGTTGCTGTGTTCCGGTTTGAAGAGTATGTGTGCCGGCGTAGTTACTGACACATGAGATATTTCAACTTTGTCTCTGGGAAGGCAACGCATTAGCAAGGCCTCTGGTATTGCAGATGTCTATAGGCAGCGGTGACCACTTAACATGAGGTGGGCTGATAGCTTTTTTGCTATCCAATGATATTTAAAAAAAAATACTTAAAGTTTATCATTTTTGCATTAGGGATTCTTCAGTAGCAGCCCGGAGTCTACATTTGTGCCCAGTTGATGGTAATCTTGAGTGGAGACCGCGAATTGGCAAGCGTAAGGTGGGTAGCTCTCAGGCTCGGTGGACCGATAATCCTTGCAGAGTAGCTGCTAGCAACTGGATGAGAGTTGCCGGAAATCGAGCTAAGTATACTGGTTACATCCGGAGTAGTTTATTACGCGGATCTCGTAGAAATTAGAACTAATTTCCATGCGTTCTGGCGTTTCTGCCATAGCTATTACTGGAATCAAATATAACAGCTCACATTAGGACCCGTTAAATTAATAATTGCAAACCGTGGTGCTTGGCAATCTGGGCTTCTCCCAGTTGTAAACATCCCCTTGTGCCTATTGGCCTAGTTCTGTTCTGTCTCCTGCTTGTTTGGAGAGAAGTGGAAATTATATTTTTTCCTACTTCTCCGCTAATCTTTTCTGATTAATTTCGTTGCGGGATCCAAGACAGTTGTATCGTTTCTCCGGGACTCGTCGAGCTTCATTGCCTCGGCGCTCTTCTGGCGGTCTCCACTGTTGATTCTGGCTTACAGAAGTAGCAGTGGCTGGGAATAGTGAAATGCATTGTCCCATAAAAAAAAATCGAGCTCGGTAGCGTGCGATTGGAGAGGCCTATGTCCAGCCGTGGGCTGTTCCAGGCTGATGATAATGGTAATCAGCCCACCTCCTAATACCAGAGACGTAGAAATAACAGGATCCTTACCTGGGGTAGTCATCCAGTCCTGAAGTCAAGGTTTTGGGGTTCAGTTGTAACCCATCGTCATTGCGCCCCCTCCACCGGTAGGAAGTGGGTTCATCCCCCTTTTGGGATGTCTGGAACCATTGGTACCATGCCTGTGGAAGTGCCATGAGTTTAATAGTGGTGGTAGAGCTATGGATTTATGAAGGACCTTACATAGGCGATTACATGGGACCTAAACATACCGGCGAACTGTGGGTGTACATTGGTACACCTCTGCCTTACCCTTCGGGGAATACAGGCGTGATGGTATGTATGTATGTTACACGTTATATAACTGCTCCGTTGGTAGCGAGCACGACTATTGAGCGTGGAGTCCTGGGTTCGATTCCCAGATCGGCCAAAAAGTGTTATTAGATTTTTCCATCAGGAATTTCTGAGTAACAGCCCGGAGTTTGGAAGTTGGTGGTGTAACACCCTCGTGCCTCGGAAAGCATGTGTCGCCGTTGGTCCTGCGCCTGATCTCTCCCCGGTAGTGTCAGATTGCCGTCCCATCGGACTATGAGAGTGAGGGACGAGGGAGTACACCTGTGTTTGCGCACACACTTGTGCACAATAATAGCTTCTTCGTACTTGGCGAGTCTGCATTATATAAAAGTACCAGGCTACCATATCTTACCGCGAGTCTAGTGTACATTCTATGCAGCGTGCTACGATGCTTGGAGCCGGTCACGAACAGGTCAGGCCGTATCCTCACGAAGTGTGCCAGCTGTATCAACAGCATCGGCGGGTTGGCGGCCGCGTTGCTCTGGACCACGAACTCCTTGGGTACTCTTGCTAACGCCTCCGGTCCTGGTAGATGGAAAGAGGTAATTTTAAGCTAACTGGGAATACTAATGCTCTGCAATACATACCATCACGCCTGTATTCCCCGAAGGGTTAGGCACAGGTGTACCAATGTACACCCACAGTTTGCCGGTATGTTTAGGTCCCATGTACTAGGGGGCGAGCCATTTGCCGTTAAGGCTGCCTGTCCACTGAAGCGGAGCGAGGTTGCTGAATGAAGAAACGGAGAAATACGTGCTCTTGTTGTGCAATCCTATTGGTTAATATTTCTCTGTTTCGCCGCTCCGCAGCCTCGCTCCACTTCAGTAGACAGGCAGCCTAACCGGGCACAAATCCTAACTTCGAGCTGCTACTGAGTATTTCATAGAAAAACCCAATAACACTTTTCTGGTCCTGGGAATCAAACCCAAGACCTCTAGCGTAGCATTCGCACTTAGAACTACTAGGGTAACGAGGCTCACAGACACATAAACATACCTAAAATTTGCTCCCTAGGAATCCATCCCTCCACATTGATGAGGTCCATCCAATGAGCTGCAATGTCCATTTGTATGTCTGGAGACCAGCGACCTATCAGCAGACCATGGAACCCTTCATCCCAGAGGAACCCTCGGGGGAAGAACGATCTGGAAGTAATAATATCAGTCTATTATTGTCCCACTGAAGGGCAAAGGCCTCATCTCATACAGAGAAAGTCAAAGCATCATCTGGTTAGCCTTTTCCCAACTATGTTGGGGTCGGCTTCCAGTCTAACCAGATTCAGCTGAGTACCAGTGTTTTACATGGAGCGACTGCCTATCTGACCTCCACAACCCAGTTACTGGGCAACACGATACCTCTTGGTTAGACTGGTTATCAGACTTCCTGGCTTCTGACTATCCGTAACGACTGTCAAAGACCTACGAAGGGCAGCCGGGGCCAACGGCTTTACGTGCTTTCCGAGCCACGGGGGTGTCACACCACCAACTACCAAACTCCGGGCTGCTACCGAGCAAATCCTAATGGAAAAACTCAATGACACTTTTTGCCCGACCTGGGAACCCCACGCTCATCAGTCACGCTTGCGACCACGAGACCAACGGGGCAGTTGAGAGAGAGAGAAAAAGTCAAAGCATTTATTTCAATTAGACCATTTACAGGCACTTTTGAACTATCAAGGAGTCGCTCAATTAGTCACAAAGTTGAAGCTAGTTGCTCGTTCCAAAGCGTAGGTCTCTATGGAGAAGAACGAGCAAGAAACTCCATGGACACTCTTATCAATTTAATTTTCTAACATCTTGAAGGCACTAACATTGATCACCACACTTTCTTTACTAGGAATGTCTCCTGTATCGAACAGCCAGGCCTGGAACAACTATCTATAGGTCATACAAATATTTGTTCCGTGCGGGAATCGAACCCAGACCTTCGCGGTCCTTCACAAAGAAGCCTTTCTCGCTACATGAAAATAATCTTTACTACTATAGAGTCAAGGTTGAAACTCACCTGCTAGGCACTCCAGTATATAAGGGCGCCTTCCAGTAAGGTACTGGTTCTTTGGTGTACTGAGACTGGACTTTGCTAGCCCCGTAGAAATAGCCCACACCGCCGATCATGTTGGATAGCGCGGCCCGGGCTATAGCCACGTCGTCGGGAGGGTAACTGTGGTGGGTAGAAAAATAAAGATTATTTTATGTCATTGGATGGCCAACCAGCCGACGGTCCACCTGGTGTTAAGTGGTCACCGCTGCCTATACACATCTGCAATACCAGAGGCCTAACAAACGCGTTGCCATCCCAGAGAAAGTTCGCGGGTCTGTGGACGGTGAGCAATGGGTAGCTCGCCGTCCTTACGTTGCATAACGACAGGCCGTGTCGACGGCGCGTTCTTGTTCCACGCGCGCCTCAAAGAGATGTCAGCAAAAGGAAGGGGCCACTGAGGGCCGATGCCTGCCGGGGTTGTGGGTTGTTCATAAGAGATACCGCTCCCCAGGAACGCAAAGGGCACAAGAGGGAACATGGATGGGTTTTAGTCAGTAAAAGTCTGACACTAGGGGGAAGTAATTTGATGATATCATATCCCAAAAAAAAATCCCAGAGAAACTTAAAATGTGTCATGTGCCTGTAATTACACCGGCACCCATACCCTTCAAACCGGAACACAGCAACGCTGCTTTGCGGCAGAAATAGGTATGGTGGTAGTACTTCCCCGGACGAGCTCCTTCACAAAGAGCTCTCCTACTACTAAAAACTCACCCTTTTTCATTCAATTTGAATTTTTCTTCGAACTCAATATCAAATGCCATCTTCTTAGCTTCCAGGGCTTTGGTATACCTGTCCCCCTTTAAGGGGGGGGTTGACAGGTCATCTGAGGTATATACAATGTCTATGTAAAATGGGGTCTCGACCAACATCTGTACTGGCAAGAAATTTACTTCCTTTTCCTGTAAAAATCAAACTCAAATCGTTTATTTCAATTAGACCATTAAGGCCCGGCGCCCATAGGCGGCACGGCATGGCAAAGGATTTTTTGACGACAAATAAAAATACAACTTAACAGAATGGTAATAAAGTTGAAATTTCAATGTTTACGGTTGTAAGTACAAAACCCATATCGCGGTATGCTTACTATTGAAATTTCAACTTTATGGTCATGCTTTTAAGCTGTATTTTTATTTGTCGCCAAAAAAGTCCCTTGCTATGCCGTGCCGACAATGGGCGACTGGCCTAAAAGGCACTATTCTCATAATCAATAAAATAATGTCATATCTACACTAATACTGGCTTTGCCCGCGATTTGTCCGCGTAACTGCCTCTGTGGCCTAGTGGTCCTAAGAGCGACTGCTACGCTAGAGGTCTTGGGTTCGGTCGAGCAAAAAGTGTTATTGGGTTTTTCTATGAAATTCTCAGTAGCAGCTCGGAATTAGGATTTGTGCCCGGTTAATGGCAATAGGCTCGCCCCCTATTACATGGTACCTAAACATACCCGCGAACTGTGGGTGTACATTGGTACACCTCTGCCTAACCCTTCGGGGAATACAGGCGTGATGGTATGTATGCTATTGTTGTTATCCGCGTAAATGTCGGTTATATTCAAAATTCAATCATGATTCGTAAGACACGTGGCGCCATCTATTATCATAAGAACGTTATTGTTGTTTTCCTAGGGAACAGTACTTTTTTCGGGATGAAAGGTACCCTATGTCCGTTTCTGTACACTTGACAATGTATATGCAAAATTTCAGGATGATCGGTTCAGTGGTTTGGGCGTGAAATGGTAACAAACAAACTTACTTTCGCATTTATAAAATTAGTTACGAAAAGATTATGAAGATGAAAAAAATGTTTGTTTGTACCGAATATGCTCCGAAACTACTGGACCGATATCAAAAAAATTTCCACCAATAGATACCCACATTATTCCTAAGTAATATAGACTGTATAATATCACGCTACGACACACAGGTGCGGAGCAGTGACCAAAGACGTGTAGTGTGGAATAGCACGTAGAGATCCATTTTATCCCGGAAAAATGACCGGTTTCCATGGAACAATATATCAAACAGCGCAGCGCTTTGACGAGGGGCAAAAGCTACATACATACAAATACATACACACACGCCTTTTTCCCATGGGGGTAGGCAGAGAGCACAGAACGCCACCTGCTACGATCCTTACATACCCCTTTCACCTTGTTCACGTTCATACATCTGTTCATACAAGCACGCCGGTTACGAGTACTGCGCACCCGACCTTTCTGAAGAACCTCACCAATAAGGCGAAAGCTAGAAAGTAAATAAATACAGCGTGATTACATACATTCACATGAAGGTCATCATCCGGTCCTAGGACTGCTAACTTGCCAAACAAGGAATGCCTTTCGATCCTTAGTAAGGAGTAGAACTTCTCTTTAAGGAGATGGAGCCCTGGCGCGTGGGCTTCTGAGTATGAAGTGTGGAGAAGTTTACCTGAAAAGAGGTAAACATTGTTTTATCTATTTTTTTTTGTTGTAACTGCCTCGTTGGCCTAGTGGTCCTAAGCGCGACTGCTACACTAGAGGTCTTGGAATTCCCAGGTCGAGCAAAAAGTGTTATTGGGTTTTTCTATGAAATTCTCAGTAGCAGCTCGGAGTTAGGATTTGTGCCCGGTTAATGGCAATAGGCTCGCCCCTTATTACATGGGACCTAAATATACCGGCGAACTGTGGGTGTACATTGTTACACCTCTGCCTAACCCTTCGGGGAATACAGGCGTGATGGTATATATATATATATTTTATCTATACAAAGAAATAAAATTGAAATGTCTGTTTGTAATTTCAAATTACAAGCTTTTCACTGAATGCATATGAAAGTATATACGGTACTAACAAAAATAAAAAAGTCAATTTTTAATTTTTTTTGTCTGTCTCTCTGTTTGTTCCGGCGTATCTCCGAAACGGCTGGACCGATTTTGACGGGACTTTCACTCGCAGATAGCTGATGTTATAAGAAGTAACTAAGGCCATGTTTACTTTATTATTTACTTTAATTTAAAAAAAAAGAGGGTTATGCGAAAACAAAATTGAACCCAATCAAATAATATACAGGGTTATTTGTAAAACAATGACAACCTTGCAGGACTGTGTTACTATCATCATAAACAACAACTTTTGTTCTATACATTTTTACAGAATCAAGCAACGCAAGCGCATCGAAGCGAATGACCCACTGAAGGATTTCCGTAATTGTAAATAGGTCAAGTACAAATACCCCCGCCGCCCTAACCCCGCTCCCCTCGCTATTTTACTATCGCTTTCGTTTGCTTCGCATAGACTTCGTAACATTTAGAGCGTTCAATTTAAATGTTTTTATTTTTGTATGAAAATCTGATGAACTAAAGTATGACACATTTTTAAATGTCATAGAACAAAAGTTGTTGATTATGATGTTAGTAACATAGTCCTGAGAGGTTGTCATTGTTTTACAAATAACCCTGTATAATAAAGACGTAAACTTTGTAGGCGGTAATCTCTGGATCTACTGAACCGATTTTGAAAATTCTTTTACACATAGAAAGCCACGTTATTTGTGAGTGTCATAGGCTATATAACATCACGCTACGACACACGGGAGCGGAGCAGTAAGAAAAGACGTAACTCAACGCGACTGAAATAACCCACGCGGACGTAGTGACGGGCTGAAGCTAATCTGTACTGATCTCTTCTCAACATAAAAACAAAGTCGCTTCCCGCCGTCTGTACGCTTAGATCTTTTAAACTACGCAACGGATTTTAATGTGGTTTTCATCAATAGATATAGTGATTCAAAAGGAAGGTTTATACGTATAGAACATCACGCTACGACAGACGGGAGCGGAGCAGTAACTAAAGACGTGACTGAACGCGAGCTATATAGCCATGTACTAATAGTTATAATAAGGCTGAAAAGTTTTTTTGTTTGTTTAGACGCATAAATCTCCAGAACTAACCGTCGGATTTGAAAAAAATATTTTTGTATATGATAGCCACAATCATGAGGAGTAGTATAGGCTATAAACCATCATGGTACGACCAACGGGGGCGGAGCAGTAACCAAAGACGTGACTGAACGCGTGTGAAAGCGCGCGGTATGAAGCCAGTATAATTAAAAAATGAATATCTTACCTTGATGAGGTACAAATTTAACTCTGAAATTTTGTAATTGCGGCGTACTGCCCAGAATGGAGCCATCTTCATACCAGAGCCTGGATTCTGGGTCTGGGGGACCCAGGGACTCGTCCAGCGCAGCATACCAAATAAACATGAACGGCACTTTAGCATGGCCCTAAAAACAGAGATTGTTATTAAAAAACACAAATTATACATTTTAATAACCCCCGACAGAAGAATAGATATCCCTACCGCAGCTAACGAAAGAGCTGATAACTTTGAAACCGCTGAACCGATTTCCATCAAACATAGCTAAGAACACTCCCGACTAATATACCTTTTAAACAAAAAAACCAAATCAAAATCGGTTCATGCGTTCGGGAGCTACGATGCCACAGACACACACACAGACACGTCAAACTTATAACATCCCGTCGTTTCTGCGTCGGGGGTTAAAAATACTAATACTATAGACAACTTTGTTAAACAAAACAATAGCTTTTAGTAATTAACAAGAATTTAAGGAACTTCAATTCATAACTTCATCTTTAAATTCCATACCTTAGTAGTAATATTAATCCTAACCGTCCAATGACCCCCGTATTCACCCCCTGGGGTCTTAATGAAGGAGGTAGTAATGTTGTGGGGGAGATCGGTTATCAATTGTTCCCCAAATGTGACCCCGTCGTGTCTGAGCCAGCCGTATGTTGCAAGGAGATCGTTCTGGTCACACCAATGTCTGCAAACATTTATGTATAGTTAATCATTAGGCACCACAAATTGGACTGACGACCTGATTAAGACCGCAGGAAGACGCTGAATGCCGCTTCCAACCGGTCCTTTTGGAAATCTAAGGGGGAGGCTTATGTCCAGCTGCGATCGTCCATTTTATTTTAGGGATGGGAAATCATCAAACGACTTCCACCGCCCTGGGCGGCGCGGGAAGGAGTGTCAGACTTTGACTGACTAAAACCCATCCATGTTCCTTCTTGAACCCTTTGCGTTACCAACCGCAGCCCCGGAAGGCATCGGCCCTAAAAGGCACCTTCAAAATTTGCTGACATCTCTTTGCGACGCGCGTGGAACACGAACGCGCCGTCGACACGGCCTGTCGTTATGCAACGTAAGGACGGTGAGCTACCCATTGCTCACCGTACACAGGCCCGCGTCTACGGTGGCTGGGAGTCGCCTCGCGGCTCCCGACGCCCGGAGCCTCAACCGGCCCGCCCGCCTCCTTCTCGAGCATAACTGAGTGGACCTCCTACGGTTAATATGATGAATCATCGCTCCAACAACAACAGCACACGGCGATGACGGCCGACATTGGAAAATTCAACCGCTAGCTACTAGCAGGCTGCCCGCAAGCCGTCACCTTTTTTATCCTGTTATTGTAAATAATATTTCAACGTACATGGTGTAAAGGCCCAATTTAAATGACAAATTATTAGCTGTGGTAAGGCAGCACTGTTGTTATTAAAATTTTCATTATACTTGATGCATATAATGATGCAGCCAACTGGTTTAAGTAGCGACCACATACTAGAAGGGGCAGTGTGGGAAGGCCTCCCACGAGGTTCACCGACGACCTGGTGAGGGTCGCGGGAAATCGCTGGATGCGGGCAGCGCAGGACAGGGCATCGTGGCTATCTTTAGGGGAGGCCTATGTTCAGCAGTAGACGTCGATCGGCTGATGTGATGATGATGGGTTAAAAAAGTGACATAGATACCTGTCCTGTACCCAACTAAATTTTATATAAATAGCTAATGGGTTCGATTCCCGGGTCGAGCAAAGTGTTATTGGATATTTCTATGAAATTTGTCAGTAGCAGCTCGGAGTTAGGATTTGTGCCCGGTTAATGGCAATAGGCCCGCCCCCTATTACATAGGACCTAAAACGTACAGGTGAACTGGGGGGCGTACACCTCAGCCTAACCCTTCGGGGAATACAGGCGTCATAGTAATAATTAGCTACTAGTTAATACCTTTAAATAAGACCATGCTTTAACAGAAACACTGACCGAATTCCTTTATGTGATGATGCGGTCAGTTCGTACCACATCATACCAAATACTGGTGACTTCGGCTCCCGGCTCTTCATGCCCATGTAGACACCAGGTCTATATGTACCCCAGTAGCGTTCAGGGATGTCTAAACCAGTTTCCTTTACCACCTGGAACAAGAGAAAGAAGACCATGTATTTATGAACATAACTCCTTGACTGCCTCGGTAGCCTAGTGGTCCTAAGCGCGACTGCTACGCTAGAGGTCTTGCGTTCAATTCCCAGCTTGAGCAAAAAGTGTTATTGGATTTTTCTATGGAATTCTCAGTAGCAGCTCGGAGTTAGGATTTGTGCGCGGTTGATGGCAACAGGCCTGCCCCATATTAATACCCTTTAAACTGGAACACAGCAACGCTGCTTTGTGGCAGGAATAGGTATGGTGGTAGTACGTCCAGAGGCAAGCTCCTTCACAAAGAGCTCTACCACTACTGCCATTAAAGTAAGTAGCATTGAGCAGACATTACAGCTGAGACATGACTTTTTTTTTTGTGTAAATAATCAGTTTTAGATAGTGCGCAATGAAATGAACGTAGAACATTGTGCTTATCAAATTTTGCAGTACACTGAAAATGAATGGGGTCACCATCACATACCATCACGTCTGTACTCCCCGAAGGGTTAGGCAGAGGTGTAACAATGTACACCCACAGTTCGCCGGTATGTTTAGATCCCATGTAATAGGGAGCGAGCCTTTTGCCATTAACCGGGCACAAATCCTTACTCCGAGCTGCTACTGAGAATTTCATAGAAAAACCCAATAACACTGCTCGACCTGGGAATCGAACCCAAGACCTCTAGCGTAGCAGTCGCGCTTAGGACCACTAGGCTACCGAGGCAGTTAATGGGGTTTCTATGGCAAAGTAAGCGTTGAAGTTGTGTCTTGGAATTATTGATCAAAGTTGTCTACTACCCAAATATAGTAGTTGCCACGAAACACAGCAAGTTTCTTTTTTTGGGTACTTTTCTGGGTTTTTTGGGCCACCAACGCTACACGCGATTAGTGCGTCAGTCTGACCGATCAAAAAATGAACTTGACATTTGTGCTCATGACTCATGGCAGCTACTATACCTATTGTAAACAGTACATACTTTTGTGCCTCTTACCCAATCTTCCTACTATTATTATAAATACGAAAGTTAGTGAGGAAGGAAGGATGTTTGTTACTCTTTCCCACTTAAACGGCTGAACAGATCTGGATGAAATTTAGCACTGAAATAGATTGTAGTGTGGAATAACACAGGACATTTTTGTTCCAGAAAAATATACAGTTCCCATTATCATCATCATCTACTTAGTCTTTTCCCAACTATGCTGGGGTCGGCTTCCAGTCTAACCGGATGCAGCTGAGTACCAGTGTTTTACATGGAGCGGCTGCCTATCTGACCTCCACAACCCAGTTACTGGGCAACACGATACCTCTTGGTTAGACTGGTTGTCAGACTTCCTGGCTACTGACTGTCCTTAACGACTGTCAAAGATCCCATAACATAATAAACAGTTCCCATGTGATAGTATATCAAATTTCACGCGAAGTCGCGGGCAGAAGCGAGTCTATATTATAAAACTACCTCGATATTTTTGATTGTCTAAACTCTAATTAAAATAAATAATGTAACTTTGTCTTTCATTTTGAGTATTTTGTGGTGATATGCGATAGTCAGTAATTCTCTAGACCTGGGAATTGAACTCAGCAACCCACAATTACTACCACCAGACCAACAAAACGACGACACCGGTATACCGGCTTTACACTCATAAAACTGTAAAAAAACAAAGAATTTGCAAAGAAACGTTTTCCTTACCTTTTCAGCGTCAAATGGCGTGTTTACTCGAGTTTCTAAGTACCCCCAAAACGCCAATGTACACAGCAATTAATAAACAAACGATGCCGACACTGGTCTTCCAAACATATAGAAATTTAAACGTCTTCCTACTTACTGAACTACCACTGCTACTCGAGCTACTAGTATCTACTTTATCCGTCTTAAGTGAGACTACTTTTCTATGTCTAACCATTTTAAATTATTAATAAATAACTAATCTACAATATGTGTGTGGAATTGACACGTTTTCTTGTATAATTTAATATTTAAATTTGTTTTATTTTTATCGGCGAACGCGATTATTGCTAGCGACAATACGCGAACGCGTTTGACGTTTCATATTGATAGTGTAGGATATTAGGGAATAGTAATGGTACTAAAGTTTACTCGACTATCTTTGAAGCATCAATGTTTTTTACGCTTATCTTACACTGTCTCACTGCTGGGCAAAAGATTTCGACTGCGTCTAAGTACTTTTCTTCACACCACCTGGAACTAGCCAAAAATAATTATAGATGCAGAATTTTTTTTTACAAAAATTACACTTAGTTAATTAACTGAAAATACTTAAATAAATATTTAAATACTTGATTTAAAATACCGTCCACAATAAAACATCTACAAATACTCTCTGATAGTCTCCAATACTATACGTATACGTTGTACCTAATAAACTTATCTAATTTAATTCCATCTCATTCCAATCTCTTTACTTCAACTAGCTTTGTACGTGTTCGGAGTTTTTGGGACTTGGGGCTTTTAGATTTGTTCCTTTGGTTTTTGGCTGTCATTTGTCACATTATTAACTATATCAAAAACACAAATAAGCAGTCCGACAACCGCAATGCAAATGGATAAATAGGAAGGGCCCTGAAATACACCTCCGCATTATTTGTGAGATTTATTGTAATCAGTCTATCTGTTTAAGTCTGAATAAGTGCAGGTACGTAATAATTTGACTTTTGCAGATGATTACATTTTACTGTCTTTGTGTCTTACAAATAAATAATTCAAACTATGTATAACTGTTTTCGTAATCAAAATAAACAAATTATCAGAAAGTTTATCTTTCTAAAGTTTATGTAATGTATGACTATTTAATTATAAATTTTAACCAAAATTCAGTCATAACAATAAGTACAAAATAAATTGTCTAATAAACTATTTAGTCGACTTTAGTAAACAACTAAACCTAAGCGAGAACAAGATTAGTGACAAATGTCACATCACTAACATCAATACATGTGGCCTGTTGACATCTATCGTTTCGTTCAGAAATTATTCAGACCACATCAGTCATCACTTGTAAAAAAATTGTCATCAGCAGTAATTGGCAAAGCCAATTTATTCTAATGTTTCTCCAGCTCTTATTTTCTCTCGATGTTTTTATATAGTTTCTTTTCTTCCTGAAATGTATCTACGCAGATAACCGATATTCACAGGATGAAATCGGGGACAGAAACTAGTTCAAAAGTGTAACTAAAAGTAAACTGCCTCGTTAGCCTAGTGGTCCTGCTGCGGGCTGTTCGTAAGAGATACTACGCCCCCGGAACACAAAGGGCACAAGAAGGAACATGGGTGGGTTTTAGTCAGTAAAAGTCTGACACTCCCTCCCGCCCCGCCCAGGGCGGGAGAAGTTATTTGATGATTTCCCACCCCCCAAAAAAAAAGCCTAGTAGTCCTAAGCACGAATGCTACACCGGAGGTCTTGGGTTAATTTCCCAGATAGAGCAAAATGTTATTAAGTTTTTCTATGAAATTCTCAGTAGCAGCTCGGAGTTAAGATTTATGCACATTTAATAGCGATAGGCTTGCCCCCTATTACATGGGACCTAAGCATACCGGCGAACTGTGGGTGTACATTGTTACACCTCTGCCGAACCCTTCGGGAATGCCGTGATGGTATGTGTATATGTAAAAGTACTAGATATATTTTTCCTCTGGTATATCCCTACGCTCCTAACCTCGTAAGCTAATCGATGACCAGCTCATTTAGCCGATTACAGCATAGGAAAAAAGGATTTTGATTTCTTTATCACCTACTTAGCCTTTTCCCAACTATGTTGGGGTCGTCTTCCAGTCTAACCAGTTGCAGCTGGATACGAGTGTTGCATGGAGCGACTGCCTATCTGACCTCCACAACCCAGTTACTGGGCAACACGATACTTGTTCTCAGACTTCCTGGCTTCTGAATATCCGTAACAAATATCAAAGATCTACGAAACCAACGGCTTTACGTGCTTTCCGAGACACGAGGGTATCACACTACCACCTCTCAGCTCCGGGATGCTACTGAGAATTGTCTAATGGGAAAACCCGATAACACTGTTTGCCCGACCTGGGATTCGAACCCAGGGCCCCACGCTCATCAGTCGCGCTTGCGACCACAAGACAGTTCGGTCGGGGGAAAAGGCTTTTGTCTTAGTATTGTAAATGTAAGTGAGCATCAGCAGGACCGGTCATTGTGGCTATCTTTAGGGGAGGTCTATGTCCAGCAGTGGACATCGTGGGGCTCATGAAGTGATTATTGATATCTTTTTTCGTATCATATTCACGTCTATATGAAAGTACTTCTCAGTACTATAAAGTACTAGCGACCTGCCCGCATCTTCGTCCGCGTGGCTTATTTCACCCGCGTTAAGTTACAATTTTCGTTACTGCTCCGCTCCCGTAGGTCGTAGCGTGATGGTATGTAGCCTATGTTACTTAGGAATAATGTAGCTATTTATTATTGAAAAAATAGTAAAAATCGGTCCATTCGTTTCGGAGCCTATTCGTCACAAACAAACAAACAAATCTTTCCTCTTTATAATATTAGTATAGTAGTATAGATACCAACCATCGCGCCTGTATTCCCCGAAGGGTTAGGCAGAGGTGTAATAATGCACACCCACAGTTCGCCGGTATGTTTAGGTCCCATGTAATAGGGGGCGAGCCTATTGCCATTAACCGGGCACAAATCCTAACTCCGAGCTGCTACTGAGAATTTCATAGAAAAACCCAATAACACTTTTTGCTCGACCTGGGAATCGAAAACAAAACCTCTAGCGTACTAAGTATTCTTGAACATAATTTATCCGTCATTCCTTAATTTGCAATACTTTGAATGTACATATTATATCATAGTACTGCCTCGGTAGCCTAGTGGTCCTAAGCGCGACTGCTACGCTAGAGGTCTTGCGTTCTATTCCCAGGTCGAGCAAAATGTGTTATTGGGTTTTTCTATAAAATTCTTAGTAGTAGCTCGCAGTTAGGATTTGTGCCCGGTTAATGGCAATAGGCTCGCCCCTTATTACATGGGACCTAAACATACCGGCGAACTGTGAATGTCCATTGTTACACCCCTGCCTTACCCTTCGGGGAATATAGGCGTGATGGTATGTATTCTAGCATAGTAGTTTTAATGCAAGGTACATAGTATTTATTTACGTAAACAAAATTTTGACAACGTGTATCTAAAAAGAGGATGTATGGAGTTCCTTGCTCATTCTGCTCTTTATTTTTTTTTGTTGTGTGACGTTAAAAGTGCTTAACAGATTTGAGTTTGACTTTACTAGAAACTAACTATAACACGTGACTTCGTTCGCTTAAATATCAGTTATCACAAGGTATTTTTTTGCGCGGAACCCTAATTCTATTCCTATAATAAAAGCAGCTTATGTACCTCCTTATTCAGCTATCTGCCTGTAAAAGTCCCTTCAAAATTGGTCTAGCCGTTTCGGAGATTAGCCGGAACAAACAACCTACAATAAAATAAAAAATGTTTTTTTATGGTTCTGTTATAAGTAGGTACCGTATTTACCTAAACATTCAATGCATTTAGTAATATATACAGTTATTTTGACATAACAAACAGACCCTTCAATTATTTGTATAGATACTAGAAATAGACAAAAATAGAGGCGTCAGTGGAATGCCTGAAGCAATCACGAAAGACAAGCAAGCAAACGGGTTGGTGACCGCCGGCGGAGGCCCTGACAGCCGCGGGGACCGCGTCCACCAATGACGACACGGCCTGGCGATTCAAATAATCGTTTTCAACACAAATGCTTCGTATTTTATGCACACTAACTTTAGCGTTATGGCTGTACCCTCATACAATGCTATTGACATCAATATGGGCAGAAAAATGAATTAAATACATTGTTAAAAAAAGCAATCTTAGTTCAGGCAAAGATTTATAAACATTACTAGCGCCACCTATCTTACTGGAACGGCATTTTTTGTTTACTTATATTATTAATGAGTATTTAAATTGAATTTTTGCATAAATAAACAGTGGATTTTAGTATTTTTGAGGTTGTAATAGTAACCAAGAAATGTCAGGTGTTTTACAAAGCTAACAAAAAGTTAGGTATGTTTTTTTTTTATTTTTCTCTCCGTGACAAGCGCATCGCTGGCGTTTTTGGTTTTAGTCTATCAAGCGCTTTATTTAGCCTATTACTGCGTGAAACGGGAAGATTATGTTTTGACTGAGAGTTCAACAGAATAATTTTCTGAATAGAAACAGTAAAACGTGTTTAATAAAATTAGTATTGTTATTAGTATTGTATTCATTTATTATTATGGAGTAAGTAAGTCAGTAACTTAGCGTTTAATTATTATTTGTTACCACTATTTGCTAACATTATTTGTATAAGAACATGAATTCGCATTTAGTGAAAAAAATAATTTTTCAAAAGTAACCCACAGCAACAAACCCTTTTATTTTTTTTTACACGTTCGTATATTTTATTGCTTGTAATTTCAATGAGTTGATAAACAAAACAAAATTTACAAAATAAATTAAACCGCTTTTTGGTTAAAAAATTCATTCGCTTCAAGCGCTTTCTTGCTTAGAACCAGCAGCCGCGCCACCTGTCCGTTCCAAATGTAGATAAAACAGTTCAGAAATACTGTGCGTCGGTAAAACGGGCGTTCCCCCCGCGGCGGCGTACCCGACCCCCTCCGAGGGCGCACGGACGGAACCAGTGCGATCGAGCGATACGTACGGCGCGTACCTGCTACAAACACATAAACGCGCCACGCTACGCGAATATGATGAACCGAACACAATATTACACGCATTTATTCAGTGAAATAATGTAAATAATAACGTTAAACAACATTTAGTATAGTTTAAGTGTTGTGTAAAAACCGTGAGCTTTGTTTACCGGCCGGCGAACGCACGCGACAACGCTCACCGAAAAAAAAACTTCGATGTCTGTGGCAGTGAGGATGGTTGTGTCAGTGTAGTGTATTTTAAAATAGGTAAATGTCTATACGGCGTGCTATGATCGTATGAGGAAGAAAAGCACAAGGAACATTGTAAGTGATAGAGCGTGTGGCTCCGTGTTATTAAGTTGTGTTTGGCCAGAAATGCAGGGTCGCTCGGCCCTGACCACGGAGGATTTATCCTAGTGGGGCGGCCGCCGCTGATCAAAAACGGAGGTACGGAGGACTGTCCCTCGTGTACTCAGTGTTTTTTTTTAAACCGAAGCAGGTCCCACGTAACCCCTTTTTTGTGTAACGCGTTTTTTTGGAGGGAATGTTTACGAATCGATACTCTTGTAGGTTATAAGCGCCTAGTACTTGCGTCCGAGTTTCTACACGCGTTTTCGATAAATAAACACAAAAAAAATCGATCGATATTGCGATAACTGTTTTCTTTTTTCGAAAACAAAGTTTGTTTTTTCCCATTGTCGGCTAACTTCAGATTTAGTTTATGGTTCAAAAGTTTAGGATGATTCGTATGCGTTTGTGTTTATGGACGCTTAAACTTTTATTCGTAAAGTTTTCTGTACATAACGATATAATATCCATAGAGGTAATGGACCTCAATTTTTAATAAAAACAAACAAACAAAATAAATGATACAAATAAGAATATAATTATGTAGATCAGATAACTTTATTTTGATAGGTAACTTCGTCTGTGGTATGATAGGCAGCGCTCTATTCTCTCTGACGAAAAATTTTAATTATCGAACACCAAACCGTTAATTTAAAAATACAACTAGCCAACTAGTTCCCTAAGTACTTTCTTCTCATGATAGCCTAGTACCAAAAGCATTGAATTTACATGAAACCTAGTAAGAGTTCTCTCGTCTCCTTGGCTTGGCTGAGATTTTGAGGATATATTGAGGAATATGTCGTAGCATACTTGTTAGCTTCAATGTAGTCCTGGTACTTTTCTTCAAGTACCAGGGCTAAAATAAACCTTAATCACTTTTTTTTTTAAAACGTTAGAAACTCACATACACAAACAGCCAGACCCGAAACAACTATCTGTAGGTCATACAAATATTTGTTCCGTGCGGGAATCGAACCCGCGACACGCAGTGCTGCAGCCGATCGCTCAGCCACTGCGCCAACCGTGTCGTCAAGTCAACTAGTGAGACACTTGGATTTTAAACTATACTAGATTTTAGGTCCTAAGCGCGACTGCCACGCTAGAGGTCTTGAGTTGGTTTCCCAGGACGAGTTCGAGCTATTGGGGTTTTCTCTGAAGTTCTCAGTAGCAGCTCGGAGTTAGGATTTGTGCCCGGTAATGGCAAAAGGCTTGCCCCCCTATTACACGGGTTCTAAACATACCGGCGAGCTGTGGATTTACAGTGGTACACATCTGCCTAACCCTTCAGGGAATACAGGCGTGATGGTATGTGATGTTTGTCCGCGTCGAATAATTTGGACAGCCTTTTTTTTATTGTTAAGATAAGTATGTACCTACATTTTTTTCAAAAACTATGTCCTTCTTCAAAGTCTCTATAAAAAATTTCATCAATGTCGGTTCAGTGGTCTAGGCATGAAAGCGAAACAGACAGACAGTATCAGAATTTCGGTCACAGTGACCAAACTCAATGTAGACTAACCAAGCACGCTGAAACAAAAATTCGCAAGTGTGGGCGCAAACACAGGTGAGAGTGAGAGTTAGAGGGATTCCCTCACTCTCATAGTCAGATGGGACGGCAATCCGACACGATCGGGGAGAGACCAGGCGCAGGACCAACGGCTTTACGTGCGTTCCGAGGCACGGGAGTGTCACACTACCAACTTCCAAACGACTACGCTTCAGCAGTCCTACTTACGACCCTTGTAGTCCTTACACTGACCTCATTGGTGAGGTTCTTCAGAAAGATCGAGTGTGCAGTACTCGTAACTACTTGGTAATGCTTGGCGTGCTTGTATGACCAGATGTATGAACGTGGACGAGGCGAAAGGAGTATGTAAGGATCGTAGCAGGTGGCGTTCTGTGGTTTCTGCCTACCCTAGTGGGAAAAAGGCGTGAGTTTATATGTACATGTATGTTGAATGAAATGCTATCTTTTTTTTCATAATATTGGTCTTTAAAATCGCGTGTACATTTCAATGTTTATAAATTTGAACACCATGCCAACGACATGAAACGCTGAAACATACTATATTGTCAAGATGGTTTTTTTTTTTTTTGGTGGGTGGGAAATCATCAAATAACTTCTCCCGCCCTGGGCGGGGCGGGAGAGAGTGTCAGACTTTTACTGACTAAAACCCACCCATGTTCCTTCTTGTGTCCTTTGCGTTCCGGGGGCGCGGTATCTCTTGCGAACAACCCGCAGCCCCGGCTGGCATCGGCCCTCAGTGGCCCCTTCCTTTTGCTGACATCTCTTTGAGGCGCGCGTGGAACACGAACGCGCCGTCGACACGGCCTGTCGTTATGCAACGTAAGGACGGTGAGCTACCCATTGCTCACCGTCCACAGGCCAGTATCTACGGTGGCCGGGAGTCGTCTCGCGGCTCCCGACGTCCGGAGCGTCTACCGCGGCGGATATCACCAATGTACCCCGCGGTGTCAGTTACGTCTTTGGTTACTGCTTCTCTCCCGTTGGTCGTAGCGTGATGTTTTCTATACGTATAAACCTTCCTTTTGAATGGCTCTATCTATTGGTGAAAACTGCAGCGAAGTTTACAAAATTCGCCGTACAGACGGCGGGAAGCGAATTTGTTTTATACTAGTGACCCGTCCCGGCTTCGCACGAGTGCAATGCTGATGTTATAATACATGTAAACCTTCCTCTTCAATCACTCTATCTATTATAAAAACCGCATCAAAATCCGTTGCGTAGTTTTAAAGATATAAGCATACATAGGGATGTAGGGACTGAGAAAGCGACTTTGTTTTATACTATGTAGTGATAGTGACTATGTAGAGATGTCAAAGTAACTGATTGTCTGTTACGCTTTCAAGACTAAACCACTGAACCAATTTGGTTGAAATTTGGTACGGGGTAAGTTTGAACCCCAAAAAAGACTTAGGCTACTTTTTTTGACGAAGTCCCGAGCAAAAGTTCGTTTTACGTAAGACAAAAAAAAATATAACTGCCTCGGTAGCCTAGTGGTCCTAAGCGCGACTGCTACGCTAGAGGTCTTGGGTTCGATTTCCAGGTCAAGCAAAAAGTGTTATTTGGGTTTTCCTATGAAATTCTAAGCAGCAACTCGGAGTTAGGATTTGTGCCCGGTTAATGGCAATAGGCTCGCTCCCTATTACATGGGACTAAACATACCGGCGAACTGTGGGTGTACATTGTTCCACTTCTGCCTGTCCCTTCGAGGAATACAGGCGTGATGATAAATGATGGAAAAAAAATGTTATAATGTTAGAAATTGAACCTGAATCGTCTTTTTAAAAGTGGCCCAATGCAAGTTGGGGTTCCGTGTTATCATACAATATTAAGGCCGCGCGATAATCCCTTTAATTTTTATCTGGACTATATTTTTATTATAGTAGCCATAATAGTCCATACTCTGTGAAAATTTCAAGTGTCTACATGAAAAATATTCGTGTATAATTTGGCTAGGAGGACTTCTTTCACGTTGCTCATTTCACCCGCGTTAAGTTACATCTTTGGTTACTGCTCAGCTCCCGTGACCCGTAGCGTGATGTTATATAGCCTATGTTACTCAGGAATAATGTAGCTATCCATTGGTGAAAACATGGCCAAAATCGATCCAGTGGTTTCGGAGCCTATTCGATACAAACAAACAAACAAAAAAATCTTTCCTCTTTTTAATATTAGTATAGATAGCTAGATTTATCAGGTATATTAAAGGCTATTTACGACACTTGGGAGCGGAGCAGTAACCAAAGACGTAGCTCGAAAATTTAAACTACAAATAATAGCAAAGCATGAGAGCCATACAGTATCAAGACCACATATCAAATCAATAATTCGCTTAGCTAGTAAAAAAAACTGGAACGCCAACTGTTTAGGTAACCCCAAAACTTGTTCTTGATATGTACCTATTTGGCACATAGCAATGACGAAATTGTTTAGCGTTAATATTACGACCTCTTGTGTGTAGAAGGTAGGCAGTAATGTAAAGATGTGAATAATGTAAACCGCTGTAGCTTAATAGCAGTATAAAGTAATATAACATACCATCACGCCTGTATTCCCCACAGGGTTAGGCAGAGGTGTATCAATGAACACCCGCATTTCGCCGGGATGTTTTTAGATGTCCCATGTTAAAGAGGGCGAGCCTATTGCCATAAACCGGGCACAAATCCGAACTCCGCGCTGCTACTGAGAAATTCATAGAAAAACTCAATAACACTTTTTGCTCGACATGGGAATCGAGCCCAAGACCTCTAGCGCAGCAGTCGCGCTTAGGACCACTAGGCTAACGAGGCAGTCAAAAAAGTAAAAAAAAAAATACATATAAAGTAATTAAAATAAAAAGTGTTTACTTAAAATCTCAAAGGCTCCCGATTGGCTACCACGCACCAGAAGACGCAGTGTGGGAAGGCCCCCCACGAGGTGGACCGACGACCTGGTAAAGGTCGCGGGAAATCGCTGGATGCGGGCAGCCCAGGACCGGTCATTGTAGCTATCTTTAGGGGAGGCCTATGTCTGATATGATGATGACCTAACATTTATTAGGAAAGAAGGTCTAGTTCTAAATATGGTGGACTCAGTATGATTCTAGACCCTTCAGAGCTAAAGATTTCTGGGCGGTTATAAGAAAAAATAAACTGCAGTTTCATACATTTTGCTCGTGTCACGATAAGTACTGTGCCATGAAGTGTGAGAAACATGAATGTTTACAGTTCTACACGAAAATACCGAGCTGGGAAACAAACCCAAAAGATCTCACGCTCAGCGGTTATGCTTGTGACTGAGCCTAAAGTTCTCAAACTTATTTTGACAACCGCCCCCAGTGTGCGTACTAAATTTTATACAGCATCCATTATTTTAAACTTACAATATCTTGCTTAGCGTAGACATGGTCTACGTCAGACAAGAAATGGTTATATAATCAGAAGAAGAATCAGAGATCCTTCTTAAACTTTAACACTTGCCGTCATTGTACCACTGCAGGGCAAAAGCCTCTTCCCATACAGAGAAGGCTCAAGCATTAACCCTTGCTCAAGGCGGATTGGTAATTTCAGACTTATGTTAATTACTTATAAGTCCAGGTTTCCTTGCGATGATTTTATTCACCTGTGTCAATAATATACAATATTAACTTACAAAGTACATGTGTAATGAAAAAAGTGACATTGGTACTTGCTCGTGCCCGCCTGCGTAGAAACAGCCTCCTGCATTAGAGGCGGACGGGTTAAACAACTGCCCTATAAAAGCCTATTCCGCCCTCATGGGGGCATTTTCGCCCACTTTGAGAAACACTGGACTAGTCCAACGAGACAAACTGGTTACAAAAAACCTTTATATTGTACCTATTCGGTTCTAATCTCAGCTCGTACTATATTATCAGTTATTTTAAAATGCTAGGTTAGACTTTTTTTGGCGGCAGAAAATTGGGCTTGCCTAGGTCAATGGTCGAAAAGTCTGCATAATAATTATACTGGCTACATGCCATAGAAGCTTTGTCTTAATTTTTATACTAGCTTATGCCTGCGGTTTCGTTCGCGTGCCGCAGGAAGACGCTAGATGCAGGACGCTTTCAATTGGTCCTTTTGGAAATCTATGGGGGAGGTCTTTGTTCAGCAGTGGACGTCCTGTGGCTGACATGATGATGGTGATTTGCGGAGTTTAAATTCTTTTTCGCGAAAGTTTAATTATTTTTCTTAAAAAAGAGTATCATACCATCACGCTTGTATTCCCCAGAGGGTTAGGCAGAGGTGTTCCAATGTACACCTACAGTTCGCCGGTATGTTTTTAGGTCCCATGTAATAGGAGGCGAGCCTATTGCCATTAACCGGGCACAAATCCTAACTCCGAGCTGCTACTGATAATTTAATAGAAAAACCCAATAACACTGCTCGACCTGGGAATCGAACCCAAGACCTCTAGCGTAGAAGTCGCGCTTAGGACCACTAGGAAAACGAGGCAGTTAAAAAGAATAGCAGCATGAGTTAATTCAATTTACAACTTAGGAGCTGGTTTCATCATCTCCCTGCCCTTATCCCATGTTACTTGGGGTCGGCGCAACACGCTTTCTTCTTCCATTCCGTCCTGTCAACCGTCATGCTATCACTGACTCCCTTCTCTTACATATTTCACACAATCCATCTCAACTGCGGGACTGATGTGTGAAAAAAAATAGCCAGTCATGGGGATTACCGACAGTAGTGAGAGCTTCGGGAAGTCGGTGACATGAACCTCTAATTTTTAGCACATACCATCACGCTTGTATTCCCCGAAGGGTTAGGCAGAGGTGTACCAATGTACACCCACAGTTCGCCGGTATGTTTAGTTCCCATGTAATAGGGGGCGAGCCTAATGCCATTAACCGGGCACAAATCCTAACTCCGAGCAGCTACTAATAATTTAATAGAAAAACCCAATAACACTTTGCTTGACCTGGGAATCGAACCCAAGACCTCGCGTAGCAATCGACTAGTGTATGGAAATTAAAAAAATTGACGCGGTAGTAAAAAAAAATATGCACAAATTACAGAATTATAATCATTACAATCGTCAATATGACTCTCTAAGTTAACATACACAAACAGCCAGACCCGGGGCAACTATCTGTAGGCCATACAATTATTTGATCCGTGCGGGAATCGAACCCGCGCCACGCTGCGCAGCAGCCAACCGAGCCGCCGAATTTGTGGGCTGCAGTAGACGTTTATCTTTATTTTACTCTGATACTAATATTATAAAGAGGAATGATTTTTTTGTTTCTCTGTTTATATCGAATAGGCTCCGAAACCATTGGACCAATTTCAACCATTTTTCACCAATAGATAGCTTCATTATTCCTGAGTAACATAGGCTATATGACATCACGCTGCGACACACGGGAGTGGGGCAGTAACCAAAAACGTAACGTAAGATGGGTGAAATAATCCACGCGGACGAAATCGCGGGCAACAGCTGGTCAGATATATTTTCTTTTATTGTCATAAGGTGACGTGAGCAGCGCCCGTGCGCCGCAGTGGCACAACGCCCTTAAGTGTGGTTAATACTTAATTGAACTGTATGTACAAGTCGAGTGGACAACCTTATCCTTTTTTATCGGTAATAAAGTAACAAATGATTTCTATTAATTTTGCGACTGCTACGCTAGAGGTCTTGGGTTCGATTCCCAGGTCGAGCAAAAAATGTTATTGGGTTTTTCTATGAAATTCTCAGTAGCAGCTCGGAGTTAGGATTTGTGCCCGGTTAATGGCAATAGGCTCGCCCCCTATTACATGGGACCTTAACGTGCCGGCGAACTGTGGGTGTACACTGGTACACCTCTGCCTAACCCTCCGGGGAAAACAGGCGTGATGGTATGTTAAATGATTTTACGTACCGTGATTATTGTTCGCATCACAACTTCATGTACCATAATAGTTGTCGCGACATCTATCGCTCAACGTGTGAACTACAAATTGACGTTTCCTAGATCGCGCTATCAAAGTTCGCCGCGTCGTTAGCATGCAAAATCCTGACAACAACCGTCGGGCAGTAGCCCGCCAGACACAACACCCGTTTGGTAGAAGGATCCTCCCTTTTCTATGGAGGATGAGAGACTTTACACCCTGTTTCTCACTACTTCACACTGTTGACCCTGATGTTCTAGTACTAGCCTATTGTCATTCCCACTGCTGGGCAAAGGCCTCTCATACAGAGAAGGCACGAGCTTTGATCATCGCGCTTGCTCAAGGCGGATTGATAATAATTCCTAAGTAGCTTTTGCCAGCGTCTTCGTACCTATAAATATCGGTTATTTTGGCCATAGACAAAGCCGCGGAGTAAAAAGTAGCTTGGGTCATTTCGGCCGAAAGTGGCCGAAATCGGTTTGGAGGATACATTTTTTGCATTATTTTTGAGTGGTAAAAACGAGCCTTAACAAATTAAAAAAAACACCGTCGTCTTTTCGAGAATCAAATCAATCAAATAAAAATAATACATTTAACAACTTACCATCACGCCTGTATTCCCCGAAGGGTTAGGCAGAGGTGTAACAATATCACTCACAGTTCGCCGGTATGTTTAGGTCCCATGTAATAGGGGGCGAGCCTATTGCCATTAACCGCGCACAAATCCTAACTCCGAGCTGCTACTGAGAATTTCATAGAAAAACCCAATAACAGTTTTTGCTCGACCTGGGAATCGAACCCAAGATCTCTAGCGTAGCAGTCGCGCTAAGGACCACTAGGCTACCGAGGCAGTCAAACATACACACAACATATACAAACAAAAACATATACATTCAGTTTATAACAGAAAACCTGTTTAATTGAGAAATTGACAATTTCATCCTTCATGTAACCGCCATCGCTAATTAATATAATAATTTATTAAAATCGTTACAAATTTCTATTGATTAGTACAAGTCTAGTTCGTTGCCTAGGCAATACGTGTTATTATAGTCCAAGATCAAAGTCCTCAGACGTATGTCATCCTAATATAGCTGTTATTTTTTTGAGGGTCTAGCTAGGCCCGCAGTTTTGTCTGCATGAATTCTCTACGATGAGTTCTCTACGGGGAATGATACTTCGCTAAACCTTATTTATTTTAAAATAAAAGTAGCCCTTTTTTTTGTTTCGGATGGGAAATCATCAAATGACTTCCCCCGCTGCAGGCGGGGCGGGAGGGAATGTCAGACTTTTACTAACTAAAACCCACCCTTGTTCCTTCTTGTGCCCTTTGCGTCCCGGGCCGCGGTATCTCTTTCGAACAACCCGCAGCCTCGGCAGGCATCGGCGCTGAGTAGCCCCTCCAATTGCTGACATCTATATAAGGCGCGCGTGGAATACGAGCGCGCCGTTGACATGGCAATGAAAGTAACCTAAGCTACTATTTATAACTTCAGCTATATGCTAATGGAACATAATACATACCATCACATCTGTATTCCCCGGAGGGTTAGGCAGAGGTGTACCAATGTACACCCACAGTTCGCCGGTATGTCTAAGTCTCATATAATAGAAAGTGAGCCTATTTCCATTAACGGGCACAAATCCTAACTCCAAGCTGCTACCGTGAATCTCATTGAAAACCCCAACAACACTTTGCTCGACCTGGGAATCGAACCCAAGACCTTAAGTGTAGCAGTCGCGCTTAGGACCACTGGGCTAACGAAGCTGTATAAGAAAAACATGGCCACCAATGTCGCCACGTTGTTGCTTCCTTATCAAACTTCGTTTGTAAGTAGCCCTCAAATAGGGAAAATGAGTGAAATACTAGTCTGGGAAGTTGATAAACAAACTGGTAACTGCGCAGTTCCATCCACCACGTGACAAGGCGATCAATCCGTGAAGGTAGTCCTAAACGGGCAATTTTTTTACCTCAATATGTACCTAACGGCAACATTTTCGAGTGTCGCCCTGTTTAAAACATTGCTAGCAATGTACTGGCGGGAAAATTTGTCGCGTAGAATGATATTTTAAATTAGGAGTTGTTGCTGGATGACATTATATTTACGTATGTTTTAAATTAGGAATTAGTGTTTGATGCTTCAATCAAAAGGCTTGATGGCATTTTTTTTGATGCCTTAAATTAGGAATTGTTGCTAGATGGTATTTTACTCATGTTTTGAATTAGGAATTGTTGCTAGTTGCCGTTAAATTCATGTTTTAAATTAGGAATTGTTACTAGTTGCCATTATATTCATGTTTGAAATTAGGAATTGTTACTCGGTGGCATTAAAGTCATGTTTTAAATTAGGAATAGCTGTCTATACCGCATTATATTTACGTTCTAAATTATTTTTAAACAAATGATTTTGTCCATTCCTAACAAAAAAAAGTTTTCTGGATTTATATCAATACACGCTCTCACTAATCCCTCAATTGGTCGTGTGTTGGTAGCTAGCGTAGCGTCTTCAAGTTCGGAACCCGTTTTGATCCTTTTTTTATCCCTTCGACCCTCGCTGTTATAAATTCTCGAAAACAAAATGGGAATAAATAAGTCCCGTTTGTTATTTACTTATTTTGTTTGGTATACAAACAATTAGAACTAGAGAATAGAAGAAGAGCTCTTTGTGAAGGAGCTCGTCCGGGGAAGTACTACCACCATACCTATTTCTGTCGCAAAGCAGCGTTGCTGTGTTCCGGTTTGAAAGGTATGGGTGCCGGTGTAATTACAGGCACATGAGACATTTCAACTTTGTCTCTGGGATGGCAACGCATTTGCAAGGCCTCTGGTACTGCAGATGTCTATAGGCAGCGGTGACCACTTAACCTAACATCAGGTGGGCCGTCGGCTTGTTTGCATTCAATGATGTTTGTTTACACAAGATTGTAACAAAATTAACTGCCTCGTTAGCCACTAGGTCCACTAGGTCCTAACCGCGACTGCTACGCTAGAGGTCTTCGGTTTGATTCCCAGGTCAAGCAAAAAATGTTATTGATTTTTTTATGAAATTCTCAGTAGCAGCTGTATCACACCGCTGTATCGTTCTCGAAATGAGACTAAATATATTTCATGGGAGGAAGTTTTTGCCTTGCAGGTAATAAATGAGTCATAACAACATTCAAAGTGATACATAATATCTTATTGTTTTAACCCATATCATCCCAGTGTTCCATTTTTGAAACGGTTACTTTTTTATTTTTTTATTATAATTTTTGAACGCATTTTTAAATTAGTGTTTTTCAAAAATGGAACACTGGGATGATATGGGTTAAGTTATTAGGTAGTGTCTGCCTCGATAGCCTAGCGGTCCTAAGCGCGACTGCTACGCTAGAGGTCTTGGGTTCGATTCCCAGGTCGAGCAAAAAGTGTTATTGGGTTTTTCTATGAAATTCTCAGTAGCAGCTCGGAGTTTGGATTTGTGCCCGGTTAATGGCAATAGGCTCGCCCCCTATTACATGGAACCTAAACATACCGGCGAAGTGTGGGTGTACATTGTTACACCTCAGCCTAACCCTTCGTTGAATATAGGCGTGATGGTATGTTATGTTATTCGGTAGTTTGAGTAATAATACTAGACTATTATTGTCCCACTGCAGGGCAAAGGCCTCTTATACAGAGAAGGCACGAGGATTGATCACCACGCTTGCTCAAGGCGGATTGGCGATTTCAGACTCACATGTGTGTGCGCAAACACAGGTGCACTCCCTCTTCCCTAACTCTTTTAATCCGATGGGGCGGCAATCCGACACAATCGGGTAGAGATCAGGCGCAGGACCAACGGCTTTACGTGCTTTCTGAGACACGGGGGTGTCACAACACCAATTTCCAAACTCCCGGCTGTTACTGAGAATTTTCCAAAAACACCCAATAACACTTTTTGTCCGACCTGGGAATCGAACCCAGGACCCGACGTTCAACAGTCTCTGTACACAAAGAAAAACCTGCGCTCGCGCATCTTGCTGCCACAAACCATTAACAAATCAATCAGGAACATAAATCTACAGAATAAACACATTATCTTGTCTTAGAAGAATAGTCAGAAGCCATCAAAGTGATCCATCATTAGTATATTTTAACTTGTTCCTTTAAAAATTCCTTTATTCTACTTCACGTCACTTAAAAAGATTGGAATTCTTGGCTGTAAATAGCTTTGACTGCCTCGGTGGTCTGGCTGTCGTCAGCTGTAAGGTTCTTGGTTTGGCATATAAATATATATATATATATATATACCATCACGCCTGTATTTCCCGAAGGATTATGCAGAGGTGTAACGATATACACCCACAGTTCGCCGGTATATTTAGGTCCCATGTAATAAGGGGCGAGCCTATTGCCATTAACCGGGCACAAATCCTAACTCCGAGCTGCTACTGAGAATTTCATAGAAAAACCCAATAACACTTTTTGCTCGACTATAAATAAAATAAAAAATCATTTAATTCAGGTAAAGACCTATATTAATTACAAATAAGAACATAAACTATGAATTTGTCATATTAATATTGAACAAGCTAGTTAATTCATAAAATTTAAAATGTGTTACATATTTTATATTGAAAAAAAAAAAAATATATAAAAAATAATAAATATTATAAAAAAATAAATAGGTACAATATTTTTTTAATTTTTTTTTTTTTTTTCTGTTGTCGACTTTTCACCACACATTTGTTTACGTCTTTGGTTACTGCTCCGCACCTATTGGTCGTAGCGTGATGTTATATTATATAGCCTTCCTCTTAAAATGATCTGTCCAACACAAAAATATTTTTTCATTTCAAACCAGTAGTTCCTGAGATTAGCGCGTTCAACCAAACAAACAAACTCTTCAGCTTTATAATATTAGTATAGATATATAATAGATTAATTATTAACATCCTTAAAATTAGATCCAAAGGGTGGCTTTTACCTTGGCCAGAGGTCAAGCATTGCCATCCAGCGTGGCAATGCCGCCAGTCTTTTGGGCACTTTTCCGGTTGACAGCGATGCGGAGGATTTTTTTGATGCCATTTAGTTTTAGTTTTTTATTTATTTTAAATTAATCAATTATCAAGTCAAAACCAACTGTCATGTTAATGCTTGGGTCTAGCAAAGTTGGTTCTTACGAATAATCCCGGATTTGCCTACTTTGTACCTTAAAACCACGAGTTAAAGTGCATTATTCGATCGAAAACCGCCTCAAAATTATATGGTTGGTCATCAATTTGTCGAACAACAATGCCACCTGTGCGTCTGTTGAAAGTTCACGCCCTAAATTTAGCACGCGATAAGTTGGCACGCGAGTGATCCCCGATGCAATCACCTGCGCTGTTTTGTACTGCTGGTATTTTAATTACCCTCTGGTTACGGAAGACGGTAGCCTGGCAACTGTATTTGTGGTTAACAGAGACTTAATATAGATTAAGTCTCTGCTGCCGTGTCGACGGCGCGTTCTTGTTCCACGCGCGCCTCAAAGAGATGTCAGCAAAGGGAAGGGGCCACTGAGGGCCGATGTCTGCCGGGGCTGCGGGTTGTTCGTAAGAGATACCGCGCCCCCGGAACGCAAAGGGCACAAGAAGAAACATGGGTGGGTCAGTAAAATTCTGACACTCCCTCCCGCCCTGCCCAGGGCGGGAGAAGTTATTTGATGATTTCCCACCCCCCAAAAAAAAAAGGCTCCGCTAACCACAAATACCCCTGACCATACTATACCATACTTACCTATACTGCCTCGTTAGCCTAGTGGTCCTAAGCGCGACTTATACGCTAGAGGTCTTGGCTTCGATTCCCAGGTCGAGCAAAAAGTGTTATTGGGTTTTTCTTTGAAATTCTCAGTAGCAGCTCGGAGTTAGGATTTGTGCCCGCGCCCTATTACATGGGACCTAAACATACCGGCGAACTGTGGGTGTACATTGGTACACCTCTGCCTAACCCTTCGGGGAATACAAGCGTGATGGTATGTCTGCTTATTACTCGGGAATAATATAGCTGTAATTGGTGAAAATATGGTTAAAATTGGTCCAGTAGTTTTGGAGCTTTTTCGGTATAAACAAACAAAAACATGATTAATATTTATAATTTTCTGTGTTTTAGTATGATCGTTTTCCTCTTCCATGCCGTCCTGTCAACCGTCATGCTGTCACTGACTCCCTGCTCTCTCATATCATTCTTCACACAATACATCGCATCTTTCTTTTGGCCTCTCTCGTCCTCTCCATCCATTCACATTTATATTCATACCTCTTTTGGTCACATGCGTCTGGTCCCTCCTCTTCACATGACCATACCAAGACAAACGGTTCCCTTTTAACTTTTCTGTCACTGGCGCTACTTTGAAACTATTTTACCTATGAAGATAAAATTTGGCAGGTAGGTAGGTCATTGGATATTGCACGATTGGCCTGAATTAAGTGGGTCTTAGACATCGACGCGGCCAAGGTCGCTGGCAAAAGCTAGTACATTATAAATGGGATTAGCTTTCTTGGCGACCCACTTGTCCGTATTATCAAGCTTTAGTAATTTTTTTTTCTATAGTACATTTTTTTTAATTGTTTTATATTCATCTTCATTGTTTTCACATATAGAAGCAACAAGAATATTGTAACCAAGATTTTGTAAAAACTAAATTGGAAGAAAAGAGTGTCCATGGAGTTTCTTGTCCGTTTTACCTACGCTTTGGAACGAGCAACTAGCTTCAACTTTTAAATGTAACTTCTTGACAATTCAAAAGTGCCTGTAAATGGTCTAATTGAAATAAATGCTTTGACTTTGACTTTGAAGCAATATTGACAGAATGCTGGATGTTTGTAAATTGATCCCAAATTGTCCCGAAATACAGAATAATTAAAATGTTAACGCACAATAGCAGTTTTTAAGCGACTTCAAGAAACGAGGAGGTTCCTAATTCGACCCTTAAGCGCTCTGCAGACAGAAAAACTATAGTTGACGCAACTGTCAACTCTTCGTTAACGGTGGCCAGTTGAAGCAACTACTGCCTGCACATTTTTTTTAATTATATTTATATGAAAATTCGTTACCGCGAGTTGCCAGTTGCCGAAAGTTGAAGATCAAAGTTGCTTCGTCTGCAGCGCGTCTTACGTTTTTCTGTTTGTTTTATATCATACATATCTCCGACATTTTTCAACGGAATTGGATGATTAATTTTTTACTTGAAGTTTTGAATGAATCAGTTCCTTCATGTCAAATCCGGAGTACAAATAGGTCCAATAATATATTCTCTAGACGGGTTTTGTTCACTGCGGCCAATCTCAATGGGGACTAGCCAAGTACGCAGGAGATATTATAGTGCACGAGTGTGTGCGCAACACAGGTGCACTCCCTCTTCCCTCATTCTCGTAGTCCGATGGGACGGCAATCCGACACGACCGCGGAGAGATCAAGCGCAGGACCAACGGCTTTACGAGTTTTTGCAAAGCACGCAGGTGTCACACCACTAACTTCCAAACTACGGATTGCTACTGAGATAGAGACATTCGTAATGTAAAAACCCTTTCAGACCTTTCGCACGACTTGGGAATCGAATTAAGAACCTTACTTACTACCGGGTAGTCAATGCTTAACTATCCTCGACTCTAAGTCTCACCAATTTGGTGTCCGATTTTCGTCAAAGGTTTCGGTGAGCCGCACAACACTCTAAAGAATTTTACATCTGTTTACGTCGACCTACTAAAACCAGCCGATAACATACCATCACGCCTATATTCCCCGAAGGGTTAGGCAGAGGTGTAACAATGTACACCCACAGTTCGCCGGTATGTATAGGTCCCATGTATTAGGGGGCGAGCCTATTGCCACTAACCGGGCACAATTCCTAACTCCGAGCTGCTACTGAGAATCTCATAGAAAAACCCAATAACACTTTTTGCTCGACCTGGGAATCGTACCCAACACCTCTAGCGTACCAGTCGCGCTTAGGACCACTAGGCCAACAAGGCAGTTAAAACCAGCCGATGTCCAACAAAAATCTATAATTACAACTGAACCAGCTGAACTCCAAAACGGCTACCGTTCCCACAAGGGCGTCATAGTACCAGGATAGCAGAAACCCAAGGAGCATAGATCGAAAGATAAAGACCAACAAGCAAGTAGCGACAGGTTGCTAGTTCAAGAAAACCAGTTTCGCTCGACAACAGGGAAAGATAAGACCCTCTCTTGTATATAGTGCTAGCAAACTTCCCGCGACTTTGTCCACGTGGCTTATTTCACCCACGTTAAGTCTTTGGTTACTGCACCGCTGCCGTGAGTCGTAGCGTGATGTTGTATATAGCCTTTGTTACTCAAGAATATTGTAGCTATCCATTGGTGAAAAAATGGTTAAAATCGGTCCAGTAATTTCGGAGCCTATTTATTTATTTTAAACCAACAAATAAAAAAATGATTCCTCTTTGTATTATTAGTATCATTGTTCAGTTTTGTAGTTACTGCTCGGCTCCTGTGTGTCGTAGCGTTATGTTATAGCCTATAGTATTCCTCATGAATCTGGCTATCATATACATAAAGAATTATCAGAATTCGTCAAGCAGTTCCTGAGATTAGTGCGGTTAAACAAACATACAATAAAAACCGCGTGATATGTTTCACCCGCGTTAAGTTACGTATTTGGATACTGCTCCGCTCCCTTGTGTCGTAGAGTGAAGTCATATAGCCTATAGTATTCCCTATGAATCTAGCTAGCATATACACAAAAATATTTCTCGTTAGCATAGTGGTCCTAAGCAGCTCGGAGTTAGGATTTGTGCTCGGTTAATGGCAATAGGCTCGTTCCCTATTGCATGGGACCTGCACATACCGGCGGACTGTAGGTGTACATTAGTACACCTCTGCCTAACCCTTCAGGGAATACACACGTGATGGTACAAAAAGATTTTTTACAATGCGAATGGAAGTTCCTGAGATTAGCGCGTTTAATAAAACAAATAAAAATATCTATAGCTTTATTATAGTACTAGCTTCAGCCCGTGACTCTGTTTGTGTGGTTTTTTTGAAACTTGTTGTAGCGATAGTACCTAAAGGGCAATAAAAAATGCTATTTTTTTTAAGTCAAACTCCTTTACGCACCCTTGACTTGGGGAGTAAGCTGGTGAATGCTTGACGAGAGCGTTACGGAAATGAGTGTGATTGGGCGAACGGAAGTTGAGAGGGAGATATAAGTTAGTGAAGATAGAAAGAGAGAGAGTTACGTTTCGTATATTACTGTAGGAGTAAGAGAGAGCAGCGCGCGCTCATTTTCTTTCTCTCTTCCTCAAGTGACAAACTAATGCACACGTCTCTTTTTTTGCACCCGCAATTACCGATATTTTCGCGAACGAAGTCTGACGCAAATCCTAGTTTTGAATAACCCAAATAATAATCTATAGAAACAGAACTGGGAACCGATAACTCGATAAGAGTACAAACGCATTAGCCGGCCAAGCCGCAGCAGTATGACCGCGGCGGCCACAGAGGCCTTGTTGTGGCCGCCGGCCACTTGTCGCTAAATGAATGAGATTTTAAAAATATATATTTACACAATAGCAGGTTTTAATTTCAACTTGATACCTCCACGCATTCCCAATATCAAGAGTCTTGACAGACAGACGGACGGACAACAAAGTGATCTTATAAGGCTTCCGTTTTTTTTTTGAGGTACGGTACCCTAATAATATGAAATAGACTATAATTCCAAGTAACATGTTACGTCGACTCCTGCGCATCGTAGTAATTCGAAGGATACGTTAATTTAGGTTAGTTACGTTATTAAGGCGACCTTTGCCAACATTAATTATTACATACAACATTAATTATTATAACTGCCTCGGTAGCCTAGTGGTCCTAAGCGCGACTGCTACGCTAGAGGTCTTGGGTTCGATTCCCAGGTCGAGCAAAAAGTGTTATTGGGTTTTTCTATGAAATTCTCAGTAGCAGCTCGGAGTTGGATTTGTGCCCGGTTAATGGCAATAGGCTCGCCCCTTATTACATGGGACCTAAATATACCGGCGAACTGTGGGTGTACATTGTTACACCTCTGCCTAACCCTTCGGGAAATACAGGCGTGAGTGTATATATTTATATAATTATTACATCACAAAACGTTTTCAACATACCATCACGCCTTTATTCCCCGAAGGGTTAGGCAGAGATGTACCAATGTACACCCACAGTACGCCGGTATGTTTAGGTCCCATGTAATAGGGGGCGAGCCTATTGCCATTAACCGGGCACAAATCCTAACTCCGAGCTGCTATTGAGAATTTCATAGAAAAACCCAAAAAGACTTTTTGCTCGACCTGGGAATCGAACCCAAGACCTCTAGCGTAGCAGTCTCACTTAGGACCACTAGGCTACCGAGGCAGTTGTTTCAAAGTTGATTTTTTGGTTGAAAGGTAAATTAGTCGGGAGTGTTCTTAGCTATGTTTGATGGAAATCGGTTCAGCGGTTTCAAAGTTATCAGCTGTTTTGTTAGCTGCGGATTTTGTTCGTTTGTAAAATCCTCCAAAACTACTTATCTGATTACGAAAATTCTTTCACTGATAGTAAGCTAGACTATTGTAGAGTGCCTTAGGCTTTATGACAAACGCGGACAAATGGTATAAAACAAAAAAAAAAAAAAACAAAATCGGTTCATGCGTTCGGGAGCTACGATGCCACAGACACACAAAGACACGTCAAACTTATAACACCCCGTCGTTTTTGCGTCGGGGGTTAAAAATAAACCGGCCAAGTCTGTGTCGGACTCGCACACGGAGGGTTTGGTATCACCACCAACAATTAACAATACGAAATATAAAAATCATGTTATGAAAAATAAAACCTCTTTAATTTTTTTTTATTTGCTATGAAGACCATGGTATTACCACACTCTGAAAATGTCAAGAACCTACCCATATTTAAAAAAATTAAAACTTTGCTATTACTTATTATTGCTTTGTTATTTTGCTTTTTACTTTTTTTTTTTTAAACTGCCTCAGTGGCCTAGTGGTCCTAAGACCGACTGCTACGCTAGAGGTCTTGGGTTCGATTCCCAGGTCGAGCAAAAAGTGTTATTGGGTTTTTCTATGAAATTCTCAGTAGCAGCTCGGAGTTAGGATTTGTGACCGGTTAATGGCAATAGGCTCGCCCCCTATTACATGGGACCTAAACATACCGGCGAACTGTGGGTGTACATTGGTTCACCTCTGCCTAACCCTTCGGGGAATACAGGCGTGATGGTATGTTTGTGTAAAACTTTGCCCCTCACTAAGAACTCCTGTATCGTGGGTGCGTTTACAAACATATATAGGTACTCACATACACAAACATACAGACCTGGAACAACTATCTGTAGGTCATACAAATATTGTTCCGTGCGGGAGTCGACCCAGCAACACAAAGCGCAGCAGTGAATCGCTTAACCACTGCGACAACTGTGTCGTCCTTTCTGAATATAAATGAGTGAAAAACGAGCAAAAACCAACGACTCTTATGAAACTTTAACACTTTGAAATCAATGGCGGATTATTTCACACTAAAAAGAACAAATAATACAATTTAATAGACCGTACACTTTCTATATTTAGCAATAATATATAATTTACTGAGTGTATGACGTAAGCACTGCGCGTACGCCGCTGCACCAAAGTTGTGTAACAACTGTATAGAAATAGTTCAATAAACCCAACAGAACATGAGGCGTCGATTGTAACGCTGATTCGCTGTTGATGTTCGAATTTCGAACGTGGATTCTTAATTCAAAAAAATGGGGATTTTCTTCTTTTTTTTTCGAGAAATCTATGCTTCTATATTTATCTATACTGATATCAAAAAGCTGAAGAGTTTGTTTTGTTGGTTGAACGCGCTAATCTCAGAAACTGCTGGTTCGAATTGGAAAATTCTGTTTCTGTTTGACAGTCCATTTATTGAGGAAGGCTATAGCCGATAACATCACGTTACGACAAACAGGTGCGGAGCAGTAACCAGAGACGTAACCTAATGCGGGTGAAAAAACTACGCGGACAAAGTTGCGAGCAGAAGCTAGTTAATAATATAATAAGTCTAAAGAGTCTTTTTTGTTTGTTTGTTTAAACGTACTAATCTTCGGAACTACCAGATTCAACGTATTTTATATCCAGATTCATGAGGGATTTTTTTTTTTTTTGGTGGGTGGGAAATCATCAAATAACTTCTCCCGCCCTGGGCGGGGCGGGAGGCAGTGTCGGACTTTTACTGACTAAAACCCACCCATGTTCCTTCTTGTGCCCTTTGCGTTCCGGGGGCGCGGTATCTCTTGCGAACAACCCGCAGCCCCGGCAGGCATCGGCCCTCAGTGGCCCCTTCCTTTTGCTGACATCTCTTTGAGGCGCGCGTGGAACACGAACGCGCCGTCGACACGGCCTGTCGTTATGCAACGTAAGGACGGTGAGCTACCCATTGCTCACCATCCACAGGCCAGATTCATGAGGGACAACGTAACATAGGACAGTATAGGCTATATAACATCACGCTTCGACTCACAGGAGCAAAACAGTAACCAAAGATGTAACATAACGCTAAATACTTTGCGGTGTCACCCGCGTTCAGTTACGTCTTTGGTTACTGCTCCGGTCCCGTTGGTCGTAGCGTGATGTCCTATACGTATAACCTTCCTCTTGAATCACTCTATCTATTGATGAACCGCATTAAAATCCGTTGCGTAGTTTAAAAGATCTAAGTGTACAGAGGGACAGACGACGGGAAGTGACTTTGTTTTAAATTCTACTTTTGTGTAGAAATTCACTGCTCTCTTTTTTTGACAAATAACCGTTTTTTACCTCACGATTAAACATAAATGTACAATTGTCAAAAATAAAGTGATTCTCATTTCGGGGTTTAATAAGACCCAGTTTCCATCAATGGAACGAAAGAAGGTAGGGTTGCTACCTTTTTTTAGGGAGAATAAAGTATTTTTTCATTTTGATAGTACATAAAAAAGAGTACTTATTTATTTATTTTCATTGTTTTGCAGTCTCTAGGGATTGATTGCCAATTTGAATACTACTGTGATTAATTGACATTCATGTTTAAATTTTACATGACACTAGGTTTGACATTTCACGTCTCTGCGCTAGGAAACGCTCAACATTGAACGCCATTTGTGGCTGTAGATACCAATTTCTTTAATCTCATAGTTACTCATAACTAGTAACGAGCATGTAACAATCATTTTTACGTAAATAGAGTATTTTTGCGGACTTTATTGGTGTCGTAGATGTACGCCTACATGAAAAAGAGGATAATACTCTATTTTAGAGTACGTGTGGTAACCCTATAAGGAGGCTTTATATTGATCAGTGGTGAAGTGAGTTTGAGGTGATTATTCCCATCCTTGCATCAGCTTGGGAGCATTTCTCATTTCTAATCAGTCTCTATCAGTCAAAAATAGACTTTGAACTATTCATTACGGTAATTATAGTGCGCCTCAAGCTCACTTAAATTCACGAAGGAAGATTTTTACAGAATAGGCCAGCAGATGATGAAACCAACTGATGGTTACTGTCTAAGTGAAAATATATCAAATGTCAATACATCTCTTGTCTCTGCTTTGGTGGAAGTTAACGTTTATCGTGCAAGATTTTTTTTTGTATGAAACTCTTAGGTAACTATGTCGTCCTGGTACTCAGATGTCGGTGGGGCTGCAGCGGCGCGTGCCGGCGCTGGACGAGACCGGCGGCGGCGTGCCCGCGGCGTGGAAGAGCGGCAACGCCGAGCCGCCGTTCGCGTCGTTCGCGCCGCCCGCCGGGTCCCCGGCCGGGCCGGCGTTCGCCGCGTCACCAGCCCCGTCGACTCCCGGCCCAGGGTTCGCGGGCCCGCCGTATGCGGCGCCGGGCCCGTTCGGCTCGCCCTCGGCGCGGCCGGGCTCCGGCGGCGGGTTTCCCCCGGGCCCGCCGCAGCAGCCACACTTCCCTGGGCCGGGGTTTGCGCCGCCGGGCTCCCCCTTCCACCCGCACCCTCCACATCCGCCTATGCCGCCACACCCGCATATGATGGCACCCTTGCCGCCGCCTGTAGACAGGTCAGTTTTTTGTTTTCTTCTTAGACTTAAGTACCACCATGATGGATCAAGTAGATGCGTCTAAACAATGTTACAATCGCTGAATCGTACGTGAGACCTTAGCGTTTCCTCACACGGTTTTTACGTAGACCTAGCATGCACGCTGGTCGCTTTTATTTGTCTCTCTGACTAGCTTCATCATGGAAGAACAGCCTAGGGTGTTTGTTCTTTTTCGTTATGACATCTCGTAGGTCAACCCAGGAGGTTTCCTGTGATACGTTAAAAATTAAGGCCTCCAGCAGGGCTTAAAAACTTACATTCGTATTTTTCTAAAATTACCTTCCAGAAGTTACCACAGGTGTTGGTCAATACGGCTACAGGTTTAATATGAAGAAGAATGATAATAACAGTAGAATTATCTGGCTATTATAAACGCGAACGTTTGGGTGGATGGATGGATGTTTGTTACTTTTTCACGCTTAAACGGCTGACGGAGTTAGCTGAAATTTGACATACATATCTAGATATTGATCAAACTTAATACATAGGATAGTTAGGGTTCTGTACCCAAAGGGCACGCAGAGCTGATGGCCAAAGGGGCCGCAAAATTCTCGAATGGAGACCACGCACCGGCAAACGCAGAATAGGCCGTCCACCCACAAGGTGGACCTGATTAAGACCGCAGGAAGACGCTGGATGCAGGCCGCTTCCAACTGGTCCTTTTGGTAATCTATGGGGGAGGCTTATGTCCAGCAGCGAACGTTCAACGGCTGACATGATGATGATGATGACACAAAGGGTAAAACGGGACCCTATTACTAAGACTCCACTGTCCGTTCGTCCGTCTATCACCAGGCTGTATCTCATGAACCGTGATAGTTTGACAGTTGAAATTTTCACAGATGATGTATTTCTGTTACCGCTATAACAACATATACTAAAAAACAGAATAAAATAAATATTTAAGGGGGCTTCCATACAACAAATGTGATTTTTTTTTGCCTCTTTTTTATAGATAATGGTACGGGACCCTTCGTGCGCGAGTCCGACTCGCACTGACCGGTTCTTTTTTGTCTCGTTTTTAACTATACAGAGGATGTCGCTGATCGCTAATCCTACGTGTAGGCTATAATAAAGCTCTGTTTCTTCTCGTAGCTCGTGGGTGAAGTTCGCAACCGGACACGGTCAAGCACCAATGTGACTTTTCCAATTCATAATTATATACTTTCTATATTTATCACAGACATCGGTGAAGGCAAACATCGTGCGGAAACCTGTACTTATAACATCACGCCTGTATTCCCCGTAGGGTTAGGCAGTGGTGTACCAATGTACACCCACAGTTCGATGATATGTTTAGGTCCCATGTAATAGGGGGCGAGCCTATTGCCATTAACCGGGGACAAGGCGATGGCGCGACTGCTACGTTAGAGGTCCTGGTTTCGATTTTTTATGACATTGTGAGTAGCAGCTTTGAGTTAGGGTTTGTGCCCTGGACTTATAATAAGTCTGAAACCACCAATCCGCCTTGGGCAAGCGTGGTGATCAATCCTCGTGCCTTCTCTGTATGAGAAGAGGCCTTTGTCCTGCAGTATAATAGGCTGGTATTGTTATCTAACGATAAGCCACAGTCGTTCTGTTACTGCCGATTACCAACCGAAACGCGAGCATTCTTTAATAATTGAAGAAAATATCGATTGTACAAATAACCTTTAGAATGTTGGAGTCTCGAGCTGCACTGTTGTTATGTCCAAATTTATACAAAACATGTAGAAAATAAACATTACTTTGTGGTAGGAGAGAAACGCAGGACTTTCAGGCCTTTGATAGGCTGCTGAATGATTGAAAGTATTGTCCTAAGACCATCACGCCTGTATTCCCCGAAGGGTTAGGCAGAGGTGTAACAATGTACACCCACAGTTCGCCGGTATGTTTAGGTCCCATGTAATAGGGGGCGAGTCTATTGCCATTAACCGGGCACAAAGCCTAACTCCGAGCGGCTACTGAGAATTTCATAGAAAAACCCAATAACACTTTTTGCTCGACCTGGGAATCGAACACAAGACCTCTAGCGTAGCAGTCGCTCTTAGGACCACTAGGCCACCGAGGCAGTTATTATCCTAAGATAAAGAAATAGTACGATTTTGAATACATTTGGAGTAACAGGATTATTTTTGTCCTGCTGCTAGGCAAGGGCCTCTCTAAAGGCCTTCCAGGAAGTCTTCCCCCGCGCCACCTCGAACTAGCCCTCGTGGTACGCGTCGAGGTCATCTCGCCATCTCTTTCTGGGACGCCGTCCATCTTCTGGCACCCATTGCGAGGAGACTGAGATTCCAATCAATTTTCTTCGATTAACTCAATGATCTACTGCTGCACCAGTCCAGCACCAAGCGTATAAATTGATAGAGCCCCTAGACTACAAGTCGATTCTGATATGATGATAGCATCCTTCCGACCGGTCATGGCGGCCAATCTCAATGGAAACTAGCCAAGTACGTAGGATATATTGTTTGGTGCACAAACACAGGTGCACTCCCTCTTCTCTCACTCTCATAGTCCGATGGCACGGCAATCCGACACAGTCGGGGCGAGATTGGACGCAAGACTAACAGCTTTACGTGCATTCTGTGAAACGCATAATAGAAATACCCAGTGACAATTTTTTCCAGAAACCCCAGAACCCGTGAGCGTGGGGCTCGGCAGTCACCGAGCCATAATTGGGTGAAGGCGACGTAAATGATGGGGGCCCCACACTAAATAGCTCTCGCATTATCACATATTAAGTTGAGCGTAGATTTTTCCTAAACAATCGTCCACGGCCCATAAAGTCTGGCGGACGTCTATACTAGTTATCAATCTGTTATCAGTAGCTCAAAGTTCATTATGTTTTCTTTGGTTAAAGCATTGTGTCCATAGTGAGAGGGTGCGCGGTCGCTGAGGCGGACGCGTTCCCCATTTTTTACAAGTTTTTATTTACTTCCACGTGTCCTGGTGATTTTAGTTCATATTTTACAAGTAAAATTTGACCCACTTCCCGGTGTTCGATTGAGCTGGAATTTTGTGTGAACGAGCAGTTTGCATGACAATGCAATTTAATGATGTCACAGAGCTGGTCTGATGATGGAGCCGGAGGGCAATAGGAACTTAATCAAATCTTCAAGTAAATTTTTAATACATATGCACAATGAATATCAACAATATAAAGGTAAAAGTTGGATGGGCAGTATGATGTGTGTTTTTATTTATTTATTTATTAAACTTTATGCACATAATGTAAAAAATACACTGTACAAAGGCGGACTTAATGCTTTAGGCATTTTCTACCAGTCTACCTTAGGACGATGCAGAGACAAAACATAGTAGGTGCAAGGAACAGAAAATATTCAGGAATAAAATATATTTTTATAATACAATAAATAATTTTTATAATTATTTTATATTAAATTAAAATTAATTAATTAATTAATTTATATTTTTTTTTAATAATAATTTTTATATAAACAAAGTAGAGAGAGATAAAAATACATAGGTGGAGAAATAATAAACAAATTAATTGTGAGACGAGTCTGCCAACCTCATAAGCAAGTGTTCACGTGCTTTTACACCAAACCACCACCACCACCTGTTTTTTTTTTATACCACGTATTTGTCGCCCGTTGTCGCTCCCGCTCCCACTCTTGTCGCCGCCCATTTAGTGAACACAGCCTTATTTATTCTGATCATTGGCGAGAGATAATGTTTCTGCGTAAAATATGAGGTAAGACATACTGCGAATCTGTGGAACGAAAAAAATACCTAAATCTATGCGTCTGTCAGCTGAAACATAGCAGTCATTATGCTATTACTTGATAATGAACTTAAATGCATTACGCATGGAGCTGAAATTCTTATGCAAGATACAAATCCGCGCGGCATTTTTTATTTTGCAAATATTACGCAATTTTGAACTTTATTTCATTATTAATTAAACAGTGAAAACTGCTAGGGTGTCCGTCCGTCTGTGTCTTCTAAAGTAGAGGAGCATAACATTCCATCTTTAACATCGTCCTGGCCCAATTTCGGTCAAGGCGGCCAATGCCAATCGAGACTAGCCAAGTACGCAGGAGATATTATAGTGCACAACTGTGTGCGCAAACAACGGTGCACTCCCTCTTCCCTCACTCTTATAGTCCGATTGGACGGCAATACGACACGACCGGGATACCACACCACTACCTCCCCAAGTCCGGGCTGCCATTGAGTTACCTAACGATAATACCCATGAACATTTTACCCGACCTGGGAATCGAACCCAGGACAGACGCTTAGCAGACGTGCTTGCGACCACGAGATCAACGGAGCAATTATAATTATAACTAAAGTTGAATATCATAGTACGACCAACGGCCCAGTGGTTAAAACGTTTGCCTCTCATGCATGCGGCTGTAGGTTCAACACCGGCCAAGTATTTACTTTTTCAATGTCCCTTCTAAGTTTATCTTGGACATCACTGACATCAGTGTAGGAAAATATCGTGAGGAACTTATAATTAATACATACCATCACGCCTGTATTCCCCGAAGGGTTAGGCAGAGGTGTACCAATGTACACCCACAGTTCGCCGGTACGTTTAGGTCCAATATAATACGGGGCGAGCTTATTGCCATTAACCGGGAAGAATCCTAACTCGCGAGCTGCTACTGAGAATGTCACAGAAAAACCCAATAACACTTTTTGCTCGACCTGGGAATAGAACCCAAGACCTCTAGTGTAGCAGTCGCGCTTAGGACCACTAGGCCAACGAGGCAGTATAATTAATAAAAGTCTGAAATCGTCAATCCGCCTTGAGCAAGCATGGTGATCAATGCTCGTGCCTTCTCTCTAGGAGAAGAGGCCTTGGCCTTGCAGCATGGTAACAATTGATTTTCAAAAATCACCCCTATTGCCAATCGCATAAGCAATGCCTGCAGTGGACTTTATTGTATTATTACTAAGGACTATATTTACACGTCTCACCTCAACTTAACTCGCGTTAATATTTTAAATAAAGAATAACACTTTTATTTTGTGACCAGTAAATAAAATACGGTTTATTTAAAAAAAAAACTCAAAAATTTACCGTCAGAACAATCTCCGTAGGAATAAAATAAATGCTGTCTATGTGTGAGTGAGTTGCCCGAAGTCGTGTCGGTGTGCGGCTGTGTGTGTGAGCTCGACTCGAGTCATAAAACTGTGCTTGTGTGTGTGCAGGAATAAATGTAGGTGAATGTAGTATGTACTTATAGCGGGTACCGACAGAATATTAAGTTTAATTAAATATTGCTGGTTTTTGATTGGATGATTTTTTTGTTTCATTAATTGTTTTTGTTAGTTGATTTCGTAATCGAAAGGTTTGGTATTTTTTTTGTGTTGGTATGTCTTTTAGTTTATGTACCTAAATATTTATTGTGCTAAATAGTATTGTAGCTTTTAGGAATGGAACTGCATTTTATATGCAAAACAAATATGTTTTTGAAAAAAAAGAAAAATTCGGAGTAGTGTTTTGATGATTTTTAAATCGGTTTTGCTTTCCGATATCTTCAAGATATTGCTAAGAGATTAGAAAATTAACATTATCGTATTTTCTCTTAAAAACATAGAAATTATTTGCTAGCATCAAAAAAAATATAATTCGGAAAACCTTAGGAATAATTTATCAGAAATCAAATTTTCTGTCCGTACCGACCCACCCCGTACCTACATACCTAAGTATAACATCGGTACCGCTTCGCCCAGCACATCTTGATCCTTGCCGTTACCACGACCGTTACCTTTGAGGGGTCACGCTAAACTAGTTGACGATACATAGCTAGATTGAAACTCCACTTCGCTGGAGTGTCGTCTGCCGCGCGCTCCACGATCAAAACGATTCGAAATTCGAATGAATATTTTTTTTTGTTGTATTTTTATTTTATTTCATATTTTTAAAAGAAGTTCTGGAACAATTCGAATTTATGCTTTTTTTTTTTTACCTTATTTTTGTAACGCGACATGGCACTGGTAAGTGTGGCCATTAAAATTGATAATACAAATATTAAGACATAACATACCAACACGCCTGTATTCCCCGGAGGGTTAGGCAGATGTGTACCAATGTACACCCACAGTTCGCCGGTATGTTTTAGGTCCCATGTAACAGGCGGCGAGCCTATTGCCATTAACCGGGCACAAATCCTAACTCCGAGCTGCTACTGAGAATTTCATAGAAAAACCCAATAACACTTTTTGCTCGACCTGGGAAACGAACCCAAGACCTACGTAGCAGTCGCACCTAGCACTACTAGGCTACCGAGGCAGCTACAAATATTAAGATTGAAAAAAAATTCACGCCATTATAGCAAGGGTTCACACGTGGTTTAAAACAATAGTACTCATTGTTTATGAAATCAAAATATAATACAATACCAACACGAAGACTCGGTAACGCGTTCCTTCAAAGACGAAGTTACTACAAAAACGTGGCTTGATAACTCTAAATGATATAGTAAATTGATGAAATTACAGACACGTGACTCATTTTCAGTTCTTTGGAGCCGGCAACGTACGTTTTGAAACTGCAGGTGTGTTAAGGCGGTATCCTTAGTCAGGTGGGGCAGTGGGACTGCTCGGCAACCTTTTTTAAAGAAGAGTCCAGATGACTAATGCGACGAGACTAATGTTTGATCCAAGATTTTGTAACTGCCTCGTTAGCCTAGTGGTCCTAAGTGCGACTGCTACGCTAGAGGTCTTGGATTCGATTCCCCAGGTCGAGCGTAAAAGTGTTATTGGGGTTTTTTTTTATGAAATTCTCAGTAGCAGCTCAGAGTTACGATTTGTGCTCGGTTAATGGCAATAGGCTCACCCCCTATTACATGTGATCTAAACATACCGCCGAATTGTGGGTGTACATTGGTACACCTCTGCCTAACCCTTCGGGGAATACAGGCGTGATGGTATGTGTGTATTTTGTAAACACCAAATGGGAAGAATAGTGTCCGTGGAGTTTCTTGCTCGTTCTTCTCCATAGAGACCTACATTTTGGAACGAGCAACTAGCTTCAACTTTTAAATGTAACTTCTTGACAATTCAAAAGTGTCTGTGAATGGTCCGATTGAAATAAATGCTTTGACTTGATCCCCTCATTTTTCTGTTAATTGTAACTCGCCCAGGCTTTGCATGGTTGCAATTTCTACGGTAGATTTTCCATAAAAAATTGTAAGATACTAGACGTTAGTATTCTAGGTCCTGATATATTGTGAACACAACAAAAACATGTACCATATCGGCATAGCCGTTTCAGAGTTTTTGCTAGACTAACACACGGCAATTGATTTTTTATAGATTACTTGCTTACAAGTGTAGAGGGAGCTTCTTGCTTAGTTGGTATATTTGCTGTGCCCAACAGGGTCCATAATTGTTTCTGTATTTTTTACACCTGTAAGCGTACATTACGGATTTTTTATTTTATTTTTTTTTATTTTAATTTTTTTTTTTGGGTGGTGGGAAATCATCAAATAACTTCTCCCGCCCCTAGTGTCAGACTTTTACTGACTAAAACCCACCCATGTTCCTTCTTGTGCCCTTTGCGTTCCGGGGGCGCGGTATCTCTTACGAACAACCCGCAGCCCCGGGCAATAAACGATTTAATTTTATTTATGTTAGGCGCCACGAGTCGTGAGCAAAAATGTCAAGTAAATTTTTCGGTTTTTGGGTTTATTTTCAAGGTTTTTTGGGGCGCCGACGCTGCACGCGATTGGTCCGTCAATTGGACCGATCGCGTGCAGGGTCGGCGCCCCAAAATACCCAGAACGGAATCTGAAAACCCGAAAATTAACTTGACAATTGTGCTCACGACTCGTGGCTACTACCATACATACATACATACCATCACGCCTGTATTCCCCGAAGGGTTAGGCAGAGGTGTAACAATGTACACCCACAGTTCGCCGGTATGTTTAGGTCCCATGTAATAGGGGGCGAGCCTATTGCCATTAACCGGGCACAAATCCTAACTCCGAGCTGCTACTGAGAATTTCATAGAAAAACCCAATAATACTTTTTGCTCGACCTGGGAATCGAACCCAAGACCTCAAGCATAGCAGTCGCTCTTAGGACCACTAGGTCACCGAGGCAGTTACTACTGCTACTACAGCTAGCAGTTATTACTGCTGTGGCTACTACTATAATTATATTATTCAGTCTAATCTTAGAACAAGTTTACCGACTATCTTCACGACTTCATACTTAGACTATGACCAGTTTACTAAAATAAATTTATTATGTGTATATTGTATTTGTTTCTATCTCTACAAATAAATAACATTGAAATCTCTGTTTGTAATGTCAAGATAAGAGCTTTTTATTAAATGCTAATAATGAATTTGCACGTGTACTTACCTATTACATCATCATCATCTGCTTAGCCTTTTCCCAACTATGTTGGGGTTGGCTTCCAGTCTAACCGGATACAGCTGAGTACCAGTGTTTTACATGGAGCGACTGCCTATCTGACCTACACAACCCAGTTACTGGGCAACGTGTACTTATTTCAAAATTAAAAAAAAAAAAACAAACTAAATAACTACCCCGTTAGCCTAGTGTTCCTAAGCGCGACTGCTACGCTAGAGGTCTTGGGTTCGATTCCCAGGTCGAGCAGTGTTATTAAGTTTTTCTATGAAATTTTTAGTAGCAGCTCGGAGTTAGGATTTGTGCTCAGTTAATGGCAATCGGCCCCTATTACCTATTTATAACTATTAAATGGGACCTAAACATACCGGCGAACTGTGGGTGTACATTGGTACACCTCTGCCTCTGCAGGTAAAGTCGCGGTCTTAACTAGTCAGAACTTAAACCCTATGGGTCCTCATTTCACAGGACACGAAGGTTCTTACAATGTTTTGTGAACTGCGTCGTTCAAGGTTTCCTTGCGAACTCTACGTCGCTTGGCCGTCGCCTGGTTGACCATCAATCACAAAAAATGCTCTGAAAAAAATCAAATTCTGATCTTGAACTCATCATCATCTACTTAGCCTTTTCCCAACTATGTTGGGGTCAGCTTCCAGTCTAACCGGATTCAACTGAATATCAATGTTTTACATGGAGCGACTGCCTATCTGACCTCCACAACCCAGTTACTGGGCAACACGATACCTCTTGGTAAGACTGGTTGTCAGACTTCCTAGCTTCTGACTATCCGTAACGGCTGTCAAAGATCTACGAATGACAGCCGGGACCAACGGCTTTACGTGCTTTCCGAGGCACGGGGTGTCACACCACCAACTTCCAAACTCCGGACTGCTACTGAGAAATTCGTAATGGAAAACGATACAGGAGAAATTCCTAGTGATAGAATCTTTTGTTTTAAAGACAATAACAATACATTTTTTTAAACTAATTTAGCCAAATAAGGCACCCTTCACCCATCCTAAACGCTGTGTCAGTGTGGAGCACCATCACAAGACATGCGTCTTCTCCTTAGTTGCCCGTCGTGCACAACCACCTGCACCGTCCAACAATACATTTTTTTAAAATAATTTGGCCAAATAAGGCAACCTTCACCCATCCTAAACGCTGTGTCAGTGTTGAGCATCATCACAGGACATGCGTCTTCTCCTTAGTTGCCCGTCGTGCACAACCACCTGCACCGTCCAAGATCTAAACGAGGCCAATGATAGAGCTGTACAGGTTGCTCAATACTGATAGGACCACAGACGAGTCAATCGACACGAAACGAAGAAGATTTAGCCATTTTTAATTTTATCCTCCCACCTGTTCTTTGAGAGCGTTGGACGCAAGACAGAACTAAAATGTTTTTTTTTTTAAAGTTGCCCCACACTAGGAATTTCTCCTGTATCGTGGGTGCGTTTACAAACATATAAACTCACATACACAAACAGCCAGACCCGCAACAACTATTTGCAGGCCATACAAATATTTGTTCCGTGCGGGAATCGAGCTCGCGACACGCAGCGCAGCAGCTAATCAGCCAATGCGCCAACCGTGTCGTCAAAATATTTGTTTAACATACATACAGAAAAGTTACAGGAGTATGTAAGAATCATAGCGTCCTATAGTTTCTGCCTACCCCCTAGAGTAAAACCCGTGAACATATAGTACATACCGACCAAGAGTTCTACCGAACCCCGAAGCTGAACAACAAGCTACATCTATTCTATAGTAAGTTCAAAAACGTGGTTAGCAACTCCACACAGTGACAGACAAGCTAACCTATATTTAAGTATATAGTATTACATAGCTGTAGGTATGTACGCGGGGGTGGCAAGCACGTGGCGAACGAGGGGTGGCTGCGACCCCCTCGGGGAGCTGCGGTCTTGGTACTTTGATAAAGATATTATTATGATTTTTTTTGTATGGCAACTTTTTTTTGACAGTATGGACTTATGTTCTTGTTTTGATTTTAATGTACCATCATACCATCATGCCGGTATTCCCCGAAGGGTTAGGCAGAGGTGTACCAATGTACACCCACAGTTCGCCGGTACGTTTAGGTCCCATGTAATAGGGGGTGAGCCTAATGCCATTAACCGGGCACAAATCCTAACTCCGAGCCGCTACTGAGAATTTCATAGAAAAACCTAGTAACACTTTTTGCTCGACCTGGAAATCGAACCCAAGACCTCTAGCGTAGCAGTAGGACCACTAGGCTAACGAGAAAATTTGTTTAATGTGAGTAACAATTATATCTAAACTAGCTACTGCCCGCTTCTTCGTCCAAGCCAAACTTGATATATTATCCCACGGGAATCGTACATTTTTCCCGAATAAAAAGTAGCCTATGTGTTATTCCAGACTATATATCTCAGTGCCAAATTTCATCCAGATCCGTTCAGCCATTTAAGCGTGAAAGAGTAACGAATATTTATACATCCTTACAAACTTTCGCATTTATAATGTTAGTAGAAAAGTAGGAAGTAGGCATTACCACAGCGTAAGTCCATCTTGTGAAAAATTAAGTAATCATTCTCATTATGTACTTTCTAATTTTATCTTGGACATCTCTGACATCGTGGGGGCATCTGAACTTATAATGAATATCTGAAATCGCCAGGCCGCCTTGAACAGGCGTGGTGATCGTTGCTCGCGCCTTCCCTGTAAGAGAAGAGGCCTTTGCCCTACAGTGGGATAATAATAGGCTAGTATTATAATTAATTTTAAACAAATATACACCACTAAGTAGTAAAACCTGAACTAGTCCAAGATACTGGTGGTTAGATCTCTAGAGAGGCAAATGGCCTTAGACAAAGCTACTTACCAGCCTATTATTGTCCTACTGCAGGACAAAAGCCTCTTCTCAAACAGAAAAGGCACAAGGGTTGATCACCATACTTGCTTGATGTTTTCCTTCACCGATGGCAATGATGTCCAAGAAAAGTCAGAAAGTACGTATGAATTGAAAAAGTCACATGTACTTGCCCGGCTTCGAACCCGCAATGTCATGCATAAGGTAGGCCTTAACCACTGCGCTATCATTTATACACTAAAGACTACAAATTTACTTAGTACATGATAGGTCGCTTGAAGTATTGTTAGTGCGTGTTAAATTATCTATGTTGGTCTCATCCGTATCGTTGCCCGACTAACCAACTTTTCATCACAAATTACTGTCAAACATTTCATCAAAACCACAGTATTCGAGACCCCCCCCCCCCCCCCACGTCGTTATTACCGATTTGACAGCCATCTTTACATAAACTGTTTGTCATCAATTTCTATCCAGTTTATTGATTTTTGGACAGTTTAACAAATTTTTTATAATTTTTTGACGATTTTATTGTATTTTTATGACGTTGCATAGATTATGATAATGTTAGCTAAATTCTTTTACTACAAACAAGCAATAAAATGTTTGTAAAAAAGATTAAGATAAAAAGTAAATAAAAAAGTTTTGACTATTTAAAAAGTAGGCATTTTCGCGAGTGATTTAATTACTCAAGGATCAAGATTGTTTCTTCGCGCTATACGAGATCCCCTCGATCGTGTGCCCCCTCCGAGTATGGTTGGCAAAAATGCTGAGCTACACAAAAAATATTATCATCAGTGGCCGACTCAGCATCACCTGGGCATTGCTGGACTGGTACTTTTTATCTGAATGTATGATTTTTCTTTTTACTTTTATGACAAATAAATTATTTTGATTGGTTATTAATTAAATATAATGAATTGACTTGAAAGTGATTGGGTATTTTCACTTTTGGCAGAAATCATTTTTTAAGGAAACTACCTACTTTATTTAACTCTCTCTGGATATTGATTCGTCACTTTACAATGATTGCGGCCTGAAAAATCTCAACCTTGTCGAAGGTTAGGTTAAAAAAACATTAACTATTTTTAACTGCCTCGTTAGCCTAGTAGTCCTAAGCGCGACTGCTACGCTAGAGGTCTTGGGTTCGATTCTTCAGGTCGAACAAAAAGTGTTATTGGGTTTTTTTATGAAATTCTCAGTAGCAGCTTGGAGTTAGGATTTGTGCCCGTTAATGGCAATAGGCTCGCCCCCTATTACATGGGACCTAAACATACCGGCGAACTGTGGGTGTACATTGTTACACCTCTGCCTAACCCTTCGGGGATTACAGGCGTGATGGTATGTTAATACAGAGATTGTAGAATTAGCAAAATCCAAATTGGATAAATCAGACAAATTAGTGAGACACAGAATATCGCCATTGCGCTTACAGCAATCACAATAAATAATTATTTATCATTGTATCAGTAATCTTCATCCTTATTCTAACAATTTCTTCCAAAACCCAGTTCGTTACAATGTTTTGACATTTGACGTGGGTGTCTATGTTACCCTAGTAGTTCACGGCCAACGTGGCAGGTGGCGGCAGGCGTTACCTACCGCCGTTTGCTGCCGTCTGTAACTTATGAGTGCCTGGTACTTGGCGGCAGTATCGATCGACTTTATGAGGGTAGGCAGGAGTCTTACATTTTTTGTTGATTTAATTATGACTTGATTTTTACTAGTCTTCAATTAATAAGGACCGGAAATCATTAAATTGTACGCAATACCAGCCTTTTGGGCACTTGTCCCATTGACAGCGATGCGGATGAGTTTTTTGATGCCCTATAAGCTTCCTTTTTTGTATTTTATATTAACTGTACATACTCTTAGTTTGTAATCTAATTATTATTTAAGTAAGTTTTATGTTTGAAATAAATATCGATCAGTTATTTTTCCCGTCATTAAAATAAAAATGTTTTTTATTGTTTTGAAAAAATATTATTGGTTGGTGGTGGTATTCGCGAAAATGGACGCCGGGGCGAGTCGAGTAGATTCATTTTGATACTCGATTTATTTCAAATTGGCTAAATACACCGCGGTATGACCCGTTCAGCTACGTCTTTGGTTACTGCTCCGCTCCTGTCAGTCGTAGCGTGATGTTCTATACGTATAAACCTTCCTCTAGAATCACTCTATCTATTGATGAAAACCGCGTTAAAATCAGTTGCGTAGTTTAAAAGATCTAAGCGAACAGACGGCGGGAAGCGACATTGTTTTTATACTCTGTAGAGATGTTCCTGCTTTAATAATTAATGTTGGACTCGTTTGTTGTCTCGTCCTGATTACTTTAACTACAAGTAAATTATTTTATGGCTACTGTGAGTTATTGAAAGCATTTTGGTCCTACAAATAAGTAATTTTTCTAGTATTTCCCTTGTGTCTCTTGTGTCGTGTGCCAGTTACTTCATACTCCCTACCCTACTATTATTATAAACGCGAAAGTTTGTAAGGATGGATGGATGTTTGGTGGTGTCGCCACGAGTCGTGAGCACAACAATCAAGTTAATTTCTGGATTCCTTTCGGGGTTTTTTGGGCGCCAACGCTGCACGCGATTAGTCCGTCAGCCGGACCGATCGCGTGAAGCTGAAATTCTCTTCCACACTTAAACGGCGGAACAGAATTAACTGAGATTTGGAACACATCTAGATATGAATCTCACTTAACACAAACAATGTTCCAACAATGTCGCCGTCTGTACGCTTAGATCTTTTAAACTGCGTAACGAATTTTAATGCAGTTCTCATCAATAGATAGAGTGATTCTAGAGGAAGGTTTATACGTAAAGAACGTCACGCTACGACCAACGGGAGCGGAGCAGTAACCAAAAACGTAAATGTACGCGGGTGACACCGCGAGGTATGTAGCGTTATGTTACATCTTTAGTTACTGTTTCGCTCCTGTGAGTCGAAGCGTGATGTTATATAGCCTATACTATATAGAACATCACGCTACGACTAACGGGAGCGGAGCAGTAAGCAAAAGCGTAAATGAGCGCGGGCGACACCGCGCGGGCATATCTAAGCTAGTCAAAATAAAGCGATAGTAATATGTGAAGCATTTTCGCCCATTTATTGTTTCGTACCCCAAAAACTTTAAACATTTAAATCAATAAGAGAAAATATTGATTTCAAAAATCGACATCAAGTGACTGACTGGGGTGCGTAAAGTCACCCCTATTATTATAATAAATATTCTCTCTCTATCGCACTCTAAGCAACGTAATATATCTGTCTCATTTGACATGTAAATGAAAAATCGATGAATGCAACGGGGATTATTTTTGGAGAAAATTTACTAATTTCTTTTGACTTGGTTTATTAATGTAACGGGTGAAAAAGACCCTTAATAATACCAGCCTATTATTGACCCACTGCTGGGCCAAGGCGTCTTCTCATACAGAGAAGGCACGAGCATTGATCACCACGCTTGCTCAAGACGAGTGGCGATTTCGGACTTATATAAATTACTAGCTGACCTGGCGAACTTCGTGCCGCCAATATTTTATTAAAGTATTAAAATGAATACAGTATGTTTTCTTTAAGATATAGACAGATGCCATCGCGGACTTTTCTGTAGACGTATATAAGTTACACAATTCCGTCGTACATTATTTTGTTATATCTCAAAGGGTTTAGGCAGCGTTCCCGATAAAAGCTCCCAGATGGCTAATTTTTTTTCGACACCTCCAACAAATATAATATTCTAGCCAATTTATACAATAACTTGACAAATTATATACTTAAACCTTCCTCGAAAACCACTCTATCTATTAGTGAAAACAGCATGAAGATCGGTGGGGTAGTTTTTGAGTTTATCGCGAATAGACAGACAGACGCGGCGGAGGACTTTGTTTTATAATGACGTGGTGATAAGTCCCGGTTTCCTAAAGATGTTTTCAAGAAGAATGTTGTTAAGAAGCTAGTCTATTCTAATATTATAAACCTGAAGATTTTGTTTGTTTGGTTGAACGCGCTAATCTCAGGAACTGGAAGGTTTGAGTTGAAAAATTATTTTTGTTTTGGATAGTTCATTTATCGAGGAAGGCTTTATGCTATATAGCATCACGCTACGACCAACAGGTGCAGAACTGTTACCAAAGAAGTAATCTAATGCGAGTGAAAAAACTACGCGAACGAAGTCGCGAGCAGTATCTAGAAGTATCATATAGAGAAAGTCATATGCCATATAATATTACACTAGGGTCCGCAGAAGAGGAGCAGTAGTCGAAAATATAACATACTGCGGAACCCATAACATACCATCACGCCTGTATTCCCCGAAAGGTTAGTCAGAGGTGTACCAATATACACCCACAGTTCGCCGGTATGTTTAGGCCTATGTAACAGAGGGCGAGCCTATTGCCATTAACCGGGCACAAATCCTAACTCCGAGCTGCTACTGAGAATTTCAAAGAAAAACCCAAATAACACTTTTTGGTCGACCTGGAAATCGAACCCAAAACCTCTAGCGTAGCAGTCGCGCTTAAGACCACTAGGCTACCGAGGCAGTTACTGCGGAACATTGTCAGTAATTTCACAAAAACTTGAGCCAATTTTTATTTTCTTCGTGCCAATACAAGAGTAAATTATGCAAGGTCATGGAACAAGATGGGAAACTGATACCATCTAACCTGGCCTACTTACATCTACCCTGAAGTATGGAGGTTCGCGCCAATATTAGACCAATTGCTAAGGATTTTTGCGAAGTTTTAAGCTATTTGTAACCGACCAAAAAAAAGGAACTGCCTCGTTAGGAACGAGGCAGCCTTGCTTGCACTTGCGTGTAAAAATATTAACCCACCCCGTGCTTTTCCATTTGGAATAAGATAAGTCAAAAATAGAAATGAATAGTAATTTTTAATACCGTTAACTGCCCCGTTGGTTTCGTGGTGGCAAGATAGACTGCTCAGCGTGGACTCCCGGGTTCAATTCCCAGGTCGCATTTTTCCCAGTTACCCAAAGGCGTAAATACGCGCGCGTGCTGTACAGTTAATCGTTAAGTAAGTAAATACATAGTGCATGCTTAACCTCTCCGTCAACGACCGACGTTTTGACCGATTTCTTGTCGGCCGTATGCATTGCTATATTAGCCAATTCCCACGCAACCGAGTTTTTGGCGAGAATGAAACATGAATTCCAAGTACACCAACGCACACGGCCGACAAAACTCAGTAAAAAAATCGGTCGTGTGCGGAATCCCTTAGTATTCATATGTTTCACGATCGCCGACAAAAAATCGGTCATAAAGTCGACGACCGACTTTTGAGCGGAGAGGCTAAAAGTTACAAGTAATATTTGTAAAAACTGATAAGTAACTACATAAATTAATTACAGCTGATTGTGCGTTATTTTTGTCACTAAATATTCTATTGGGGTAATCGAGGTCAAGCGTCATGCAAATTAAAAAATGTTGCTTTGGAAAACGTCATGAGTATCGTTCGCTAATAAGTAGTAGTAGGGCTCTTTGTGAAGGAGCTCGTCCGGGGAAGTACTACCACCATAGCAACGCAAAGCAGCGTTGCTGTGTTCCGGTTTGAACGGTATGGGTGCCGGTGTAATTACAGGCACATGACACAACTTTGTCTCTGAGATGGCAACACATTTGCAAGGCCTTTGGTATTGCAGATGTCTATAGGCAGCGGTGACCACTTAACGTCATTGGCCGTCGGCTTGTTTGCCATCCAATGATATAATAAAAATAATAATTGTTATTTGTTTTCCCTATATACCAAATAGCTGGTTCGTCTGTACATTTAAGTATCGAGGCGTGCGCTAAGAACGGATTTACCAAAACTTGTCTAGCGGAGTTTTTGTAGTTCAATAACTAAGTTAGGCTAAAACTTATTGATACTTAATATAATAAATCGAGAAGACTTTTTTTGTTTAAAAGCCCTAATCTCCGGAACTGTCAGTCGGATTCAGCAAATTCTTTTTGTATATGATAGCCAGACTCATGAGGAATACTATAGGCTATATAACATCACGCTACGACACGCGGGAGCGGAGCAGTAACGAGAGACGTAACTTAAAAAAAAATCCTCTTCAAATGTTACTGTGTTGCATGATTATTTTGGCAAGAACTTTCTCAAAGATAACTTCTGTTGTCTGCCTGTCCCACAGAAGCGTGTCATGAAGATATGTTGTACCAAATCTTCAAAGTTACTCTTAAACTAAGACCCGCACACATGCGCAGACAATTTTCAATATTGTATGCTTGTATGTGTTTGTTTATATATACACACTAATTATGTATGTAGTTGTGTTTGGGTAACGCAGCTTGGCGATTTTGATTCTTTACATTTTACACTTTAGATATTGATTTTTTTTTTGCTTTTTTGAATGTCGAACGCAGTATTAGTTTTTTGAAATTAGAATGTGACTGTTTTTTTTTTCTTTTTTATTTGGTACGGCCTCCAAGTACTAGTGGCAATAGAATTTTATTACAAAGCGCCCTTACTGCTACGTAATAAAGGCGATGTCAAATTTTACCGTATACGTTCGGGTTCACGAAGATTTATTTTTAAGTCGAAAAAGAACTAGCTCGGTAGCTTAGTGGTCCTAAGCGCGTCTCCTACGCTAGAGGTCTTGCGTTCGATTCCCAGGTCGAGCAAATAGTGTTATTGGATTTTTGTACGAAATTCTCAGTAGCAGCTCGGAGGATTTGGGCCCGCTTAATGGCAATAGGTTCGCCCCCCTATTACATGACACCTAAAAACATACCGGGGTGTACATTGTATTGTTACACCTCTGCCTAACCGTTCGGGGAAATACAGGCGTGATGTTATGTATGTGTATGTATGTAAGTCGAAAAAAAAATTAAGACATTTTTTTAAATTGTTTTTTTTGTTTTAATGAATTAAGTATTTACTTCTATTATTTTATTACATGTTGAAACGAGTAGTTTTTCAAATGGCATTAGACCAAGTCGTAAACATATCCAAAGGTTATGTAGTTGGCACAATTTCCTACATCAAAAAAAACTTTGCTAATTCGCAAACAAATATTACACTAGCAGAAAAATATGACTTAACGTGTAATCCCTAACGCCCGTCTCGTTAGTCTAGTGGTTAGAAGCTCTACTGCTGAGCTTGTAGGCCTTAGTTCGATCTCCAGGATTTTTTTTTTGGGTTTCTGTTAGAATATTGTCAAAAATAGCTTAGGGTTAATTGTTATGGGTTTTTTTTTTTGGTGGGTGGGAAATCATCAAATAACTTCCCCCGCCCTGGGCGGGGCGGGATCCCGGGAGTGTCAGACTTTTACTGACTAAAACCCACCCATGTTCCTTCTTGTGCCCTTTGCGTTCCGGGGGCGCGGTATCTCTTACGAACAACCCGCAGCCCCGGCAAGCATCGGCCCTCAGTGGCCCCTTCCCTATGCTGACATCTCTTTGAGGCGCGCGTGGAACACGAACGCGCCGTAATTGTTATGGGTTTAATTTGTAAAAAACGTGTGAAATGCATTACAGTCAGCCTTACATCAATAAACTACGAAGTCGCCCTTACTACAGCGCAGTATAAGTCATTGTTATTTACCATAAAAAATAGTAATAGCTACTAATATACATGTTTTGGTTGACTGTACTTGTACGTCTTTGCCTACCCTTTCAGAGTACACAGGCGTGATGTATTATCCCTAGCATTATTTTACCCAAAAACTTTGGCTCATTACTATTAAAATAATCGCTTGCAAGTATCATAACTGTGTGGTCGCGTTGTACATCTAGACATCGCACTCACACATGCGCGTTTTATTGTCTTCACACACACGAGACGTTCGCACCTGTGTGAGTGAGTTCAACGGCGCACGACGCATCGCGGTAAGGTGATAAGTGAATTTTCTGTTTTTTTTGTTTGTTGATTATTTATTTATTTATTTTATTGAAATACGAACAAGTGAAGCGTTGTGTAGGATTTTTTTTGTTATCAATGGACTATGGTGATGTAAAGTGTCTACGTTTTAAGTACCTAATAATTATGATTGAAAGTACATATTCAAATTTTATTAAAGTATTCAAATTAGCTGAGGAAAGTAGGTAGGTAGGACAGTCAAGGTAAAAAGAGTCCCCAAAAGTAAAAAAAAGGGGGAAAAAGAAGTGACGCTACAAGTCCCCAAAGAGGCTGCGAGACGTCTCAGTATTATACGAGTATTAGAAAAGAAAAAATAGTAAACAACTACAATTGTAGTTAAACTTTTATTTTTAGGATCTTAAAAATTTCTGAGATGTATTCACTACTAGTGGTATTGTTTTGTTTAGATTTATATTTAAAATATATACGGTGTTCTCATCGTTAAAAAATTCTTAAAATAAAGTATTTTTAATTAGCAAGTAAAAAAACATTCTCAAATTTGCAAGAAAACATTTTTCACTTCCAGCATTATCTATCTGTCGTGTCGTGTAATAATAATAATTCGTGTCTGTGTGCGTGCGACGTAACTTCTCTATGTGTGCGTTCGGCTCGTGCCGCGTTTGCATCTTGTCATTGTTGGAGGCAAGTTGTTAGGCGAGCGGATGGGCGAGTGGAATGTGTAGAATTGTTTCAAGTTCAACGTAGATTATCGGAATATCGATAATAATCGTAATATTTCAAGCTAGGCGAAACTGATGGGTAAATTAAGCATAGATTAGGACGAACAGTAAACATTATTGAAAAATTTTAGGCACTTCTGTCTGCAAAATGAAGTATTTAAGATGGTATTGTATTAGCCCTAGACTATTGACGTCACCCAAAAACGTGTCTTCTAAGCTACAAGCGCTACAAATATTTTTTTCTAAGTTCCAACTCTTTATTAGGACGTTGCTTTTAACATAATATAGTCACGTCAACTTATTTCAATGTGTTCAATCATGTGATTTTTCCTTGCAAAATATCCAAGAACAATACCTTCCATAAAATTTATTAACAAACAAAACTTCCCACATTTCCCATACAAGTCGATTTCGTAACAATCTCACACTCACTACAACCGTGCACTTGCCACAAAAAGCCGTCACAAAAGTATTCAAGTAAAAAAAACAGTTCGAACGCGCACCAAACTGCTGATAGCCCCTTATCTCATCTACTACTACGTCAACAGATTGTCGTTGTCCCTCTCTGGCGCGGGGTAGTAGCGTATGTCTGTCTCGCTCGCACGCAAGTACCTTTCACTCATTCAGTCTTAAGAGGAAAATACACTGTACGATTTTGACGTCGAGATTGACAATGCGTGGAATTTGGAATAGCTGACCGTTTTTTTTTTTGAATGTTTTGCTTTTTATAAAGTGGGTGTTTTTTTTATCTGTGGTTATTGTTTGAGGAGGTACGTTTGTTAGTGTTTACTTTATTTTTTGACTATTGATATTATTTTGTACTTCAAGAAATTAATTATAATAGCTATTAATTATCTGTAATGGCTTGCGCAATACTAGCCAAACGGAAATCGAGCAACCCGTTTTTTTTTTGTTCAGCCATTTTGTTTTAATATTTTTTTTGACAGAATGTTGTAACTGGCATAGTAGTATGAGCTTCAAAACTGCATTTGAAACTGTCAGGTAAACGTCAGTGACAATTACTGTCAAAAACTTTTAAAATACAGTTATACCTAAATTAGAAGCATTTCTCACAGGTTGAGATTAAAATTAGAATGCGTACGTACGTACATACTTTGCATAAATAAAAAAGAGTTGAATATCGGTTGAGAATTTGGGAAGAAATTGCATTTTTTTTAAATACGACAGTTGCACTGTTTTGACATGCCAAGCCCTAACCTGGGTTAGCTTTATTTTGTCATGATCCTTATTGACTTAAAAATAGATTTCATATTCCACTCAAATGTATCAACATCTACTTAGCCTTTTCCCAACTATGTTGGGGTCGGCTTAGATTCCACTAAAATGTATGATGCATCAAAAAAAATACTACGATCTGAGATTACGCGCCTGAAATTCCTTCGCCTTTTTCTGCTCATATTTGTACCTAGCCTTATAAAGTACTTATACCAAGCAGTCACATGTAAAAAGTCAACGACACTACCGGACAGTGTGTAACAAGCTTAACTCATCGTTATGTCGCTATCTCGTTCGCACGCCGCTATCGCCGTCTCTGTTCCGCTAATGAATTAAATCAACAACCTCGCTCGCTCCCTCTCGATAGATGATCGTTCCATATTTGAATTTATTTCAAAATAGGAATTCGACTTTTTTTTCCATATTCACTTGTGGTTTTGAAGCAAATATGTTTCCTTAAAGTGGGTTATTGGTCTCAAAATGAACTTAATACACAGAACACATACATACCATCACGCCTGTATTCCCCGGAGGGTCAGGCAGAAGGGTACCAATGTACACCCACAGTTCGCCAGTATGTTCAGTCCCATGTAATAGGGGGCGAGCCTATTGCCATTAACTGGGCACAAATCCTAACTGCGAGCTGCTACTGAGAATTTCATAGAAAAACCTAATAACACTATTTGCTCGCCTTGGGAATCAAACCCCAAAACCTCTAGCGAAGTAGTCGCGCTTAGGACCACTAGGGTTTTTTTTTACCGATTAGAAATCATCAAATGACTTCCCCCGCCCTGGGTTTTAGTCAGTAAGAGTGTCAGACTCTTACTGACTAAAACCCATCCATGTTCCTTCTTGTGCCCTTTGCGTTCCAGTGGCGTGGTATCTCTTACGAACAACCCGCAGCCCCGGTAGGCATCAGCCCTGAGTGGCCCCTTTAAAATTTGCTGACATTTCTTTGAGGCGCGCGTGGAACACGCACGCGCCGTCAACACTGCCTGTCGTTATGCAACGAACGGACGGTGAGCTACCGCGTTTACAGTGGCCGGGAGTCGTCTCGCGGCTCCCGACACTCGGAGCGTCTACCGCGGCTGCTGCGACGGGAGACTCTCTGCCTCAACCGTCCCGCCGCCTCCTTCTCTAGCATAACTGCTTCGCAATAGGAGGCGACTGCATCCCATTCCCCCTCGCTCCGGACCATGGCGTGCACCAGAGCCGGACGTGAGAGTTCGCCGCCGCCGATGGCCGCCACGAGGACCCGGCGATGCTCCCCCCAAGCGGGGCACACCGCCACGGTGTACTCCACCGTGCCCTCGGGGTGATCCACATAATGGTGACATCCGGACGTTTCCTCCCACCCGATGAGAGTAAAAAACTTGTCCTGTATAAAATTACATACACAGAAGCAGAACAGGAAAATCTTTGAATATCGAACCCACAACACGCAGTGCAACACCTACTCGCTCAGCCACCTGCGCCACCCGTGACGTTATCTTCTATACAAATAAATAAAGTGTCTCTTTGTAACGTCTAATTACTTTATGCTTTTTAACTAAATGCATATATATAATACTTATACCAAACTTATACCTATTTTTTTTCTTTGTCTGTCTGTTTGTACTGGCTAATCTCCTAAACGACTCGGCCGATTTTGACGAGACTACACTGACGGTCAGTGTAGTCCCGTCAAAATCGGCCGAGTCGTTTTATGGTCAATTTTTATTTTTCTAAAATAAAAAAAGCTTAATTTTCTCTTTATATAACATCAGCTATTTCAATTTCAGAAAAAAGAAATAGGTTCCTAAAAAACGCATCGCCGATAACCAATATCCGCACAGACAAAGTCGCGGGCTTAGTTAACTAGCTTTTACAAGCTTTTTCCAAAAGCTAGTTGGCGTGATGTTACCATCACGCCTGTATTCCCCGAAGGGTTAGGCAGAAGTGTACCAGTGTACACCCACAGTTCGCCGGTATGTTTAGGTCCAATAGTAATAGGGGGCGAGCCTATTGCTATTAACCGGGCACAAATCCTAGCTCCGAGCTACTGCTGAGAATTATATAGAAAAACCCAATATAACACTTTTACTCGCCCTGGGAATCGAACCCAAGACCTCTAGCGTAGCAGTCGCGCTTAGGACCACTAGGCTAACGACGCAGTTAGAGCTAGGATCTGTGCCCGGTTAATGGCAATAGGCTCGCTCCGTATTACATAGGACCAAAACATACCGGCGAACTGTGGGTGTACATAGGTACAACAGTAACTCTGCCTAACCCACTATTTCGTCAGCGTTAATGTCGGTTAACACACAAATCAGGTTACACAGAAATCGCGGAATAAAAAGTAGCCTATAACATCCTTCCTTGGAGTTTAAACTTACCCCGTACCAAGTTTCATCAAAATCAGTTCAGTGGTTTAGTCGTGAAAGCGTAACAGACAGACAAAATTACTTTCGCATTTATAATATTAGTATTAACTGCCTCGTTAGCCTAGTGGTCCTAAGCCCGACTGCTACGCTAGAGGTCTTGGGTTCGATTCCCGGGTCGAGCAAAGTGTTATTGGGTTTTTCTCTGAATTTTTCAGTAACAACACGGAGTTAGGATTTGTGCCCGGTTAATGGCAATAGGCTCGCCCCCCTATTACGTGGGACTTAAAAACATACCGGCGAACTGTGGGTGTACATTGGTACACCTCTGCCTAACCCTTCGGGGAATACAGGCGTGATGGTATGTTATGTTATGTAATATTAGTATGGAAATTTGATAATTTAGTAGTAGTGGAGCTCTTTCTGAAGGAGCTTGTCCAGAGAAGTATTACCACCATACCTATTTCTGCCGCCAAGCAGCGTTGCTGTGTTCCGGTTTGAAGGGTATGAGTGCCAATGTAGTTACAGGCACATGACACAGTTCAACTTAGTCTCTGGGATGGCAACGCATTTGCAAGGCCTCTGGTATTGCAGATGTCTATATGTAGTGGTCACCACTTGACATCTGGTGGGCCGTCGGCTTGTTAACCATCTAATGACATTAAAAATGATAATTAAGTAATAAATAAGAAATAAAATATTATTATGTTAAAAACCAATAATTTACCTTGAATTCCGTATGCCATTTAAAAAAAATGATAAATGCATGACAAATTCGATAATTGAGATACGATTTTTCACACTGTCGAGACGATTCGATAATAAATGTCGATAATAAATACTGTAGACATTTATCGTTTTCACCTTGACATCACTAATAGTGTCAAATGTTAACCATTTGTCTCACTTTTTGTCATAACCTCCGAAACGGATGGTCTAAAAGTGATCATGGGAATTGTGAAAGTTTTTAATGAAGTTATTTGTGTTATTATGGGAGGTACAAGTTCTGTCTAAAAATATTTATTTTTAAAAACAAGCTTTTTATTGCATTGTAAATAAATATATATTCATCATCATCTGCTTAGCCCTTTCCCAACTATGTTGGGGTCTGCTTCCAGTCTAACCGGATGCAGCTGAATATCAGTGCTTTACATGGAGCGACTGCCTATCTGACCTCCACAACCCAGTTAGCCTACTAACTGGGTTGTGGAGGTCAGATAGGCAGTCTAACCAAGAGGTATCGTGTTGCCTACAACACGATACCTCTTGGTTAGACTGGTTGTCAGACTTTCTGGCTTCTGACTATCCGTAACTGTCAAAGATCTACGAATGACAGCCGAAACCAGCGGCTTTACGTGCTTTCCGAGCCACGGGGGTGTCACACCACCATCTTCCAAACTCGGGGAGCCGGCTGCTGAGAAATTCGTAATGGAAAAACCCAGTAACAGTTTTTGGCCGACCCGGGAATCGAATCCAGGACCCCGTGCCCATCAGTCGCGCTTGCGACCACGAGACCAACGGGGCAGTTCAATGTGTAAATATATATTATGTATGCAAAATTTCAGCTCAATCGAACACCTGGAAGTGGGTCAAATTTAATTTGTAAGATTTGATTACGTTTCTATGGCCACTTTTACATATTTATTTCGTTAGATCGCAAACCAGCCGACGGCCCACCTGATTTTAAGTGGTCACCGCTGCCTATAGACATCTGCAATACTAGTGACCTTGCAAATGCGTTGCCATCCCAGAAACATACCACCATACCCCTCAAACCGGAACACAGCAAGGCTGCGTTGCGGCAGGAATAAATATGATAGTTTCCGGCTCCATCATCAGACCAGCTCTGTGACATCATTATATTGCATTGTCATGCAAATTGCACATTAACGCAAAATCTCAGCTCAATCGAATACCGGGAAGTGGGTCAAATTTAACTTGCAAGATTTGACTAACCTCAGACATCGGTAAAGGTGAAAGTAAAAAAAATAAAAGCTTGTAATTATTTTATTTTTAGCTTAGAAATAACTGGCGGACCCAGCAATTGTTATCCTGCTCGAACGGTCGCTTGTAAAACCCCTTTTGTTTTTGTTCAGGATAGGTAATCATCAAATGACTTCCCCCGCTCCGGGCGGGGCGTGTGGGAGTATCAGACTTTTACTGACTAAAACCCACCCATGTTCCTTCTTGTGCCCTTTGCGTTTGGGCCCTGTATCTCTTACAAACAACCCGCAGTCCCGGCAGGCATCGGCCCTGAGTGGCCCAATTCAATAATTGCAGACATCTCTTTGAGGCGCGCGTGGAACACGAACTCGCCGTCGACACGGCTGTAGACCCCTACAGGGTCCAGTTGTGAATCTAAACCTTCTAGGGATCCACCGAAAGACAGACAAAAAATCATCAAAATCGGCCCAGCGGTTTAAGCCTCTCCACTCCGCCCACGACCTACTTCTTGACCGATTTTTTGTAAGTGGTTCTTCAGGAAGGACGGGTGCGCAGTACTCGTAACCGGCGTGCTTGTATGACCAGATGTATGAACGTGGACGAGGCGAAAGGAGTATGTAAGGATCGCACGTGGCGTTCTGTGGTTTCTGCGTACCCCCATGGGAAAAAGACGTGAGTTTATGTATGTATGTATGTATTTTTTTGTCAGCGAAGACAACGATAACTTATTGGTCACGGCAGCCAATCTCAAAGCAGACTAACGAAGCACGCAGGAGATCTTATAATGCACTAGTGTGTGCGCATACACAGGTGCTCTCTCTCTTCCCTGAGAGATCAGGACCATGGGCTTTACGTGCTTTCCGAAGCACGGGGTTAACCAACTTCCAAACCCCAAGCTGCTACTGAGAAATTCCTAATAGAAAAACCCAAAAACACTTTGCCCGACCCGGGAATGGAACCCAGGACCCAACGCTCAGCAATCACGAGGCAGAATATTTACACAACAAGTACAAATACGTCAGGAAAGAGCAATACAGTCAGTCGTCAGTCAAGCATCAAATCGTCGGCTAAACTTTCTACAACTTTCACACTATTGTTGAACAAACCATTTGTGATGCTCTGGATACGTCAAACTTCACGCCTGTGTTGCCCGGAGAAGTAGGCAGTGGTCACCAGCGTTATTTTACCAGTATCTTTGTCCGACCGCAGGGTAAAGGCGTCTTCTCATACAGAGAAGGCACAAGAATTGATCACCACGCAATTGGCGATTGCAGATCACCGGTCCTTTTGGAAATCAACGATGATTGTAATGGGGATTATTTTTGGAGAAAATTTACTAGTTTCTTTAACTTGGTTTATTACTTGGTTTTGGGTGTAAGAACACCCTTTATAATATTAGCCTATTATTGTCCCAATGCAGGCCTAAGGCCTCTTCTCATACAGAGAAGACACGAGCATTGATCACCACGCTTGCTCAAGGCGGATTGGCGATTTCAGACTTGTATTATTTTATATAGGTCGCTGCCATATTGGTCTTATAACAACATGACTCCTGGCCGTAGAGACCTGGGTTTTCCAGGTCAGGTGAAACGTTATTGGGATTCTCTTTCAGGAAATTATCAGTAGCACCCTGGAGTTTGGAAGTTGGTGGTGAAACATCCCTATGCCGCAGAAAGCACGTAAAGTCGTTGGGCCTGCGCCTGTTCTCACTCCGGTCGTGTCGGATTGCCGTCCCATCGGACTATAAGTTAGGGAAGAGGGAGTGCACCTGTGCTTGCGCACACATTTGTGCACTATAATATCTCTAGTCACGGCCCGTACTGTTAGGAGATTCTTTTATCAGGAGCCCTGCCCACCGGTAGTTCGGACCCTGTTCTCGATGCCGGTGGGCTACTATTTCTTTAGTTATTTTTCTTGGTTTTAATTTTTAACAACCTTCCATTATTTTAATTAATCCTCATTTGTGTTTTGATAAGCGTGTTAATGCTGACATGCTCTAAATTTCTTCTTTCGTATCTGGAAATATTTTTTTAGACTCGACAACATACATTTTACCTAAGATAATAAATAGTACTGTGTGGTCCTGAACTGAAAATACATTACCATCTTGGATTTTTGGTCGTTCGCTCGTAAAAAGTTTAGTTTTGGAAAATCGAACAAACCCACGTCACAATTTCTCCCGTTTTTCGAAGTAATTTCAATAATTTTTGGATATTTGATGCTGATAAATTTTTATTATATTATTTTTTATATTATTACGCATAATATTTTGGATGTATATTGAACTGTTTTTGCTAGATAGTAATGTAAACACGTCTGGCATGGCATAATTATTGAGATATTGTGGATTGGCTCATTTTGGCAGATATAAACTCGCATGAGATACTACGAAAAGTACCAGGCATACGTAAAAGCATTATGTTACTACAAACCAAAGAATATCAATCAAAAAGTATTTACTATCTGTAATAGTGTACATGAAACCTGTTATCCTTCCAAATTGTGACAAGATTGCAACGTCTCGTTGCATATAGATTTATCAATCGCTATCAGGCGACCTTAGATGGCGGAACCACTTGCGAACCGCCAAAACTAGTCAGCCATTGTAAATTGTAACCAGTCGATGTGATTGACCTAACTATAACCGGTTTATATTAATCATTTTGACATAATCTAATCGTGTATCCGAACTCGCCGCTTGACGACGCCACCCGACCGCCGCCGAGAGCTCACGGAAACGCCCGAGTGTTGACAGTCCGTCACCCGTCAGAGCGGCACACTTTCTGCTATGTACTTTACATAGGTGCAGTACGCTGTCGCGCCGGTAACTAGCTAGTGTGCATTCAAATTTGGAATAGCGATTATATATTTTTTTTTTCAATCGATACGTTTGATAATGTTTACTGGTAATTATTAGTGTCGTAGCCGTCGGGTGCAGCGCACGTCGCGATGTTCGATCGTTCTCGATTTTCACCCCGATATTTTCCCCGCACGTGTGTTGTATAAGTTTACGTATTACTCTATGCTAAAGTGAAGTCAATGACTCGACATGACACACATTCTATTTGACGGAACTGCACGTCAGCGGTTTCTTGCCGAAGCTTTTTTGTCTAATTTTATTGTTCTATATACACGTTATAGTTTCTTGTGTTCGCCGCGTTGTTTGGTGTTCTTATCAGTGTATCTAGATAACGCGTCAAGGCAACATCCTTGGATTCGCGATCCGACAATTGTGTGAATTTTTTTTTTCATGTTACGTTCTTTACAATGAAGTTTTTGTTGTAGTAATTGTTTGGATGTCCTTGTTGCTTTTAGACGAAGTTTTTTTTTTTAACGTAAATAATTAAATTAAATGTTTTCGTAGTAAGTATTTGAAAAAGGAATTTCTTAATTTAAATGATTAACCTAATTACGTGAATACGGTTTTTTTTTAAATAGCGGAAAATAATTTTCTATCATTGACCTAATTTTTGGATTGAGATTTTCCGATTCGTTTTACTTAACTTTCCCATGCGCTCGCCACCCGACTAAACAACGTTTGTTTGCGAAAAAAAAAAACTTCACACGTCACGGTGACGTTACACCCGACATTCCATTTTCGAATTTCATCATTTTCCAAAACAATCGAAGATGCGCGCGTTTCATGGACACGTCTGCATTTTATTTATAGACGCAAATGTTTGATTTGTACAACGACGTAGTTTACCTACATATCTACCGCCGCGGAATGTACATTATATACCATCTTGCACTATGTACTGCGGATACAACAATATAAGCGCTGTCTGTGTGCGTGCCAGCGTAATGAGCGTTTCTATGTGCTAAGAAACAGTAAAAAGTATGGCGCGAACGGTATGAGCGGCAACGTCGCGTGCGTTCCGAGGCCTTCCCGCGGTGAAAACAATAGTCTTTTATTATTTAATTTTTCTTGAATAAATTATTTTTTATGATAATTTTACGCCGATGAATAATATATTTCGATAATTAGCATCAGTTTGAATTTGGGAACCGGTTTTGGGCGATATAAACAATGTGTGGATGAGACGCCGTATGCAGTCAGTCATGAAATTCAATACAGACATTCTTGTATGAAAATCGATACTAAATGCGCCAACCGGAACACCTTACCGATGTTTTAACACAATGATTTCCAGTCCACATTCCAGTCCAAAAAATCAATATATCAATGATAAAAAAACAAACACAGCCAACGAAAATAGCCGGGTGGGATGAAAAAAAAAATAGTAACCGATGTTGACCTTTTCGAACGCGACTCGCTAGTAGCACGGCCAGCTGACGCGACGTTGCCGCTCTTCCTGCCGTGCCTTGAACCGTTCACGCTTATCGCCTCTACTGCCACGCGATTAGGCCCAAATTCGCGTAGCAACACTAAGTATATAAAGGATTTAGGACGTTTCACGGTACTATGACACTTTCCGCGCGAAATTTTGAAATGCTTTATCAGTCGTAGTTGGTGATGCGCGGCGCGTAGTAAGTTCACAAAACGTTTTGCCTATTATTTAAATAGTATTTTTCTTTTTTCAGTCGATTTTAAATGTTTTAAAGTGTTTTTTATTAGTTATTATAATAAATAAACGTGTTACAAAAACCAAAGTGCCCAAAGTTAGTGTGTATAAACAAACATTAATTATTTATGAAATTTATAAAAAAATCTATTTATTAACATATAATATTAAAGTTTAAAAATAAAGTGAAAACAAAATAAAGTGTCCGCCCAACTAAATTAAGTGACGATAATTCCCGTGGTACCAGGAGCGCATACCGTCAAAGAGTTACTATAACAAATAAGTGACAACAAGATGGCTCGGTGACCAAGGTGGCCTACATGCCGGTGGCGCTGGGCTCGCTCGGCGGCGAGGGCGAGTACCGCGAGTACGGACACCATCTCTCGCCGCACCACGCGTCGCACATACAGTACCACGAGTATGCGCCGCCGCCGCCGCCGCCGGTATACCACCCCATACCGGAGCCGTATTTTAGGTAAACATTACAACCAGTCTTCGAAGTTCACTCTCACTCACTCTCACTCAGTTCGTCTTCGAGTGCTATGAGCGCCTAGTACTTTTTAACCGCCTTCAAAAAAGGAGGTTATCAATTAGGCTGTTTTTAAACCCCTACTCAAAAAGAGGGGTGATATAAGTTCGACGTGCCTGTGTGTCTGTCTGTTGCACCGTAGCTCTGAAACCAGTGAACCGATTTGAATGCGGTTTTGTTTATTTGAAATGTTTTATCAAAATTGGTTCAGCGGTTTCACTTTAGCTGCGGTAGGGATCTGTTTTCTTTCGTCGCGGGTTATTAAAAAAAATATTATAGTAGGCTGCCATATGTCGTAAACACAAACGTCAAGTCCATTTTTGATTTTTTGGGGCGCCGATCGTCCGACAGACGCAACAATCACGTGTGGCGTCGGCGACCCAAAAACCTAACCTAATCTTTTTTCGTTGGGTTCTGTACGTGGTCACGTTTATCACGGTACCATTGACGTTTTTAATGGCCTCTAAAGTTCAGGGCCACTGGGCGCTGCAGTAAGTGGGCTATCGTCTGATCAGGAGTACCCACTGGGCACTGGGACCCAGTGGGATCTATAAACCCCCATTTTGATAGAACTACTTGAGTTTTGACAAAATCCTACTTCCTACAAATATTATAAACTAGCTTCTACCAGCGACTTCGTTCGCCCCCGTTTAGTTACGTCTTTGGTGATCTTCAGTGTGTCGTAGCGTGATGTCACAAGCCTATATAGCCTTCCTCGATAAATGAACTATCCAACACAAAAATAATTTTTCAACTCAAACCAGCAGTTCCTGAGATTAGCGCGTTCAAACAAACACTTCAGCATTATAATATTAATATCGATTTTTCCTGGCGGGGGGGCTATATCGGCAATTTCATGGCCTACACTGAATAAAGCACTGGTAATTTTTTATATGGCCATGCATACCGAGGCCGTATTTTAGGTAAAAATTGCAATCTCTTCGAATTTTATACCCGCCTAGTACTTTTGTAGAAATAATCTAACGTGTATAGTTTCGCTTGGGTGCAAAAAACTCCATATCAGAGCCATATTTTATGAAAACAATTACACTTCTTAGAATCTTATGAATGCCCAGTACAGTAGTCGCCACGAATCGTGAGCACGTTTTGGGCTTTGGGTTCCTTTCTGGGTCTTTTGGGCCGCAGACGCTGCACGCGGTTGGTCCGTCTGTTGGAATCTTTCTATTTATGATGAAACCGCGTCGAATTCTAACAAGTGGTTAAACTGCCTCGTTGGCCTAGTGGTCCAAAGCGCGACTGCTACGCTAGAGGTCTTGGGTTCGATTCCCAGGTCGAGCAGAAAGTGTTATTGGGTTTTTCTATGAAATTCTCAGTAGCTGCTCGGAGTTAGGATTAGTGCCCGGTTAATGGCAATAGGCTCGCCCCCTATTACATGGGACCTAAACATACCGGCGAACTGTGGGTGTAGAATGTTACACCTCTGCTTAACCCTTCGGGGAATACAGGCGTGATGAAATATGTGAAGTCTCTGCAAACAGCTAGAATCCTATTCTATCCTAATTCCTTCCTACTAATCTATACAAATATCATAAAGCTGAAGAATTTGTAGGTTTGGTTGAACGCGCTAATCTCAGGAACTACTGGTTTGAGTTGAAAAATTATTTTTGTGTTGGATAGTTCATTTATCGAGGAAAGCTATATGACATCACGCTACGACCAATAGGTGCGGAGCAGTAACCAAAGACGTAACCTAATGCGGATGAAAAAACTACGCTGACGAAGTCGTGAGTAGATGGATGACTGGATGTATAGATGGATGTTTGTTGCTCGTTCACGTTTAAACGGCCGAACAGATCTGAATGACATTTGGCACTGGGATAGATAATGTAGTGTGGAATAACACATGGATTGTTTTTATCCCAGAAAAATGTACGGTTGCCGTTGGATAATATAGCAAATTTGACGCGAATGGAGTCGCGGGCAGAAGCTGGTATTACATTGTAAGGCTGGAGAAACTGATTGAGTTTGTTTATATGCACGCGCTAATCTCTAGAACTACTGGTTCGAGTCTGAAAATTCTTGCCCTTTGAGTGCTATAGGCTATATTTTACATACATACATACGTACCCTCAAGCCTGTATTCCCTGAAGGGTTAGGCATAGTTGTGCCAATGTACACCCATAGTTCGCCGGTATGTTTAAGTCCCATGTAATAGGGGGCGAGCCTATTGCCATTAACCGGGCACAAATCCTAACTCCGAGCTGTTACTGAGAATGTCAAAGAAAAACCCAATACAATTTTTTGCACGACCTGGAAATCAAACCCCAGAACCTCTAGCGTAGCAGTCGCGCTTAGGACCACTAGGCTAACGAGGCAGTTCAACTATATTTTATTAGTATCAAAAAATTTGGATCCCTAAAAAAAGCGATTTGATTATTTATTGACAAAAAATTACTAGACTATGTTTGTATGAAGCTCACCATAACGCATTCTCTAGAATATCCTATAACTCAATCAGCGTAGTTACTAGTTTAGTAAGGCCCGCTTACACCATTTCGGGTTATCTTTTAACTTCGGGTTAGTTGCTAATATCGGCCGATTATAATATGAATTACTAGCTTACCGCCCGCGAATTTTTCCGGGATAAAAAGTAGCCTATGTGCTACCCCAGACTATACCCTACCATATGCCAAATTTCATCCAGGTCTGTTCAGCAGTTAAAGCTTAAAAGATTAACAAACATCCATCCTCACAAACTACATACCATCATGCCTGTATTCCTCGAAGGGTTAGGCAGCGGTGTACTCATGTACACCCACAGTTCGCCGGTATGTTTAGGTCCCATGTAATAGGGGGCGAGCCTATTGCCATTATCCGGGCACAAATCCTAACTCTTTGGATTTGTAAGGATTTAATTCTCAGTAGGTATACTGAGAATTATTATCAGTTAGATAGTAGGATTTAACTGCCTCGTTAGCCTAGTAACTCTATGAAATTCTCGATTTCTGCCCGGTTAAAGGCAATAGGTCGTTTCCCAGACTTTGTAGACAGAAGGGAACGGTATTTTTTTTTTTTAATATTTTCTATTGTAAATAAGAAATTATGCGTCGGAAAAAAATGGTAAAATATATTTGGCAATGTGTACATCAAGCCCTTTTACATAATACCCCTTTTGTACTAGTAGCTTCAGTTTGAAATTTCGACCCCTATAAAAATATAAACCCCCTATTTTTTAAGATGTAATTAAAAATGTATAGTTTTGAGACATTTCGGAATGTTGGGCTGTGAAGAAAACGGATGAAAAAGATTGCATGTAGCGGAGATGAGAATGTTGAGGTGGATGTGTGGTATGACTAGAATGGATAAGGTAAGGAATGAGTATATTAGAGGAAGTTTGAAAGTAGCGCCAGTGACAGAAAAGTTGAAAGGGAACCGTTTGTCTTGGTACGGGCATGTGAAGAGGAGGGATGAGACGCATGTGACCAAAAGAGTTATGAATATGAATGTGGATGGATGGAGGGAAAGAGGGAGGCCAAAGAAAAGATGGATGGATTGCGTGAAGAATGATATGAAAGAGAAGGGAGTCAGTGATAGCATGACGGTTGACAGGACAGCGTGGAAGAAGAAAACGTGTTGCGCCGACCCCAAGTAACATGGGATAAGGGCAGGAAGATGATGAGTTTTAAGACATTTTCTTGTACTTGTGGTCTTTAATAATGCTATTTGTCATTTTTCGTAGTTCTAGGTCAGCAGGAACTACTCTTTGAGTTTTGATTCCCTTGATAGAATAAATATGCGTTTTTTGCTAAATATACGGCCGTATCTTATTTTTACGTAAACTTAGAAGTTTGATTTTTCCACAACTTCATGGGACCGTCGACCTAAGTATACGGTTTAAATTTCAACTTGATACCTCCACGCAGGCCTGAAATAAAGGGTCTAGACAGACAGACAGACGGACAACAAAGTGATCTAATAAGGGTTCAGTTTTTTCCTTTTGAGGTACGGAACCCTAAAAAGAAGCCTTTGCCCTGCAGTGGAACAATAATATGCTGGTATTGTTATAAAGTCTGAGTTAAGTTTGCGGTGAAACTGGGCCTTGCTCTCATAATGATTTCAACTCGAACAATTGCGTTTGTTTTTCTCGCTGGGGGCGGGAGTAAGGCTTCCACTGATGACGTCATTGCTCGATGACGTAATTGACACGCCACGATACGGAAAATTTATTCGTTGAACTGTATGGTATCTTTGGAAAAATTAGGAGAGTTGTGAACCGCTTGTATTGTTTGACTGGGGTTTCAAACTAGTTTCACGAAATTTTTTAGTTTGATTTGGCTTTAGCTGTAAAATATAAATACTCTGCTTCATGTTAAAAAAAATATGTGACAGTACTATGACAAGCAAATGGTTCATTTTTAATTACCTGAAATTAGAAAAAAATGTAAATAAGTAGTTTTTTTTATATTAAAAAAATACATTTTCAAATAAGATATAATGTATTAGTATGTTTTATAATTATGCAACAAAAAAATATGGGTCGCGTCACCGACATGCCAATGCTATCGCGTCACCGACATGTCAGTATTACCGCATCACCGACATGCTAATATGACAGAATCACCGCTACGTCAATGTTTCCTCTTCATCGACATGCTAGTGTGTACGCGTCACCATCATGCCAATGCGACCGCGTCACCGACATGCTACTGACGCGTTAAGTTTTCATTTTAGCTGACAGTCCCGTATTTTCTTCTTGTTTTTTTTTTTATAATTCTAACAGTCTGCTTTCTCTGTTATTCCAGGCGGCACGCCCCCTACTTCGGCCAACCAGACTACAGAGTTTATGAACTCAATAAACGGTTACAACAGAGGACAGAGGTTGGTTCAATTTGACATTATTATTTTTGAGACACTCGATAAAAAACTGCCTCGTTGGCCTAGTGGTCCTAAGCGCGATTGCTACTCTAGAGGTCTTGGGTTCGATTCCCAGGTCGAGCAAAAAGTTATTGGGTTTTTCTATAAAATTCTCAATAGCAGCTCGGAGTTAGGATTTGTGCCCGGTTAATGGCAATAGGCTCGTAATATCAGTCTATTATTATTGTCCTACTGCAGGACAAAGGCCTCTTCTCATACAGAGAAGGCACGAAGATTGATCACCACGCTTGCTCAAGACGGATTGGCGATTTGAGACTTATTATGAGTCCAGGGCACAAATCCTAACTCCGACCTGCTACTGAGAATTTCATAGAAAAACCCAATAACACTTTGCTCGACTTGGGAATCGAACCCAGGACCTCTAACATAGCAGTCGCGCCCGTGCCCCGTGCCCGGTTCATGGCAATAGGCTCGCCTCCTATTACATGGGACCTAAAACATACCGGCGAAATGTGGGTGTACATTGGTACACCTCTGTCTAACCCTTCAGGGAATACAGGCGTGATGGTATGTTATATATGTTATTGCTAAAAAAAAAAAAAGAAATGATCTAAAAAAATACAGATTTAAGTTTTTTTTCTTTATTTTCTATTTTCCCATTGACAGCGATGCGGATGAGTTTTGTGATGCCCTATTAGCTTCATTTTTGATTTTATTATATGAACTGTACATAATTTGTAATCTAATTATTATTACTTAAGTAAGTTTCAAGTTTGAAATATAAACAAAATTAAAAAATTCTTATTTTCTTGGGTATAATGTCATTCATAAGTGCTTTTTATTGGTCTTATTGAAATAAATGATTTGACTTTGTCTTCGGTCGGGTCTACCAGGGTACCATGAATTCAAAGTGTTTTTTAAACGTTCCAGGATTCGGATAACTTGTGGTGGGACGCGTTCGCAACAGAATTCTTTGAAGATGACGCGACGCTGACACTCACCTTTTGTTTAGAAGATGGACCTAAGAGATACAGTGAGTATACTGAAGCTTTGCTACCCTGGTACACAGTAGAACTCTTTGAGAAGGAGCTCGCTCGGGGAAGTACTACCACCATATCTATTTCTGCCGCAAAGCAGCGTTGCTGTGTTTCGGTTTGAAGGGTATGCGTGCCGGTGTAGTTACAGGCACATGAGACAGTTCAACTTTGTCTCTGGGATGGCAACGCATTTGCAAGGCCTCTGGTTTGCCTAAAAGCAGCGGTGATAACTTGTTTTCAGGTGGGCAGTCATGAGCTTCTTTACATTCCAATGATATAAAAAAAACGGGATGTTCCGGGTCTCGCTGTTTGCGTATGTGAGTTTATATGTTTGTAAACGCAGCCACGATACAGGAGAAATTCCTAGTGTGGGGCAACATTTAAAAAAATATGTAATATTGTCTCACGGTAGGGCAAAGGTCCTTCTCATACAGAGAAGACACGAGCATTGACCACCACGCTTGCTCAAGGCAGACTCGTGATTTCAGAATGACTATAAGTTCTGATTTCCTCACGGTATTTTCCTTCACCGATGTCAGTGATATCCAAGCCTAGAAAGTACATACATACGAATTCAAAAGTCACATTGGTACTTACCCGGTATCGAACCCAGCCGCGTTAACCACTGATCCATAGTGTCGACATACAAGTGTATACACCAAGCTTGCGAGACGTCTCGATTTTTAAATTGAAATTGAATTTCCCGAGGGACAAGCGCTGTCACTTATTTTGTGGTTTTTCAGTAGATCAGCAGAAATGTAGAGTCTTTAAACTTTATCAAAAAAAACCGAAGAAATCGTTAAAAGCAGTTAATAAATGTTCAAGAATGTGTCAAATGAATCCAGATTTTTCGGTTTAAAGTATTTGAAATTCCCGATATGTCCGAAAACAGAACTACCAGTTTGAACTTACCTTATTCATTCATATTATGTATAATTTATTTCAGACTAGCTGACCTGGCAGACTTCGTACTGCCTCAATCGATAAATAAAATACATAAACTTTTGTATTGAATAGCAATAAAGTTCAAATTGACTCTACATTTTATTTAGAAAACGTTTATATGGGAAAAGGAAAAGGGCTGTTCTTAGGGTTTTCCCGGCAATTATTCGAATTTTTCTCACCTTTCAAACCTTCCCTAGACCTCCGCGAACATTTCAAGACCAAGATGAGGTAAATCCGTTCAGCCGTTCTCGAGTTTTAGCGTGACTAACGAACAGCCCTAGTCCCTTGTTGTTGTAGGTTGACTTTAACTAATAATTTTCTGATTTCTAATTCTTAGCCAAGTGAATTCTAATGTTTACTATAATGTCCCGATATTTTTACTTGAAGTATTTCAAAATCCCAATAAATACCTACTAGATACGACATTCCTTAATAGGTATAATGTTCTGTTTTCACAATAAAAAAATCAATTTTTAGCCTAATGTTCTTATTATGCCCCGCTTTCACAAAATAAATCCCGATATTTTTACTTGAAGCATTTAGAAATCCCGAAAAAACACCAATCAAAATCAACTTACCGTATTAATATTTCCAATTTCGTTTCCAGCGATAGGAAGGACGCTGATACCCCGGTACTTCCGCAGTATATACGAGGGGGGGGTGTCTGAATTGTATTACACAATGCGACAGCCGAAGGAGTCCTTCCATAATACAAGTATCACCTTAGACTGTGACCACTGTACCATGGTGACGCACCATGGTAAACCTATGTTCACTAAAGTAAGTAAATACCTTTATTTTTGTTACAAATTCGCGGCCACGTGCTAGTCCGGCTTCTGCACGCGGCTTTGTCCGCTTCGAAGTCAAATATATCCTACTAGCTTTTGCCAGCGACTTCGTTCGCGTTGTTATTTCACTCGCATTAGGTTACGTTTTTGATTACTGCTCGTTACCTATTGGTCGTAGCGTGATGTTATATGGCCTATAGCCTTCCTCGATAAATGAACTATGCAACATAAAAATGTTTTTTCAATTCAAACCAGTAGTTCCTAAGATTGCGTGTTCAACCAAACAAACAAACTATTCAGCTTTATACATATATCGCGTCACCGACATCATGCTAATGGGAACGCGTCACCGACATGCTGACGTGGCCGCATCATCCACATACTAACGTCACCGCATCAACGGCGTGCTGTTGTGACTACGTCACCGACATGCCATAGGGGCCGCGTCTCCGACATGCTGATGTGGCCGCATCATCCACATACTAATGTGAACTCATCACCAACGTGCTGTTGTGACTACATCACCCGCATGCCAAAGTGGCCGCGTCTCCGATATGCTGATGTGGCCGCATCATCCACATACTAACGTGACCGCATCACCGACGTGCTGTTGTGACTACGTTACCAACATGACAAAGTGACTGCGTCTCCGACATGTAGATGTGGCCACATCGTCCACATACTAACGTGACCGCATCACCAACGTGCTGTTGTGACTACGTCACCGACATGCCAAAGTCGCTGCGTCTCCGACATGCTGATGTGACCGCATCATTCACATACTGACGTGACCGCATCACCGACGTGCTGTTGTGACTACGTCACCGACATGCCGAAGTAGCCGCGTCTCCGACACGATTATTTGACCGCATCACCGACATGCTAATATGGCGTTAATTGTTGTCAGCAGTCCTATTTTCTTCTTTGTTCTTCTTCCATCTATAGTGTAAATATAAGTTGTTCTGCTCACCCGCAGGTATGCACAGAGGGGCGGCTGATCCTGGAGTTCACGTTCGACGACCTGATGCGCATCAAGACGTGGCACCTGGCGGTGCGCGCGCACCGCGAGCTGATCCCGCGCGCCGCCGTGCACCCCCCCGACCACGCCGCGCTCGACGCGCTCGCCAAGAACATCACGCGCCAGGGCATCACCAACTCCACGCTCAACTATCTCAGGGTACGCCGCCATGCCTATTCTGCCGTCGTAAAAAAGGACTTAATTACACAACAAATGAAGTAATCGATTTCCGACTGTAAGTTATTATTTCTTAAGGTCGGAATTCGGTTACTTCATGTTGTGTCATTACGTACTTTTTTCTTACGACGGCAGTATTCATGTCAACGTGAACTGCAGTGGCCAATCTGGAAATACCTTAACCAATAGGGGGGAATATGCATGATTTTTTTTTTATTCAAAAAAATATAACTGCCTCGTTAGCCTAGTGGTCCTAAGCGCGACTTCTACGCTAGAGGACTTGGGTTCGATTCCCAGGTCGGGCAAAAAGTTTTATTGGGTTTTTCTATGAAATTCTCAGTAGCAGCTCGGAGTTAAGATTTGTGCCCGGTTAATGGCAATAGGCTCGCCTCCTATTACATGGGACCTAAACATACCGGCTGAATTGTGGGTGTACATTGTTACACCTCTGCCTAACCCTCTGGGGAATACAGGCGTGATAGTATGTGTGTAAAAAGAGACACCATCGTAGATGTGTTTCTGACACAGCGTTTATATGGGCATAGTTTTATGTGACGTCACAGTCCATGTGGGATCTCTCTGTCTAATCGGTTCGTAATTAATAGTTTTAAATGCTTATATCGGCCATAGTTCTTGGCTGATTTTAATTTCGCTTTTTGTCATCTCTACTACGGTATTATTAATTTTTGTTAAAAATGTGATAAAAAGAAATGAACACGAACGCGCCGTCGACACGGCCTGTCGTTATGCAACGTACGGACGGTGAGCTACCCATTGCTCACCGTCCACAGGCCCAATTATAATATAGTAAGAAGCGGCCATTGTCCACTTGTATCGCGCGCCGGCCACAAGTGTCGCGCTTCCGCTATTACGAAGCCACTTCCAGACACAAGTGGCGACATTTTGTGCATTTAGCGTACATGAGTCGTGTGCGGGAGGGGACGCTAAACATTTGACTTGATTGTTCTATAATTTTCACATACATACACACCATCACGCCTGTATTTCCCGAAGGGTTAGGCAGAGGTGTACCAATGTACACCCACAGTCCGCCGGTATGTTTTTTTTGGTTCCATGTAATAGGGGGCGAGCCTATTGCCATTAACCGGGCACAAATCCTAACTCCGAGCTGCTACTGAGAATTTCATAGAAAAATCCAATAACACTTTGCTCGACCTGGGAATCGAACCCAAGACCTCTAGCGTAGCAGTCGCGCTTAGGACCACTAGGCTTCAGCTAGGCTGGCTAGACTTGTATTTTCTTAATGATTTTTTGATGATTTTTGATAACTGCCTCGGTAGCCTAGTGGTCTTAAGCGCGACTGCTACGCTAGAGGTCTTGGGTTCGATTCCCATTTCGAGCAAAAAAGTGTTATTGGGTTTTTCTATGAAATTCTCAGTAGCAGCTCAGAGTTAGGATTTGCGCTCGGTTATTGGCAATAGGCTCGCCCCCTATGGGACATGGGACCTAAAAACATACCGGCGAACTATGGATGTACATTGGTACACCTCTGCCTAACCCCTCGGGGAATACAGGCATGAGGGTATGTATGATTTTTTCTTATTGATAAATTTTGTTGTTGTGATTTTTTCTTATTGAGATTTTGTTATCTTCAAAGGACCATGGGCGGGCACCGTTGTATGAGTCTTGGGCCCACTTTTGAACATCATGAGACCCATGAAATAATGTGTTAAAATAAAATTTTCGCGCTGGATTTTAAGTTAGCTCCCATAGAATAAAATAAAGGATACCTTGAGAGCTTTCATATGACATGGGTCTCAATACTGTTGGCCTGTACCCGTAAATGTTCTACATCTGACTGTGAATATAAACAATCTGCTCATGATCACATCTTATGGGAGTGTAATCTTTGGCAGAATGAACGAAATATTATGTTAGACAGTATACTGGTTACATCCGGAGTAGTTTATTACGCGGACCTCGTAGAAACTAGAACTAATTTCCGTGCGTTCAGGCGTTTTTGCCATACCTATTACTGGAATCAAATGTAACAGCTCACATTAGGACCCATTGAGTTAATAATAATTGCAAACCGTGGTGCTTGGCAATCTGGGCTTCGCCCAGTTGTAAACATCCCCTTGTGCCTATTGGCCTAGTTCTGTTCTGTCTCCTGCTTGTTTGGAGGGAAGTAGAAATTATATTTTTTCCGACTCCTCCGCTAATCTTTTCTGATTAATTTCGTTGCGGGATCCAAGACAGTTGTATCGTTTCTCCGGGACTCGTCGAGCTTCATTGCCTCGGCGCTCTTCTGACGGTCTCCACTGTTGATTCTGGCTTACAGAAGTAGCAGTGGTTGGGAATAGTGTGGCGGGCTTGTGGCCTGTACCCGATGGGGGCATGCCCCTAGCTAGAGCATTGCCTACTGCTGAATGGATAATTTGGCCCAGAATACAACCCAAAGTGATCATTGTTCAAGATGTTTGCTGTTAAGAATGTTGCTTATGTATTGCTTCTATATTTCAGTTATGCGTGATCTTGGAGCCGATGCAGGAGCTTATGTCACGTCACAAGGCTTACGCGCTGTCGCCGAGAGACTGCCTGAAGACCACGCTGTTCCAGAAGTGGCAGAGGATGGTGGCGCCCCCTGGTGAGTAGCCATCATCTACTGATCATCATCTGTAGAGTTGCTAGTCCTCCTCTACCGCGAACCCTCTCCGCACTTAATAAGCGTGAGGTTTTTTTTTTTTTACGGATGGAGAAATCGTCAAATGACTTCTTCCGCCCTGGGTGGAGGGGTAGGGAGTGTCAGACTTTTACTGACTAAAACCCATCTATGATCCTCTTAACGCCCTTTGCGTTCCAGGGCCGCGATGACTCTTTTGAATTAATTTCGCATCGAGTGTGAGGTCCTGGGTTCGATTCCTAGGTCGGGCAAAGTGTTATTGGGTTTTTGCATTAAGGATTTCTCAGTAGCAGCTTGAAGTTTGGAAGTTGATGGTATGACACCCTCGTGCCGTGTCGACGGCGCGTTCGTGTTCCACGCGCGCCTCAAAGACATGTCAGCAAAGGGAAGGGGCCACTGAGGGCCGATGCCTGCCGGGGCTGCGGGTTGTTCGTAAGAGATACCGCGCCCCCGGAATGCAAAGGGCACAGGAAGGAACATGGGTGGGTTTTAGTCAATAAAAGTCTGACACTCCCTCCCGCCTCGCCCAGGGCGGGAGAAGTTATTTGATGATTTCCCATCCCCCAAAAAAAAAACAAAAAAAAATGACAGCCCCGTGTCTCGGAAAGCACGTGAAGCCGTTGGTTCGGTGCCTGATCTCTCCCCGGTCGTGTCGGATTACCGTCCCATTGCACTATGAGAGAGAGTGACCATACCCAAAGGGAGATCCTGTCTGTATTTTCGTTCATACGTCTTTTACAAGGCTGTATCTTTTTATCAGTAGTAAGTAGGTAATTTTTGTGTTATTGGGTTTTTCTATAAAATTCTCAGTAGCCGCTCAGAGTTAGGATTAGTGCCCGGTTAATTGCAATGGGCTCGCCCCCTATTACATGGGACCTAAACATACCGGCGAACTGTGGGTGTACATTGTTACACCTCTGCCTAACCCTTCGGGGAATACAGGCGTGAATATGTGTTATTTTTGTATTCTACAAGAAAAGTTTTTTTTTGGGTAGTATTTATTCCTGTATAACTGTATTTCCCCTTTTTTGTGACAAAATATGATGCAATGCTAAATATTGTACGGTGGTGTGTTATTTTGTAATATATTTTGTATTTTGGACGTGTTACTAAAGCAGTCCCCCCCGCAGAGTCGCAGCGGCCGGCCAGCAAGCGTCGCAAGCGTAAGGGCAGCGGGGGGCCCAACGCCGCGCCGCCCGCGCCCGCCAAGAAACGATCTCCCGGACCTAACTTCAGCCTCGCCTCCCAGGTAATATTATCACAACACTTTCTAAGTTTTGGCCCCGTTAGCCTAGTGGTCCTAACTGCGACTGCTACGCTAGAGGTCTTGGACTCGATTTCCAGGTCGAGCAATGTGTTATTGGGGTTTTCTATGAAATTCTCAGTAGCAGCTCGGTGGTAGGATCTGTGCCCGGTTAATGTCAATAGGCTCGCCCCTATTATATGGGACCTATACGTACCGGCGAACTGTGGGTATACATTGGTACACTTCTGCCTAACCCTTCGGGGAATACAGGCGTGATGGTATGGTAGGCCGCAAAGTTCTCGAATGGAGAGCACCAGCAAGCGCAGAATAGGACGTCCACCCACAAGGTGGATAGACTACCTTATTAAGACTGCTGGATGCAGGCAGCTTCCAACCGGGCATTTTGGAAATCTTTCCCCCATAGATTTCCAAAAGGACCGGTTGGAAGCTGCCTGCATCCAGCGTCTGCCTATGTCCGGCAGTGGACGTTCTGCCACTGATATGATGATAGTAGTAGAGCTCTTTGTGAAGAAGCTCGTCCGGGGAAGTACTACCACCATACCTTATTCTGCCGCAAAGCAGCCTTGCTGTGTTCCGGTTTGAAGGGTATGGGTGCCGGTCTAATTATAGGCACATGACATATTTCAACGTTGTCTCTGGGATGGCAACGCATTAGCAAGGCCTCTGGTATTGCAGATGTCTATAGGCAGCGGTGACCACTTAACATCAGGTGGGCCGTCGGCTTCTAAATAATATTTAATACAATTGACGAATTAATGTTGAGAAAATTTCTTGTGACTGATTTTGTATATTACAACCTTTTATTGACTCACCTGTCCCGGTGCCTGTAGCGCAAATCTTACAAGTTACATTTGACCCACTTCCCGATGTTCGATTGAGCTGAGATTTGGCGTAAATGTACAATTTGCATGACAATACAATATAATGATGTCACAGAGCTGGTCTGATGATGCAGCCGATATGAAAGCTTGTTTTTTAGATAGAGCTTATTAGAATTAGCTTTACCCCGCAGTATGACCCGCATTAAGTTACACACGTCTTTAGACACTGCTACGCTCCCCTCTGTCGTAGTGTGATGTTATATAGCCTAAACAATTCCTGATACATCTAGCTATGGTACTGGTGGTAGACTTTCTTGTTCTATCTTTAATGTACTAACACAATTGCCCCCAGGACGTGATGGTGGTCGGCGAACCCTCGTTAATGGGTGGCGAGTTCGGCGACGAGGACGAGCGCCTCATCACGCGGCTGGAGAACACGCAGTACGAGGGCGCCGACGACTGGAGCGCGCCCCCCCCCGCCTCGCCCGCCAAGACGCCGCCCAACCACTGACCCGCCGGCACCACCGCCGACCGACACCATTTATATTAAAAAAGACCGAATTTCTGATAATTTAATCTCGACGGAGACTAATGTGCACAAGTGTGTGCACTGACACGAGTGTGTTTTATAGTTATACAAACATGTAAACACGATTTACTTTATTGTACATAAAAGGTTAAAAAAAAAAACAAAGTTATTTTAAAACTAAAGTGTTATAATAGGCGGTCTTGTCGACGACAGTGCGCAGGCGCATGCCAGAGTCAAAACGTTGTTTTAGTGCAGTTTGTTACAAGACTGTCTCGACTCCGGTTTGCGCACAGCCTTATAATGCCATCCTAGTAGCTTCTTACCCGACTGCGGCGAAAGGAAGGGTACTGTTTTAAAGTTTTTAACTTGTATGTTTTGTATGCACAAGTCTCGTTTTAGAATTCAGTCTTAAACACACTGAAATAAATGTTAAACCAACTATTGCTCGCGACTTCTCTAAGAGTCTCGACTTCTTTTTTGAAATCGCGGGTTTAAAAGTAGCCTATGTCCTAACACAGATCCCAAGCTACCTCTATGTCAAATTTCATTAAAATCGGTTCAGTCGTTTTGTCGTGGTGAGAGAACAAACATACAGACAGAGTTACTGGAGACGTAGACTCCATATTGTATTTTAAATTAAACGCAATGTGATTTGATTGGCTGTAGATAATACAACTAATGTCGTGATGAAAACCAACATACCATCACGCCTGTATTCCCCGAAGGGTTAGGCTCAGGTGTACCAATGTACACCCACAGTTCGCCGGTATGTTTAGATCCCATGTAATAGGGGGCGAGCCTATTGCCATTAACCGGGCACAAATCCTAACTCCAAGCTGCTACTGAGAATTTCATAGAAAAATCCAATAACACTTTTTGCTCGACCTGGGAATCGAACCCAAGACCTCTAGCGTAGCAGTCGCTTTTAGGACCACTAAGCTAACGAGGCAGTTAACCACCTCAGCTGTCGTAATGACCCAGTGGTTAAGACGCCAGACTTTCAAGCACGAGGCTGTGGGTTCACAACCCCGCACGGGCAAGTACCAATATGACTTTTTCCAACTCATATATACTTTCTAAGATTATCTTGGACATCACTGACATCGTTGAAGGAAAACATCGTGAGGAAACCTGGACTTGTAATTGATATAAGTCTGAAATCGCCAATGCGCCTTGAGCAAGCGTGGTGAGCAATGCTCGTGCCTTCTCTGTATGAGAAGAGGCCTGTGCCCTGCAGTGGGATAATAATATGCTGGTATTATTATTATACAGCCAACCAATCACAGTAGCTTACTAGTGTTTTACAGTTAGTTAGCAAATTTTTGATTTCATTATTTGCATTTGAGAATAATGTATAAATAAAAACTAGATTTTTACTCTGCGGTGTCACCCGCGTTCAGTTACGTCTTTGGTTACTGCTCCGCTCCCGTCGGTCGTAGCGTGATGTTCTTACGTAAAAACCTTCCTCTTGAATCACTCTTTCTATTAATGAAAACCGCATTAAAATCCGTTACGCAGTTTAAAAGATCTAAGCGTACAGACGGCGGGAAGCGACTTTGTTTTATACCATGTAGAGATTTGGTATAAATAAATTAATGGTTAGTTCGATTCTTTCTCAGTTTCATCAGCATTTCTTTTGTTTTCATAATATATCGTGCAAATGCAAGCAGATCACAATGTCCCAACTATCCAATTTTCTAAATAAAGAATATGTATGAATTTTTTTATCGAAATATGCAAATACCGTAGTAGAGATGGCAAAAAGTGAAATTAAAATTGGCCAACAAATACCGCCGATATCATCATCATCTGCTTAGCCTTTTACCAACTATGTTGGGGTCTGCTTCCAGTCTAACCGGATGCAGCTGAGTACCGTTGTTTTACATGGAGCGACTGCCTATCTGACCTCCACAACCCAGTTACTGGGCAACACGATACCCCTTGGTTAGACTGGTCGTCAGACTTCCTGGCTTCTGACAATCCGTAACGACTGCCAAAGATTTACGAATGATAGCCGGGACCAACGGCTTTACGTACTTTCCGAGGCACGGGGGTGTTCCACCACCAGGTTCCAAACTCCGGGCTGCTACTGAGCAAATCCTAATGGAAAAACCCAATAGCACTTTTTGCCCGACCTGGGAATCGAACCCGGGACCCCACGCTCAACAGTCACGCTTGTGACCACGAGGCCAACGGGGCAGTCTGAACCGCCGATCTGAGCATGTAAAATTACGCACTGATTAGACAGAGAGATCCGACATGGACTGTGACGTCACATAACACTACGGCCATTTTGTTTGTTTTGCTAGAAAGAGATAGATACAAATCTTCGAAGGCTTATATATTTTTAATTTGATTGTTATTCGAAAAAATAGTTTTACTGAACTGTTTATTACAAAATGAGTATATATTTTTTTATAAAAAAAATCATGCATATTCCAATTTGAACATTTTTTTTTATTTGAGATGAGTAAGCTCTGGACTCTAGTCTAGGTCAGAGGTGACAGAGACAAAGTGGACGATGGAGTGAGCTTACCCAGAAGAAGCCTTCTCACTCTTAACTTTGAAGAGATTAGGGTTGAATGCGTTCGGAAATACAGACACAGGTAGAGAGTTCCACTCATTTGCAGAGCGCGTATAAAAGACGTTTGGAAACATATGAACTTTATACTTTTGTAATAAAGTTGAAAATCTATTAAATAAATTCGACAGATTCGGGTAGGTTGATACGCTGACCTTTGTATATTGTCTTGACGTTTTTTGAGTTATTTATTTCACAAGATATATACTTGCTATTTTTATAGCCTCCTTTGAGTATTTGTCCAAATATTTGCCACTTCACTTGGTCAAAGTCAAAGTCAAAGCATTTATTTCAATTAGACCATTTACAGGCATTTTTGAATTGTCAAGAAGATAGAAAGTTGAAGCTAGTTGCTCGTTCCAAAACGTAGGTCTCTATGTAGAAGAACGAGCAAGAAACTCCATGGACACTCTTGGTGTATTGATTCAAATGTCTGCGTTACCTCGGTAGCGTAAAATATACCTTATTTTTTAATTGGAATAAACTTGATTTTGTTTTAGCAAAATAACACAAATTACATAATTGTGACGTGTGATAAAGATGTCTTATAGAAAATATGTCGGACTGTCAAATTTATTCTGCAAATCAAAGTCAACTGATTACTGAAAAATCAACCCTAACGTCTATGAGATAAAATTCGAAATTGGTTCAGTTAAAAAAGTACTGTATAAAGACGATAAAAATGTTCAGTTTATTTGCAAAGAAACATTAATTTTATATAATTAAATTATATTAGACAAAATAATGTCTCTTTGGTGACTCTTCTGTGTTTGAAACTTATTTTTATTACTGGTAACATACCGTGTAAAGAGAATTGTACTGACTGCTTGCTCCATACAAAACTTAGTCTAGTTTTAAGTCGAAAAGTAATTAAAATCGATGTTTTGCCTGTGACCTCTTAAATGTCTGTTATCGGGGACGGAGACGAATTTGCAGAATAAAATGTAGCCTATGTCCTTTCTTACGGATTCAAACATACCCCGTACCTTTCATCAAAATCGGTTCAGCGGTGTTCGAGATAGCACAGCAGACAGACAAAGTAACTTTCGCATTTTTAAAATTAAGTATGAATAAGCGATACTTGGATTTTTCAAAAATTATAAACACGAGAAAAAGGAATCAGCCAAATCGGTCCACACTTTCTCGAGTTTTTGCTATGTAGAAGATAGATTGACAAAAATTTAACTAGACTACGTTTGTATGGGGTAGGCATCAGCGTACTGTCATTGAAATCCTTCTAAGTTATTATAAACAGAATGAAATGTCAACAAACATACATACATAGATAAATATTCTGTCCATTAAAGCGGAGCCAGTCATGAGAATTAATATCTGCTATTAGACTCATCGCTCCAGAGAATCTCTGACAATTTTTTTCCCACCAAAACATAGCTACGCCCGTTGTTCATCTTGTGAGAGGTCTACATCCATCATCCACCTGAGATGGTGTGCAAGGACGCGCGATTTTGATATAGGCAATCTTTAAATTCCTTCTCAATGCTGTACAATTGTAGAGTCGAAGTCAAATAATTTATTTCAATTAGACCATTAAAATGCACTTTTGAACGTCAATTACATGTTAAGATTAATAATATTGAATCTAGTTGCCCATTCCAAAAGGTAGTTTCGTATGGAGAAGAACGAGAATAAATCCATGCTAAAGCGTCTGAAGGTCGACAGACATAAAAGCGGTGTGGTCACACTACCCTAGTGTGAGACGACTATTTTACAAACGTGACGTCATAACGCGCGCTATGCATGTCGCAAATTGGGTAGTAGAGACCACCAATCGATTTGACATACTTTTTATGAGCTGCCAAAACGTGATTCCCACATAGATTTTGTGTGACAATACTAAACTGTGACGTCACTCATTTGCCTTCTCAATTGACTATGGATTTCAAATCAACAACAAACAAAAATCGTAAAAGCATAACGCTGATTTTATCAAATCGGACTAGCAGTTCCGAAGGTTATCGCAACAACAAACTCTAACAACTCAAACAACTAACAAACAAACTCTTTAGCTGTCATTAGTATTGTAGCTGCCACGAGTCGTGAACACAAACGTCAAGTCCATTTTTGGGTTTTTCGGTTCGTGTCTGGGTTTTTGGGTCACCGACGCTGCACGCGATTGGTTCATCTGTCGGTCCCCAAAAAACCCAAATATTAACTTAACGTCTGTGCTCACGACTAGTGGCGGTTACTATGCAGATGGACGACTCCGCTCTAATGGACAGACAGCTGAACTACGCCCCTATTGGTGATCGATGTTCGGCCATTTTGATTTTAAGACTCGTAAAAATATTTCCGTCTCCACAATCCTCCTAATAGTGGCAATGACGACATGAGCTGCATTTCTGTTTTGTGTAACTTTTTCACGGTAGCTATGTCAAATGTACTAGGACACCATAATAACATGAAGGTTTTGTAAATATTTGTTTGTAAATGTGGAAAAATGTGAAGTTTTGGACTTGTGAAGTGGTTGGTAGGATGTCGGCGCGGCTGTTGTAACGGCTCTCGGATTATTGAACGGGCACACAAGGATTATGTCAACAAAATATAAATAAATCAATAAATATAGGCCTTTACGGATAAATTATCATTAGGACTATTATTTTTTACCTTTTTACCACATTTTTGGGATTTCTCCTGTGTCGCGGGTGAGTGTACTAACTTACATAAACTCACACACTGTCTCAGGCTGCGGGTTGTTCGCAAGAGATACCGCGCCCCCGGAACGCAAAGGGCACAAATGAGAAACAGGGTGTAAAGTCTCTCATCCTCCGTAGAAAAGGGAGGATTCTCCGACCAGTTGGGTGTTGTGTCTGGTGGGTTACTGCCCGACGGATGTTGTCGGGATTCTTGTATATGTGCTAATTGTAGCGTCGAACTTTAATATCGCGATCTAGGCAACGTTAGTTCGCATGCTGAGCGATAGATGTCGCTACAGATGATTTCCCAGCCACCAAAAAAAAAAAAACGACTGCCTCGTTAGCGTAGTGGTCCTAAGCGGGACTGCTACGCTAGAGGTCTTGGGTTCGATTCCCAGGTCGAGCAAATGTTAGGTGCAGCACAGACGACAGACTATCCGTGACGCACTTTTTAGTCTGTGAAAATAGAACCTATGCAATTATATGCAGTAACGCACACGACGCGTAAAAAGTCCGGCGCACAAAAAATCCGTGTAATTCGGGCAGACCGCACCGCGCCGCGCCGCGCCGCTTGGCACAAAGTGTGTGAAAAAATTGAACGTTTGCTTCAACGCACGCTAACGCAGACGGCGCACACTTTAGTCGGCAATCTGCATTAGCTCGGGGTGGACGTAACGCCCTTATTGAGTTTTTCTAAGAAATTCTCAGTAGCAGCTCGGAGTTAGGATTTGTGCCCGGTTAATGGCAATAGGCTCGCCCCCTATTACATGGGACCTAAACATACTGGCGAACTGTGGTTGTACATTGGTACACTTCTGCCTAACCCTTCGGGGAATACAGGCGTGATGGTATGTTATGTAATGAACTCACATACACAAACAGCCAGACCTGGAACAACTGCCTGTAGGCAATGCAAATATTTGTTCCGTACTAGAATCGTACCTGTGACACGTAGCGTAGCAGCCAAGCGCTCGGTCACTGCGACATTAGTAGACTTAACAGGACATTGTTATAAGCCACTAGCTTCTGCTGGCGACTTTGTCCGCTTCAAAGTTGATTTATTATCTCATGGGAGCCGTAGGTTTTACAGGATAAAAAGTAGCCTATGGGTTATTCCAGACTAAAATCTATCTGTGCCGAATTTCATCCAGATTCTTTTCGGCCTGATTGAGTAACGAACATCTATCTATGCAAACTTTTACATTAATAATAGTAGTAAGATTAATACAATTTCAACCATGTTAAAAAAATTTAGGAACTTTCTCGTCACTCTTTCGAATAAAATAAATAAGAATTCATTTAAGCGAACGCGTTTATTGTGATGAACGCAACGGAAAGCTCAAAAACATTCAACTTGGCATTTTTGTCACACGTCATCGCTGACGTTAGGTAAGTGCGTTCGAAACCAAAATCAGTAAAATATTCGTCTTTATTTTGGGTAAACTAACTTTATTGTCAGCTTCATGTTAAAATAATAAAATTTCAAAAAAATAGAACCACTAAAAAGAAACTATCTTTTATATACGTCTTACATGATTGCTGTACACAATCTATTTAAATAAGTTTAAATAATACAATCGAGTTCCCTTTCACAGTTAAGAAATCCGATTTACTTTTCGAACGCATCGAACCAAATACGTGGAGCCGGACGGAGCTAGTGCTAATATTTTTAAACTGCATTTTAAATATTAAATTAACTTGAACAAGTCACAATTAGTTATTAAATCAGCAAGATGGTTACAAAATATACGTTCTGTTTGTTGGCGATCGCGTCTGTCGCGTTTGCGCAGGGCTGCACAAACCCGCAAGTAGAGGCAACATCCTTCACCAGCTTAGACGCGACAGTTGTGACACAAATAGCGTATATTACAGAGTTTACGCTGAAATGCGACAACCCTCTGCCTGAAAACTACGCATTGTACGCAGAGGTTGACGGAAAGCCGCTGACTGCAGCCCGTATTGGCGACAATAGATATCAGGTAAGCTTAACCTATTTATTGCCTTTTTTCAGTTCTTGAGTCCCGTTTTATACACTAGTGACGCTAGCAATATGGTCGTACGCTTTCAGACTTTGTTTCATAGCTTTTGAGAGTTTAGTTTTATTTAGAAAGCTATGAAATTGTATGGAAAAGTTAACCAACCATACAAAGTGAAGGGTATCTTAGTAACAGCTTTAACTTCATCTCTGCACTGTGTCTTTTGTAAAAGATACATTCAAATTTTGCCAATATCACATAGATACTATGAGAGACCGTAAAAAGCTGAAAATAATCAAGAGAATGTATGGAAAGTTACAGTACAAGCGAACTGCCCACGACTTCGTCCGCGTGGTTGGTTACTACTCCGCTCCCATGGATCGTAGCGTGATGTTATATAGCCTATGTTACTCAAGAATAATGTAGCTATCTATTGGTGAAAAATAGTTAAAATCAGTCCAATAGGTTCGGAGCCTATTCAATACAGACATACTATCAAGCTACCTCTGTCAAATTTCATTACAATTGATTCAGTGATTTTGTTATGATGAGAAAACAAACAAACAGACAGATCGAGTTACTTTCGCCTTTACAATATTTGTTTGAATTAAGGATAGGTTACTGTATACTTAAGTAATAAGGTACAGTATGTCTGTTCTTATGTTTTTAATAAGTAATCTATGGATTTGAAGTACTGGTTTGGTTACAAAAAAAAATCACTTATAAGAAGCCACACTGTTGCCGACTCTCATAGGCAGTTTAATAGTTCCCTAACCCAAATCTCTTCCAAGCTAGAGTGAACAGGCTTCTTCTGGGTAAGCTCACTCCATCGTCGACTTTGTCTCTGTCACCTCTGACCTAGACTAGAGTCAAGAATTTACCCATCTAAAAAAAGAGACACGTGCTTTAGACCTCACGACTGAAGTAAAACTTTTTCGTAATATACGAAACTTAACTCTCTCTCTTTCTATCTTCACTAACTTATATCTCTCTCTCAACTTCCGTTCGCCCGATCACACTCATTTCCGTAACGCCCTGGCCACGCATTCACCAGCTTACTTAAGTCAAGCGTGCATAAAGAAGTTTTACCTCAAAAATTAACTAGAATTTGATAGGCTCTTAAACAGTGTTTCAATGATTTGTTGTCTTTTCAAGGTGTCTTGGACTGAGGAACCAGCGAAAGCCCGCTCAGGGACACACGACGTGCTTGTTGTGGACGAGGAAGGTTGGGCCTCTCTGCGTCGCGCCCGCCGCTCTGATCCTAACGCGCCCCTGTCTCCATTGATCGCCATTCAGTTGCATCATCCTGGTAGTAAGTATACCGCTACATACATAAGACACCTACCTACCTATTTGTCTCTAAGGGCTTGCATTGACTGCCTTGGGGTCCTGGGTTGGATTCTCAAAAAAAAAAAAAAATACCATCACGCCTGTATTCCCCGAAGGGTTAGGCAGAGGTGTAACAATGTACACCCACAGTTCGCCGGTATATTTAAGTCCCATGTAATAAGGGGCGAGCCTATTGCCATTAACCGGGCACAAATCCTAACTCCGAGCTGCTACTGAGAATTTCATAGAAAAACCCAATAACACTTTTTGCTCGATCTGGGAATCGAACCGAAGACCTCTAGCTTAGCAGTCGCTCTTAGGACCACTAGGCCACCGAGGCAGTTTACCATATTTAATTATTATTTATATTTCGCAGGTTACTCCGGCCCCTGGGTGAACTCTGAAGTGCTGGCGACCGCCCTCTCCATCCTTGTTGCATACACAGCCCTCCGGAACAAAAGCAAGATCTTAGCTTAAATATTACTGTAGTTAACTGATTATTTTTATATTTAAATAAATGAGAAGTTAAGTTATTAATTACTTTGTTTGTATTACTATTCTTGCCTAGAGTTCATTAATGTACATGACTAGCGACCTGCCCGCGACTTCGTCCGCGTGGCTTATTTCACCCGCGTTACGTCTTTCGTTACTGCTCCGCTCCCGTGTGTCGTAGCGTTTAGTAGCGTTTTATAGCGTATGTTACTCAGGTATAATGTAGCTATCTATTGGTGAAAAAATGGTTAAATTAAAATCGATCCAGTAGTTTCGGAGCCTATTCGTTACAAACAAACAAACAAATCTTTCCTCTTAATAATAGTATAGATAAAATTAGGGATCAAAGAAAGTATTTTAATAAAACAAGACTTGAAAGACCAATCAATTTCTTACTTCAGATTTCTTATGCTTATTGATACAATCTCGAAAATTATTAACTTCTGTTTGGCATTTCCTCCAATCTTTGGTTGTTGCTATGCACTCCTGAAAAAAGAAAGTGTTTTCTTTATGATAAACAAGCGCTACAGGCGGCACATAATTTTTAACTTTGAAAATATATCTACATAGTATAAAACAAAGTGGCTTTCTGCCGTCTGTACGCTTAGATCTTTTAAACTACGCAACGGATTTCAATGCGGTTTTCATCAATAGACAGAGCGATTCAGGAGGAAGGTTTATACCTACAGACCATCACGCTACGACCAACGGGAGCTGAGCAGTAACCAAAGACGTAACTGAACGCGGGTAGAGCACTATATAGATCCACTCCTGAGCTAGGACTACTGGCACTTCACAGATGCAATATTATGATAATGGATCCAAGATGCTGTTGGGGTTGCCCTGTTTCTACAGTGCATCTGGTATGCTCACGCAAGCTCACGTTGAAGGCTTCCATGCCATCATTAGACAGAAAATTGCCTTATCGTTCGGCAGAGTGCGAGTAAACTCCAACTTGAAGATCATAGCTGGGAGGTACTTTTTTTTGTTTTTTTGGGGGCTGGGAAATCATCAAATCATACATCATCCTTCTTGTGCCCTTTGCGTTCCGGGGGCGCGGTATCTCTTACGAACAACCCGCAGCCCCGGCAGGCATCGGGCCTCAGTGGCCCCTTCCCCTTGCTGACATCTCTTTGAGGCGCGCGTGGAACACGAACGCGCCGTCGACACAGCATGTCGTTATGCAACGTAAGGACGGTGAGCTACCCATTGCTCACCGTCCACAGGCCTGTATCTACGGTGGCCGGGAGTCGTCTCGCGAGCTGGGAGGTATGATTCTACGATATTTTGTGACATTATTACATGTATATTTATATGATTATCATCAAATCAGCCAAACGATGTCCACTGCTGGACATAGGCCTCCCTTAAAGATAGCCACAAAGACCGGACCTGCGCTGCCGGCGTCTAGCGATTTCCTGCGATCTTTGCCAGTTATTAGATATAGGTCTTAAGAAATATTAAGGATTTCTTACATAATTAGAAGATCCTTGCTTATTAATTCACTCTAGATGAAGAACGTATCCGAAATAAAGATATTTTTTATATATTTTTATCGGTTTGTTGTCGTTTTACGGTACTACGTTCCTACCTGAACTTTGTAATGTAATTCTATACAGCCTGTTTTCTTCAACATGCTCTCAACGGGATCCTCATCAGAATCCACTGGTTTCTCACGAGGCTTCACAGTCATTTTATTATAAATTAATTACACAACTCAATTGAAATCAATAAATTTACAACAAATTTAACCTCTAAATCAGCTGACTGGTAAGCAAGCACTAAGCACAGAGTATATTTGCTGATAATGATGACGTATTATGCTGGTAAATTTAAAAGTTATAGATTGTCATAGACACTGCTAGTTTACACGGGAATTTTAATTTAACTGGATTCTAATAACGTTTCGTTTCTTGTTTACTCCATTCCAGAAAAACATTATCTTTTTTTCACTTTTTAGTATCTATTTCCATATGTAGATTAACAAGATAAACACCACTGTAGTCACAAGAAAGCAACTTGACTTACGTTATTTAACTGAAAACAGATGCCATTCAAATGGCACTTATTTTCGAAGCTACAAAACACATTTTGATAAAAGGACCATAGGCACCTTTGTATGGCTGCGGGTTGTTTGTAAGAGATACCGCGCCCCCGGAACGCAAAGGGCACAAGAAGGAACATAGGTGGGTTTTAGTCAGTAAAAGTCTGACACTCCCTCCTGTCCCGCCCAGGGCGGGAGAAGTTATTTGATGACTTCCCACCCAACAAAAAAAAAATAAAATAGGCACCTTTGTATGAAGCTTGGGCCCATTTTTCAACATTGCTCAACAGTAAGGAGGCCCATGTCATAATACAAGCTCCAAGGTATACTTAATTTTATTCTTTAGCAGCCAAGTTCATGTTCTGTGCGAAAATGGTGTTTTGGTCCATTTTTAACCCCCGACGCAAAAACGACGGGGTGTTATACGTTTGACGTGTTTGTGGCATCATAGCTCCCGAACGCATGAACCGATTTTGATTTAGTTTTTTTTGGTTGAAAGGTATATTAGTCGGGAGTGTTCTTAGCTATGTTTGATGGAAATCGGTTAAGCGGTTTCAAAGTTATCAGCTCTTTAGTTAGCTGCGGAAGTGATTTTTATTTTTCTGTCGGGGGTGGGTACTTAAAATTTTTAATTTTGTCTTGTCATGGTCTCGTCACTGTTGAACGATGTGAAAATCTTTGATAAGAGTTTACACAAATATAAAAAAATGTACCGTAACACATACCATCACGCCTGTATTCCCCGAAGGGTTAGGCAGAGGTGTAACAATGTACACCCACAGTTCGCCGGTATGTTTAGGTCCCATGTAATAGGGGGCGAGCCTATTGCCATTAACCGGGCACAAATCCTCGACTGACTGATCGACTGATCTGATGACAGCCTCGGTAGCCTAGTGGTCCTAAGCGCGACTGCTACGCTAGAGGTCTTGGGTTCGATTCGCAGATCGAGTAAGTGTTATTGGGTATTTCTATGAAATTCTCAGTAGCAGCTCGGAGTTAGGAAAAAATGTACCAATACACAACTTACGCGCTAGATTTGAACTGAGCTGCCATAGAATGAAATAAAGTATACCTAAAGAGCTTCTACATGCCATGAGTCTCGTGACTGTTGAGGAATGATAAAAAGGTGGGTCCAAACTGTCGCATAGTCTTTTATATGAAATAATCTGAAAATATATTCTTTCCAAAGAATTTTCCAAATCAGCTGATAAATATCGTAGTTTTAAGGTACCAAACAAAAAAAAAAAAAAAAATAACCGAATTGATAATCTCCTATTTTGAAATCTTTCAAAAAAACAATATTGTCTAGGCGCTTGTGAACAAGTATATTAGTCGCCAAGAGTCGTGAGTACAAATGTCAAATTAATTTTTGGGTGAATTTTTTGGGGCGCGGACGCTGCACGTCATCGGTCTAACTGACGGATCAAGCGCGCAGCGTCGGCGGCCCAAAATACTCAGAGAGGAACCCAAAATTCCAAAAATTAACTTGACATTTGCGCTCACCATTCGTGGCGGCCTACGCGACATAAATAAAATACAAAAAAAGTGAAACATTCTATATATTTGCCTCGTTTTATTTACAATGGATTGTGGAAACAATCTTGGCTCTAACTTATGCAAATAAAAATACAACTTATGTCTATGGCTGAGCAGTTTATAAAAAAAAAACGAAATTTTCATAGACTACAGACATTTGTTGTTCAACAAAAATTCCGTTTTTTTTCTTTAGTGCACTGTTTTTTTGACTAAATTTAATTATTTTATTAGTGTTTAAGTAGAAAAAAAAACAATAACTTTTCATTGACAAAATTGGCGGCAAAAATCTAAGGATCGCTATACACTGAAGCGGTTCGGCGTATTCGGTTCGGCATGCATCGACAACGACAGCCGAACCGATTGCGCAGAACCGCTTTATGTGTATAGCGACCCTAACACATCTAAGTACTGTTAATTTCACGACCATATCATATGAACGACACATATAGCTTCAGAAAGAGTCCGCTACACTGGTGTGACAGAGACAACGCTCTACAAAAACGAGGTTTTTCAAGTAGAAGTGTCCAATATACTGCCATACTTCAAAATCTAACAACTCTGCATGTTTTGGTTAAGTATCTGTGTTTTTAAAGGGTCCAAAATTAAAATGTGGAACAAAAAAATGAAGGCCAGTACATCGGCTTAAAAAAATCATCAAACCTTTTTATGCAACTCATCATTATTTTGACGTTTCAGACCTTTCTGCTAAATAAGGCTAGATATAGAACACCGGTAGTGTTTTTGCGACCGGATATTGTGATCAAATTCAGTACTAATAATATTTTTTTTTCTAGAGACGCCACAATTTTACCATATCACGAAATGACTATAACATTATCAGACAATTTAAGACAGGAAAAATAAGAAAATAATAATAAAAAAAATTGAAAACAGAATACTGTATTTTTCTAATCTCACGAGTCTAAATTGACCGTTTTTAGACTCTGGTATTTTCAAGTAAGACGTATTCATGAAGCCGTCAAATCAGTTTTTGAGATTATAAAACACAATTTAGTCAAAAAACAGTACACATGCTCGTAAAAAAAAAAACATTAATAGTAAAATGCACTTTTAATTTATAATGGCAAAATCGACCTTATAATAATTTGTCATTAAATTTTTTGACAGCCATGTGTCGAAATTGGAAATGTTAAAATGCTTTAGGATTCAATGCTACTAGCTTGTTAGCAATTTTGGTTATAACATTGTATTGGGTATAACTAGCCGACCAAGTTAATTTTACAACTGTATGGTTGCTGGATTGCTGGAGAGTTTAATCAGGTCCCATGTAATAGGGAGCGAGCGTTTATCAACCAGATACAGATATACAGGCTGACTTTTTTTACCGTCTGGATAAAATAGAGTATAATAGATAAACGTAAGAAGCTTAACGCACAAAAACAAAGCTTTTTTTTTCAAAATCTTTAAACTTTGTTACCCTCACCTAGTTTTTCTGTTCAACTAATAAACACTAATTTTAACCCCCGACGCAAATATGACGGGGTGTTATAAGTTTGACAGGTCTGTGGGTGTGCATGTCTGTGGCATCGTAGCTCTCGAGCGCATGAACCGATTTGGATTTAGTTTTGTTTGAAATGTATATTAATCGGGAGTGTTCTTAGCTATGTTTGATGGAAATCGGTTCAGCGGTTTCAAAGTTATCAACTCTTTTGTTAGCTGCGGTAGGGATTTTCATTCTTCAGTCGTTTTCCAGACTGTACAAAAAGTCAACCGGTATAGGATTACTTCTAATTACTGATCGATACTTAAACTCATGATCGCAAAAAACATTCCCAAAGAAATGTTTTTTTTTTTAAATTTACAAAGCAACATACAGTCACCTAAATTAGGGGTAGATTTGTTCAAATATCTTGGTCGGCTTACGACCAACATAGACAGAACGGCAATAACCTAGAACAGTATTCATTGATTAATTGACAATGAACTTAAACACAACAAGAATAGAGTTGATAATTGCGTGCAAAATATCGTGAGCTGTACGAAATCTTGCAGGCAATTTTCATTTCTATCTCTGTTCAATTTAAATTCATTATCAATTAATATGAACGTTCCCTAGGATATTACTACTGGTAAAGCCGAACGGTTACAATACAAACTGCATCTTCACTAATTTAGTCTACTCAAATGTTTTAATACTAAAAATAAAATACATTTAAGACAACAATCAATTTTGACAGAATTACATATGAGTTAGTTCAGCCAATCGTGCAGTCATACAAATACTTCAAACAAAAAATCCTCCCAATATTGCCATATTTGATGTGTCAAACATTGTTTTATAAGATACAAAGAGACTTGCCCGCGACTTCGCTGCCACCGTACTTGGTCGCTACGACCAACGGGAGCGTAGCTTTTGCTGTGGCTTTTCTAAGAAGTAGCTTGTCTAAATAACTATTAATGGGTAGCCGCCACGAGTCGTGAGCACAAATGTCAAGTTGATTTTTGGGTTTTTTGGGGCGCTGACGCTGCACACGATCGGTCCGACTGATGGACTAATCGCGTGCAGTGTTGGTGACCCAAAACGCAATGTGTTGCGAAAGAAACACATTTAGGACTTCACTCGAGTACTACGAGTAGAGGGAACCTTTGCCTAGGAGTGGCAAAAACAGGGTAACAAAAACAAAGAATGTGTTGCTACGCGCAAAACTAGAGAACGACTGAACCGATGACCGACTGGCTGATTCTTTTTCTGTTGTAATGGTAATTTCCCTGACAAGGTTTAACCCTAAAAAGCCAACCTCCGTCGAGTCAATGAGCGTAAAGAAATATCGCTGTATCTTTTTTTAAGCTCTCAGAAAAGTTACTGTAGTAGTAAAAGTAAGCAAATAAGGTCAATCTGGAAAACGTATTTTTATTGCTAAATCTATGTACAACTCTCATTAAAAACAACAGGATGATTGAGTTTACATGGTGACGAAATAGTTTTTCAAATACCCGTCGTATCGACGGATAATTAGCTTAAATGGGGTATATCAGAAGGTTAGCTTTCTAGGGTTAAATAAAAGTATTGTTTTCGAAAATCCACCCGACGTCAATAATTTGCATCCGTGCGAAGCCGGGGCGCTTCTCTAGTCTCATAATATAAATCAATGTTCGACGTTCACATTTAAAAAGGCTTAAAATAAATGCCTCTTAAATTGGAATCATTATTACATAATTCACATTACAAAAATAAAATAAAAAATAAACCAGCATCCGTGGTCGGCGACAGGACAATGACTCTTATTGTTTCGTATTACGGTTTAAAATACATTAAAACATAATGTGGCTAAAAAATTAAGGTTAGTTAAACCGACCACCAGAAGCTTAAAAATTTTGAACACACAAAATCATCTTGTACTATAACAATAATAATAAGAACTATTTTTACACGTTGAAAGGGATTTTGACGCGCAACCTGTTATCTGAAAATCAGGACATAATTCTAGACTTCCCAGCGACGAAGATCGCTGTACATGTAACAAACGCAATCGGTTCGGCATATAAAGTGATGATGCCGAACCGAATTTGCCGAACCGAATTTACCGAACCGCTTAAGTGAAAAACGACCCTAAGACTACTTACAAAAAAAAGCATCTATTTCATACATTTATACTTTGTAGGAACATTGTACTTGAGTATGGAACAGCTGTTTTTTTTTTCTTTTAAGCACTAAACACATGAAATGTAGAGCAAGATTCAAGATACCAGATTACAGGTCAATAACCCCTTACAGTGTTAAAAAAAAAAGAGAAATATCATCGAACCGAGTGCAAATAAGCTAATACAGTCATTTCGCACGGTTTTCATACAATTCTGCATAAAAATAACATATATATTACAAAAAAAAAAATCGTCGGAGCGTAGGAAGTTTGAGAGAGACTCAACGCAAACAGATCCAGGACGCTTGAGCAGTATTCATAGAAAATGAACCAAAAATACAACTGCAATAGAGTTGAGAATTGCGTGTCTCGCAAAGTCAAGGTGCAGTTTTGTTTTCCACCAATAAACAGCTACATTATTCCTGAATAACATTGGCTTTATAACATCACGCTACGACGCACGGGAGCGGAGCAGTAACCAAAGACGTAACTTAAAAATGAACTAATCCACGCGGACTAAATCGTTCGCTAGATATAAATAATTTATATTATTTTTATGCAAAATTCTACAGACGACCTAGTCAATACTTTTGGCTACTTATATTTTTGATAAAAAAAAAATCGGCAGTGTATTGAATCTTGACTAAGATTCAAATTGGATATGAGAGAACATTATCTAATAATTCCATGACACAACTGTCTTAGGGTCAAAACACATCGAAATGGCAGCGGACGGCAGGGCAGTCTCAGCTTCAAAGAATTTTAAATTTTTATGAACAGAATACGCAGTATCGCTTCAATTACTATCGCACATCGCCGTGTGACTCTTGCTAATCATTCAAAAGATTCTAATTATTATACTAATGGAGATAACGTTTAAAATGCATTAAGAACTGTCGCCGATACTCTGCCATTTAGGTGTGTTATGAGTCTAAAAAAACACAATTTTTGCTCTGATAACCCGATTAACTTTCAAACAACTGTAAAATTAGATTTTTAATCGCTTTGAAATAAATAATAGTTAAATCAATTGAGTTGACGAAAAGTGACGTCACTGTTAAGTATTGTCACACAAAATCTATGAGGGAATCGCGTTTTGACAGCTCATAAAAAGTACGTCAATAAGCGGACCCCAAGATAATTGAAAAAAGGCTAGGCAGACATACAAACACTTGAAAAACATAACTATTCTGTCGCAATCGGGTAAAAGGACAGGTCCGTCTGCAGTAAGACACCTGCCCTACTCCAGAGCTGCAGCAATTCGAAAATATATAATAAAATACTTTTTCTAAACCCCGACTTAAAAACGACGGGGCGTTATAAGTTTGACGAGTCTGTGTGTGGCACCGTAGCTCCCGAATGCATGAACCGATTTTGATTTAGTTTTTTTTGTTTGAAAGGTGAATTAGTCGGGAGTGTGCTCAGCTAAGTTTGATGGAAATCGGTTCAGCGGTTTCAAAGTAATCAGCTCTTTTGTTACCTGCGTTAGGAATTATTAGCACTAAAGTATTGACAAGGTGGACAACACAAGGCATTTTCATAAAATATAAAAGGTAACCTATTCTAATGACGTCATAACGTCGCGTATTAAAAATATCAACGTCCAGTGTTGTGGCGAATTTATTTTATTTAATTAACTTTATTTTATTTCTAAATAAACATGAACGCTTCACTTCGACCTTCACATAATAATAATATCCTAATATTATAAAGCTGAAGAGTTTGTATGTTTGGTTGAACGCGCTAATCTCAGGAACTACTGGTTTTAATTAAAAAGTACTTTTTCTGTTGGATAGTTCATTTACCGAGGAAGGCATAACATCACGCTATAACTAATAGGTGCCGAGCAGAATCTAGTAATATTACAAAGAGGTAAAGTTTATGAGTTTGTAGGTGGAAATCTCTGGATCAACGGAACCGATTTTGAAATTCTTTTTCCACATAGAAAGCCACGTTATTTGTGAGTGTCATAGGCTGTATAACGTCACGCCACGACACACGGGAGCGGAGCAGTAACCAAAAACGTTACTTAACGCAGGTGGAATAAGCCACGCGGACGAAGTTCGCTAGTAATTAATGTAAGTCTGAAATCGCTAATCCGGCTTGAGCAAGCGTGGTGATTATTGCTCGTGCCTTCTCTGTATGAGAAGAGGCCTTTGCCCAGCAGTGGGACAGTAGACTAGTATTATTTATTATCAAAAACTCGAAGTAAAACGTTCATATATAAAACAATTACCAACTTTTTTTTTTTACTTCATAATATGCCTTAAGAAGCGTTCGACAAGTCTAATATTTCTAATTTTAAGACCAAACTATCGGCGGTTAAGTTTTGACGCCTTGAAAACACGCCGTGGCAACGGAGCTTTAGGGGGAGAGAAGAGGGGGGAGGTTCAACATCTTCACAGCATTGTATACACATAAAAGCGATGCGTCAAATTTGGGCATTAGACACCATTATCCAACAATTCCAAGACACAACTTTGAAAATTATAAAGCTGAGGAGTTTGTTTGTTTGAACGCGCTAATATCAGGAACTACTGGTTCGGATTAAAAAATTCATTTTGTGTGGGATAGTTAATTTATAGAGGAAGGCTATATAACATTACGCAACGACCAAAAGGTGCGGAGCAGTAACCAAAGACGTAGCTTAATGCGGGTGATTAAATTAAGCGGACGAAGTCTCGAGCAGAAGTTAGTTAACAATAAAATTGGACTTTCAGTTCCTTTGAAATCAATGAATAGTTAGCCAATTGAGTTGGCAAAAAGTGACGTCATAGTTTAGTATTGCCATACAGTCTATGGTAGAATCGGGTTTTGACAGCTCATAAGTGCGTCAAATGGTCAATTGATTGGTGGTGTCTAAGTACTTAAATTTACGACATGCATTGCGTGGTCGTGACGTCACGCTTGCAGGAAAAATGGCCGCCTCACACTAGGGCAGTGTGACCACACCGCTATTATGTATGTCAACCTATAAACAAATATACAGTATTTAAAAACAGATTGCCTAATTTAAAGTCCCGCGTCATTACATGCGCCGGCGCAGGTCGTGGCTAGGCCTCCCACAAGGTGACCCAGTAGCGTAGCTCTGGTGGGACAATTAGCTTACTACCAATAAAAAATTTCAATACATTGCCTACTTCCAGAAATTAACTACAAGCACACTAAGCTATTTACCTCTATATATTAATTTAGAAGATTAAAATATATATATTTTTTTGCTACTAGAGGTCATGTGCCTGTAGGGGTGGGACAAGCGCCCCACTCTGCCCCACCGTGTTCTCACCTATGATGTGAACCGAAGAGTTGAAGCCACGCATGGGGGAGGCCTACATCCAAAAGTAAATGGCTGAAATATTTCACGAATTTGGGTAGATGATACCACTAAACAATAATTCCAACACTTTATTTTACCCCTGAAACCCGATTAATATTGAAATAACCTTAAAGTTCCATTTTCAGTTGCTTTGAAACCAATAATAAATATTTAGTGAATTTAAATGTCAAAAAAGTGACGTCATAGTTTAGTATTGTCATACAAAATCTATGGTGGAATCGCGGTTTGACAGCTCGTAAAAAGTACGTCAATTGGTTAGTGGTGTCACCTACTCCATTGAAATAAATGCTTCGACATTTTCTAGTTCAAATAAATGACTTGATTTTTTAATTTTGATGTATGGAAAGCGATTTCTGTTAGTGTCCCCCGTTTGTTCTTGTCGTCGAGGTGTTCGCTAGGGCTCCAGGGCTCCGCTGGCACGTGCGTGTGTGTGTTTACTCGCGCAGTTTCAGCGCGTGATCCTTAATGATACCGCCGTCGCCTTCGGAGACAAACCTTTTGCGGCCCCTGAGGAGATAATAACTTTTTTCAATATGACTTCTTAAAACATAACATAACATACCATCACGCCTGTATTCCCCGAAGGGTTAGGCAGAAGTGTAACAATGTACACCCACAGTTCGCCGGTATGTTTAGGTCCCATGTAATAGGGGGCGAGCCTATTGCCATTAACCGGGCACAAATCCTAACTCGCGAGCTGCTATTAAGAATTTCATAGAGAAACCCAATAACACTTTTTGCTCGACCTGGGAATCGAACCCAAGACCTCTACCGTAGCAGTAGCGCTTAGGACCACTAGGCTACCGAGGCAGTTAATACTTCTTAAAATAACAGAAAAAATACGAATTGTAAATTAATTTTAATGATAACTGTTCGTTGTTGTTGCTGTTGTTGGGATTTTGTTGTACTGATTGCTGTCGCCGTTACCGTTAGGGTCATTTCACACCGAGATGCGAAGCGACGCGACACTACGCGCACACCGACTTAAAATTATTATGCCAACATTTAGCACCGAATTCTCACAATGAAATGTGTATCTCTTCGTGTAGTAAATAAAGTCATATTTTGAGTCGATGTGCGCTTCGCGTCGCATCTCGGTGTGAACAGACCCTTAATAAGGGTGATTTTGTATGTGTTCTGACAAAAGTTAATAAACATTGATTTTCTGTATCTATTGACATACATACATACATAAACTCACGCCTTTTTCCCATGGGGGTAGGCAGAAACCACAGAACGCCACCTGCTACGATCCTTACATACTTCTTTCGCCTCGACCACGTTCATACATCTGTTCATACAAGCACGCCGGTTACGAGTACTGCGCACACGTCCTTTCTGAAGAACCCCTAAAATAAGGTCAGGGTAGGTCTTTCTAGGGCGTCCTCTCCCGGCGTTGCCACTCACATCTGCCATATAAATCCCTTTCGTTAGTCGCCTTTCACTCATCCTCTCAACATGACCGAACCATCTAAGCATACTCTTTTCTATTTTTGTTACTACATCCTCTTTTAATCCGCAACGTTCTCGTATCGTTTCATTCCTCACTCTATCGTTCAAAGATTTACATCTATATCTATCATGATTTTAGATCTATTGACATTTTTGTTATTTCGTTCGGTAAACAATAACACAAACTAATACTTGAATTATTAAAATAGGCTGTTATCATTACATAACATTTTGAAAAATGCTGATAAACTTCGGGTCACCATGACCAGGTTTCCGGACTAACACCTTGTATAATAGTTCTCACCTGGTGGGCATCCGCTTGAGCACAGCGTCTCCTAGACGGAACTTGTGTTGGCAGCGCTCCATGAACCGGTCCAGCATGATGTACGCGAGCGGCACGTCAAGTACAATGTCGCTCATGTCTTCCAGCACGCGGAGGAAGCCCTGGCAAACAATCACGTACTTAGAGCTTAATTTTGTTAAAATGAGCCAATCCACACAATCTTTAGATAATGATTTTAATTTAATTATTACAATTCCTGTATTCCCCGGAGGGTTAGGCAGAGGTGTAGCAATGTACACCCACAGTTCGCCGGTATGATTAAGTAATAAGGGGCGAGCCTAAAATTTGTAATGTTGTGTTTTGTTATGAAATAAAGAAGTTGAACGTACCCTGTCCATCTGGTCTGGAGTGACGATCACGCACCTCCTCAGCTCAGCCAGGAACCCACAAAGCTGTTCCTCCACACTGGAGTTCACTGTCTCCAGCGCTAACAAAACAGTCTGTAAGGAAATGAGACATGAAAACAATTTGGTACTACATACCATCACGTCCGTGTTCCCCAAGGGATTAGGCAGAGGTGTACCGATGTACACCTAAAATTCGCCAATATATATGTTTTAAGTCCGATGAGATAAAGGGCGAGTCTTTTGCCATTTATTGGGCACAACTCCTAACTCCTTGCCGGGGCTGCGGGTTGTTCGCAAGAGATACCGCGCCCCCGGAACGCAAAGGGCACAAGAAGAAACATGGGTGGGTTTTAGTAAGCAAAAGTCTGACACTCCCTCCCGCCCCGCCCAGGGCGGGAGACAGTTATTTGACGATTTCCCACCCCCCAAAAAAAAAAAACTCCTAACTCCGAGCTACTGAGAATTTCACAGAAAACCCAGGGCTTTTGTTCGCCCTGGGAATCGAACCCAAGACCTGTAGCGTAGCAGTCGCGCTTAAGACCACTAGGCTAACGAGGCAGTTTAGTACTACAACGACGACACTGCTAGACGTACCGCTACGTTGTGGGAGGACGATAAAATGGCGGTGTAGAGTATCGCTTATTTGCGTATCATCTGCAATACTTTTGTTTTTAGCGTCGTGAGAGGAAAAAAGAAATTGGGTAGTAAAACAGCGATACTGCTGGCCGTACTGCTACGTTGTTGAAGAACGATAAAATGGCGGAGTAGAGCAAGTCTTAAATTTTAATTTCAAATAATCTCTACTTAGTATAAAACAAAGTTACGGGAAGCGACTTTGTCTTGGTCTGTACGCTTAGATCTTTTAAACGGTTTCCGTCAATAGATAGAGTGATTCAAGAGAAAGGTTTATACGTATAGAACATCACGCTACGACCAACGGGAGCGGAGCAGTAACCAAAGACGTAATCTAAATAGGTGTAGTTACCTCATACACGAGCTCATGGTGGAAGTGAGGAACCTCCAGTTCCCTCACGCACCTCATCGCCTCGGCGAGGTCACTAGAGGTCAGGTACTCTTTGAGGAGCAGCTGTATCTGCCTGATGAGAGACTTGACAGGCCTGCAAACATAGGTTTTGATGAATAATCTAAAAAAAACCAGCCGAATGCGAGCAAGAGCTGCCTATTTCACAAAGTACACAAAAATAAAACACATTTCTTGTATTATAAAACCAGCCTATTACTGTCCCGCTGCAGGGCACAGGTCTCTTCTCACACAGAGAAGGCACGAGCATTGATCACCACGCTTGCTCAAGGCGGATTGGCGATTTCAGACTTACATTAATTACAAGTCCAGATTTCCTCACGATGTTGTCCTTTACCGATGTCAGTGATGCCCAAGATAAACTTAGAAAGTACTTTCTTCTTCAATTTTGTATTATTTTTACACTGTTACAAAGTCTACTCTCTAACTATTACGGTTTAGGAGATACAGCCTTATGACAGACAGACAGACAGACGGACAGCCGAAGCTTAGTGATAGGGTTCCGTTGGCATTCTTTGGTTACGGAATCCTAAACTGACCCCCGACTGCCCCGTTGGTCTCGTGGTCGCAAGCGCGACTGATGAGCATGGGGTCCTGGGTTCGATTCCCAGGTCGAGCAAAAAGTAGTATTGGGTTTATTCCATTTGGAATTTCTCTGTAGCAGCTCGGAGTTAGGATTTGTGCCCGGTTAATGGCAATAGGCTCGCCCCCTATTACATGGGACCTAAAACATACCGGCGAACTGTGGGTGTAAATTGGTACACCTCTGCCTAACCCTTCGGGGAATACAGGCGTGATGGAATCCTAAACTATGCTCTTCAAGAACAGCTATAAAATTTAACTGAATTTTGGACGTATTTGCTCTTTAGTTAATATCAAAGCATTTATTTCAATTACACCATTTCCAGGCACTTTTGAATTGGATACATGACACTATTAAACAGTAACTCCAAGACACAGCTTCACAAAAAAGAAACCAGTTTATTTTACCCCTGAAAACCTGATCAATTTAACTATAAAATTAGATTTTTAGTTTCTTTGAAATCAAAAAATACTTAGTGAATTGATATGACAAAAAAGTGACGTCATTGTTTAGTATTGTTATACAAAATCTATGGGGGAATCGCGTTTTGACAGCTCATAAAAAGTACGTCAATTGATTAGTGGTGTCATCTACTTAATTTTCAAGGTCAGTTGTCAGTTAGTCAGAAAATTGAACCTAGTTGCTCGTTCCAAAACGTAGGTACTTTCTTCGCCAGACCTACATGACTTTGAATACTTGGCTACAAGGCGGCCAAGAAACTAGCCAAGTACGCACAAGACAGCATCGTCATCTTCCTGCCCTTATCCCATGTTACTTGGGGTCGGCGCAACACGTTTTCTTCTTCCATGCCGTCCTGTCAACCGTCATGGCATCGCTGACTTCTTTCTCTTTCATATCATTCTATACGCAATCCATCCATCTTTTCTTTGGCCTCCGTCTTCCCCTCCATCCATCCACATTTATATTCATAACTCTTTTGGTCACATGCGTCTCATACCTCCTCTTCACATGCCCATACCAAGACAAACGGTTCCCTTTCAAGTTTTCTGTCACTGGCGCTAATTTCAAACTTCCTCTAATACACTCATACCTTACCTTATTCACCACACCACACATCTATTATAGGGCACAAATGTGTGCACTCCCTCTCCCCTCACTCTCATAATCCGATGTAACGGCAATTCTACACGACCGGGGAGAGATCAAGCACGGGACCAACGGCTTGGTTTCTGTAGCACGGGGGTGTCACACCACCAACTATCAATCTCCGGGCTGCTACTGAGGAATTCCTAATGGAAAATATAATAACACTTTGCAATCGAGGCTAGGACGTTGTGATCAGGAGGAACCGGGGCATAAAGACTGTATGCTTACCTGATGCCTCCTCCAACGCCCCAGATGTTGTCAAGCCGAACCATTCCTTGTTTCAATGAGAGCAGAGTCTCGGCTCTATGTATAGCTTGTCTGAAAAAATTTATCATTACGTTATATATTTTTTGATGTGAAACATCCAAAGCTCCACGTAAAACCGATTGTTGGCGTGGCGACGCATGCCGTGGCGACGCGTCGCCACGCTATATGACGGTCATTGAAAGAATTGAGTTGTCACAATTTTAAATAAAGTTTAGAAATTATAATTGTTGTATTTAATGAAAATAAATGTTTTTGAAATACACAGAATTATTTTTTTCAAAAAAAAATAAAATTTATATTTTATTTATACATTATGCTATATTTACTTCCTGTCGTAATCTGTTCTTTTATGCATATTGCTTGTACAAAATAATATCGATGTTTCACATCTGCCAGGCGTCCCGTGACGGCTCACAACTTCTTCTTTTTGTATATCATTGGATGGCAAACAAGCCGACGACCCACCTGATGTTAAGTGGTCACCGCTGCCTATACACATCTGCAATACCAGAGGCCTAACAAACGCGTTGCCATCCCAGAGACAAAGTTGAAATATCTCATGTGTTGAAATATCTCAACTACGCCGGCACACATACTCTTCAAACCGGAACACAGCAACGCTGCTTTGCGGCAGAAATAGATATGGTGGTAGTACTTCCCCGGACGAGCTCCTTCACTAAGAGCTACTAACTACAACTTACTTGGCATGAGAATTCATATCGGTTCTCTCTTTGGCGTTTTGCACGAAGCGTGGCGGAAGACAGTCGTCGGCCACACAGCGCGCTATAAAGTTGGACAGCAGGACAGCTGCGTCAGGAGTGTCGAGGACCAGGTCTGGAAGCTTCTCCAGGAGCCGGTCGAAGCCTGGAATGGAATCGTCTGGTTAGGGACCCATCTGAAGGCCTATCAGAGGTGTACATTTAATCTTCGCTCACCACTTATGGGGTCATTCAAGTAAGTCGTAAGAGAACTAAAAGGGGTCTTTTATATTTGGTGACATGGGGTGCCCCTTTATCCTAAATAAAAACTTACCGTTTCCAATATCCTTGGCGGAGAACACTCTACCATAGAGGTCGGAGATGAGCACGGAGGCCATTTCACAGTGTGAAGGTTTATGGTCCAGAGCTATCTCCACAATCGTCTCACAGACCTGCAGAGAAACATACAGCTTTATATTTGACGAAAGTCACCGACGGACAACAAAGTGATCTTGTAAGGGTTCCGTTTTTTCCTTTTGAGGCACGGAACCCTAAAAAACTCCACCAAGTATGGTCGATGGTGGTGGTAGTATTACCGACGACTTACACAACTAAAGTTATTTATCACTTTGTAGTTTCTGAAAGCGGTTCTTTTTTTGTACAAAAGTTTTTTAATTTTTCGATTTTTAGAATCTAATTCCTGTCATTCAAATCAATAAAGTAACGATAATACTAAGTAAATTAACAAGACACCACTTAAAAGTCGCAAGAAAGCAGAATATGTAATTACGCTTACTTGGATGACATATTTTTTCAGTTATTTTGATTTATAAACCAAGCTACTTAACCAATTTCGATAAAATTTAACTTGATTTAAAATTAAACCACCACTGAAATATGACCTACCAAAGTCATAAAGAATCATTAAAATCAATTCATAATTGGCGGCATGATCGCGTAACAAACAAACATACATACATAACATACCACTACGCCCATATTCCCCGAAGGGTTAGGCAGAGGTGTAACAATGTACACCCACAGTTCGCCGGTATGTTTTTAGGTCCCATGTAATAGGGGGCGAGCCTAGCTGCTACTGAGGATAACAAACATACAGTCAAATTGAAAACGTTCGCGTTTTTTGAAGTCGGTTAAAAGTTATCAAAATGTTTGACAACTAAATTGCATCCTCGTCATATTCAACGTTATCTTCTTGAATTTTGTATAAATCGAGCGGGACCTAAAATCTTACCAAATGGCTCCTCTTCGCCGTGACGAACTCCAGGAGGTCTTCAGCAGCCGCGTTGGTATCTCCATGCTCGAAATACTCCAAGATCACGGGCTCCGATTTGCGCTGTAAAGAAGACACAATTCAAATAATTGGCTACATGACACCACTAATCAATTGACATACTTTTTAGGATACCATACCATCACGCCTGTACTCCCCGAAGGACTAGGCAGAAGTGGAACAATGTACACCCACAGTTCGCCGGTATGTTTAGGTCCCATGTAATAGGGGGCAAGCCTATTGCCATTAACTGGGCACAAATCCTAATTCCGAGTTGCTACTGAGAATTTCATAGAAAAACCCAATAACACTTTTTGCTCGACCTGGGAATCGAACCCAACTCCTCTAGCGTAACAGTCGCGCTTAGGACCTAACGAGGCAGTTGGTGAGGTAGGTAGGTAGGTAGCCTAACCGTTCGGGGAATACAGGCGTGGTGGTATATGTGCTAACCAAAAAGGTCAGCGTAGGTCTTGCTAGGGCTTTCCCTCCCTGCGTTGCCACACCAGAATACTTTTTCCGAAAACAACACGCGGCTGATGAACTACGAGAACGAAATAGCGGATAAAAACTAGTGATAACAGGATATTTGATAAGCTATCTCATTACGGCAAGTTAACTGTCCTAATTTTTATCATGATTAATAAGACATAAGACTTGTTATTGTTAATACTGTAATAATCTTCTGACGATAAGCGTTTGGAATATTTTGTGGAGAATTATTGGTAAATAAATCGTTACGGATAGTCCAGGAAGTCTGATAACCAGTCTAACCAAGAGGTATCGTGTTGCCCAGTAACTGGGTTGTGGAGGTCAGATAGGCAGTCGCTCCATGTAAAACACTGGTATTCAGCTGCATCCCGTTCGACTGGAAGCCGACCCCAACACAGTTGGGAAAACGCTAGGCAGTTAGTTTTTTTATTGGTAACCAACGACTTTGTTCGCGTGGTTTTTTTCACCCTCGTTAAGTTACGTCTTTGATTACTGTTCCTCTCCCTTGTGTCGTAGCGTGATGGTGGTAGTACTTCCCCGGACAAGCTCCTTCACATTTTTTATTTGTGAAGGGTTTGTTCTAACTTTAGTCTAGGTCAGAGGTGACAGAGACAAGATCGACGATGGAGTGAGCTTACCCAGAAGAAGCCTGTTCACTCTAACTCTGAAGAGATTAGGGTTGAATGCGTTCGGAAATACAGATGCAGGAAGAGAGTTCCACTCCTTTGCAGTGCGCATTATAAAAAAAGTTTAGAGTCATCCTACTAATATTAAAAATGCTACAGTTTGTACTACTACTGAGATAGATTGTAGTATAGAAACACGTAGGATACTTTTTATCCCAGAAAATGTACAGATCCCGTGGGATACATACATACCATCACGCCTGTATTCCCCGAGGGGTTAGGCAGAGATGTACCAGTGTACACCCACAGTTCGCCGGTATGTGTAGGTCCCATGTAAGGGCGAGCCTATTGCCATTAACCGGTCACAAATCCTAACTCCGAGCTGCTGCTGAGAATTTCATAGAAACACCCAATAATACTCTTTGCTCGACCTCGATTCCGTGGGATAATATATCAAATTTGACTGGGACGAAGTAGCGGGTAAGAGTTAGTATGTCATAATACCGATTCACGATAAATGAGTTATTTTTTTGTCACTTCCATATGCACAGTTGCAAAATAGCTTCGCCATAATTGGCATACACAACACATAGCATGCGTGGATCTGTCGTCACTTGGCTTGGCAAGCGTTCTAATGCATTTGACCTTATCTTGGGGTCAACGTACTCTACTGCCGTCAGCCTTCACACAACGCATCATGCCAGCCAAGTATGTTTTTATTTAAAACTAGCGACCTGCCCGCGACTTCGTCCGCGTGGCTTAATTCACCCGCGTCAAGTTACATCTTTCGTTACTGCTCGGCTTCCGTGTGTCATAGCGTGATGTTATATAGCCTATGTTACTCAGGAATAATCTAGCTATTTATTGGTGTAAACATGGTTAAAATCGTATTAGTATAGACCATTTCTGCTTGTAAAAAGGGAAAAATACGGATTTTTGGTCTAGATACCTCCTATCTATGCAAATATTATAAAGCTGAAGAGTTTGTTTGTTTGGTTTAACGCGCTAATCTCAGGAACTACTGGTTTGAATTGAAAAATTAATTTTGTGTTGAATAGTCAATTTATCGAGGAAGGCTATACGCTATATAACATCACGCTACGACCAAAAGGTGCAGGGCAGTAACCAAAGACGTAACTTAATGTAGGTAACAAGACTACGCGGACGAAGACGTGAGCAGAAACTAGTAATATTATAAAGAGGAAAGATTGTTTTGTTTGTTTGTAACGAATAGGCTCCGAAACTACTGGACCGATTTCAACCATTTTTTCATCAATAGATAGCTACATTATTCCTGAGTAACATAGGCTATATAACATCACGCTACGACCCACGGGAACGGAGCAGTAACAAAGGTTAGGCAGAGGTGTACCAATGTACACACACAGTTCGCCGGTAAGTTTAGGTCCCATGCAATAGGGGGCGACCCTGTTGCCATTAATCGGGCACAAATCCTAACTCCGAGCCGCTACTGAGAATTTCATAGAAAAACCCAATAACACTTTGCTCGACCTGGGAATCGAACCCAAGACCTCTAGCGTAACAGTCGCGCTTAGGACCACTAGGCTAACGAGGCAGTGTAAAATTAGAAATTAATTCATGTTACTAATTGGGCACTTCAAAGTCAAGGTCAAGGTGAACTCGAATCATTTATTACGCACGAAAACATAGTGCTTTCTAGGACTTGTGCACACCACAGTTTTAAAACGCGCCGTTGACGCTCGTTTGTAGCGATACACACGCGATACGCACGCGATTCAGACAAACACAAACTGCAATATAGAAAAATAAACGCGCTGTCGACGCGCGTCCCTAAAACGCGGGGTCATTGTGGATTTTCAAGTTCAGTTAGGACACCCAAAAACTAGGTTACGTAAAAAAAATAAAAATGTTGTGAGATGGCGTAAACAATGCACATTTATTTATTTATTAAAGCTTTATGCACAACTAGCTGTTGCCCGCAACTTCGTCCGCGTTTCCGTCGTTTCTTGTAAAAAAAAAGTAGCCTATGTCCTACCTCACGGTTCAGTGGTTTTGATGTAACAGACAGATTAACTTTCATATTTTAGTAGGGAAATATAATATGTCAATCTATTTCTATGATTCTTTTTAATGGAATAGTTAAAACTTTTTTAATTAGGGATGACTGAGAGTGTTATAAACGTAAGAGTAGACAAATATAATCAGAAAGCTTCGCACTGCTAAGCTATCGGGACTTACACGTGATATTGTGAGTCAACCATAAAAGATAGACATATGCTGTCGTGGGATATTTTTTATATAATTTTAAGGGGAACATTTCTGTCATACATGATTTCTGTGTAGCTTTAACCATTAAGGTTGCACACGCGACGGAAGCTTAAAAAATGGAGTAACTTCTCCCGTTTTCTCAACATTTCCCTTCACTGCTCTGCTCCTATTGATTGTAGCGTGATGAAAAGTATACTATAACCAACTCAGAAGTATGAAAAATAATTTTACCAAGTTTCGTTAAAATCCGTCGAGTAGTTTTTGTTTCTATAACGGTTATACAGACAGACAGACAAAATTTTTACTGATTGCATTTTTGGCATCAGTATCGATCCCTAATCACCCCCTGATAGTTATTTTGGAAATATATTTCATGTACAGAATTCTGTACATGAAATAGAGGTCAATTGACCTCTCTACAGATTTATTATAAGTATATGCACAATGTAAAATAAAATACACCGTACAAAGGCGGACTTAATGCCTTAGGCATTTTCTACCAGTCTACCTTAGGGTGATGCAGAGACAAAATATAGTAGGTGCAAGGAAGACGCATTGAATATTTCCAAGAATAAAATATAATTATACATACATACAAACAATATACAGGGTTATTTGTAAAACAATGACAACCTCTCAGGACTATGTTACTAACATCATAATCAACAACTTTTGTTCTATGACATTTAAAAATTTATCATATTTTAGTTCATCAGTTTTTCATACAAAAATAAAAACATTTAAATTGAACGCTATGGCTTTCGTTTGCTTCGCATAGACTTCGTAACATTTAGATGTTACGAAGTCTATGCGAAGCAAACGAAAGCCATAGTGAAATAGCGAGGGGAGCGGGGTTAGGGCGGCGGGGGTGTTTGTACTTGACCTATTTACAATTTTACGGAAATCCTTCAGTCGGTCATTCGCTTCAATGCGCTTGCGTTGCTTGATTCTGTAAAAAATTATAGAACAAAAGTTGTTGTTTATGATGATAGTAATACAGTCCTGCAAGGTTGTCATTGTTTTACAAATAACCCTGTATACAAAGTAGAGAGAGATCAAAATACATAGGTGGAGAAATATAACAAACTAATTGTGAGACGAGTCTGCCAACTTCATATGCAAGTGTTCGCGAGCTTTTATCTTGAATGTGAACGGACTGGTGGCCATCCTGATATTCTGAGGAAGCGCATTCCAAAGAAAAATCGCCTGGACCAGAAATGAAGATTTAAGAAAACCAGTACGGTGAGAAGGACATCGTAGAAGACGATTATTGGAGGAACGAAGATTTTTACTGTGCGCGTAGCACGAGTATTGAAAGTGAGAAGTCAGATAAGAAGGAGAACTCGGTTTGTCTAAAAGGGAAAATAAGGTTGTCAATTTATGCGATAGCAGTAATCGGGGTTGATTCGTTGTAATTTTTTGTCTGTTATCAACTAAATACTAATACCACTAATACAATAAAGCTGAACATCTTTTTGTTTGTTTATTTAAATGCGCTGATCTCTGCAACTTACTTAGGTACTCCCTGACCTTATTGGTGAGGTTCTTCGGAAAGGTCGGGTGCGCAGTACTCGTAACCGGCGTGCTTGTACGACCTGATGTATGAACGTGGACGAGGCGAAAGGAGTATGTAAGGATCGTAGCAGGTGGCGTTCTGTGGTTTCTGCCTAGCCCCATAGGAAAAAGGCGTGAGTTTATGTTTGTATTCATGTGTGTAATCTCTGAAACTAACAGTCGGGTTGGACAAAATATTTTTGTATGTTTTTTATTATTATTTTATAAACACTAGCTGTTGACCACGACTTCGTTCGCGTGGGTTATTTCACCCCGCGTTAAGTTACGTCTTTGGTTACTGCTCCGCTTCTGTGGGCTGTAGCGTGATGGTATATAGCCTATGACACTCACAAATAACGTGGCTTTCTATGTGTTAAAGAATTTTTTAAAAATCGGTTCAGTAGATCCAGAGATTACCCCCTACAACCTCACAAACGTTACCTCTTTATAATATTAGTATACATCACGCTACGACCGACGGGAGCGGAGCAGTAACCAAAGACGTAACTGAGCGCGGGTGAAACCGCGGGGTATCAGCTAGTTAAAAACACATACCATTACGCCTGTATTCCCCGAAGGGTTAGGCAGAGGTGTAACAATGTACACCCACAGTTCGCCGGTATGTTTAGGTCCCATGTAAAAGGGGGCGAGCCAATTGCCATTAACCGGGCACAAATCCTAACTCCGAGCTGCTACTGAGAAATTCACTAACTAAATTCATTAACTAGCTAGTTAAATTGGAATTAATATACATAGTTTTGTCAGACTCCTACTGACGAAAAACCACGCCCACTTGCGCCGAGGGTCCCGGGAACGTACGAGGAGCCGGCAAACACCAAGGTTGACATACAAGAAGCCATTTTGAAAAACACAACTTTATTTGACAGAACAAGACAAGAGAAACGTTATTTAAAAAACAATAATATAATCTACAAAAAAAAAAAAAACAATAATAATACATTTTTATCACAAACATAATATTTTCAAATACACACACGAGCTGTTTCGGGCTTTAAAACTGTAAAATAAAGTCCAAAATCGCGTGACTCAGTTCGAGGCGTGAAATATTATGCTGTTTACGCGTAGTTCTGCCTACCGACCTTGAGATAATGTGTTTACAAAAGAATCGTGTAGATATATGTACTCTGCCGCAGGGACTTAAAATTTAAAATCACCTTCATTAAGGTTACAGAATACATTAATTAATAATATATTCATTAATATTACATGGGACCTAAATATACCGGCGAACTGTGGGTGTACATTGTTACACCTCTGCCTAACCCTTCGGGGAATACAGGCGTGATGGTATATATATATATTTTTTTTTTTTAAGGTTACAGAATAATAAGTGATACATGTTGAATTGGGAACTGGACTGCCTCGTTCGTCCCGTGGTCGCAAGCACGACTGATGAGCGTAGGGTCCAGGTTTCGGCAGGGTCGGGCAAAGTGTGATTGGGTTTTTCCATTAGAATTTGCTCAGAAGCAGCCCGGAGTTTGGAAGTTGGTGGTGTGACACCCCCGTGCCTCGGAAAGCACGTAAAGCCGTTGGTCCCGGCTGTCATTCGTAGATCTTTGACAGTCGTTACGGATAGTCAGAAGCCAGGCAGTCTGACAACCAGTCTAACCAAGAGGTATCGTGTTGCCTAGTAACTGGGTTCTGGAGGTCAGATAGGCAGTCGCTCCATGTAAAACACTGGTACTTAGCTGTGTCCGGTTAGACTGGAAGCCGACCCCAACATAGTTGGGAAAAGGCTAAGCAGATGATGATGACATATTGGATCGGTAACAGAATCAAAAATGTAACACTTAAAAATCTGTTTTTAACGTGTTAACCCAAAATACTTACAAAAGTGTAACCGTAAACAACTGTTTTAAAAACACTTATTTCGGTTACAGTTTCAGTCCCTGCCTAATGCTGTACTAAAACTGATCATTTCAGTTACATTTATAAAAGGTTACAGTTAGATTCGGTAACATTATGGTATCCGTAACATTAAAAAGTGTTTTTTAGTTAATACAGTCAAACGGGGTGAATAGGGACGCAGGGGCGAATCGAGACGAAATTTTAAAAAGGATTTTTACTTGGAAATAATATAGTTTGTTACCAGCAAGGACGTTAAAATCTTAAATTGTAATTTAGTTAAAACAGAAGAGATCTCTTTGGTAACAAACTATATTATTTCAAAGTAAAAATCCCTTTTAAAATTTCGTCCCGATGCACCCCTGCGTCCCTATTCACCCCGTTTGACGGTACTGTTTTAAAAACACTTATTTCGGTTACAGTTTGAGTCCCTGCTCTGCCTTCTTATTTACCGTCCGACAAAATATATTTGTATTTTTTTTTTTTAAAAACGTTGCCCCACACTAGGAATTTCTCCTGTATCGTGGGGCGTTTACAAACATATAAACCACATACACAAACAGCCAGACCCGGAACAACTATCTGTATGTCATACAAATATTTGTTCCGTGCGGGAATCGAACCCGCGACACGCAGCACAGCAGTCGACCGCTTGGCCACTGCGCCAACCGTGTCGTCAAACACGTGTCACGTGTGTCGTGTCGTATTTAGTGTATAGTGGCCGTTGAGTGTCATGAAAACAAATGTCAAGTTCATTTTTAGGCTCGTTCCTGGGTTTTTTGGGGCGCCGACGCTGCACGCGGCGTCCGACTGACGGACCAATCGTGTGCAGCGTCCGTAACCCAACATACCATCACGCCTGTATTCCCCGAAAGATTAGGCAGAGGTGTACCAATGTAAACTCACAGTTTGCCGGTATATTAGGTCCCATGTAATAGGGGGCGAGCCTATTGCCATTAACCGGTCACAGATCCTAACTCCGAGCTGGTACTGCGAATTTCTTAAAACAAACACTCGTGTGCTTTAGAAGTTTTACTTCAGTCGTGTCACTTGACATGTCACTCGAGGAAGAGAGAAAGAAAATGAGCGCGCGCACTGCTCTCTCTTACTCCTACAGTAATATAAGAAACGTAACTCTCTCTCTTTCTATCTTCACTTACTTATATCTATCTCCCTCTCAACTTCCGTTCCCCTGATCACACTCATTTCCGTAACGCTCTGATCACGCATTCACTAGCTTACTCCCCAAGTCAAGCGTGCGTAAATAATTTTTACTTAAAAAAACCCAGTATGCTTAATAACACTTTTTGCTCGACCTGGAAATCGAACCCAAGACCTCTAGCGTAGCAGTCGCGCTTAGGACCACTAGGCTAAGAAGGCAGGCCACTGTATTGAAGATTAAATACAAAAAAATGACGTGGATTAAACGAGGATGTAGTGACAAAGGTAGAAAAGAGTATGCTTAGATGGTTCGGTCATGTTGAGAGGATGAGTGAAAGGCGACTAACAAAAGGGATTTATATGGCAGATGTGAGTGGCAACGCCGGGAGAGGACGCCCTAGAAAAACCTACCCTGGCCTCAATGGTGAGGTCTTCAGAAAGGTCGGGCCCGCAGTACTCGTAACCGGCGTGCTTGTATAACCAGATGTATGAACGTGGACGAGGCGAAAGAAGTATGAAAGGATCGTGTCATGTGGTGTTCTGTGGTGCCTGACTACCCCTATGAGGAAAAAGGCGTGAGTTTATGTATGTATGTATGGAAAAAAAAAGTGACTCACAACAATCTCCTCAGGTTCAGCTTCGACAATTATCTGTTTGAACTCGACATCGCCGTTGGTGATGGCTTCAGAGTCGTAGTTCGGATCATTGGCGTCCTCCACGTATTCCTCGAGCAGTTCCGACCCAGGAGCGCCCCACACTCCCTTGCCACCGGCGCCACCTGGTTGCAGAGAAGATTATAAAGAAGCCGCAAAAAAAAAACATGTCTGTTGTATGGGAGCCCCCCTTAAATATTTGTTTTATTTTACCTAATTTAATTATTTATATTTAAATAGAATATATTATTAAATATTCTGTGAATATTCCAAGCGTCTACCTGTTCCCGTTATCAATATCGAGCAAAAAAAATACGTTTGTTGCATGGGAGCCCCCATCAATATTTATTTTATTCCGATTTTTAGTATTTGTTGTTAAAGCGACAACAGAAATACATCATCAGTGAAAATTTCAATAGTTTAACTATCAAGGTTCATGAGATACAGCCTGGTGACTGACGGACAGCGGAGTCTTAGTAATAGTGTCCCGTTTTACCCTTTGGGTACGGAACCCTAAAAACATAGTCTAGTCTACTGGTCAGGAAGTTATAAAAATAAGAATTTTGTAGATGGGATATGAAAAGTCCAATAACACTGCCCGACCTAAGAATCGAACCCACGATCCATACAGACATTAATGGAGAAAAACATAATGAGGAAACCTGTATTTTTCTATTTCTATACCTACTAAAAATACAAAGATAAAGACTTTATTTTGAATGTTTGTTAGAACACGCTAATCTTCAGAACTCCCAGACGGATTGAATTTTTTTTTATATGATAGCCCGATTTATATGGAATAGCATAGGCTATATAACATCACGCTACGACATCCGAGAGCGGAGCAGTAACCAAAGACGTAACACGGTTAAAAAAACCACGCAGAAGAGGTCGAAACAGAAGCTAGAAGGGGTCCGAAACTTTTTGTATGGAGCCTGGCATATCGACCCACATACATTTCGACATAACATACCATCACGCCTGTATTCCCCGAAGGGTTACGGAGAGGTGTACCAATGTACACCTACAGTACGCCGGTATGTTCAGGTCCCATGTAATAGGGGGCGAGCCTATTGCCATTAACCGGGCACAAATCCTAACTCCGAGCTGCTACTGAGAATTTCACAGAAAAACCCAATAACACTTTTGGTTCGACCTGGGAATCGAACCCAAGACCTCTAGCGTAGCAGTCGCGCTTAGGACCACTAGGCTACCGAGGCAGTTACATACATATACAAGTTGAATATTTTCGAAATCGCGTCACACAATGAAATTGATATTTATGGGTAGAGGACACATAGACAAATAAAAAATGACAAGTAACAGGGTACCCCAAAGTGTCACGTCACCGATATACATATTTGATGGTTAGATCGACATCTGAGAATAGTAGTCGTAATTTTTTTGTTAGTTTTATCGAATAGGCTCCAAAACTACTGGACTAATTTTAACCATTTTTTTACCAATAGCTACATTACTCCTGTCTCTCGTTACCCTAGTGGTCTTTAGCGCACTATGGGGTTTTCTGTGAAATCCTCAGTAGCAGCTCGGAGTTAGGATTTGTGCCCGGTTAATTGCAATAGGCTCGCCCCCTATTACATGGAACCTAAACATACCGGCGAACTGAAATCGTTTTGGCGTGTAGTAGTCGCCACGAGACGTGAGCAAAAATGTCAAGTTAATTTTCGGGTTTCCGGGTTCATTTCTGGGTATTTCGGGTCGCCAACGCTGCACGCGATTGGTCCGTCAGTTGGACCGATCGCGTGGAGCGTTTGCGCCCCAAAAAATACCCAAAAACCGAAAAAGTAACTTCACATCTGTGGTCACGACTCCTGGTAACTAATATACAAGGACAATAAATAAAATTTTACTGATTACTCGTCTTAAACGTCACGATTGTGTCCAAATAATCGGTCCCAGGTTGATTGTTATTATTATATTTTTGTGTTGGATAGTCCATTTATCGAGGAAAGCTATAGCCTATATAACATCACGCTACGACACACGGGAGCGGAGCAGTAACCAAAGACGTAACGCGGGTAAAAACAAACCACGCGGGCGAAGTCGCGGGCAGAATCTAGTATTAATTAATATAGATTGATAAGTATATTTGAGAGTATCAATCATATCAATAACACTCTCAAATATTTAACTCCATTGAAAAAATAAAACCTTGAATTATACATTAAGGTTGTAAATAGTTATCTGAGAGATAAGGATTAGATAATATTGTTATTGTAAATGTTCTAAGTGAATAAAAACACTTCTTATTTTTATCTTTTTATCTATTACTAGCAAAAATCTCGTGGCGCGGCGTCACCCGCATTTATTTATTTATTTATTAAACTTTATGCACATAATGTAATAAAATACACTGTACAAAGGCGGACTTAATGCCTTAGGCATTTTTTACCAGTTTACCTTAGGGCGATGCAGACAAAACATGGTAGGTGCAAAGAACAGAAAATAACATACCATCACGCCTCGTTCGCCTAGTGGTCCTCAGCGCGACTGCTATGCTAGGTCTTGGGTTCGCTTCCCAGGTCGAGCAAAAAATGTTAATGGGTTTTCTATGAAATTCTCAGTAGCAGCTCGGAGTTAGGATTTGTGTCCAGTTAATGGCAATAGGCGCGCCCCCTATTACATGGGACCTAAACATACCGGCGAACTGTGGGTGTACATTGGTACACCTGCCTAGCCCTTCGGGGGATACAGGCGTGATGGTATGTTTTATTATAAAGAGGAAAGACTTTTTTGTTTGTTTATTTGTCACGAAAAAGCTCCAAAACTACTGGACCGATTTTAACCATATTTTCACCACTAAATAGCTACATTATCCCTGAGTAACATAGGCTATATAACATAACGCTACGACACACGGGAGCGGAGCAGTAACGAAAGACGTAACTTAAGGCGGGTGAAATAAGGAACGCAGACGAAGTCGCGGGTAGGTGGCTAGTTTTTATTAATTAAGTATTACATTACTTTAACCAAAGCAGATAAAGTTAAGAATAAACTTGTTTTTCTAGTAATTTGTTAATATGACCACAAATAAATGAGAAGATAACACTGTCCAGCTCTGTAGTTAATCATAATTTTACTTTTAAAATGATTAATACATCATCATCTGCTTAGCCTTTTCCCAACTATGTTGGGGTCGGCTCCCAGTCTAACCGGATACAGCTGAGTACCAGTGTTTTACATGGAGCGACTGCCTATCTGACGTCCACAACCCTGTTACCGGGCAACACGATACCTTGGTAAGACTAGTTGTCAGACTTCTCGGCTTCTGCCTATCTGTTAGGACTGTCAAAGATCTACGAACGACATCCGGGACCAACGGCTTTACATGCTTTCCGAGGATTATGAAGTCGCACAGAATGTAACACACTAAATCAATGTTATTTTTTTCCAGTGTTCCTCGCAATGGATTACTTGCGTACTGGCTTGTCAAGCATCTTAGAATGACAGCCAGTATTAACGGCTTGCCCGGTAAATAATACCAGCCTACTATTGTTCCACAGCAGGATAAAAAGCTCTTCTCATACAGTGGATGGACAAGCATTGATTTCCATTCTAGCTCCAGGTGGATTTGTGACTCTAGACTTATATGAATGCTTGACTTTTGGCCATGACTTCCTTTATTCTATTTTTTGTCTTACACATCTCGTAATTGACTAATAAAAAAAAGTAAACACTAGAGGACAGGGATAATGCGACTTCCTATTAGCAAAATAATTTTCAGAATCAGGCCAGTTTTTCTGGAGATCAGTTTGTTCAAACAAACAAACTGTTTAGCTTTATAATATGAATACACCAATACAATAAAGCTGAAGTTATTTTGTATGTTTGTGTTAATACGCTAACCTCTAGAACTGACAGTTTGATTGGAAAGATCTTTTTTTGTAGCCAGGCAGGCTCATGAGGAATAGAATAGGCTATATGATATCACTCTACGACACATGGGAGCGGAGCAGTAACCAAAGAGGTAACATAATAATTTTGTATTTTTACCTTTCTCTACTCTGTATATTTTGTTTGTATGTATGTATATTATTATATTTGATTCCTGGAAATTTCTGTTCCTTGCACCTACTATGTTTTGTCTCTGCATCGCCCTAAGGTAGACTGGTAGAACATGTCAAAGTTATTAAGTCCGCCTTTGTGTAGTGTATTACTTACATTATGTGCAAAAAGTTTTAAGAAATAAATAATGTGGGTGGAAAAAAGACCAAGCACATGAAGTCGCAGGCAGCAACTAGTCTATTTACACTAATCTTATAAAGAGGAAACATTTATTTTGTCTGTTTATTTGTACTGAGTAAACTCCGAAACTACTGGACCGATTTTAATCAATTTGTCAGCAATAGATAGTTACATTATTTTTGAGTGACACAGGCTATATGACATCACGCCGCGACTCACGAGAGCGGAGCAGTATCCCAAGACGTATAATAACAAAAATTTGGAATTAATAATAAAAATTAACAATTTGTAATTGGCCAATGACCGTTTTTCGTATAAAGTAAATACTTAAATAATTTAATTACCTGGGGCAGAAAAAAACCACGCGCAGTCGCGGGCAGCAATTAGTTACGAATATAAGTTAAGGTTTCCTCATATTGTTTTGTTTGCCCAGTAGTGGGATTAAAATACAAGTAACAAAAAGTTTTGTTACCAGTTAGGTAGCTACATGAAACAACAATCAGACATTAATCAATGAAAAATCTCTGATTGCAGTGTATGCTTACGATAGGAATTCTTGACAGGGCTTTCATGTAATAAGAGCTCATGTTTCTTTGTTTAATTGCTAATGGTATAGCAAAAAATAATAAAAATGATAAGCGTTTATTGTTAACCTAATTTCAATAAACATGACAACCTCTCAACCTGTGCCTAACAATTCGGAAATTAAAAAAAAAAGTGTGATACATTATGATTCCCACACCGATTTGACAGAAAAACAATAACAACAAACTAATCGTATTTATTTATTACGCTCGCCACTATGTCTGCCTACTTCAACCAGTCATCTAATATGTTTATAATTAACCGCGTGGCGCCGAACGACGCGTCTAAAAATAGCCTTGATATGCGAAAGTTGTTTATATCATACATTGCGTAATATCTCCCCGTCACAGCAGCGTGGCATGCGCCCCGCAGTTCAATAACAAACATTTAGGTAATAATAGGTAACTGCGCAAAAAGCTTCTGCGTTTGCGTGACCTTCAAAACGATAGCCCGGATGCCCTATATACGGAGAGGTATTACGTGATACGCCGTAGTAAACATTTACATGAAAAAAATAGGTACCCCCCGAATGCTCCTCTATTCATAGTGTTGCGTTTCTAGAACATTCAAAACAACCGGTCGCGATTATTTGGGTTGGAAGTAATGTAAATAGAAGGCGTGGTGTCGCCTACCTTTCTTTGGCAGCCCTCGTCCATGGCCGTTGCGCGGCCTGCGACTATTCTTCCAGCTTCGATATTTGGGTAACGGCGTCACAGCCGACGCCGTCGCGTTTGCCGGCCCCTCCTTGCTATTAGAGCGCCAATACTTCTTATTTTTGCGTCGCAGACGCTCCGAATGGGAGGTGGCTGCGTCTCCGGCACCTTCGTCGACAACCGGCTTTTCGTTATTGCCTACCGCCACGTTTTCAGAATCGGAAGCGAAACGCTCGACTTCCATTGCGGCGGCGGAACAAAGCTTTATTTATACAAATCGAAGTTTAAAACCTACAAATAACTTGAAATAGAATCTAATGGGACTCGCACAAAATATGTGGGTCACGTTTATTTTGTTTTTATGAACGATAAACAATGGCTCGCACGACGCACGTATTTGTTTTGGGAGCACACCAACGTGAAGTTAGTTAAATAACATGGCGGACGATACCGATTTTTTCTTTGACTGTTGTGACGTGGACTCTAGTCTTTTGTCAGAGCTGGTTGTATATTTTGTTAAAATGGTTCTGTCGAACCCAAGAAGAATTTTTGTAAGCTTAGCTTTTTTCTAGCTATATTTGGTAAGCATTAATTTAGTCTAAAATTCTAGATTCTAATATTTTACATAAATTGGCCGAGATAACCTTTGCCGTTTTTTTTTGGTTGTCAGACTCAGTTTTCTGACCAGCCGTAACGAAAATGTTTTTTTTTAGGTTTCTCATCAGTGGACAAGTTAGAAGAGCCGTCGATCGGTTCTTGATACGGTTATTTGTTTTTCAGTAGGTTTCTCGGTTGTTGTCACGATAAGAGATTATTGGTACGCTTTTGTCTGACCAAAGGTTTTTAAGACAAGTATTGAAATATTGAAATTGACATCAAATGGTTTAATCGAACATCTTTAGTTATTCACCAATTCAGGGTCCCGAAACGACACGTTAAACACAACACACTACTTGTTAACCCGTAAATGTCTGACAAAACTAATAAAAAGTAGTGTAACGATCAAACTAAAACTGAATAAAAGACTCAATCCATTTGACCGTCTCGGGGATGCTTAATTTGACACTTTCACAGTTTCTGTCATCATATTTTGTATAAAAATCTGTCACATTTTTATTGCAAATTGATTGTTGCTGTAAATGTTGTAATGTTTTGTTGTCGTCTTTGTCGTTGATTGTCACTAATAAGTAATAATACGTTTGTATTGATTGAGAGTCGTTCTTCAGTTTAATTAAGGTAATTTTATTGAACAGAGCCGCGGTATCGGAGTCTTACTGGAATTCACGAAATTAAAAAGATGGATATTGAAGTAGTGGCCGCGGCTGCTCTGTACTTGGGTACCACTTATTATAAATACTATCTATCTGTTTACCGGCATCACACGACTGCTAAGAGGAGGCTTCGAAGAAGGCGTTGCTGGATGCAATCTATACATCATGAAAGAACACGGTAAAACAAGAAAAAATCAATTTTTTTTAGCACGTTCAATAATTTACACCTATCATGTTACCTCTTCACCACCTTTGGTAGATTGGTAAAGAATGCTTAAGGCCCTAAGGAATTAAATCCGCCTTTGTCCTTCTTTTGTACATATATGAAACTAGCTTACGCTCGCGTGACTAATTTCACCCGTGCTACGTCTTTAGTTACTGCTCTGCTCCCTTAGGTCGTAGCGTGCTGTTATATAGCCTTTGTTACTCCGGAATAATATAGCTATACATTAGTGTAAAAATGGTTAGTGTCTCTAGTAGATTCGGAGACCATTTGGTACAAACAAGAAAAAATGTTTCCTCTGTGTAACATTAGTATAGATAGAAATGATTGAATTGGTGAAGAAAAACATCATAAGGATACCTGGAGTTTTAATGAACTTACAACTAACTTATTTTATAGACTTATTAGCGACCCGCCCCGGCTTCGCACGGGTGCAATCCTGATGTTATTATACATATAAACCGTCCTTTTCAATCACTCTATCTATTGAAAAAAAACCGCATCAAAATCTGTTGCGTATTTTCGAAGATTTAAGCATACATAGGGATATAGGGACAGATAAAGCGACTTTGTTTTGTACTATGTAGTGATACAAGTCTGTAATCAATCACCAATTTGCCTTAAGCAAGCGTGGTGATCAATGCTCTTGCCTTCTCTGTATGAGAAGAGGCCTCTGCCCTGCTTTGGCTGGTATTATTATTATTGATAAAATTAAGAATACAGAATAAAGATCCCAATGTGGTTTGCTTAACTAGTTTTGTTAATTTTGATTTCAGAACAAGCCTTGATAACCGTTTAGTTGAGCTTCAAACGGAGTTGACTGGAGAGTACTTTGTTCACATGTCAGCAAGTGACTTTGAGTATATACTGCAGAAAATATCCCCCATTATCAAGAAGCAGGACACTCATTGGAGGGACTCAATACCGGCTAAGATACGGTTAGCAGTAACTCTGAGGTACCTTGCAACGGGAGATAGCTATACAACTCTACATCGTTTCTTCAAGATTTCTAGTTCATTGGTGTCGCGAATTATACCAGAAGTCTGTAAGGCTTTTAATGACGTTTTTAAACAGTTGATAACGGTGAGTAGTTTGTTCATACATTTTATTTTATCTCCTTTCTCGGTACTTAAGCCCACCTGATGTTAAATGGTCACCGCTGCCTATCAATTGAATGCCAAAGTCCTACCAGATATATTGCCATTCCAAAAAACAAAGTTGAAATGTCTCATCTGTTTGTGGTGATACCGAATATGCTTCACACCAGAGTAGTAGTAATTCCCAGGACAAGCTCTTGCATTTTGAAATAGTTACTATACATGAACTGCCTCGTTGGCCTAGTGGTTCTAAGCGCGACTGCTACGCTAGAGGTCTTGGGTTCGATTCCCAGGTCGAGCAAAAAGTGTTATTGGGTTTTTCTATGAAATTCTCAGTAGCAGCTCGGAGTTAGGATTTGTGCCCGGTTAATGGCAATAGGCTCGCCCCCTATTACGTGGCACCTTAAACATACCGGCGAACTGTGGGTGTACATTGTTACACCTCTGCCTAACCCTTCGGGGAATATAGGCGTGATGGTACATGAAGAGATTAATCTTGTCCTCACGTTAACACGCAGTTTTTGGACCACTCCATGTATCTGGATGATGGAAATAGATACATCGAAACTTTTATTATATTTTGAACAGACTTAAAAAACGAGGAGTTTATCAATTCGTATGTTTATATTTTTTTTATGTATGTTCGGGCATAACTCTTCCGTATACAGACGGATTTGCAAAATTCTTTTTTTTGTACGAAAGGGGTTTATTCCGAAATGGTCCCATGTTTTTATACAGGGTTATTTGTAAAACAATGACAACCTCTCAGGACTATGTTACTAACATCATAATCAACAACTTTTGTTCTATGACATTTAAATTTTTTTTCATATTTTAGTTCATCAGATTATCATACAAAAATAAAAACATTTAAATTGAACGCTCTAAATGTTACGAAGTCTATGCGAAGCAAACGAAAGCGATAGTAAAATAGCGAGGGGAGCGGGGTTAGGGCGGCGGGGGTGTTTGTACTTGACCTATTTACAATTTTACGGAAATCCTTCAGTCAGTCACTTGGATGCGCTTGCGTTGCTTGATTCTGTAAAAAAATATAGAACAAAAGTTGTTGTTTATGATGATAGTAATACAGTCCTGCAAGGTTGTCATTGTTTTACAAATAACCCTGTATAGATCTGATGGTAGATTCCGGAGACAGACAATGGAACTCTTCAAAAATTACAGCAAATCAACTGCGATTGCTGCCAAAAATACTGCTGCTAAATATGCATTGTTATTTGATAGATCATCATCATGGATTTAGATAACAGGAAGTTGATACTAAAAAAAAACAATCGCCTTCATAAACTCCAAACTGAAAAATAACTTTAGCTTTGGAAGTCCGTGGCAATACAAAACAACAAACAGAACCAAAGCCGCCGACTTCCTTTTTATTTTGTAAAACAGTTTTTATACAGATATGATTTGCTGCAGACGGACTGCCCCGCTGGTCTCGTGATCACAAGCGTGACTGTTGAGCGTAGGGTTCGATTCCCAGGTCGGGCAAAAAGTGCTATTGGGTTTTTCCAATAGGATTTGCTCAGTAGCAGCCCGGAGTTTGGAAGCTGGTGGTGTGACACCCCCGTGCCTCGGAAAGCACGTAAAGTGGCTCCCGGCTTTCATTCGTAGATCTTTGACAGTTGTTATGGATAGTCAGAAGCCAGGAAATCTGACAACCAGTCTTATCAAGAGGTATCGTGTTGCTCAGTAACTGAGTCGTAGAGGTCAGATAGGCAGTCGCTCCATGTAAAACACTGGTACTCAGCTGCATCCGGTTAGACTGGGAGCCGACCCCAACATAGTTGGGAAAAGGCTAAGCAGATGATGATGATGAATTTTTATACAGATTTGTAAAAAAAAAACTGAAAGAAAAATCTAAATTGCACTAATGACAATGCCAGCTTCTATAGAAATATTGACACTCCACATACCATCACGCCTATATTCCCCGAAGGGTTAGGCAGAGGTGTAACAACGTACACCCACAGTTCGCCGGTATGTTTAGGTCCCATGTAATAGGGGGCGAGCCTATTGCCACTAACCGGGCACAAATCCTAATTCCGAGCTGCTACTGAGAATTTCATAGAAAAACCCAATAACACTGCTCGCCCTGGGAATCGAACCCAAGACCTCTAGCGTAGCAGTCGCGCTTAGGACCACTACGCCAACGAGGCAGTTTGATTGACACTCCTTACATCCAAAATTGTTATGCCTCTAATTACAACAGTAATTAAACAAATCCATTTTTTCAGACACCATCAAGTCCCGAAGAATGGCTGGAAAAAACCAAAGGATTTGATTTCCCTCACTGCGTTGGTGCACTCGATGGGAAACATGTCTCCATCTGGGCACCGTCACACACCAGCCCTGAAGATATGAACTACCAAGGAAGCTTTAGCATAGTGCTCCTGACTTTAGTGGACAGCGATTACAGTTTCATGTACGCTGATGTTACACAAAGCCAGAATACTGATTACAAAGTGTTCAGTGAGAGTGATTTGTGGCTGAATTTGAACACGGACAATTTAAATCTACCACCATACTCCCCGTTGCCTGGTGATCATGACAATATGCCTTACATCTTTGTGTCTGATGGAGTTTTCCCATTGGAAAGACACATCATGACACCATTCCCTGGACACAACGTCTCCAGCACCACCGAGAGTGTTTACAATCAATTACTCTCCCAATCTCACTCTGTAGTTGATAACGCCTTCGGTGTTCTCTCAGCCGTTTTCAAAGTTCTACTCAAACCTATTATTTTGGAGCCAGCCAAATCTGCTGCTGTCATACGGAGTTGCTTACTTTTACATAATTTTATGATTAAAAGTGATTCGTCAAGAGATATTTATTGTCCCCCGGGTTCAGTTGACACCTACGTTGATGGGGAGTTAGTCACTCAGGGTTCTTGGAGGCATAAGAATCAGGATTATTTCTTGCCACTGCAAACAATGCCTGGGAAAGTGGAAGGAGATGGCATTCAAATAAGGCTAAATTTCCTGGATTACATTAGGAGGCATGCGCTCATAATTAATTGATCTGGGTCCTTATTGCTTGGGGATTGGTAATGAGTTAAAATGAGATTTCTACAGAGGTTTGACACAAAAAGCCTTAAGAGATACCGTCAAAATGTAAATAGGTATCTCACGTAGTATGAAACAAAGTCGCTTCCCGCCGTATGTCTCTCTGTACGCTTAGATCTTTTAAACTGCGCAATGGATTTTAATGTGGTTTTCATCAATAGATAGAGTCACTTAAGGGGAGGTTTACGGGAGTGGAGCAGTAACTAAAAACGCAACGGAACGCGGGTGACACCGCGGGGTCTACACAAGCTACATGGTCTAAGAGAAGAGGTAGACCAAAGAAAAAGTATTTTTACGTGAGGTTGTCGAACGGCTTGTATTAGAGAATAGAAGAAAGATGGACCTCTGATAACTTCGGATTTAAAACAAGGGAATGATAACGATGGTAGGAAGGCGCCTCGCCATATAATACTGTAAGGGTATAAGAACCTCTAGAAAGTGGTATTGCGAACCTATATTTAGATTTGAGCCTCTGAAGGATGAAGATGTTACTTTTGATACTGGTGGTAGCCGGTAGTCCACGTAGACAATAATTATATTATTTTCATTTATTAGGCTTTGTAATTTCCCCTCTAGAGGACGAGCCTAAAATGTAAGCCAAGTCATGGGTGTAAAAATCTGTAGCTTGGTAACGTCGTTTTGTGTAAGCACATTATAAAAAAAAAAAAACGATCAAAATTTCATAAATTAAAACTATTGTTTTTTGCGAAAAGAAAGTTCTATTTTTTTTAATTAAAAATATGTAATATAGATGTTTTTATTTAATTTACCCAAAATTGTATTGTATAATCTCGGAAAATTAAAGAATTAAACGTATCTACGTACGTCACATCCGCACGTCGCGATGACTCATGTGTCAGTGTCATGTCATTCATGTCAAATTATTGTCAATCGCCGCGTCGGCTTTACTTTGTTTACCAAGTTTTTAAATCATGGAAAAACATAAAGAAAATTTATTTTTAGAAAAGTTTAGTTTATTAAACTCTCAAGAGAACACTGAAGATATCAAATGGTCATTGAGTTCATCTAGTGATTATGAAAATACATCGTACAACGACAAGTTTTGCACCAATAGTAAAACTCTTAGCAGGAAACGAAAACGTAAGAAAAAAACGCTTAAAAACATATCTAACTTGGATATTATGGTCATAGATGCTTCCAAGGATCATAAAAGAGATGATTACAGAGAGAAATCGCCGATTTTAGTAACGAAAAGTGTGATTCCAACATCACCTATACTAACTTCATCAAGACTCCCGCCAAACAAACGCACCTCCACCTCACCTATATTATCTATGTCTGTAAGAAGCTTGCAGCAAAAAAGTCCTATTCTAATATCGAAAAATGTGTCTCCTAAACATACAAGTATGGTGAGGAAAAAACTTGCTTACAATAATCAAAAGAAATCAAGTGAAAACTTTGAAAATACAGGAAAAATATTTAATTTAAATTGTAAAACATTAGATAGAGGCAAGGATAGCGAATCAAAAGTTGATATATCAATTATAAAAAAAGAAATTGAATCAAACAATCCTAGCTTTGAAGGTGACAAATCATATTTAATAATAAAATCAGATGAAAGTGGATCTTCTTCGAAAGAAAAAGTAAAACCGATGAACAATGTAAAGAATTACTTTGACAGCCATTTTAGCTCAGAAAATACTTCACAAAATATTAGTGACACACCAACTCCAGAAGAAAGTCTCAAGAATGAAACTGTCGAAATTTTAACATGTAGAAGTCAAACAGCTACGATTTTACAGAACTTGTCCAAACAAGACAGCGCATGTACCAGTAATTCGGACACCTCAAACTTCTTCGAGAAAAATAAAAAGTTGAAATATAAAAAAGGAGGACTGGCATACAGGCTGAATGTGCTTTTAAAAAAACAAAACGCTCATGTTTCTCTATGGCAACATGAAAGATTTTTGGCGGGAAATTCAAATTTTGTCATTCCTAAAGGAGAACATATTGTTTTTTGTATTAAGAAACTAGAATTTAGATATGCGTGCTATTTGCTGGATGCAGTTGATGTTAAAAATGAAAAACATGTTATTTTTGTGAATAGTTTATATGTAAATAATAATGTTAGTGCAGACTGTGTGTTCAAATTGTATGAGCCTTACAGAATTTTAGAATTTGAAGACAGAGATTATAAAATAATTACTAATGTTTGTAAATTTGAATTTATTCATTTAAATAAGTAAGCTGACAATTAGAATCACATCAATTTTAGTAATTTATTTATGTACAGTTTCATAATCATATCCATTTATTTCTATAACATAATGCCCCACTAACTGCCCCGTTGGTCTCGTGGTCGCAAGCGCGACTCTTGAGCATGGGGTCCTGGGTTCAATTCCCAGGTCGAGCAAAGTGTTATTGGGTTTTTTCATTAGGAATTTCTCAGTAGTAGCTCGGAGTTAGGATTTGTGCCCGGTTAATGGCAATACGCTCGCCCCCTATTACATGGGACCTTAACATACCGGCGAACTGTGGGTGTACATTGGTACACCTCTGCCTAACGCTTCGGGGAATACAGGCGTGATGGTATGTGTAATCTATACTAATATATAAAGCTGCAGACTTTGTTTGTTTGGTTAAATGCGCTAATTGCAGGAACAACTGGTTTGAATTGAAAAATTCTTTTTGTGTTGGATAGTTAATTTATCGAGGAAGGCTGTAGGCTATATAACATCTTGCTGTGACCAATAGGTGCGAAGCAGTAACCAAAGATGTATCTTAATGCGAGTGAAAAAATACGCGGACAAAGTCGCGAGCAGAAGCTAGTGTGTTTATAAAATGTTACTGGCTTAAAGTGAAAGTGACTGAACCATGCATGTAAACAAACAAACAAAAATAGTATCTATATTGTAATAGTTATTGCTTTTCTTGTGTTATATAAAATCGCCATGAGTCGTGAGCATAAACGTCAAGTTACGGGCCTGTGGACGGTGAGCAATGGGTAGCTCACCGTCCTTACGTTTAACATAACGACAGGCCGTGTCGACGGCGCGTTCGTGTTCCACGCGCGTCTCAAAGAGATGTCAGCAAAAGGAAGGGGCCACTGAGGGCCGATGCCTGCCGGGGCTGCGGGTTGTTCGTAAGAGATACCGCGCCCCCGGAACGCAAAGGGCACAAGAAGGAACATGGGTGGGTTTTAGTCAGTAAAAGTCTGACACTCCCTACCGCTCCGCCCAGGGCGGGAGAAGTTATTTGATGATTTCCCACCCGCAAAAAAAAAAAAATATAACAAGTTAATTTATGGGTTTTTGGGTTTCTTTCTGGGTTTTTGGGCTGTCGACGCTGCACGCGATTGATCCGTCAGTTGGACCGATCGCGTGCAGCGTCCGCGTCCCAAAAAACTCCGAAAGTAACCCAAAACCCAAAAATTAACTCCACATTTGAGCTCACGACTCGTGGGGACTAATATACCCTTATGTTCAACCAATATCTGGCCGAGTTCATTAATCCAATCCTGTAATAGAATCACACATTCACATTGTAATTAAAAAAAAAATAGTTATTAAGTATTAAGTTTTAATTTTTTTTTTAATCTACGAAATTGAAATAAAATAAATTTACATATAAAATTTTAATTTATTTAAAGGCCTAACTTTTTGGCGTGTATAGTAGTAGCCAGGAGTCGTGAGCACAAATGTCAAGTTAATTTTTGGGTGCCTTTCGGGGCTTTTTGGGGCGCCGACGCTGCAGGCGATCGGTCCCACAGACGGATAAATCGCGTGCAGCGTGGGCGGCCAAAAAAACTGAGTTAGGAACCCTAGAATGCAAAAATTAACTTGACATTTATGCTCACGACTCGTGGCGACTACAATACCTTATCAAAAGTACCCGCCAAAATAGTCCGGGGACATTGTTAAAAAATGAGTGCAAATAGTGAATTACAATGAATAGCATACTTTTTATCCATTGTTCAATTATGCTGAAAATGTAAAGATTTCCAACTACGAGAATGGAACGCTGTTTTCCCATTTCATTTTGACATTATCTGTTCGTTTACGCGTTTACGAAGATTGCTATATGAAATAAATATTAATTCTATCTCAGAGTAAGTCAATAAATCTTATACAGTAATAGCAGTATTATTTACTTATTAAATAAAATGTATTATTTATATGTCATTACGATTGTAAAATAAAATACCAAGTTAAAAATAGCAAGACATTTCTTTCACCTAGTAACACCGATTTCAGTAGGTCCTGAATTAAATTCAGTCGATAATAATAGCACAGTTTAGATACACGCGTCCCGGTCGGTCCAAAACAAAATCAACACAATTAATTATACGAGAATAGTGTTTTTTAAATAACTAAAACTTGTCTCTACGCAAACGGTTGATTCATTTCGGAACAGTGCCGCTAATTTTGATAATAATGCGTTCATTTTGTTACATTTTATCCTGAAGTGTTTATTGATTGATTCGTGTATTTTTATTCACTGAATTTGGGTAAGTTTAGTTTATTAAAAGCTGTACATGAAAATGTTATGTATGAAGAGTAAACCATCTTGTGTTTTGTTTATTTAAAAGAAGCTTGTTCTCGAAGTACTTCATAATAAGATAGCATTAAATAGATATTGGATATTACACTCTATGATACGACGATATAAGATCAAAGTTTAAATAATTTTATGATAAAGCCAATTTTAAACAGTTCTCGTTCAGTATCAAATAGCAGGATGCATGATAATAAAAGGAAAGGACATATTAAAAAAAAAAGAATATTTTAAAAAATAAATTGAACGTACCATAAAGTTTATGCTATACTTATTGCATTCCATTTATTTATTTAAAATTATTTTATTATACGGAATGATGGCTTTTTTTGGCTTTTCAAAAAAACTGCTGATACATAATAATTTAGTGGCTTTTACTAGCGACTTTGTCCGCGTAAATGTGAGTTATCGCAGACGCACAATAAAAAGAAGTCCTATCTTGAGGTTTAAATTTACCCCGCACCAAATTTGATCAAAATCAGTTCAGCGGTTTAGTCTTGAAGGCACAACAGGCAGACAGAGTTACTTTCGCATTTAAATAATAGTAAAGTATGGATTAATATAAATTTAGTGATACATAGGTACATACATATTTTTTTTTTGTTTTTCTTTTTTTGTCGGGTGAGAAATCATCAAATAATTTCTCCCACCCTGGGCGGGTCGGGAGGGAGTGTCAGACTTTTACTGACTAAAACCCACCCATGTTCTTTCTTGTGCCCTTTGCGTTCCGGGGGCGCGGTATCTCTTACGAACTACCCGCAGACATACATACATATGGAGTTAGGATTTGTGCCCGGTTAATGGCAATAGGCTCGCCCCCTATTACATGGAACCCAAACATACCGGCGAACTGTGGGTGTACATTGTGACACCTCTGTCTTACCCTTCGGGGAATACAGGTGTGATGGTATGTTACACACTGTGTTTCCCATATATGTTAGCAGTGGATGTAAATAGTATTAATTTATCATCATCACGATGTCCACTGCTGGACGTAAGCCTCCCCTAAAGATAGCCACGATGCCCTGTCCTGCGCTGCCCGCATCGAGCGATTTCCCGCGACCTTTACCAGGTCGTCGGTCCACCTCGGATGCCACACTGCGCCTTCTGGTGCGTGGTCGCCAATCAAGTGACTTACGACCCCTACGGGCGGCAGCTCTAGTAAATGTTGCACACCATCACGCCTGTACTTATTCCCCGAAAGATTAGGCAGAGGTGTAACAATGTACACCCACAGTTCGCTGGTATGTGTTGGGTTCCATGTAATAGGGGGCGAGCCTATTGCCATTAACCGGGCACAAATCCTAACTCCGAGCTGCTACTGAGAATTTCATAAAAAAACCCAGCAACACTTTTTGCTCGACCTGGACTCGCTTAGGACCACTAGGCCACCGCGGCCTAAAAAAGTAAATATTGGTAAATAAAAAAAAATATTCGCCTATCTTATTAACAACTGCACTACGTTTGGTACATACTATAGCTTGCTAGAAGCTTGGGAATGCTAATTTCCATTTGCGCGCCTCTAGATTCGAACCCCGTCTATTACACTCAGCATTCGACCTTACAAGAGAATTGCATCGTTCTTGACATTGCTATAAAATCCTCGGTTTTGTTTGCTGAGTACCTAAGTTTAGTACCTAAATATTATACGTGTAGAACATCACGCAACGACCAAGGGGAGTGGAGCAGTAGCCAAAGACGTTACGTGGCTTATTTCACCCGCGTTACGTAACGTCTTTTGTTACTGCTCGGCTCCAGTGTGTTGTAGCGTGATGTTATTGTATATCCTATATTACTCAAGAATAATGTAGCTATCAATTGGTGAAAAAATGGTTAAAATCGGTCCAGTAGTTTCGTAGTCTATGCGTTACAAACAAACAAAAAAAAATCCTCATAAAATTATTATGAGATAGTTTAGATAGAGTGATTCAAGAGGAAGGTATATACGTATAGGACGTCACGCTACGGCCAACGGGAGCGGAGCAGTAACCAAAGACGTAATGGAACGCGGGTGACGCCGCGGGGCATATATCTAGTTATTTTATATAATTATAAATCGTGTATTCCTGGCTCCGCCTCTTCTATAAGCTATCGATTTTCGTAGAATCTTGCGTTAAAGGCTAGATAACACATAAATCAACAGAGTCTTGTTGAAAATAGCTAATGTGTTTACATAAACTGTCAATCCCGCCATTTAAAACTCTATTGTCGATGCCGATGTGTCCATTAGCAGCTTGTCTATGGTATCCATTTTCTGATACCACGTCAATGTTTTTCTACGACATGTTACTTTTGTTAATTAAGTAATATTATAGGAACTTACTTATAGTAATGTAACTAAATATAACAAACCATCACGCCTGTATTCCCCGAAGGGTTAGGCAGAGGTGTACCAATGTAAAGCCATAGTTCGCCAGTATGTTATTGTTTAGGTCCCATGTAATAGGGGGCGAGCCTATTGCCATTAGCCGGGCACAAATCTTAAATCTGCGCTACTATTGAGAATATCATAGAATAAATTATTAACACTTTGTTCAACCTGGTAATCGAACCCAAGACCTCTAGCGTAGCAGTCGCGCTTAGGAGCATTAGGCCAACGAGGCAGTTATAGTACACGCTGGAGATATTATTGTGCACAAGTGTGTGCGCAAACACAGGTGCACTCCCTCTTCCCTCACACTCATAGTCCGATGGAACGGCGATCCAAGACAAACGGAAAAGTTTAGGCACAGGATCAACGTCGACGCGTGCTTTCCGAGCCACGGGGGTGTCACACCACCAACTTCCGAACTCCGGGCTGTTACTAAGAAATTCCTAATGGAAAAATCCAATAACACTTTTTTTGTCCGACCTGGTAATTGAACCCAGGACCCCACGCTCAACAGTCGTGTTGGCCACCACGAGACCAAGGGGGAGGGCAGTACTGTAGGCCATACACGATTGTAAAATACGTTGACAGTCCCTTAAATACTGAAAGTATGGCAACCCTAATTAAAAGTGACGTAGTAAATAGTAGCCGCCACGAGTCGTGAGCACAAACTTAAAGTTATTTTTAATTTCTGAATTTTTTGGGTCGCCGACGCTGCACGAGCCTGGTCCGTCAGCCGGCAGCGACAGCGCCCCAAAAGATCCAGAAAGGAACATCAATGATTAACTTTGAAGTGCCGTGTTTGACCGAAGCGGTGAACGCCTGGAAAGTGACTTGCCCGGATACAGATCGACCCGTGAACCCATCTTCCCAAAGACTATGGGACGAGCCGCTCTGCAGGTTGGTACGGAATAATTTAATTAATACGTCCATCAATTCTGCTGAGCGTGCCCGCCTGCTGGCTGTGGGTGAGTGGGAGTCGGGTCTTTGGCTTCAGGCACTTCCGTCGCCCAACATAGGCACTATGCTGAGTGACTCTACATTCCGGCTCGCTACATGCCTGCGCTTGGGCGCTCCTTGTGGGGCTCCGCACCGCTGTCAGTGCGGTGAAGCTGTAGACTGCCTCGGACACCATGGTCTGTCATGCAGTAAAAGCGCTGGCCGCATAGCACGGCACGCCAGCATTAATGACATCATCCGTCGTGCTCTTGTCTCCGCCGGAGTGCCAGCTGTTTTGGAGCCAATTGGCTTGGCACGCGACGATGGGAAGAGACCAGATGGGATGACTATAATGCCTTGGAAGTTGGGTAGGCCTTTGGTGTGGGATGCAACATGCGTCGACACCCTTGCGCCATCCCATCTTCCTAGCACGACGTGTTGTGCTGGGGCGGCTGCTACTGGTGCTGAAAACCTCAAACGGCGCAAATATAATAACCTTATTGGAAGCTATATGTTTGAGCCGTTTGAGGTTGAAACACTAGGGCCATGGGGTCCGAGCGCTCATCTTGTTTTTCGTGAAATAGCCAAGCGACTGGTCGACTCTTCACGTGACCAAAGGGCTGGCCTTTTCTTGGGCCAAAGAATCAGCATTGCCATTCAACGTGGCAACGCTGCCAGCCTTTTGGGCACTTGTCCCATTGACAGCGATGCGGATGAGTTTTTTGATGCCCTATAAGCTTCCTTTTTTGCATTTTATTATTACTTAAGTAAGTTTTATACTAGTGATTCATATTGTGCTTGTTGTATTAATTAAATAAAGAAAGGAACCCAAAATCCCAAAACTTAACTTGAAGTTTGTGCTCACGACTCGTGGCGGCCACTATAGATGCCTATAGACATCATCTTTTTTTTTATACGATAGTAGTCGATTAGGGATAGAGGCTTTTTAGATTAATTACTTTTTCCTCGTATTTTCGGGTATGGCTAACTGTTGTTTGTATTTCGTTGACATAATTATTATAGACTGAAGTCTTATGAGCCGTTAGAGCGACGCCATTTTAATTATTGAAATCAGAATATAATTATGATTACTAGCTTCTGCTTGCGGCTTCGTCCGCTTAGTTTTTTCACTCGCATTAGGTTACGTCTTTGGTTACTGCTCCGCACCTTTTGGTTGTAGCATGATGTTATATAGCCTATAGCCTTCCTCGATAAATGAACTATCGGACACAAAAAGATTTTTTCAATTCCAACCAGCAGTTCTTGAGATTAGGGCGTTCAACCAAACAAACAAACAAACTCTTCAGCTTTATAATATTAGCATAGATGACAAGCTATATTAAACCCCAAGGTTTCTGTCACCTTTTCTAGTTTTAATAAAAAATAATAACAGTCTATTTCATTTAAGACCGATAATAATTACTAGTTTCTGCTCTCGACTTCGTCCGCGTGAATATTTTCACACGTGTTAAGTAACGTCTTTGGTTACTGCTCCGCTCTCGTGTGTCGTAGCGTGACGTTATATAGCCTATGTCACTCACAAATAAAGTGGCTTTCTGTGGGTAAAAGAATTTTCAAAATCGGTTCAATAGATCCAGAGATTACCCCTTACAACCTCACAAGCTCACACCTTTTCTTCTTTTTAATATTAGCATAGGTAAGTCCAGGTTTCCTCACGATGTTTTCCGTCACCGATGTCAGTGATGTCCAAGATAAACTTAGAAGGTACACCATCATCGTCCTGCCCTTCTTCCATGTTACTTGGGGTCGGCGCAACACGTTCTCTTCTTCCATGCCGTCCTGTCAACCGTCATGCTATCACTGACTCCCTTCTCTTTCATATCATTCATCACACAATCCATCCATCTTTTCTTTGGCCTTCCTCTTCGGTCCCCTCCATCCATCCACAACTTTTTTGGTCACAAAATGAATTGAATAAAATCTCATTGGTACTTGACTGCCTCTTTAGCCTAGTGGTCCAAAGCGCGACTGCTACGCTAGAGGTCTTGAACTCGCTTCCCAGATCAAACAAAGTGTTATTGGGTTCTTCTATGAAATTCTCAGTAGCAGCTAATGCCCGGTTAATGGCAATAGGCTCGCCCCCTATTACATGGGACCTAAACATACCGGCGAACTGTGGGTGTACATTAGTACACCTCCGCCTAACCCTTCGGGGGATACCGGCGTGATGTTATGTTACTTGCTCGGATTTTAACACAGAATTGGAGAGCTACTGGGCCCTTATTTTTGATTCAATTCTTTTTTTTTTTTTGGGGGGTGGTAAATCATCAAATAACTTCTCCCGCCCTGGTCGGGGCGGGAGGGAGTGTCAGACTTTTACTGACTAAAACCCGCCCATGTTCCTTCTTGTGCCCTTTGCGTTCCGGGGGCGCGGTATCTCTTACGAACAACCCGCAGCCTCGGCAGATTCAATGCTGGGACTTTTTTAGGTGCCAGGTACGGCAGATCCCTTACTTATAATTAAGTGTGATGGCTGACTTTCTATGTTTATTTCTCAGTACTTAATAGCCCGGAATTTGGCACTGTGCCCGGTAAACGGGAAATTGTGGTAATATCTACACTCGTTGCAAATTATATGGGAATTATTGGCTAGCTACGTGAGTGTATGACGGTGGGTATATATATTACATGGTGGATTGGATGGAACATTGACACAACAGCCTTAGCGTTAACATTTTTCGTGGGTTATTAAAAAACTACGTCTTTGGTTACTGCTCCGCTCCCGTTGATCGTAGCGTGATGTTTCACACGTATATACCTTCCTCGCGAATCACTCTATCTATTGATGAAAACCGCATTGCGGAGTTTAAGAGGGACAGACGGCGGGAAGCGACATTGTTTTTAGCCGACGAAAAACTACGGAGGAGGTTATTATGTCGACATTTATATATACAGGGTTATTTGTAAAACATAGACAACCTCTCAGGACTATGTTACTAACATCATAATCAACAACTTTTGTTCTATGACATTAAATTTTTTTTCTTATTTTAGTTCATCAGATGTTCATACAAAAATAAAAACATTTAAATTGAACGCTCTAAATGTTACGAAGTCTATGCGAAGCAAACGAAAGCGATAGTAAAATAGCGAGGGGAGCGGGGTTGGGGGGCGGGGGTGTTTGTACTTGACCTATTTACAATTTTACGGCAATCCTTCAGTCAGTCATTCGCTTCGATGCGCTTGCGTTGCTTGATTCTGTAAAAAGTTGTTGTTTATGATGATAGTAATGCAGTCCTGCAAGGTTGTCATTGTTTTACAAATAACCCTGTATATATTTCACGCATAAATTTTTGACAGAGTAGTCCGATTTTAATAATTCTTTTTTTATTGGAAAGGGTTATACCCTAGGGTGGTTCCATATAAATTTGAAAAAAAAACCCTATGGGTTGAAAAATAGAAGATGATTAACTGTTCACTCACAGAGTGTAATGTAAAAACACGCATTACTTTTTACAGAGTTGTCCGATTTTGATAATTCTTTTTTATTGGAAAGGGTATAACCCTATGGTGGTCCCATATAAATTTGGAAAAAATAATCCTAACCTAAGAGTGGGAAAATAGGGGTCATGTATTATATACTCACAGATTCCAATGCTGAGTTGTGTATTACAATAAAAGTAATCAAAAATTAAGAATGTAGTAATTAGAACATCATAGCCACAAAAAATTGTACATACTGATGACGATACGGCTGGCGCAGTGGCCGAGCGATCGACTGCTGTGCTGCGTGTCGCGGGTTCGATACCCGCACGGCACAAATGTTTGTATGACCTACAGATAGTTGTTCCGGGTCTGGCTGTTTGTGTATGTGAGTTTATATGTTTTTAAACGCTCCCACGACACAGGAGACGTTCCTAGTGTGGGGCAACGTTAGAAAAAATATACTATGTAGAGATGTTCCATTTGTTAATATACGTCAGTCCACGAACCAGCGGCCGCCAAGCCGCTTCGTGCCAGTCATGATGCATTGGTGCTAACAACTGGTACAAATTAGCTGTGCTTGGTATAGTCAAGGGCAAAACTATCAATCGGATAGTTAGCACAATTCAAAAGATAGTTTCAATTGTTGATTTGCGAAAATAATTACGCAAAGGAATATATTTTTCCATTTAATCTTACTATCCTATTATCCTACTATCCTACTATCCTTGTCCAAATAGATTAGCGTGTTGTGTGTCGTGAGCCTATAGATACGTTTAAGTAGTAGCTATCTATATATGTATACTAAGGCGCGTCGCTCACTGGTAAGTCAAGGCGACGTCGCGGCAGCCGCGGCGCGGCGTCGCAGCACGGGCGAAGATAGGTCTCTACGTAGAGTCGAGGAGCAGGCGGCTATGCATCCTTTTACGTAAGTCGTTCACCATGTCGTCGTCAGAAGACGAAGACGTACGAAACCAAATAACAAAATGGCGGTGGAATCGTGGCTTGGGCACACTAGAGCGCCCTCCTGCGCCTGCCCTTCGCCTCCGCCCCGCTTTCACCTCGCCCGCGCCGCAACTCTTGTATATGAGCGCACTGCCATTCATTTGTAAAGAAAACCTTGTTGCGGTGGCGTGCCGCTTATGCGCCCGCGCCTCAACTCCACCTCGACTGTTGATCGTGTAAGCGACGCGTCTTACAGTGCACTATGTTGAATCAGTTGCAAATAAATTTGCATACTAACTACACATTGTTTTCTTCCAAAAATCAAGGTAAACAAAAGTCAACCTTATAAGGTATACCCATGAACAATCCTACTATCCCACTATTCTAATATCCTACTATCTTACTATTCTACTATCTTAATATCCTACTATCTTAGTAATCCGACTATCCGATTATCCTACTAATATTATAAATGCGAAAGTTTGTGACATAGGATGGATGGATGTTTGTTACTCTTGCACGCTTAAACGGCTGTACAGATCTGAAACTTGGCACTGAGATAGATTGAAGTGTGGAATAACACATAGGCTACATTTTATTTCAGAAAATGTACGGTTCCCGTGGGATAATTTATCAGCTTTGTTGCTGAGGACGTCGTGGGCAGAGGCTAGTAATTATAAATGCGAAAGTAACTCTGTTTGTTTGTTACGCTTTTACGGCTAAACCACTGAACCGATTTTGAGGAAATTTGGTACGGGGTAAGTTTTAACCCCGAGAAGGGACATAGACTACTTCTTATTCCGCGACTTTGTCTGCATTCGCGATAAATTTAATTTATTGTGGCTTGCATGCCCTCACAGCTGCACGCAGGAAGATACTATAATGGCTGCCGCCGATAGCGCAGTCAAACTGGCCAAATTCTGGGCCGTAACAATATAATTAACTTTAATACATATAGTTTTTCATCGAAACGCCAAGAAGACACATAACACGCCATTACGCCTGTATTCCCCGAAGGGTTAGGCAGAGGTGTAACAATGTACACCCATAGTTCGCCGGTATGTTTTAGGTCCCATGTAATAGGGGACGAGCCTATTGCCATTAACCGGGCACAAATCCTAACTCCGAGCTGCTACTGAGAATTTTATAGAAAAACCCAATAACACTTTTTACTCGGCACGAGTCGTGAGCACAAATGTCAAGTTATTTTTTGAGTATTTGGGTTCATTTTTGAGTTCTCTGGACCGCCGACGCTGCACGCGATTGATCCGTCAGATGGACCGATCGCGTGCAGCGTCCGCGCCCCAAAAAACCCCGAAAGTACTAATATAATTACCTATCGCGGCACTATCTGTACATCTATATAAATAAAATTGAAGTGTCTGTTTGTAATTTCAAATTACAAACTTCTCACTAAATGCATATGAAAGTATATACGGTACTCACATAAAAAAAAACAATTTGTCTGTCTACCTGTTTGTTCCGGCTTATCTCCAAAACGGCTGGACCGATTTTGACGGGACTTTCACTCGCAGATAGCTGATGTTATAAGTAACTTAGGCTATTTTTATCTATTGTACAATTATATTTACAGCCTTAAAATTAGAAATTCTTAATAAAAACAAAAAAGAAGCCAAAACGAAATGGCAACAAAAAACTCCTCCGCTTCACCGTCTACCGGAAAAGTGCCCAAAAGACTGGCGGCATTGCCACGTTGGATGGCAATGCTTGACTTCTGGCCAAGGTAAAAGCTAGCCTTTGGGTCGCGGGAACTGTCAACCAACCGCTTAGATAAATAATTTTTATTTAAAATTTTTATTTAGTTTAATTAAAAAAAGAGGGATAAACGAAAACAAAGTTGACACCAATAAATTAGTTAACGCGAACGAAGTCGCGGGCAACAGCTAGTATAAAATAATGTGCGTTGGTGGATCTGTTAAATGTCTAGTCATGTGCCAACTTCTTAAGAGTGGCTCATACACAAACTATATGATATATACTGTTCTAACAGTCGACGCAATTTATAACCCGCTAGCTTTTATATGCGACGTCGCGTACGTAAATGACGGCTTTAAATTTGTCGAACATACCATCACGCCTGTATTCCCCGAAGGGTTAGGCAGAGGTGTATAAATTCACACCCACAGTTCGCCGATATGTTAAGGTCTTATGTACTAGGGGGCGAGCTTACTGCCATTAACCGGGCACAAATCCTAACTCCGAGCTGCTACTGAGAATTAACAAGGATACCCCAATAACACTTTTTGCTCGACCTGGGAATCGAACCCAAATCCTCTAGCGTAGCAGTCGCGCTTAGGACCACTGGGCTACCGAGGCAGTTTAAATTAGTTTTGCGGAAAAATAAATAATTATGAAAAAATCAACTGGAAAAATGTAGTGTGCCAGGAGTTGTGAGCCACAAATGTCAAGGTAATTCTTGGGTTTTTCGGTCTGGGTTTTTTTTTGGGCCGCCGACGCTGCACGCGATCGATCCGACAGTCGGACTAATTAACAAGAATTAACTTGAGGAATTAAAAAGAATTAACGTGAGGCATACTCAAAATTTGTAGAATGAATGTTGATAAGAAAAATAATTAATCAAAATAAAGTACTTATAAAATATAATTAAATTAGCAACCAGTTGATTTTGTCGAGGTTGTCAGACCTCGCGGCTTCTGACTATCCGTAACGACTGTCAAAGATCTACGAGTGACAGCCGTGACCAACGGCTTTACGTGCTTTCCTAGGAATATGAAATCGTTCAGAATACAGAATAAACCTATGTTATTTTTGTTCCAGGGTTGCTCGCGATGGATTACTTTCCAGATCGTAGCAAGAATAATATTTTTATAGCCGCTTTTATTGCGCTATGTTGGGCAACTACAGGTAAGAAATATTCTTTATTGGGGAACTAGATTCTGTCTACGACTTGGTTCGTAAATGTCGGTTATCACGGAATAAATTATTGTGTTTTTTGCGCGGAACTCTGATTCTTTTTCTAAGAGTTATACAGGGTTATTTGTAAAACAATGACAACCTCTCAGGACTATGTTACTAACATCATAATCAACAACTTTTGTTCTATGACATTTAAAAAATTTTCATATTTTAGTTCATCAGTTTTTCATACAAAAATAAAAACATTTAAATTGAACGCTCTAAATGTTACGAAGTCTATGCGAAGCAAACGAAAGCGATAGTAAAATAGCGAGGGGAGCCGGGTTAGGGCGGCGGGGGTGTTTGTACTTGACCTATTTACAATTTTACGGAAATCCTTCAGTCGGTCACTCGGTTCGATGCGCTTGCGTTGCTTGATTCTGTAAAAATGTATAGAACAAAAGTTGTTGTTTATGATGATAGTAATACAGTCCTGCAAGGTTGTCATTGTTTTACAAATAACTCTGTATACAGGGTGTTGGTTTAAACAAGAGTCGTACTTTAAGGGAGTGTAGTGCTTGTGGAAATAAACCACTTTCACAACGAGCACAAATTTAAAATGGCGAACAAAAAGCAGCTGTTCCTTACATGTTGTCGAGTTATGCGAACATAAATGTATGGAGCTGTCGATTTTTTTTTCTTAGATTTTACGGTTCTGTAATAAAAGTTGTTAATTTTCATGAGTACTGCACTCCCTTAAGTAAGTCTCGCGTTTACCTTAACAGCCTGTATATTCCTTATAAACAAAATCATCTATCTGATGTTATATATTTATCTATTCTGTGGTTTCTGCACACCCCCATGGGAAAAAGGCGTGAGTTAAGAAAGTTTCGTCAAGATCGGTCGAGTCGTTTTGGAGATTATCTCGAACAGACAGACAGACACTTTTATTTAATTTATTTTATTGACTCGCTTCTGCCTTCGTTACGTTTTTGGTTACTGCTCCGCTCCCGTGAGTCTTAACGTGATGTTATATAGAATCTGGCTCTAGTTCCTGAGATTACCGCGTTAAACAAATACACAAAATACTCTTTGACTTTGTGTTTGTAGAGATATTATTATTGAAAATACATGTAGTGCTTTCGTGAAATCTAAAAATAACATAACTTCAGTGTTGTTGATGTATTTTGATCTATATTTTTACTTATATAATAAAGCGGAAGAGAGTTTCTGTTGGTTTGTTTGAACGCGCTAATCTCTGGAACTACCACCAGGATTGAAAAAAATATTTTTGTTTATGATAATCAGATTCATAAGGTATATTTATTTAATTTAAACTGTATGCAACAAAAAGTACAAAGGCGGACTTAATTCCTTAGGCATTCTCTACCAGTCAACCAAAGGTGGTGAAGAGATAACGTTCCAGGTGCAAATTATTAAATCAATATAAAACAAAATTTGATACTTAAAAAAACAGAATTCAATGTAGTTACAACATAACTAAAATTATCCATATTAATAAGTAAATACTGACATACCATCACGCCTATATTCCACGAAGAGTTAGGCAGAGGTGTACCAATGTACACCCACAGTTCGCCGGTATGTTTAGGTCCCATGTAACAGGGGGCGAGCCTATTGCCATTAACCGGGCACAAAATCTAACTCCGAGCTGCTACTGAGAAATTAATAGAAAAACCCAATAACACTTTTTGCTCGACCTGAGAATCAAACCCAAGGCCTCTAGCGTAGCAATTGCGCTTAGGACCACTAGGCTTACGAGGCAGTTAAAATACAATAAGGCGGGAAAATATTATTTTTAATTTTTATGTCAATGAACGGCTAACAAGCCGACGGCCCACCTGATGTTAAGTGGTCACCGCTACCTATACACATCTGCAATACCAGAGGCCTTGCTAATGCGTTGCCATCCCAGAGACAAAGTTAAGTCTCATGTGCCTGTAATTACACCGGCACCCATACCCTTCAAACCGGAACACAGCCACGCTGCTTTGCGGCAGAAATAGGTATGGTGGTAGTACTTCCCCGGACGAGCTCCTTCACAAAGAGCTCTACTACCATTTAAACTCAGCAAGACTGAATCAATCAAATATAATTTGGAGGCCACACGCCGTGACCCCGTCATAGTACCATCTTTGGCCATAACTATCCACTTCATCCATTTATATACCTCTTTATTACCTATTAACTCTATGGTTTTATCGGCTATCGTCTATTACCATAACCTTTTTATTACATTTTTTTATAGAATAGCTTTTGCTTGCCACTTCATCCGCGTGGCTTATTTCACCCGCGTTATGTTTTTGGTTACTGCTCCGCTCCTGTGGGTCGTAGCGTGATGTTATGTAGCTTATGTTACTCAGGAATAATGTAGCTATCTATTGGTGAAAAAATGGTTGAAATCGGTCTAGTAGTTTCGGAGCTTATCTGTACTATTATTATAAAAAGGGAAGATTTTTTTTCTTATTTGTTTGTACCAAATAAGCTCCGAAACTTCTGGACCGATTTAAAAAAATGTTCATCAATAGACAGCTACATTATTCCTGAGTAACATAAGCTATATAACATCACGCTACGACCCACAGGAGCGGAGCAGTAACCAAAGACGTAAAGTACCGCGGGTGAAATAAGCCACCCAGGCGGAAGCTAATTCGGTACAAACAAACAAAAAAATATCTTTCCTCTTTATAAAATAAGTGTAGATAAATAAGTGTGTGTGTGTGTGTAAATAAGTGTAGTATGCTTATTAACGTAAATAAATGTTGCAGATAGTATTTTGTTCCAAGAAATTAGAAAAGAATAAACAGTTTTTCAAAAGTAAGTTGTAAATCAATGTCGTTAAATATCTAAATTGAATTTTGTAATGGCGGATTTTGTGTCTATTAGTTTCTGCGCAAACTTTTACTTCTTTTAAATTGGTAAGGATTAGATAATAGTTATAAATACATACCATCACGCCTGTATTCCCCGAAGGGTTAGGCAGAAGTGTAAGAATGTACACCCACAGTTCCCAGTTATACATAAACTGACGTCACAGTCAGTAACTGCCTCGGTAGCCTAGTGGTCCTAAGCGCGACTGCTACGCTAGAGGTCTTGGGTTCGATTCCCAGGTCGAGCAAAAAGTGTTATTGGGTTTTTCTATGAAATTCTCAGTAGCAGCTCGGAGTTAGGATTTGTGCCCGGTTAATGGCAATAGGCTCGCCCCTTATTACATGGGACCTAAATATACCGGCGAACTGTGGGTGTACATTGTTACACCTCTGCCTAACCCTTCGGGGAATACAGGCGTGAGTGTGACGTCACAGTATGCTTTTGTCATACAGAATTTAGTAGAAGATACAATCCTAATATTTTAAATGCGAAAGTAAGTTTGTTTGTTAACTTTTTCATACCTAACCACTGAACAGATCATCCTGAAATTTTGCATATACGTTGTCAGGTGTACAAAATCGGACATAGGGTACCTTTCATCCCAAAAGAAAGTACAGAACTTTCTTTTGGGATGAAAGGTACCCGAGGAAAACAACAATAACGTTCTTATGATAATAGATGGCGCCACGTGTCTTTCGAATCATGATTGAATTTTAAATAAAACCGACATTTATGGTGATGAAGTCTCTGGCAAAAGCTAGTTTAACAATAATTCCCAGAAAAATCTTCTATATTTTACTAGCCCTGAAAATCCTAATTATTTTAAACTAGCTGTTGCCAGCAACTTCGTCCGCGTTTCCGTCGTTTCTCGTAAAAAAAAGTAGCCTATGTCCTACCTCACGGTTCAGTGGTTTTGATGTAACAGACAGATTAACTTTCATATTTTAGTAGGGAAATATAATATGTCAATCTACAATACTGTTGAAAAATATCGCAATACGGAACCGCACAATATTATTGTTGATAGCTGTGACCGCGACTCCGTCAGCTTGTAGTAAGAGTAGACAAATATAATCAGAAAGCTTCGAACTGCTAAGCTATCGGGAATTACACGTGATATTGTGAGTCAACCATAAAAGATAGACATATGCTGTCGTGGGATATTTTTTATATAATTTTAAGGAGAACATTTCCGTCATACATGATTTCTGTGTAGCTTTAACCATTAAGGTTGAACACGCGACGGAAGCTTAAAAAATGGAGTAACTTCTCCCGTTGTCCCAACATTTCCCTTCACTGCTCTGCTCCTATTGATTGTAGCGTGATGAAAAGTATACTATAATCAACTCAGGAGTATGAATAATAATTGTACCAAGTTTCGTTAAAATCCGTCGAGTAGTTTTTGTTTCTATAACGGTTATACAGACAGACAAACGGACAGACAGACAAAAATTTTACTGATTGCATTTTTGGCATCAGTATCGATCCCTAATCACCACCTGATAGTTATTTTGGAAATATATTTCATGTACAGAATTGACCTCTCTACAGATTTATTATAAGTATAGATAGATAACTGTTAGATTTTTAGTTGCTTTGAAGTCAATAAATAATTAGTGAATAGAGATGACAAAAAGTGACGTCATGGTTTAGTATTGTCATACAAAATCTATGGGGGAATCGCGTTTTGACAGCTCATGAAATGTATGTCAAATGATTGATGATGTCTACTATCAAATTGGGCACCAATCAGTGGGCCCCTTCGTCATATGGCCCCTGTCTTACTACCACACATTCCCTTAAATGATATACTTTTTATATCACTGGATGGCCAACAAGCCGACGGCCCTGATGTTAAGTTGTCACCGCTGCCTATAGACTTCTACAATATTAGAGGCCTTGCAAATGCGTTGCCATCCCAGAGACAAAGTTGAAATGTGTCATGTGCCTGTAATTACACCGGCACCCATATCCTTCAAACCGGAACACAGCAACGCTGCTTTGCGGTAGAAGTTATAGTGGTAGTACTTCCCCGGACGAACTCCTTCACAAAGAGCTCTACTACTAGGTACTAGATTATCAATTGCTAATATGTCAACTAATTGTACTTTTTTCAGTCCACAGCATCGATTGCTTCAAGTGCGTATCAATGAATGGCCGCTTCCCCGCGTGTGATGACCCGTTCCATAACAACCATAGTCTGCAGATGCTCGAGTCTCCCTGCATGGGCGGCAGAAAAGGACGTGATGGGCTCTTCCCTGCCACTTCTTGTATCAAAATAGCTGGAGTCTTTGGTAAGAATTTAGAAAGATTTCTCTAATTTTTAAAAAAAATGTATTTATTTATTAAGGTCTGCCTCGTTAGCCTAGCGGTAGAGGTATTAGGATACACTTCTAGCAAAGTGTTATTGGGTTTTTCGCGCTGTCTTCATCCAGCGATTTCCCGCGACCTTTACCAGGTCGTCGGTCCACCTCGTGGGGAGCCTTCCCACACTGCGCCTTCCGGTGCGTGGTCCGCACTCGAGAGCCTGTATATGGTCGATTTTAAGTATTACAAAGTATCGATCCACGGTCTTATACAATAGCCATTTACAGGCTTACCAGCCATGTCTAGATATTGGATCATGAATCACTTTGTCAAACTAGAAGCTTAGAAGTATGTATTCTCCAGACCGATTCCGGCCACAGCGGCTAATCTTAATGCAGACTAACCAATTACGCAGGAGATATTACAGTGCACAAGCGTGTGCGCAAACACATGTGCACACCCTCTTCCCTAACTCTCATAGTCCGATGGGACGGCAATCTGACACAACCGGGGGAAATCAGGCGCAGGACCAACGGCTTTACGTGCTTTCCGAGGCACGGGAGTGTCACACTACCAACTTCCAAACTCCGGGTTGTTAATGAGAACTTCCTCTTTCCTGTTTTTGCACGACCTGGAAATCGAACCTAGGACCTCAAGTTTTAAGTAACGAGTCCGTAAACCTTCGTGGTACCACGAGAGTCTCGTAAAGTTTCCTGCTGTTGTTCCAGATGATACAGGAGAAACTATCACTGTGCGCGGCTGTGGACTGGACTCTGGAACAGCTACCACTGACACGGAGATCATAAGGATGTCACACTGTGGGCGGTTTTACTATGATGATAGGTAAGAGAAGATGGCTGAAGATTATTTAGTAGTAGAGCTCTTTGTGAAGGAGCTCGTCCGGGGATGTACTACCACTATACCTATTTCTGCCGCAAAGCAGCGTTGCTGTGACCAGTTTGAAGGGTATAGTGCCGGTGTAGTTACAGGCACATGACACAGTTCAACGTTGTCTCTAGGATGGCAACACATTTGCAAGGCCTCTGGTATTGCAGATGTGTATAGGCAGCGGTGACCACTTAACACCAGGGGGCCGTCGGCTTGTTTGTCATCCAACGAGTTTTGAAAAAGAAGTAAATGTTATATATCAGAAATCCACCAGGCAGCAATGGCGAACCACCTGACACTTTGCCATCAGACATCGTAGATTTATAATTCGATGGTAATGCGGTGAGTTTATCACTAAGAATGTGTCAAACAAGATGGCTGACGCCTCTTCTTTCTAAAAAAAACATTCTACGTCACATTCATAGTGGCGACCACACCCAAGCAAATCCGCTCGACAAAAAAACCTTATTCAGCTTTTTATTACCTATTTTGTTACATCCCGATATATATATTTTAATATCTTCTTCAAATCAAGCAGACGAAGTTGCAAGCAGACGCTAGTTTATTGATAAAATGTTTTATTTTTCCAGATACGTGCATGGTTGCCTGCAAAGCTGCAACGATGCCGATGCTTGTAACAATTCTGTACAACTCCGGTCGACTTTGCCCGCCATAGTCATTCTATACCACGCATATCTTCTCTTAATAAGCTAACAAATATAATAAGAAATAAGTTGAATATATTAGAACGCTATGTAGACATATATTAAGTTTAAATTTAGTTGTAAGTTGAACCCGACTACGAATACAAAATGTTTTTGCGTCAGGAGCGCCGCCATTTTGAATTTTCTGTGACGCCATTTTAGATATACACTTTTTTTTTTTTTTTTTGGTGGGTGGGAAATCATCAAATAACTTCTCCCGCCCTGGGCGGGACGGGAGGGAGTGTCAGACTTTTACTGACTAAAACCCACCCATGTTCCTTCTTGTGCCCTTTGCGTTCCGGGGGCGCAGTATCTCTTGCGAACAACCCGCAGCCCCGGCAGGCATCGGCCCTCAGTGGCCCCTTCCTTTTGCTGACATCTCTTTGAGGCGCGCGTGGAACACGAACGCGCCGTCGACACGGCCTGTCGTTATGCAACGTAAGGACGGTGAGCTATCCATTTGCTCACCGTCCACAGGCCCGTTAGATATACACTTGGCATTTTAAATTGTATCATTTGTTGCAAAAATACTTTTTAACATTATGTTTCAAGTCTTTATTAAGAGAAAATCAAAGACAAATCATTTATTTCAATTACACAATTAAAAGGCACTACTGAATTTAATTTTCAAGAAATTAAAAAAAATATAGTATTGTTTCTAGTTGCCCATTCCAAAAGGTAGTTTCGTATGGAGAAGAATGGGCGACAAACTCCATACTTATTCTTTTAAAAATGGTTATCAGTTATCAATTATTAGGTAGGTAATTTGCACCTGTCATGTTATCTTTTCACCACCTTTGGTTGACTGGTAGAGAATACCTAAGGCATTAAGTCCGCCTTTGTACTTTTTTGTGGCATATAGTTTAAATAAATATATAAAAATCAGTCAAAAGATTATGAAAAAAAAGTATTGACAGTATATTTTATATCAGTTCGCCATTTTGTTATATTCATTGAAAATCAACAAATCAATCAAACAAAAAAAGGCTGTTGAAACTCATAACACTCCCTTGCTTCCGCGTAGTCGGGTAAAATGTATGTCTTGCAATAATTTGATGACGGCAGCAGACGAGCGATAGTTGTCGGCAAGTAAAGTTGTTTGTTAGCGTTCTAAGGCTGCGTTCACTTTGATGGAAGGTTTTAATCATAATTTCACGCTTTTATTTTTTGAAGGGGGGACAGGAAAGCGCAATCGGTGCGGGGGGTAATACTGTTAGTACAGAGGGCTTACCAACCAGTCTTACTAAGAGGTATCGTGTTGCCCAGCAAATGGGTTGTGGAGGTCAAATAGGCAGTCGCTCCATGTAAAGCACTGGTATTCAGCTGCATCCGGTTAGACTGGAAGCCGACCGCAACATACCATCACGCCTGTATTCCCCAAAGAATTAGGCAGAGTATCAATGTACAATTGTACACCCAAAGTTCGCCGGCATGTTTAGGTCCCATGTAATAGGGGGCGAGTCTATTGCCATAGGCACAAATCCTAACTCCGAGCTACTACTGAGAATTTCATAGAAAAACCCAATAACACTTAGCTCGACTTGGGAATCGAACCCAAGACATCTAGCGTAGCACTCGCGCTTAGGACCACTTGGCTAACGAAGCTATTAATGATGAGTCAAATTAATAACTGGATATAGACTTTTGCGTGAGCACAAACTTCAAGGTAATTTTTGGGTCTCTTTGGTGGAATGAAGGAGGCGGGGTCGCCGACACTGCACGCGATTGGTTGGTGAGGAACCAATCGCCTGCAGCGTACGTCTCTTTAAACTTGTGAACGCAGCCTTAAATAAAACTAGTTTGAAGCACACTTAGATGAAATTCTCCAAAAAATTTCACACGTATAAATTAATAATTAAAATTTATTTGTTGGAGGGTCGACGTCCGACTTTTTTGTAGGACCGATTATCGGACCGTTCAATACATCCATAGTTTCGTGGGACCGACTTTTTGTAGGACGTGTGCGTTGGTATATTAGAATTCATGTTTCATTCTCTCCGACAAAAAATCGGCCACCGATTGTCTGACGTGGGCGCACAACCTTGTAATTTAATTAATAAATCGTCCATGGATACCAGTACTGTTATTTTGTAATTTTTTCCTGAAATAAGTGATTTTGTGCGTGAATTGTCTATTCTAACAGCTTTTACTGAGCGATTTTTTTATAGATTTGCAAAGTCTCACGTTTTTGTTGGCCGACTGTGGCGCAACTGTGGTGCCATAATTTCATTGTATCGAGTTCAAAATAGCATGTAAATCTTAAGATTTCCCTTGGTTTGTATTGTCGTATATTATTTGTCACCTCTGACCTAGGCTAGAGTAAACTCACATCAAATAAAAAAAACGCGAAGAACTTGCTTGAGCATTTTGCTGCTCTGTGTGAGCTGGCCCTTAGGAAGACCCACTCTCTAGAGCCCTGTAGATAAATAAAAATATTATATCGCAAATTAAAAATTAAGATACTTTTACTACAACGCCATCTGTGATTTAAAAGTGGAACTTCCTTTATTCCGGCTCTAATTCTTCATTGCACGCCATCTAGTGTGGAACAAGAGTACTAATGAAATTACTATGAAATATTTCGGCAGTTTTTGAAATAATTATTTTCTAATTTATTATTTGTATATTTTTCTATTCCTCATTGTGTAATATTCTTTGATTAATTCCCTGCGTGATATCTGTAAAATGGTAGCGTCTCTTCCACAAAAGCCTTGTGGCTCTTTAAACGGCATATTTGTCTAAATATTCAGGTTACTTGAGTAGTGTGAGTTGTGAAGCCGCTCGTCCGGGGAAGTACTACCACCATACCTATGTCTGCCGCAAAGCAGCGTTGCTGTGTTCCGGTTTGAAGGGTATGGGTGCCGGTGTAGTTACAGGCACATGAGACAGTTCAACTCTGTCTCTGGGATGGCAACGCATTTGCAAGGCCTCTGGTATTGCAGATGTGTATAGGCAGCGGTGACCACTTAACATCAGGTGGGTCATCGGATTGTTGGCCATCCAATGAGATTGATAAAAAAAAATACAACATAAACCCTATGACTGTTGAAATAAAATTGTTTTCTCATTAGCGATATAACGCAAATATTTGCAGAAATAAGCCAAGTGCCCGCGTAATATATTTATAAATGGAACGCAATCATGGATTATGTAAATAAAAATATTTTTTAACCTTCACTAGGTTATAATTTCCTCCATTTCTGAAGCAATTGTAATGATTTTGGATACTTAATGCTAATTAAAAATCTATTCTAATCATCATATGACAAAAGCCTCCGCCATAGATTTCCAAAGGGACTGGTTGGACGCGGCCTGCATCCAGGGTCTTCCTGTCTTTATCAGGTCGTCCGTCAATTTTGTGGGTGGACGTCGTGGAATGTACATTGACCATTATTCTTAGCACAACTTACATCGTTAGCAATCATAAGCATATCTATTCCTGTAACTCTTGTCGCATATCTGACACATTCGTGCACCTATTTCTTTTGCTTGACTGTGATCATTTGGGTAAATGACACCACTAATCAATTGACGTACTTTTTATGAGCTGTCAAAACGCGAGTCCCCCCATAGATTTCTACGACAATACTAAACTATGACGTCACTTTTTTGCCATCTCAATTCAGTAACTATTTATTGATTTCAAAGCAACTGAAAATCGAATTTTATAGTTATTTAAAAATTCATTGGGTTTTCAGGGCTAAAATAAACTGCTTCTTCTGTGAAGTTGTATCTTGTAATCATTGTTTAATGGTGTCCTCTGCCCATTTATCTGTTTCTATCATTACTGAAACACATTAATAGGTAATATTGTATAAAATATACAAAATATTTTGTAAGTTAAAATAAATTGTATATCAAGTCTATTCAAATCATTTAATTAAACTATGAATCCGTAGTTATTTAACAAGAAATAATTATTAATTATGTTTTATATAATAAAACAATTATTGAGTTACATAATTTAATTTTGAGAACTTAATTTATTCATTTTTTTATAAATATATAAAATTAATAGGTATAGAAATATGAATATTTACAAGTTATGGATTCACAGTTTTTAAAATAAAGTTAAGTTCTTACTTAAAAAAAACATTTTTATAAACTGCTATAAGCACACATTTATGTATCAATAAATAATAAAATATAAGAATGCTATAAATATCTTGTTTAATTTTCTATTGTTAGCGCCATCTCTTGGCGATAAAGCGAACGTCGATATATTTCTAGCCGAATCAAAGAGTGCTTTTAGGTTACAAAAAAAATAGAAACAAAGGAGCTGATAACTTTAAAACCGCTGAACCGATTCGCATCAAACAAAGCTCAGAACACTCCCGACTAATATACCTTTCAAACAAAGAAACTAAATCAAAATCGGTTCATGCGTTAGGGAGCTAAGATGCCACAAACACACACACACAGACACGTCAAACTTATAACACCCCGTCGTTTTTGCGTCGGGGGTTAAAATGGTGGAACGTTGACCTTCAATATCTCGGTAACCAGAAGGTTTCCAGGTAAGGTGCAGACCAAAAATATGATCGAAATGATGGGAAGAACATGCAACCATCAGCTTCGCTAAATACCACATAGCTTGTTCTACTGTATTACAATATCCACGTATTCAAAGTCAATATCAGCTAAATATCAGTGTTCTACATGGAGCGACCTATCCGACCTCCACAACCCAGTTACTAGGCAACACTCTTGGTTAGACTGGTTGTCAGACTTCCTGACTTCTGACTATCCGTAACGACTGTCAAAGATCTACGAATGACAGCCGGGAGCAACGGCTTTACGTGCTTTCCGAGGCACGGGTACGTCACACCACCAACCTCCAAACTCCGGGCTGCTACTGAGCAAATCCTAATAACACTTTACGCCCGTCCTGGGAATCCCCACGCTTATCAATCGCGCTTGCGATCACGAGACCAACTTTATATCTTGTAGAAATATAATTGATAATACGATCCATTTTGTTTTTCTTTTACTGTTCACAATAGAAACAGCAGCTCAACGGTCCTTCTTCTACATTTATAATGAACACTTTTGAAGAGAAAAATTGCATCATCGTCCGGCGAACTCGATGACATGATGGTTACTAAGAACAAATTTACTTGTTTCTGTGTGTTTTGACCATTATCTATCAGTACTGCCCTGTACTGACATATCGGGACATACCATCACATCTGTATTCCCCAATTACAAACAGTTCGCCGGTATGTTTAGATCCCATGCAATAGGGGGCGAGGCTATTGCCATTAACCGGGCACAAATCCTAACACCGAGCTGCTACTGAGAATTTCATAGAAAAATCCAATAACACTCTCTGCTCGACCTGAGAATCGAAAACAAGACCTCTAGCGTAGCAATCGCGTCTGACGTCTGCAGTCGGTTTGTAAATAAAACAAATATATTTTAAATACAAGATATTTATTTAATAAAAGTGTACAAATCAACGATAGATTTATGTATAAATAAATTACATTATTGCACGGAACCTCAATTTAAATCAAAATAACTAGGAACCCACCCCGTTTTTACGCAGTGTCGACGGCGCGTTCGTGTTCCACGCGCGCCTCAAACAGATGTCAGCAATTTTCGAAGGGGCCACTGAGGGCCGATGCCTGCCGGGGCTGGGGGTTGTTCGTAAGAGATACCGCGCCCCCGGAACGCAAAGGGCACAAGAAGGAGCATGGATGGGTTTTAGTCAGTAAAAGTCTGACACTCCCTCCCGCCCCGCCCAGGGCGGGGGAAGTTATTTGGTGATTTCCCACCCACCGAAAAAAAAAGGCCATTTAAAGGTCAAACTAGAACGGAACAGATTGCTTGTTGTGATGGAGCTGTGCTGTGCCGTGTGCTTAAAAATATTTCAGTCATCATCTTCCTGCCCTTATCCCATGTTACTTGGGGTCGGCGCAACACGTTTTCTTCTTCCATGCCGTCCTGTCAATCGTCATGCTATCACTGACTCCCTTCTCTTTCATATCATTCTTCACACAATCCATCCATCTTTTCTTTGGCCTCCCTCTTCCTCTCCATCAATCCACATTTATATTCATAACTCTTTTAGTCAAAGAATATTTAGTAAAAAAAAAATTGGATTGCCGCGAAATAAAATTGATTGAAGCAATTGGGTAAATGACATCACTAATCAATTGACGTACTTTTTATGAGCTGTGAAAACGCGATTCTACCACAGATCTTGTGCGACAATACTAAACTATGACGTCACTGTTTTGACATCTCAATTCATTAACTATTTATTGATTTCAAAGCAACAAAAAATCGAATTTTACAATTATTTAAAAATTCATCGGGTTTTCAAGCCTAACATAAACTGTTATTTTTGTGAAGGTGTGTCTTGGAATTATTGTTTAATGATGTCATCTACCCAATTCGAAAATCACGGACTAAAAAAAAAAAAAAATTATTATTGACTAGCTTGGTTTTTTCCCCCCGCGTTAAATTACGTCTTTGGTGACTGCTCCTGTCTCATGTGTCGAAGCGTGATAAAATAAAGCCTAAAGCCTTCTTTAAAAAATGAATTATCCAACACAAAAATACTTTTTCAATTCAAACCAGTACTTCTTGAGATAAGCGCGTTCAAACAAACAAACAAACTCTTCAGCTTTATAATATTAGTTACTTCTTGAATTTGACAAGGATGTACGACTGCATATTGTATAGCTCCAGGTAGTATTCCTAACTCAATGCTCCGGCGCATCCGTGTCATCGTCCACTCCGACGCCTGTAAATGTTGAGGTCAGGTCTGTGTCTGTAAAACTTGACGAAGTATCTGAAAAAGCAAAATCTGGTTATCAAGTGGCTGAAGGCTAGTAGTAGAGCTCTTTGTGAAGGAGGTCGTCCGGGGAAGTACTACCACCATACCTACTTCTGCCGCAAAGCAGCGTTGCTGTGTTCCGGTTTGAAGGGTATGAGTGCCGGTATAATTACACGTACATGACACATTTCAACTTTGTCTCTGGGATGGTAACGCATTTGCAAGGCCTCTGGTATTGCAGATGTCTATAGGCAGCGGTGACCACTTAACATGAGATGGGCCGTCGGCTTTTTGCCACCCAGTGGTATAAAAAAACCGGCAAAGTGCGAGTCGGACTCGCGCACGAAGGGTTCCACCACTATCTATAAAAACGGCAAAAAAATCATGTCTGTTCTATGGGAGCCCCCTTAAATATTTATTTTATTCTATTTGTTGTTATAGCGGCAACAGAAATACATCATCTGTGAAAATTTCAACTGTCTAACTATCACGGTTCATGAGATACAGCCTGGTGACAGACGGACGGACAGCGGAGTTTTAGAAATGGCCCCGGTTTTACCCTTTGGGTACAGAACCCTAAAAAAGAGTATCCTCGCTGTTACTAGTGTAGGAACAGTCAGCAAAAATGATAAGTAACCAGAGTTGCCTATTGAATTCAAAGTTTTTTAAAAACCGATAGCTGTTTTTGAATGAAAATTATTTTTAACCCCCAACGCAAAAACGACGGGGTGTTATAAGTTTGACGTGTCTGTGTGTGGCATCGTAGCTCCCGAACGCATGAACCAATTTTGATTTAGTTTTCTTTGTTTGAAAGGTATATTAGTCGGGAGTGTTCTTAGCTATGTTTGATGGAAATCGGTTCAGCGGTTTCAAAGTTATCAGCTCTTATTAGCTGCGGTAGGGATATTTATATTTCTGTCAGGGGTTACTTAAAATTTTTAATATTGTTTTTTTTTAATAGAAAATGAACAGTTTAATAATTAAATAAAATTTCATTTAAAAACGAGCACCGGTTTCCAAGAAAACTTCAACTATTTTAGACGATCTGGTTACATGTCTCTTATGTTGTTGTTGTTGGTACGTGGTTCGGTCATGTTGAGAGAATGAGTGAAAGGCGACTAACAAAAGGGATTTATATGGCAGATGTGAGTGGCAACGACGGGAGAGGACGCCCTAGAAAGACCTACCATGACCTAATTGGTGAGGTTCTTCAGAAAGGTCGTGTGCGCAGTACTCGTAACCGGCGTGCTTGTATGAACAGATGCATGAACGTGGACGAGGCGAAGGAAGTATGTAAGGATCGTAGCAGGTGGCGTTCTGTGGTTTCTGCCTACCCTAGTGGGAAAAAGGCGTGAGTTTATATGTACATGTATGTTGAATGAAATGCTATCTTTTTTTTCATAATATTGGTCTTTAAAATCGCGTGTATCACGCCTTTTTCCAATGGGGGTCCATTGGAAAAAGGCGTGAGTTTATGTATGTATGTTGAACGTACCTTCGGACGCCACGTCCTCCTCATGCTTGGTGTCACACTTGCACTTGATCATATCTTCAAGCTTCCTCAGTTCCGAAGGGAGCAGCATTTTCTTCTGCTCTTTAAATACTGAGAACATAAATTGGTTCAAGTTTTGTAGCGTCCGCGTAGACGGCGCGTAGCATTGGCGTAGACTATGCGTAGCGGTTGCGTAGCGCAAGGGCTTATTACGTGTTGGGGTTGCGTAGGTAGCACGTAGCTCACACGTTGTGAATTCAGAGACATTACGTAGCATATACGTAGAGTTTACGTATACAAAGCAAAGAATAACGTAAGGAAAGACCGGAGCCTTCACCTACAGGCATTTTGTTTACCTAAATGTAGACTCCGCGACATGCAATGTAACTCAAATAAGGTATTAAATAAACTATTTTTATTTATTTAACCCATATCATCCCAGTGTTCCATTTTTGAAACGGTTACTTTTTTTATTTTTTTATTATAATTTTTGAACGCATTTTTAAATTAGTGTTTTTCATAAATGGAACACTGGGATGATATGGGTTAAGAAAGGTACTACCCAGGCTTATATTATACACCACTAATTTTTAATTAGTACAAATACTTAAAGGGCTTATTATAGAAGATCTTGTTATCATATATGTAAAGTCTCAATAGATAATATTTATAAACAGCAAAGTTATAAGCGTTCGTTTATATCCCAAAATGTCACTCAATTTATGAAAATCTTTTTTTTAAATGCGTGCGCGCACTTTCGCTTATAAATCAGCACTGCGCGTAGTATTTTGTAGTAGCAATGGTTATGAATGATTGATTATGAATTTACCAATTATGACAAAATTTCGTGGACAATTTTGGGATTTTGTTTTTTACTTTTGACTACACAAATATGATCAGTAACGGGTACAGATGGAGCTCCATTTTTTTTGTACTAATTAAAAAATAGTGGTGTATAGTTCAGCAGCGTTGCTGTGTTCCAGTTAAAGCGGTATGAGTGGCGTGGGTCACTCGTATTATTGTCCCACTACAGGACAAACGCCTCTTCTCATACAGAGAAGGCATGAGGAATGATCACCACGCTTGCTCAAGGAGGATCGGCGAATTCAGACTTATATTAACTAAAATTCCAGGTTTCCTCACGATGTTTTCCTTCACCGATCTCAGTGATGTCCAAGATAAACTTAGAAAGTACATATGAATTGGAAAAAGTCACATTTCATTATTGGTCCCCGGTCTTAAGCCTGGAAATAATCAAATAACTTCTTCCAATGTGGGTGGAGCGGAAGGGAGTGTCAGACTCTTACTGAGTAAAACCCATCCGATTTTCTCCTGCCCTTTGCGTTCCAGGCCCGCGGTGACCAATTTCACAACGCTGGCAGGCACTGGCCCTAGCAGGCCCCATCTACAGTGCTGCCATCTCTTAGAGGCGCGCGTGGAACACAACGCACCGTCGACTCGGGTATGGTTCTGATCGGACGGCGAGCCACCCAACGCTCGCGGTCGGCAGCCTGTTGGTAAATTCGCCATAGACAATTCGTAAAATAACACTTACTGAATCCGATCTTGGAGACAGGTGGGGGCGAGGGGGTCTTCTCCCCCTCACAGTAGCAGGGCCCTCCGAGCAGAGCGCGTGCAGCGTCCTCCTCAGCGCGACGTCTCAGAACCGATGGTAACTCCTTTGGACCTGCAGAGTTTAATAAATCAATTAAAAAAAATTGTTTTTAGAAATATTAAAAACCCCGACTGCGTAAAACATGAACTTTAAATCATCATCATCTGCTTAGCCTTTTCCCAACTATGTTGGAGTCGGCTGCCAGTCTAACCGGATGCAGCTGAGTACCAGTGTTTTACATGGAGCTACTGCCTATCTGATCTCCACAACCCAGTTACTGGGCAACACGATACCTCTTGGTTAGACTGGTTGTCAGACTATCCGCAACGACTGTCAAAGATCTGCGAATGACAGCCGAGACCAACGGCTTTACGTGCTTTCCGAGGCACGGGGGTGTCACACCACCAACTTCCGAACTCTGGGCTACTACTGAGCAAATCCTAATGGAAAAACCCAATAACACTTTTTTGCCCGACCTGGGAATCGAACCCGGGACCCCACGCTCTTCAGTGCTCTTCACGAGACCAACGGGGCAGGACCCGACTGCGTAAAACCACCGACTAATTTGGCCGGACACGCATCCAAAAAGCCTGACTATGACCGGCTTCATCCGGTCGCCTGGCAACTCTCGGTGCTGGTGTAATTACAGGCACACGAGACAACTCAACTTTGTCTCTGGGATGGCAACGCATTTGCAAGGCCTCTGGTATTGCAGATGTGTATAGGCAGCGGTGACCACTTAACACCAGGTGGGCCGTCGGCTTGTTTGCCGTCAAAAATCCGTTTCAGGTAAAAAAAAGAATACACATAAATATAGAAACTTACATAATGATTTAACATGGTACGGAACCGTTCGTGGGAGCGCATCGTAGAAGCTGTGCCTGAGATAGTAATGCGAATCTCCCTCCCTCTCTGGCGGAATTAAAGCACCAGTAGCTATATTGAAGGCTGAAAAAAAAATGATATCATTTTTACATACAGGCACTTGCATGCATGTGTTCCCCGAAAGGTTAGGCAGAGGAGATGAGAGTAATCTCTGGATCTACTGAACCGATTTTAAAAATTCTTTTACCCATAGGAAGCCACGTTATTTGTTAGTGTCATTGGCTACAGAACTATTGGCTATACATACTCACGAAAAAGAACAACTAACGAATCGTAAAATCAAAAAAATCAAAAACCAACTGCTTCATACATTTATGTTCGCATAACTCGACAACATGTAAGGAACAGCTGATTTTTTTTTGCAATTCTAAGTTTGATTTCCTAGTGAAAGTGGTTTATTTTCATAAGCACTACACGTCCTTCAAGTACGTCCCTTGTTTAACCTTCTATAGCATCACGATACGACACACGGGAGCGAAGCAGTAGCCAAAGACGTAACTTAACGCGGGTGAAATAAGGCACGCGAACGAAGTTATGAGTAGTGTCTAACCCAAAAATGAATTTGACATTTGTACTCATGACTCTTGGCGGTAACTATAGATGACAGCATTAAACAACAATTCCAAGACACCCCCACCTTCACAAAAAAACAGTTTATTTACTCCTGAAAACCCGATGATTTTTTTAAAAACTATAAAATTCGATCTTTAGTTGTTTTTAAATCAATAAATTGTTACTGAATTGAGATGGCAAAAGAGTGACGTAATAGTTTAGTATTATCATACAAAATCTATGGTGGAATCGCGTTTTGACAGCTCATAAAAAGTATGTAAATTGGTTAGTGGTGTCATCTACACATTTCATTCAATCACCATTCACTCAAAGCACCTTTATAATTGAACGAACTACTTACCAATTTCCAAGTAGTCTCTGATATCCAGTGATATTTCCGCTCGTTCATTCAACACATATGTGACATCGCTCATGGACTCCAACGCGCCTGCGCGCTCCGAGCGGGACATATGCACAGCTGTATAACAATTATTTATTTGAAGTCCAATCGCTAAGTACCCTAAAAATGCATTTATTAATTCCAAAATACATTTTCAAATTTCGCGCGTAATTTGACGAAAATTGCAGGACGCAGCGGACGCCATATTTACTCTGTGGTCGTCGGACGTCAGTTAGCTGTGTCAACAAATACGGTAATTAGCCGATCAGTTGACAGTTGACAGCTGTCACATTAAAAAATACAGCCGAATGACGTAATAACATGGTGGCTACTATTTCATACTGAATAAAGAACAGATAAAAATGACAGAAAAGTTTGATTTGAATTTAAAAAAATATTTTGTTATTTTATGAACTAAAAATAACACTTATCAACTCCTTCTTGCCTAAGCTATCTCAATAATATTTTTTTTTCTCATATACAGGGTAATTTGTAAAACAATGACAACCTTGCGGGACTGTATTACTATCATCATAAACACCAACTTTTGTTCTATAAATTTTTACAGAATCAAGCAACGCAAGCGCATCGAAGTGAATAACCGACTGAAGGATTTCCGTAAAATTGTAAATAGGTCAAATACAAACACCCCCGCCGCCCTAACCCCGCTCCCCTCGCTGTTTTACTATCGCTTTCGTTTGCTTCGCAAAGACTTCGTAACATTTAGAGCGTTCAATTTAAATGTTTTTATTTTTGTATAAAAATCTGATGAACTAAAATATGATAAATTTTTAAATGTCATAGAACAAAAGTTGTTGATTATGATGTTAGTAACATAGTCCTGAGAGGTTGTCATTGTTTTACAAATAACCCTGTATAGTAAAATACTTAATACAGAAGTCCAAGAGCGAGTTTCTTACCATCATCCAGCAATGCGTCCAGCATGTGCCTCATCTCGTTACGCATCGGGAACCGTTGGGCTAGCGTCTTAGGTGGCGGCATCGGCTGAGCTGAGGACAAATTAGATATTTATTAGCAACAAAAAACCAGCCAAGTGCGAATCATACTCGCGCACGATGGGTTTCGTACCATCTATATTAATGTGTATGTATTCTCCAGACCTATTCCGGCCACGGCGGCTAATCTTTATTCAGACTAGCCAAGTATGCAGGAGATATTATAGTGCACAAGCGTGTGCGCAAACACAGGTGCACACTCATAGTCAGATGGGACGGCAATCCGTCACAACCGGGGAGAGATCAGGCGCAGAACCAACGGCTTTACGTGTTTTCCGAGCCACAGGGATGTCACACCACCAACTTCCAAACTCCGGGCTGTTACTGAGAAATCCCTAATAGAAAATCCAATAACACTTTTGCCCGACCTGGGAATCGAACCCAGGACCCCACGCTCAACAGTCGTGCTCGCCACCACGAAACCATCCGGGCAGTATCTATAATAATATTATAAAGCTGAAGAGTTTGTGTGTTTGGTTGAACGCGCTAATCTCTGGAACTACTGGTTTGAATTAAAAAAAAATTGTTGGATAGTTCATTTGTCGAGGAAGGCGTTAGGCGTTATAACATCACGCTACGACACACGGGAGAGAAGCAGTAATCAAAGACGTAACTGAACGCGGATGAAAAAAACCACGCGAATTAAGTCGCTGGCTGAAGCTAGTTATATATAAAAATCCATGTCTGATAAAGCCCCATTAAATATTTATTTTATTCTGTTATTACCATATGTTGTTATAGCGGCAACAGAAATAAATACATCATCTGTGAAAATGTCAACTGCCTAACTATCACGGTTCATGAGATACAGCCTGGTGACAGACGGACGGACAGCGGAGTCTTAGTAATAGGGTCCCGTTTTAGGCTGCCTATCCACAGAAGCGGAGCGAGGCTGCGGAGCGCAGAAACGTAGAAATAATAACCAATAGAATAGCAAAAAAGTCTTTGCTCCGCCCCCCTAAGACGGCTCACTGACCCAGTTATATGCAATCGTATTGGTTAATATTTCGCCGTTTCTCCGCTCCGCAGCCTCGCTCCGCTTCTGCCTATAGGCAGCCTTACCCTTTGGTTACGGAACCCTAATAACCCTCAACTTTTATCATTTAAGTATCAGCTATATAGTCCGCGGTGTTACCCGTGTTCAGTAATGTCTTTGGTTACTGCTCCGCTCCCGTTCTTCGTAGCGGAATGTGCTGTGCGTATATACCTTCTTAAAGCTCCAGCTCTTAGTGAAGGAGCTCGTCCGGGGAAGTACTACCACCATACCTATTTCTGCCGCAAAGCAGCGTTGCTGTGTTCCGGTTTGAAGGGTATGGATGCCGGTGCAATTACAGGCACATGAGCAAGGGATGGCAACACATTCGCAAGGCCTCTGGTATTGCAGATGTCTATAGGCAGCAGTGATCACTTAACATCAGGTGGGCCGTCGGCTTGTTTGCCATCCAATGAGATAAAAAAAATATTTGAAAATTTACTTCGTGTATGCTTCCATCTTGGATCATGTCTGTAAATTGTCTCCCTGGGTTCCATATTTAATGGGCAGACGAGACAGCGGCATTCCTCATCCAGGGCTCCTCCACATTGCACGCACATTTCTGGAAAAAAAAACAAAGCACTTGTATTCTTCGAAGATGTGAGCATAAGGACACATTGAATTTTTTTTTTTTAAGTAAAACTTCTTTACGTACGCTTGACTTGGGGAGCAAGCTGGTGAATGCGAGACGAAAGCGTTACTGAAATGAGTGTGATCGGGCAAACGGAAGTTGAGAGGGAGATATAAGTTAGAGAAGATAGAAAGAGAGAGAGTTACGTTTCGTATATTACTGTAGGAGTAAGAGAGCATGTTCGTGAACGGGCGCTGTCAGTTGGAATTGGTCATCTCTTAACTGCCATGGCGTACATCTTTAGTACTATTATTTTTTATTGTTTTATATTCATGTTCATTGTTTTCACATATAGAAGCAACAAGAATATTGTAACCAAGATTTTGTAAAAACCAAATTGTAAGAAAAGAGTGTCCATGGAGTTTCTTGCTCGTTCTTCTCCATAGAGACTTGCGCTTTGGAACGAGCAACTAGCTTCAACCTTTAAATGTAACTTCTTGACAATTCAAAAGTGCCTGTAAATGGTCTAATTTAAATAAATGTTTTGATATTGCCTTTGACTTTGAGAGAGCAGTGCGTGCACTTTCTTTCTCAAGTGTCATGTTAAATGTGGTGACCTAAAGCACGCGTCGTATCTTTTCTAAACACGGTGCTCTTGCCACTCACTAGGAATTTCTTCTGTATCGAGGGAGCGTTTACAAACATATACAACTCACATAAACAAACAGCCAGACCCGGAACAACTATTTGTAGGCCATACAAATATTTGTTCCGTGCGGGAATTGAACCCACGAAACGTAGTACAGCAGCTAACCGTTCTGCCTCTGGGCCTATCGTATCGTGAAATTAAATGATCAGAATCAAAATTAAAAATTTTAAGTAACCCCCGACAGAAGAAAAATGCCCTACCGTATCTAACAAAAGAGCTGATAACTTTGAAACCGCTGAACGGATTTCCCTCAAATAAAGCTTAGAACACTCCCGACTAATTACCCTTTCAAACACAAAAAACAAAATCAAAATAGGTTCATGCGTTCGGGAGCTACGATGCCATAGACAAAAAGACAGACCCCCGACTCAAAAAGAGTGGTGTTATAAGTTCGACGTGTCTTTGTGTCTGTCTGTGGCACCATAGCTCTTGAACGGGTGAATCGATTTGAATGCGGTTTTTTTTATTTGAAAGCAGGTTTCCTAGCGATGGTTCTTAGATATGTTTTATCAAAATCGGTTCAGCCGTTTCAAGGTTATCAGCTTTTGTAAGCTGCGGTAGAGATCTTTATTCTTCTGTCGGGGGTTATTTGTAATTGTTAATTTTGTTACTTGTATTACAGTTAAGCCTTAACCGAATAAAAAATACGTATTTATGAGGACTTCTCTAAGTTTTGTAATCAATTACTCACTGATAAAAAACTCTTCTTGTGTACAAAATCCCGATAACAACCATTGGACAGTAGCCCACTAGACACAACACTAGTTTGGTCGGAGAATCCTCCTCTTTCAATAGAGCAAGACGAACTTTCTGTTCCTCATACTTCTTCCAATCTTAATATTTGATATAGTGAAAAACAATACATAATTTTTTTTAAACATTTTTGTTTGCTTATATTATAAATTCTGACATATTTATTATTTTATCTCCGTAGCAACGGCATGACATATCTTCTTTTTCAACTAAGAATAAAAAGTATTTACCCAATAACAATATCATTAATATAGATTCCTTATGTTGGTGAACTTTCATACAATAAATAGGTAAGTTCAGAATTCGCTTCGAGTCGTGAGCACATTTACCCGCGCAGAAGTTCATTTTTAGGTCTCTTTGGCGGAGTGAAAGTCGCAGCGGGGGCGACGCCATACGCGATTGGTCCGGCCTTGTCCGGCAGCCGATGCTCGTCGTCTATTGGACAGTCGTATGTTGTTCGGCTACTGTACACTTTTGTGCGGTTTTAGTGACTGACGTTTTGAATTTTAAAATGGTTAATTTTATTTTACTTTGTGTAGGTACCTAACAATTATTTTAATAAAATAAAATATAATAATTTTAATAAAAATAATAATAATTTTAATAAAATCGGTACTGAATTTATTTGGGCGAAAGTGTAAATGCGCGAGGTTATCCCCAGGTGCTCACGAGTCGTGGCGACCATTATAGTCAAAATCAAAGTATTTATTTCAATTAAACAATTTACAGACACTGTTAAATTGTCAAAGAGTCGCTCAGTTAGTCGGAAAGTTGAAGCTAATTGCTCGTTCAAAAACCTAGATACGCCTCTATATGAAGAAATTGGAGAATATCGAAAAAGAATCTCCACGGATACTCCATATATCAACTAGATTCAATATTTGTTTACCATGTAATTCACGTTCAAAAGTGCCTTTGAATGGTCTAATTGAAATAAATGATTAGATTTTTTGAAACTTTACTTGAAATCAAATCAAAGTATTTAATTTAAAAAGAAACCGTTTAGGTACAGGCACTTTTGAATTGTCAAGGAGTCGGGCAATAAGATGAAGCTAGTTGCTCGTTCCAAAACGTAGGCCTCTATGGAGAAGAACGAGCAAGAAACTCCATGGACACTCTTTTAAAAACAATAAAATATTAGGAATTTAGGTTGCATCATTCATGCCAAATCTACGGGTAGATGTGAGAACAATTTTTAGTCATGCACTTTAAAGCTACCCGTCCACAAAATCGAAGTAAGGCTGCGGAGCGGAGAAACCGAGAAATATTAACCAATGGGATTGTATAAAGTTTTCACTCCGGTCCAGTTAAGTAATCGTATTGGTTAATATTTCTTCGTTTCTCCGCTCCACAGCTTCGCTCCGCTTCTGTGAATAGGCAGCCTAAAAGAGGTATGGAGTAAAATATAATAAAAACAATTCAATATAAATTTATTTTTACCGAGGCAGCTAAAAGATGACCAGTACCAACTGATAGCACTATCAATCATTTTGGAGGAAACCGACTGATCAAGAAACTTCTCTTTACTATATATGTCTTAAAATCTTTTTTTTACGTGGGGAAATCCTCATGGACTGCCTCTGCTTCGGGACTCCTACTGACCAAAACCGTGCAGGTCGTACCGAGCATTCTTCCGCACCCCAACAGGTATTGACCTCCCACCACCACAAGGCGGGTCCTGTCACCCATTCCTCGCGCGGCATACTTCCGGACCTGTCTCTGAGAGACTGACTCCGAGACCGCCGCCCGCAGCTTCTACGGCGGCCGAAGACCGTCCTCCACCCTGACCTGGTGCGTCTGCTGCAGGTGGGATGAGAGGTAGTAACCTCCTTCTCCTGTTTCATCACCTCCTCGCAGAAGGATGCGACGGCGTCCCAAGCACTCTCGCTCCCGACCGTGGACAGAATCACGTCCGGAAGCGAAAGGCTACCAGGAATTCCAGGGCATTTCACTACCCAAGCTAGCCACTCCTGGAGCTACAACATATCTTACCTGTTTTCTTCTCTCCGTCATCAATGATTCCGAAGATGACATTCCTCGCAGCTTCCAGACTCGATTTCTGAACCATTCTGATGTGATGTCTTGCGGCAGTCTTCGTGGTATGAGGCAGCAGGAATTGCTGAACCAACTCCGCCACCAATTCGTTCGTGGCTGCCGTAGATCTGAAAAATCGGGCAAGTGTAAATTAGAATTTTACACAATGGATTCCGTATCTATCTGCCTATCCTTTTTCCAAGTTTGTCAGGGTCGGCTTCCAGTCTAACTGGATGCAGGTGAATACTAGTACTGAATTCCCCGAAGCGTTAGGCAGAAGTGTACTAATGTACATTCACAGTTCGCTAGTATGTTTAGGTCCCATGTAATAGGGGGCGAGCCTATTGCCATTAACCGGGCACAAATCCTAACTCGCGAGCAGCTATTGAGAATTTCATAGAGAAACCCAATAACACTTTTTGCTCGACCTGGGAATCGAATCCAAGACTCTCAAGAGATTCTAGCTTAGCAGTCGCGCTTAGGACCACTAGGCTAACGAGGCAGTTGCTGAAGAGTTTGCATTTTTTGCTTTATCTCTGGAACTACTGGTTCGATTCTGAAGGTTGCTAGTAGGAAAATAAGTTGACCGATGTCGTGGGCAAAACCTTGTTTAAGAAGTTTTACGTACTTTTCCGGATTATCGATAAACGTCTTCTCGTAATTCTTAGCTTGGGCCCTCGCCCTGTTCCCAGCGTCCTCTTCAGCGGCCAATTCCACTCCTTCGTCGACAATTTCTTGCAAATAGGCCTCCACTGTGCCTTGAGTTACGCCGAGGATCTAAATCATTTGATAATGGGCACATTTTTTAATTACCAGACATCTTTTATCCGCAGTATTGTAGTTAGAGCTGTTAAGTTAAAACAGTTTGTCTGTTTGTTCCTGTTCATCTTCGAAACGGCTGGACCGATTTTCACGGGACTTTCACTGGCATAGATAAGGATAACTTAGGCTACTTTTATTTTAGAAAACGAATTAGGTTTCCGTGCAAAAACATTAAACCCCGCTGAGCGATTAAAGTTGTCTAGTTTTTTAGACAGAAATTGACAATCTGAATTTTTTTCGACACCTTGTTCATATTTCAGAGTAAAATCTGCTTAGCCTTTTCCCAACTATGTTGGGGTCGGCTTCCAGTCTAACCGGATTCAGCTAAATACCAGTGTTTTACATGGAGTGACTGCCTATCTGACCTCCACAAACCAGTAACTGGGCAACACGATACCTCTTGGTTAGACTGGTTGTCAGACTTCCTGGCTTCTGACTATCCGTAACGCCTGTCATAGATCTACGTGTGAATGTATATACAACATGACTTTTACAAATCTTTCAGGAGGTAAAAGTTGTCATGAATGTAAACCATAGGACCTACTCTGAAGTGTGTCAAAAACATTTGCTGTTCCCTAAAAAACCGGCCAAGTGCAGTCGGACTCGCGCGCAAAAGATTCCGTACCATTATCTATAAAAACGAGCAAAAAATATCACGTTTGTTGTACGGGAGCCCCCTCGCGAGACGACTCCCGGCCACCGTTGATACGGGCCTGTGGACGGTGAGCAATGGGTAGCTCACCGTCCGTACGTTGCATAACGACAGGCCGTGTCGACGGCGCGTTCGTGTTCCACGCGCGCCTCAAAGAGATGTCAGCAAAGGGAAGGGGCCACTGAGGGCCGATGCCTGCCGGGGCTGCCGGTTGTTCGTAAGAAATACCGCGCCCCCGGAACGCAAAGGGCACAAGAAGGAACATGGGTGGGTTTTAGTCAGTAAAAGTCTGACACTCCCTCCCGCCCCGCCCAGGGTGGGAGAAGTTATTTGCTGATTTCCCACCCCACAAAAAAAAAAAAAAGGCCCCCTTAAATATTGATTTTATTCTGTTTTAACGACAACAGAAATACATCATCTGTGAAGATTTCAGCTGTCTAACTATCACGGTTCATGAGATACAGCCTGGTGACAGACGGCCGGACAGCGGAGTCTTAGTAATAAGGTCCCGTTTCACACTTTGCGAACGGTTCCCTAAAAACGCATTACAACATGATAAAAATGTATGGAACAGCTGAAATTTTTAGCTAGTGCCTACCTGTTTGAACATCTCATCGTGTTCCCTCCGACGCTCCTCCTCCTTCTGTCTTCTGCCAGCCTCAGCGGCCTCACGCATCGCTTTTTCGCGCACTGTTAAGGAAATTCACACGGTTTCATTAGCATGTCGGTGACGCTACCATGAAGAACCCACCTACATTTCATAGAGATAAAGAACAGATAAAAAAAATTGTAAACTTTTAATTGAATTTTACAATTTATTTAGTTATTTTATGACCTTTAAACTAACACTTACCGACTGCTTTTTGCCTAAGCTATCTCAATAATATATTTTTAGATTTTTTCTCGTATAGAGTATAATAAGTAGGTACCCAATTTCCACTTACAAGCGATCATGAGATAGGCGTGTTGTCTTCTCTCCTCTTTCAGCCTCTGGAGCTCCTTCTCCAAGAAGTCCAGGGCCGCAGACACCGCACCACCACACAGCTCGTCCACAAGAGCCGAGATCGTATCTTCCTGTAAGCATACTCTTTTGGTATAGGGCCGTCTTATTATTCAGAATCAGAATCGGAATCAGCTTATAGCAATAAAGCTTCGAACTGCTAAGCTATCGGGAGTTACACGTGATATTGTGAGTCAACCATAAAAGATAGACATATGCTGTCGTGGGATATTTTTTATATAATTTTAAGGAGAACATTTCCGTCATACATGATTTCTGTGTAGCTTTAACCATTAAGGTTGCACACGCGCCGGAAGCTTAAAAAATGGAGTAACTTCTCCCGTTTTCCCAACATTTCCCTTCACTGCTCTGCTCCTATTGATTGTAGCGTGATGAAAAGTATACTATAACCAACTCAGGAGTATGAAAAATAATTGTACGAAGTTTCGTTAAAATCCGTCGAGTAGTTTTTGTTTCTATAACGGCTATACAGACAGACAGACAGATAAAAATGTTACTGATTGCATTTTTGGCATCAGTATCGATCCCTAATCACCCCCTGATAGTTATTTTGGAAATATGTTTCATGTACAGAATTGACCTCTCTACAGATTTATTATAAGTATAGATTATTATTTATTTTTTAATTATTATTCTTTATTATTATATCTTATCTCAGGAACTACTAGTTAGAATTGAAAAAATATTTTTGTGTTGAATAGTTCATTTATCGAGGAATCTATAGGCTATATAACATCACACTACGACTAATAGGTACGGAGCAGTACCTAATACGGGTGAAAAAACTACGCGAACGAAGTCGCGAGCAGAAGCTAGTTCAAAATAAATCGCAGTGGAATCCACCTTCAGTTCAGTTTCAGTCCTTCTCATATTAAATTCGCGAGCCCTGGACTCTTCCTTCGCAATCCTCGCCTTGTCATCAGTTTGAAGACCATGAGTCGTCTTCAATTCCTCAGTCAGTTCAGCAGCTCGAGTGCGACCTTCATACATCTAGAAAATGACCAAATTATTTGCTTCAGCTTTTGTCAACGTTGACTTATTATCACACGGGAACCGAAGATTTTTCTGGAATAAGTATAAGCCTATGTGCTATTCAAGACTACAATCTACCTCTGTGCCAAATTTCATCCAGATCTGTTCAGCCGTTTTGGCGAGATTGAGGAACAACATCCATACATAAAAACTTTCGCATTAATAATGGCAGTAATTATTCATTTAAGATTTGTTATTTGATTTTTATCTTATTCCCCGAAGGGTTAGGCAGAGGTGTACCAATGCATACCCACAGTTCGCTTGTATGTTTAGGTCCCATGTAATAGGGGGCGAGCCTATTGCCGTTAACCAGGCACAAATCCTAACTCCGAGCTACTGAGAATTTCATAGAAAAATCCAATAACACTTTGCTCGCCCTTTGAATGGAATCCAAGACCTACAGCGTAGCAATCGCGCTTAGGACCACTAAGCTAACGAGGCAGTCAATAAATGCCTATTAAGGTAGCCGCCACGAGTCGTGAGCACAGACATCAAGTTAATTTTTGGGTTTTTTTCACGATTGGTCCGTCATTCAGACCAGTCGCGTGCAGTGTCGGTGCCCTAAAAAACCCAGAAAGGGACCCAAAAATTAACTTGACGTTCCTCCTCACGACTCGCAGCGCCTTCCTTATAAAGAAGTCAAAATTGTTTTTTTTTTTACCAGATCGCCTCGAACTGCCTGGGTAGCCTAGTGGTCCTAAGCGCGACTGTAACGCTAGAGGTCTTGGGTTCGATTCCCAGGTCGAGCAAAAAGTGTTAGTGGGTTTTTCTATGAAATTCTCAGTAGCAGATCGGAGTTAGGATTTGTGCCCGGTTAATGGCAATAGGCTCGCCCCTTATTACATGGGACCTAAATATACCGGCGAACTGTGGGTGTACATTGTTACACCTCTGCCTAACCCTTCGGGGAATACAGGCGTGATGGTATATTTTTACCAGATGTTGGACTGCGCGCCCTCTGATGATTCTTTGCAGCACCAAAGCAGCTTGGTGCGCCGTCTCATCTTCATCTTCGACTGGATCCACCGTAGGAGTCTCTGGTCTTTCCTTAACTGCTTCCTTGCGGGCTTTGAGCATCTGAAGAGGGCCGGTGGTCAATTTTGCGGCGCCTAGTCGAGCCTCTGCAAGTGTTGGTAGGTTAGTGAATTATTACAAGCTTACGCCCTTCTTTTTCTAACGTTACACAAACTTGACAAATTATATACTAAAACCTTCCTCGAGAACCACTCTACCCACTGGTGAAAACAGCATGAAAATTGATGCAGAAGTTTTCGAGTTTATCACGGACAGCTAGACAGACAGACGCGGCGGAGGACTGTGTTTTATAACATGTAGTGATAATAAAGGTACCTTAAGTTACTCTTTATAACGTCAGCTATCTTCTTGTGAAGGTCTCGTCAAAATCAGTCAAAATAAGCCCTTTAGGAGATCAAACGGAACAAACAGACTAACAGCTAAAAAAACTTTATTATTATTTTTATTATTTGTGGTTATAGCGTCAATAAAACACACATATATTAAATGATCCCACGGGAAGCGTAAATGTTTCCGATATAAAAACTATCCTATGTGTTATTCCACACTACAATCTACCTCAGTGCCAAATTTCACCTAGATCCGTTCAGCCGTTTAAGCGTGAAAGAGTAACAAACATCCATCCATCCATCCTCAAAAATTTTCCCATTTATAATATTAGTAGGAAGTTGGACTTACTCTTCAACTCGTCATGAAGGTTCTCCAGGAACTGCTCACTCCACTTGGTCTCCCGTTCACATAGCATGTTAGGGTCACGAATGAGGTGATGACCGGAACAGGTCTTCGTTAGGTCCTGTCCACACTTCGACAGCCACGCAGGTGGTTGTGACAGCGCGTTGTGGTCTTCCAAAGCTGATGATTGACAGCATACATGAAAGGACCAATCAATAAGATTCAGCAGTTTAAAGCAGTTGGATAGATGACACCATTCCACCACATCTCTAAAAAGCACTTTATTTTTCCCTAAATAAACCCGATTATTTTTTAAATAACTATTAAATTAGATTTTTAGTTGCTTTGAAATCAATAAATAGTTATTGAATTGAAATGTCAAAAAATTGACGTCATAGTTTAGTATCGTCATACAAAATATATGGGGGACTCGCGTTTTGACAACTCATAAAAAGTATGTCAATTGATTAGTGGTGTCATCTACCCAATTGGACAAGCCAACAAGCTCCTGAAAGCCAGAATCAATACTGGTGACTACCAAAAAAGGGCCGAGGCAATGAAGCTCGAGGAGTCCCGGAGAAACGATTTAATTGTCTTGGATCCCGCAACGAAATTAATCAGAAAAGATTAGCGAAGGAGTAAGAAATAATATATGTAATTTCCACTTTCCTTCACATAACTAGGAATATTAAAATAAGTCATGATGACTTAGCCGTTTTTTACCATACCATAACATACCATCACGCCTGTATTCCCCGAAGGGTTAGGCAGAGGTGTAACAATGTACACCCACAGTTCGCCGGTATGTTTAGGTCCCATGTAATAGGGGGCGAGCCTATTGTCATTAACCGGGCACGAATCCTAACTCCGAGCTGCTGCTGAGAATTTCATAGAAAAACCCGGTAACACTTTTTGCTCGACCTGGGAATCGAACCCAAGACCTCTAGCGTAGCAGTCGCGCAGAGGACCACTAGGCCACCGAGGCAGTTTCAGGTAGCCGTTTTTTAAGGAGTATAAAGTTCCTGCCATCCAAATGAATAAAGGAACAGTTATACTGCGTAAATTAACAAGACACCACTTAAAAGTCACAAGAAAGCAGAATTTGTTTACTAGGATAAGATATATATATATATACCATCACGCCTGTATTCCCCGAAGGGTTAGGCAGAGGTGTAACAATGTACACCCACAGTTCGCCGGTATGTTTTTAGGTCCCATGTAATAGGGGGCGAGCCTATTGCCATTAACCGGGCACAAATCCTAACTCCGAGCTGCTACTGAGAATTTCATAGAAAAACCCACTAACACTTTTAATAAGATAAGATATATTTTTAGTTATTTAAATTTTCTTACCAAACTAGTTAATCAATTTCCTACGAATTATCGAATTATCAAAATTAATTCATAATTGGCGGAGTTAATCGCGTGACAAACTTACAAAAAAAAAGCATGCAGTTTTTTGAAGTCGGTTAAAAGTAAGTATCAGGATAATAATACCACAGAAGCTTACACAACAGTGTCGGGTCGTACACAATCTCCGCGTGTCTTCTGCGCGCCTGGTACCCGTGTCTCGCTACCGGCGCGTGCAGGTCTGACGTGGGGTCTATGGCCTCTGTGGTCATCATGCCACAACCACGCGCCGACTTCATACTAGCCACCAGCCCCGCGCGACCCCCACTTTCGTGTATCAATGCTAGTTTACGGAGCTCTGAAAATAATGGTCTGTCCTGTAAAGGTGGCGAGGAGTGAATGATTGGATGAGCGAGATTTTTTGAAGTAAAACTTCTTTACGCACGCTTGACTTGGGGAGTAAGCTGGTGAATGCAAGACGAGAGAGTTACGGAAATGACGAACGGAAGTTGAGAGGGAAATAGAAGTTAGTGAAGATAGAAAGAGAGAGAGTAACGTTTCGTATATTACTGTAGGAGTAAGAGAGAGCAGAGCGCGCTCTCATTTTCTTTTTCTCTTCCTCAAGTGACATGGTATACAAGCCGACGGCCCACCTGATGTTAAGTGGTCACCGCTGCCTATAGACATCTGCAATACCAGAGACCTTGCTAATGCGTTGCCATCCCAGAGACAAAGTTGAAATGTGTCATGTGCCTGTAATTACACCGGCACCCATACCCTTCAAACCGGAACACAGCAACGCTGCTTTGCGGAAGAAATAGGTATGGTGGTAGTACTTCCCGGACGAGCTCTTTCACAAAGAGCACTACTTTTCCTTCGTTTTTTCCCTTCCTTAGTTTAAGCATTAATATGGATATACTAGCGAACTGCTCGCGACTTCACCCGCGTAGCTTATTTCACCCGCGTTAAGTTACGTCTTTGGTTACTGCTCCGCTCCCGTGTGTCGTACCGTGATGTAATTAAGCCTAAAGCCTTCCTTGATAAATGAACTATCTAACAGAAAAAGATTTTTTTAATTTTAACCAGTAGTTCCTGACATTAGCGCGTTCAACCAAACAAACTCTTCAGCTTTACAATGTTAGTATTGATAACCGACTTACCTCTATCCCTCGTCCTCCGAATATTGTTAATTTTCTTCTCCATCTCCTGTTTCTTGGTATTCCAAAGCTTCTTTAGTTTCAAAGTGGTGCGATTGGTCTGCTTCCGTCTCTGGTCTGCCTGGAGACGGTGCAGCAGTTCCAGCCGAATGCCCTGCAGTTCATCTATCTCCTGGAATATGGACGGATGACGGTCAGCGCAAAAATAAGGAATATGACCGAGAAATTTTGATTGCTTAGTTAATGATAGACTCAAAAACGACTGAAATTGAGTTTTATATACCATCACGCCTGTATTCCCCTAAGGGCTAGGCAGAGATGTACCAATGTACACCCACAGTTCGCCAGTATGTTTTTAGGTCCCATGTAATAGGGAGCGAGCCTATTACCATTAACCGAGCACAAATCCTGACTCCGAGCTGCTACTGACAATTTCATAGAAGAACCCAATAACACTTTTTGTTCGACCTGGGAATCGATCCCAAGACCTCTAGCGTAGCAGTCGCGCTTAGGACCACTAGGCCAACGAAGCAGTTAAAATAATAATAATATTTAATATAATGGGTTTACATTTTTTTTTTACAATGACAAGATATCCAGTTGGTGGCTAACGAGCGGCAAGCTCAGCTAGAGGTTAGAAGTTTCCAGTTCAATCGAAGACCAAGGAGTAGGTCAAATTTTACTTGTAAGATTTGATTAAGTTCCTATGGCCACCTTCCGGCTCCATCATCAGACCAGCTTTGTGACATCATTATCTTGCATTGTCATGCAAACTGCACATTTACGCAAAATATCAGCTCAATCGAACATCGGGAAGTGGGTCAAATGTAACTTGTAAAATTTGAGCTACAGACACCGAGGCAGGTGAAAGTTAATAAAAGCAAATAAGTACTACCACCATACATATTTCTGCTGCAAAGCAGCGTTGCTGTGTTCCGGTTTGAAGGGTATGGGTGCAGGTGTAATTACAGGCACATTACACATTTCAACTTTGTCTCTGGGACGGCAACGCATTTGCAAGGCCTCTGGTATTGCAGATGTCTATAGGCATCGGTGACCATTCACCAGGTGGGCCGTTGGCTTGTTTGCCACCCAACGAAACATTAAGATTAGACGTACCGCTTGTCTGAAAAGCCAGTCCTTCATGACCACATCATCGATAATATCATCCCTTTTCTTCATCCAGCGAGGGAACTTGGCGTCTTCCACCACCGCCATCCATGCGCGGGCATGACGCATTCTGGACAACACACAATAATAATAATATTCATACATAAACTCACGCTTTTTCCCCATGGGGGTAGGCAGAAACCACAGAACGCCACTTACTACGATACTTACATCCTTCTTTCGCCTCGTCTACGTTCATACATCTGTTCGTAAAAGCACGCCTCGCGTTTATCATGCACATCTCTGACATTGGTGGTGGCAAACAACATGATGAAATCGGGATTTTTAATTAACTAGGGTCTGCCCGCGACTGCGTCCACTTCTAATTTGATATATTATCCCACGGGAACCGTTCATTTTCGGGGATAAAAAGTATCCTATGTGTTACTCCACACTACAATCTATCTCAAGACCAAATTTCATCCAGATCCGTTCAGCCGTTTAAGCGTGAAAGAGTAACGAGTAACAAATATCCATCTATCCATATATTCATTCTCACAAACTTTCGCATTTATAATATTAGGTAATATTTACAATTAATACAAGTCTGTAATCCCCAATCCGCCTTGAGCAAGCGTGGTGATCAATGCTCGTGCCTTCTCTGTGTGAGAAGAGGCTTTTGCCCAGCAGTGGGACAATAAATAGGCTGGTAATAATCAGAACTTACTTGTTAATTATTTCAGTGGTGTGGAAATCAGCTGGCAGGTCGCCAATACGGTAAGGGCGTCCGGGACCTGAAGGCGAAAATCTATGTTAATAAACAAAATAAAACACACCATCACACCTGTATTCCCCGAAGGGTTAGGCAGAGCTGTACCAATGTACACCGACAGTTCGCCGGTATGTTTAGGTCACAAATCCTAACTCCGAGCCCAAGAACTCTAGCGTAGCAGTCGCGCTTAGGACCACTACGCTAATGAGGTAAAAATAAAGACGACAATTAATGTAAAAAATATGGAACAAGACAGGTACATCGCGTGTTGGCGTTGGTCGGCGTAGTTACTGACACATGAGACATTTCAACTCAGTCTCTGGGATGGCAACAAAGTCAAAGTCAAGCCTCTGATATTGCAGGCAGCGGTGACCACTTAACATCAGATAGGCCGTCGGCTTGCTTGCCATCCAATGATAAGGAAGGTACACATTACAATTTTCCCCTATCCAATCTAGTCCCCTCCTCGCAAGTGTGACAGCCGCCTTAAGAATTGTATGTTGACCAACTCGGAGTTAAAAGTTAATAATAACAGATATAAGAATCATCATCAACATCATATCAGCGGCAGGACGTCCACAGCTGGACATAGGCCGCCCCGCATAGATTTCCAAAAGGCCCGGTTGGAAGTGGCCTGCATCCAGCGTCTTCCTGCTTGAATAAATAATACGCACCCCATTTCAATTCATCGAGGTACAAGACTTCAGGTGTTGTCTCGCACTCATCGGCCGCCTTCCCATCAGGCTGCCACGGTATTGTCTGCGCTGAAGACTCCCTAAAACATTAATTATCCCGTCACAGAAATAATAAATCTTCATCATCTTCCTGCCCTTATTCCATATTACTTGGGGTCGGCGCATAACGTTTTCTTCTTCCATGCCGTCCTGTCAACCGTCATGCTATCACTGACGCCCTTCTCTTTCATATCATTCTTCACGCAATCCATCCATGTTTTCTTTGGCCTCCCTCTTCCTCTCCATCCATCCACATTATTCATAACTCTTTTGGTCACATGCTTCTCATCCCTCCTCTTCACAATTCACATGCCCATACCAAGACAATAAATGACACACACACACACAGAAAGAATCTGCTGCTTAGCTTTTTCCCAACTGTGTTGGGGTCGGCTTCCAGTCTAACCGGATGCAGCTGAGTACCAGTGTTTTACATGGAGCGACTGCCTATCTGACCTCCACATCCAGTTAGTGGGCAACACGATACCTCTTGGTTAGACTGGTTGTCAGACTTCCTGGCTTCTGACAGTCCATAACGACTGTCAAAGATCTACGAATGACAGCCGGGACCAACGGCTTTACGTGCTTTCCGAGGCACGGGGGTGTCACACCACCGACTTCTAAACTCCTGGCTACTACTGAGCAAAACCTAATGGAAAAACTCAATAACAGTTTTTGCCCGATCTGGGAACCCCACGCCCATCAGTCGCGCTTTTTTTTTTTGTTTTGAGGCGTGGGGAATCCTCAAATAACTTCTCCCGCCCTGGGCCTACCGGGGTTGCGGGTTGTTCGTAAGAGATACCGCGCCCCCGGAACGCAAAGGGCACAAGAAGGAACATGGGTGGGTTTTAGTCAGTAAATGTCTGACACTCCCTCCCGCCCTGCCCAGGGTGGGAGAAGTTATTTGATGATTTCCCAATACCCAAAAAAAAAAAAAGAAATCCATATACATTCTTATGCCCTTTGCGTTCCGGGGGCGCGGGTATCTCTTTCGAACAACCCGCAACCCCGACTGGTATCGGCCCTGAGTTGCCCCTCCAAAAACTCTGGGCTGCTACTGAGAAATTCGTAATGGAAAAACCCAATAACACTTTTTGACCGAGCTGGGAACCCACGCTCTTCAGTCGCAACCTGAGACCAACGGGGTAGTTATACCAGTAGCTTACCTGAAGAGACTTTGGGTGCCTCTGTTCCTTGGTTTGCGGGGTTTCATTGGCTGCAGAATCGGGGTATTGGGCCGGAAGGTCGGTGTAGCTGGTGGTAGATGTAATGGTGTCTTTGGACTGAAATAAAAAATATTTACATAAATTTTACATACATAAGCTCACGCCTTTTTGCCATGGGGGCAGGCAGAAACCACAGAACGCCACACGTTCATACATCTGGTCATACAAGCACGCATACAAGAACCTCACCAATAAGGTCAGGATAGGTCTTTCTAGGGCGTCCCCTCCCGACGTTGTCATTCACAGAAAGGATTTTGATAAATTCCACCCCTAAGGGGATAAAATAGGGGATGAACATATAGCTGATGTTATAAGAAGTAACTTAAGCTTTCTTTAATTTAAAAATAGAGGGGTATGCGAAAACAAAATTAAACACCAATAAAATAGTGAACGCGAACGAAGTCGCGGGCATCAGCTAGTCTGTTATATAAATCCCTTTTGTTAGTCGCCTTTCACTCATCCTCTCAACATGACCGAACCATCTAAGCATACTCTTTTCTACTTTTGTCACTACATCCTCTTTTTATCCACAACGTTCTCGTATAATCTTATTCCTCACTCTATCGTTCAAAGATACACCACAAATATTTCGCAAGGCACGCATCTCCATAGCATTAATTTTACTTTCATGCCTCGTTTGCCATACCTAACATTCACTTTCCTAAATAAGTGTAGGCACCAGCACGCCATTGATTCACACGAAGATTTTATCATATTGATATTCATTTATACCATAGAAATTGTATGTACTGTTACTTACACAGCCATGAACTTGAAAGCATGTTTTCCACTGAGTTCAGGCGCGGGCATATTATTGGCTTCCTCCAAACGACCGAGATACGCGCCGTAGGACCTGTCCAGGTGCTCCGGTAGACGGCAGTTTGGGTGGTACACTGTAGTACAAATAAGTAATCTATATACAAATCTATAAGGGTCAGTTTTCCATGCTCGTCAAAATTAGGTAGATGACACTATTAAACAATAATTCCAAGATACAGCTTCTCTAAAAAAATCACTTTATTCTACACTTTTTTGACACTCAATTCACAAACTATTAATTGATTTCAAAGCAACTAAAAATCTAATTATAAAGTTCTTTAAAATCAATACTCAACTTAAACGTTAAAATCTTATTATAAATTTCTTTAAAAATTAGATTTTTAGTTGCTTGGAAATCAATAAATAGTTAGTGAATTGAGATGTAAAAAAGTGACGTCATAGTTTAGTATTGTCGTGCAAAATGTAATGGTGGAATCGCGTTTTGACAGCTCATAAAAACATCTAACAACAAACATCAGGTTGTCATATAAACTCATCATCATCTGCTTAGCCTTTTCCCAACTATGTTGGGGTCGGCTTCCAGTCTACTCATAGAAAGCCACGTTATTTGTGAGTGTCATAGGCTATATAACATCACGCTACGACACACGGGAGCGGAGCAATAACCAAAGACGTTACTTAACATAGCTGAAAATATCCACGCGGACGAAGTCGCTTGCAGACGCTTGGTTACTGCTCCACTCCCGTGTGTTGTAGCGTGATGTTATATAGCCTATGTTACTCAGGAATAATGTAGCTAACTCTTGGTGAAAAAACACAAAATTAAAAATCACTACCGCAGCTAACAAAAGAGCTGATAACTTGGAAACCGCTGAACCGATTTCCATCAAAAATAGCTAACAACACTCCCGACTAATATACCTTCCAAACAAAAAAAACTAAATCAAAATCGGTTCATGCATTCGGGAGCTACGATGCCACAGACACACACACACACAGACACGTCAAACTTATAACACGCCGTCGCTTTTGCGTCGGGGGTTAAAAATGGTTAAAATCGGTCCAGTAGTTTCATAATCATAATCATAATCATTTATTTGCATACCATAATGTCAGGTACGGTGTTACAAACAAACAAATCTTTCCTCTTTTTAATATTAGTACAGAAAAGCATGAGAGATGGATGTTTTAACTATACTTGCCAACATTCAGTCGCGGTCGTAAGTTGTGTGCTGAGAACATGCAGTCGAACACCGGTTGTATCAACTGCAAACAACAAATTTAACTGAATTCCACTACCACACATAACCACCACCATAGCTATTTCCGCCGCAAAGCAGCGTTGCTGTGTTCCGGTTTGAAGAGTATGGGTGCCGGTGTAATTACAGGCACATGAGACATTACAACTTTGTCTCTGGGTTGGCACTTTTTTAACCGAATTGGGAATCGAACCCAGGACCCTGCACTCAGAAGTCGCGCTAGCGACCACGAGACCAACGGAGCAACCTTGTAGCGACATCTATCGCTCAGCATGCGAACTGACGTTGCCTAGATAGCGATATTAAAGTTCGCCGCGACGATTAGCACATATACAAGAATCCCGACAACAACCGTCGGGCAGTAGCCCACCAGACACAACACCCGTCTGGTCGGAGGATCCTCCCATTTCTATGGGGGATGAGAGACTTTACACCCTGTTTCTTATACCTCCAAACTGGTGACCCCGAGCATGAACAACAGTGCAGCCTTCGTGCTACTTCGTGCAGACGTCATCGCCATCACTTCCTCAAGCTCTCGAGCACCGAGTCACACCGCCAGCCAGCACCCACGGCTTCAACGGGTTTCCTGACCACCAGTATGCAGCGGACGCGCATTCCTGGTCATCACCCTCAGCCTCATCCGCAGACAGTTCCGACTCACCGTGAACTTTGCGGCATCCGGTTCCGACTCATTGGAACCCTCTACTGGCCCGGCACGCATCACAAGATGTATGGACGACTCATCGTGCTCCGACTATCGACCTCCGGTCTCGGAGGGGAGTGATGTAGCGACATCTATCGCTCAGCATGCGAACTGACGTTGCCTAGATAGCAATATTAAAGTTCGCCGCGACGATTAGCACATATACAAGAATCCCGACAACAACCGTCGGGCAGTAGCCCACCAGACACAACACCCGTCTGGTCGGAGGATCCTCCCATTTCTATGGGGGATGAGAGACTTTACACCCTGTTTCTTATACCTCCAAAACCTTGTAATTGTGTTGGGTTGAGCTAAATTGAAAAAATTCAACCCACGACAAAATGTCTGATTGTTTTCGTAACAATTGTAATTATTTTGGAACGCTAAATAATTTTATAATCGACTCAGTCAAGGTCAAAGTCAAAGCCAAAGTCAAGGTCAAGGTCAAAGTCAAAGCCAAAGTCATTTCTCACCGAAATTAAATGAAAATAAAAACAAATATGTAAAACTCTCACCACTTGTGCGGAATCCATCGCTGCTTTGAAAGCTGTCCGCGCATAGTCCCGTGCCCCCGAGACGATGAACGACGAATCTGACACAAGAAAATAAGAAAAAAAAAATCATTAATTGACACAGACTACACAAAAATAATAATAACGGAGGTTGAGGTACGATTTCTTGCGGAAGTTCCGCATTTACGGAAACAGAAGCGAGTTTCCGTTATAACTTTAATCTACAGTCACCTCCTTCTGCGAAGCAGTTATGCTAGAGAAGGAGGTGACAGGACGATTGAGGCAGAGAGCCGCCCGTCCCAGCCCCCGCGGGAGACGCGGGCCTTTGGACGGTGAGTAATGGGTAGCATACTGTCCGTACGTTGCATAACGACAGGCCGCGTCGACGGCGCGTTCGTGTTCCACGAGCGCCTCAAAAAAAATTCAGCACATCGGAGAGGCCAGTCAGTGCCGATGCCTGCCGGGGCCGCGGGTTGTTTGTAAGAGATACCGCGCCCCCGGAACGAAAAGGGCACAAGAAGGAACATGGATGGGTTTTAGTCAGTAAAAGTCTGACACTCCTTCCCGCCCCGCCCAGGGCGGGGGAAGTCATTTGAAAATTTCCCATCCGAAAAAAACCCCCATCTAACCATTAGGCACTTCATTTTAAACTATTCTTAGGTTGTCCGCCCATGTCAGACAATCGGTGACCGATCGTTTATCGGAGAGAATAAAACATATATATTCTAATATACCAACGCAGATGTTCCACAAAAAGTAGGACTCACTAAACTATAGATCTATTTGAACGGTCCAATAATCGGTCCTACAAAAAGTTAATCGGTCCTACATTTCAAGACCGCTTATTTATTTATTTTATTAAACTTTATGAACATAATGTAAAAAATACACTGTACAAAGGCGGACTTAATGCCTTAGGCATTTTCTGCCAGTCTACCTTAGGGTGATGCAGAGACAAAACATAGTAGGTGCAAGGAAGACGGACTGAAAATTTCCAAGAATAAAATGTAATAATAAATACATATATACATACATACAAACAAAATATACAAAGTAGAGAGAGATAAAAATACGTCCTTATATACGTTCGTTTTTTTTACCGTACAATGGACCGCTCTTTTCGCCGGATTCGCGCTAGCTATTATGAATCCGACGTAAATTTGTCACCGACCAGTATCCGGTGCATGTACACACATTCATTATAAGCCATATACTTCGAATCCGGTAAAAAAAACGGCCTGTAGTCCGGTGAAAAAAACAAACTTATACAATCGGCCTTAGGCGGGGGCCCTTACGCTCAGGTGTGGAAAATACCTAAATTAAAACACGTTAAATACGTACCAGCATCATGCACTTACCGTAAAGATAATCGTGGCATCGTATTTGAGAAACGTTGGCTTTCCTAGGACCTTCACAAGCCGTCTCTCCACTCATTTTGTCAACAAAATATTAACATCAACTGTTGAATAATGCAGGGACTTAAAAACTGTTATAAACACTTATTTCGGTTACAGTTTGAGTCCCTAGAATGATGGCTTCTGTGGAAAAAACATTACAATGTTCCAAATAACACGTTAGTACTATGATAGAATATGAAAAACTGGATATTATTTGCAACTTTCGATGTCAATCAAGGACTACTTTGGCAATATTGCAGTCGTATCGAAGAAACTAATTCGGTTTCCATGGCAACGGTTTATGAAGGGCGCTTCTCATCTGTGACTGGAACTATCTGAAGATAATAATTTTAATTAAAAACAAGCGTTTATTAGAACGCTCGAGTGTTATTTTTAACTAGCTTTTGCCCACGACATTGTCCGCATAAATGTGACGCTGAATTTCGAGAAACACATGGTGCTATTTATTATCATACATACATAAACTCACGCCTTTTTCCCATGGGGGTAGGCAGAAACCACAGAACGCCACCTGCTACGATCCTTGCATACTTCTTTCGCCTCGACCACGATCATACATCCGTTCATACAAGCACGCCGGTTACGAGTACTGCGCACACGACCTTTCTGAAGAACCCCACGAATAAGGTCAGGGTAGGTCTTTCTAGGGCGACCTCTCCCGGCGTTGCCACTCACATCTGCCATATAAATCCCTTTCGTTAGTCGCCTTTCACTCATCCTCTCAACATTATTGAGAGGATGAGTGCTATTGATACATTATCGCTATTTATTATCATGAGAAATTTATTGTTATTTTCTTTGGTAACAGTACTTTTTTGGCATGAAAGGCATAGACGTCGCCACGAGTCGTGGGCACAAATGTCAAGTAAATTTTAGGGATTTTGGGTTCCGTTCGGGGTTTTTTGGAGCGTCGACGCTGCACGCGATCGGTCCGACTGACGAACTAATCGCGTGCAGCGTCGGCAGCGTAAAAATCCCAGAAAGGAGATAACTTGATATTTGTGCTTACAGCTCGTGGCGACTCATACCATATGTCCGTTTCTGTACACCTGACAACATATATGTAAAATTTCAGGATCATCGGTTCAGTGGTTTATGCGTCAAAAGTCAAAGCATTTATTTCAATTAGACCATTTACAGGCACTTTTGAACTGTCAAGAAGTTACATTTAAGAGTTGAAGCTAGTTGCTCGTTCCAAAGCGTAGGTCTCTATGGAGAAGAACGAGCAAGAAACTCCATGGACACTCTTTTCTCCCAATTTGGTTTTTACAAAATCTTGGTTACAATATTCTTGTTGCTTCTATATGTGAAAACAATGAAGATGAATATAAAAATGTGCGTGAAAAGGTAACAAACAAACTTATTTTCGCATTTATGATATTAGTTAGGCTAGGATTAGGATGTATGGCCTCACACGTAGCGGTATTCTTACGCAAGTTTGGTAGTTGCGTATGGTTTTCTGATATATTTGCCTCACACTAGGAATTTGTCCTGTATCGTGGGTGCGATTACAAATATATAATCTCACATACGCAAACGACGAGGCCTGGAACAACTACTAGTAGGCCATGCATATATATGTTCTGTCAAAAAAAAAATCGATCTCACTACAAGCAGCCCCGCAGCCAGTCAACATAACATACCATCAACAGGGCACAAATCCTAACTCCGAGCTGCTACTGAGAATTTCATAGAAAAGCCCAATAACACTTTTTGTTTTTTTCTTGTGTTATTCGGTTTAATGGGTTAATGGCAATAAGCTCGCCCCCTATTACATGGATCCTAAACATACCGGCGAACTGTGGGTGTAAATTGGTACACCTCTGCCTAACCCTTCGGGGAATACAGGCGTGTTGATGGCACTTTTTCCTCGACCTGAGAATCGAACCCAAGACCTTTAGCGTAGCAGTCGCGTTTAGCACCAATATACTACCGAGGCAGTTAAGCAAGTCTACGTATTTATTTTTAATGGCCACTGAAGACCAGGTTTGTGCTGTAGTCTCCCATAGCTCCATTATACAGTCCCCACGAGGTAGATCGATGCCCTGGTAAAGGTCGCGTGAAATCGCTGGATGCGGGCAGCGCAGGACCGGTCATTGTGGCTTTAGGGGAGGCCTATGTCCAGCAGTGGACGTCCTTCAGCTGATAAATGATATAGTAGGAAGAATGCCGACTTGGAAGTCTAGTGCAAGTCTTTACTTGCGCAAGCATGTCGTAACGTGTGGCTACCATAAGGTTATGATTTATTAACACTCCTTGTGAAGTGGCGACCGCTTATTAGATAGCACAGCGTGTGTAGGCGTCCAAGGTGAACCAATGGCACGGTGAAGGTCGTTGAAATCTTCAAGATGGGAGAGGAACAGGATCCATCTTTATGCTTGAGAGACACCAAAGACACTTATCATCAATCTGCAACAGTCCACTGCTGGACATAGGCCTCTCCAATCGCACGCTACTTACACTAAGAGGCACGAGTCGTAAGCACAAACTTTATGTTAATTTTTGGGTCTCTTTGGCGGAATGAAGGAAGCAGGGGTCGCCACGATTGGTCCGTCAGCCTGACCAATCGCGTGCAGCGTCGGCGCCCCAAAACCCAAGAATAAACTTGAAGTTTGGGCTTACGACTTGTGCCGGTTACTATGCCTCGATTCTCGGTAACTGTCACTCAGTTGCAACCAGCTACCTTGCGAAGATCGTTGCTTCACCGAGCCTGAAGGACTCAAAGTCAAAGTCAGAGTCAAAGTCAAATCATTTATTTCAATTAGACCATTAAAAGGCACTTTTGAATGTCAATTACATGTTAAATTAAAAATATTGAATCTAGTTGCCCATTCCAAAAGGTAGTTTCGTATGGAGAAGAACGGGCAAGAAACTCCATACATACTCTTTTTAAAAACAAAATGTATTACAATAAGTTGTACAATTCCATAAAATTATACTGATGTCAAAACGATCTATTAAAAAAAGGCACTCAAAGTACTGGAATACGTACTCAGTGCCACAAATTAGAAATGAAAGCTAAGTTAATTGTAATATTAAATACATTTATACATTTCAAAGACATAGAATCAGTGTGTGAGGAATACTCAAATGTAGAATTAATGTCGAAGAGAAAAATAATTAATCAAAACAAAGTACTTATATAATTAAATTAGCAACCAATTGATTTTGTCAAGAATTTAAATTGTCCTATGGAGCAGGACAGCATGTTCCCAAGCATTGTTATCTTGAATATAATCTTCTAATTTGTAATAAACTTGTTTACAAAGTGTACTTTTGATACATTTTTTAAATTGATTTTCATTTAATTTTAATATATCACAAGGTATTTTGTTGTAACATCTTTCATGGGGTACTGTGTTAACACAGTACCCCATGAAAGATGTGTGCACTTTAGATAATCGGTTGCCGAATCACAACACACTTCGTAGACACGAAACGAAGCCGGCAGTTACACGTTCTTCATATCATTACCCCATCATTATTTTGTTCTGAACCATACCTATGAACAGCGGAGAGCCAGCCCATCTGCTTCTGACCTTCCCGGAGGTCGCTTCATACAGGGCTAATTACCTTGATATCCCAGGCAACCTACGGGAGATCATTGGGAGCGTCAAAGCGCTACTGGCCTTCCTTGGCGAACTGGGGTGGAACGAATGATTTACTTCCCACCTGTACGGAAACTACGCGCAGTGACGTGGAGTTGCGGTCACCAGCCCGGTATACCTTTGTGAAGGAGCTCGTCCGCGGAAGAACTACCACCATATCTGTTTCTGCCGCAAAGCAGCGTTGCTGTGTTCCGGTGTTAAGGGTATGTGTGCCGGTGTAGTTACAGGCACATGACTCATTTCAACTTTGTCTCTGGGATGGCAACGCATTTGCAAGGCCTCTAGTATTGCAGATATGTATAGGCAGCGGTGACCACTTAACATCAGGTGGGCCGTCTCGGTTTGTTTGCCATCCAATACGCACTAAGCGTTTCCAAACATCTTTTATTAATGCGCACTGCAAAGGAGTGGAACTCTCCACCTGCGTCTGTATTTCCGTACGCATTCAACCCTAATCTCTTCAAAGTTAGAGAGAACAGGCTTCTTCTGGGTAAGCTCACTCCATCGTCCACTTTGTCTCTGTCACCTCTGACCTAGACTAGAGTCAAGAGCGGTAAGCTCTTGACCTCGCAAAAAAAAGAAAACAACAGAAAATTAAAAGGAAAACTAATTTATTTCACTTCAATTTGCAGAAATTATTTACAAAACTTATAAACTAACTTATATTAATTAAAAATTAAGTATTGCTAACAAAAAATATTACGATATAATATAACAATAATATGGATGTTGCTTATCCGAATTAAAGATTATTTTATACTATAACTGCCTCGTTAGCCTAGTGGTCCCAAGCGCGACTGCTACGCTAGAGGTCTTGGGTTCGATTCCCAGGTCGAGCAAAAAGTGTTATTGGGATTTTCTATGAAATTCTCAGTAGTAGCTCGGAGTTAGGATTTGTGCCCGGTTAATGGCAAAAGGCTCGCCCCCTATTACATGAGACCTAAACATACAGACGAAGTGTGGGTGTAAATTGGTACTCCTCTGCCTAACCATTAGTTTTAGTTTAGAGATATTTAAAAAAATATTACTATGTTGTTTGTTAACATCAAAAGAATCCGTGCCTTATATGTATATACCCTTTCAGTAACACGCTGTATATTCTTATCATATTTATATTGGGGAGGGTCACAAAGCTCTTAAAGTGTCGTCAATTTCCGCGAGAGCCATGGATGCCGACTTCAACTGTTCGGCTTGACGTCTTGCGCTGTCAGTCAGGGCTGACAAGCTCTGGTGTAGTGTCTGAACTCTGGAGGTGACGCGACTGCGTTCAGCGAGAAGTAACTCACGTGCTTTAGTACCTGAGAAATAAATATTAATAGCTTTTAGAGCTGGTTCGAGGTGACGCAAGAAATGAATATATGAAATGATTTGGGAGAGACCTTTGCCCAGAAGGGGGATATTGCAGCCTCATCCTCATTATTATACGGGCCTGTGGGAGGTGATCAATGAGTAGCTCACCGTCTTTACGTTGCATAACGCCCATGCATACATACATGCCCGGAGCGTCTACCGCGGCGGGTGGGACGGGAGACTCTGCCTCAACCGTCCCGCCGCCTCCTTCTCTAGCATTACTGCCTCGCAGAAGGAGGCGCGTGCTTCCCATTCCGGCCCTGATGCAAGCCATGGTCTGGAGCGAGGGCAATGGGAAGCAGTCGCCTCCGTCACACATGGATGGGTTTTAGTCAATAAAAGTCTGACACTCCCTCGATGATTCCCCCATTCTTTGATGATTTCCCATCGGTAAAAAAAAAACATCATCTCATCAGCCGCAGGACGTCCACTGCTGGACATAGGCCTCCCCCATAGATTTCCAAAAGAACCGGTTGGAAGCGGCCTGCATCCAGCGTCTTCCTGCGGTCTTAACCAGGTCGTCTGTCCACCTTGTGGGTGGACGTCCTACACTGCGCTTGCCGGTGCGTGGTCTCCATTCGAGAACTTCGCGGCCCCATCGGCCATCAGCTCTGCATGTCATGTGCCCTGCCCACTGCCACTTCAACTTGCTGGCTCGTTGGGCTATGTCGGTAAGTTTGGTTCGTCTGCGGATCTCCTCATTTCTGATTCGATCTCGCAGAGAGAGGCATTTTGGACGAGAAGACGTTACGTAGTTTTACAAATTTTATTTTTGTCATTGTAGCCTAGATTAAAAAAACGCCCAACGGCCAAGTGCGAGTCGAACTCGCGCACGAAGGGTTCCGTACCAAATTTGTTATTTTCAGGGCATGCTGCCAGCCTTTTGGGCCCTTGTTCCATTGACAGCGACGCGGACGAGCTTTGCGATACCCTATAATCTTCCTTTTATATATATATATATATAATCTGTACATAGTTTTTAATCTAATAATTATTTAAGTAAGTTTTATGATTGAAATAAATTAGCTTAAGTTATTTAAATTCCTTACCTAATAACGGCAAGTAATCGCCGGCTCTCTCCGCTCGTATATCCAGTGTGAACCAATCCTCCAAGTCATCAGAATCAGATGACGGCAATTCCTAAAGACAAGAATTGATTTCATAAATTATTCACTTGAATATTTCGAGTTGATTAATCGTTTTTCGTATAAAATGTTTGGGAAAAGCTTTTGGCGGCTTCTGTAATTGGGTACATGACACCATTAAACAATAATTCCGAGACACACCTTCATCTGCGGGTTGTTTGTAAGAGATACCGAATAAGAGAGACAGTAAAAGTCTGACACTTCCCCCGCCCCGCCCAGGGCGGGAGAAGTTATTTGAGGATTTCACGACCCCCAAAAAAAAAAAAAAAGACACCACAAAAAAAAACAATTTATTATAGCCCTGAAAACCTGATAAGTTTTAAAATAACTATCAAAATCGATTTTTAGTTGCTTTGAAATCAATAAATAGCTAATGAATTGAAATGTCTAAAAAGTGACGTCATTGTTTAGTATTGTCATACAAAATCTACGGGGGAATCGCGTTTTGACAGCTCATAAAAAGTACGTCAATTGATTAGTCATGTCATCTACTTTATTACTACTACAATATCTTAAATCGTCCCATAGAGTATTTTCATTCCTTCATTAAATAGGATCGATAGGATAGGATTAAAAAAAAATTGGTATATTAGCATTTTTTTCGCTGACTGTACATTTTTTCCAAAATCTGTTAATGCAATTCAAAATCCTACTAATATTATAAATGAGAAAGTTTGTGAGAATGGATGGCCGGATGGATGTATGTTAGTTACTCTTTCACGCTTAAGCGGCTGAACGGACCGGGATGAAATTTAGCAGTGAGTTAGATTGTAGTGTGGAATAACCCATAGGATACATTTTATCCAGGAAAAATGTACGGTTCCCGCGAGATAATATATCAAATTTTACGCGGACGAAGTCGCGGGCAGAAGCTGGTATCTCAAGTCATGGATGGTGTCCTAGTAACGTGTACCTGTAACTATAATTAATAAGATTTTAGATGTTAAGTTACTGCTGCATAGCCCTCTTCTTCTTTCGAAGTCTTTGCTGTGCCCGACAGGGTCCATAATTATTCTGTACCTGTATATTTTTAATCCCAATTATGTAAATTATGGAAGGCAATAAATAATTGAGTTTTGAGTATAACAGTTAAGGTAGCTGCCCTTAGTGACCCGTCTCAAAAATCCACCCTGAATAGTATTGTACTGACATGGCAGAAAAGTTGATAGGAAACCGTTTGTCTTGGTATGGGCATGAAAACAGGAGGGATGAGACGCATGTGACCAAAAGAGTTATGAATATAAATGTGGATGGATGGAGGAAGAGGGAGGCTAAAGAAAAGATGGATGGATTGTGTGAAGAATGATATGAAAGAGAAGGGAGTCAGTGATAGCATGACGGTTGACAGGACGGCATGGAAGAAGAAAACGTGTTGCGCCGACCCCAAGTAACATGGGATAAGGGCAGGGAGATGATGATTTCTCATATCCTGAGAGTCTTGCGTCAATCGTAGGTTATCTTAGGCTGAGCGATTGGCTGCTGCGCTGCGAGTCGCGGGTTCGATTCCCGCACGGAACAAATATTTGTATGGCCTACAGATAGCTGTTCCGGGTTTGGCTGTTTGTGTATGTGAGTTTATATGTTTGTAAACGCACCCACGATACAGGAGAAATTCTTAGACTGGTGGTTAAAACAACAATGCCTAGCCAACTACGCAGTAGATTCTATAATGTACAAGTGTGTGCGCAAACACAGGTACACTGCCTCTTCCCTTACTCTTATAGTCCGATGGGACGGCAATCCGACACAACCGGGGAGAGATCAGGCGCAGGACCAACGGCTTTACGTGCTTTCCGAAACACGGGAGTGTCACACCACTTACTTCCAAACTGCAGGATGGTACTGAGAAATTTCTGATGTAAAAAACCTAATGGACCTAAACCTGCATCATCTGTTTAGCCTTTTTCCTAACTATCTCGGGGTCGGCTTCCAGTCTAAACGGATACAGCTAAGTACCAGTGTTTTACATGGAGCGAAAGCCTATCTGACCTCCACAACCCAGTTACTGGGCAACACGATACCTCTTGGTTAGACTGGTTGTCAGATTTCCTGGCTTCTGACTATCCGTAACGACTGTTAAAGATCTACGAATGACAGCTGGAACAAACGGCTTTACGTTATGAAGCACGGGGGTGTCACACCACCAACTTCCAAACTCCGGACTGCTACTGAGCAAATCCAAACGGAAAAACCCAATACCACGTTTTGCCCAACCTGGGAATCGAACCCGGGACCCCACGCTCATCAGTTGCGCTTACGACCATCAGACCAACGGGGCAGTTACCTAATTACTCCATGCACTACCTGGCAATCGAACCCGGGACCCAACACAACACCAGTATACACTTACATCATAGATATTTTCCTCAGTATTAGTTTCAGGATCCGACGGAACCTCTTCATCCATCACTTCTGGTCTCATGATGCGCTGCCTCTTCGAATCATCACCTTCCGATTCTTCGTCGACCTCCTGAGGGGAGACCAGGGTCATAAGATGCAGTGGTGCCAATTAGCACAGAATGTTCCTCCTAGGACCAACTTCAAATCCCCCCTTGATCCCCCACCACCGGCACTTGTGTGGATAGTACAAGATATATACATTGGTGTAATACATTTTGGAAGACAATCAATTATAATCGAGCAAAATGAAAAGTGATCCATAAATTTGCATTATCAGGATTTATAAATTAGAATCTGTAGCATTTTTCATATTTTTTTCAAAATTTCTAGATAATTATAAGTACTAATTATGAACATAATTATGAATTCTAATATACAAACGCACACGTCCTACAAAAAGTTGGTCTGACGAAGCTATGGATCTATTGAACGGTCCGGTAATCGGTCCTACAAAATGTCGGACGTGGGCGAAGGCCGTTAATTCCAGGCCCTCATTTTTTTTCTTAAAATAAAAAAACAAAAATTTCCCTAAATAAAAGTACCTCCTAAAAATCCCTTTTACATTTTGGTTCTGCCTAACAACGCATTAACTGGATTTACAAATTATTATATTCTGTGGCATTTAACATTATTTTTAGACTACAATTTCTTGCCCTCAAAAAAACAAACTGAAGTAATAATTACCACCTAAAAATCACCCTAAACAAATGGACTCCCTAAAATGCCCTTTATATTCAGCTTCTACCTAAATGTGGGGGGAAAGACCCCCAAATTGACATCACTAATAAGACGTTGGGATGAGATTGGAAAACTAGACCTAGAAAGCTTTTTTTCAACGATTTGAGAAGCAGTTGCCCTAACCAATGGGCCTTTAACTCACACAGTATTTGTATCCATACTTATATATATAAAGCTGAAGAATTTGTTTGTCCTACCACTCGAATTGGAAAAAAATCATTTTGTACAAGATGAATAATTTGTACCTTAAAAAAAATGCTCAGTAACATCCCGGAGTTTGGAAGTTAGTGGTGTGACACCCCCGAGTCTCGGAAGCACGTAAAGCCGTTGGTCCCGGCTGTCATTCGTAGATCTTTGACAGTCGTTACGGATAGTCAGAAGCCAGGAAGTCTGACAACCAGTTTAACCAAGAGGTATCGTGTTGCCCAGTAAGTGGGTTGTGGAGGTCAGATAGGCAGTCGCTCCATGTAAAATACTGATATTAGATTGGAAATCGACTATGAAATAGTTAGGAAAAGGCTTGGCAGATGAAGATAAAAAATCTATAGTGATATTAGAGAAGAGCGTATTTGTTTGTATGTTAGTTTAAACTTGCTACTCTCTGGAACTAACAGTCGAATAGGAATAAGTATTTTTGTATATGATAGCCAGAATCATGAGGAATAGCATAGGCTATATAACATCACGCTACGACACACGGGAGCGGAGCAGTAACCAAATATGTAACTTAACGCGTGCTGAAGTTAGTGACAGTATAAGAAGCCAATTAGTAACGCTATTGATAGTTGACCTTGAAAAACAGTCGATAGCGCGAATAGTCCTTTTAAAAATATCGATATGCTGCAATAGTATCGATACTATCAGAACGAAAACTATCGATAATATCGTTCCTATCGTTATCATCGAAAGTGTTTGCATTGATACTAATTATTGTATATTTTAAACACCACTATTAATTAGTACAAATACTTAAAGTGGCTTATTATAGAATGTCTTGTTATCATATGTGTAAAGTCTCAATAAATAATATTCATAAACAGCAAATTTATTAGCGACTGCTACGCTAGAGGTCTTGGGTTTGATTCCCAGGTCGAGCAAAAAGTATTATTGGGTTTTTCTATGAAATTCTCAGTAGCAGCTCGGAGTTAGGATTTGTGCCCGGTTAATGGCAATAGGCTCGCCCCCAATTACATGGGACCTAAACATACCGGCGAACTGTGGGTATACATTGGTACACTTCTGCCTAACGCTTCGGGGAATATAGGCGTGATGTTATGTTATGTGTGATATTGTTTAATGTCTATACGCCAAGAAGAAAAAAATAAAATTATTTACCTCTTCATCTACATCAGTAACATCTTCATCTAAAAACTCTTCGTCCTCAATTAATTCATCGAACTCATCATTTTGGGAAGTCGCATCTTTGGCGTCGGGCTTCATTTTCTTTTCATAGGAAGTCGATTTCTCTAGCTGTTTGAACGGAGCTGGAGTTTTGACTTCAATTTCTGATTTTGTTGGCTTTTGATTTGGTATTTGTTTGGACGACTTTGGGCCAGGCTTCTGACCGATGTAAGATTTGTTCGATTTCTGGTCGGGTTTTTCTGTAAAATTCATAATGATTAAACCATCACGCCTGTATTCCATGAAGGGTTATGCAAAGTTGTACAAATGTACACCCACAGTTCGCCGGTATGTTTAGGTCCCATGTAATAGGGGGCGAGCCTATTGCCATTAGCCGGGCACAAATCCTAACTCCGAGCTGTTACCGAGAATTTCATAGAAAAATCCAATAACACTTGCAACTGTTTTTTTTTTCTTTTTAACCCTCGACGCAATAACGACGGGGTGTTTGACGTGTCTGTGAGTGTGTATGTGTGTGGCATCGTAGCTCCCGAACGCATGAACCGAATTTGATTTAGTTTTTTTTGTTTGAAAGGTGAATTAGTAGGGAGTGTTCTTAGCTATGTTTGATGGAAATCGGTTCAGCGGTTCCAAAGTTATCAGCTCTTTTGCTAGCTGCGGTAGGGATTTTTATTCTTCTGTCGGGGGTTACTTGAATTTTTTTTTTGTTTGTTTCTTCAATAGAACACATTCCCATGAATTGTTCAACACTTTTCATGTCTTATTTTTTGCGTATTGGAACTGAAATTACAACTGTTTCGTTCGTAGCTGATATAATTAGCGGTCAGTACCGGCGTCGGGACTTAGGACCTAAACATACCGGCGAACTGTGGGTATACATTGGTACACCTCTGCCTAACCCCTCGGGGAATACAGGCGTGATGGTATGTTTTGTATGTTCTATTACTGAACTCATCATCATCTGCTTAGCCTTTTCCCAACTATGTTGGGGTCGACTTCCAGTCTAACCGGATGCAGCTAAGTACCAGTGTTTTACATGGAGCGACTGCCTATCTGACCTCCACAACCCAGTTACTGGGCAACACGATACCTCTTGGTTAGACTGGTTGTCAGACTTCCTGGCTTCTGACTACTTTGATTTTTACTTACGATTTCTATTAAATGCAGTATTCACTTGTACAACATGTTTGACTATCCTCTTTTGTTCCGTCTTCTTGCCGCTAGAGGGCACTTTCACTTCAAACATACGCTGCACAGTGCTACCTTCGTCAGACGACTGTAGAAAAAGTGACAAAAATAAATAAAAAGTACAAAAAAAAACACCATCACAGTATTCCCCGAAGGGTTAGGCAGAAGTGTACCAATGTACACCCACAGTTCGCCGGTATGTTTAGGTCCCTTGTAATAGGGGGCGAGCCTATTGCCATTAGCCGAGCACAAATGCTAACAAGAAAAACCCAATAACACTTTCCTCGACCTGGGAATCGAACCCAAGACCGCTAGCGTAACAGTCGCGCTTAGGACCACTAAGCCAACGAGGCAGTAAAAATAAACTTTTTTAAAAACAATCTTTTATTTTGAGTTATTCCATTTGATACCTATATTTTAGTAGTGCATTAAAAATAACTAGTCCGCCATCTTGGGTGTTCCGCCATGTTGGATTTAGTATGACGTCACACTGCTAACCTTGCATTGTCATCCAAACTAAACGTGTATACAAACATAACATACCATCACGCCTGTATTCCTCGAAGGGTTAGGCAGAGGATTAACAATGTACGTACCCACAGTTCGCCGGTATGTTTAGGTCCCATCTAATAGGGGGCGAGCCTATTGCCATTAACCGGGCACAAATCCTAACTCCAGTAGCAGCTCGGAGTAAAGATTTGTGCCCGGTTAATAGCAATAGGCTCGCCCCCTATTACATGGGACCTAAAAACATACCAGAGAACTGTGGGTGTACATTGGTACACCTCTGCCTAACCCTCCGGGAAATACAGGCGTGATGGTATGTTATGTTAAATCCTAACTTCTAGCTGTTACTGAGAATTCCATAGAAAAACCCAATAACACTTTTTGCTCGACCTGGGAATCGAACCCAAGACTTCTAGCATAGCAGTCGCGCTTAGGACAACTAAGCCAAAGAGGCAGTTACGTGTATACAAAATTTCAGCTCATTTTTTTTACTTTGACTTTGATCACAAAATGTTAAAGAACAATAATAATGCTTAGATGGTTCGGTCATGTTGAGAGGATGAGTGAAAGACGACTAACAAAAGGGATTAATATGGCAGATGTGTGTGGCAACGCCGGGAGAGGACGCCCTAGAAAGACCTACCCTGACCTTATTGGTGGGGTTCTTCAGAAAGGTCGTGTGCGCAGTACTCGTAACCAGCGTGCTTTTTTTTTTAAATGGGACAAGCCCGTCACACTATTCCCAACCACTGCAACTTCTGTAAGCCAGAATCAACAGTGGAGACCGCCAGAAGAGCGCCGAGGCAATGACGCTCGACGAGTCCCGGGGAAACGATACAACTGTCTTGGATCCCGCAACGAAATTAATCAGAAAAGATTAGCGGAGGAGTAGGAAAAAATATAATTTCCATTTCCCTCCAAACAAGCAGGAGACAGAACAGAACTAGGCCAATAGGCACAAGGGGATGTTTACAACTGGGAGAAGCCCAGATTGCCAAGCACCACGGTTTGCAATTATTAACCGTCGTTGGTTAACCGGCGTGCTTGTATGACCTGATCTATGAACGTGGACGAGGCGAAAGGAGTATGTAAGGATCGTAGCAGGTAGCGTTCTGTGGTTTCTGCCTACCCCTAAGGGAAAAAGGCGTGAGTTTATATATTTATTTATTATTTATTTATTAAAACTTTTTGCACATAATGTATATAATACATTGTACAAAGGCGGACTTAATGCCTTTGGCATTTTCTACCAGTCTACCTTAGGGTGATGCAGAGACAAAACATAGTAGGTGCAAGAAACAGAAAGTTTCCAGGAATAAAATATAATAAATACATATATACATACATACAAACAAAATATACAGAGTAGAGAAAGCCAAAAAAAAATACATAGGTGAAGAAATATAAGAAACTAAGTGTGAGACGAGTCTGCCAACTTCATAAGCAAGTGTTCTAATATGTGTCTTACCTGATCTGTTTCATCATCTCCATCACTCATATTCTCTGGTATCGCTTTGGTAGCCGTTCTCTTAATCTGAGCATTTTTAGCCAGTTTCAAAGTTTTAACCTGGGATCGCTGTAATGGTGAAATTAATTAATTTATACACTAGCTGCTGCCAGCGACTTCGTGCGCGTGGTTTTTTCCACCCGCATTAATTTAGGTATTACTGCTCCTCTCCCGTGTGTCGTAGCGTGATGTTATATGCCTATGGCCTTCCTCGATAGATGAACTAATCAACACAAAAATATTTTTTAAATTCCAACTTGTAGTTCTTGAGATTAGCGCCATATAATATAATATTAGTAGAGATAAGTCAGTTTTTTTTAATATAAAGCCGACGGCCCACCTGATGTTAAGTGATCACCGCTGCCTATAGACATCTGCAATACCAGAGGCCTTGCTAATGCGTTGCCATCCCAGAGACAAAGTTGAAAAGTCACACCACTAATCATTTGACATACTTTTTATGAGCTGTCAAAACGCTACTCCCCCATAGATTTTGTACGACAATACTAAACTATGACGTCACTTTTTTGTCATCTCAATTCACTAACTACTTATCGATTTCAAAGCAACTAAAAATCTATTTTTTTTAATTAAGGGTGTCATCTATCCAATTACACCGGTACCCATACCCTTCAAACCAGAACACAGCAACGCTGCTTTGCGGCAGGAATAAGTATGGTGGTAGTACTTCCCCGGACGAGCTCCTTCACTAAGAGCTCTACTACTAATAAAATCTTCTGACAGAATCTTCAACGTGTAACGGAAAGGGTATATACATATCATAGGCACGGATTCTTTTGGTGTTAACAAACCACATAGTAACATTTTTTTAATATCTATACTCACAAAATTAAGAAACACTTAAGTAAAAAATCAGATGTTTCCAATTGAATACTACACATCACTACACCAAGTCAGCTGATCGGTGTCAATGAACTACACACAAAGAAACAACTCCGTAAAAGATTTGTGTCTCCTGACACGTTTGTTATGATTTAAACTTAATAAACTGCCGAAATAAACAAAATATTATGCATTTTCAAAGTTATTGCTTTGAGCTGAAATTTTGTATAGAGATTCAGTACCGGATACACTCTTCACCCCGTTTGTATGGATGTACCGTTTCCGTAACACGCTGTAAAATGAATTCGCTTTTGTTTTAAATGATTTTATGCAGTCATACCTCATAAATATAATCATCATCATCGCTTGAGCCTTGATCATCAATCTTTTCAGTTTTTATCACTTTAAATGCTTTTTTCTTCATCTTCTGATCACCTTCACCCAACATACGCTGTGAATGAAATAAAATAAAAAATTATAAGTAACTCCCGACAGAAGAATATAGATCCTAAGATCCAGCTAACAAAAGAGCTGATAACCTTGAAACGGCTGAACCGATTCTGATAATACATATCTAAGAACCATCGCAAGGAAACCTGCTTTCAAATAAAAAAAAACGCATTCAAATCGGTTCACCCGTTTAATAGCGGCGGTGCCACAGACAGACATACAGACACGTCAACCTTATACTCCCCTCTTTTTGAGTCGGGGGTTAACAAAAAACAAGATAAGGCAGTGATAGCCCAGTGGGTATGGCGCCCACCTCTAGGACGAGGCTGTGGGTTCCCAACCAGGCATTTTTTTTTTTGGGGGGTAGGAAGTCATCAAATAACTTCTCCCGCCCTAGTGTCAGACTTTTACTGACTAAAACCCACCCATGTTCCTTCTTGTGCCCTTTGCGTTCCGGAGGCGCGGTATCTCTTACGAACAACCCGCAGCCCCGGCAGGCATCGGCCCTCAGTGGCCCCTTCTCTATGCTGACATCTCTTTGAGGCGCGCGTGGAACACGAACGCGCCGTCGACACGGCCTATCGTTATTTAAATGTAAGGACGGTGAGCTACCCATTGCTCACCGGCCACAGGCACGTATCTACGGTGGCCGGGAGTCGTCTCGCGGCTGGGCCGTGAGAACCTTTGTCTCAGCCGTCCCGCCGCCTCCTCCTCCAGCATTACTGCCTCACAGAAGGAGGCGACTGCATCCCATTGCCTCTCGCTCCGGACCATGGCTTGCACGCCCAAACGGGCATAGGCAAGAACCAATAAGAATATGCCTTTGCCCTGCAGTGGGGCAATAATGGGCTGAAATTATTAGTAGTCATTCTCATTTGCGGGAAACTCGGCATAAGCCAATATAAATAAAAATGAATGGCCCCGTTGGCCTAGTGGTCCTAAGCGCACCTGCTACGCTAGAGGTCTTGGGTTCGATTCCCAGGTCGAGCGAAGTATCATTGGGTTTTTCTATGAAATTCTCAGTAGCCGCTCGGAGTTATGATTTGTGCCCGGTTAATGGCTGTTACATGGGACCTAAACATACCGGCGAACTGTAGGTGTACATTGGTACACCTCTGCCTAGCCTTTCGGGGAATACAGGCGTGATGGTATGTATGTGAATGCCTAAATGTGTTGCTAAGTGCAAAACTCAAGACCGGCTGACCAAATTGGCTGATTAATTTTTTGTTGTGTTCATAATTTCTTAGACAACGTTTGTCCCAGAATTTCGGCTTACAGTCCCATCAGGCTATGAGAGACCCGAAAGAGGAAGAAAATTAGCTGTTCCATACAAAAATTCTCTGCAACATGCTTTTTTTATGTCATTGGATGGCAAAAAAGCCGACGGCCCACCTGATGTTAAGTGGTCACCGCTGCCTATACACATCTGCAATACCAGAGGCCTTGCAAATGCGTTGCCATCCCAGAGACAAAGTTGAAATGTGTCATGTGCCTGTAACTACACCGGCACCCATACCCTTCAAACCGGAACACAGCAACGCTGCTTTGCGGTAGAAATAGGTATAGCGGTAGTACTTCGCCGGACGAGGTCCTTCACATCTCATCTCATCTCAAAGAGCTCTACTGCTACTGTACTGTAAAAAATGTATTCTCCAAACCGATTCCGTCCACGGCGGCTAATCTTTATTAGAGTAGCCAAGTACGCAGGAGATATTATAGTGCGCAAGTATGTGCGCAAACACAGGTGCACTCCCTCTTCCCTAACTCCCATAGTCCGATTGGACGGCAATCCGACACAACCGGGGAGAAATCAGGCGCAGGACCAACAGCTTTACATGCTTTCCGAGGCACGGGGGTGTCACACCACCAGCTTCCAAACTCCGGGCTGTTACTGAGAAATTCCTAACGGAAAAATTTTATAACACTTTTTGCCCGACCTGGGAATCGAACCCAGGACCCCTCGCTCAAAAGTCGTACTACGACTGTATGGAACAGGTGATTTATTTTTTAATATTTCAGTTTCTCTTTGTATTTAACGACATTCGCACGCTCATCTCACAAACTCCAAACATACTGACACTGGCTTGGCGACATACCAGAAGGTCGTCAGTATTATTTCCGTCATCTTGCTGTTTTCCCTTCATCTGATCCGACACTTCTTTCGTTTTCGCTTCCAACACTTGACCATCCGTCTTCCTGTAAAGAAAAAAATACATTTAGGCATTATAGTGCACAACTGTGTGCGCAAATACAAGTGCACTCCCTCTTCCCTCACTGTCATAGTCACATAGGACGGTGTTCCGACATGTCCAAGTGTAGCACGTTAGTGGTGTAGCTAGGGGACATCACACCATCAACTTCCAAACTCCGGGCTGCTACTGAAAAATTACTAATGGAAAAACCCGCAGTAGGTTCACATTCAAAGTAAAAGCTCGCGAACACTTGCTTATGAAGTTGGCAGACTCGTCTCACAATTAGTTTCTTATATTTCTCCATCTATGTATTTTTATCTTTCTCTACTCTGTATATTTTGTTTGTATGTATGTATATATGTATTTATTATATTTTATTCCACTGCCCCGGTAGCCTAGTGGTCCTAAGCGCGACTGCTACGCTAGAGGTCTTGGGTTGGATTCCCAGGTCTAGCAAAAAGTGTTATTCGGTTTTTTTATGAAATTCTCAGTAGTAGCTCGGAGTTAGGATTTGTGCCCGGTTAATGGCAATAGGCTCGCCCCCTATTACATGGGACCTAAAACATACCGGCGAACTGTGGGTGTACATTGGTACACCTCTGCCTAACCCGCTGGGGAATACAAGCGTGATGGTATGTATTTATCTACAATTTTTTTATTTAATTATATTTAATATTTATTTATATATTTATACTTATTCAATTATATTTATTACTGAATATTTGTTCATTTGCTATTTATTTAATTATATTCAGTTTTTACTATTTATATTTGCTCATTATTATACATTTAGTATAATTATTAAGTATCATAGTATAATTAACGCCTTTTTTTTTTGCTTGTCGTTTGTGGTGCGTTTGCCGACTCACCATTTGGTGACCTTCCTCAAGGAAGAGTTTTGGCCGAAAGGTGTGCTGTATCGGCGTTTCCGCGGCCGGCTACGCGACACCTCGCTGTGTAACACGACACCGTCACTTCGTGTGCAGTAGTTTTTAAGTTTGTTATATGTAATGTGTTTTATGGGCCCTAGTTGTCTGAAATAAAAGATTATTATTATTATAAATACCTGATCAAGAACGCATCCAGGTCATCGGTCAACTCATCTCCATTTTGGTCACTCTCCAAATTATTCAACTGCTCCTCGATATTCTGGGTAATATTGGAACATATAAGACTTGTATGGCTCAGATTGGTATGGGCAATACTTCCATGAGTAATGCTAGCGTTGATTATGCTTTTATCGTGGAGTTCCACTTGTCCTATGACTGTAGTGGTTTGAATTGTATTGGATTCTTCCAAGGATTTTTTAGGTTTGACCAAATCATCTGTCTTAGCATTATTGTCATTACGTTCAACTTCCTGCTTTACCTGAAAAAATATTAAATATTTTTTTTTAACATTACGTAACATACCATCACGCCTGTATTCCCCGAAGGGTTAGGCAGAGGTGTACCAATGTACACCCACAGTTCGCCGGTATGTTTAGGTCCCATGTAATAGGGGGCGAGCCTATTGCCATTAACCGGGCACAAATCCTAACTCCGAGCTGCTACTGAGAATTTCAAAGAAAAACCCAATAACACTTTTTGCTCGACCTGGGAATCGAACCCAAGACCTCTAGCGTAGCAGTCGCGCTTAGGACCACTAGGCTAACAAGGCAGTTTTGTTTGTTTTTTTTTAAAGGTTATTAGATGGCGAACCAGCCGACGGCCCACCTGATGTTAAGTGGTCACTGCTGCCTATAGACATCTGCAATACCAGAGGCCTCGCAGATGAGTTGCCCTGTTATTACACCGGCACCAATACCCTTCGAATCGGAGTACAGCAACGCTGCTTTGCAACAGAAATAGGTATGGCGGTAGTACTCCCCAGAACGAGCTCCTTCACAAAGAGTTATTTGATTCATGTCTCAAATGCTGTGCTGGCCCAGCGGTTAAGGGTCCTTTCTAAGTTTATCTTGGACATCACTGACATCGGTGAAGGAAAACATCGTGAGGAAACCTGGACCTATTGTTAATCAATGCTCATGCTTTCACTATTCTGCTCATGTTTTCACATACAGAAGCAACAAGAATATTGTAACCAAGTTTTTGTAAAAACCAAATTGAAAGAAAAGAGTGTCCATGGAGTTTCTTCCTCGTTCTTCTCCATAGAGGACTACGCTTTGGAACGAGCAACTAGCTTCAACTTTTAAATGTAACTTCTTGACAGTTCAAAAGTACCTGTAAATGGTCTGATTGAAATAAATGCTTTGAGTTTGACTTTATGAGCAGAAGATTTTGCCCTGCAGTGGGACAAATAATAGGCTGGTTATTTATTACTTTTACAACCTCCAGGTTCACCGCAAATAGCAGTCATTCCTAACCAGTTAATAATGAACAGCATAGCAAACAGAATAGAATGGCCCATAAAACTCAGAACAAGGTTGAAGGGTCAATAAAAAAGACCGAAGCAAATGTAACAAATTTATGGTCATCGAATTCATCATCATCTGCTTAGCCTTTTCCCAACTATGTTGAGGTTGGCGTCCAGTCTAACCGGATGCAGCTGAGTACCAGTGTTTTACATGGAGCGACTGCCTATCTGACCTCCACACCCCAGTTACTGGGCAACACGATACCTCTTGGTTAGACTGGTTGTCAGACTTCCTGGCTTCTGACTATCCGTAACGACTGTCAAAGATCTACGAAAGACAGCCGGGACCAACGGCTTTACGTGCTTTCCGAGGCACGGGCGTGTCACACCACCAACTTCCAAACTCCGGGCTGCTACTGTGAAATTTGCCCGACCTGGGAATCGAACCCAGGCCACCGTGCTCATCAGCAGCGCTTGCTACCACGAGACCAACGGGGCAGTCAATTAAAAACTACTTACTTAAAATTGCCTCGGTAGCCTAGTGGTCCTAAGCGCGACTGTTACGCTAGAGGTCTTGGGTTCGATTCCCAGGTCAAGCAAAAAGTGTTATTGGGTTTTTCTATGAAATTCTCAGTAGCAGCTCGGAGTTAAGATTTGTGCCCGGTTAATGGCAATAGGCTCGCCCCTTATTACATGGGACCTAAATATACCGGCGAACTGTGGGTGTACATTGTTACACCTCTGCCTAACCCTTCGGGGAATACAGGCGTGAGATATTTTTTTTTTTTTTTTTTTACTTAAAATTATGTTCGTAGAATTAAAATCTTAAAAAAATACGCTTACCGGTGGCATGTAGTCGTCATCTGTGAGAGCGCCTTCGCTGAGCCACTCCTCCTGGCCCTCTTCTTCCAAGCCCTCCTCGTCCACTTGGTCTAAATACTGCAACTACAAACATTTACAATAATGTGTAAAAAGACTCGTTACGTAGATGTCAACTACGCATTTTGCTAATCAAACTAATTAACATTGTAGCTGGAAAATGACTTTTATATGGTGTACTGTTGGGTAGATGACGACATTAAACAATAATTCCAGGACATAACTTCTCTAAAAGAACAGGTTATTTTAACCCTGAAAACCTGATTAATTTTTAAATAATTATAATATTTTTTTTTTTTACCCCCAGTGCAAAAACGACGATGTGTTATAAGTTTGACGTGACTGTGTGTATGTCTGTGGCATCGTAGCGAACGAATGCATAAACCGATTTTGATTAAGTTTTTTTTGTTTGAAAGGTACATTAGTCGGGAGTGTTCTTAGCTATGTTTGATGGAAATCGGTTCAGCGGTTTCAAAGTTATCAGCTCTTTTGTTAGCTGCGGTAGTGATTTTTATTTTTCTGTCGGGGGTTACTTAATATTTTTAATTTTGTGGTTTAGATGCTTTGAAATCAATAAATAGCTAGTAAATTAAGATGTCAAAAAAGTGACGTCATAGTTTAGTATTGTCGTACAAAATATATGGGGGAATCGCGTTTTGACAGCTCATAAAAAGTATGTCAATTGATTAGTGGTATCATCTACCCAATTGTTCGTAGTTACATGCAATTTAAAGTCTGCCTGTTGGGTTGTGTTAATAATATTTAAACTTATTAATATTTAAAAATAATTTCTCTTAAAATATTTTTTTTTGTTATTGTTTGTTATTTCTTTGACAAGATTAGCTGACAAACATATACCTACATAGGTATAAGCAGTTTTCATTGATTAATTAATAATGAAATAAACTGTAACAGGAACAGAGTTGAAAATTGAAAGTCTGTTCGCAAGATAATAAACTCTATACAAATTATTAAATGTTTTTATTACCAAACTATCATCCAACTCCATGTAAAAGTATTTCTCTTGTATTAAGAACGTTTGTGTGGTAGGAATAAAGAAAATAAAGAAAGAATCACTTTAATCTTCAACATCTTCGTTACCAGAAAGTTTTGAAGTAAAGATCCAGTTCAAAAAATAATCTCAATGACGGAGAACTATGTAGCTAACGGCATGGTCAGGTGCCTTTTTACGACCATTATCTATAATTATATTAAAAAACTGAAGAGTTTGTTTGTTTAAACGCGTTAATCTCAGGAACTACTGGTTCGAATTGGAAAATTCTTTCTGTGTTGGATAGTCCATTTATGAAGGAAGGCTATAGGCTATATAACATCACGCTACGACACACGGGAGAGGAGCAGAAACCAAAGAAGTAAATTAAAGCAGGTAAAAAAAATATCACAAACAAAGGCGCTGGCAGATCTTAGTAACTTATATTGTTGGAATAGATAGGCAATTTATTTTGAAAATACCTAATAGGAATAGAAAATCACGTAAGGTACCGGCACTATTTATTGATTTAAAAAATTAATTACTTGCAAACCAAAACAAAAACATTTAACATCTTTATGGATAATAAAGCTCATGGATTTTAGTTGTAAGAGAACTCTTGTAAGCATTTGTAATTTATAGGCTTGTTTATAATTCAGAACTGGAGTATAAAAACTGGCATAAAATTAGGGAAAAAGCCCATTTTAGTATGGCGAAAAAAATTCAATACACTTTTACTGTTATGTACTTAAAATATAATATCAGAATTAACAGTTATGTTACTAGAAGCATAGCAGTAGAATATGTTTTCATATAGCTAACACCTCTGAACGACTTTTAGAACCCAATAAAATGCAAAAGGAAATACGATTATCACGTACGTCTTCGTATCTTGACATCTTCGTCGGTGGCTCTTCAACATCAGACATTATTGAACATAAAACTTTAAAGTAAGTGCGTTTTTCTTCCTAGTTTTGTCACTTATCGCATGTAATTATCATAATTTTTTAATTCTCTGAAAGGCAGTAAAGCTTTTAAAACTTAAATAACCTCAAATCTCAATCAATACTGCATCGGGTTCCATGGTAAACATGATAACAGCATTTTTTGTCTCACTTTCTTCCATGTCTAAAGATTGAGACGGAATATTGCAATGCTAATAATATTAAAAAAAATTCAAAGGAACGCAATGCGACGCCAACAATGTTTTGACATTTATAGGGATGGCCAATGTTTATATCGTCATTGGTCGTTAATATTTAAAAAGGTAGATTAAGTTTCCTTCATAAAAAAGCTTCAATTCAATGCTATCGCGTTACATTTTGAAATATCTATGCAAAGTAAACCTTTTTTTATTAATAAGTGTGTGTGTGTGCTTCCTTGTCACACCGTTGCACGCGCTAAGTCCCCAGTTGTCTCGCATCAGTATAGTAAAATGGATTATGTTTTTCTCACCCTGGCTGTGTAGTAGTTCAACAATAATGTGTTTGTGGATGAAGAAAGGTATGTCTTCTTAAGTACTCTATTTGGAATTTGATTTGTGAAAATAGTGAATATGTTCCTAAACGATGTTCTGTTTTAAATATATTATTTATTAATGAGATACAGCCCGACGACAGACATGGACAGACGGGCGGCCAGTGGAGGCTTAGCAATTAGGGTCCCGTTGCTTGGCACCCTTTGGATAGACTCTGCGCCCACAACCAATTTTTGACATATTTCTTTGTCGGCAAGAAGAAATCTGTCAAAAATCGGTAAAAAAAAATCGCTCGTGAGCGGAAAGGTATAGGGTTGTAACCAAATTAAATAAAAAACACCAAAAATAAAAATGCAACTTACAATAGACATTTATTTATTTATCAATAAAGAAATTTTCATATTTACAATTCACAATATTTATTCATTTATAAAGTAGGTACAATATTACAAACTGATAAAGCAGTCTATTATTATTTTATACTGATCTTACGCGACGAAACAGCGCCATGGAGATATGGTACCATGATAGTCGGAAGGTGAAAATATATTTAGATAAATTCTTTGCAGTGATGCCAACTCGTACAGAATGCTTCCCCTAGGACCAACTTCAAATCATCAGCGGCAATTGTGTTGCTAGTACGGTTAGTTTCCCGAACTGCCCGACTACTATTCCCTTCATCTCCTTTGTAAAGGGGGTCAGATAATGTAGGGCACTGACTGCACGATATGAAGGCATTCGAGACGTCATTTAGTTTTCACATCATTTTTAAATACCGCGCTAGGTGCGTCATTGGCTTAATTAAATATGACGCCCCTGGCGTGGCAGTGGCTATGAATCGGTTAACGCATTATCAGGGTTTAAAAATTATTATGTTTTGTGGCATTTTGCATTCTTTTTGGACTTTTTATATAAAGGTATAATATACATTTTAATTTCTTGCCTTCAATAATTCTTAAATAGTGAACTTGTTGGCAATTTGGCATCACTGCTTCTTGGTGCTAATGAGAAACAAGTGTTGTATTACATCTTCTAATCAAACCTGTAACGTTTTTCGTTGTACTTAGACAAAGAATAGCTGTCAATGTGCTAGATTTTGAAGTAAAAACTTCTTCTTCCGCGTCGAGCGATTTTTCGTAGGTGCAAAATGAATAACTCCTACCGACTAAAATCCCACGGTGTTCCTTCAATGGTAATTGGAGGAACACCGTGGGGTTTTATTTAGTAAGAGTCTGATAAACCCCTCCACCTTTCCCGAAGCGAAATGAGGATTATCCCCGAAAATAAATATCCAAATCTTAATGATTCGCGTCACTGCTATGCTAATCTGACGTACGTACTGCGTTACACTGGCAACGCGCTGCGGCCTGACTAACAATTATTGATAAAGTTAATTAATTATTAATTAGTTATACTAAAATAAACAGTAAAGTATTGCAAATTGTTCACTCCTGTCGGCAGTCCGTATGACTGTCAACTTTCTTTTTTATTCTACCCTGTCAAAAACTGAGCACTTGATTACAGACACTGAACCCGTAGTAAGCTACAATTTGGACTTCTATATATCTTATATTTGTAGCACTTAGTACCAATTGCAGTAATTAAACTAATTCATGAATCGATTTTTTTATTTATCGCTAGGTACTTACTGAAGCCGCGATAAACGTGAACCTACTGGGCCCAAAAAATATAAGATTATCATCGACTCGAAAAATCTTCTTCTTTTCGAGTCGATGATAATCTGATAATTACTGATTTCAAAAAGCTTATTAATTTAGTAAAAGCTTAAGGCGAATTAATTTAAAACACAATTAAGTTTCTTGCTCATTTTCTTCCGTAGGAAAATACTTTTTGGAAGAGGCAACTAGATTCAATTTTTTTTTTATATTGAACTTGATATTTTTATTTTTTTGTAAATTCAAATAAAATAATTTTGACTTAGCGTTAAATGAAGAAAAAAACTAGTTGCAATAAACTCTTTCTTTCTCTCGTGAAATTTGTACAACAATCAAAATATTTACTATTGAAACAAGGTGTTAGTTTAAACAAGAGACGTACTTCAAGGGAGTGTAGTGCTTATGAAAATAAACCACTTTCACTATGAAATCAAACTTAAAATTGCAAAAAAAGTCAGCTGTTGCTTACCTACATGTTGTCGAGTTATGCGAACATAAGTGTATGGAGCAGATGATATATTTTCACGATTTCACGGTTCGTACTATAGTAAAAGTTGTTCATTTTCATGAGTATTGCACTCCCTAAGGCTCCTCACACTGGCGTTTTTCGAGGCAAAGCGAGCACGCGACGGGCGCGCTACGTTATCGCCGCCTGAGTGTGGGGGAGCGGGCTGCCGAATGCGACTGTACAAAATGGCTTCGGCGGCGCTATTCGCGGCGAAACCGCTGCGCTCTCGCCTCGCTTTGAATTCGCTTGAAAATCGCTAGTGTGATAACGCCCTTAAAGAAAGTCCCTCGTTTACCCTAACACCTTGTATACGCGTGCCATTGCTTCGCCATCCCTAGCGTAGGTACTTCAGTCCCTAAAGCTTTTTTTCAAATTGTGCTTGGCAGACTAATAACATATTGAAGATTATTATTATTTTATCTACGTTTATTGTGTTGTATTGTATAATATAGAATATTAGACTATTAATGGAAGATTTGTAATGGAAGATAATAGTTTCTTTTTAAGTCCTAGTTAATGCCCAGGATTACGTTTGCGTGAATTTCAGTTTTTACAGTTTGATTTTAATACGCGCAAACCTAATTCATTTTCTAAAATTAAGTTACATTCTAAGTTAGGTACTCCTAAAAACATCAGCTATCTGCCGGTAACAGTCCGGCCAAAATCGGTCCAGCCGTTTTAGAGATTAGCCGGAACAGTCAGACAGATAGACAAAAATGAAGATAGTTTTTTTCATGGTACGACATTACAAACAGACTCTTCTACTTTATTTATTTGTTTAGATTTGTTGTACTATGCTTCATTTTGGAAACACGTACCTATTGGAAGCACTTTGTGTTTTATCATCTTTATACAGTGGCAGATTTACACATTCCCAAGTATAAGCTTTAAAATTTTCGTCGCCTTAACCTCTACAATTGTCAGTTCGAGTTATGAAAGTTTCGTACAAACTAAGAGCAGAGGCCTGCAGTGACATCTATCGTTCAACATGTGAACTATAAACTGACGTTTCCTACATCGCGTGATCAAAGTTCGCCGCGACGTTAGCATAATATATAAAATCCCGACAACAGTCGGGCAGTAGCCCACCAGACACAACATCCGTTTGGTCGGAAGATCCTCCCTTTTCAATGGAGAATAAGAAACTTTACACTCTATTTCTTAGGGGCCCGTGAACTGGGTGTTTTATCATTGTAAACAAACATTGAAAACATTGGTCCCCAAGTCTGCCACTCTAGGCTGAAGCCTACTTTTTCTTTCAGTCTGCTGGTAAGGGACAAGCCCGCCGCACTATTTCCAACCACTGCATCTCGTGAAGCCAGAATCAAAAGTGGAGACCGCCAGAAAAACGCCGAGGCAATGAAGCTCTACAAGTCCCGAAGAAACGTTTCAACTATCTTGGATCCCGCAACTAAATTATCTAAATCCGCCACTGTTTAAAGGGCCTATGTTTACACGGAATTTAGCAGTAAACTATATTAGACCACCAACTTGGTGTCGGTTCGATTTCCCAGGTCGAGAAATAAGTGTTATTGAAATTTTCCATTTCTCAGAAAAGCCTGAAGTTTATAGGTTGGTGATATGACACCCCCGTGTCTTGGACAGCACGTAAAGCCGTTGGCTCTGCGCATGATCTCCCCCCGGTTATGTCGGCTTGCCGTCCCTTCGGACTATGAGAGTTAGGGAAGACAATGCACCTGTTTGCGCACACACTTGTTTACTTGGCTAGTGTCCTTTGAGATTAGCCGTCGTGACCGAAATCGGTCTGGATAATAGGTATATCTAACACTATCTAAATAAACGATCCATCTAAATAGATTTTAAATTATTAACATAGATTCTCTCATTGCTACAAGGCATTACTACATTAGCCATAAACCTAGATTGCCACTAAAATCAATCAGCATAGAAATTAAAACATTCCAAATATATTTTCACCTTCTCGACTCAATAGCTATAATAATCGATATATTATCTATAGCATCAAACGGCACTGCCCTTACAAACAACAGTAAAAAAAAAAACATAAATCTATGATACATTCACATTTTTTACATTTTCCCGCCATTTTTTTTTGCTCTAAATCTACGTATTTGCCTGAGAAACATCTCTGTACTAATTCTTTTCATCTGGACTGTACTTTTCGTCGTATGCAGGCAGCCTCGTTTATGGAGGAGAGTTTCTGATCACTTCTGTGACAAAAATATCGGGGCTGTGTCGGGGCACACGGCCGTTGGTTTAACGTGAAACGTTTGTGTCAGCGAGTCGCTTTTAGTGTTAAACATTGAAACATATTTCGTTACAGTCCGCTTTACTGAGTTATTTATTATGTGATTTTAAAGAAGTTTCAGGGCAGAAAATGAGTTTGTTTTGTCGAAATTGTAATTAACAAGGATAAGGAACTTACTTTTGACATTTTTATATCGTTTGGCCTTTTCTTTCACTTATAAGTATGTCGCTTGCCGCCGTCTATCCCTCGGCTGTAAGCTTAGATCTTTTTCACCCCCCCCCCCCCCTAGACTCAAAAAGAGGGGTGATATAATACAAGTTTGACGTGTCTGTGGCATCGTAGCTCTTAAACCGGTGAACCGATTTGGATCCGGTCAGGTTTCCTCGGTTCTTAGATATTTTTTATCAAAATCTATTCTATCTATATCTAAAGTAGACTATTTATTTTTTAAGGACGATAGTAGTAATAGTGTTGGACGCCATTACTGCACGCGATTAGTCCAACTGGCGGACCAATCGCGTGCAGCGTCGGCGCCGCACGCCTCCTTCATTCCGCCAAAGAGACCCAAAAATGTACTTGAAGCTTGTGCTTACGACTCATGCCGGTTACTATATTATACGTAAGAAACCAAAACTGAAAATAAGGTAAAAAAAAAACATAAAAAACCAATAAATAAATTAAATTAATTTAATTATAAACAAGCAATATATACAAAGATTGCGATAATTCGGAATAAAAATATACATGATGTTCGTGTTATTGTGAATTTATATTATAATCCATTATATGTGACATCTATATGATAAATAATTATTACAAAAAAAAAAGTCGGGGCACACGGCCTTTGGTATATTTATTCATGTACGTGAACTTTATACCACTAAAAAGTACAAAGGCGGACTTAATGCCTTAGGCATTCTCTACCAGTCAACCAAAGGAGGTGAAGAGATAACATGGCGGGTGTAAATTATTAAATCAATATAAAACAATAAAATATAACGTATAAGGGTTAATTCACACCGAGACGCGATGGTGCGCGCACATCGACGATTCATTGTGAGAATGCACACGACGCAGCACCATTCAGCACCGAATTCTCACAATGAAATATGTATCTTTTCGTGAAGTAAATAAAGTTATATCTCGAGTCGATGTACGCGCAGCGTCGCGTCGCGTCTCGGTGTGAACTGACCCTACCGTGACACATCTAAGTCAGAGTCGCTTTGAGTGCTACATTGGAATCTATTTCGTTATAGTCCGCTTTTCTGACTTGGTACCCCTATGTGATATTGTAAACAAGAAATACACCTATTTTTACCCGACTACGGCGAAGTAAAAAAAAAATCCAATTCACATTTAGAAACACAGAATAACTGCCAAATGGATTACAATATAAACCCAACAACTACTATATAAAAAAAAAAAAAAAAAATATACACTCACGCCTGTATTCCCCGAAGGGTTAGGCAGAGGTGGTTAAGAATTACTATTTGAATGGTAAATAAAATAGAAACTGAAATTAACCTTAATTACATACAATTTAAATTAACGTAACATAAAAGCTGGGTTTTAAATGTAAAAAAAAAAAAAATTAAACGAACGAAGGAACTATTATATACAGTCAAACGGGGTGCATAGGGATGAAGGGGTGAATCGGGACGAAATCTAAAAAGGAATATTAATGTTAAAAAAATAATACGTTGTCTCACACTAGGAATGTCTCCTGTATCGTGGGTGCGTTTACAAACATATAAACTCACATACACAAACATATACCAGACCCGGAAGAACTATCATTAGGACATACAAATATTTGTTCCGTACGGGAATCGAATCCGCAACACGCAGCGCAGAAGCCAATAGTTTCGTCAATATAGCTTGTTACCAACAAAGACACTAAGATTTTTAAATTATAATATATTATTTCAAAGTTAAACACCCTTTTAAAATTTCACCCCAATTCACCCCTACGCCCCTCTTCACCCCGTTTGACAGTAACATCGGACACACTTGAAACGACGACATTCTCATTTTGCGAGATTTATTTAAACTATTGATTGCGTAACATTGTCTTATGTAACTTTAACATTTTATTTTTTTATTCAAAATGGCGTAAATTCATACGTCATTCATTGTCGTTCAGCAAAACGTGGGAGGCCTACAAAATGAAAATCTTAATAGCAAATAAGTATCGCTGCTTATATTTTTCTTTAAATATCTACATAGTATAAAACAAAATCGCTTCCCGCCGTCTGTACGCTTAGATCTTTTAAACTACGCAACGGATTTTAATGCGGTTTCATCAATGGATAGAGTGATTCAAGAGAAAGGTTTATACGTATAGAACATCACGCTACGACAGACGGGAGCGGAGCAGTAACCAAAGACGTAACTGAACGCGGGTGACACCGCGGGGTATAAAGGTAAATTCCTAATACATACATAATTTATACAATGCCAATAAGTCTTTATACAAAATGGACCGTTAGACCAACCGTTAGTTTCTCAAATCAAAAAAAGAATACCACAAATTACCAAGTTTCTCCGATTGGCTGGCTGATCATTAACCAATCAGCTAACGCGCACTTGACAATCTGCCACATAACTTTTCCTTTCAAAAATCCGGAGGTATAATAACCGCCACCAGTCGTGAACACGGACGTCAAGTATATTTTTGGGTTTTTCGGTTCCTTTCTGGGTTTTCTTGGGTCACCGACGTTGCACGCGATTGGTCCGTCTGTCGGATCAATCGCTTGCAGTGTCGGCGCCCCAAAAAAACCTAGTAATAAACTTAACGTTTGTGCTCACGTCTCGTGGCGACTACTATACTAATAACTTGCCATATAACGCAGCGAAGTCCACCTGAGGGTCTAACTTTCACTTCTTAAACAGTACATTTTAACATTACTTTCTTATTTCAGGTGTTGGATTTTCGACTCACTAGCAAGGTGCCGAGCGTTGAAAATCCAACAGTGCGCAAGGCCGACTAACGGAACCGCTGTCGGTAAATAAAAGAATGACAGCTCTTGTCACTTTTCATTTTGGTTAGTTCCAATTTTAACCACTAGGTGGCTCATATTTGATGCGCTTTTAATCACAAGTCATGGACTTAATAGCGAATGGAAGACTCACTCGCGCTTTGATTCAACTATGGACAAGTTAAAACTCTGAAATTCGGTAAGATTTGTTGACTTGTAAGAAATGATGACTTGCGTGTCGCCTATTGGCTGCACAGGCCGGTGAAAGCCTGTATTATTTCATGTAAAACCAAGTGCCAAGTTCAGTCATAGAGATCCATGCCTAATTTCAAATGTCATAACGAGAGATTCGACAAACGACAAAATTCGTAACAATATTGTTTTGTCACGTAACGTGGATAACTACGGTGTCTGGACTTTTCTGATTCGAAAACATGTTTGTAAAGTGAAAGAAAAGATCATTTTTTAACTAGGTATAAGATAGTTCAAACAAATTCGACTGTAACCGAACAAGAAAGAGAATAAAAACAAATCATTTTAGAAACAGTTTTAGACTACTGAAAATGACGCCAAAAAAGTTGTAAGTGAGGAGTTGTAAGTAAGTCCAGTTGTAAGTGCAACTCTAAATTACTTTTGTCTCTTTCTCGCTCAATATGATAGAAAGAGATAGCAACCTTTAAGCCGAGATAAACGCACTTTGGCTGAGTATATTCCTGTCACTTTCGCTCAACTATCAAACTACGAGTACGAGAGGGATGGAAACACAGCTAATCCAAATTTCGTGAAGTACTTCATTATAGCCATAATACGAGACCGCCTCATTACGAACGATAAAGCTATTGCAAACTGCATACCAAACTTCCCATTTTTTTTTTACATTGCGATAATTTTTCTAGCTTGTAAGTCACTAAATATATTTTTTTTTATAAATCTTTTGAACGCCATATTGGTGTTATTTACATCACATCATTACGAACTGTACGCATTATTTTTTTTCTCATTTACGAAGATTTTTTTAAAGAAAAACCGCCATTTTATTGTTTTTTTTTCGTTATTCTATTAACCCTCTAACTACTACCCTAAACGCTAGTTATTACAATCATGAGGTCAGAAAGCCAGTTAGCTTTGGCCGCTAAAGTCTCTTAATATTGTAGGGTTAATAGAAGGACATTATTTAAAGAAATATTTTTTTTTACTCTAACCTTGCTTTATGGTCACGCCGCAACATTAAAATTTAAGCGTCACCCAGTGTGAACACGGGCAAACCAAAATGTCTTCCAACTACAAAATAAAAGGCAGTTTTTCTTTAAAATCTTCAAAATATACTCTGTTTTCTTAATCTAAATTAGCTATCTAGCGACAAAATGATACAATCCGATTAATTTAATTTACATTCTAAAGCGTATTATGTTTGGATTTTAACTCATTTATTGTGAACATGGCGAGTTTTGGTAAAGGCACGACTACACAGGAGCTGACAACTTGAGGGTGCGGTCCAGGGGCGGATCTAGGCTTGGGCCCGAGGGTAATATGGGCCCCCTAGTTTCCATCGATGACAATGTTACTAACTATACACTTTAAAAAAAATTGTTAATTGTAAAAATGGAAATTACTTTGCTTAATTAGGTAGGCCCCCAAGTAATGTTAGCTCAGGGTCCCATTTCACGGTCCGCCCCTGGCGTGGTCGTAGTCGTACTGCTACAGTATTTAAGACGACAGGTTCACTCCAACACTGGTAGCCTTTATCCCAAATACTACTGTAGTATCTGATCGCCTTCCTCAAGTTTTCGCCACCAGTGCGACCACACCTTTAGGGACAAATATGAGTGAAAAAACGCGAGAGAACGCTTGTGAAATCCCGCTACACCTAGTCTTTATAGTGAAGGGAAATAACCATCTAAGTGTAAACTAAACGTTTCAGCAACGTAACCACTTACCAGTTATAGTAACAGGCACGAGTCGCCGACGCCGCACGCGATTGGTCCGTCAGCCGGACCAATGGCATGCATCGTCGGCGACCCAAACATGAACTTAAAGCTTGTGCCCACGACTCGTGCCGGTTGCCATACAACGGAATTAAGCGTGCGTTTGTATCTCACGTTTTTCCGTACACATGCTAGATTTACGAGGCGGAATTAATATAGCTGGTCGTTATTTTTGAATACAATGTAAATAGGATCACTGAGCATTAGAGACCGATACTTACACATGATAATAGACAACTTTTCTAAAAAAGAAATGATTGTTTTTATTTGCTAAGCGCCTGACGTCGATCAATCTAAAGACGTGCTTACACGTTCCTTGCAGTTATGTACAATTTCCACCAATCGAGCCGCGCCAGAGCGCTTTTCACACTGCTAAAGAATGTTTGCATGGAATTTATACTGCATGGAAAGTCATACGGACCTAACAGAGTTCCAGACAGTATAAATTCCATGGAAATATGAACCTTAACTATTATGTAGAAGCCTGAATTTAGCACAGCGTGAAACGCGCTACGGCGCGGCCCAGGTTGGAGAAAATCGTACATTAATATTGAAATGGTCTTGTTCGTCAAAAAGGATAAGTAACTAAATTTAATTACAGCTGATTGTGTGTTTTTATTACTCAATATTCTGTTGGGATGATAAAGGCACAAAATAAATTGAAAAACAAAAATTGTTTCTTTGAAAAAGTTGTTTGTTAGAGTTCAACCCTGTGTTTAAGTATTAGTCACTAATTACCCGTCACCTCACACGTGTATTCGTTTTAAAGAATAGAGCTCTATCTACTGGCAAGATGTATTAACGTACGCGGACTTGCATCGTGTAAACAGATTTAATAGTTTTAGCGACCTTGCCAGTAGATTTGAGCTCAACCATACCAGGGGCGTAGCTAGGTAGCCGAAGGCGTGGGTGCAAAAAAATAACTGTTATAGCTTTTATTGAGTAAAAATTTGTATATGTATATATAATAGGTACAACGCTACTTTATCATTAGTTCTTTATCGTTCACCGCAGGGGCTCTGTAGTAGGGGCTACCTCGTAATGAGATACCGCGCCCCCGGAACGCAAAGGGCACAAGAAGGAACATGTATGGGTTTTAGTCAGTAAAAGTTTGACACTCTCCCGCCCCGCCCTGGGCGGGGGAAGACATTTGATTATTTCCCATCCGTAGACAAAAAAAGGGGCCCTGTAGTGGAAGATAAAGTAGCTAGCATAGTAGAGGATTTTCATGTTTTCTTTTAAATGAGTAGCCATGATTAAACTTGAGTTACAACCTATTTTATTTGCACTCCAAAATTGAGACTTTTTTGCTATTTCAATAGAAGGTTTACTTGTCAGGGCCCCCTGAGTTTAGGGGCCCGACTCCGGGGGGCCTTTGGTAGCTACGTCCCTGAACAAATACAGTTCTTAACTAACAGTGCATACAGCACAAATCCATTTACAAGTTTTAGAATCAGTTACATAATCACATCTCTCAACTATTTTGCAATTTAACTCAATAGCCTGTTTATTCAGACATAACATTAAGGGCTAACCACATCTGTCACACTTGTGACACGGAATTATTGGGCATGTCTAAATTAACCTTTAAACAAAAACGTGCCCTCAGCGCCAAGGTACGAATTCATCCTTTAATACCTACAAAATAGTAGTGAGTTCGGAATTACATCGATATTGTTACATGAGTTTTATTTACGTTTAATATCCTGTCATGGGATCGTGACCGTGGCGTGCTACACATTTTGGTTTGTCATCTATACATGACTGCGGCGGTCAAAAGCCCTGTGTTCTTAAGTTTTTTTCTACAGATTTGTGACAAGTGTGATTAGTCTTTAATTACAAGAGATATAGGCACAATTTTATTGCTTAAACGCCAAGCCTTGAGTATATTTTAAAACTTGGAGCATTCGAAATGGTGATTTTGAGTTGGTAATCACCGCATTAAAAAAAATCACCCGTGAATTCTTTTTCACCTTGTCAAATGCTCCCAAGTCCGGGCCTGCTTCTATTTAACACTTTACTTCAAAACAGAATGGACCAAGTGCTATAAAGCGTATTAAACGTTGATTCACAACTTTTTTTGTTACCCAGATTGACATAAAGGGTCATCCATTAACAACGTGATTTTTTTAGCAAGATTTTAAACCCTCCTTCCCGCTGGTTTTAGACTACGGACCCCGCACAACCCAAAATTACGCGAATTCTTTGTCAGCAGATCGAAAGCCTGCCATTGGAGTTAGCATAACTCAAAAAAGATAATTGTTCCACAATTTTTTTTACGTAACCCTACTTTTTTCCACTACAAAATCTCACTCAAGATTAACATACCTCCCTACAAAATAATCATCAGAATCAAACTATTACTTCCATATATTAACGCATTCAAACATAAAAACCTCACGATTGTTCCTCTTCCTAACATTTATATAGAAAAACTATGGTCCATTCCGCAAAAAATTACATTAAAAATCCAAATTAAATTGCGTGGCGTTCTCAAGACATCAGGTTTACCAGAAACATTATCCATATATTTAAGCAAGTATAGTTAGAACTGTTAGGTACTAAATACTTTCGGGCAAGGCATTTTTATAATTTGCGGGTAAACACGTTTTTTATTCTTTTTTCAAAATTGGCAGTAACTGTCAATGGACGAAAACTATCCACGTGAAGGTAAGTACGTATTTAAAAGCGGTTAAAAGTAACTCAAATGATTCTAGCCAAGGAAAGTAGTCTTTATGAAAAGGCGGTAATTTAAAAAAAATTACTGAATCAGTGGCGGTCTAAGGTGGCGGCGGTCCTCAGGTCCAAGCGGGGCCCAAATCTCGAGAAATTGTTTTAACTAAATCATATGTTCGCTATATAGCAGTTCTGACCCATTGTCCAGCGTTGTCATTGGGGCCCCTTTTAGTTTTTCGGCCCCAGGCCCCTGCCTGAGTTAGTCCGCCTCTGTACTAACTGAATTAAATAAAAGTATATACTACATTCTCTAAAATATATATATTTTTTTTATTTCAAAGGATCTAAACTAAAACGGTAGGCTCCTAAGTATAAATAAAATAAAATAAAAAAGTGAAAAGCTTAAAACAGCATTTTTTATCATTCCATTTAAAAAAAGAACAAAAAACGCACTACCCATTTTTTTTTTTACAATTATTATTAACATTATACCTAGGCTAGTTCACTTTATATTTTTACAAAATAATTATTAAAAAAAAATCCACTGAATATCGCACACATAACACTTTTAATTAAAACCTTCAATAATAATAATATAATCTAGCATTTACTTTATTGAAAAAAAAAAATAACAGAAAAAAAACCTATTTTTTTTTATTTACTCTAGTAATTACATTATGTCGGTACGGTCGATGAAAGAAGGGAGAGTAATTTAATCTTTTGTGACAGTTGGACAAAAAGGTTCCGTTTTCCCCTTTCACCTACGGAACCCTAAATAATGTTATTATACAGTTTATTTACAGCTTTCAAATCGTGGAGTAAAAATAACATATTTTTTATTTTCATTTAAGGCGAAGCCATACAGATAACATACTCCTAGAACAAGCCTGTCTAATATTTAGTATTCGTTTAGCGATATTAGTAATATTCTACGTATTCATTTATTAGTAATCCAATACAATCTGATATGCTAATATTTAATATTCACTAATTTGTATACTGACAATTCAAAACACATCCAATTTGAATTAGCGATTGATACGTAAAGTGAATAAAAAACAATAATAGAACTTAATATATTGGTATATCTGTCTCTCTCATATGTAAGGACAAATACCAACGTAGGAATGAGACAGATATCGTAATATTAAATACCGCACGGCAATCATACCTATTACGTGGACTGTATTAGGTTGATATTACACTTATTATTACTGTATTTGGTTGTTGAATTTGGTTATTATTAAGTAAAAGCTCGCGAACACTTGCTTATGAGGTTGGCAGACTCGTGTCACAATTAATTTGTTTATTATTTCTCCAACTATGTATGTTTTATCTCTCTCTACTTTGTTTGTATATATGTATTTATTATAAAAATATATTTTATTCCTGAATATTTTCTGTTCTTTGCACCTACTATGTTTTGTCTCTGCATCGCCCCAAGGTAGACTGGTACTAAGGCCGCCTTTGTACAGTGTATTTTTTTTACATTATGTGCATAAAGTTTAATAAATAAATAAATATTACTAATACTAAAATATTAGAATATTTATAAACGAATACTATATTCATATTAGCTAATACTGATAAATATCGGTGCTTAGTCATTTGACAAAGCTGCAAGCTGTGTGGCTTCGACCTTAAAAGATATAAAATGAAGAACAGAAATATTGAAGAATTTAACATCCATTAAAATAATATTCGTAACGAATCAGGCCTACAAGAGCAAGCGAAACAAAATTTCTTGTTACATTATCTCGTGTCAAAAACATAAGCAAATCCGCGAGATAATGTAGCGAGACAATTTTATCGTGCACTTAGTCTTAGGACTAGTTTCTTCGCCGACCGTACGTTTTTTTTCAGACATTACTCATCAGTACAATTTAAATATTTACAATGTTTGTCGTGATCCATGGTAATTACAGGGCAAAATTACTTTAAAAAAAAAGTTGAAAAAGCAAAAAAAAAAAATTTTTTTTTACTCATCACCGACCGGTTAAGTTATCTTACAGATAACGTTCATGACTTTATCTGGTAGTTATATTTCCGTAAAAAATCCTAGCCTGAGTTTCACGTGAATTTTAGACTTGTACATTTCATTAGTCTTATAATTATGAAAAATCGTAAAGATTTTATTTCTTCTTGTCATTTCTCAAGATTTTTTTTTTATTGCTAACACTGCCCCGTTTAAATATTTTTCAATGACGTCACCAAGCTACGCATGACCAGTTAAACTTGACCTCTCATTCTATGAATATAAAAGTATGGACGCCTGCACCAATTGGATATTAGATATTAAAAAGAAATGCTTGGATTGTTCGGTCATGTTGAGAGGATGAGTGAAAGGCGACTAACAAAAGGGATTTATATGGCAGATGTGAGTGGCAACGACGGGAGAGGATGCCCTAGAAAGACCTACCCTGACCTTATTGGTGAGGTTCATCAGAAAGGTCGGGTGCGCAGTACTCGTAACCGGCGATGTTTTATGAACGTGGACGAGGCGAAAGGAGTGCGTAAGGATCGTAACAGGTGGCGTTCTGTGGTTTCTGCCTACCCCCATGGGAAAAAGGTGTGAGTTTATAACCAATAATTCCACAGACCCGTTGGCTTCGTGGTCGCAAAGCCTGACTAATGATGAAGCAAAATTTTTATGTTATCACCTTTGCGGGAATTTCTTTCTTTCTTTCAAATGAGCGTAGGGTTTTATGTTCGATTCCCAGGACGAGCAAAAAGTGTTATTGGAGTACCTATTTATTTTTTCGTTGAACGATCTATTTGTAAAGCAAAAAACTAATTTACCATAACGAAATAAGATTATATATACCTGTATAAAAAGATATTGTTTTTTTTAATATACTACGTACCAAAAACTCAGGGGGGGGGGGGGGGTGAGTAGTCGACCTGTATGCAATTATGACAGGTGACAGTTGCAACTTTGGCAACTGTGGCTTTCATTGGTTCACCTCTGCCGCACGTTTCGGGGAATACAGGCGTGATGGTATGTTAATGGCAAAAAACTAAAATTGTTCCATCTAAAAATATTTTTCTTTTAAAAACAAGCCTTTATATTGCTTTGTCATCTAACGCCCATATGTATTCTAAATTCCAACTCAATCGAACACCGGGAAGTGGGTCAAATTTAACTTGTAAGATTTGATTGAGTTCCTATGCCCACCTTCCGGCTCCATCATCAGATCAGCTTTGTGACATCATTATATTGCATTGTCATGCAAATTGCACATTTAAGCACAATTCCAACTCAATCGAACATCGGGAAGTGGGTCAAATTTAACTTGTAAGATTTGATTGAATTCCTATGACCACCTTCCGGCTCCATCATCAGACCAGCTCTGTGACACCATTATATTGCATTGTCATGCAAATTGCACATTTAAGCAAAATCTCAGCTCAATCGAACACCGGGAAGTGGGTCAAATTTAACTTGCAAGATTTGCGCTACAGACGCCGGAGACAGGTGAAAGTAATTAACAGCTTAATATGCAAAGATAAAGGATTTGTGATGTGTTTTTACACCCTGTACAGTCAAGCCTCGTGTCAACGCTCGTTGCTGTCAATTCTGTCTGTCAATGTCAATGACAATATGACACTTGACAGCTGAATAACCAAAGAATTTTTACAGTCTCAAAAGGCTCACACTTGTTACTTAAAGATTGGATAAAAAACAGAACTCAAAAAGCCTCTTTGTTAAAGTTCTTATCAACAGAAGTTAATTTGGGATCAAGGGATGGCAAACAAGCCGACGGCCCACCTGATGTTAAGTGGTCACCGCTGCCTATACACATCTGCAATACCAGAGGCCTTACTAATGCATTGCCATCCCAGAGACAAAGTTGAAATGTGTCATGTGCCTGTAACTACACCGGCACCCATACCCTTGTGGCGGAGAAAGGTATGGTTATGCTATTTCAAAGTAATTGTAAGCTGCTGCTTGTGTACCAAATTTTTTGTTTGACTGTACTTATCCCAACTTTTTCATATTGCTCTATAGCAACCAGCACGAGTCGTGAACACAAACTTCAGGTTAATTTTTAAACCCCGACGCAAAAACGACGGAGCGTTATAAGTTTGACGTGTCTGTGCGTGTGTCTGTCTGTGTCATCGTAGCTCCCGAACGCATGAACCGATTTTGTTTCTTTTTTGTTTGAAAGGTGAATTAGTCGGGAGTGTTCTTAGCTATGTTTGATGGAAATCAGTTCAGCCTTTTCAAAGTTATCATCTCTTTTTTGGGTCCCTTTTTTTGGTTGTCATTTTTGGGGCGCCGACGCTGCACGCGATTGGTCCGTCACCAACCTATCGCGTGCAGCGTCGGCGCCCCCCGCCTCCTTTATTCCGCCAAAGAGACCCAAAAATTAACTTTAAGTTTGTGCTCACGACTCGTGCCGGTTACTATTATGAAATTTAAAAATTCAACTCAAAACAAACAGAAATTACCAAGGTTTGTTCAAAGTGCCATTTTTTTTGGTAATCCAAGAAAAGCATACTTTTATTTGATTGTGTCTCAAGATACACACACGTGCATAAAAATTAGGCCATTTCGCAACATTAATGAATAATTTCCTTTTCCTAACTTTAAATAATTTCATAATCAGAAAGCAACGAAGAAATTAGTATTGAATATTGACGAGTAGCCATTTTTCAGGCACGTAAGTATATTTCAAAGAAATGTTCTTTCCCGTGTTCTGTAATAGGTTATGACAGTGAATAAGGCTGCTGTTCAACTTAAGCTAAGCTAGTTAAGGATGTGTCTGATTTCCACCAATAGGATTGCTTGCAAATGAGAATTGCAACGCTTGTAAAAGGCTTCAAAGTCATAAGTACTAACATAAGATAACACCAACATTTGTACACTTAATTCGCAATAAACGTTTTTTGACTTTGACTTTCTGACTTTGACTTTCTGACTTTGACTTTCATTATTTTTAGTATCAAAAATGAAGCAATACTATTGGTGTCATCTCAAGTGAAACCGCAGTCTACAGGTTGTATTTAATGCAAATAATTTTAAATTTGTTTTTAAACAGAAATAAATAAGAACCAATCCTCGGATGCCACTTCTCCTGAACAAGCAAACAGTACAACAGACACATCATGTCGAAACTGAAGTTAGCTGTTTTGATGCGCGATGGATCTTTTAGTAACAAAATCGTCTACTGCGCAACTAACCGGCTAACTTCAGGACGGCCAAGATACGTCGGACCTACTGTAATTAGCTTTTATATCAATTAAATAATGCATTAACTAGGAATCGAACTCACAACCTCGCGTGCGTGCCACTTATATAGATTTATCTTTACAAATACTTCTTTCTTCTTGTTTATGTCCAAATCTTGGCGGCCAAGTGTGATGTTCCCTTAACCCGTCGTTATGGTAACGGTGTGTCCAGTTGTGACGTCTGTCACTCGGCGGCGCAGGCGCAGCCTCTTGGTAAAAGAAGTCTTATATTGTCCTTATTTTATAAATTACTGTGAACAAAATTATGTAAATGTTAAAATTGAGAATTATTGTTGTTTTTATTTTACATACATAACATACCATGACGCCTGTATTCCCCAAAGGGTTAGGCAGAGGTGTACCAATGTACACCCCCAGTTCGCCGGTATGTTTAGGTACCATGTAATAGGTAGGGGGCGAGCCTATTGCCATTAACCGGGTACAAATCCTAACTCCGAGCTGCTACTTAGAATTTCATAGAGAAACCCAATAACACTTTTTGCTGGACCTGGAAATCGAACCCAAGACCTCTAGCGTAGCAGTCGCGCTTAGGACCACTAGGTTAACGAGGCAGTTTAATTTTAACTTTACGTATTTATCAAATCGGACCAGTAGTTCCTGAGTTAAGCGTGTAGAAAAAAAAAACAAATAAATAAATCCTTCAATTTTATTATATTACTAGTTTATGCCCCGCGAAGACGTTTGCGTAAATATCGGTTATCACGAGGTATTTTTTTGCGTCAAACAATAGCTATTTATCATAAATGAAAATAGTGCCAGTGAAAAATCGTCAAAATAGCTCCAGCCGTTTCGGGGACTAGCCGGAACAGACGGACAAAAAAAATGTGTTTTTCGTACAGTACCGTGTAAATATTTATATCATTATATGCACTTAGTCAAAGGCTTTTAATTGGACGTTACAAACAGACACTTCCAATTTATATTTTTTTGTTTTCTTGATTCAATATTGCCACGTCACCTGGCCTTGTATGTGCAAGTAGGCTTTCATATATTAATTAATCAATATAATTATATAAAAACCACATCACACGTCATGTCGGCGTCGTGTGTAGCGCGGTGTCGCAAAATTCCAAAAATATAAAGTGCATACCGTCACGCCTGTATTCTCCTAAAGGTTAGGCAGAGGTGTAACAATGTACACCCACACTTCGCTGGTATGGTTAGGTCCCATGTAATAGGGGGCGAGCCTATTGCCATTAACCGGGCACAAATCCTAACTCCGAGCTGCTACTGAGAATTTCATAGAAAAATCCAATAACACTTTGCTCGACCTGGAAATCGAACCCAAAATCTCTAGCGTAGCAGTCGCGCTTAGGACCACTAGGCTACCGAGGCAGTTAAAAAAAATATAAAGTGCTTAAAACTAATTGGGAGCTGTCTCGGGACGCCTGGCAGATGTGAAACATCGATATTATTTTGTACAAGTAATATGCATAGAAGCACAGATTACGCCAGTAACTAAATATGGCGTAATGTACAAATAAATTCCTACGATTTTTTTTCTAGAAAATAATGGCCGTTTATTTAATAAACATTTATTTTCATTAAATACAAAAAATCTAAATTTTGTAAGTTTTTTAATTTTGACTACTCCATTCTTTTTAACCCCCGACGCAAAAACGACGTGGTGTTATAAGTTTGACGTGTCAGTGTGTGTGTGTGTGTCTGTGTCATCGTAGCTCCCGAACGCATGAACCGATTTTGTTTCTTTTTTGTTTGAAAGATGAATCAGTCGGGAGTGTTCTTAGCTATGTTTGATGGAAATCGGTTCAGCGGTTTCAAAGTTATCAGCTCTTTTGTTAGCTGCGGTATGAATATTCATTCTTCTTTAATTACCATTTTACAGCGTAGCAACGCATCGCCACGGCATGCGTTGCTAAGCCAGCAATTTTACGTACAGCTATTGATGTTTCAAATCAAAAAACGGATAAACATCTCACCTAATCATAGAGGTCATGTTCCCTGTCCCGCTCGTGGTCGGGCGTGCGGGCGCGCGGCTGCGGCGCGGGCGCGGCGGGGGAGGCGCCGCCGTAGTTCAGGAAATCCCACACCAGGATAGTGTCGTCGTGTGACGACGATACTATTTGGAACTCGTCGAACTGCAGCCGGAATACGCGGCCCGTGTGCTCCTGTGGCAATGGGGGCGGTCACATTGGGCAAGCAATAGGGTCAGGGGGCCGGCTGAGGGTAGGGTTTGGGTTCCACTTGAGCTAAGCTACGTCGATATGGATGTGTCTGAGTTACAAAAATAAAATCATAATACTACAAGCCTATTATTGTTCCACTGCATTGCAAAGGCCTCTTCTCATACGGAGAAGGCATGGGTGAGCATTAATCACCACACTCGCTGAAGGGGATTGGCAATTTCAAACTTACATTAATTATAATTCCTTATAGTTACTAGCTTTTGCCTGATCTCTCCCTGGTCGCGTCAGATTGGCGTCCCATCGGGACGGGAGATATTATAGTGCCCAAATGTGTGCACAAACACAGGTGCACTTTCTCTTCCCTAATTCTCAGTCCGATGGGACGGCAATCCGTCACGACTAGGGAGAGATCAGGCGCAGGACCAACGGCTTTACGAGCTTTTCGAGACACGTGGGTGTCACACCACCAAATTCCAAACTCCGGGCTGTTACTGAGAAATTCGTAATGGAAAAAACCCAATAACACTTTTTGCCCGACCTGGGAATCGAACCCACGCTCAACAATCTTGCTTGCCATCACGAGACCAAAGGGGCAGTTTCTATAACAATGCATACAGTTAGAACTAATGTCGTCAATGGCGGCAGGGGGGCCTAAATATCCTAGGGGCCCACCAAGCCCATACCTAGATCCGGCCCTGCAATACTCGCAGCTAACGTCGGAGCCGCCATTAAGTTTGAATTGTACTGTATATTGATATAGGTGTACCAGTTTTATTAATAGTAGTAGGATTAGTAGGAAGTTAGATTAGGGAACACCACTCACCACCAGTGTTCTGAGGCACAGCTCTTGGTGTGGCGTGCGGACGTCTAACGCCGCTGGGAGATCCCACACTTTGATCTTGCCATCGTACGCGCCGCTTACTATTCGTTTATTGTCGAATCTGTGGACAAAGTCAGGTCAATTAGTTTCTTTTCTTACATAATTACATTTATCATCTTCACACATCGCCTATATTCCTCGAGGGGTTAGGCAGAGGTTTAAAATGTACACCGACAGTTCGCCGGTTGTAATAGGGGGCGAGCCTATTGTCATTAACCGGGCACAAATCCTAACTCCAAAGCTGCTACTGAGAATTTCATAGAAAAACCCAGTAACACTTTTTGCTCGACCCGGGAATCGAACCCAAGACCTCTAGCACAGCAGTCACTCTTAGGACCACTAGGCTAACGAGCCAGTTCGCATTATCATCATCATATCACCGGCTTCAGCAAGGCGAGCGGGGAATATTATACGCACCTTGATCTCGGGTCGATCTCCGTTCGGGCGACGAAGAAAGGACCAAACCGGACCCCTAATTTACACCACATGACCCCGAATTCACCAATCAAGACCCCCATTTTAACAAACATGATGCCATTAAACCCAAACGAGACTCCTTCACCAAACACCCCAAATTACAAATCATGATCCTAATTTACCCCATATGACCCCAGATTTTTTAAAAATGACCCCTATATTACCAAAAATGGCCCTAAATTACCAAATATAACCCCAAACTTGCCAAACAAGACCCCCAAATTTCCCAAACCTGACCCCAGACTCACAAAAATATCAACATTTAACTCACCGTATACACCGGACGAGCTCCTCATGCCCTTCTAAGACACGTATACACTGGCCGCACTCGATATCCCACAGCCGGATCGTGTTGTCGGACGAGCCGGACACGACGAGCCGGTCCCGGTACTGTAAGCACGCGATGCCGCGCTTGTGTCCGTTCAGCGTGCGCACGAACTCGCACGATGATGTGTTCCATACCTGAGGAGAAGTAAAATGTGTGTTTTTTAACAGACTTCATAAAACCAGTCAAGTGCGAAGGGTTCCGTACTTGAATCTATAAAAACAGCAAAAAAATAATCATGTCTGTTGTATGGGAGCCCCCTTAAATATATATTTTATTCTGTTTTTTAGTATCTATTGTTATAGCGGCAACAGAAATACATCATCTGTGAAGATTTCAACTATCTAACAAACTCGGTTCATGAGATACAGCCTGGTGACGGACGGACAGCGGAGTCTTAGTAAAAGGGGCCCGTTTTACCCTTTGGGTACGGAATCCTAAAAAGGAGAAGGTTCTCAATTCGACTGTATATTGTTTTGTACGTTTGATACGCGACTATTCATCATGAATTGATTTTGATGTTTCTTTGTTTGATCCGATTTTTTGTTCTTTATCGAAATTGGTTAAGTAGTTAGGTAAAAAAAAAAAAATAACTGAAAAAATATGTCATCCAAGTAAGCAAAAATTCTGCTTTCAGATACCATCACGCCTGTAATAGGCAGTTGTGTTAGGCAGAGGAGTACCAATGTACACTCACAGTTCGCCGGTATGTTTAGGTCCCATGTAATAGGGGGCGAGCTGCTACTGAGAATTATGGAAAAACCGAATAACACTTTTTGCTTGACATGGGAATCGAACCCAAGACCTCTAAGCGTAGCAGTCGCGCTTAGGACCACTAGGCTAACGAGACAGTCAGGAGAGGCGAGGGTGCTTTCTTGTGGCTTTTAAGCCCACGGGCCATCTGACGTTAAGTGGTCATCGCTGCCTATAGACATCTGCAATACCAGAGGCCTTGCTAATGCGTTGCCATCCCAGATACAAAGTTGAAATGTGTCATGTGCCTGTAACTACACCGGCACCCATACCCTTCAAACCGGAACACAGCAACGCTGCTTTGCGGTAGATATAGGTATGGTGGTAGTACTTCCCCGGACGAGCTCCTTCACTAAGAGCTCTACTGCTACTAATAAGTAATAAGTCTAGTAATTAATATGATATTACCTTGATAGTACGATCTCCGCTTGCACTAACGATATATTTCTCGTCAAAATCCACGACGTTGACGGCGGCGCGATGTCCGACGAGAACTCTTCGAAGCATGATTTCCGTTGTTGACGTCATGTCCCATACAGCTATCGAACGATCCTGAAACAATCAGCACTTTATTTAAAACATACACACCATCACGCCTGTGTTCCCCGAAGGGTTCGGCAGAGGTCGGTGGACTAGGGGCGTCTGTCGACCGACCGGAAAGGCCCGAACGAGCGGCGCGGTGCGGCCATTATGTTAATGGATGCACGGGGAGGAAAGACCTGCTGAGGAACAGCTGGTCGAGGCCTGTCGGGGGAGCAGTGAATGTTTAAGCGAATCCCGCACTCCCGACCAAAGGCAAAGGTGGAACACCGCGGTGTTAGCCGGTAAGAGTCCGGCATGCCCCTCCGTCAACCCCACAACGGAAGAAATCCATGATCCGGATTTCCACCGCGAACCAAAAAAAAATACACAAAGATGTACCAATGTACACCCACAGTCCGCCGGTAAGTTTAAATCCCATAGGCTCGTCCTATTGCCATTAACCGAGTAAAAATCGTAACTCCGTGCTGCTACTGAGAAATTCATAGAAACACCCAATAACACTTTTTGCTCGACCTGGGAATCGTACCCAAGACCTCTAGCGTAGCAGTCGCGCTTAGGACCACAAATAAAGAGCTCTACTATTTCTTCTTATTCTTATTCTTACCTTACTACATGTAACCATCATCCCATTACAGAACCTTAGATGCAGCACAGCTTCACAGTGATGTATGAGTGTGTTGAGCATGGCGCCCGTGTTCACATCCCACACGCGCACTGTGCTGTCTGAAGACCCTGATATGATGGCTCTCTCGTCATATTGTAGGCAGAGAACTGAGCCGGTGTGTCCTTGTAGTTCCTGGAGAAAGAAAAAGAAGAAAATATTGTAAACTAGGATTTGTTGAGTAAATTTTTGTGTAGGGATCCCTAATTATTTTGATAGTAACTCTCTGGGATAATGTAGCTTTCTGAGCCGGTGTGACCTTGTAGTTCTTGGAGGAAGAAAACAATAAACATAACATACCATCACGCCTGTATTCCACGAGGGGTTAGGCAGAGGTGTAACCTATGTACACCCACAGTTCGCCGGTATGTTTAGGTCCCATGTAATAGAGGGCGAGCCTATTGCCATTAACTGGACACAAATCCTAACTCCGAACTAGTACTGAGAATTTCATAGAAAAACCCAATAATACTTTGCTCTACCTGGGAATCGAACCCAAGCCCTCTAGCGTAGCAGTCACGCTTAGGCCAACATCAAAAAAATATTAATAATATTATCTAGCTTCTGCCTCATCATGTATTAGCGCCTATCACCCGCGTGTTACGTTTTTAGTTACTGCTCCGCTCCCGTGTGTCGTAGCGTGATGTTATATAGCTTATGTTACTCAGGAATAATGTTGCTATTGTATTGGGGAAAAAATTCTTAAAATCGGTCCAGTAGTTTCGGAGCCTATTCGAAACAAACAAAAAGATCTTTCCTCTTGATAATATTAGTATAAAAGGGAAATCATTAAACGATTTCTTCCTCTTCCGGCAGAGCGAAAGGGAGTGTCAGACTCTTACTGACTAAAACCCATCCGCGTTCCTCCTACTGCCCTTTGCGTTCCAGGGCCGCGGTCCTGTTTCGAACAAGTTGCGAAACATCTAGCATTTGCCGAGTGCCTGATTGTTCCTGATTGTTTTGATAATAACACTTAGGGATGATGTGGCTTTCTTTTAGAGAAATAATTTTCGGAATGGGACCAGTAGTTTTGGAGATTGGTGCGTTCAAACTACAAAACAAACTCTTCAGCTTTATAATAGTTTTTTTTCCTTTGATGGCATACCAGACTTACAGCCCACCTGATGTTAAGTGATCACCGCTGCCTATACACATCTGCAATACCAGAGGCCTTGCAAATGCGTTGCCATCCCAGAGACAAAGTTGAAATGTGTCATGTGCCTGTGATTATACCGGCACCCATACCCTTCAAACCGGAACACAGCAACGCTGCTTTGCGGCAGAAATAGGTATGGTGGTAGTACTTCCCCGGACGAGCTCCTTCACTAAGACCTCTACGACTGCTACAGACTCACCCGGACACACTGCAATGTTTTCCTATCCCAAATTTTAATAGTATTATCTCTTAAACCGGAAACTATCTTGTTATCGTCGTATTGTAAGCAGTACACGCCTTTGGAGTTTTCTGATCTGCAGTTTATCCTCTGTGGACAAAAAAAAAAAGCATTATTACAATAATTCATACCATGACGCCTGTATTCTCCGTACGGTTAGACAGAGGCATATCACTGTGCACCCACAGTTCGCCAGTATGTTTAAGTCCCATGTAATAGGGGGCGAGCCTATTGCCATTTTTTTATTTTTTTATTTTTTGTATTTTTTTTTTATTTATTTTTTTTTTTTTTTGGTGTGTGGGAAATCATCAAATAACTTCTCCCGCCCTGGGCGGGGCGGGAGGGAGTGTCAGACTTTTACTGACTAAAACCCACTCATGTTCCTTCTTGTGCCCTTTGCGTTCCGGGGGCGCGGTATCTCTTGCGAACAACCCGCAGCCAGCCTATTGCCATTAACCGGGCAGAAATCAAATTCCGAGCTGGGAATCGAACCGAAAACCTCTAGCGTAGCAGTCGCACTTAGAACCTTATTTTTTTATTGTAATACGCTCACCTGCAGATTATGTTTCCCCATTCTCCAATTATCTTCAATCGACTGTATGTCTTTGATGATCTTGGGGTACAGCTGTCTATAGAACGAGTGGGACGGATGCTGGCTACCTGGCTTCGGCTTGAATAGGTATTGGATCCTGGAGGGAAAGAATTTCATACATAGTTTTCTAAAAAAAAAATTTTTGAGTGACGAGAATTGATTGGTCAATAAAATCTATACCTTTGTCTATAGTAATATTATAAAGCTGAAGAGTTTGTTTGTTTGGTTGAACGCGCTAATCGAATCGGTTTGAATTGAAAAAATCTTTTTGATCACAATAAGATTTTACTTTATATCAATATACTTCATTTATCAAGGAGCCCGTTTATAAACACAGCGAGAATGCAGACGACGCCGCGGGGTGTTAAAAGTGGGAAATCTTGTGGGTTTTAATTTTAAATAAAGGAAAACACTTTATTTCTGAGTAGTTAGGCGATCATCTATACTAATAATGTAAAGAGGCAATGTTTGTGAGCTCGTAGAGGGAAATCTCTGGATCTACTGAACCGATTTTAAAAAATATTTTACACATAAAAAGCCACGTTATTTGTGAGTGTCATAGACTATATAACATCACGGCACACGGGAGCAGAGCAGCAATCACCGACGCGGACTAGGTCGCGGCAGTTCGCTAGTGGTTTCATAATGGTGTACATGACACCACTAATCAATTGACGTACTTTTTATGAGCTGTCAAAACGCGATACCCCCACAGATTTTGTATGACAATACTAAACTAGGACGTCACTTTTTTCTTATCTCAATTCACTATTTATTGGCGACAAAAAAAAAAACGAATTTTATAGTTATTTATAAAATCATCGGGTTTTCCAGGGCAAAATAAACTGCTTTTTTTTGTGAAGGTGTGTCTTGGAATTATTGTTTAATGGTGTCATTTACCCAATTAGAGATGAACCAATTAATAAAAGACGGACTCACCATCCCCTCCGCTCCGCCAGCCCCCGCCATAGGGAGTCGGTGCGCACCTTCCTCTCAATAAGTTTCTTCCATAGCATTCCTTCGGAGATGACCCTCAGCCATTCCCTGCAGACCAGCTCGGCAGCACATAGGGAACTGGCGTCCAGGTACGATAGGATATTCTCTGCTACGTGATCTAGACCTTTTTCTGGAAAATGATTTTTATGTTAATTTTCAGTAGTAGTAGAGCTCTTTGTGAAGCTCGTCCGGGGAAGTACTACCACCATACCTATTTCTGCCACAAAGCAGTGTCGCTGTTCCCGGTTTGAAGGGTATAGGTACCGGTATAATTACAGGCACATAAGACGTTGCTACTTTGTCTCTGAGATGGCAACTCATTTGCAAGGATTCTGGTATTTCAGATGTCTATAGGCAATGGTGACCACTTAACATCAGGTGGCCCATGGGCTTGTTTGCCATCCAATGACATAAAAAAAAAAAATCCGGACTAATCGTAATTTAGTATCATTCAAGTAAATAATTTTGCATTTTCATCTGATTTACACATGCATTTAAAATTTCAGTTCAATCGGTAACCGGGAACTGGATCAAATTTTAGACAGGAAGGGTTACGCAGAGATGTAGCCTTTTGCCGTTAACCGGGCACAAATCCCAAGTCCGAGCTGCTACTGAGAATTTCATAGAAAAAAAAACAATAACACTTTTTCGCCCTGGGAGTCGAACAAAGGCCTCTAGCGTAGCAGTCACGCTTAGAACCACTTGGCCAACGAGTCAGTAGAATTTTTTTCTTTCTCAAAATATTCGTTGAAAAAAGTATTAGAATTTTACGAAAACAAGTCCATCACCTCTGCATAACCTTGATTTTTAAATATGATTATCATATTTCTATAAAACTGTACTTGTTTTGATTTCAGTAATTGAATTTCAAATGCGTGGCGACAACAAGTTTTGAATTTAAAATATTATTAAGACTTGTCTTCGTATTATACAAGGTTTTTTTGGATGAGAAACAAACCGACGGTCCACCTGATGTTAAGTGGTCACCGCTGCCTACAGACATCTGCAATACCAGACGCCTGTTTTTATTGGTGCGCGGTGGAAATCCTCATGGACTTCTTACGTCGTGGGGGTGACGGAGGGGCATGCCGGACTCTTACCGGCTAAAACCAACGCGATGCTCCACCTCTGCCTATGGTCGGGGGTGCGGGATAAGCATTCACCGCTCCCCCGATAGGAATACCAGAGGCCTGGCAAATGCGTACGACACGGATAAAACATTATTATAAACTACATATTATTAAAATCTGACTCGAGTCCTGTCTTAACTGCCTCGGTAGCCTAGTGGTGCTTAGCGCGAGTGCTACTCTAGAGGTCTTGGGTACGATTCCCAGGTCGGAGCTAAAAATGTTATTGAGTTTTATGGTTTATGAAATTCTCAGGAGCAGCTCGGAGTTAGGATTTGTACCCGGTTAATGGCAATAGGCTCGCCCCCTATTACATGGGACCTAAAAAATACCGGCGAACTGTGTGTGTACATTGGTACACCTCTGCCTAACCCTCCGGGGAATACAGGCGTGATGGTGTGTTATTATTAAAACAGTGCTCCGCTGCGTCTGTCTGTCGTCCTGTTCGCGATAAACTCAAAAACTGCTGCACCTATTTTCATGCTGTTTTCACCAATGGATAGAGTGATTCTCGAGGAAGGTTTTAGTTTATAATTTGTCAACTATTTGTGTACATTGGCTAAAATATAATGAAATTTGTTGGAGGTGTCGGAAAAAAATAAGCCGTCTCTGGGAGCTTTTAACGAAAACGCTGCCTAAACCCTTTGAGATATAACAAAATAATGTATGGTGGAATTGTGTATCTTATATACGTCTACAGAAAAGTCCGCGATGGCATCTGTCTATCTCTTAAGGATAATATACTGTATCCATTTTAATACTTAAAAAAAATTAACGGCGGTACGAAGTTCGCCAGGTCAGCTAGTAATGTCATCATCTGCTTGGCCCTTTCCCAACTATGTTGAGGTCGGCTTCCAGTCTAACCGGATGCAGCTGAACACCAGTGTTTTTACATGGAGCGATTGCTTATCTGACCTCCACAACCCAGTTACTGGGCAACACGATACCTCTTGGTTAGACTGGTTGTCAGACTTCCCGGCAAATCTACGAATGACAGCCGGGACCAACGGCTTTATGTGCTTTCCGAGGCACGGGGGTGTCACACCGCCAACTTTCAAGCTCCGGGCTGCTACTGAGCAAATCCTAATGGAAACACGGGACCACACGCTTACCAGTCGCGCCTGAGACCACGAGACCAACGGGGCTAGAAATTTATACAACAGAAAATGTGACCAAAGAGGTAGACTTACTGGGTAACATGCTGATAAAGTCTCTCTGTAACATGGGCTTGAGGTACGCGTTGATGTGGCCATGCTGATAGTGGCACATCCGCGCCAAGAGCTGTTCCACAAACTCCACCTGTAACATTACATTTTTGTTCGATTTTCTTGTTAAAACTAAATATAAATAACTCAAAGGTGACTGACTGACTGACACCACACATAACACCACACATCCATACCATCACGCCCGTATTCCCCAAAGGGTTCGGCAGAGGTGTACTAATGTACACCCACAGTTCGCTAGTATGTTTAGGTCCCATGTAATAGAGGGCGAGCCTATTGCCATTAACCGAGCACAAATCCTAACTCCGAACTGCTACTTAGAAATTCATAGAAAAACCCCATAACACTTTTTGCACGACCTGGGAATCGAACCCAAGACCTCTAGCGTAGCAGTCGCGCTCAGGACCACTAGGCTACCGAGGCAGTTATAAAAAAAACATTTAAAAATCGTTTTCTCATGCTCTTATTTTGACATTTCAAACATACAATTCAATTTTATTTATTTCTATATACATATATCATGATTTGTGTTCATAACTTTCATTGGAAACCCTAAATACATAAACATGGGTGTACTACACACCTCTGCCTACCCTTTCGGTGCGTAGAGGCGTGATGTTTTACGACTATTACATTCTCATTACTTACTATCCGGCCAACATAATATTCGACCATGACAGTGACTTAATAATGAATTTTATTCCATATCAATTATTTCCAAATCTAAGGGCAGGGGTCAGAACTGATAAAAAAGTAATATTATGACCTTTCGGCCCGGCGCCCATTGGCGGCACGCCGCGGCGAGGTATTTTTTGGTGACAAATAAAAATAGAAATTGAATATATGGAAAAAAAAGTTGAAATTACAATGTTAACGGTCGTAAGCATAACGCGGTATAGTTTTTTAACCCCCGACGCAAAAACGACGGGATGTTATAAGTTTAACGTGTCTGTCTGTGTGTGTGTGTGCGTGTTTTTGTCCTCACGATAGTCGATTGTAATTTCAACCTTACTCCCATACAAGTTATATTTTTATTTGTCGCCAAAAAATACCTTGCCATACCGTGCTGCCGATGGGCGCCGGGCCTCATAATACCAACTAGATTTGACCAGCGACTACGTTCGCGTAGTTTTTTTATATATATTTTTAACGACACGGTTGGTTGGCTGAGCGATTGGCTTCCGCGCGGCGTGTCGCGGGCTCGATTCCCGCGCGGAACAAATATTTGTATGGCCTACAGATAGTCTGTGTATGTGAGTTTATATGTTTGTAAATGCATCCATAATACAGGAGAAATACATAGAGTGAGTTTTCTAAAAAAAAAATAGATTTTGAATCACGAGAATTGATATGATATATATTATAAAGGTGAAGAGTTTGTTTGTTTGGTTGAACGCGCTAATCTCAGGAACTACTGGTATGAAATGAAAAAATCTTTTTGATCACAATAAGATTTTACTACGTACATACTGTACTTTATTTATCAAGGAGCCCGTTTATAAACACAGCGAGAATGCAGACGACGCCGCGGGGTGTTAAAAGTGGGAAATCTTGTGGGTTTTAATTTTAAATAAAGGAAAACACTTTATTTCTGAGTAGTTAGGCGATCATCTATACTAATACTGTAAAGAGGAAAAGTGTGTGAGTTCGTGCGGGGAATTCTCTGGATCTACTAAACCGATTTAAAAAATTCTTTCACCCATTGAAAGCCACGTTATTTGCGAGTGTGGCCATATAACAACACGCTACGCCACACGGGAGTGGAGCAGTAACCAAAGACGTAACGTAACGCGGGTGAACAAAACCACGCGAACGAAGTCACTGGCAGAAGCTGGTAATATATAAGATTCATAAATGTGTTTTAACTGCCTCGGTAGCCTAGAGGTCCTAAGCGCGACTGCTAAGCTATAGGTCTTGGGTTCGATTACCAGGTCGAGCAAAGTGTTATTGGGTTTTTCTATGAAATTGTCAGTAGCAGCTCGGAGTTAGGATTTGTACCCGATTAATGGCAATAGGCTCGCCCCTATTACATGAGTCGTAAACATACCGGCGTACTGTGGGTGTACATTGTTACACCTCCGCCTAACCCTTCTGGGAATACAGGCGTGATGGTATCGTATGTTAAATGTGTGCATACCTGATCCGTTTCGTTCCATCTTGTGAAGTAGTTGAGGCAGGCGTCCCTCTCCGCTGCGTACGCGGCGCTGCTCGGCATCGGTCGAACGCCAGAATCCACACATGTGATTGACGTCACCTGAAACGTGGGAAATTGTATTTTTTCGGGTTGCAGGTTCAATATAATGAATGTAATGGAGTTTCTTGCTCGTTCTTCTCCATAGAGACCTACGTTTTGGAACGAGCAACTAGCTTCAACTTTTTGTATGAGTAACTTCTTGACAATTCAAAAGTGCCTGTAAATGGTCTAATTGAAATAAATGTTTTGACTTTTGACTTTTGATACGGGACCATAGCGACAGTTGGGAGACTCGTCCCACAATTAGTTTGTTATATTTATTTATTAAAACTTTGCAAATAACTTAAATTTTCCATTAGGATTTGCTCAGTAGCAGCCCGGAGTTTGGAAGTTGGTGGTATGACACCCCCGTGCCTCGAACAGCACGTAAACCCGTTGGTCCCGGCGGTCATTCGTAAATCTTTGACAGTCGTTACGGATAGTCAGAAGCCAGGAAGTCTGACAACCAGTCTAACCAATAGGTATCGTGTTGCCCAGTAACTGGGTTGTGGAGGTCAGATAGGCAGTCGCTCCATGTAAAACATTCAATACCAGTGTTTTACACACGTAACTACTGCCAAAGAGTATTATTTAAGTTATTTGCACATTGTCTGTCTGTCAGTGAGTGTCATAGGCTATATAACGTCACGCTACGACACACGGGACCGGAGCAGTAACCAAAGACGTTACTTAGCACTGGTGAAATAAGTCACGTGGACGAAATCGCCGGCAAAAGCTAGTAATGGTAAAAAACTAAAACTACTTCACCGATTTAAACAATTTTTCATCTATGGAAAGCTACATTATCAGAGAGTAACATAGGCTATATTTTGTATTCAAAAAGACTTGGGATTTATTAGAAAACCAACCATGTGGGAGTCAGACTCGTGCACGAAAGTTTCCGTTCCAGTAACTATAGGAACAAGTAAAAAATCACACACACACACACACACATACCATCACGCCTGTATTCCCCGGAGGGTTAGGCAGAGGTGTACCAATGCACACCCACAGTTCGCCGGCATGTTTTAGGTCCCATGTAATAGAGGGCGAGCCTATTGCCATTAACCGGGCACAAATCGTAACTCCGAGCTGCTACTGAGAATTTCATAGAAAAACCCAATAACACTTTTTGCTCGACCTGGGAATCGAACCCAAGACCTCTAGCGTAGCAGCCGCACTTAGCACCACTAGGCTACTGAGGCAGTTACGAAAATAAACACGTTTGTCTTATGGGAGCCCCCTTAAACGGTATTATGGTCCTTACGGTCAGAGCATTCCAGGCAGTAACATCTATACTTACTAATATTATAAAGAGGAAAGATTGGTTTGTTTGTAACAAATAGGCTCCGAAACTACTGGACTGATTTTAACCATTTTTATACCAATAAATAGCTAGATTATTCCTGGGTAACATAGGCTATATAACATCACGCTAAGACACACGGGAGCCGAGCAGTAACGAAAGATGTAACTTGACGCGGGTGAAATTAGCCACGCGGACGAAGTCACGGGCAGGTCGCTAGTGCTCAATGAAATTAAAAGAACAAAACGAACAAGAAAATAAATGCCAAACCAAAATATATATTCCTAACAATTTTTAACTCTATTCATACAGCATTCTAGTTCATTTTCAATTAAATAAAACCACTTGCGGAACACCGCTTTGTTTGTAGTGAACCGGATTTAACAAAGTTGAGGTAAATAAAATAAAACTCTCATTCTTAGTACATATTATTTTTAACTTTACCTCAAGGATAATTAGGTACATATTTATACAAGGTGTCACTTAGGACATAGATGTACATAAAAAAAATGTTGATATAACAGATGTAGACATACATATTGACTTGACTGCCTCGTTAGCCTTGTGGTCCTAAGCACAACTGCTATGCTAGAGGTATCCAGTTCGAACCCCAGGTCAAGCAAAAAGTGTTATTGAATTTTTCTATGAAATTCTCAGTAGCAGTTTGAGGTAAGGATTTGTTGTGGTTAATGGCAATAGGTTCACCCCTATTACATTGGACCTAAACATACTGGTGAACTGAGGGTGTACATTGGTTCACCTCTGCACAAACCCTTCATAATACAGACTTGATGGTATGTATGTAAATAAATACACACACTAGCACACTTTATGAGCTGTCAAAACATGATTCCCCTCTAGATTTGTGTATTGCACTATGAGGTTATTACTCCAACTTAATCCACCAACTATTTATTGATTTTAAAGCAAGTAAAAAACTAAATTTACAGATAATTAATCAAGTTTACAGGGCTATAATAAAAAGTGTTTTTCTAGAGAAGTTGTGTATTTAAATTATTGGTTAATGATTGTTGAAATACTAAATAAATAATTCTTGAATACAGTGGCAAAGTTGAATTATTCAATGGTGTTTTTAAAACCAACATACTTTCGTGAATTGAATACAATATAAGTACGCTAAGGTAGGTATTCTTGGATTGAAAAGTATTTTTTTTTTTCCACATCACTTACTATCTAATTTGTGAATAGATTAAAACCTGATCATTTCATAATCTAGTTTCTTGTAAGCTGGCAGGATACAGTTATATCACTATGCAAACTATCTTCTGTAAAACTCATAACTCTTGCGAAATAATGTATAAAAAGTAGCACAAACATAATTTCGAATGAATAACTCCTTTGTTCGACACAACCAAAAAGTTTATCAAAGGAGGATCGTTTACGCAAGTCATAATGAAACTTTGAATACATATAAACTTTTTTTAAAGACGAAAAAGAAGTTTTTATTTCACGATATCCTGTGAAACGTGACAGTTTTGATCGCGTTCGTATTGTGTCGTGGATGTAAATAAACAGCTCTATACCGATAGGAAAGTAATGTGAATGCATAAAATTAAGCGTTTAACGCATCAGACCTCGGCAATGACTACAGGAAATACACAAAAAAGTATTTCTTTTTAAAGATCCGCATTGCAGGACGGCTTAAAAAAATAGTACGAGGCGTTAAATGAAATCTGTAACACGTATCATAGTTTATACGTCTGAACAGGCATTGTTCAGGTCATTGTAAAGGATAATAAACCTTCCAAAACTACTTTTGTTATCAGATTGGTCATAAAAACACAAAATAATCCAAGTGAATAATGGCAAGAGTTAATATGGCGGACGAGACTTCATGACATTATGGCTTGTTCCATTTAAAGTTTCTTGCCTTACCTGGGGTTGTATGGTGTCTTCTATCATCCTTTCGGTCTCCATTTTTGTTATTTCACAAGAAACATCAATGTTAAGTCCACTAAAACACCACTAAATAATGAAACCACTGTCGCTAAATACTCATCGCTCGCATGACGTCAAGCACAACTACTTTTTTTGAACTGGAATTACAACTAGTGGCACTGGTATTTTATAAACATACTGCCAGGTCAAAACTAGAATTACGTAGAACGAAAAATTTTATAACTCATAGTATTAATAATGATGCATTGGAAAATTTTAGAACATCCTTTATTCCCAAAATATTAGGTTTTCCTCGACATAGATTTTGAAAATTAGGGAAATATGAAAAAGAGTATATTTTACTCATTTTTCACAACAGTGTAAAGAAACGTAATGAAACGTCATTTCAGGAGTGATTCAATAGAGGAAGATACTAAAATTTTTAGTCGAATATACTTATATTAAACAGACACACTTTGTCCCTAACAGCCAGAGGGCCAGGACACGCTACAGTTAATTAACGTGTACAGTAACTGCAAACTGCTTAGGAGCACGTATTGTGATACAAAATTAGTCTATTAGTTGTGATCAAAACCGCTGGTGTATGGCGCTTGGATTAATTTTTTCAAATTATGAAACTATGCGAGTATAACCACGCATTTGTAACTATTATAGTGTGGCCTGCCTAGCGCTAAAAAGTTGGGTACAATTAAGTAAGCAAGCATTTGGAAACTCATAGACTTTATTCCTCATTAGAATCAATAATAGGTAACATAACAGTCGAGAATAAACGATGGGATGAAATAAATACCGGAAGTATCAACCATTGACTTAGTTATATGTTCACGGGTCTGTTGAACACGACTTTTTAAAAAGCTTTTTGGACATCACTAGCAGTGTCAAAGTCAAAATGTCAACAACTCGACCACTGTCATAATTTCCAATGGAAATGTCATACTCATGCAAAGTTGACTGAAAACGAAAGAGAAATATCATAATTCCTTTTCAAATACATAAAGAAGACTGCTATTAAGTCAAAAATGTGGACTCGTAAAACATACACAGTTTAAAAATTGGAATACATGAACAATTTTTAGAGCACCAACGTTTCATGAGACGGCAGTTTAAAGCAAAGTGAATTTGTAAATAAATCAGCTAATTTTAACTTTCAGGTCAGTATTTACGTTTGTATTTATTGTTATTGATGTTTAAACTTATATAGTCACGCTTCATGAGTTGCTCTTTGAGGATTTTAAGACAACGCCGTTTGTTTTTATATAAAACGGTGAAATTTCTATCACACCTTGGTACCGTAATTTTGTTTAATCAGTGGTGCTTGCTATGAATTTTAAATAGATTAGACACAGAACAGACATTCCAAGATTTATCGTAAACTACTAAATTTGCGTCTGTATATATTTATACCTTGTACTGTGTCTAAATATAGCAACAGGAAATTATTGCAATTTGTATGCCTAGAAGTAATTATTTTGCGCAAAGGTAATTTCGTAAAATATTTACTTTGTACCATAAACAGACTAGTAACAGTATTATGTCTAGTTTCTTGTGCATACAACAATCAAATAAAAAAAATGATTTTATGTTGGAGTAAATAAAATCTATATTTTTTTTCTTAACCATCTTGTGCACCATCCATTGACAATATATTAATTAATTTTAATTGTGCAACATTGCATTGGTTTTGTGCCAATTATGACAAGTAACATTTAGCGGAGTTAGGATTTGTGCCCGGTGAATGGCAATAGGCTCGCCCCCTATTACATGGGACCTAAAACATACCGGCGAACTGTGGGTGTACATTGGTACACCTCTGCCTAACCCTTCGAATACAGGCGTGATGGTATGTGTAACATTTAGTTAAATGATGTTTAATATTCATTGTTTAAATGGGCTAAAAATTACATATTTAGTCATAATTTTCTTTTAACTAAATGAGGTTAATGTTTTGACTATTTGGAGCCCAAATTTCTTAGCCAACTCCTTTGTGAAGAAGCACAGAAACAAACTCGGAGATCAAAGTTACTTGCAGTTGATCTCATATAATACCAATACGAAATAAATTGACTGTAAAAGGATTCATTTTAATAATTATATGTACACAGCATCTCTGGTGAATTTTGTCTTTTTGCATACCATCTAGGAAAATATGAATGTTGCTTATTATGTATATGGAGACATACCATTCCATCACGCCTGTATTCCCCGAAGGGTTAGGCAGAGGTGTAACAATGTACACCCACAGTTCGCCGGTATGTTTAGGTCCCATGTAATAGGGGGCGAGCCTATTGCCATTTACCAGGCAGAAATCCTAAAGGTATATGGAGACGTCTCAATAGAATTGTCTTGTTTCCATATTTAATACTGAGATTATATGAGATATGAGACTGCCCCGTTGGTCTCATGGTCGCAAGCGCGACTGATGAGCGTGGGGCAGGGTTCGATTGCCTGGTCGGGCAAAAAGTGTTATTGTGTTTTTCCATTAGGATTTGTTCAGTAGCAGCCCGGAGTTTGGAAGTTGGTGGTGTGACACACCCGTGCCTCGGAAAGCACGTAAAGCCGTTGCTCCCGGCTGTCATAATAGTCAGAAGCCAGGAAGTTTGACAACCAGCCTAACCAAGAGGTATCGTGTTACCCACTAACTGAGTTGTGGAGGTCAGATAGGCAGTCGCTCCATGTAAAACACTGGTATTCAGCTGCATCCGGTTAGACTGGATGCCGACCCCAACATAGTTAGGAAAAGGCTAAGCAGATGATGTCTAAGGTGGTCTTTTGAAGGTGCACAAATGTGTGTGGACCCATCCAGACAGTGTAGCTTATTTTTATTGGAATGAATAAAATCGGAAGTGTTGTTTACAGACGTGAGCAATGATGTCAGAAGACAGCATGGAGAACAGGCGTGGACCACCTGGAGTTAACTCACGTTCTTTGAGCGCTGCGCACTCTGCCGCTGATCTTGAGGTAAGCATATCTTCAATCCTGCATTCCCTGATATATGCAGAGGCGTTTAGTACACCGGCATTTTGTTAGTTAAAGTTATTATTACCCTTAAGCGCCTTGTAATTGCATAACGGCAAGCCATTTCGAGGGCGCGTTAGTGTTTCAGGCGGGCCTCAAAGAGATGTCATCAAATTTTGAAGGAGCCACTCAGGGCCGATGTCTGCCGGGGCTGCGGGTTGTTCGTAAGAGATACCGCGCCCCCGGAACGCAAAGGGCACAAGAAGGAACATGGATGGGTTTTATTCAGTAAAGTCTGACACTCCCTCTCGCCCCGCCCAGAGCGGGGGAAGTCATTTGATGATTTCCCATCCCAAAAAAAAAAACTACCCAATTACTACTTTTTTAGTGACCATTTTCTTTTAAATGATTAACAGTCTACATTGCTTTGTATCGTGAAATAAGGTAAGAAGATGAGAAGAGGCCTTTGCCTTGCAGTGGGTCCAAAATAAGCTGGTATTTTTTAGAATAGAGTAGTAATATCTGATATTAATACTTTTCTGCAGGTCCTTCGTGAGATAGAGAATGTTTACTTCCACCCGCCTTCAGAGTTCGATGCTGGTCGCTACGTACTAGAGCACGCCCCAGCGACCTCATGTGACGACATTGAGCACATGTTCACTAAGCTAAAAAGGCAACAGCAGGTACTTATAAGTACACAGCCGCCACGAGTCGTGAGCACAAATTTCCAAGTTCATTTTTAGTTTCCTTTCTGGCTTTTTTGGGTCACCGACGAAAATGAACTTGATGTAGGCTCACGACTCGTGGCGGCTGCTATGCCTTCTTGTAAAAATAAGTATTTAATATATTTTTTTAAGTTCGCTGCCATTTTTAGATGTTGACACCATGATACGGGAAAATGTTCCCAGAGTTTACACTAGGAATTTCTCCTGTGTCGTGGGTGCGTTTACAAACATATAAACTCACATACACAAACAGCCAGACCCGGATCTGTAGGCCATACAAATATTTGTTTCGTGCGGGAATTGAACCAGCGACACGTAGCGCCGCGGCTTATCACTCAGCCACTGTGCCAACCGTGCTGACTAACGAATTTTTTTACCTTATAGGTAGATTAAAATACTGGAATTTTTCAATGTGTGGATTGCTATGACCGTCATCTATACCAATATTATAAAGCTGAAGAGTTTGTTTGTTTGGTTGAACGCGATAATCTCAGGAACTACTGTTTGGAATTGAAAAAACACTTTTAGTGTTGGATAGTCCATTTATCGAGGAAGGCTATATAACACCACGCTACGACACACGCGAGAGGAGCAGAATCCAAATACGTAACTTAATGCGGGTGAAAAAAACCACGCGAACGTAGTCGCTGGCTGGAGCTAGTAACATAATAATTTGGTCTCGTGATTGCTTGGTCCTAGGTTCAATTCCTAGGTTAGGAAAAGTGTCATTTCCCATTTTGAATTTCTCAGTAACAGCTCTTGGTTTGGAAGTTGGTGGTGTGACAACCCCGTGCCTCGGAAAGCACGTGTCGCCTGGTCCTGCATCTAATCTCTCCCCGGTTGTGTCGGATTGCCGTCCAATCGGATTATGCTAGTTACGGAAGAGGGAATGCACCTGTATATACCCACAAACACACACTGCTAGCTTCTGAACGCGACTTCGTCTGCGTAGCTTATTTCACCCGCGTTAAGTTACGTCTTTCGTTACTGCTCCGCTCCCGTGGGTCGTAGCGTGATGTAATATAGCCTATGTTACTCAGGAATAATGTAGCTATAGGTGAAAAAATGGTTCAAATCGGTCCAGTTTCGGAGCCTATTCGTTACAAACAAACAAACAAAAAGTCTTTCCCCTTTATAATATTAGTATAGATAGCTGTTGCCCGCGACTTCGTTCGCGTTCACTATTTATTGATTTCAATTTTGTTTTCGCATAACCCTCTTTTTTTTTAAATAAATGTAAATAAAAATAGCCTAATTTACTTCTTATAACATTAGCTATATGCAAGTCAAGGTCTCGTCAAAATCGGTCCAGCCGTTTCGGAGATAAGCCGGAACAAACAGTCAGAGAGACAGACCAAAATTTTAAAAACTATTTTTTTATGTTAGTTTCGTATATACTTTCATATGCATTTAGTGAAAAGCTTGTAATTTGAAATTACAAACAGACCGTTCAATTTTATTTATTTGCATAGACTACTATAGATAATATTTCCTATGTACATCTGAATAATCGCCAATTTAGACCAGCTTGGCTTTGGCAGCTTGGCTGGCTTCCCTCGAGGCGATTGACCCCCCGTATGTACTTGGCTAGTCTCCATTAAAATTACGTCTTCTTTACCACAGGTGGTTTCAGGAAAAGCTCTGCATTTAATATCCCAGCAACGCGACACATGCGACAGAGAGTTTAAAGAAATTCAGAATATAAGAGACCAGCTCACGACCACACTACAGACCTGTCAGCAAGCGAGGGTCCACCTCCGAGCTGCATCCAACCACCTAACCATATCCACCTTCGTGATCCTCGCGAACTTCAGAAAACGACAAATCATAAGGTCTGTATTAAAATCCCTTGAATTACTCCGCAGTTTGCGAAGCGTCGAGAAGGACGTAGCGGATTTGTTAGTCAAAAAAGAGTATTATGAAGCCATAGAATTGATTTTGAAAAGTAAAAAAGCAGCAAGTAGTCACAGAGAATACACTTGTATAGCTGATTTGGCTACCCGTCTCCAGGACACTTTGGATATGACCGAGGAGAAATTGGACTCTGTACTGGCAAGCATTTGTTATAAGTTCGACGAAAATATATTTGGTAAGCTTAGGGAAGCGTACGCTCTTTTAGGGAAGACGCAAGCAGCAATGGAACAGCTACACATGCATTATTCATCTGCTGTCAACGAATCATCGATAGAGGCAGTTAAAAATTACGTAGGCGACTGTGTTGATATGAAATTTCAAGAGATGTGCCAGTGTGTTCAACCAAATAAGGCTCCAATATGCCTTCTGAATCTTTGCGAGAATTTCTTCCTAATCATGAGAAGTTACTACCTTCTTGTTGACTGGCATTCGAAACATGATGAAGAAGAAACTACTCCAGTAATCACCAACGTCTTCGATATAGAGAAGAATGTAAGCAGAGAATACATTAGGCAAAAGTTAAAAGCAGGGCTTGTGCGGATCTGGAATGATGTACAAGCAAAGGTGTCCACGTTTTTGAAGAGTTCAGGCCTAGAGGAGTATCCTTTTGAGAAGTTTATTCAGATGCTTGGGGTCTTGAGGAAACTGACGCAGGTAGCTGAAGTCTTTTGTGGCGATAAATCGGACTTGCTACAGGATTTTATAAAAACTCAAAGTGTTTTATACATCAAAAACTATCACAGAGGAAGGATGGAGGAATTGAAGCTTTTTCTAGAAAACGAAGGCTGGGAGCAGTGTCCAGTCAAATCCACATTCAACCTTCTATACTTACAAGAGTTTAAACAATTCAAAAAGCACCTTAATATCAGGTCAGAGACGTCGTTCCTGAAGACACAGTCTGACGGCGCTTCATCCGTTCATTCCCAAGACGACAGCGTGTATATTGCGAAGTATTTCAAACAGAACACCAGTCATACTCCTTTTGAAATATTTCGTAACGAGAACATTACTAATGATGATATTTTCGGCTTGGAACCAGAAATGGTGAGCGATGATTCAGAGGATGATGAACCAGATGAGTTGAAACGGGATTTCGTTGATGAAAATGATCGGTTGGAGCCTAATGAGAGTCCTAGTAAAGTAAAAGATAGTGTCATAGTCACAAACACGACGTTATCTGTGTTGAGACACTGTGGACAGTACCTCCAAATCTGTCGGTATCTTCCGCAAATTTCCCTCGAAGTAGTCATGCTTATGAACCAACTCTTCGACTACTATTTCTTCACAGTCCATTTATTTTTCACTGTAGACTTAGATGTCGCATCTTCAACACTGTACAGTTCAAAATTAAACTCTGTCTTAAAACGGATAAAGAACAATATTGATACGGACAATTCTGGGGTAGTTGATGGAAAAATACCCTGCCCAGATCCGCCGCAACATTTGAACTTGTCTTCAGAAGAAAATTTGCACGGATTATCAGAAAGGATAGTAGCTGTAGAAAGTGTAATATTTCTGTCGAAACAGTTTGAAATCCTGCAGCCTTACTTAGAGTCTATAGTGGCTCCGCATCAGAGAATGATTTTGGAGCATTTTAAAGATAATACTTTAGCAGTTGTCCAAGATTTGAGGATCCCAGTGTACATGTGTTCTGCGTCAAAAGCTGTTGACGCACGAACTGCTTTAATAGCCATGTCCCAAGTCAAATGGGACGTCAAAAACGTGGCTGTGGAACACAGCGCGTATGTAGACATGGTAATAAGAAAGATACAGGTATTCGCGCTACGTTTGGAAAACGTTGCAAGCAAGGTAACGTTGAATTTGGAGGTCTTAAACTCAATATGGAGTATGGTGTCCAAATTTATAGTCCATCTTTTAGTTGAGGGGTTTTCCAACGCCACGAAGTGCTCGAACGGGGGTCGAGGCCTTATGCAGTTGGATTACAGGCAGTTGTTCTTAAAACTAGAAAAGATATCAGGTCTAAAACCGGTCCCCTACCAGGATTATGTAGATAAATATGTAAAGGCGTATTATTTACCGCGCAAAGGCTTAGAGGAATTTGTATTAGAACGGATTGAGTATTCTAACAAGCATTTGATGGCTCTAGTTACTTGTGCTTGTGAAAATAAGAAGGATAGGCAAGCATTGTCGGCGATTATTGAGGGCAGAGATGCAGCAGTGTAATTTTACAGGGATGGTCAATCTTTTTGGGAAAAAGGTCGTATGCTTACCACAGACAGTAGACTTTTTGTATGTCGTGTTTATTACTGCATATAATTGGGTAAATGACACCATTAAACAATAATTCTAAGACACAATTTCACAAAAAGAACAGTTTATATTAGCCCTGAAAACCCGATAAATTGTTAAATAACTATAAAATTTGATTTTTAGTTGCTTTGAAATCAATAAATAGTTAGTGAATTGAGATTTCAAAACAGTGACGTCATCATCAGGTGTTGTCTTAAAAAACATAACATACCATCACGGCTGTATTCCCCGAAGTGTTAGGCAGAGGTGTACCTATGTACACCCACAGTTAGCCGGTATGTTTAGGTCTCATGTAATAGGGGGCGAGCCTATTGCCATTAGCCGGGCACAAATCCTAACTCTGAGCTGCTACTGAGAATTTCATAGAAAAACCCAATAACACTGTCTTAAAAAAATAAGGGGGAATCGCGTTTTGACATACATAAAAAGTATGTCAATTGATTAATGTTATCCTGCTTGTTTGGATCGAAGTGGAAATTATGTTTTTTCTTACTCTTCCGCTAATCTTTTCTGATTAATTTCGTTGCGGGATCCAAGACAGTTGTATCGTTTCTCCGGGACTCGTCGAGCTTCATTGCCTCGGCGCTCTTCTGGCGGTCTCCACTGTTGATTCTGGCTTTCAGGAGTTGCAGTGGTTGGGAATAATGTGGCGGGCTTGTCCCATTTTAATGTTGTCAATTACCCAATCTTATAGGTTCTATGTTCATAGACAAATCATAGACTAAAAAGTGCGTGATGTATATAATCTATGGTAGGCTATAGTATGTTTTTCTTCACTCGCCTCATTTGATAATCAAATATGGCGGCGTGAAATTAAAATACGAGTCCAATGTGTTTCAACAGTATTCATTTATGCAATTGATAATGAAATTAACTGCTGCAATGCAGGCCTTTGGCCGGCAGTAAGACAGAGTAAGCTAGAGAAAAAGAAATGCTAAATCAACGGAAATAGAGTCGAAAATGGTGATATGGTGGCAGTAATTCCCCGGACGAGCTGCTTCAAAAAGAACTCTTCTGCTACATTCATATCTTGCACACAAATTTCAACTCTATTTATTTTGCGTTTATGTTCATTATCAATATAAGAATACTGCTCTAAGATTTCGCTGCTCTCTAAACGCATAAACCTTAAGACAAATAGTACATTTTAGTTATAAAAGTTATGAATTATTCGATATGGATGCTTGCTTGTTTGAAATCTGACTATGTACAGTCACAAGCACAAATATGTATGCACTTTACAACATTTGAAAGTAATTTACTACTAATTTGTAAATGAGCTATTCGTAATTAATTTGCGAAGGAGCTCGTCCGGGGAAGTACTACCGCCATACCTAATTCTACCGCAAAGCAGCGTTGCTGTGTTCCGGTTTGAAGGGTATGGGTGCCGGTGTAGTTACAGGCACATGACACATTTCAACTTTGTCTCTGGGATGGCAACGCATTTGCAAGGCCTCTGGTATTGCAGATGTGTATAGGCAGCGGTGACCACTTAACATCAGGTGGGCCGTCGACTTGTTTGCCATCCAATGACAAAAAAAAATCCTTCTAAAGGATTAATTACTATGAAAAGATGTTACGAAAATAATAATCTAGTTTCCGTACTACTATGAAATAGTTTTTATCTCTAAGTTGCAATAGTACATTCGCAAAAAAACCGTTTTTAGATTTAAGTGTATGCATTTTTATGCTCGAGATTGTACAATCGACACAAGAATTTAGTTACCAGGGTCGTTAAATACATCACATACCATCAGGCCTGTATTCCCCGAAGGGTTAGGCAGAGATGTACCAATGTACACCCACAATTCGCCTGTATGTTTAGGTCCCATGTAATAGGTGGCAAGCCTATTGCCATTGCGTCACAATGTATTTAACTGCCCCGGTAGCCTAGTGGTCCTAAGAGCGACTGATATGCTAGAGGTCTTGGGTTCGACTCCCAGGTCGAGTAAAAAGTGTTATTGGAAAAAAAGTGTTCTCTGAAATTCTCAGTAGTAGCTCGGAGTTAGTTATGTGCCCGGTTAATGGCAATAGGCTCGCCCTCTTTTACATGGGCCCTAAACATACCGGCGAACTGTGGGTGTACATTGGTACACCTCTGCCTAACCCTTCAGGGATTACAGGCGTGATGGATGGTATGTAAAAAAGCAACACGCCAACTTTTCAATGTTGATCTGCCGAAAAAAGGGAAAAATTTTCCTGCTAGAAATTCCACTTGTTCTGAAGTCAGAATAGTGTTCTGAGTACACTCGCAAAATTTAGGGAAAAATGTCCCTTACCCCCTGTATGACTCTGCTTGCTTCTATTAGTACTTAAATTATAAGAATCGTACAAAATGTGATAATATTAATCTTACGTTTAAAGCTGGAACTGAAAAATTTGAAAAAAAAATATTATATTGTTTTTAATATTTTGACGTTTATTTGTAACGCGCAACTTGTTGCAGCAACAATTTTTGTTGCGGGAAACATGTTTAATTTTGTTTTCCATAAGTTCTGTTCATATTGTAATGAATTTAAAAAAAACATCGTGAGGAAGCCAACATGTTTAAAACTTCACCAAAAATAATTCTTATGAATAAAAGATCAGTAAATGACAATGTACAGTTGAACACTTTATTTGGTATCTGCAAGCTATTGCCCGCGCTATTTCACCCGTTACGTCTTTGGTTACTGCTCTGCTCTCGTGTGTAGTAGCGTGATATTATATAGCCTATGACACTCACAAATAACGTGGCTTTATTTGGGTAAAAGAATTTTCAAAGTCGGTTCAGCAGATCCAGAGATTACCCCCTACAACCTCACAGACTTTACCTCTTTAAGATATTAGAATAGATTTGTTTAGATATCACTGACACCGTGGTGATCAATGCTCGTGCCTTCTCTGTATGAGAAGAGGCCTTAGTCCTGCAGTGGGACATCAGCAGGCTGGTATTATACAGTAAAAAGATGAATAGTTTTAGCTGTATACCAAATCTTTTGTTTGACTGTACATGCGTTGATTGCTCACATTAATATTTCTTTTACAATGTATCATTGTATCTGGATGTGAATTCGACATATCGAGTATTAATTAAAAATGTTAAGTAACCCCCGACAGGAGAATAAAAATTCCTGCCGTAGCTAACAAAAGCGCTGATAACTTTGAAACGGCTGAACCGATTTCTATCAAACACAGCTAAGAACACTCCCGACTAATTCACCTTTCAAACACAAAAAACTAAATCTAAATCGGTTCGTGCGTTCGGGAGTTACGATGCCACAGACAGACACACACACACAGACACGTCAAACTTATAACACCCCCTCGTTTTTGCGTCGGAGTTAAAAAAAAGAGTACGTTATTGTAGAGCGCTGTCTCTCTCATACCTGTATGTTTGTTTCTTTCTGAAACTCGATATGTCATATATCTACGTCCGAATACTGTACTAGGGGCCAACCTCCATGGCAAGTGCTTTTTATGTTACTTTGCCTTGCGCTTTTGGATTTTCAACGCTGGGCTTAGCGTCGAGAGTTGAAAATCTAAAAACTGAAATTACAACGTAATATTACGAAGTTTTAAGATGGTGGTAGGTAGGTAGGGATAATTTATATTTTTATTGTAAAATCTTCTGATTGGACTTTTAATTATTATTTTTTATTGTAATTAAATATCTATATATGTAATACAGGGCACACAGAAATGTAAATTTAAAATCTCAATAAAAAAAAAATCTAAAATTAGGTAAAAACTATTTTATGTGTAAATTTTTTTATTATAAATAAACTAAAGAATCGGAACTTATTGTATTTGTTTTATTTTTAATTATAATTCATACATTTCTCGATAAAGTATTAGCCGCTCTGCCTGCGCATCAATTAGCGATTACCGACTTTTATCACTAACTGCGCGCAGCTTCGTCCGCGTGGCTTATTTTACCCGCGTTAAGTGACGTCTTTGGTTACTGCTCCGCTCCCGTGCGTCGTAGCGTGATGTTATATAGCCTATGTTACTCAGAAATAATGTAGCTATCTATTGGTGAAAAAATAGTTGAATTCGGTCCAGTAGTTTCGGAGCCTGATCGTTACAAACAAACAAATCTTTCCTCTGTATAAGTGTAGAAATATAGACAGGCATATTTTTTTTTTATTGTACACAACTTTACAGGTAGGTAATCAAAATTAGGAAGAGGCAAACATATTTCACGTCGATAAGTAAGTGGGAGCGATGAGAGCAAAATCTTGACCATTTCGCTTACAAAACAGCTGATCAGCCTCCTCGCGCGTTTTATATACGTCACATAAGGGTCAGTTCACACCGAGACGCGACGCGACGTGCGCGCACATCTCAAAATATTACTTTTTTTACTACACGAAAAGATACACATTTCATTGTGAGAATTCAGAGCTGCGTATCTTTTCGTGTTGTAAATAAAGTTATATTTTGAGTCGATGCTTGGCTTAATGCTGATCCTGCTCCATAATCACTCGGGTTCACAAATTAATACTTATACATATGTATATTAATACGGGGGGATGTTTCTTGCCACCTTTTTATTTGTATTCTCATTGACCTTAATGCGGCGTACCGTTATTATTATTTCTATTTTCTTACATACTACAGGTCATCTGTCGAATAGGTTTACTGAAAACCTTAGTTTTATATAATCTATTATCAATTATTTCAATTTTGTAAATGTGAGTACCATGGAGCCATTTACTTATAGATGGTTCGGTCATGTTGAGAGGATGAGTGAAAGGCGATTAACGAAAGGGATTTATATGGCAGATGTGTGTGGCAACGCCGGGAGAGGACGCCCTAGAAAGACCTACCCTGACCTTATTGGTGGGGTTCTTCAGAAAGGTCGTGTGCGCAGTACTCGTAACCGGCGTGCTTATATGAACAGATGTATGAACGTGGTCGAGGCGAAAGAAGTATATAAGGATCGTAGCAGGTGGCGTTCTGTGGTTTCTGCCTACCCCCATGGGAAAAAAGCGTGAGTTTATATATGTATGTATGTTATTATGTGTTGGACACAACGACCATGGTGGTTGAGGGCTTTGTCATGCTCACTTAAATGTCTTGCTGAAAGTGGCGTGCGGGTTGGATCATTTGGTTCCCTTCATGATGGTTGAGCTAAGCGGTGCTGATCCTTGCGTCATGTTCGTGAACGGGCGCTGTCAGATCGGTCATCTCTTAACTGTCATGGCTTACATCTTTAGGACTATAATTATTTTTATAGTTTTTTATTTATCTTCATTGTTTTTACATATAGAAGCAACAACATAACACCATAACAGCTACATAAATGCATAATATTAGAAAGAAAGAAATTAAATAATAATATGTATATAATATAATACACATACATACCATCACGCCTGTATTTCCCGAAGGGTTAGGCAGAGGTGTAACAATGTACACCCACAATTCGCCGGTATGTTTTAGGTCCCATGTAATAGGGGGCGAGCCTATTGCCATTAACCGGGCACAAATCCTAACTCCGAGCTGCTACTGAGAATTTCATAGAAAAACCCAATAACAGTTTTTGCTCGACCTGGGAATCGTACCCAAGACCTCTAGCGTAGCAGTCGCGCTTAGGACCACTAGGCTAATATTAAAAAGAAATTAAGTAATAAGTAATATAAATAATATAATAAAACAAAATAAATATTTCACATGATATATAATTATTACAGTATAATAATTTGCTTTTTACATAAAAATATATAATTGAGATTTTAGATATTGTTTAGAATTAATATTACTAATAATATTCTAGATATTAAGTTCTGGCTATGCCCTCTTCCTCTCTTAAGTTTAACTTGCGGTGCCCGACAGGGTCCACAATGATTCTGTACCTCTATTTTATAAGACCATTAATTTACATTGTGGGACGCAATAAAATATTTGATTTGATTGGACAAGAATATTGTAACCAAGATTTTATAAAAACCAATTTGAAAAGAGTGTCCATGGAGTTTCTTGCTCGTTCTTCTCCATAGGGACCTACGTTTTGGAACGAGCAACTAGCTTCAACTTTTTGTATGCGTAACTTATTGACAATTCAAAAGTGCCTGTAAATGGTCTAATTGAAATAAATGTTGACCTTGACTTTGAAGTCGATGTGCGCGCAGCGTCGTCGCTTCGTGTCGCGTCTCGGTGTGAACTGACCGTAACTAAACCTCTTTAGACTCGTTACAATTTTGCTCAGGCGGATGTACGATATCTTGCGGCAGTTCCGCTCTAACGAAGGCGGAGGCGAAGTAACAACCCTTGTACAACAATAAATAAGTTTCCATACAAAACTTGTTTACCACGCATTCAAATTCACGAGCCTAATCTAGTACTTAATAAAACCTCCCTCTAACATCTAATTTTGGCAAATAAGCAACTTTTCTAACAAAATCCTCGTAGTCACAGCAAAAACTAAATGTGCCATCATTGGACCGCCATTTTAGCCACGGAAATACAGATTTTTTATCTGAACAAATGTTTTCACAGAAAAGTAAGCTGTTTATCGTTGTGTCGTTGTAGAATGAAGAGTTGATAGAGATGAAGACTGCTCCGGTCTTGCTTGATGGGTTGTAGACAAGCTGGAAAAAAGTAATTAGAAGAATTAGGTGCCTCGTCATCATCATCTGCTTAGCCTTTTCCCAATTATGCTGGTGTCGGCTTCCAGTCTAACCGGATGCAGCTGAATACCAGTGTTTTACATGGTGCGACTGCCTATCTGACCTCCACAACCCAGTTACTTGGCAACACGATACCTCTTGGTTAGACTGGTTGTCAGACTTCTCGGCTTTGACTATTCGTAACGACTGTCAAAGATCTACGAATGACAGCCGGGACCAACAGCTTCAAGTACTTTCCGAGACACGGGGGTTTCACACCACCATCTTCCAAACTTCGGTCTGTTTACTGAGAACTTTCTATTGGAAAAATCCAATAACACTTTTTTCCTGACCTGGGAATCGAAACCAGTACCCCACGCCGCCGACGCTGTACGCGATTAATCAGTCACTCGGACTGATCGCGTGCAGCGTCGGCGCCTCAAAAAACCCCGAAAGAAACCCAAAAACCCAAGAATTAACTTGACATTTGTGCTCACGACTCGTGGTGACAACACTATTTCTTATATAAACACTAGCTTCTGCCCGCGTCTTCGTCCGCGTCAAATTTGATATATTATCTCTCGGAACCGTACATTTTCTCGGGATAAAAAAGTATCGTATGTGTTATTCCACACTACAATCTATCTCAGATCCAGCCATTTTCAGCAGTTTAAGCGTGAAAGAGTAAGTAACATCCATCCATCCATCCTCACTTTCGCATTTATAATATAAGTAGGAAGTAAAGACTTACCTTATAAAAATACATAGGCACAGGTACATTTAAGTTATTATTGGCATCTACATTCAGAAACACCTCTTGCATACGTCCTTCTCTGTCAGGGAGGGTCATAACTCCATGAGTCCCCGTGTAAACTGTGACATCAGTGCCGAGGGCATGCACGCGGCGTCTGAGACCCTGGGGGACGAGTAACTTAAATCAATAAGGATGGAGACAATATTAATCAATGGAGATACTTTTTATGAGCTGTCAAAACGCCATACCATATTTGTTGGTCACATATTGGCCAACTCAAGTGATTTGAAAGCAATAAAAATAATCTAAATTCACAGTTAGTTCCAACTAACCGTACGTTGATAGTCGGGTTTTCGAGGCAAATCTATAATAATATTATGAAACTGAAGAGTTTGTTTAGTTGAACGCGCTAATCTCAGGAACTACTGGTTCGAATTTAAAAATTGTTTTTGTGTTAGATAGTCAATTCATATAATCTATACGTATAAACCTTTCTCTTGAATCACTCTATCTATCGATGAAAACCGCATTAAAATCCGTTGCGTAGTTTAAAAGATCTAAGCGTACAGACGGCGGGAAGCGACTTTGTTCTATACTATGTAGAGAAGAAGATGGTCTTACGTCTTCCAAAGCAGCCCAGTCACCAGCGTTTCCTCTCAACCACTGTGGAGCTGTGTTCACGTACTGGAAGGTGGCTCTAATTAGAGCACTAGTCGGATAGTCAGCGTTAGCAGCGAGATGGCCTCGTGATAGGAACTGGAATAACAAATATGTATGTATTCTCCAGACCGACTCCGGAGAGAGAGATGATCCGGATAGGAGATCCTCCAAATTTTATATTATCTATGGATGGCAAACAAGCCGATGGTCTACCTGATGTTAAGTGGTCACCGCTGCCTATACACATCTGCAATACCAGAGGCCTTGCAAATGCGTTGCCATACCAGAGACAAAGTTGTAATGTGTCATGTGCCTGTAATTTGAATTGATTCGGGAATGACACTTTACCTGACTCTTAGTTAAATATTTATCAGCCATATTGGATCCCAAGATGGCGTCGAGCGCCATTTTCTGATGACCTATTTTGTAGACTTGATTCATTCGCACTTTTCCAAACAAGTCTCCTTCTGAAAAATTTAAAAAACATATCTATTTTAATATAATAAAAATGAAGAAATTTTTTGTTTGTATAAACGCGTTTTTTCTGGAACTGTCATTCGGATTGACAAAATATTTTTTGTATTTGTATGTTGGCTTTTCTTATGGATGGGAAATCATGAAATGACTTCTTCCGCTCTGGGTGGAGCGGAAGGTAGTGTCGGACTCTTATGGACTAAAACCCATCCGTGTTCCTCTTAATACTCTTTGCGTTCCAGGGCCGCGGTGACTTTCGAACAAATTTCTTAACCCCGGTTTATATGATAGCCTGATTCACGAGGAATCGTTTAGGCTATGTAACATCACGCTACGACCCACAGGAGCGGAGCAGTAATCAAAGACCACACTCTATTTTTATTGAACACTCTGAACAGCACGACCAATCCAACGGGGCAGTCAGGGTCCGAATACAAAATCTATATATATATATATTATATATATATATATAAAAGAAAGTCGTGTTAGTTACACTATTTATAACTCAAGAACGGCTGAACCGATTTGGCTGAAAATTGGTGGGGAGGTAGCTTAGAACCAGGAGACGGACATAGGATACTTTTTAAATGGGCCGCAAACGTTTTTCTGCCCTGAAAATCGGTACAAATAAATAACTAGGTACCCTTTCCTTCATCCCTAAATCTATGTTACACTGATACCTCTCTACTGCGAAGACCCACATTGCTGTGTCCAGTGGTCATGAGACAGGTAGGTAGATAGAGTAAGTATGTAGGGGTAGGGTAGGTAGAGTAAGTATGTAGGTAGGGTAGGTAGGTAGGTAGGTGGGGTAGGGTAGACTGGACCTGGATTTTTGTACCAATTTTCAGGGCAGGACATTTGCCGGGCCCGCTAGTCTATACTAATATTATAAAGAGGAACGATTTGTTTGTTTGTTTGTAACGAATAGGCTCCGAAACTACTGGACCGGTTTTAACCATTATTTCACCAATAGATAGCTACATTATTCCTGAGTAACATAGGCTATATAACATCACGCTATGACCCACGGGGGTGGAGCAGTAACGGTAGACGTAATTTAACGCGGGTGAAATAAGGCACGCGGACAAAATCAAGGGCAGGTCGTCTATACTTAATAAATTACCAGTAAATGAAGGCCTTTTTAATCCGTTTTGTCGAAACACGCTCGCTGGTGTAAGTCGGTGCTTCACGTAATGTGTGTGCACCAGGTTCTCATCGAAGCAGGCTTCATACAACGAATGGAAGGTATTCTTCACCACAAACCCCACACTAGAAATAGAAGGAACATTATTACATTTTTTTTTACATAACATACCATCACGCCTGTATTCCCCGAAGGGTTATGCAGAGGTGTAACATTGTACACCCACAGTTCGCCGGTATGTTTAGGTCCCATGTAATAGGGGGCGAGCCTATTGCCATTAACCGGGCACAGATCCTAACTCCGAGCTGCTACTGAGAATTTCATAGAAAAACCCAATAACACTTTTTGCTCGACTTGGGGTTCGAACCCAAGACCTTGATAAAACATATCTAAGAACTTTCGCTAGGAAACTTGCTTCCAAATTAAAAAATACCGCATTGAAATTGGTTCACCCGTTTAAGAGCTACGGTGCCACAGACAAAACAAAAAACGTCAAACTTATAACACCCCTCTTTTTAGTCGGGGGTGAAGGTATGAGAAACAGGGTGTAAAGTCTCTCATCCTCCGTAGAAAAGGGAGGATCCTCCGACCAGCCGGGTGTTGTGCCTGGCGGCTACTGCCCGACGGTTGGTGTCGGGATGTTATATATATGCTAACGTCGCGGCGAACTTTGATAGCGCGATCTAGGCAACGTCATATTGTCGTAGTAGTTCGCATGCTGAGCGATAGATGTCGCTACAGGGGTTAAAAAATATTTTTGTTAGCATTTCATTGAGACTTAGTTATTTGGAATCCATCCAGTATTCAGCAACGTATATCCTGTGGTGTCTTGTGTACATAAGCACATCTTTATAAGAAGGATTTAATTTAATTAAAATATCTAGGTATAAAATATTTTTAGCAGCTTCGTAATCTCTGGTCTCCAGCCAAGTAGACATTGCTTTCTGGTTTTTAAACCCCGACGCAAAAACGACGGGGTGTTATAAGTTTGACGTGTCTAGACAGACACGTGTGTGTGTGTGTGTGTGTCTGTGGCATCGTAGCTCTCGAACGCCCGAACCGATTTTGATTTTTTTTTGTTTGAAAGGTGAATATTTCGGGAGTGTTCTTAGCTATGTTTGATGGAAATCGGTTCAGCGGTTTCAAAGTTATCAGCTCTTTTGTTAGCTGCGGTAATGATTTTTATTCTTCTGTCAGAAGTTACTTAAAATTTTTATTTTTTGTTTTTATTACACACACACCATCACGCCTATATTCCCCGAAGGGTTAGGCAGAGGTGTAACAATGTACACCCACAGTTCGCCGGTATGTTTAGGTCCCATGTAATAGGGGGCGAGCCTATTGCCATTAACCGGGCACAAATCCTAACTCCGAGCTGTTACTGAAAATTTCATAGAAAAACCCAATAACACTTTTTGCTCGATCTGGGAATCGAACCCAAGACCTCTAGCGTAGCAGTCGCGCTTAGGACCACTAGGCCTAATTATTATTTTATCTATAACTCACTTATATAAGTGGCTGCGTCCATGACACGTTCCTGGGTTCTCTCTGGCAATGAACCACGGCTGGGTGTTACACCGGATCTCCTTAAAGTTGACTATCTTTTGGTCAACCCTGAAGGTTGTGTTGACAATACAGTGGGCCTCCTGAAACACGGACTCACATTTTAATGTATTAATAGTACTCTTGTAATAAATAGTAGAGCTCTTTGTGAAGGAGCTCGTCCGGGGAAGTACTACCACCATAACTATTTCTGCCGCAAAGCAGCGTTGCTGTGTTCCGGTTTGAAGGGTATGGGTGCCGGTGTAATTACAGGCACATGAGACGGTTCAACTCTGTCTCTGGGATGGCAACGCATTAGCAAGGCCTCTGGTATTGCAGATGTCTATAGGCAGCGGTGACCACTTAACGCCAGGTGGGCCGTCGGCTTGTTAGCCGTTCAATGACATAAAATAATGACTTACTAGAGTGTCATAACTGGTGGTATACTCCCCAAGGATGATCTTCCGTTTCGGTCCAGGACATGAAACCAGCACAGTCTCTGATCTCTTGAAGCTGACGTCTCCGGACTTTGTGTTTGCTTCCATGAAGTCACCATTTCGGATGAAGACTGGCCCCGGATTCCCGAAGTCTTTGCTGAGAGATAGAATGCAGTCTGTAACAAAAGAGGTTATAAAGTCGAATAATCGAATCTTTTATGTCAAATCTCTAGGTACATAATACATGGCTTATTTCAACCGCGTTGAGTTACGTGTTTGGTTACTACTCTGCTCCCGTAGGTCGTAGCGTGATGTTATATAGCCTATATTACTCAAGAATAATGTAGCTATCTATCGGACCAGTAGTTTCTACGATGACCGATGATGATGATCGTCTTCTACGATGTCCTTCTCACCGTACTGGTTTTCTTAAATCTTCATTTCTTGTCCAGTGGGTTTTCCTTTGGAATGCGCTTCTTCAGAATATCAGGATGGCCACCAGTCGGTTCACATTCAAGATAAAAGCTCGCGAACACTTGCATATGAAGTTGGCAGGCTCGTCCCACAATTAATTTGTTATATTTCTCCATTTATGTATTTTTATCTCTCTCTACTCTGTATATTTTGTTTGTATGTATGTTTATATGTATTTATTATTATATTTTATTCTTGTAATTTTGTCTCTGCATCGCCCTAAGGTGGACTGGTAGAAAATGCCTAAGGCATTAAGTCCGCCTTCGTACGGTGTATTTTATTTTACATTTGCGCATAAAGCTTTAATAAATAAATAGTTTCGAAGCCTATTCAGTACAAACAAATAAAAATTCTTTCCTCGTTATAATATTTATGTCACTGTAGATCTTTTAAACTAAGCAACGGATTTTAATGCGGTTTTATCAGTAGATAGAGTGGTTCTAGAGGAAGGTTTATACGTATAGATCATCACGCTATGTCTAACGAGAGCGGGGCAGGAACCAAAGAAATGTGAAATAAGCCACGTGAACACTTTGTTGTAAGTTGTTATCGTTACCCTGCTCTGATTTAATTAGTTAAACAATGCTCTAATTTAACTAATTACAAAACTGCTTTATTTTACCGTTTCGTTAATTACGTTGTATTTTGTTTCTGTACTTATAATTATCATTTTAGCGTTGTTGCTTTTAGACATCACGTGAAGTGACGTCATTGTTGAGACTTACCTAATTACCTCAGACTAGGTCAATAGTTCTAAGCATTTTCTATACAATATTAGAAATATAATTGTAAGAAATCACGCAAATGAATTGCGGGCCGTTTTAGGGTTCCGTAGCTCTAAAGGAAAAAACGGAACCCGTATAAGATCACTGTGTTAACTGTCTGTCAAGACATTTTATTTCAGGAATGCGTGGAGGTAAGTATCAAGTTGAAAAAACCCTATACTCAGGTCTACGATGCCATGAGGTTGTGAAAAAATCAAATTTCTAAGTTTACGTAAAAAAAATGATACGGCCGTTTATTTAGCATAATTTTGACAAGGGAATCAAAACTCATAGGGTACTTCCCGTTGACCTAGAACTATGAAATTTGGCAAGTAACAACATAACATACCATCACACCCGTATTCCCCGAAGGATTAGGCAGAGGTGTACCAGTGTACCCCACAGTTCGCCTGTATTGAGGGGTCCCATGTAATAGGGGGCGAGCCTATTGCCATTAACCAGGCACAAATCCTAACTCCGAGCTGCTACTGACAATTTTATAGAAAAACCCAATAACACTTTTGCTCGACCTGGGAATAGAACCCAAGACTTCTAGCGTAGTAGTCGCGCATAGGATCACTAGGCTAACGAGGCAGTTAAGTAATCTTGAGAAAAGTCTGAAAACTATACATTTGTTATTAAATCATAAAAAAAAACAGGATTTTTATGCAAGGAACGGCGATCCTGAATTTAGTTAACCGAGTCATGGGGGTCGTCTGAAAGCGCTTCATTGGCACAAGCTTAAGCAGATTTTTAATTATATTTATGACTAGCGAACTGCTCGCGACTTCGTCCGTGTGGCTTAGGTCACCTGCGTTAAGTTACGTCTTTGGATTCTGCTCCGCTCCCGTGTGTCATAACGTGATGTTATATAGCCTATGTTACTCAGGAATAATGTAGCTATCTATTGGCGAAAAAATGGTTGAAATCGGTCCAGTAGTTTCGGAGCCTATTCATTACAAACAAACAAAATCTTCCTCTTTATGATATTAAGTATAGATGTATAGTTATCGATTTACGATGAAGAATGAAAAAGAAGGCACATGACACATTTCAACTCTGTCTCTGGGATGGCAACGCATTTGCAAGGCCTTTGGTATTGCAGATGTCTATAGGCAGCGGTGACCACTTAGCATCAAGTGAGCCGTCAGCTTGTTTGCCATGCAAAGACCTGATTTTTCTTAGATAAAATTGAATCCATTGGTGCGTGGTTGTGTGGATTGTCTTACAATATGACGTCAATGATTAATTATGTGCACATACATAATTACGTAAGATTTTTAGGGTTCCGTAGTAAACGCTTATAGTGACGCTATGTCCGTCAGTCTGTCTGTTTGCGGCTTAGCTCAGACACTCTAAATACTAGGACGCTGTTATTAAGCATGGGTGTAACAGACTAGGGGTACCGCGCGATTTTGCCCGCGTTTAGTTACAGCTTTGGATACTGCTCCGCACCTGTGGATCGTAGCGAGTAGATAATGTAGCCTATAATCTTTTTGTTAATCTTTTGAACAAATCCCTACCTATAAAGCGTGTTACGAAAAGGGTATATCCATACAAACGGGGTGAACAGTGTATCCAGTACTGAATCTCTATACAAATTTTCAGCTCGAAAGCAATAACTTTGAAAATGCATAATATTTTGTTTATTTCGGCAGATTATTAAGTTTAAATCATAACAAACGTGTCAGGAGACACAAATCTTTTACGGAGTTGTTTCTTTGTGTGTAGAAAATGTTACTATGTGGTTTGTTAACACCAAAAGAATCCGTGCCTTTGATATGTATATACCCTCTCCGTAACACGCTGTATAAATTAAAGAGTAATACGGGCAACCACGGAACCATACACTGCACAAGTCTCCATACGCACTTGACCGATAGTAAATCAACATTAGGTAATCTTATTTATTATTCTAAAACTCGCGCCAAAACGGGAAACGTCACTGCGCTTGCTAATTAAACATGATAAAAAACGTTGAATTGCACAGTTATTTATTATAATATTAGGCAAGGACATATATTTATTACTAGCTTATGCCCGCGAATTCGTCTGCGTAGTTTTCAACTGCATTAAATTACGTCTTTAGTTACTGCTTCGCTCCCGTACGTCGTAGCGTGATGTTATATAGCCTTTAATATTCCTCGTGAATCAAGCTATAAATATACGCAAACATTTTTTCCAAACCGATTGGTAGTTCTAAAGATTAGTGTGTTAAAACAAATACAAAAATATCTTCAGCTTTATTATATCAGTTTAGATTTAGTGATGGTTTATCTCTTATCACTTACCAGTGTCAACGTTGCAAATAAAATTGATTATTAAAATTATAATCAGAGAGCACCCGAGCAGTACGTCAGCCATCGTTCCGCTAATGTTTGAAGACTGAATACTGTTGATACATTCCGTATCATGACGGTCCAACTAACGGTAATCGAGTGAACACTACCATTTGTTATCGATCTCAATTCATTTTGCCAACGGACGAGCTCGAAGTGAGTTATCGTGGTACCTAGTCGGTAAAACCAGGCCCCTGTTTTTCATTGGGCAATCTAGCCAAGTGCATGGGCAAGTCGTTTTTCAACCAGTCTTACCAAAAGGTATCGTGTTGCCAAGTAACAGGGTTGTGGAGGTCAGATAGGCAGTCGGTCCATGTAAAACACTGGTATTCAGCTGCATCCGGTTAGACTGGAAGCTGACCTCAACATAGTTGGAAAAGGGCTAGGCAGATATATTTTGGGCAATTTTCAGGGCCGCATCACCGTGGGGGGCCCCTGCCTACCCTCTAGAAAATTATTACTTGCAGTCATACCCGATTGAATAACAAAATACATTGGTTCACCTCTGCCTAACCCTTCGGGGATTACAGGCGTGATGGTATATATGTGAATTGATTTTAAATAATTTAATTAGGTTAAATTGAACATTCAAAGTATAATTACTATTACTTCTATGACAGAGCTGTTTAGTAACCCTGGACGCAAAAACGACGGGGTGTTATAAGTTTGACGTGTCTGTGTGTGTCTGTGGCATCGTAGCTCCCGAACGCGTGAACCGATTTTGATTTAGTTTTTTTTTGTTTGAAAGGTATATTAGTCGGGAGTGTTCTTAGCTATGTTTGATGGAAATCGGTTCAGCGGTTTCAAAGTTATCAGCTCTTTTGTTAGTTGCGGTAGGGATTTTTATTTATCTGTCGGGGGTTACTTAAAATTTTTAATTTTGTGGTTTTAATAACAAAATAAACCCACTAAAAAGTACACAGTTACATTGACTGTATTCAAGTTAAAAAACATATATAGGAATATTGTCTCAATTTTAATTTAATCTAGAATTTATGTGCATTCAGTTCTGTCTATTTCAATATATTTATTTATTTTTAATTCATTAAAAATGAATGACTGCTAACATCATTTTTAAGATAAACCGTTACTAACAAGATAAGGACATCAGTCTGAAATCAACGTTTTTTTTTAAAGTCACAAGAAATCAAAATACGCAATTTTTATGTCATTTTTTTCAGTTATTTTGGTTTAAAAATCAAGCTACTAAGCCGATTTTGATTAATTTTCTATGGGACCAATCTGAAAGTCAGATCCCTTCAAATAAAAAGAATTTGCCAAATTGGTTGATAAATGACGAAGTTCCGAGTTACATAACTAACATAAAAAAAATCCAACCGAATTAATAATCTTTGCTAAAGTAGGTTAAAAACCGGGGAAGAACTATTACCATACATATTATCGTGTGATGTGTTCGCCATTCAACGTTCAAAGTTCCTGTGCTCTCATTCAACGGATTAGTCAGTAAGAGTCTGACCTGATTTTCAACAATTTTCCAAACTGGAAAATCCAAAATGGTTGGCAATTCCCGTGACCCAAGGGCTGGCTTTTACCTTAGTCAGAGGCTAAACATTGCCATGCAACATGGCAATGTGGCCATTCTTTTGGGCACATTTCCTGTTGACGGCGTTTTTTGATGCTATTTAATTTTAGTTTATTTTAGGGTTCCGTACACAAAGGCTAAAACGGGACCCTATTACTAAGACTCCGCTGTCCATCCGTCCGTCTATCACCAAGCTGTATCTCATGAACCGTGATAGTCAGACAGCTGAAATTTTCACAGATGATATATTTCTGTTGCCGCTATATCAACAAATACAAAAAAAACAGAATAAAATAAATATTGAAGGGGGCTCACATACAACAGATATATTTTTTTTGCGTTTTTATAGATAACGGTACGGAACCCCGAAACTGCCCCGTTGGTCTCGTGGTTGCAAGCGCGACTGATGAGCGTGGGGTCCTGGGTTCGATTCCCAGGTCGGGCAAAAAGTGTTATTGGGTTTTTCCATTAGGATTTGCTCAGTAGCAGCCCGGAGTTTGGAAGTTGGTGGTATGACACCCCCGTGCCTCGGAAAGCACGTAAAGCTGTTGGTCCCGGCTGTCATTCGTAGATTTTTGACAGTCGTTACGGATAGTCAGAAGCCAGGAAGTCTGACAACCAGTCTAACTAAGAGGTATCGTGTTGCCTAGTAACTGGGTTATGGAGGTCAGATAGGCAGTCGCTCCATGTAAAACATTGGTACTCAGCTGCATCCGGTTAGACTGGAAGCCGACCCCAACATAGTTGGGAAAAGGCTAAGTAGATGATGATGATGATGGTGGTACGGAGTACCATGCACCTCCGTGAGCGAGTCCGACTCGCACTTGGCCGGTTCTTTTTATTATTTTTGGTTTCTGTTTCGCCTTCACTAATGTCAGCACCAGGTAAGCTTATTATTTATTGTTAATTGTACCAAATACTTAAAAGTTACAGGAGGATTTATAAGGAAAAATACATTTTCGCACAATAACAAAATCCAAATTATCATTGTTTCCAGTTTTAATAACAATTGAAATGTATTAAATAAAGCAGTATGTACCTAAATGTAATTAAGTAAACAAGACCGACTGGCCAGCAGACAGATAAGCCCTGAGAGGTTTGCGTGTATGGCAAAAACAATTGTGAATTTAGAATAAGTATTTTGGAAAAAAGTAAATAATAATAACTGCCTCGGTAGCCTAGTGGTCCTTAGCGTGACAGCTACGCTAGAGGTCTTGGGTTCGATTCCCAGGTCGAGCAAAAAGTGTTATTGGGTTTTTCTATGAAATTCTCAGTAGCAGCTCGGAGTTAGGATTTGTGCCCGGTTAATGGCAATAGGCTCGCCCCCTATTACATGGGACCTAAACATACCGGCGAACTGTGGGTGTATATTGTTACACCTCTGCCTAACCCTTCGGGGAATACAGGCGTGATGGTATGGTAACAATAATTGCCGTCTAGAAAATCAAGTATCTTGACTTGGCTCGCGAGGTTGTCGACATGTGGAATGTGGACTCAGCGATCATTGTGCCGATTATTGTTACAGCCAATGGCTTAATTGCCAAGAGCCTCGACCAACATCTAAGGAGGCTCACGTTAGGCAGCTGGATCAAGGGCTTGATCCAGAAAGCGGTACTCCTAGACACGGCGCGTATTGTTAGGAGATTCCTTTCTCAGGAGCCCTGACCGCCGGTGGCTTGGACCCTGTTCCCGTCGCCGGTGGGCTACTATTTTTTATATTTTTAAATGTTTTTACTTTTATAACAATATTTAAAAATGTAATTTATATACCTATATATTGTGATGAATAAATAAGAATAATTCCCGTCTCAATTACACGCATTTATTTGTAAAAAAGATATTGTTTATTCAATTAGCGCTTTGTTTTGATGTTTGCTTGCCTATTTGTGATAAAATGTTTCTCTCTACTATTTATGTATGTATATTGTATACACGGCTACATATCAAGCTATATTTTTAACCCCCGACGCAAAAACCACGGGGTGTTATAAGTTTGACGTGTCTGTGTGTCTGTCTGTGGCATCGTAGCTACCGAATGCATGAACAGATTTCGATTTAGTTTTTTTTGTTCAAAGGTGAATTAGTCGGGAGTGTTCTTAGCTATGTTAGATGGAAATCGGTTCAGCGGTTTCAAAGTTATCAGCTCATTCTGTCGGGGGTTACCTACTTATTCCTGTAAAAGTTGACCTGTCTTTGCATAGAAATCCTATACAGTGAGAGATCGATATAAACTGGAGATGTATAGCTTGAGAGGTAGCCGTGTGTACCATCTTTTGTTTTAAGTATAATAAATCTATACTGATATTATAAAGCTGAAGAGTTTGTTTGTTAGGTTGAACGCGCTAATCTCAGGAACTACTGGTTTGAATTGAAAATATATTTTTGTGTTGGATACTTCATTTATCGAGGAAGGCTATAGGCTATATAACATCGCGACACGTGGGAGTGGAGCAGTAACCAAAAATGTAACCTAAGCGGGTGAATAAACTACGCGGATGAAGTCACGCGCAGGAGCCAGTAAATCAATATTTTGATTCATTGATAATAAATACAATAATAATATTAATTAATGTTAATTTTAAATGTTCTTATTTTTATATTAATACTTAAAAACTAGCTATTGCCAGCGACTTCGTTCGCGTAGTTTTTTTCACCCACGTTAAGTTACATCTTTGGTTACTGCTTCGCTCCCGTGTATCGTAGCGTGATATTATATAGTCTATAGCCTTCTTCGATAAATGAACTATCCAACACAAAAATAATTTTTAATTCTAACCAGTAGTTCCTGAGATTAGCGCGTTCAACCAAACAAACAAGCTCTTTAGCTTTATAATATTATTGTAAAAATAAATATATGGAATAATATATATTAATAATTTCATTCATTTTGACTTGCAATGTTTTTTTCTTTTACCTAACCCAATGCCTTTCCATTTATTATTAATAATTTCTTATTATTTCTTTCTTCTTTCTTTATTATTAATTTTATTCAGGAGATTTGTGGGATTGAACAATCGAAAAAAATAGCGGTTAATCTTAATTTTATTTTACACCGAAAAATATCCTTGTCTTACGTCTTACGTCATATTTTTTCTCTCTACTTCTAACGTCATTCTTTTTCTTAAAAAGATTAGATGTCATCAATGTCCGTTAATAAAAAGGTTTATTCACGATTAGCCATTCCCACACGGCCGTCCTGACTATTCATCTGTCCCAGATGAAATATCTTCGTCTCCTGTAGCAATCCAGGGTTTCATCGGATTAGCAGAACTAGTCGTGTTAATTGGGCCTTCTGTAAGAGACAGCTAATAGTCTATTCATACTATCGCGGAGTCGAAGCGCATCGAAGCGTTAATCTAAGACTTAACATAGCAAATTCACTCTTATCTCAACGACGCTATGCACATATTCCTTCCGAGACAAAAAGAAGACGCGCGAATACGCGCGCATTCTACGGATTTCCGCTTCAATGCATTTAAATGCTGTTATTTTGAGATAACGGACAGACATTCCAATTATATTTATCGGTATAGATGGAAAAACAGTACAAAGTTTATGATACGTGAAATAAAAATTCAAATCAGATATCTATGATTTTACTTTACAGGTAATAGATCTCCCCAATTGCATGACCGCGCACACCTGTACGTAGTCTGATCAAACTTCGCTTTAGAAAATATTATCTCCTGTAATTTTCCTTGTGCTGTACATAGCCTACAGATTGTATGCTTAGATCTTACAATAGGAGCACGCACTATCCTCGGCCATTGCGGATCATCTGACGGACGTTGCCCTTTCTTCAATATCACATAAGAAAATAAATCAGCATAAACTTCAGCTTTAGCAGCATATGGTAATGATTCATACTTCATGAGGAAATTACAAGGGGTTTCATGCTCCAAGTACCGAGGACAGACATTATCGTTCGGACACGGTGAGAAAGCGTACCCTTTTTGTTGGTTCTTCCCTTCTAAATTCAGGACAAATTCTCTAGCTTCATTCACAACGTTGAATCCTGCGTTTGACCCGTGTTCAACGATAATTAAATAATCTTCCGTCTTGTTCCATAGTTTTTGTATTGTCTCTAACCTTGATTGCATATCAGGCATTTCAAATAACGAGTACGCTGATAAAACGATACTGTATTTCAGATCCGAAGCCGCAGGTAAGAATTGTCGTTGAAAATATCCTTTTATTGGCATTTCTACGTTTTCTTTCCCTTGACACAGTATAAGGCGGGCTATCTCATGCATTGCTGGTGATGTATCTACGCAGAAATATTCAAATATATTGCTTTTCCAGTAACTGTTGACTGCCCAGGTTCCTGTGCCGACACCGGAGCCGAAGTCAAAGAAACTCTGGGGCTTATAGTCTGGGTTAAATTTGACTATTTCATCCAAAATTCTTACTAGGACCGCATACTCAGGAGCGGCCCTACTCATAAGATACTGCAGGCTAGTCGGCTTGTCATAAGCAATATTGCCCCAACGATAGACATTCTTCTTCAATGCACTGAACACTTTGTTCTGAACTCTTCTGTCACAAAATTTCTGTTCGTCTTCTGTTAGTAACTCTCGGTCTATAGTCGAATAAACTTTTTTCGAAATAGTGTCGTGAAATTTCTGTGCTTTTTTGTCGATTTCTCCTTCTTCCGGGGGTAAGTGTCGTGAGCGGATGTAGTTACTTAAATTTACGCTTTCTTGGTAGTATGCTTTGGCCCCGGAGTCGTCTAGAATAATTTTTATAGCATTTTGTATGTCAGGCGGAATAGAGGCTATTTTTATTCGTGTTGTACCGGGATGTTTCCGCGGTTTGAAGACTTTTGTGTCGAAATTCTCCTTCAGGGTAGGGTCAACGGCTACTCTAGTTGTATAAGTTGCGTAGACAGGCGTAAAATAGTTTATTCTTAACTTTCTAAACATTTTTATAACCTACAAATATTATGCCTAATGTACTTGTTTGACGTTTGTCTTCTTGATCTTGTCAGTTACTTTCCAAAAATGTCAAAAAATTTCGCAAGGAATTTTCAACCTTATGCTAATGTGATAAAACATATAAATACGAGACGATTGCAGCGCCATCTTTAAAAGTTTGCTATGAATGCTATGGTGCGTTTTGTTCAAACTCAGATTAATAATTCAGATTTCCTTTCTGTTAAATAAATATGTAATAAATAATAGTATAATTTGTCATTTTATATACATAAAAGCCGCCATATTTAATCCTTCATTAATTATCCATAAAGTATAGATCAAATGAAAAATGAGTATATATAATTCAATGTAGTTTTGTATAAGAGCTCTTTCAACTTATGCGTTTGATACGGACTGCTGCGGTGCCGGAGCGGTGCGTTTTCCGGACCGCATACGGACGGTTGTCTAACGAGCTCCGTCATCGAGTATTGTGGAACAAACTAGGAGAGGCCTTTGTTCATTTGATGGAGGCGCAATATTTGTTAGCTAATTCAGCCCAGCAGTAATAGACTCATAGATTGCTATAGAATGAGCCAGTTTATAAACATTTTATTTTAGGCCTCCCCTAAAGATAGCTACAATGACCGGTCCTGCGCCTTTTTTTAACTCACGACGCAAAAACGACGGGGTGTTATAAGTGTGACGTGTCTGTGTGTCTGTCTGTGGCATCGTAGCTCCCGAACGCATGAACCGATTTTGATTTTGTTTTTTTAGTTTGAAAGGTGAAAGGGAGGATTCCTAGATGATTGATGGGAATCAGTTCAGCGGTTTCAAAGTCATCAGCTCTTTTGTTAGCTGCAGTAGGGAACTCAATTCTTTTGTCGAGGGTTACTTAAAAAAAATAATGTGTTCTTATTAGTTTCATTAGGCGTACCTATTTGAAAATAATGAAAGTTTCATACAGCTTCCCAATCCCCTTTTACGATGTATGGAATTAACTATACCAAAGAATAAAAACCATTTTTAACCAATGTTTTTACTTCCAGAATCCAAAACTATCTTCGTACATTTACAAAAGTGAAGGTTGGTTTGTGTGCAAGGAGCGTATTATCCAGTGGCCGTTTCATTTTCATAAGGAGTTCACTGCGTTGGCGACACGGGAACATAGTGCGGGCTTATTTCCGGCCTCTCCAAACGTCACAAACTTTGATGTAAGTATCAGGTCCTCTGATGATTTCGGTTCGGACTGTTTCAAGTTGCTTCGCTGCCGCTTGTGTTGCTATTTCTTGCTTGACAGCTCTTGCAAAAGCTTTTCCTACTAATTTGGCTCCGAGGACCACAACCTTAGCTAGGTATTTAACCATATTTTCAAAACATAACAGCAAAATCACTTCAACAAAACGGCTTTTGTAGGTGAGACACTACAATTTTGTCGAAATGAAGTAAGTTGTATATTATTCAGGGAATTTTGGAAAGAAAGATAGAAAATAAAAAAAGAAAAAATAATAAAAAGAAGACTGTTTCCACGTAGACGCTACATCAGAATGAATGTCAGATCCGAAAGTCATGTCAAGATAGAAAAATACAAATTTAAATTTTGACGTAAATTGCGTTTGAGTTTTCATAGAAAATTAGAATACTAAGGTCTTGGCTGGAAAAGCCTATATCTTCTATTTTGTGAAGAAAATGTCTATCTGAATGTGCCACGTCCTCCATTTTGAGTCAAAGTTTAGTTTTATTGAAAAATTATGTATATTTATTACATACTAGATTCTGTCAACAACAAAGTTATGTCTTTGGTTACTACTCCTCTCCCGTGAGTCGTAGCGTGAAGCTGTATTAATAGCCTACGTTACTCAGGAATAATGTAGCTATCTATTGGTGTAAAAATTGTTAAAATCGCTCCAGTTTGGAGCCTATTCATTAGAAACAAACAAACCAAAAAATCATTCCTCTTTATAATAAAAGTATAAACAAAGCCCCAAATGAAAAGTTTAAAGTTTGTCATTTCCCAACGAAAAAGATTTCAAGATCGTCATCATTTCTAAACTGAAGTTATTATGTCACTCATCATGACATTTTTTGTCTTATATTGTCAAACAATTCAATGTTTGTGAAATAGCATTTATCATCTTTGTACAATATTTAAATATTTACTTGTAATTTATAAAATATGCTCTAACATGATTCTCCTAAGTATATTTGTTGCCAATTTAGTTATTATTGCTGCCGATGTAAATACAGAATACTGTGATATTAAGTCTAAAACTTGCGAAAATGAAATCGAAGTTAGTGATGGCAAAAAGCAAATTTTTTACGATGTTAATCCTCCCGAAGGCTTTAATTTGCGTAGAGACGTGTACATGAGATTCGCCATAATGCTAGCCGAAGCTCAAAAACGAGGTAAAGACAACTGGGAGCTTGTTTTACCTCCATGGTACAACCTCTTTCATTGGAAGACTGACCGTAGAGTTCCAACGCCCTGGGGCCAATTCTTCGATCTAAATTCCCTAAAATCTTACGCTCCAGTGGTCGAAATGCATGAAATATTCAGTAAAACTAAGAAAAAGGTATTAGAACTTGACATTTTGTATATATTAGAAAATTTCGAAGATGCCTTCGAAAATGGTGTGTTTGAAGAAAAATGGCAGGTAATTGGTGAATGCAGCCACAATGGACAGTTCTGGGGTTACAATAACGTCACAGTCAAAGAAATATTATGTGTCAAGTTTCAAGGGAAGAACTCAAAACTATGGGAGTTAATATCATTGCATTCACACAATAAAAAAATTATGTTCGCTCACGGTGAGATACCTCTACATGACAGCTACGGCACCAAAGCCTACTGGGACTGTCGTAAGAGCATGAAATTCAACAAAAAACTCGTTAAAATTGCTAAGGAATACGCATCACAATATTTGAATTGCAAAAAAGAGAAATGTAGCACTTATTTAAGTGTTCACTGGAGACGGCAGGATTTTGCTCGGAGCCGGGGAAATGATGTACCATCAATATCTGGAACAGCGAAACAGATTCACAGTACGTTAAAAAAATTATCGAATATCAAAAAAATATTCATAGCGACGGACGCCTCAATGTCCGAATTAAACAAGCTTGAAGATGAATTGACGCTCCTCGGGTATGAAGTACATTTTTTCTTGCCCAGTCCGTCAGCAATAGAGGAATATGGAGATGGTGGTATAGCAATTATTGATCAGGTTATATGTTCACATGCGGTTCACTTTATCGGTACACATGAGAGCACATTCACGTTTAGAATCCAAGAAGAGAGGGAGATCTTGGGTTTTGACAGCAGCACCACGTTTAATAGACTCTGTCCAGATACAGGGCGATGTGAGAAAATGTCTAAATGGACTATAGTTAACTGAACATAATATTACTGTAATGGCTTACTGGTGTTGCCAATGTATGAAATAAGTCAACTGTTATGAAGTCCGATATCCGCACTGAAGTAATGTTTTAGCAGTTCGGTACTAAATGGAAAGACCACGCCCAAAAACGATCGCGAGACGACTCCCGGCCACCGTAGATACGGGCCTATGAACGGTGAGCAATGGGTAGCTCACCGTCCTTACGTTTCATAACGACAGGCCGTGTCGACGGCGCGTTCGTGTTCAACGCGCGCCTCAAAGAGATGTCAGCAAATGGAAGGGGCCACTGAGGGCCGATGCCTGCCGGGGCTGCGGGTTGTTCGTACGAGGTACCGCGCCCCCGGAACGCAAAGGGCACAAGAAGGAACATGGGTGGGTTTTAGTCAGTAATAGTCTAATACTCCCTCCCGCCCCGTCCAGGGCGGGAGAAGATATTTGACGATTTACCACCTCCTAAAAAAAAAAAAAAACACGAAACGATCAAGTCTACATGATTGAAGCGAATATTGATCAATATTGATCATTTAACTTCTCCCGCCCTGTGTGGGGCGGGAACGAGTGTCAGACTTTTACTTACTAAACCCATCCATGTTCCTTCTTGTGCCCTTGGCCCGTAGCCCCGGCAGGCATCGGCCCTGAGTGGCCCCTTCAAAATTTGCTGACATCTCTGAAGCGCGCGTGAGACATGAACGCGCCGTCGACACGGCCTGACGTTATACAACGTACGGACGGTGAGCTACCCATAGCTCACCGTCCACAGGCCCGCGTCTGCGGTGGCCGGGAGTCGTCTCGCGACCAATATTCGCCTCCATCACTTAGACTTGTCAAGTGGACCTGATCGTTTGGGGGATACATAATATTAATCAATACAGAATATTATAACATATCTAGAAAGTACATGTATATAAAATAGTGCATCAAAGTAATAATACCAAAGATTAATTTTAATAAATAATTATTTTGTACTAGAAACTGTTTTTTTTTATGACTTCTATATAAATTAGTCGCCACGAGACGTGAGCACAAAATGTCAAGTTAATTTTTCGGTTTTTGGTTTCCTTTCGGGGTATTCTTGGGGCGCGGACGCTGCACGCGATCGGTCCGTCAGTCGGATCGATCGTGTGCAGCGTCGGCTACCCAGAAAAGAACTCAGTTGGAATTGGTCATCTCTTAACTGCCATGGCTTACATCTTTATTACTATATTTTTTTATTGTTTTATATCCATCTTCATTGTTTTCACATATAGAAGCAACAAGAATATTGTAACCAAGATTTTGTAAAAACCAAATTGGAAGAAAAGAGTGTCCATGGAGTTTCGTCCTCGTTCTTCTCCATAGAGACCTACGCTTTGTAACGAGCAACTAGCTTCAACTTTAACTTCTTGAGAATTCAAAAGTGCCTGTAAATGGTCTGATTGGAATAAATGCATTGACGTTGACCTGTGTGGATATCCCACACTCAGATAAAGTACGACTGCCGGGGCTGCGGGTTGTTCGCAAGAGATACCGCGCCCCCGGAACGCAAAGGGCACAAGAAGGAACATGGGTGGGTTTTAGTCAGTAAAAGTCTGACACTCCCTCCCGTCCCGCCCAGGGCGGGAGAAGTTATTTGATGATTTCCCACCCACCAAAAAAAAAAAAAAAAGATAAAGTACGAGACAACTAATGGCAAAATAAAACAATATGAATAATTTTGGAATGTTTATTTTTATAGGAATTTCATCAAAATATTACATTTTTAAGTACATTATGTTACATAAACTACATTGTTAAAATTATTATGATAATATTCCGACACCATTGAATCTAAGTACGTATTTATTTCTTAGATTGTTTTAAAAGATTTGATTTTATGTTGGTTTAATGATGCTGTTTGTTTGTGTAGCGGTAACCAAGAGGTATCGTGTTGCCCAGTAACTGGGTTGTTGAGGTCAGATAGGCAGTCGCTCCATGTAAAACACTGGTACTCAGCTGTATCCGGTTAGACTGGAAGCCGACCCCAACATAGTTAGGAAAAGGCTGATGATGTTTGTTTGTGGAGCGGTGGAGAAATTTCAACACAGCAGAAAACAAAACATGATCCATACCTATAGTATAAACACAGTTCAGTCAAAACGAGCCAATCCACATTCTCTCCAATAGTTAAATTAATTAAGAATATTAGTATTTTTTTTTCAGGTGCAACACTAATTATTTTGATGGAAATAGTACAAGTATATTTAGCTAAGGGCCTCCGTCCACCTCCGAGTTTTTGTAGGACCGATTCAATAGTTTCTTGGACCAACTTTCAGCAGAACGCGTGCGTTGGAATATTAGAATTAATATGTTCCATTCTGTCCGACAAAAAAATCGGTCACCGATTGTCCGACGTGGGCAGACAGCCTTAGTTTTTTTCAAAAATAGTTAAATCGTGCTATGTAATAGTGACAAAGTCCTACTTAAGATGACTTAAAATAATCTATGGTCTATTTTTAGTAAAAAAATAAAAAAAAACCTCAAACTATGTAGTATTAGAAAAATAACGGTAATAAGCAGTTATTGTTTTTATTTACACGTCTATTGCTATTTACAAGAGTAACATAATTACCGCAAAACCTAGCTCCGAGCTGCTACTGAAAATTTCATAAAAAAACCTACAACAATAACACTTTTTGCTCGACTATGGAATCTAACCCAAGACCTCTAGCGTATCAGTCGCGCTTAGGACGACTAGGCTAACGGGGCAGTTAAAATAATTACGTATTTTAGAAATAACGATAGCGCTGTGACGTTATTTTTCTAATATTATATTGAATGGAGTAATTAATTGTATTAATAATAATAATTATAATTTGTATTTAACAAGACAGGTACCTATTTATTATTAAAAAATAATTATTGGTAATTTTTATGAAAAAAATAAAAAATAAACTATTTTTTGCTGACTTCCAGGATACGAGTTTGCAAAAAAAAATTTCTACCATAATTTTTTTTTTATCATTTAATGATATTTTGTCTTACATCTAACTAATTATCACAATATAAATTAAACAAATAAAAATCACATATCAATAATTTAAGAAAACACAATTTTAAATAGCCTTCCATATATAATTTTTTATTCTTGTCAATACATGATAATGTATAGTTCCCACCACCTACCCACAGCAAGCTGCCAATTTTTATATATTTTTTTTACATTAAAAAAAACGCTTGATTCTAGTTAGTAAATTTTAGAGATGGCAACCCTATTCGTAGGTAACAAACGCTCGCAGTAAGTACGTTCTTTGAGCTTCCGCCCACGTCCGACTATTTGTAGGACCGATAATCGGACCAATTCAATAGATCCATAGATCCGTGGGATCGACCTTTTGTAGGTCGTATGCATTAGTATATCAGAATTCAAATTATGTTCCATTTTCTCTGACAAAAAAAATCGGTCACTGATTATCCGACGTGGGCAGCGTTCAGTGTTTCCTTCAGATAAAATCCTACAGGGGGGGGGGGGGGAGAATAATACGACACGAAGAATGATATTCTTTACAAAAATCTTATTCCCTGTACCTGAAAGAAACACTGGCAGCGTTAGACAATATTCAAATATTCCGTCGCTTTAATTCGAAACTTTCGAAATAAAAATAAATATAGCATCCACCAATAAAAAATCGATTTATATGCCCGCCTAAAGTCCGGCCCTGACTGACCGTGGCACGACACTTCACGGTAAAGGATTTTATTTCTGATCAATTTCTTTTTATCCTTATTTCAATGAGTTTAGAATTCATATTACTTTATTATTTCGATACAATTATACCGAGGAACGCCGCGCCGTGGCTTTGGTCACAGGATTATGACAGCTAAACAAATTGAAATAAAGTTTAAAATGAGTGCGGCGGTGTCTTGATGCCACGCCGTGACGTAACGTCAGTCAGAGCCGACCCTTAATCATAAAACGAAAAACAAATTAAATATTTTAAGTAAAATTCGTTAACATTAAAATTGACTATTATTAATTTAAGAATTAAAAATTACAGTAAATATATTATTATTATATAATTTAAAACATAATTAAATTATTTTAAATAATTCACTAAAATAAACAAAATAATTTGAACAGGAACAATTACTAACATAATTTTTTTTTTTTTTTTTTAAATTGGGTAACTAAATGACTATTCAGTTAAAACAATATCACAATTGACAAACAAAATGTCTGAAAACAAATTATTATTTTCATTTGTACATATCATATTTTTTAAAGGTTATAAAAGGTCATAGTACCTTTTCCTGGGCCAAACAATCAGCATTGCCATACAACGTGGCAATGCTGCCAGCCTTTTGGGCACTTGTCCCATTGCCAGCGATGCGGACGAGTTTTTTGATGTCCTAAGCTACCTTTTTTATAAATTGTACGTACTTTGTAATTGGATATATGACACCATTAAACAATAATTCCAAGACACAACCCGATCTGCGGGTTGTTCGAAAGAGATACCGCGCCCCCGGAACGCAAAGGGCACAGGAAGGAACATGGATGGTTTTTAGTCAGTAAAAGCCTGAAACTCCCTCCTGCCCCGCCCAGGGCGGGAGAAGTCATTGGATGACTTCCCATCGGTAAAAAAAAGACACAATCCAATGAATTTATAAATTGCTATAAAATTCGATTTTAAGTTGCTTTAAAATCAATAAACAGTTAGCGAATTGAGATGTCAAAAAGTGACGTCATAGTTTAGTATTATCATACAAAATCTATGGTGGAATCGCGTTTTGACAGCTCATAAAAAGTGCGTCAATTGATTAGTGGTGTCATAGCTACCCAATCAAATTATTATTTACTAGCGACCTGCCCGCGACTATGTCCGCGTAGCTTATTTCACCCGCGTTAAGTTACGTCTTTTGTTACTGCAGGCTCCGCTCCCGTGTGTCGTAGCGTGATGTTATATAGCCTATGTTACTCAGGAATAATGTAGCTATCTATTGGTAAAAGAATAGTTAACATCGGTCCTGTAGTTTTGGAGCCTAGTTGTTACAAACAAACAAACAAATCTTTCCTCTTTATAATATTAGTATAGATAAGTTTTGTGTTTAGAATAATTGAACAATAATAAATACCATTAAATTGGTTTACAAGGACACATACATTGGACTATCAGAGAATATTAACCTTTCTCTGGAGGGAGTTGGGCTATCTAGCGGCCATCATGGCTCAGCCACGATGGTTCGCCATCGAGGACTTATACGAAAACCTAACCCCCACGATAGATCAGGGCCCTGGAACCCTACCAGGGGCGGACTGTGAATTTGTGGGGCCCTAAGCTAACACTACTTTGGGGGCCCAGTTAATTAATCAAACTAATTGGTATTTTGTCAAAAAACTGTTAGATATAATAATGTTTACTGTACGTTACAAGCCGTTACGTAACGTAATTTCTTAAATTATACTTTTTGTCTTCAATGGTTTGGGGGCCCATTTTATTCACGGGGCCCAGGGGTGCAGCCTAAAAAGTCCGATCCGCCCCTGCTCCTAACAATACGAGCCATGTCCAGAAGTACAGGTTTTTTCTAATCAAACCCCAGATCTAACTGAGGAGAGCCATCATGCGTTCATTAATCTAATTATTTTGAAAATAATTAATTCATTTAAATTAAATTATATCTATACAAATAAATAAAATTGAAATGTCTGTTTGTCATGTCAAAATAATAGCCTTTTACTAAATGCATAATATGATCGCCTCGGTACTTATACCATAAGAAAAATATTTAAATTGTCAGTTATCTTTGAAACGGCTGGACCGATTTTGACGGGAATGTCACTGGTTATAGCTGGTGTTATAAGGAGTAACTCAAGTCTGTAATCGCCAATCCCCCTTGAGCAAGCGTGGTGATCAATGCTCGTGCCTTCTCTGTATGAGAAGAGGCCTTCGTGCAGTGGGGTAGTAAAAGGCTGATTTTTTTTTAAATACCAGCGTTTTGCCCAAGTCTTCCTCGGCCTGAATGTTGGTTAACGCGGACGCAAACAAAGCTGATTATCTTTAGAGTTTAACCTTACTTACCGTAACAAATTTCGTCAAAATCAGTTCAGGAGTTTAGCCATAAAAGAATAACAGACGGACATAATTATTTTCACATTTATAATATGAGTATGGATATTACCAAACCTGAATTTTTCCAAAAATCTAAATCTATTTAGTTAATACCGGAGTGAGGTATCAAGAAGCCTCTAATAGCTTTTCCCCGACTCGGGAACAGAATCTAGGACCTCAAGGTGCTATACTACTATATTATACTGTTACGTGAAATAATTTAAAATGTACCTAAAAAGTTTTTTTTTTAAACATCGTAAGTACGTACTTTTAATTGGGCACCATCAATCAATAATTAAAAAAAAATGACTTCTCTAAAGAAACACTTTATTTTAGCTCAGAAACCTCAATTAATATTTAATTTACTGTAAAATTCGACTTTTAGTTGCTTTGACATCAATAAATAGCTACTGAATGGGGATGTCAAAAAAGTGATGTCATAGTTTAGTATTGTCATTCAAAATCTATGGCGGGAATCGCATTTTGACAGCTCATAAAAAGTATGTCAATTGATTAATGGTGTCATGCCCAATTAAAAAACAAAAAACATCATTACAATTTATAGCTCGCCAAAAAACCTAGAAATATAAAAAAAATAACTTAAAAATCAACGTACCTAAAAGTAACAAGAAGAACGGTACGCGTACCTGGTATTTTCCCATTCGAAACCTGGTATTTACCTTTAAGAACCTGTTATTTTCAACCTAATTCTTTATATCCATTTGTCATCCTTCTTTCCGTTCAATAGCGGCGTGGATTCTTCTTTGACATCTTTAACTGGACTGTCTGGTTTTCCGTTGAAAAATTTGGCCGAATTCACGCTAGAAACTATGTAAGGTATACCTGCTAGATCTGAAGATAGAGGATTGTAGTACTGCCGGTAACAGAATATGGCCACAGAGTAGCCCAAAATGGAGCCCACAAGGATATCTGAAAAAAAAACGTTTTTAAACAAAGTTAAATCTAAATTCCACGTAACATACCATCACGCCTGTAATTCCGGAAAGGTTAGGCAGAGGTGTACTAATGTACACCCACAGTCCGCCAGTATGTTTCGATCCCATGGGCGAGACTATTGCCCTTAATTCCGAGCTGCTACTGAGAATTTCATAGAAAAACCCAATGACACTTTTTGCTCGACCTGGGAATCGAACCCAAGACCTCTAGCGCAGCAGTCGCGCTTAGGACGACTAGGCTAACTAGGCAGTTAAATTTCAATTAGCCCTGTTAGGCACTTAACATACTTATATTAGTAAATAGAGCTTTTAGTAGTAGTAGAGCTCTTTGTGAAGGACCTCGCCCGGGGAAGTACTACCACCATACCTATTTCTGCCGCAAAGCAGCGTTGCTGTGTTCCGGTTTGAAGGGTATGGGTGCCGGTGTTACTACAGGAACATGACACTTTAACTTGGTCTCTGGGATGGCAACGCATTTGCAAGGCCTCTGGTATTGCAGATGTCTATAGGCAGCGGTGACCACTTGAGTTCAGATGGACCGTCGGCTAGTTTGCCATCCTACTACTTAGCCTTTTCCCAACTATGTTGGGGTCGGCTTCCAGTCTAACCGGGTGCAGCTGAATGCTGCGTGCTTTTATATGGAGCGACTGCCTATCTGACCTCCACAACCCAGTTACTGGGCAACACGATACCTTTTGGTAAGACTGGTTGTCAGACTTTCTGGCTTCTGACTATCCGTAACGACTGTCAAAGATCTACGAATGACAGCCGGGACCAACGGCTTTACGTGCTTTCCGAGGAACGATGGTGTCACACCACCGACTTCCAAACTCCGGGCTGCTACTGAGAAATTCGTAATGGAAAAACCCAATAACACTTTTTGCCCGACCCGGGAATCGTACCCAGGACCCCGTGCTCATCAGTCACGCTTGCGACCACGAGACCAACGGGGCTTTTTTTTGTTTGCCTACCAAGGACAAAAAAAACACGTACCTTGCCAATGATGGTGGTAATCGCAGCTCCTCGACAAGGCAACTGAGGCTGCTACAATGAGTGGCACGAGGCAGCCAACTACGCGGAGTCCACTGCCTCGACGACGGGATAACACACCGAGACGGCCACACAGCCAGGCAGACGCGACTCCCAAAGAACAGAACGATACTGGAAAAAAAGGTTCCCTTTATCCCATGGAGTCCGCGAGGCGACTCCCGGCCACCGTAGGTATGGGCTTGTGGACGGTGAGCAATGGGTAGCTCACCGTCCTTACGTTTAACATAACGACAGGCCGTGTCGACGGCGCGTTCGTGTTCCACGCGCGCCTCAAAGAGATGTCAGCATAGGGAAGGGGCCACTGAGGGCCGATGCCTGCCGGGGCTGCGGGTTGTTCATAAGAGACACCGCGCCCCCGGAACGCAAAGTGCACAACAAAGAACATAGGTGGGTTTTAGTCAGTAAAAGTCTGACACTCCCTCCCGCCCCGCCCAGGGCGGGAGAAGTTATTTGATGAATTCCCACCCCCAAAAAAAAAACAAAACCCATAGAGTCGGCAGAAAACTCAGTCATTTATTTCAATTAGACCATTTACAGGCACTTTTGAACTGTCAAGAAGTTACATTTAAAAGTTGAAGCTAGTTGCTCGTTCCAAAACGTAGGTCTCTATGGAGAAGAACAAGCAAGAAACTCCATGGACACTCTTTACAATTTGGTTTTTACACAATTCTGGTTACAATATTCTTGTTGCTTCTGCAAACTAGCTTCTCCCAGCGATTTCGTTCGCGTGGTTTTTTCACCCGCTTTAAGTGACGGCTTTGGTTACTGATCACCTCCCGTGTGTCATAGCGTGATGTTATATAACCTATAGCCTTCCTCAATAAATGGACTATCCAACACAAAAAGAATTTCCCAATTCGAAATAGCAGTTCTTGAGATTATCGCGTTCAACCAAACAAACAAACTCTTCAGCTTTATAATATTGGTATAGATTCCTTCTGCTTTCAATTTTTCATTAAAATGATTTTTCCAGAATTCGTCACATTTGGGATCAAATCTGAGTAGTCCAGCAAAAAACTAAATTAATTTAGCCATTTCCTCCGACGGCTGTTGATTTAGATATTCGATCAGCCTTACATTCATCTATCCTTCTTAATAAAACCAGTCTCTTATTGTCCTACTGCAGGACAAAGGCCTCTTCTCTTACAGAGAAGGCACGAGCATTAATCACCACGCTTACTCAAGGCGAATAATGGATTTCTTATGTATCCTACTAATATTATAAATGCGAAAGTTTGTGTGGATGGATGGATGTTTGTTACTCTTTCACGCTTAAACGGTTAAACGGATCTGGATGAAATTTGGCACTGAGATAGATAATAGTGTGGAATAACACATAGGATACTTTTATCCCGGAAAAATGTACGGTTCCCATGGGATAAAATATCAAATTTGAAGCGGACGAAGTCGCGGGCAGATGCGAGTTCTGTTATAAAAACATTAGGCCTCCGTAAAAAAAATACGCGACGAAGTTAGCTAGCAAAATCGGACTAGTGGCGTCAATCGTCCGACTAGAAAGGCCTGAGTAAGCAGCGCAGTGTTTCACGCGAGCTACTCAAGTGTGGGTGCGGCGATTATGGAAATGGCTACACGGGGAGGAGGGACCTGCTGAGGAACAGCGGGTCCAGGTCTGTTGGGGGACCGGTAAGCCCGCCACACTATTCCCAACCACTGCAACTTCTGTAAGCCAGAATCAACAGTGGAGACCGCCAGAAGAGCGTCGAGGCAATGAAGCTCGACGAGTCCCGGAGAAACGATATAACTGTCTTTGATTCCGCAACGAAATGTATCAGAAAAGATTAGCGGAGGAGTAGGAAAAAATATAGTTTCCACTTCCCTCCAAACAAGCAGGAGACAGAACAGAACTAGGCCAATAGGCACAAGGGGATGTTTACCATTGGGAGCGGGACTGGGGCTGGGGTGGGGGAGCGGTAAATGCTTATGCGAATCCCGCAACCCCGGCCATAGGCAAAAGTGGAACACCGCAGTGGTTTTAGCCGGTAAGAGTCCGGTATGCCCCTCCGTAACCCCCATGACGGAGAGGGGCCATGGGCATTTCAACCGGTCACCAAAAAAATTAAAGCCAGTAACATAATAACTAAAAAACTTACAACTGCTATGTCCACTTGGAAATGACTTCCTCCCCTCCATAATTTCAGTGGGATCTCCTGTGCATTGAAGATATTTCGTCTCCACCCCATCAGGGAAGCAGCGGTAGAAGAAATCAGGTCTCGGTCGTCCTGAAAAGTTGTTATTGAACCGGTTTTTAGGGTTCCCGTAGCTCAAAAGGAATCAAAACTGATTTGTTGTTTAACCTTTTGAATGCTACTGTCGCCTATAGACGATAAAAACATCAAATAACCACATACCATCACGCCTGTGCTCCCTGAAGGGTTAGGCAGAGGTGTACCAATATACACCCACAGTTCGCCGGTATTTTTAGGTCCCATGTAATAGGGGGCGAGCCTATTGCCATTAACCGGGCCCAAATCCTAACTCCGAGCTGCTACTGAGAATTCCATGGACAAACCCAATAACACTGCTCGACCTGGGCATCGAACCCGAGACCTCTAGCGCAGCAGTCGCGCAAAGAACCACTAGGCTAACGCGGCAGTTCTTAATCTTAGATTTATCTACTATATACCTAGTATTTATGCGATCTAGTAGGCGCGACTGCTACGCTAGAGGTTAGAGGGTTCGAATTCCAGGTCGAACAAAAAGTGTTATTGATTTTTTATGAAATTCTCAGTAGCAGAGTTATGATTTGTGCCCGGTTAATGGCAATAGGCTCGCCCCCCATTACATGGGACCCAAAAATACCGGCGAACTGTGGATGTACATTGTTACACCTCTGCCTAACTCTTCGGGGAATACAGGCGGGATGTTATGTTATACTTAGTACCTTTAATCAAAGTCAAAGTCAAAACATTTATTTCAATTAGACCATTTACAGGCACTTTTGAATTGTCAAATTCAAATTCAAATTCAAATTCAAATTCATTTATTTGCGAGAATGTAGGTTTACATTGTATGATCTTAAAACTATAATGGCCCTTTACATTCTACCATTACTTATGGTGTGCAAATATTTAGTTTTGTCCTACACAATGCTAATTAAATAAAAAAGAAAATACAGCAACAACAAATAAGGTTCATGCATTAGGACTTTCATGGAAGATGGTCAAGAAGTTACTCATACAAAAAGTTGAAGCTAGTTGCTCGTTCCAAAACGTAGGTCTCTATGGAGAAGAACGAGCAAGAAACTCCATGGACACTCTTTTCAAATTGGTTTTTACAGAATCTTGGTCACAATATTCTTGTTGCTTCTACATGTGAAAACAATGAACTTAAATATAAAATAATTTAAAAAAAATATATGATAATAATGAGTCATGCTTACCTGCCATTAATTTTATCATATCTGTTATAACCCCGTTAATCCCAAGCGCTAAAGACCAAGATAAGAGAATCTGAAAAGAATAAATATCATAATTCACAAACCATTATTTTTTACTCTCCAACATTTTCCGGCTGCCGCGTTCGTGTTCCACGCGCGCCTCAAAGAGATGTCAGCATAGAGAAGGGGCCACTGAGGGCCGATTCCTGCCGGGGCTGCGGGTTGTTCGCAAGAGATACCGCGCCCCCGGAACGCAAAGGGCACAAGAAGGAACATGGGTGGGTTTTAGTCAGTAAAAGTCTGACACTCCCTCCCGCCCCGCCCAGGGCGGGAGAAGTTATTTGATGATTTCCCACCAACCAAAAAAAATACCCCTGAAAACCCGATGATTTTATAAATAACTATAAAATTAGATTTTTAGTTGCTTTGAAAACAATAAATAGTTAGTGAATTGAGATGTCAAACAAGTGACGTCATAGTTTAGTACTGTCATTGTCAAAATCTATGGTGGAATCGTGTTTTGACAGCTCATAAAAAGTATGTCAATTGATTAGTGGTGTCATCTACCCAATTGTTAGGGTTATTACTGAGCTGGCCGGGAGTCGTCTCGCGATGAAGTTGTGTCTTGGAATTATTGTTTAATGGTGTCATCTACCTATTGCCTCACCTCAAAAGCATCATTGCAGTCACTGCAGAATGCCCAAGCCAAGAGAGATAGAACACACGGGACAGACAGCACCATGGTCCACAACATTGCCCCCGTCACGTAGGAGTCCATGTGCGGGTACATGAAGTCAGACTCCAGCTCCGCCTTCTGTATTACGCGGATGAACGGCTGCATTGTTTCCATGTAGCTGGAAGGTAGGAAATATACAAGGAACAGGTTTAGTAACCGGCACGAGCCGTGAGCACAGACTTCAACGACGCTGCACGTGATTGGAGTCGGACCAATGGCATGCAGCGGCGATCCAAAAATCCAAGAATGAACCCAAAAATGCACTTGAAGTTTGGGCTCACGACTCTTGCCGGTTACCTATACAGATCTTTGGAGGTATGAGAAACGGGGTGTAAAGTCTCTTATCCTCCGTAGAAAAGGGAGGATCCTCCGACCAGACGGGTGTTGTGTCTGGCGGGCTACTGCCCGACGGTTGTTGTCGGGATTCTTGTATATGTGCTAATTGTCGCGTCAAACTTTAATATCGCGATCTAGGCAACGTTAGTTTGCATGCTGAGCGATAGATGTCGCTACAGATCGGCCTTCCCTGTGTCACCAAAGATCTATTTGTTCTTTCAAGGCACACTATTCCCGAACACTGCAACTCCTGACAGCCAGAATCAACAGTGGGGATCGCCAGAAAAGCGCCGAGGCAACGAAGCTCGACGAGTCCCGGAGAAATGATTCAACTGTCTCGGAGCTTGCGGGAGCAAAGAAATTAATCAGAAAAGATTAGCGGAGGAGTAAGAAAAAACATAATTTCCACTTTTCTACAAACAAGCAGGAGACAGAACAGAACTAGGCCAATAGGCACAAATGGAGGTCACGAAAGATTGCATCAGATAGGGAGGGGGGGGGGGGGTCACCGGCACGGCGAAGCACTTAGGTCGCTCCTAAGGTTATATACCACAAGACACTGACAGCGCCGTGGCCAGATATGCAGCAGGAGAATCCAAGATATGCAGAGTTCATCCATACACATTGGACCCTCGATGGTCGCGCGCTGTGCGATTCGGTGGGATTTCCTCCTGCGAACACTTCGGTTGTGGAATGACCTCTCTGGCGAGTAGAGGCGTATGGGGTTCTTCAAGATAAGACTGAATATGTTTTTTAAGGATCGGCAGCGCGTGTGATGCCTTTGGTGCAGGGTGGTTGCAGGCGTCCATAAGCTCCGGTGACCGCTCACTATCAGGTGGGCCGTATGCACGTTTGCCATCGCAGTGGTACAAAAAAGGAGTCCCATCGCTTAGGGGCTGAACTCCTCCCCCCCCCCCCACAAGAAGGGGGAGAAACATACAACTCCCGGTGTCTAATTTTATAATATCACTAGCTTCTGCCAGCGACTTCATTCGCGTAGTTTTTTTCTCCCGCATAAAGTTACGTTTTTGGTTACTGCTCAGCACCTATTGGCCGTAGCGTGATGTTATAAAGCCTATAGCATACCATCACGCCTGTATTCCCCGAAGGGTTAGGCAGAGGTGTACCAATGTACACCCACAGTTCGCCGGTATGTTTAGGTCCCATGTAATAGGGGGCGAGCCTATTGCCATTAACCGGGCACAAATCCTAACTCCGACCTGCTACTGAGAATTTCATAGCCTATAGCCTTCCTCGATAAATGAACTATCCAACACAAAAAGTTTTTTTTAATTCTAACCAGTCGTTCCTGAGATTAGCGCGTTCAAACAAACAAACTCTTCAGCTTCATAATATTAGTATAGTTGACAATAATCTAGATAGCCCATACCTGGCGCACTATGTCGGGGCTCATAGGCTATTTCATGAATGTATATAAAACTAAATCTGAATTTTTGTATATATAGATAAGCTAATCAACCAGGGGAATCCCCTAACATCCTAATATAAGATTAAAAGAGTTATTTCCCAAAAAATATTAAATGGCGCACATACTATCAGTAACGAATGCTTCTAATCTTTGGAACAATAGGCTTATGACTGATAAGGTATCTTTCAAAGGGTGACAATTATTATTTTGACCTAGAGCTGCTCCATAGCAAAATTAGGCCTCAGCAATGCAAGTAATATAATTATATAAACTAGCTTCTGCCAGCGACTTTGTTCGCGTGGATATTTTCACCCGTGCTAAGTAACGTCTTTGGTTACTGCTCCGCTCCCGTGTGACGTAGCATGATCTTATACAGGGTTATTTGTAAAACATAAACAACCTCTCAGGACTATGTTACTAACATCATAATCAACAACTTTTGTTATATGACATTTAAAAATTGATCATATTTTAGTTCATCAGATTTTCATACAAAAATAAAAACATTTAAATTGAACGCTCTAAATGTTACGAAGTCTATGCGAAGCAAACGAAACCGATAGTAAAATAGCGAGGGGAGCGGGGTTAGGGCGGCGGGGGTGTTTGTACATGACCTATTTACAATTTTACAGAAATCCTTCAGTCGGTTATTCACTTCAATGCGCTTGCGTTGCTTGATTCTGTAAAACATTATAGAACAAAAGTTGTTGTTTATGATGATAGTAATACACTCCTGCAAGGTTGTCATTGTTTTACAAATAACCCTGTATAGCCTATGAAACTCACAAATAACGTGGCTTTCTAAGGGTAAAAGAATTTTCAAAATCGGGTCAGTAGATCTAGAGATTACCCTCTACAAACTCACAAACTTTTCCTCTTTAAAATATTGGCATAGATAAATTGGCAGGTTTTTTTAACACAATGACAAATTACTTAAGATGTAACTTATATTTTAATATATGGGGACTGCCTATCTGTTATGTGTATGTAAATAGTAAATGTACGCTAATATTAAAAAGCTACAGTTTGTCAGTTTGTTTAAACAATCTGATCTCTGGCACCACTGGTCGGTTACTGAAAATTCTTCATTGCTGTATTCTGGTTTGAAGGGTATGGGTGTCGGTGTAATTACAGGCACAGGAGACATTTCAACTTTGTCTCTGGGATGGCAACGCATCTGCAAGGCCTCTGGTATTGCAGATGTCTATAGGCAGCGGTGACCGCTTAACATCTGATGGACCGTCGGATCTGTCCAAGACCTTTAGGCTATATTTTATTAGCTAAAAATATATATGTACTATTTAATTTATTGATAAATAGATTAAATATTTACAGCCTTCAAATTTGATAAAAAAAAACCTTAATAATAACAAAAGAGAAACTGAAACTAAATGGCATCAAAAAATCCCCCGCATCGCCGTCAACCGGAAAAGTGCCCAAAAGACTGGCGGCATTGCCATGTGCGATGGCAAAATATATGCGCTTCCTCAGAATATCAGGATGGCTACCAGTCGTTTCATATTCAAAGTAAAAGCTGGCGAACACTTGCTTATGAAGTTGGCAGACTCATCTCACAATTAGTTTCTTATATTTCTCCACCTATGTATTTTTATCTTTCTCTACTCTGTATATTTTGTTTGTATGTATTTATTATATTTTATTCCTGGAAACTTTCTGTTCCTTGCACCTACTATGTTTTGTCTCTGCATCACCCTAAGGTAGACTGGTAGAAAATGCCAAAGGCATTAAGTCCGCCTTTGTACAGTGTATTATTTACATTATGTGCAAAAAGTTTTAATAAATAAATAAATATATTTTGTGGAAATCGGAACAGACCCAGAGGTATGAAAGAGCAAGTTGTACTGTGGGAAAGAGAGAGAGGTGGAATGGAAGGAAAAGACAAAAGAGATATGTAGGAGGAGATCATTATAATGATTGCAAGATGAATGCGATGACCAGCTATGGTCAAAAATTAAGCCAAAAAATAGTTTGTAACACCTGTAATTAGCATCATACTATGTATATTATTTACAAATGTTTTACGATGGTTCGGTCATTTATATGGCAGATATAAGTGGCAACGCCGGGAGAGGACACCCTAGAAAGATCTACCATGACCTAATTGGTGAGGTTCTTCAGAAAGGTCGGGTGCACAGTACTCGTAACCGGCGTGCTTGTATAACCAGATGTATGAACGTGGACGAGGCGAAAGGAGTATGTAATGATCGTAGCAGGTGGCGTTCTGTGGTTTCTGCCTACGCCCATGGGAAAAAGAGGCGTGAGGTTATGTATGTATGTATGTATGTTTCAGTAAATAACCATCATCATCATACCATCACGCCTGTATTCCCCGAAGGGTTAGGCAGAGGTGTACTAATATACACCCACAGTTCGCTGGTATGTTTAGGTCCCATGTAAGAGGGGCCGAGCCTATTGCCATTAACCAGGCACAAATCCTAACGCCGAGCTGCTACTGAGAATTTTATAGAAAAACACAATAACACTGTGCTCGACCTGGGAATCGGACCCAAGACCTAGAGACCAAGAGAATAATTTTTGTCTGTCTGTCTGTTTGTTCCGGCTTATGTCCGAAACGGATGGACCGATTTTGAAGGGACTTTCACTCGCAGTTAGCTAATGTTATAAGAAGTAACTTAGACTATTTTTATTTTAAATTTTTTATTTACTTAAATTACAAAAAAAGAGCTTTATATGCGAAAACAAAATTGAAACCAATAAAATAGTAAACGCGAACGAAGTCGCGGACAACAGCTAGTTAGTAATAATTGCGAAAGTCATTCTGTCCATCTGTTTGTTACACTGAACCGATTTTGATGACATTTGGCACGGAGTAAGTTTGATCCCCAAGAAAGGACATTTCGCGACTTTTCGTGATAAATAACCGACATTGAACAAAGCCGTGGGCAAATGCTAGTAGTAAATATATACATAAATAAACATCATTATATTGTACACAATAATCTATGATTACTGTTTACGCTGCTGCCTACCCTTTCGGTGAATAAATGTTTATTTTACTTAACTAAACATTTTTTGAATCCATCAAATGGCTATTCATGCTAATTGTTACGTTAATACAATAAGTATGTCAAACCGCAGTTAAATAGAGGTGTAATTAACAACAGTGGCGATAATCTGTAATGATTTTGATGATGTCATATTTACTATAAGTAAAATTACAACGGTAAAACGTGTTGCGACAAATAATTAAAAAAAATCGTAAATGGTTTTATTTTCTTATAAGAAAATCGATATTTTTGTACGAAATTCTTTGCTGTACTTCAGTTAAACTATAACAAAACAAGTCTACGTAGGATTTGTGACAAATAAATATATATTTCATTGATAAATTATCAAATTATGTTTGTAAATATTGTAATAACATATGGAGAAGACTTACCAGAAGGCGGACATTAAAATGACGCGCACAGCTATTTCAACGAGTAAATTAAAGTTTGCAGATCGTATTAGCGGCATTTTTTATATGTATTTTACACAAATAAATTGATAAGTTTGATAAAATTCTCTTCGCACTTTCGCAGTACTGAAAATTTTGTGATAAAGTATATGACGTTTGACTTTTCGTTCGGAAATTCGAAATGACTCAATTTGTATCAGTAGAATCGTTTAGTTTATGCTTTTTTAGTTGCGTTTTGTTTTGCCTGAGTCTAAAATGCTCTTAATGAAATCTCAAATCAAAATCGAAATAAATGGTAGATACAGTTTTTTTTTTGTTGTGTTCGTAATTCCCTCGACAAGATATGTCTGGAAATATTTTTTTGGAAGATTCTCTGTTCTAAACTTTGGTGGTCCGATACTAGGAAAAATTATTAAGATCAGGTAGGGGGCCATAGTCCTTACCAAGAAATATGGCCCCCTACCTGATCTTACCAGTCTATTTTAGCCGGGCAGCTTAAATGGACCACAGCCCCACCTTTTGTTCCCATATCCTGCAATAGTTCGATACCAACTGGGAGTTGTCTTTGGATGTACTTGCATAGTGCAAACCAGAGATAAATTATCAGATTGTGTTTCATATTTTCATCTTAAAGCTGTCTAAGGGGCCTCTGCGTATCAGTGTCGGCCCCTCGCATGCCTTCCAAAAATCCGGGACTCTAGGGTGCCGAATAACATAAAGAAATATAAATTAGGTAGTTGCTTCCGCCCGCGTCAAAGTTAATATATAAATATTAACCTAAAACAGAAACCTACACGTATTTCCGGAATCAAAAGTAGCCTATGTGCTATTTCAGACTATAATCTATCAGTGTGCCAAATTTCATACAGATTGATTCATCCAAATTTTCGCATTTTTAATAGTAATTTAGGGGAGCGTGTTGTAAGTAAGAAGGCGAATAACGATCTGTGTCATTTAATAGCCAACGCTGCTTATATACATTTACAGTAAAAATAATCAAAATAAATAAGGTAGGTACACTAGCACATTTTGGGCGATGTCGGTAGGACGTGCCGCGCTCCTTACGTTAAGCGGGCGCGATGACTGCTGGCCGGCTCACATTCTTATTATTCCGTTTGCCTCGGCTAGCTTAGTGTGCGCGGGCGCGCGGTGGCGAACGGTCGGAGTGTGCGCTCCACTAATACGTATGACTGTACGTAACTATGAGCTGCTACAGTAATAAGAAAATAACAGCCTATTATTGTCCCACTGCGTTTAAAATTTAAAGTAACCCCCGACAGAAGAAAAATATCACTACCGTAGCTAACAAAAGAGCTGATAACATTGAAACCTCTGAACCGATTTCCATAAAACAAAACTAAGAACACTCCCGACTAATTAATCTTTCAAACACAATAAACAAAAACAAAATCGGTTTATGCGTTCGGGAGCTATGAAGCCACAGACATACGCACACACACAGACAAACGGGGGGGGACGGGGGTTAAAAAGTAGAAATAATAAAAAATATTTAGTTTAAATTGTTTATTAACTTACACCTAAATATATAAATAATATATACATTACAAGAAAATATAAATAAATTCTTGGTTAAAAAAAAACGGATTTTTAACACAGAAAAATATAAAATGCAGGCTTCGCCTATTTTTGACTTTGTTTAAATTAACAACTCTGCCTTTGGGAGAGGTCTCAAGAGGCCAAATAATAAAGAAAATACATAGGTAGATACCGAATTACAATGTTTCAAATAGGTCACCTTACTACAGTGCTTAGAGTCCCTACACCTGCACTTTAGCGGACACTAACAATGCCACTGATGCCGCAATGCCCCCTTAGTATCCCAGGTCGGGCAAAAGAAGTGTTATTGGGTATTTTTTCTCAGTATCAGCCCGGAATTTGCAAGTTGATAATGTGACACCCCCGTGTCTCGGAAAGCACGTGTCGCCGTTGGTCCCGGCTGCCATTCGTAGATCTTTGACAGTCGTTTCGATAGTCCAGTCTTACAAAGAGGTATCGTGTTGCCCAGTAACTGGGTTGTGGAGGTCAGATAGGCAGTCGCTCCATGTAAAACACTGGTATTCAGCTGCATCCGGTTAGACTGAATGCCGACCCCGACATAGTTGGGAAAAGGGTAGGCAGATAGTTTTACTGATGCCGCGATTAAAGTGGTCACAAATTATAGGATTAGGATCTAAATATAAAAAGAAGACTGCCTCGGTAGACTAGTGGTGCTAAGTGCGACTGCTACGCTAGAGGTCTTGGGTTCGATTCCCAGGTCGAGCAAAAAGTGTTATTGGGTTTTTCTATGAAATTCTCAGTAGCAGCTCGGAGTTAGGATTTGTGCCCGGTTAATGGCAATAGGCTCGCCCCCTATTACATGGGACTTAAAACATACCGGCGAACTGTGGGTGTACATTGGTACACCTCTGCCTAACCCTCCGGGGAATACAGGCGTGATGGTTTGTTATAAGAAGAAGATTTTGCATCTGTATACATCGTGTTAAAGTAGCCGCCACGAGTCGTGAGCACAGACGTCAAGTTCATTTTTGGGATCTATTCCGGTTTTTTTTTGGTCACCGACGCTGCACGCGATTGGTCCGTCTGTCGGACCTATCGTGTGTAATACATAAAAATAAACTCACGACTCACGACTCGTGCCGGGTACTGTGCCTACTAAGAATTTGTGAGACATCTTAAAACTAAGTATTATAATTTAGTACAGATCTTAGTGTCAATAGTATAAAAATAACATATTATACAAAACGCAGTTTTAAATTCTCGTCAAATTTCAGGTCACCATAAAATATATAAATAATGTAATAAAATTGGATAGATGACACCATTACACAATCATTTTAAGATACCAACAACTACACAAAAAATACCACTTTATTTTTCCCCTGAAAACCCAATGAATTGTTAAATAACTATAAAATTCCTCAATTTACCCTCCTCCTCGTTAGCCTAGTGTTCCAAAGCGCGACCGCTACGCTAGAGGGTTTCAGTTTCGAATCCCAGGTCGAGCAAAAATTGTTTCTGGGTTATTCTATGAAATTCTCAGTAGCAGCTCGGAGTTACGCTTTGCGGCCGGTTAATGGCAATAGGTTCGCCTCCTATTACATGGGACCTAAACGTACCGGCGAACTGTGGTTGTACACTGGTACATCTCTGCCTAACCCTTCGGGGAATACAGGCGTGATGGTGTGTATGTATAAAATTCGATATTTACTTGCTTTGAAATCAATAAATAGTTAGTGAATTGAGATGTCAAAACAGTGACGTCATAGTTTAGTATTGTACACGCACGTATTGTATTGCACTAGATCTATGGTAGAATTGCGTTTTGACAGCTCATAAAAAGTACGTCAATTGATTAGTGGTGTCATCTACCTAATAATTAAAACATACTTGTTTTTTTTTGTTGTTTATGTTTGACTGTATTTCATAATACACCTCTTTTGAGAACAGAATCGCCCGGTTGCTTGCGGGTCCATCGCCCCGGCTGCCTAAACCCAACGGCAAGATGGCTAGTCAAATCTTCCCTATTTCAAGTTGTGCTAGATCCTTGAATTTGAGGAGCATACAAAACTGCTCCTTATAATTAATATTTAATTAAGTACATATTTTTTTGTCTTAAATAACTTACTTTTTAGATTTAACTCTAATAAGAAAATTTCATAAATGCTTAAAACAAATGCCAGACACAACTTTGATGAACACAAAAAAATACAAGTTTTTATAAAAAATTAAATTTTAAGTAACCCCTGACAGAAGAAAAAAAATCACTTCCGCAGCTAACAAAAGAGCTGATAACTTTGAAACCGCTGAACCGATTTCCATCAAACATAGCTAAGAACACTCCGGACTAATTCACATTTCAAACACAAAAAACAAAATCAAAATCGGTTCATGCGTTCGGTAGCTACGTTAGCACAGACATACACACACAAACAGACACGTCAATCTTATAACACACCGTCGTTTTTGCGTCGGGGGTTAAAAAACTAGCTTTTGCTCGCGGCTTCGCCCGCGTGAATATTTTCGATTTTGTTAAGTAACGTCTTTGGTTACCTATGACACTCACAGATAACGTGGCTTTCTGTGGGCAAAAGAATTTTCATAATCAGTTCTGCAGATCCAGAGAACCCCCCTACAACCTCACAAACTTTACCTCTTTCCAGGGTGTTAGGGTAAACGAGGGACTTACTTTAAGGGAGAGTAGTACTCATGAAAATGAACAACTTTTACTATAGCACGAAACGTAAAATTGGGAAAAAAAAAAATCAACTGCTCCATACATTTATGGTAATGTTAACATTTAGTACAGATCTTAGTATCATCATCATCTCCCTGCCCTTATCCCATGTTACTTGGGGTCGGCGCAACACGTTTTCTTCTTCCACGCTGTCCTGTCAACCGTCATGCTATCACTGACTCCCTTCTCTTTCATATCATTCTTCACACAATCCATCCATCTTTTCTTTGGCCTCCCTCTTCCCCTCCATCCATCCACATTCATACTCATAACTCTACAGATCTTAGTATCAATAGTATAAAAATAATATACAAAATGCAACATCACTGCTCCGTTGGTCTCGTGATCGCCAGCGCGACTGATGAGCACGGAGTCCTGGGTTCGATTCCCGGGTCGGGCAAAAAGTGTTATTGGGCTTTTCCATTCCACGAATTTCTCAGTAGCAGCCCGGAGTTTGGAAGTTGGTGGTGTGACACCACCGTGCCTCGGAAAGCACGTAAAGCCGTTGGTCCCGGCTGTCATTCGTAGATCTTTGACAGTCGTTACGGATAGTCAGAAGCCAGGAAGTCTGACAACCAGTCTAACCAAGAGGTATTGTGTTGCCCAGTTACTGGGTTGTGGAGGTCAGATAGACAGTCGCTCCATGTAAAACACTAGTACTCAGCTGCATCCGGTTAGACTGGAAGCCGACTCCAACATAGTTGGGAAAAGGCTAAGTAGATGATGATGCTCCATACACTTATGTTCGCATAACTCGACAACATGTAAGGAACAGCTGATTTTTTTCGCAATTTTAAGTTTGATTTCATAGTGAAAGTGGTTTATTTTCGTAAGCACTACACTCCCTTGAAGTACGTCTCTTGTTTAAACTAACACCTTGTATAATATTTGTATAGATGACTACATATACTGCCTCGGTAGCCTAGTGGTCCTATGCGCGACTGCTACGCCAGAGGTCTTGGGTTCGATCCCCAGGTCGAGTAAAAAAAGTGCACTTGTATTTTTCTATGAAATTCTCAGGAGCAGCTCGGAGTTAGGATTTGTGCCCAGTTAATGGCAATAGGCTCGCCCCCTATTACATGGGACCTAAACATACCGGCGAACTGTGGGTGTACATTAGAACACCTCTGCCTAACCCTCTGGGGAATACGGGCGTGATGGTATGTTTAGATGAAAACAAAAAAGAAATTGAGATTTCGTAAAAAATAATATACAATCTACTTTTTATTATTATGACTTCGCAACATTTACAACTAATTGGACCATAATAGGTCGCCATAATAAACATTGTGCTCCCATTATTAAAAAAATCGGCCTATTTCTAGCCTTTACTGATTTAGTGTGTTTTAAAATATGACTGCCCCTTTGGTCTCGTGGTGGCAAACACGACTGTTGACCGTAGGGTCCTGGGTTCGATTCCCAGGTCGGGCAAAAATTGTTATTGGAATTTTTTTTAAATGAAATTTGGCTTTGAATAAGGCTGCCTGTTTAGGAGCGGAGTACTATTACCCAATAGGATCGCATAACTGGGGCGGACTGAAAATGTCATGCAATCTTATTGGTTAATATTTCTCCGTTTCTACGCTCCGCAGCCTCGCTCCGCTTCTGTGGACAGGCAACCTTAAGTGGGCAGTTATTTTGCATACATAGACTTATGTAAATTATAAGTAGTAACCCATAGAATGCGTTCTAGCATTTCTGTAATAATTAAAATATTCCTGAGGCGAGTTCGCGTGCTTCTTTACCACGTCATCTAGCTGCATTTGATCACCCCAGTCCGCCTGGAAATTTAAGAAATTAATAACTAAATGGTCTTAAGGAATGGGAAGCAGTCGCCTCCTTCTGCGATGCTAGAGAAGGAGGCGGCGGGACCTTTGAGGCAGAAACCCTCTCGTCGCAGCCGCCGCGGGAGAGGCTCCGGGCGTCGGGAGCCGCGTGAGGACTCCCGGCCAACGTAGACGCGGGCCTGTGGACGGTGAGCAATGGGCAGCTCACCGTACGTGCGTTGCATGACGACAGGCCGTCTCGACGGCGCGTTCGTGTTCCACGCGCGCCTCAAAGAGATGTCAGCAATTGGAGGGGCCACTGAGGGCCGATGCCTGCCGGGGCTGCGGGTTGTTCGCAAGAGATACCGCGCCCCCGGAACGCAAAGAGCACAAGAAGGAACATGGATGGGTTTTAGTCTGACACTAAGGGCCAAAAACACCATCCATTATCACAAACTTTCGCATTTATAATATTAGTTGGACAACAGAAAATTATACTTACAAAATTAGGGAACAACCCTCTTTTTTCGTCAAATTTCCTCTCGTTGACGCATCGGAGGAGGTAAAGCCTCTCAACCCACGGCCATATCATGTAGTCTAACATCCCAGGTCGATGGCCACTGAAATAGTTTGTACCTGTAATCAAATCATTCAATTAGATGTCTTGTTGATCCAGCCCCAGCAGCCTTCCGGGTGTCACCATTGCGTGGATCGCCCCGAGAACACGGTGGTGTGCCCCGCTTGGGCGGAGCATCGCCGGGTCCTCGTGGCGGCTATCGGAGGCGGTGAACTCTCGCGTCCGGCCTTGGTGCAAACCATGGTCCGGAGGGGGGAGAATGGGAAGCAGTCGCCTCCTACTGCGAGGCAGTTATGCTAGAGAAGGAGCAGGCGGGACGGTTGAAGCAGAGAGTCTCCCGTCCCAGCCGCCGCGTGGGGAGCCGCGAGACGGCTCCCGGCCACCGTAGTCGCGGGCCTGTGGACAGTGAGCAACGGGTAGCTCACCGTCCGTACCAAAAATTTTTTAACAAACAAACAAAATCAAAATCGGTTCATGCGTTCGGGAGCTACGATGCCACAGACAGACACACACACACAGACGTCAAACTCATATCACCCCGTCGTTTTTGCGTCGGGGGTTAAAAAATTAAGTCTGTGAATTAATTAATTAATCTGTCTATTAAGTGAAAAGCTAGTAATAAATGATCCTTACCTCTCGCCGCTAATTCTTTTTCGAAGATATCTAATGTTTGGACAATTTGTTCGCTCCCAAACGCGAAGTTCGTATCAAAACATTCTAAACTGCCTTTTATTAACTGAAAAAATTAAAAAGAACGCAATTAGTTAATAATGTAATGTAATTCTAAAAATAAAAATAAGTAACCGCTGACAGAAGAATAAAGATTCCTACCGCAGCCAACAAAAGAGCTGATAACCTTGAAACGGCTGAACCGATCATAATAAAACATATCTAAGAACTATCGCTAGGAAACCAGCTTTCAAATAACAAAAACTGCATTCAAATCGGTTCACCCGTTTAAGAGCTGCGGTGCCACAGACAGACACGTCGAACTTATAACACCCCTCTTTTTGAGAAGGTAGTTAAAAATCTAGGTTCATATGGAGAAGAATGGGTAGGAAATGCGGACAAAGTGGCTAGCATAATTAAGTTGCTTATACAATTTTTAATAGGGAATTCGGATGATTCATTTAATTATTTAAAAAAATAATCCTCATTCACGTAACAGACAGTTTAGTAAAACTATTTTTCGAATGACCATGAAATTAAAAAAGATATGTATATGACATCGATGATTTGTTTTGGCCTCGTTAGCCAAGCTAGAGGTCTTGGGTTCGATTCCCGGGTCGAGCAAAAAGTGTTATTGGGTTTTTTTATGAAATTCTCAGTAGCAGCTCAGAGTTAGGATTTGTGCCCGGTTAATGGCAACAGGCTCGCCCCTATTACATGGGACCTAAATGTACCGGCGAACTGTGGGTGTACATTGGTACACCTCTGTCTAACCCTCTGGGGAATACAGGCGTGATGGTATGTTAGGTAAACAATAGAAGCAACATAAACAATTTGAAAACAAGTAACCACGTTCCTTTTCCAACATTGAAGGTAGAACATAAAAAGAAAATATATGTACTTGCTGATGCCCGCGACTTCGTTCGCTTTCACTATGTTATTTGTTTTAATTTTGTTTTCGCATACCCCTCTTTTTTTTAATTAAAGTAAGCTTAAGTTACTTCTTATAACATCAGCTATGTGTTCACACCCTATTTTATCCCCTTACGGGTGGAATTTATCAAAATCCTTTCTTAGGGGATGCCTACGTCATAGTAGCTTTATGCATGCAAAGTCTCAGCCCGATCGGTTTAAAATTGACAGAGTTTCATACAAACTTCCATCCCCTATTTTATCCCCTTGGGGGTAGAATTGATCAAAATCCTTTCTTAGCGGATGTCTACGTCATAACATCTACCTGCATGCCAAATTTCAGCCCGATCTGTCCAGTGGTTTGGGCTGTGCGTTGATAGATCGCTATGTCAGCGTAGCAGTCGCACTTAGCACCAATAGGCTCTTTTTTTTTTTTGGTGGGTGGGAAATCATCAAATAACTTCTCCCGCCCTTAGTGTCAGACTTTTACTGACTAAAACCCACCCATGTCCCTTCTTGTGCCCTTTGCGTTCCGGGGGCGCGGTATCTCTTGCGAACAACCCGCAGCCCCCGCACCAATAGGCTACCGAGGCAGTAATAGTTTACCTACTATGCAAATATTTCGACACAAATGTATTTTTGTTAAGAAATAAAAAACTTGACACTTGACACTTCCCGTTGTGCCAACCTTCAAAAACCAAACGAAGTAATGACTTACCTCGTTAAATCTTTCTATTAACAGTCTATCCTGAGCCTTCACGTAAGGATCCCGGGAGTGGAGCTGACTCCTGCTGTACTTCTCATCGAGGTAATCACAGATTACTACACTCTCAAATAAATATTTGTCGCCATTGTCAGTTGGGATCTCCAGAACTGGTATTTTTACTGGAAATAAGAATATTAAAGTTAGTGTGATACGGAAACAGCAAATAAATATCGTTATTCTAAGTATTTTTATCTTTTATTTCTTTGTTAAGGACGCGCACCTCAATTGAAATAAAAATATCTAAGTACACGATGAATTTAAATTGAATTGGGTAGGTGACACTACTAATCAATTGACGTACTATTTATGAGCTGTCAAAAGGTCAATACGAGATTCTCCCATAGATTTTGTATGACAATACTAAACTATGACGTCACTTTTTGTTATCTCAACTACGTATTTATTGATTTCAAAGCAACTAAAGATTTAATTTTATAGTTATTTAAAAATTAATCGGATTTTACACATACCATCACGCCTGTATTCCCCGAAGGGTTAGGCAGAAGTGTAACAATGTACACCCACAGTTCGCCGGTATGTTTAGGTTAATCGGATTTTCAGGTGAAAAATGAAGTATTTTGTAGGAGAAGTTATGTCTTGGAATTATTATTGAATGGTGTTCACTACCCAACTGTGAGGCTTTCTATGAGTGAATGAATCGTTGTAGTCTGACTAGTAGTTCCTGAGATTATCTCTTACAAACAACTATATATATCAGCCGCTAAGCAGCGTTACTGTGTTTTGGTTTGAAGGGTACCTACTGCCATACAAAATATGGCGGCAACGCATTTTGACAGCTCATAAAAAGTACGTCAATTGATTAGTGGTGTCACCTACCCAATTGCAGAGTTTCATAGGCTATGAAAGAACCTAAGAAGAAGTAACTTTTAACTTACATCTTGGATTCTTAACCCTGAACCACTCTGGTAACCGGAGTGGGTCCAGCTTGTAGACCTCGTACTTTGCTTTCTTGGCCTCCAGGATCAAGAGGACTCTGTGCCCGTAAGGGTTCATGTCCACATGGTAAAGGCGAAGCTTGTCTGACAGCGCTGGTGGTGGCAGAGGACCTGGAATAATGAAATGAATGAAAATAAGGTGTTTGATTTTCAGCCAAGGATTCTTGGGGTCATTTCATTTGGCTGATAGATGGTGGTTGAGTCTCGGAAATATACGTTTTTTAATTTATCTTACATAAGGGATTTATATGGCAGATGTGAGTGGCAACGACGGGAGAGGACGCCCTAGAAAGACCTACCCTGACCTTATTGGTGGAGTACTTCAGAAAGGTCGGGTGCGCAGTACTCGTAACCGGCGTGCTTGTATAACCAGATATATGAACGTGGACGAGGCGAAGAGTGTATGTAAGGATCGTAGCAGGTGGCGTACTTTGGTTTCTGCCTACCCCCATGGGAAAGAGGCGTGAGTTTATGTACGTATTTACTCCCTCCCGCTGATTTCCCAGTTCTTAATACATTATTTACTTTACAAAAGACGTTGATATCGCGTCTCAAATTACAGGTAGCAGCTCTCTACGTATATCGGTTCGCCATTAACCTATTTCCTTACCAGGTCAAGGAGAATTAGATCGATAATTCAGTAGTAACGGCCTTGCAGGTCGACAACAATGTCTAGTCGAAGAAATGTGGGCGTGTTGAGTTGTTACCTCCCTTTTGTATATGCTCATATTTACTTTCACCTGACCCGGTGTCTGCAGCTCAAACCTTACAAGTTAAATTTGACCCACTTCCCGATGCTCGATTGAGCTGGAATTTTGCGTAAATGTACCATTTGCATGACAATGCAATATAATGATGTCACAGAGCTGGTCTAAAGATGGAACCGGGAAGTAGTCACAGGAACTTAATCAAATCTTACAAGTTACATTTGACCTACTTCCCGGTGTTCGATTGAGCTTAAATTTTGTGTAAATGTGCAATTTGCATGACAATGCAATATAATGTTGTCACAGAGCTGGTCTGATGATGGAGCCGGAAGGTGGCCATAGGAACTGAATCGAATCTTACAAGTTAAATTTGACCCACTTCCCGATGTTCGATTGAGCTGGAATTTTGAATACATATGCACATTGCATGACAATGCAATATAAAAGCTTGTTTTTAAAAATAGAACGATATATATTTTATTTTTATTTAAAAAAAAAAAAACGTTGCCCCACACTAGGAATATATCCTGTATCGTGTGTACACACATATAAACTCACATACACAAACAGCCAGACCCGGAACAACTATCTATAGGTCATACAAATATTTGTTCCGTGCGGGAATCCCGGAAAACCCGCGACACGCAGCGCAGCATCCGATCGCTCAGCCACTGCGCCAACCGTGCCGTCAAAAAATATTTTTACGATTTTATGAGGTCAACACCTGGTTTTTCGACTTGACTTCCCTTCCGACCTGGGGAGCCTCGTAGACGCGTGTCGCCACGACTTTGTTTCATAAACAAGCAAAAAGAGCAACTAAGAAAAATATTCTACTCTTTTTTATTCTTCTCTTCTTTTACGTCATTGGATGGTAACAAGACCCGTTGGTCCGACTGCCCCGTTGGTCTCGTGGTCGCAAGCGTGACTGCTGAGCGTAAGGTCTTGGGTTCGATTCCCAGGTAGGGCAAAGTGTTATTGGGTTTTTCCATTAGAATTTGCTCAGTAGCAGCCCGGAGTTTGAAAGTTGGTGGTGAGACACCCCCGTGGCTCGGAAAGTACGTGTAAAGCCGTTGGTTCCGGTTGTCATTCGTAGATTTTTGACAGTAGTTACGGATAGTCAAATCGTAATTTTTGCATACTTAATACCATGACATACCATCACGCCTGTATTCCCCGAAGGGTTAGGCAGAGGTGTAACAATGTACACCCACAGCTCGCCGGTATGTTTAGGTCCCATGTCTTGGTCCCATGTTTAGGTCCCACCGGCACAAATCCAAACTCCGAGCTGCTACTGAGAATTTGATAGAAAAATCCAATAACACTTTTTGCTCGACCTGGGAATCGAACCCAAGACCTCTAGCGTAGCAGTCGCGCTTAGGACCACTACGCTAACAAGGCACTCCATACATACTTAATGTTACGTATAACCCAATTACGCGAATTATTTCAGTGATAACAAGAAGTGCAAACATTTTATCTAGAATGTTTACTAAATATTATGTTTTACCGGAAAACATTATGTGTGTTTAGTCTAGATTTGTCTAGACATAAAACATATGTTTTTAACCTACTCCAAAAAAAACGTTTTTACAAAAAGACACTCCTACATAAACTCAAAAGTGAACAATTACTTTATATTTGGAAGTGGCTTTGGTTCTGTTTGTTGTTTTGCATTGCCATTGATTTCTAATTATTTTTCACTTGTGACTTCTAGAAGGCGGTTGTGTTTCTTGTAAGTTTATATTTTTCAACATACCATCACGCCTGTATTCCCCGAAGGGTTAGGCAGAGGTGTAACGATGTACACCCACAGTTCGTCGCAAAGGTCCCATGTAATAGGGGGCGAGCCTATTGCCATCAACCAGGCACAAATCCAAACACCGAGCTGCTACTGAGAATTTGATAGAAAAACCCAATAACACTTTTAGCCCGACCTGGGAATCGAACCCGGAACCCCACGCTCATCAGTCGCGCTTCCGACCACGAGACTAACGGGGCAGCCAACTAAACTTACACTATCTAAAGTTTAGATTTTTGTCTCCGATTTGTGGCTTATAACCCCCGACGCAAAAACGACGGGGTGTTATAAGTTTGACGTGTCTGTGTGTCTGTCTGTGGCATCGTAGCTCCCGAACGCATGAACCGATTTTGATTTTGTTTGTTTTTGTTTGAAAGGTGAATTAGTCGGGAGTGTTCTTAGCTATGTTTGATGAAAATCGGTTCAGCGGTTTCAAAGTTATCAGCTCTTTTGTTAGCTGCGGTAGGGATTTCTATTCTTCTATCGGGTGTTAATTAAAATGTTTGTAGAAGTTACTAAATTTAATTTTTTTAAGTCTTCAATTATTGCTCTGCTCCCGTAAGTCGTAGCGTGATTTTATATAGCCTATTCTATTCCTCATGAATCTGGCTATGTTAACCCAAAAGATTATTTCAACCCGACTGGTGGTTCCAAATATTTGTACGTATAAACAAACAAACAAAAACTCATCTGGTTTTATATATTGCTAAAGATTAATAAACTTTTAAGACCTCTATTTAAGTAAGATTGCTTTCGTAATGAGGTCGTCTATTTTTGGCCTGCGAGCTATAAAACACACATACTAATATTAAAAAGCTGAAAAGTTTGTTTGGTTGGTTGAACGCGCTAATCTCAGGAACTACTGGTTAGAATTGAAAAAATATTTTCGTGTTGGACAGTCCATTTATCGAGGCAGGCTATAGGCTATATAACATCACGCTACGACAAACGTGTGTAGAGCAGTAACCAAAAACGTAACCTAATGCGGGTGAAAAAACTACAGAAGCTAGTATTCTATATACGAAAGTAACTCTGTCTGTCTGTTACGCTTTCACGCCTAAACCACTTAACCGATTTTGATGAAATATGGTACAGAGATAGATTAGACCTTGGAGAAGGACATAGGCTATCTTTTGTCGAGAAAAAGGGCATGAAGGGGTTCACATAGGGGATGGATGTTTGTATGGGGGTCCGTATAAAATAATCGACATTTGTTAAAGCGAATAAGCTCCGAAACTACTGGGCCGATTTTAATCATTTTTTTTTTCGCGAATAGCTAAATTATCAGGAAGCAACATAGGCTATACACGCTACAACACACGGGAGCGGAGCAGTAACAGAAGACGTAAAATATCCGCGCGGACAAAGTCGCGGGTAGGCAGTTGTTTTCACAATCGTGATTTTTTTTTTTCTTTTTTTGGGGGGGTGGAGGGGGAATCATCAAATAACTTCTCCCGCCCTGGGCGGGGCGGGAGGGAGTGTCAGACTTTCACTGACTAAAACCCACCCATGTTCCTTCTTGTGCCCTTTGCGTTCCGGGGGCGCGGTATCTCTTACGAACAACCCGCAGTTCACAATCGTGATGTCATCATATTTTCAATGCACTAATTTATATGTCAACATGGAACCAACAAGGTTGAATTAATTGACACAGCCGGTGAGCAATGCATCTAAGAGCCTTGACATGGAATCCATGGAAATTGTTACGATAAAAAATAATGACACCTCAACAGCTGTTTAAAAAATCAATTGAGCTTCTGTATTCATATTTACGTATTTATTTACACAAGATATTACGTTAATACTGTAAGATAGCATTGCAATTATTCGATGTTTTTTTAACACTATATTTTGTCTTCATTTTTAGCTTAAATAAATGTCACAATAATAAAAAAATATGTTTGAAAATGAAGAGTGACTAACTAAGATATTTATTAGGTACCTAGCTAGGTAAATACTTCGGTGAAAGACGTAAAAAAAAAAAACAAATACAAATTGTCACTTGCTGATTTCCAATCAATAATAAGAAAGCAATTAAATACACTCACCGACAGTCCGTTCTTGATAATACGACATGCTGTTTTTGTGAACTCCTACCGTTAATTATAATTAAAGAGAAAATTGTTTAAGTTCAAGTAATCGCACACCCGCGGACTACCAAAACCTGTGTGGAAATAATAACGTCATTTACAAAATTAACCTGTCGACGGAACTAACACAATGAGGTTACATTACGCTGATGACGTCATAGGTCGTAACACTCGTGTGAGTCCATACCACAGTATTAAGGTTTCTTAAAGATAGATAATATAACGTTTTGCAAAGCGCAAATGCACTCTTTACTTGACACATGCGTTAAACCTTTTGACCGCCAGTCATAGATGACAAACCAAAATATGACCAACACACCCCGGTCACGATTACATGACAGACTTTAAGACGTTAATAAAGCTCGTAAAAAAATATTGATGTAGTTCATTCAATTCACTACTATTTTGTAGATATTTAATAAAAAATTAAGTAGCCTGGCGCTGAGGGCACGTTTTTGCTTCGGTCAAAAGGTCAATTGTCGCCATGTATCGATTATGTTGTATTGGTATTCAATAAATAAATCAAGACACGTTTATTATCTTTAAAAATTAACATGACGTTTACTGTTCATGACTTGTGCCGGTTACTATACCAAGAATACCGCACCGGATTCATCCACTAGTGTATAACGACCCTAAAATTAGATTTAAATGAACGTAAATTCGTGAAGCAAATTTTTGACACCAATTTCATACAGATTTTTGAATACATATTTCTTTTCCGCGATTTTGGACAAAATGGAAACGTCAAACCAGTTATGCAGTGTAAGCTAAGTGTGGAAATGCCCCTCTTGTATGACATCATCTGTGACCCGATTATTTGCAATCCTACCAAATGCGATAGTCCAAAACATGATATTCCTAATCCACACTTTTGACGTATTTTTAATTTAGTCGCCTTATTCGTAGAAGGCCAGTGTTTGTATTTTTTACTCATACCTACTTTAATTTAAATAAAATGTGTTTAAACTGATTAATGACTGGAACGTTATTTTTTATTTTAGAAAATGAGTCATTTTAGTCTTTCCTTGCTACGTTCGAAGAATTTTAATTTTATTAATTGCTTCTTAAATGTGTATTTGAACGTTATTGATAATCTTATTAAAGCTTAAACATCGACCGAGCAATGGAGCGATGGATTTAGCATTCAGGTGGAGTGAGAGCATAATAAAAATAAATCATAGTAATTTATATAATAACATCAGGTTTTTGAATTATAACAGAAGCAGCAATAATTAAACGCGAAATAAATGTTGCAAAAGGAAATATTATGTCTGTGTCTAGTCAATTTCCTCAATATCATTTTCATTAATTCGCTAAAAATATCTTAGTGAAGAACACATAAAGTACTTCGTAAGCTTAGTCTTACTAACTTCTTAGCCTTTATATAAACTACCGCTATGAGTCAAGTTTACTTGTTAAGTGCTAAAAACAAATAAATTGCTTACTGAACTGATTTTAGGTAAATAGTAGTTTCAATGAATGAAGTGTGACAACACAAAATAAATGCTGTCGAACCATGGAACTGTCAATGTCATTGTTTTTTTTTTTTTTTTTAAATTCGTTCCATTAATTTTTTATTTGAAGCATTTTTCTGTATCATGCGTAACCCCTCACGCTTCCCAAACAATGCATCTTCCATCTTGCTCACGTTTAAAAACGAGTTTTTCTGACAAAAATAAAATAAATCGAATCGAAGTTTATTTTCAGAAAATTGGATATTTAATAATATTATCAACAGAAAAAATTAAATAAACGCACTTTAAATCAAAAACTATGGTTAAAAACAACCGGTCTACAATTTTAATTCGTGGCAAAATGTTGTAAAACAGGCGTTCACAAACAATAATTTAGATATTTTTGTAAATGATTCTGCCATTGATTATCGTAACAATTGATTACTTATAGCAGGTATTTATGGCTTATTTCTCATAATAATTAAACTCATAACGTTAACAGATCTTCCATGGATTTACCAAATATATACTTACCTTCCCATACATTATGATGAGAAGCCATAGGTGTTTCAATATTTGCAAATAACTATATGTTGCTCGCTGTTTTACTTCCTCAGAAAATCGACGTACCTACATTATAACGAAATCATGTTACAATTTTAAAAGTACTTGTTCAATGTTTTTCTCTAAGTAGTATTATTAAAATATTATTACGAAAAAAAAAAAAAATTATCTGTTCATTACCTAATGTGAGGAAGATGTATTGTTGTCATTAATGTTTTAAATATACAGTCCTGTGACAGACAGAGGGACAATAATGGTTAAATGATAGAATCATTTACACCCATTTGTATAAAGAATCCTTAAAATACTCTTTGATTCACATATTTTTTTAAATCTAGCCTATAATGTCCCATTACTGGGCAAAGGCCTCCCTCATGTCCTTCCAAATAATCTTCTCCTTTCTTTATGTCATTGGATGTCAAACAAGCCGACAGCCCACCTGATGTTAAGTGGTCACCGCTGCCTATAGACATCTGCAGTACCAGAGGCCTTGCAAATGCGTTGCCATCCCAGAGACAAAGTTGATCTGCCTCATGTGCCTGTAATTACACCGGCACTCATACCCTTCAAAGCGGAACACAGCAACGCTGCTTTGCGACAGAAATAGTTATGGTGGTAGTACTTCCCTGGACGAGCTCCTTCACAAAGAGCTCTACTACTACCTTCTACTTCTTATATTCCACCATCTTGGACTAGCCCTCCCGGTGTAAGTCTAGGTCATCTCATCACCTTTTATTTAATCATAAATTAAATAAATTCTTATTAAAATGACTCACACATACGTACCCCTTCATGCCTGTATTCCCCGAAGGCTTAGGCAGGGGTGTACCAATGTACACCTACAGTTTGCCGGTATGTTTAGGTCCCATGTAATAGGGGGCGAGCCTATTGCCATTAACTGGGCACAAATCCTAGCTCCGAGCTGCTACTGAGAATTTCATAGAAAAATCCAATAACACTGCTCAACCTGGGAATTGAACCCAAGACCTCTAGCATAGCAGTCGCGCTTAGGACCACTAGGCTACCGAGGCAGTTAAATAATCCTGTCTGATAGAAGTGGGCCTTAGATTTAAGAATGTAGTTCAAAATTCAACTGTAATGTATAATGAATAGAGTCGATTTTTTATTGATTGTCACCACTTATTTGATTTTTTACAGGCATCATGATGGAAACAGAGGAAATTGAAGAAGTGGTCATAAAGTGTGAAGTTATAGAGATATCTGATGAAGAAGATGATGGAGAGAGCAAGAAGAAGAAGTAAGATTCATTATTCCACAAAAAAAATTTAGACAGTCATCCATGGGGACTGCCGCCAGAAGTTAAAACTAAACGTCACATTGGCCTGTCGGTGACGCGGTCAACATGCAATGACGGCGTCGTGGTCACAGTAGCATGTAGGTCATACCATGGCGGGGTCGTTGGCTTTATGCTATGACGGGACGCGGTCGTTCGTTCGGACGTCGCGTATGTTGACCGACACCTACACAACCATGTCGGTGTCGGTCACCATACGATGACGGTGACGCGGTCACATGACCATGTCGGTGACGCTAATTGATAAGTTTGGCAAAATAATTCAGCAAAGTCACGATTTTTAATGTGAAACACGCTAACGTGTATGACAACATCTCATTCTCTTAGCTTTGAATGATGAATGATTAACAGATGACAATCCGCACTATCCTGCTACGTACAGAAGTAAAGATTCGTCTCACGGGAGACAATTTTTAACTTAAATTAATTATGATTGATGATAACTGCCCCTTTTCCAATGGATTCCATCACATATGGGTTTGATAGGAAACGAATGTGTAGATAAATTAGCAAAAACAGGAATTTATGAAGGCATATCTGTAAGCCATCTGCCCTACTACACGGATATGTTGAGACATGCAAAAATAATTTGTACAGAGATGTGGAAAGAATACTTCGATAAAAGATCTGAAGTGCATGGCATCTGGTATAAAACAGTGCAGGCTGAACCTCCAAGGATTCCTTGGTTTTCGGAAATACAGATGAATAGACGATTGTTGGTAATTAGTATGCGTCTTCGATCCGGACACATTCCATTAAACGCGTTCGGGCATCTCATGAAGGTTGTTGATACCCCGAACTGTCAGATTTGCAACATAAGGGAGGACGCCTACCACGCTATAGTGGAGTGTGCTCGGGTTACGATAGATCGAAGAGCTTTAGAATCAGAAGAAGGAATTAGATTAAGAGATGTTGGTATGTGTAATTTGATTTTGTCAAAACCTACATCCAAATTAGCTATTAAGTTATATCTTTTGATTGTTAAATTAATTAAGTTAAGATCCTAGTAAATTTACTTTGTTGAACTACGAGGCTGACATAATCGCTTTGCGATTAAAGCCTTTTTTCAAATAAAGATTTAAAAAAAAAAATAACTGCCCCTTTGGTCTCGTGGTCGCAAGCGCGACTATTAGGCATGGGGTCCTGGGTTCGATTCCCAGGTCGAGCAAAGTGTTACTGGGTTTTTCCATTAGGAATTTCTCAGTAGCAGCTCGGAGTTTGGATTTGTGCCCGGTTAACGGCAATAGGCTCACCCCGTATTACATGGGACCTAAACATACCAGCGAACTGTGGAGTACATTTGTTACACCGCTGCCTAACCCTTTGGGGAATACAGGCGTGATGGTTTGTATTATAAAAACATATTTTGTTGCAGAAGACAACGTAAACGCTCCGTTCCCAAAGAGAGATCAAGATGCGAACATTGTCCAAAAACATTTGCAACCCGTTATGAGTTGAAAAAACACATACGGACACACACAGGTGAGCGTCCGTACATGTGTCCGGTCTGCGGCAAGACCTACACACAGTTAGGACACCTCAGCATACACCAGCTTTCCCACAAAGGCATAAAAAACTTCAACTGTAATGATTGCGGAGCCTCCTTCTACAGGAAAGCAGATCTGGACAGACATGAGAAGATTCATCTCGGGATAAAACCTCACGTGTGTGAGATATGTTCAAAGAGTTTTACGCAGAAGAATAATTTAGTGATGCATGTCAAAATGCATGTTGGTGACCGAGCTCACTTGTGTACGGTCTGCAATAAAAGATTTATGACTAGAAGTAAGCTGACATTACATGCTAAAAGGCACGAAAAAGCTAAAAAAGTCAAAAGTGAATTGGATATGACTGATCAGGATATTGATTGATTTTTTGTTTTTTCTTAATTTTTTTGGTCGGTGGTACGGTCAGTGGAAAAAGTCGGTTAATACTTTGTTTTACTTAATTTTTATGTCGTTGGCAAATAATCCGACGGGCGACCTGATGTTAAGGCCCGGCGCCCATTGGCGGCACGGCATGGCAAAGGATTTTTTGATGACAAGTAAAAATACAACTTAACAGGATGGTAATGAAGTTGAAATTTCAATGTTAACGGTTGTAAGTACAAAACCTATATCACGGGATGCTTACTATTGAAATTTCAACTTTATGTCCATGCTTTTAATTTTAATTTTTATTTGTCGCCAAAAAATCCCTTGCCATGCCGTGCCGCCAATGGGCGCCGGGCCTAAGTGGTCACCGCTGCCTATACACATCTGCAATACCAGAGGCCTTGCAAATGCTTTACCATCTCAGACACAAAGTTGAATTGTGTCATGTGCCTGTAACTACACCGGCACCCATACCCTTCAAACCGGAACACAGCAACGCTGCTTTGCGGCAGAAATAAGTATGGTGGTAGTACTTCCCCGGACGAGCTCCTTCACAAAGAGCTCTACCTTTTTTTTTTTTTTTTTGGTGGGTGGGAAATCATCAAATAACTTCTCCCGCCCTGGGCGGGGCGGGAGGGAGTGTCAGACTTTTACTGACTAAAACCCACCCATGTTCCTTCTTGTGCCCTTTGCGTTCCGGGGGCGCGGTATCTCTTGCGAACAACCCGCAGATTACTGCTCTACTTACTGTATAATTTACAAGATTTTGGAAGTTAGTAAAAAAAAAAAATTAAAACATTTATTTTATAATATTAATTCAGTAATACAAATGGAATAATAAGCTGCATTATTAATTGCAAAGAGTTTATATTTCCTTAATTTTACAAATATCCCGTATTTTGTTTAGCTCAATAATAAAAAATTACAAATGTTAAGTGTTCTACGACTTATTGCTGACTGTACTTGCAATAATGTAAAAATAATTAAGCTAGGTCTCTAGAGGCAGCCGCAGGCCTATTACCTGCCTCAATTCCTTCAAAGCCATCGCTCTTTATAACACCAGCGCTTCGACACAGCAACGCCGCCCGCAAGTCGTCACCTTTTAACTTGTCATTATAAAATGTACTTTATTGCACAGGATTTAAAACCCAAATTTGAATGACAATTTATTTGCTGTGACGAAAGAACGGTGCTGTTATAATGAGCGATAAAAACGCGTTAATAAGCGGCGTTTTGAACCTTATTTCGATGCAATAAGAGCTAATTTACAAATGAGTGTGTTTGGAAAAAACTATTTTGTATTAATTAAGTAATCGTTGTGGCCAATATTCTCATAGACAAGCTAGATATTTTAAATATACAGTAGGACTGTTGGTCAGCACAGATAAATGACAAAAAACGGGGTGAACAGGGATCTAGGGGGTGAATTCTGACTTTAAATAGGATTGCATACATACATACCATCACGCCTGTACCCCCTGAAGGGTTAAGTAGAGTTGTACCAATGTACACCCACAGTACGTCGCAAAGGTCCCATGTAATAGGGGGCGAGCCTATAACCATTAACCGGGCACAAATCCTAACTCCGAGCTGCTACTGAGAATTTCATTAAAAAACCCAATAACACTGATCGACCTGGAAGTCGAACCCAAGACCTCTAGCGTAGCCGTCGTGCTCAGGATAGCTAGGCTAAAGAGGCAGGAGGCAGGATTTCATCCTCATCATCATCATATCAGCCACCACAGCTCCCCCATAGATTTCCAAAAGCACCGGTTGGAAGCGGCCTGCATCCAGCGTCCTCCTGCGGTCTTTATCAGGTCGCCTGTCCCTTGCGGGTGGACGTCCTACGCTGCGCTTAATTAGGACGTAAATATGTATAAATAAAAATGTATGGTTTAATAAACTGCCTCGTTAGCCTAGTGGTCCTAAGCGCGACTGCTACGCTAGTGGTTTTGAGTCCGATTCCCAGGTAGAGCAAATGATAATAGGTTTATCTAGCTCGGAGTTTGGATTTGTGCCCGGTAAACGGCACTAGGCTTGCCCCCTATTACATGGGACCTAAACATACCAACTGCGAACTGTGGGTGTACATTGGTACACCTATGCTTAACACTTTTGGGAATACAGGCGTGATGGTATGTTATGTTAAATGTTCTATTGTATTTTCATGCAATGTGCATAAGTTTTCAAAATTCCAGCTCAATCGAACATCAGGAAGTGGGTCAAACGTAACTTGTAAGATTTGATTAAGTTCCTATGGCCGCCTTCCGGCTCCATCATCAGACCAGCTCTGTGACATCATTATATTACATTGTCATGCAAATTGCACATTTACGCAAAATTCCAGCTCAATCAAACACCGGGATGTGGGTCAAACGTAACTTGTAAGATTTGATTAAGTTCCTATGGCCGCCTTCCGGCTCCATCATCAGACCAGCTCTGTGACATCATTATATTACATTGTCATGCAAATTGCACATTTACGCAAAATTCCAGCTCAATCAAACACCGGGAAGTGGGTCAAACGTAACTTGTAAGATTTGATTAAGTTCCTATGGCCGCCTTCCGGCTCCATCATCAGACCAGCTCTGTGACATCATTATATTACATTGTCATGCAAATTGCACATTTACGCAAAATTCCAGCTCAATCAAACACCGGGAAGTGGGTCAAACGTAACTTGTAAGATTTGATTAAGTTCCTATGGCCGCCTTCCGGCTCCATCATCAGACCAGCTCTGTGACATCATTATATTACATTGTCATGCAAATTGCACATTTACGCAAAATTTCAGCTCAATCGAGCATCGGGAAGTGGGTCAAATGTAACTTGTAAGATTTGAGGTACAGACACCAGGACAAGTGGAAGTTGGTGACGCTTGTAATTGAATATTCGAGCATTGCTGTTTTATCTGTGCTGAACAGAGGTCACAAATAATTATGATAATTTTGTAAATATATTAATAACGGGGAAAATGGCGAATGTTAAGTAAATATAATATGAATTAATATACAGATATTGAGTACAGAGACGGGCACATCAGGATATCCTAATCTATCAAACATATTTGATAGTTTTTCAACTTTGTTATAAACTAGAGACCCTTTGCAATTGGGTAGATGACATCACTAATCAATTGACGTATTTTTTATGAGCCGTCAAAACGCGAGTCCCCCATAGATTTTGTATGACAATACTAAACTATGACGTCACTTTTTTAACATCTCAATTCACTAACTATTTATCGACTGCCCTGTTGGTCTCATGGTCACATACGCGACTGACAAGCGTGGGGTCCCGGGTTCGATTCCCAGGTCGGGAAAAAAGTGTTATTGGGTTTTTCCATTAGGCTTTGCTCAGTAGCAACCCGGAGTTTGGAAGTTGGTGGTATGACACCCCCGTGCCTCGGAAAGCACGTAAAGCCGTTGGCCCCGGCTGTCATTCGTAGATCTTTGACAGTCGTTACGGATAGTCAGAAGACAGGAAGTCTGACAACCAGTCTTACCAAGAGGTATCGTGGTGCCCAGTAACTGGGTTGTGGAGGTCAGATAGGCAGTCGCTCCATGTAAAACACTGGTACTCAGCTGTATCCGGTTAGACTGGAAGCCGATCCCAACATAGTTGGGATAAGGCTAAGTAGATGATGAATTCACTAACTATTTATTGATTTCAAAGCAAATAAAAATCTATAGTTGTTTAAATAATCAATAAATGCTTTTATTAAAGTTGTGTCTTGGAATTATTATTTAATGGTGTCATCTACCTAATATCAGAGTCCTTGCAAATACGTAGCCATCCCAGAGACAAAGTTCAAATGTCTCGTGTGCCTGTAATTACACCGGCACCCATATTATTGTCTCAAGTACCCAATTAGGAGATTGGGTTGACTCTTAACTTGTTTTGGCTAAACAGTTGAAATTAGAAAACTCAAAAATGTTATAATTATTATTATTGAATGACGGCCCAAATTTAGTTCCTTTTTTAGCCGACAACGGCGCTAGTGTGACTTATTGTCTTAATAAAAATTAATTACGTATCATATTTTTTTTAAACTGCTTACGCTAGAGGTCTTGGGTTAGTTTCCCAGGTCGAGCAAAAAGTGTTATTGGGTTTTTCTATAAAATTCTCAGTAGCAGCTCGGAGTTACGATATGTGCCCGGTTAATGGCAATAGGGTCGCCCCCTATTACATAGGACTTTAATAAACCGGCGAACTGTAGGGGTATATTTGTACATCTCTGCCTAACCCTTTGGGGAATATAAGCGTGATGGTATGGTATGATGGTATTTATTTAAAATAATAACAGTGAATTGAGTCGAATTATGTTTTATAGTTTTTATTTGTAAGGGGGTGTAATAGGACAATGAAGACGTTTGTCACGTGTTTTTCCAATTATTGCGAGATTTTTTGATCATTACTGGGTATTTTCTTGTCATAGTAACCGGCACAAGTCGTGAGCACGAACTTTAAGCTCATCTTTGGGCATCTACGGCGGAGTTATACAGAGTGTTAGGGTAAACGTGGGACTTACTTCAAGGGAGTGTAGTGCTTATGAAAATAAACCACTTTCACTATGAAATCAAACTTAAAATTGCTTAAAATAACAGTTGTTCCTTACATGTTGTCGAGTTATGCGAACATAAGTGTATGGAGCAGTTGATTTTATATAGTACAAGTTGTTCAATTTCATGAGTAAGTCCCTCTTCTACCCTAACTCCCTGTATAACACTGATTTACCGTTTATTTTATTATTGGTCCGACTGACGGACCAATCTCGTGCAGCGTCGGAGCCCCCCGCCTCCTTCATTCCGCCAAAGAGACCGAAAAATGAGCTTTAAGTTTGTGCTCACGACTTATACCGGTATACGGAGATAATAAAGGTCAAAGATACAACTTTTTTTTTAAGAAATTGAGTTTTAAATGTCCTAATACGATTTCTATACTGTTGCATAAATGTTCAAGCAAATTGTTTTGCATTACAGTGGAATCCGTTTATAATGACATCGAAGGGTAATAACAAACACGTCACAATAAGCGGACGTCATTCAAAGCATTTTGTAAAAAATATCTAATCTCTTGTTTTTGTTAGTATTTATTTATTTTTATAGAGAGAAACAGAATATGTAGAGATACATTATAAAATCAGTAGCAACCACTGAGACTCAAAACAAAAAAAATATATGCACGCGCCGAACGTCGTCGGGTATCACGTGACTCTTCCGAACACTGCCGAAGGAGTTAGGTCATGTCGGTCGCTATAACCGGACGCAATTTATAAAAATGGGTCACAATAAGCGACATGTCACTATAAGCGAAGTCATTATATCCGACTTTTTTATAAAGAATTTTGTATGAAAACCAAACGTTGCTGTGTAATTACTTCATAATAAGCGGTTGGTCAATATAGGCGGAGTCATAATAAACGGATTCTACTGTATTTTTAAACAGTAATTTTTCACACCTACAATAAAACTTGTTTCTCAGCTAAAATGTTAGCTAAAAGTTAGTTAGTTGAATGAGCAGCATGCAAAGCTAAGACTGCCGTCACAAGGAAAAAGAACGTAATGAAACAACATGAAGTAACCGATTTCCGACCTTAAGAAATAATAATTTACAGTCGGAAATCGATTGTGGTGTAATTATGTCCTTTTTTTTATATCTTGATTTTTTATGTTTTCTGCCTCGTTAGCCTAGTGGTCCTAAGCGCGACTGCTACGCTAGATGTCTTGGGTCCGAATCCCAGCTCGACCTAAAAGTGTTATTGGGTTTTTCTGTAAAATTCTCAGTAGCAGCTCGGAGTTAGGATTTGTACCCGGTTAATGGCAATAGGCTCGCCCCCTATTACATAGGACCTAAATATACTGGCGAACTGTAGGTGTACACTGGTACACCTCTGCCTAAGCCTTCGGAGAATACAGGCGTGATGGTACGATGCAGCAAGGGATTATACGAACGGATTATTAGCGCTAGAAGCTCGGTAGGTCCTTAACGGCTGTTTTGTTACACCACGTATAAATTAGTTTCTAAGTTTTGTGTTTTTAAAAATAAAAAATGTAAAAACATTCCAGATATAAGTTGTTTTATTACATAGGTACTAGTGACTCGTTCCTGGTTCGCTCTGGTGTTGGTGGTAATGTGGCGATAATGTCAAAACATCGAGATTTCTCTGCTACATCGAATCCTACTTCCTACTAAAATTATAAATGCGAATGTTTCTGAGTATGGTTTTTTTTTTTTTTGGGGTGTGGGAAATCATCAAATAACTTCTCCCGGCCTGGGCGGGGCGGGAGGGAGTGTCAGGCTTTTCCTTCTTGTGCCCTTTGCGTTCCGGGGGCGCGGTATCTCTTACAAACAACCTGCAGGTACGAACAACCCGTAGTTGTGGGGATGGATGGATGGATGTTTGTTACTCTTTCACGCTTATACGGCTGAACGGATCTAAATGAAATTTGGCACTGAGATAGTTCGTAGTATGGGAACACATAGGATACTTTTTATCCTAGAAACATGTACGGTTCAGAATCAGAATATTTATTTGTAAAACATAGGTATTTATACAAATCTGTTAGGTTAGTTAGTAAATGGGATTTTATCGTTATTTTAAACTAGCGGGCCCGGCAGACGTTGTCCTGTCCTGAAAATCGGTACAAATACCCAAATTCAGCCTACCCTACCCCACCTTCCAACCTACTTACCTACCCCAGCAAACTTTACCTACTCTATCTACCTACCAGCCTCATGTCCACTCGACACAGCAACGTGGCTCTTCGCAGTGGAGAGGTGTCAGGGTTACATAGATTTAGGGATGAAGGAAAGGGTACCGAGTTATTTTTTTTTGGTACTGATTTTCAGGGCAGGACAACGTCTACGGGGCTCGCTTAAAAAGTGTCCTATGTCTGTCTCCTGGTTCTAAGCTACCTCCCCACCAATATTCACCCAAATCGGTTCAGCCGTTCTTGAGTTATAAATAGTGTAACTAACACGACTTTCTTCTATATATATAGATTTAACTAGCTAAATACTCCGTGGTGTCATCCGCGTTCAGTTACGTCTTTGGTTACTGCTCCGCTCCTGTTGGTCATAGCATGATTTTCTATACATACGTTTGATGTTAGTTGAATCGGATAACAAACAACAACGGAAATCCGTTCAACCGTTCTCGAGCGTAACTGCCTCGTTGGCCTAGTGGTCCTAAGCGCGACTGCTACGCTAGAGGTCTTGGGCTCGATTCCCAGGTCGAGCAAAAAGTGTTATTGGGTTTTTCTATGAAATTCTCAGTAGCAGCTCGGAGTTAGGCTCGCCCCCTATTACATGGGCCAAAAACATACCGGCGAACTGTGGGTGTACACTGGTACACCTCTGCCTATTTTTTTTTTTTCTACCGCACCCCCGCCAGGGTACACCTCTGCCTAACCCTTACAGGGAATACAGGCGTGATGATATGTGCGTTCTCGAGTTTTAGCGAGATTAACGAACAGCAATTGATTTATATATATATACATAGATATCCTTTAACAACAAACCAATGACGTAAATACATAGACTGTTCAAACCACTTTCTCCGGAAACAAAGCTATCATGGAAGACAACATGATATTGGATATCTTTGTACTGTAAAGAGGGAATGCTTGTAGCTAAAGTTAACCCTTGCATGTGGGATGCTTTTAAATACTATTTGCATCCTTGTGAGTGTTTATTGACGTTCGTTGGTAGGCAGAAAGCCTTTTAATAGAATCCTAGCGTCGCCAGACCTATGTTGTTTTTTAAATAAATACCATTGGACGGCAAGCCGACGGCTCACCTGATGTTAAGTGGTCACTGTTACCTATAGACAACTGTAATACCAGAGGCCTTGCAAATGCGTTGCCATCTCAGAGACAAAGTTGAAATGTCTCATGTGCCTGTAATTACACCGGCACCCATACCCTTCAAACCGGAACACAGCAACGCTGCTTTGCGGCAGAAATAGGTATGGTGGTAGTACTTCCCCGGACGAGCTCCTTCACTAAGAGCTTTACGTATGGTCATCGTCATTTTTCTTTTGTTGCCGTGGCGGAGGGGGCTTTCGGGGTCTTACTGACTAAAAACCACCCCAGTGTTCCATTGCCCACTCTTACGCCTGGGATCATGAAAACTTATGCGCTTTCCGCGATGGGTACATGAAACCTACCCGGACCAAAGTCAAAGTCAAAGCATTTATTTCAATTAGACCATTTACAGGCACTTTTGAATTGTCAAGAAGTTACATTTAGAAGTTGAAGCTAGTTGCTCGTTCCAAAGCGTAGGTCTCTATGGAGAAGAACGAGCAAGAAACTCCATGGACACTCTTTTCTTTCAATTTGGTTTTTACAAAATCTTGGTTACAATATTCTTGTTGCTTCTATATGTGAAAACAATGAAAATGTATATAAAACAATACAAAAAAGAAACAATATATAGTACCTACTAAAGATGTAAGCCATAGCAGTTAAAAGATGACCAATCCCAACTGACAGCGCCCGTTCACGAACATGACGACTTGACCTAATTGGTGAGGTTGTTCAGAAAGGTCGGGTGCGCAGTACTCGTAACCGGCGTGCTTGTATGACTAGAAAACAGACAGAAACCCTCTTCAGCTTGATTATATATTATTTTGATAGATAGGGAAAGACTCTAATAATAATTCAAGGTAAAATATAACCTTTTCAGTCTACCAACAAACTGTAAAATTAATACAAAGTTTTTTAATAAAAATGTTAAGTAGAATCGCGCTGTGATTTCCAATCACTTGTTTTTCCTTCGACCACGGCGGTAAGCATGGAAAGAGCCGAGATTGTTTAAAACTTATGTAATGGCGTCTTTGAAATGTTATATTAATAACTAGACGAATAATCTGAAAAATACATCTAACTATAGGAAAAGAAAAATTCCATGATTATGAAAAATGATGATATGATGATGCTTCATATCAGCCGTAGGATTTCCAAAATGACCGGTTGGAAGCGGCCAGAATCCAGCGCTTTAAAAGAAAAAACACATCATCATCTGCTTAGCCTTTTCCCAACTAAGTTGAGGTCGGCTACCAGTCTAACCGGATACAGCTGAATACTAGTGTTTTACATGGAGCGACTGCCTATCTGACCGCCACAACCCAGTTACTGGGCAACACGATACCTCTTGGTTAGGCTGGTTGTCAGACTTCCTGGCTTCTGACTATCTGTAACGACTGTCAAAGATTTACGAACAACAACCGGGACCAACGGCTTTACGTGTTTTCCGAGACACGGGGGTGTCACACCACCAACTTGCAAACGCCGGGAATAGTAAATCCTAATGGAAAAACCCAATAAAACTTTTTGCCCGACCTGAGAATCGAACCCGGGACCATCAGTCTCGTTTGCGACTACGACAAAAAAAAAGAAAAAAATACCAGCCTATTATTGTCCCACTGCACGGCACAGGCCTCTTCTCATACAGAGAAGGCACGAGCATTGACCACCACACTTGCTCAAGGCGGATTGGCGATTTCAGACTTACATTAATTACAAGTCCAGGTTTCCTCGCGATGTTTTCTTTCACCGATGTCAGTGATGTCCAAGATAGACTTAAAAAGTACATATAAATTGGAAAGAGTCTCATTGGCACTTGCCTATGCTCGGTTCCCAACCCGAAGCCTCTTCCATTAGAGTCAGGGAAATTAACCATTAGGTCAGTAATCTATACTAATATTATAAAGAGGAAAGATTTGTTTGTAACGAATAGGCTCCAAAACTACAGGACCGATTTTAACCATTCTTTTACCAATAGATAGCTACATTATTCCTGAGTAACATAGGCTATATAACATCACGCTACGACCCACGGGAGCGGAGCCTGCAGTAACAAAAGACGTAACTTAACGCGGGTGAAATAAGCTACGCGGACGAAGTCGCGGGCAGGTCGCTAGTGCTACAATAAACTATTACTTTGACCGACTCGTTAGCCTAGTGGTCCTATGCGCGACTGCTACGCCAGAGGTCTTGGGTTCGATACCCAGGTCGAGTAAAAAAAGTGCTCTTGTATTTTTCTATGAAATTCTCAGTAGCTGCTCGGAGGTAGAATTGGTGGCTCGCCCCTATAACATGGGACCTGAACATACCGGCGAACTGTGAGTGTACATTGGTACACCTCTGTCTAACCCTTTGGGGAATACAGGCGTGATGGTATGTTATGTGTTATGTTACACTATTATAAATGCGAAAGTTTGGATGGATGTTTGTTACCTTCTCAATCACGCCAGAACGTCTAAACGAATCTGGATAAAATGGTACAGAGAATATGTTGTAGTCTGGAGAAGCATACCGTTGATGGTTCGGTCATGTTGAGAGGATGAGTGAAAGGCGACTAACAAAAGGGATTTATATGGCAGATGTGAGTGGCAACGCCGGGAGGGGTCGCCCTAGAAAGACCTACCCTGACCTTATTGGTGGGGTTCTTCAGAAAAGTCGCGTGCGCAGTACTCGTAACCGGCGTGCTTGTATGAACAGACGTAGGAGCGTGGACGAGGCGAAAGAAGTATGTAAGGATCGTAGCAGGTGGCGTTCTGTGGTTTCTGCCTACCCCCATGGGAAAAAGGCGTGAGTTTATGTATGTATGTATGTAAGCATACCGTTTACTTTTTATCTCGGATAAATTAACGATTCCCGTGGAATATACATAATTATAAAGATAACAGTTTTTTTTATCGAATTAAAATAAACACAGTACGTTTTTTTTATTAGCTTTATTCGACAGTATTGTGCTGATATTTTTAGCAAGCTTACTCACCCATTTATTTTTCCTTTATTGTCCCATCTCATGACAAAGGCTTCTCCAGAACGTTTCCAGGTACGTATTATTTCTGTCTATAACTAATTAAATTTAAGAAAACATGAAAGAAGTAATGTACGGCAAACAATTTTGTATTTATATCACGCAACGCCAACGCATTTAAACTAGATAAACTTGCCCGATATAAAAGGGGATGACAGGCGTATTCGCGGCATTCAGCCATCTGCGTTGGTGATAGCGCCATCTAGTGACAAGAAAAAAAAAGCAACCTAAAATGTTGAAGATTACCGCAATTGTTTCCTTAATGCTTATTGGTAAGTTTTCGATTATTTTTTGCTATTATTATTGTTTTTAAATAATTGTGTTTTGAAGGCGACCTTAATTTTAACCGACTTCAAAAAAGAGTTCATATTTTATTGTTATCTTAATTCGGTTTTTTTTTGTTACCGTAATTCCATCATTTTCAACCGATTCGGAAAATTCTTTAAAAGGTCTACTGATTACTTTACTTTCTGATTGAGCTTATAGAAATTTGATTAAAATCGGTTTAGCATTTTCAAAATAACTGAAAAAATGGCATCCAAGTAATATAAGTTGCGTATTTTAGTTTCTTGTGACTTTTCAATGTGTGTTTAAATCTAGTTCATTTACGGAATCAAGAAAGCAGAATAAGCAATCTCGTTTACTTGGACGACATATTTTTTCAGTTATTAAAATTTATAAAAGAGCTAATGAGAAAAAGCATATTTTGCATAGCTCCGCAAATCTATATCTATCTTTCTTCTATTTATCTATCTATACTTATAATAAATCTGTAGAGAGGTCAATTCTGTACATGAAATATATACCATCACGCCTGTATTCCCCGAAGGGTTAGGCAGAGGTGTAACAATGTACACCCACAGTTCACCGGTATGTTTAGGACCCATGTAATAGGGGGCGAGCCTATTGCCATTAACCGGGCACAAATCCTAGCTCCGAGCTGCTACTGAGAATTTCATAGAAAAACCCAATAACACTTTTTGCTCGACCTGGGAATCGAACCCAAGACCTCTAACGTAGCAGTCGCGCTTAGGACCACTAGGCTAACGAGGCAGTTAAATAAATGATTATGATTATGATTATGATAAAACAAGCTAATTACCCAATTTCGTTAAAATTGAAATGGGAAAAAGAATCATCAAAATCATAATTGGCGGAATGATTGCTTTACAAATAAAACAAAAAAACGTACAGTCGAATTGAGAAACTTCTCCTTTTTTGAAGTACAATTATTCTGATGAGTTGTACTATATTTATTTTGGAACTTAAAACATAGAAGAAGGTATAGGAGTTTAATTTAAAAGAAGTTAGTAGGTATATCGTTCCGACCTGATGTTAAGTGGTCACCGCTGCTTATATACATCTGCAATACCAGAGGCCTTGCAAATGCGTTGCCATCTCGGAGACAATGTTAAAACGTCCAATGTGCCTGTAATTACACCGGCGCCCATAGCCTTCAAACCGGAACACAGCAACGCTGCTTTGCGGCAGAAATAGGTGTGGTGGTAGTACTTCCCCGGACGAGCTCCTTCACAAAGAGCTGTAGGTACTGCTACTAAATTAAACTAATATTTTGGTGATCATTTTAATTCTAGTCTTAAAGAACTAATAACACTTTAATTTGCCAGCGACATGGTCGCACGCCGATTCTAAGCGTCAAAAAAAGGAAGCTACCGCATCTGGTGATTTCTCGTCAGGTTAGTTAAGAGTCCAAAGATGTTAGATGTTATGGGGTAATACCTCATAATTAAATGTGTTGATTAGCGAAAGGGATGTTAAAATACATGTCACATTGCCGTTAATTACGCTAAATTTCTCATCAAACTACATAACATTGGGCGAACATTATTGCTTGGTAATTTATTTTATTTTATTTGTGTTAAACACGCAAAAGTTTGTGCTTAAATACTTCCATGTACCTCGCATGAGAGTACTTGCTGCCCGGGTTGCGAAATTTGTTTAAAAGAGTCACCGCGGCCCTGGAACGCAAAGGGCATTAGGAGGAACATGAATGGGTTTTAGTCAGTAAGAGTCTGACACTCCCTTCCGCTCCGCTCCGGGCGGAAGAAGTCATTTGATTATCGTAAAAAAATGGAGTATTTAAAGTGCTGTTAATATAAACTTGATGAACTTTTAATACCTCCTTAACAATAAGTTCCCAAGAATGGTCAAGAATAAGTAGGAAAGTATGGGAAAACATGAAATTTCGGCTTTGTTATATGTCTTTTTATATTCATTATACATGGTGGTAGTGTAGTCGCCATGAATCGTGAGCACAAATGTCAAGTTAATTTTTGGGTTTTGGGTTTGGGTTTTTGGGTTCCTTTCCGGGTTTTTTCGGCCGCCGACGCTGCACGCGATTGATCCGTCAGATGGACCTATTCGTGCAGCATCCGCGCCCCAAAAAACCTCGAAAGGAACCCAAAAAATAACTTGACATTTGTGCCCACGACTCGTGGCTACTACTATAGATGGTAGAGGTATTGTCGCGCAATCTGCCCAAAGTGACAGGTTGAGCGTTAATGTAGGTAGGTTTATATATTTATCTGTGTAGATATATTTTTTTACATGTCAAGCATGCCAAAAGTTGTGAAAATACTGATATAAGGGCTGATTTTTCAACAGTCAGATAACTTTTATCTAAAGAATAAATATGACAGTTTGACTTAACGTCTTTACAAAAGCTGTCAAACCGCCATATTTATTTCTCCGTTTAGAGGTATCTGACTTTTGAAAAATCGGCCCTTAGTCAAATAACATAAGCAGAGGACAATCTTAAACTTGTGTGTCCACTTAAATGGAGATGGGCCGGACATGTAACGAGAATTGAGTAGATGACACCATTAAAAAATAATTCCAAGACATAACTTCTTTAAAAGAGCACTTTGTTTTGCCCCGTTGAAACTAGATAATTTTTTAAATAACTATAAAATTAGATTTTTAATTGCTTTGAAATCAATAAATATAGTTAGTGAATTGAGATGCCAAAAAAGTGACGTCATAGATTAGTATTGTCGTACAAAATCTATGGGGGAATCGCGTTTTGACAGCTCATAAAAAGTATGTCAACTGATTAGTGGTGTCATCCACCCAATTACCGTCAATCGATATAATGAGAGGATCCTGCACTGGTACTCACGAGACGCGACCATGGTACGCGGGCAACCGCACTGCTGGTGGGCCGAAGACATCGCTCAATTGGTTGGACTGGATTGAATCGGCCTAGCCAATAATAGGGATAATGGGAAGAGGTTGGAGGAGACCTACGCCTAAACGCGGTGGTCTCCTTCTGCGAAAGGGTCATCTCGCATAAAGAGGGCGTGGAAAGGGAGAGAGAGATCACAACCTCTTTACCAGCCCGCAGCAGACGCACCGGGCGTCGGCGAAGGGCGGACAACGCTCTCTTCCGGCCCCCATGAATGGATCCAGGGATGGCGGACTTGGAGACTTCCGTCACTCCCTATTCAACTGGACCCGAGGCGGCGGCGCGTAGTGTTCCACGCGCGCCCCTCTTAACCCGGAAGGCGTTACTTACGCTCCTGGGACCCCCAGCGTAAATGTGGGAATGGAACACCGGGGTGATTTTTAGTCAATAACAGTCTGACAGACCCCTCCGCTCCTCCAGGGCTGTGGACATCCATCAGGATTTTCCACCCCGGCAACAAAACAAAATAATAAAAAAGGCGTATGCCTAAAAATGGTATTTCTATGTGTAGCCTATTAATGCTATTAAGTACATTAGATGCTAAATAAATGTTAGATTTAGTAGTTTTTAATGCGGGGTGTAATAAGGCACATTACATAGCTGTTAACGAAGCCTACTGCCCATCAAACTAAGTAACTTTCTTTGGTATTCCTGCAGGTAGCACATTGTGGGCAGCCAGTCTCTCGTGTGACTCCTGCGGCAGTGAGTGTGCGTCTGCGTGTGGCACTCGACACTTCAGATCCTGCTGCTTCAACTACTTGAGGAAGAAGAGGGGACCTGACACCCTTAAGGTTAGTTGTGTCTGTTTTTTTTACGTCGTTGGGTGGCAAACAAGTCGACGGCCCATCGAAAGGACATCTGCAGTACCAGAGGCCTTGCAAATGCGTTGTCACCCCAGACACAAAGTTGAAATGTCTTAAGTGCCTGTAATAACATCGGCACCAATACCCTTCAAACCGGAACACAGCAACGCTGCTTTGCGAATGCTACACTAGAGGTCTTGGGTCTTGGGTTCGACTTCCAGGTCGGAAGTAGGATTTGTGCCCGGGTAATGGCAAAGGCTCGCCCTATAATACTTGATGAGGGCCATTAGTACACCTCTGCCTAATCCTGGGAATAAAGGCGTGCTGTATGTATTGAGTAAAAAATCCAGCTTTTAAATCTGAATTTTTAAAATGACAACAGTATTGTATTTCATTATTTTGATACCTACTTACTACAGCATGAAATTAAGTCAACTTCTATTAAATTAAATCCAAAAATACGGACAAGGCAGACCGAATAATTTGGCCGGAGACGTCCGAAAAGCCTTTTCATGACCGGCTTTATCCGGACAACTGGCAACCCTAACTGTAAGCGCACCTAAGATACAGGAGAAATCCCTAATGTGGTGCAAAGTTTCAGAAAAAAAATAAAATATCAACTTGTTTACATTTTCCAGTTTCTGACACCGAACCAGGATGTCAAAGAAAATCATCAACGAACAAAATTACCTACGTTTTTTGTCGAAAACATCCCGATGCCGGAACAGTGGATCTCCAACATGCTGTCCAACGAAAACCACCTTGACCCTTTAGAAGATATGGTTGAGAATCGCATTTACGACGCTTAAACTTATTTTGTTAACTGCAATACCGTTTGGAAATACTTTTAATACATTTTAATTTGATTTGACTGTTAATGATGGATTTAATATGTATTTTTATAATCACTAAAAAATATAGTGTCAAAGCCAAACTCAAAATATCTGACTTTGACCTTGACTTTGACATTTGATTTTTTAATTATTTACATTTTAACAAATTAATTCGTCTGTTAAATTTTGATTTAATATGTATTATTAAGATCTTGAGACTCATTTAAAATTAAAATATCAAAGTCAAAGTCAGAACGTTTGACTTTGACTTTAACATTTTATTTTATTAATTATTTTTATATTTTTATAAAATGATTTGACTGTTGAACATTGATGTAATATGTCATGTATTATTTTATAATCTCTACACACATTTAAAAATAAATTTCAAAATATTTGCAGCAAATATTTCAACTTTCTGACCTTTTAGCGATACTCGAAACTTCTTACATTTATAAATTCGAACGTCTATGTTCTTTGTTTTAAATCCCTTGCTTTTTAAAAAATCCTTACTTATAAGTTTAAAAAAATGTATAATTGTATTTCCAGGCCCCTGTCAATTTGAAATGTAAAAAAAAAGTATTATAAAAATTATTGTAAGCAATTTTTATTTAATTACTCTATGGTAGTACTAAGAACTATTTGTTTAGTCATAGTTTTTATGTCTATAATGGCTGGATAAATAGACATAAAATCCAACAATTATTAAAATATGGATAAAAATATTAAATATCATATCCAGACGTTGCTGTTTCATTTAATTATTCAAACCCATCGGGGAATACAGGCGTGATGGTATCATGGAAAGGATTAGCAATAACCTCAGGTCACAACCGCCTTAATGCCGATAGTCGTGATGGCCAATGGCGTAATAGCCAAAAGCCTCGACCAACACTTCAGGAGGCTCTCGTTGAGCGGTTGCATCATGAGCTTGATTCAGAAAGCGGTACTCCTAGACACGGCGCGTATTGTTAAGAGATTCCTTTCTCAGAGAATAGATACCGTTGGGCTAAAAAGAAATATATTTTTAAATGTTTTTATATTAATATTTAAAAATGTAACTTTTATGTATATTAAAATAAATAAATGGAATACTAATCTTCCTTAATAAGAGTGCTATATAAATAAAACGCAAAAAAAAGTCAAACAATACCATTAATTTCTGAGATATGTGCGCTCAAATAAATAAATTATCAAACTTACTATTATTATATTATACTAGCTTTTTTCCGCGATTTCGTCCGCGTAAATGTAGTTTAATATTTAAATTCTATCATGATTCGTAAGACACGTGGCGCCATCTATTATCATAAAAACGTTTTTGTTGTTTTCCTCGGACACAATACATTTTTTCGGAATGAAAGGTACCCTTTGTCCGTTTCTGTACACCTGACAAAGTATATGCTAAATTTCAGGATGATCGGTTCAGTGGTTTGGGCCTGAAAAGGTAACAAACAAACATACTTTCGCATTTATGATATTAGTTAGGATTAGGTTATACGAAAGTTAAAATGAATGGATGTTTGATACTCAACCACGCCGGAACGGCTGAACTGATCGGAATAAAATTTGGCACAGAGAAAAACATACAACTTACCTCAATAATAATAAGATTACAAACTACGAGTATGTACAGTTAATATAAAATACAAAAAAGGAAGCTTTCAGGGCATCAAAAAACTCATCCGCATAGCTGTCAATGGGACAAGTGCCCAAAAGGCTGGCAGCATTGCCACGTTGTATGGCAATGCTGATTCTTTGGCCCAAGAAAGGCCAGCCCTTTGGTCAAGTGAAGAGTCGACCTGTCGCTTGGCTATGTCACGAAAAACTAGATGAGCGCTCGGACCCCATGGCCCTAGTGTTTCGACCCCAAACGGCTAATACTAATAGCTTCCAAGAAGGTTATTATATTTGCGCCGTTTGAGGTTTTCAGAGATAGATTGTAGTCTGAAATAGCACATAGGCACTTTTTATCCCAAAAAAATGTACGGTTTCCCCGGAATAATATATTAACTTTGACGCGGACTGCCCCGTTGGTCTCGTGGTCGCAAGCGCAACTGATGAGCGTGGGGTCTCGGGTTCAATTCCCAGGTCGGGCAAAAAGTGTTATTCGGTTTTTCCATTAGGATTTGCTCAGTAGCAGCCCGGAGTTTGGAAGTTGGTGGTGTGACACCCCCGTGACTCGGAAAGCACGTAAAGCCGTTGGTCCCGACTGTCTTTCGTAGATCTTTTGACAGTCGTTACGGATAGTCAGAAGCTGGGAAGTCTGACAATCAGTCTTACAAAGAGGTATCGTGTTGCCCAGTAACTGGGTTGTGGAGGTCATATAGGCAGTCGCTCCATGTAAAACACTGGTACTCAGCTGCATCCGGTTAGACTGTAAGCCGACCCCAACATAGTTTGGAAAACGCTAAGCAGATAATGATGACGCGGACGAACGCGGCCTTACCTAGTATTGTTACTTACCTACCAGAATATACATAAACTACTCAAAGTCAAAACATTTATTTCAATTAGACCATTTACAGGCACTTTTGAATTGTCAAGAAGTTACATTTAAAAGTTGAAGCTAGTTGATCGTTCCAAAACGTAGAGGGCCGTATAGAGAAGAACGAGCAAGAAATCCATGGATACAATTTTCAATTTGGATAACAAAATATCGGTTACAATATTCTTGTTACTTCTATAGGTATATATGTGACAACAATGAAGGTGAATATAAAACAAAAAATAAAGATGTAAGCCATGGCAGTTTTTTTTTTTTTTTTTGGGGGTCGGAAATCATCAAATAACTTCTCCCGCCCTGGGCGGGCCGGGAGGGAGTGTCAGACTTTTACTGACTAAAACCCATGTTCCTTCTTGTGCCCTTTGCGTTCCGGGGGCGCGGTATCTCTTACGAACAATCCGCAGCGACCCATGGCAGTATATTACTAATCCCAACTGACAGCGCCCGTTCACCAACATGACGCGAGGATCAGCACTATTTACCTCAACCATTTGAAGGGAACGTGATGATCTAATACACGCGCTACCATCAGCGAGACATTTAAGTGTGCATGACAAGCAAACGTTGAATATTCATTGGTATTTTGTCACCAATAGATAGCTACATTATTTCTGAGTAACATAGGCTATATAACATCACGCTATGACCCACAGGAGCGAAGCAGTAACGAAAGACGTAACTTAACGCGGGTGAAATAAGCTACGCAGACGAAATCGCGACCAGAAGGACCAACGCTACTAATAAAGTAAAAGTAAAGTTTGGTCCCGCTGGTCTCGTGGTCGAGGAGAGCGTCACAGCGGTGCGGGGTGCGCGGAGTAGCAGGGCAGTGCGGTAGGCGCGCGGCGCCCGCGCCCCTTCCCCTTCCATCGACGACACCGGGCGAAGCGTGTCAATTCTTATCGTACGACTTGAGAGCGCCTTACATGAGCTCAAATATTATTTTACATTATGTTTTAACATTAAACTAATATAAATAAACGTGGAGTTTAACTTGAAGAGAGCCCAACAAACATTAAGGCCCCTATCACACTGGCGTTTTTTCGAGGCAAAGCAAGCACGCGACGGGCGCGCTACGTTATCGCCGCCTGAGTGTGGCGGAGCGGGCTGCCGAATGCGATTGTACAAAATGGTTTCGGCGGCGCTATTCGTGGCGAAACCGCTGCGCTTTTGCCTCGCTTTGAATTCGCTCGAAAATCGCTAGTATGATAACGCCCTAACATTCGCTGCCAGTAGCAACGCGTTCTACACCTACCGCAGCTGATAACTTTGAAACCGCTGAACCGATTTCCATCAAACATAGCTAAGAACACTCCCGACTAATATAACTTAAAAAAAAAACCAAATCAAAATCGTTTCATGCGTTCGGGAGCTACGATGCCACAGACAGACCACACACATACACAAACACGCAGACACGTCAAACTAGTAACACCCCGTCGTTTTTGCGTCGGGGGTTAAAAATTACAATTATTTGCAAAAACAAAAGAATTGTCGGTCTGTCTATTCGTTCCGGTTAATCTCCCAAACGGCTGGATTGATTTCGACAGGAGTAATTTAGGGTACTTTTATTTTACATTCACACATTGACATTCAAGCTAACGAAATCGGGGGCTTAAGCTAGTCAATAAATAAATTACTAGTAATGAATGGTTACATTTATTTGTCAAAAAGAACACTCATTTTTATAATAATAAGTTAAATTTCGTGATTATTGGTGATTATATTTGTACCGGCGAAATGTGGGTGTACATTGTTACACCTCTGCCTAACCCTTCGGGAAATACAGGCGTGATGGTTATATATATGTTTTATATAATTATAAAAAAAAACAAGCTTTGCACTCTGACTAATCTAAGTTATTTTCGAGTATATCTTCTAAGTAGTACGGGTGTTTTTCGCTTGACAACTCGTTGGGGGTCCACTGTGTGAGCAGTGGTACATTTTCCACCACGAACACGGGGACTTCCGATTTCGGCTGACTGTCCTTCACATCCTTTGAAATGGAGTGGATCTAGAAAAAAAATTTAATTGTTATTTTTCAAAATGTCTTCTCTATGTTGTCTCCTGCTTAACCGGACTTTCCTCATCATCTGCTTAGCCTTTCCCCAAATACGTTGAGGTCGGCTTCCAGTCTAACCGGATGCAGCTGAATCGGAGTAGGGAGCACAAATGTCAAGTAAATTCTTGGGTTTCTGGGTTCCTACCTGGGTTTTTTGGGCCGCCGACGCTGCACGCGATTGGCCCGTCAGTTGAACCGATCCTTACGCGCCCCGAAAAACCCCGGAAGAAACCCAAAAACGCAAAAAAAACACTTGACAGTTGCGCTCACGACTCGTGGCGACTACTATACCAGTGTTGTACATGGAGCGACTGCCTATCTGACCTCCACAACCCAGTTACTGGGCAACACGATACTTCTTGGCAAGACTGGTTGTCAGATTTCCCGGCTTCTGACTACCCGTAACGACTGTCAAAGATCTACGAATGACTGCCAAGAGTAACTGCTTAACCGGACTTCCCTGTGGTGTCTTCTAAATGGATGCCTCACGCCAGAGCATACAACTTATAAACCTCCTATGGAGTACGGTCCTCCAACCACCTATCATATATACATGAGTTGCTGTTGTAGAGACAAAGTTGAAATGTCTCATGTGTCTGTAACCCATACCCTGGAAGGCGGCACACTTGCTTGCTGGTGGGGAGATGGTATCAAAGTCAACATTTATTTTAATTACAGGCACTTTTGAATTGTCAGGTTACAGTTTAAAATTGAAGCTAGTTGCTTGTTCCAAAGCTTAGGTCTCTATGGAGAAGAACGAGCAAGAAACTCCACGGTCGCTGTTTTCCTTCAATTTGGTTTTAACAAAATCTTGGATACCATATTCTTGTTGCTTCTAAATGTGACAACAATAAAAAATAATAATTACAATAAAGATGTAAGCCATGGCAGATTGCAGTTAGTCAGCAAGTTGAAGCTAGTTGCTCGTTCCAAAACGTAGGTCCCTAGATAGAAAAACTACCAAGAAACTAGTATTGGAATGCTACCTTAAAGCCTTCCGGCCCCCTCTTCCTCCGCAGATAGTTGAAGCAGCAGGGTCTGAAGCGCCTCGTGCCGCATGCGCGTACGCACTCACTGCCGCACGAGTCACACGCAGACCACACCGAGCTCACTGTAAGAAACACATTACACAAGCCGTTGTAACAGACTTCAAAAAATAACGTAACTGCTTCGTAAGCCTAGTGGTACTAAGCGCGAATGCTACGCTAGAGGTCTTGGGTTCGATTCCCAGGTAGAGCAAATGATAATGGGTTTGTCTAGCTCGGAGTTTGGATTCGTGCCCGCTTAATGGCAATAGCCTCGCCTCCTATTACATGGGACCTAAACATACTAGCGAACTGTGGGTGTACATTGCTACACCTCTGCCTAACCTTTCGGGGAATGCAGACGTGTGTTTAAAAAAAGAAGGAGCGTTAATCGTTAAGCGTGAAAAAGTAACTAACATCCACCCATCCATTGGTCCTTACAAAATTTCGCCTCACCCGCGTCCAGTTACGTCTTTGGTTACTGCTTCGCTCCCGTTGGTCGTAGCGTGATATTCTATACGTACAAACCTTCTTCTTGAATCACTCTATCTTTTGATGAAAACGGCATTAAAATCCGTTGCGTAGTTTGAAAGATCTAAGCGTACAAACGGCGGGAAGCGACTTTGTTTTATACGAGTACTATGGAAAGAAGACTTGTTTAAGAAGTTGACAGACTCGTCCCACAATTAGTTTGTTATATTTCTCCACCTATGTATTTTTATCTCTCTCTACTTTGTATATTTGGTTTGTATGCACGTATTTATTATTACATTTTATTCTTGGGTATCGTGTTGCCTAGTAACTGGGTTGTAGAGGTCAGATAGGCAGTCGCTCCATGTAAAACACTGGAAGCTGCGTCCGGTTAGACTGGAAGCCGACCCCAACATAGTTGGGAAAAGGCTAAGTAGATGATGATTTTATTTTTGGAAATTTTCTGTTCCACTTCCTTGCGCCTACTATGTTTTGACTCTGCGTCGCCCTAAGGTAGACTGGTAGAAAATGCCCAAGTCCGCTTTTGTACAGTGTATTTTTACATGATGTGCATAACGTTTTATCATGTAGAAAAGGTTTTAATAAAAAAAAAAAAATAATAAAAAAAAAAAAAAAAAATATACCTTCACGCCTGTATTCCACGAAGGGTTAGGCAGAGGTGTAACAATGTTCACCCACAGTTCGCCGGTATATTTAGGTCCCATGTAATAGGGGGCGAGCCTATTGCCATTAACCGGGAACAAATCCTAACTCCGAGCTGCTACTGAGATTTTCATAGAAAAACCCAACAACACTTTTTGCTCGACCTGGGAATCGAACCCAAGACCTCTAGCGTAGCAGTCGCGCTTAGGACCACTAGGCTACCGAGGCAGTTTTAAATAATAAATACATAAAAAAAACTTACCGATGAACATAAGTGAAAGAATTGCTGTAATTTTCAGCATTATGCTATTAAGTACTTAGAGGTTATATATTACTTTTTACGGAATAGTTTCACCTACTAAAAATGGAGTTGGAATGCCGCGATACAGCTGACATCTCCGTTATATATGAGTTAAAGTTTACTTAGGTAAACGTGTAGGCGTCAGACAATGGCTTCTAAGTCTAGATTACGTTTGCAACAAACCAGAATATGTCCACCACCTCCTTAAGGATTGTATTCGCATTAATTTTTAAAGTTAACATTTATGTAAAAAGTTAAAATTAAATGCATTAAGATTTAGGTAAGTTTCAATGTATTCTGGGTTACCCTGCAAGTAATAAAGCTAAGCTAATTTATGTTTAATAGTCTTAAGTAACTTGCTTAAAGATAAGATGGGGCTGACATAACCTGTTAATGGTTGCAAGTCCCTAATAAATAAAGAGAATAAAAATAAAAAAAAGCCTAGATTACTTGTTAGTACTGTAGTTTTTGCATTTTTTATCCATTCTTTTATTACATTCATACTTGCACATCTTAAATAGTAGTAGAGCTCTTTGTGAAGCAGCTCGTCCGGGGAAGTACTACCACCATACCTATTTCAACCGCAAAGCAGCGTTGCTGTGTTCCGGTTTGAAGGGTATGGGCGCCGGTGTACACGTGCACGTGACACATTTCAACTTTGTCTCTGGGATAGCAACACATTTGCAAGGCTTCTGGTATAGCAGATGTCTGTAGGCCGCGGTGATCACTTAATATCAGGTGGGCTGTCGGCTTGTTGTCATCCAATGATGTTTAAAAACAAATCTTACTAATCCTGCTACAATATTATAATGAGAAAGTTTGTGAGGATGGATGTTTGTTAGTCTTTCACGCTTGAACGGCTGAACAGATCTAGTTGACATTGGCACAGAGATATAGTGGAATAAAATAATAATAATGAGATATACTGGAAGAGCACATAGGCTACTTTTTATTCCGGAAAAATGTACAGTTACCGTAGGATAATATAAAAAATTTTGCGAAGTTATTTAACCACTTATTCCTCACGATATACGGAATAACAGTTTTATTTATAATATCGATGTCAAAAGGACCCAACATGACATATCATCACGCCTGTATTCCCCGAAAGGTTAGGCAGAGGTGTACCAATGTGTGTACCTACAGTTCGCCGGTATGTTTATGTCCCATATAATAAGGGGCGAGCCTATTGCCATTAACCAGGCACAAATCCCAACTTCGAGCTGCTACTGAGAATTTCATAGAAAAACCCAATAACACTTTTTGCTTGACCTGGGAATTGAACCCAAGACCTCTAGTCGCGCTTAGGCCTAGTGGACGGCCAACAAGGCAGTTATATGTGTATTTAATAGATTGTCATCGAAACGCTAGTTTAAGAAGAAATGTACGCAGTAATGTCGTAATAGGGAAAATTTTAGGTAACGCCCGGACAGAAGAAAAAAATCACTAACGTAGCTAACAAAAGAGCTGATAACTTCGAAACCGCTGAACCGATTTCCATCAAACAAAGCCAAAACACTCCCGACTAATTAACCTTTCAAACACATAAAACAAAATCAAAATCGGTTCATGCGTTCGGGAGCTACGATGCCACAGACAGACACACACAAACAGACACGTCAAACTTATAACACCCTGTTGTTTTTGCGTCGGGGGTTAAAAACAAAACAAATAATTCATGCTAAAAGCTTTTACTAGGGCCGCCTCCACATATTCTTAAGTAAATAGAAACCCAATCATATAAAACGAGCAAGTGAACCATAGCCCATCTACATTCCGAATTCATCTTCAGAACTAGAAGTATCTCGTACTAGAAAACAATATTCAATAATCTAGCAAAATGTTGAAAATATCTGTTGTTCTTTCCCTAATGTTTGTTGGTAAGTTATGAATGTGAATTCAACTGCTCCGTTAGTCTCGTGGGTTTGATGCCCAGGTTGGGCAAAAAATGTTATTGAAACACCGCGTCTCTGGAACGCAAAGGGCACAAGAAGGAATATAGATGGGTTTTAGTCAGTAAAAGTCTGACGCTTCCTCCCGCCCCGCCCAGGGCGGGGAAAGTCATTTGATGATTGACCATCCAAAACAGCATTCATAACATTAGCAGGATAGCAGGCTAGGAAAGTAGGATACTTATGGAGAGTATTAATGTATACCCACAGTGCGCCGGTATGTTAAGGTCCCATGTAATGGGGGCGAGCCTATTGCCATTAACCGGGTACAAATCCTAACTCCGAGCTGCTACTGAGAATTTCATAGACAAACCCATTATCATTTACTCTATCTGGGAATCGGCTCCAAGACCTCTAGAGTAGCAGTCGCGCTTAGGACCACTAGGCTAACGAGGCAGTTTCGTTCCTTTTTGAAGTCTGTTACAAAGGCTTGTGTAATGTGTTTCTTACAGTGAGCTCGGTGTGGTCTGCGTGCGACTCGTGCGGCAGTGAGTGCGTACGCGCATGCGGCACGAGGCGCTTCAGACCCTGCTGCTTCAACTACCTGCGGAGGAAGAGGGGGCCGGAAGCCTTTAAGGTAGCATTTCAATACCAGGGTGCCCACCATCTCTCAAAACAGCACCATTTCAACATTACTTTGTAATTTCAGAAGTTGAATTTTTAACTCTCAGCACTGAGACGAGCGTTGAAAATCTAACAATGCAGAAGGCAAAGTAATATTAAAATAACTAGCTTTTGCCCCGAATTCGTTTGCGTCAGAGAAATTCGAAACACACGTGGCGCCATCTATTATCATATGAACGATACTATTGTCTCAGGAACAGCAGTTTCAAACTCAAAAACACAAAATTTAAAATTCTAAGTCACCCCCGACTGAAGAATGAACAGCCCTCTCGTAGCTAACAAAAGAGCTGATGATAACTTCGAAACCGCTGAACCGATTTCCATCAAACAGAGCTAAGAGCACTTCCGACTAATTAGCCTTTCAAACAAAAAACTAGATGGGGTTAAAAGAGGGGTGTTATAAGTTTGACGTGTCTGTCTGTGGCACCGTAGCTCCCAAACGCATGAACCGATTTTGATCTAGTTTATTTTGTTTGAAAGGTGTAATAGTCGGGAGTGTTCTTAGCTATGTTTGATGGAAATGTGTGATATGTTTTATCAAAATCGGTTCAGCGGTTTCAAAGTTATCAGCTCTTTTGCTAGCTGCGGTACGGATTTTGATTCTTCTGTTGGGGGTTACTTTAAATTTTTAATGTTTGCTATTTATTTGTTTCTAGATCCACTCCATCTCTAAGGATGTGAAGGACAGCCAGCCGAAGTCGGAAATCCCCGTGTTCGTGGTGGAGAATGTACCAATGCTCACACAGTGGACCCCCAACGAGTTGTCAAGCGAAAACCACCCGTACTCATTAGAAGATTTATTTGAAAATAACATGGACTGAAACTTGGTCAAAGTGTAAAATTGATGTAAAATAAATGAGTTACCTTTTTTATCAATAAATGTAAAGGTATGAAAATATTTAATAATGTTTTCCTTTATAACAGACCATCACGCCTGTATTCCCCGAAGGGTTAGGCAGAGGTGTAACAATGCACAACCACAATACGCCGGTATGTTTAGGTCCCATGTAATAGGGGGCGAGCCTATTGCCATTAACCGGGCACAAATCCTAACTCCGAGCTGCTACTGAGAATTGCATAGAAAAACCCAATAACACGTTTTGCTCAACCTGGGAATCGAACCCAAGACCTCTAGCGTAGCAGTCGCGCTCAGGACCACTAGGCTACCGAGGCAGTTGTATGTAAAAGAGTGTGTGTGTGCGTGTCTGTGGCATCGTAGCTCCGAACGCATAAACAGATTTTGATTTTATTTTTTCGTTTGAAAAGTGATTTAGTCGGTAGTGTTCTTAGCTATGTTTAATGGAAATCGGTTCAGCAGTTTCAAGGTTATCAGCTCTTTTGTTAGCTACGGGAGGGCTTTTAATTCTTCAGTCGGGGGTTACTAAGAATTTTAAATTTTGTGTTTTTGAGTTTGAAACTGCTGTTCCTGAGACAATAGTAGCTAGTACTTCTAGCGTAGCAGTCGCGTATACTACCACTAGGCTAACGAGGCAGTTGATTAATCATCCTACTAATAATAAAATAATCCTACCTACTAATTCTTTATTATAAATGTGAAAGTTTGAAAAGATGGATGTTTGATACTCTTCAAATAACACGTAAGATACTCCTTATCCCGGAAAATGTACGGTTCACGTGGGATAAAATATCAACTTTCACGCGGACGAAGTAGCGAGCATAAGCTAAGCTATACAAATAAATAAAATTGAAGGGTCTGTTTTTAATTTCAAATTACAAGCTTTTCACTAAATGCATATGAATGAGTGAAAGGCGACTAACGAAAGGGATTTATATGGCAGATGTGAGTGGCAACGCCGGGAGAGGACGCCCTAGAAGGACCTACCCTGACGTTATTGGTGGGGTTCTTCAGAAAGGTCGTGTGCGCAGTACTCGTAACCGGCGTGCTTGTATGGACAGATGTATGGACGTGGACGAGGCGAAGGAAGTATGTAAAGATCGTAGCAGGTGGCGTTCTGTGGTTTCTGCCTACCTCCATGGGAAAAAGGCGTGAGTTTATGTATGTGTATGTATGCATATGAAAGTATACAGGGTTATTTGTAAAACAATGACAACCTTGCAGGACAGTATTACTATCATCATAAACAACAACTTTTGTTCTATAATTTTTTACAGAATCAAGCAACGCAAGCGCATCGAAGCGAATGACCGACTGAAGGATTTCCGTAAAATTGTAAATAGGTCAAGTACAAACACCCCCGCCGCCCTAACCCCGCTCCCCTCGCTATTTTACTATCGCTTTCGTTTGCTTCGCATAGACTTCGTAACATTTAGAGCGTTCAATTTAAATGTTTTTATTTTTGTATGAAAATCTGATGAACTAAAATATGAAAAATTTTTAAATGTCATAGAAGAAAAGTTGTTGATTATGATGTTAGTAACATAGTCCTGAGAGGTTGTCATTGTTTTATAAATAACCCTGTATACAGTACTAAAACCTTTTAAAGTTTTGTTAATCCGAAGGTAAAGGTGACATGCCTTCTGTAAAAAATCCATAAAACTATATGGAAAGAATATCAAAAACATAAATACGAAATGAAAAAATAGATAAACCATTTTAAAATTCAAAACGTAAGTCACTAAAACTGGACAAAAGTGTACAGTAACCGAACGACATGCGAGTGTCCAATGGACGACGAGCATCGACTGCTGGACAGGGACGGACCAATCGCATGCGGCGTCGACCCCCGCTGCGTCTTTCATTCCGCCAAAGAGACCTAAAAATGAAGTTCTGCGCAGATGAATATCGTGTTCACGACTCGTTGCGAATACTGTACCAAACTTTATCATTTGCTTTGTTCGCTATATTATTTTAATAGTAGTAGAGCTCTTTGTGAAGGAGCTCGTCCGGGGAAATACTATCACTATACCTATTTCTGCCGCAAAGCAGCATTGCTGTGTTCCGGTTTGAAGGGTATGGGTGCCAGTGTAATTACAGGCACATAACACAACTTTGTCTCTGGGATGGCAACGCATTTGCAAAGCCTCTGGTATTGCAGATGTCTTTAGGCAGCGGTGCCCACTTAACATTAAGTGGGCCGTCGGCTTGTTTGACATCCAATGGCATAAAATAATAATTCAGTCAATCGTTGGGCCAACCGTGCCGACAAAATCCCCAAGTCAATGCCCCTGAGTCATTGCAAAAGGACCCGGAAAGTCTGACAACCAGTATAACGAAGTGTCGTGTTGTCCAGTAACTGCGTTGTGGAGGTCAGATAGGCAATTGTCAACCTGAGTAGCATCCGGCTATGCTGAAAGCCGACCCCGACATAGTTGGGACAAGGCTAGGCAGATGATGTAGGTAATAAATCAAAACAACAAAATTAATTTTCCTCATCGGATATTTAAATATCCTCCACTAATTTATTAGCATCAAACACTAACAAGTACTAATTATAAATACTATTACTAAGTCACCTCCTAGACGATTTCTTAAAGATAAAAACAAAATTATTATGTTGTTATAATCTGTGACACATTTTTGGTGCAACGTGTTTGAGTGTGAACATTTTGTTAGGTTGGTACATAGTTCCTAAAGTTAGAAAATATTTTAAATCTTAAAAAATTGAAAAAAGAACAGACGGTGTATTCTGTCAAAAATCTCACTCTGTGCTACGTGAAGTGAGGTTGAGGTAAGCTGTCAATCCCTAGAATGACATTGATGACAGCTTATGTCAAGTTCACTTCACTTAAATTCACTGAGAGAGATTTTTACAGAATATAGCGGCAGATCAATGCGATTGTACCAAATAATGAATTATTAATACGAAAGCATTGTAAAATTTTAATATCGTTTATAAAAATATTCAAAATCTACACGCAATCTCATCTCAGCGACAATCAATGTCAAAATTTTGATAAAAATGTAAGTCAATATTTTTGCCAGATTGAGGTTCGAATGCGATCGTAGTTATATAAAAAAATCGAGAATTAACGTCAAAGTGATGTTGACTTTTGTCAGAGAATGCTTATAATCTGTCTTCTCCACAATTTTTTATGATCTAAAATGGGCGTAGTTATGCAAAATGGATCCAACCCAACAAAACGTCAAAATAGAATTAAATATGTATTCTCTTTAGCACTTCTTTACTTCTTCGTTCTATATATCTTTATATCGTAGAAATAACGCATGTGGGTTGGTACCTGGTGTTGGTACAAACGTCCTATCTTTGTTTCTCTCTGGGTCATTTTTACTGAACGAACCTCTACGATAACTTTACTTCATTTTGAAGTTATTGTGGGTTGGACCCTTTTTGCGTTTCTACGTCAAAATATTCTCTGAGATAATTTTTTATAATTATTCCTTGACTACGGCGAAATAAATTGTTAAAGGTTAATTGTTACTAACCTTTGCACCAAAAAACTAAACTTCTACAGATTTGCATTAAAACCATTTAAATATTAATCAACATACAAGAATTACAATATGTAAAAAACAAACAAAAACATTACATTTTTTAAATCTCGCAACACTATTTCACCCGTAGTCGAGCACAGATTGTTAATAACGATTATTTTTAAATTCTAATCGATTTGAAACGCTACGGTATCAATATTTCGGTATTTTGGTTTTAATAATTTTCCTTTTGTTTTCGTCTTGCTATTTCGGCGCTCGCTTCTTGGATGGCTTCCCACAGCTTGGCTTCAGACAGAATCTGTCGGGACAGTTCTTCAATTGCAGATTCGGAATCCAGGATCGAGCCGAGGGTTTCGTCGTCCACGTACTGAAATTAAGAAATTTATGAGATAAATAAAAAAAAAATATCGTACATATGAAATAGAAAGTCACATGGGACTGCCCCGTTGGTCTCGTGGTCGCCAGCGCGACTGATGAGCACGGGGTCTTGGATTCGATTCCCGGGTCGGGCAAAAAGTGTTATTGGGTATTTCCATTACGAATTTCTCAGTAGCAGCCCGGAGTTTGGAAGTGGGTGGTGTGATACCACCGTGCCTCGGAAAGCACGGAAACCCGGTGGTCCCTGCTGTCATTCGTAGATCTTTGACAGTCGTTATGGATAGTCAAAAGCCAGAAAATCTGACAACCAGTCTTACCAAGAGGTATCGTGTTACCCAGTAACTGGGTTGTGCAGGTCAGATAGGCAGTCGCTCCATGTAAATTACTGGTATTCAGCTGCATCCGGTTAGACTGGAAGCCGACCCCAACATAGTTGGGATAAGGCTAAGTATATGATGATTGATATTGGGCCGTGTCCGGTTGCGAACCCACCGCCTCATGCATGAGAGGCGAGTGTCTTAACCACTGGGCTGTCACTTCATTAAATTTCATTAAGTTTAATTGCTTATTGACCATCGATTACTTTTGTATGAAGCTAGCGTCAGAAGGCTTTTTTTTTGCCAATAGGAAATTATCAAATGACTTCCCCAGTCCTGGGCGGGGTGGGAGGGAGTGTCAGATTTTTACTGACTCAAACCTATCAATGTTCCTTCTTGTGCCCTTTGCGTTTCGATGAGCGCGGTATCTCTTACGAACAACCCGCAGCCCTGCCAGGCATCGGCTCTGAGTGGCCCCTTCAAAATTTGCTGACATCTCTTTGAGGCGCGCATGGAACACGAACGCGCCGTCGACACGGCCTGTCGTTATGCGACGTACGGACGGTGAGCTACCCATTGCTCACCGTCCACAGGCCCGCGGCTGTCAGTAGGTACAGTCATCTTAAATAATGTGTAAAGATTGAAGGAATACCTGTTTCTGCCTCATCAGTTCTTGTGCAGGCATCCCCGGCGCTTGCTGCGACCGTTTGCGGCCACACCCTGGAATTAAAACAAATACAATTTATTAATACGTGTTCATCTAATCATATTGTTTGTACATCTGTTGGTTCGGTCATGTTCAGAGGATGAGTGAAAGGCGACTAACAAAAGGGATGTGTGGCAACGCCGGGAGAGGACGCCCTAGGAAGACCTACTCTGACCTTATTGGTGAGGTTCTTCAGAAAGGTCGCGTGCGCAGTACTCGTAACCGGCGTGCTTGTATGAACGTGGACGAGAAGAAAGAAGTATGTAAGGATCGTAGCAGGTGGCGTTCTGTGGTTTCTGCCTACACCCATGGGAAAAAGGCGTGAGTTTATGTATGTATGTTTGTGAGGATGTATAGATGGATGGATGGATGCATGGATGTTTGTTAAGCTCTTTCACGCTTAAACGGCTGACCGGATCTGGATAAAATTTGTCATCGAGGTGGATTGTAGTGATATTTTTGCTGACTGGTACTTCCAGAAAAACTACCATCCATCACATACCTACCATCACGCCTGTATTCCCCGAAGGGTTAGGCAGTTCGCCGGTATGTTTAGGTTCCATGTAATAGGGGGCGAGCGGCGAGCCTATTGCCATTAACCGGGCACAGATCCTAACTCCTGAGAATTTCATAGAAAAACCCAATAACACTTTTGCTCGACTTGGGAATCAAGCCCAAGACCTCTAGCGTAGCAGTCGCACTTAAGACCACTAGGCTAACGAGACAGTTAAATATTCAGCTTTAATATATTGGTATAAAATACGTACCAGTAAAAGCATTGCAAAATGGCCGCTTCTTTGGAGTCATCAACATTTCGTCTGATAGCCGACTGTCGAAGTTCCTCGGAATCTGGAATATAATATTATAGATCTTATTTTAGTTGCCGGATAAGTATACTTACAATAAACAATGGAAACGATAGTATTTGTGATGTTATACCATCACGCCTGTATTCCCCAGAGGGTTAGGCAGCAGTGTACCAATGTACACCCACACTTCGCCGGTATGTTTTAGGTCCCATGTAATAGGCGGCCTATTGCTATTAACCGGGCACAAATCCTAACTCCGAGCTGCTACTGAGAAATTCCTAATGGAAAAACCCAATAACACTTTTTGTTCGACTTGGGAATCGAACCCAAGACGTCAAGCGGAGCAGTTTCGCTAACGACCACTAGGCCAACGAGGCAGTTTATATACAGGGTTATTTGTAAAACAATGACAACCATGCAGGACTGTTTTACTATCATCATAAACAACAACTTTTGTTCTATAATTTTTTACAGAACCAAGCAACGCAAGCGCATTGAAGTGAATGACCGACTGAAGGATTTCCGTAAAATTGTAAATAGGTCAAGTACAAACACCCCCGCCGCCCTAACCCCGCTCCCTTCGCTATTTTACTATCGCTTTCGTTTGCTTCGCATAGACTTCGTAACATTTAGAGCGTTCAATTTAAATGTTTTTATTTTTGTATGAAAATCTGATGAACTAAAGTATGACACATTTTTAAATGTCATAGAAAAAAAGTTGTTGATTATGATGTTAGTAACATAGTCCTGAGAGGTTGTCATTGTTTTAAAAATAACCCTGTATATAGTGTGTAGTGTATCTTTTAAGTATTAATTTATTAAGTAATTTTTGGTTCTTTACTGGGTTTTTTGGGGTGCCGACGCTGCAAGCGATCTGTTTGACAGATGGACCAATCGCGTACAGCGTCGATGACCCGAAAAACCCAGAAACGAATCCAAAAACCCAAAAAATGGACTTGACATTTGTGCTCGCGACTGGAGGGGGCTACTCTACGTAAGCGCTTATTTATTTACTTCCACCTGTCCCGGTGTCTGTACCTCAAATCTTACAAGTTAAATTTGACCCACTTCGCGATGCTCGATTGAGTTGAAATTTTGCCTGAATGTGCAGTTTGCATGACAATGCAATATAATGATGTCACAGAGCTGGTCTGATGATGGAGCCGGAAGGTGGACATAGGAACTTAATCAAATCTTACCAGTAAAATTTGACCCACTTCCCGATGCTCGATTGAGTTGAAATTTTGCCTGAATGTGTAGTTTTCATGACAATGCAAGATAATGATGTCACAGAACTGGTCTGATGATGGAGCCGGAAGGTGGACATAGGAACTTAATCAAATCTTACCAGTAAAATTTGACCCACTTCCCGATGCTCGATTGAGTTGAAATTTTGCCTGAATGTGTAGTTTTCATGACAATGCAAGATAATGATGTCACAGAACTGGTCTAATGATGGAGCCGGAAGGTGGACATAGGAACTTAATCAAATCTTACCAGTAAAATTTGACCCACTTCCCGATGCTCGATTGAGTTGAAATTTTGCCTGAATGTGTAGTTTTCATGACAATGCAAGATAATGATGTCACAGAACTGGTCTGATGATGGAGCCGGAAGGTGGACGTAGGAACTTAATCAAATCTTACTAGTAAAATTTGACCCACTTCCCGATGCTCGATTGAGTTGAAATTTTGCCTGAATGTGTAGTTTTCATGACAATGCAAGATAATGATGTCACAGAACTGGTCTGATGATGGAGCCGGAAGGTGGACATAGGAACTTAATCAAATCTTACAAGTTAAATTTGACCCACTTCCCGATGCTCTATTGAGTTGAAATTTTGCCTGAATGTGTAGTTTTCATGACAATGCAAGATAATGATGTCACAGAACTGGTCTGATGATGGAGCCGGAAGGTGGACATAGGAACTTAATCAAATCTTACCAGTAAAATTTGACCCACTTCCCGTTGCTCGATTGAGTTGAAATTTTGCCTGAATGTGTAGTTTTCATGACAATGCAAGATAATGATGTCACAGAACTGGTCTGATGATGGAGCCGGAAGGTGGACATAGGAACTTAATCAAATCTTACTAGTAAAATTTGACCCACTTCCCGATGCTCCATTGAGTTGAAATTTTGCCTGAATGTGCAGTTTGCATGACAATGCAAGATAATGATGTCACAGAACTGGTCTGATGATGGAGCCGGAAGGTGGACATAGGAACTTAATCAAATCTTACAAGTTACATTTGACCCACTTCCCGATGCTCGATTGAGCTGAAATTTTGCTATGACTAAAGTTATTTCCTACCGTGGCTGTGTAGTAACAGTCCAAGTAGAACAGAGCGATCACAACGCACAGCGACACGCGGGAAACTGACATGGCGGCAATTTTTGACAGCTGCACAAAATGGACGACCTGTGGATATGAAAATTAAATTAAGATTTAATGTTTATCAAACTTATAAATCTTCAACAGCAACTATGTTCTTTTTTATTTTTTTTTTACCTATGGGAAATCATCAAATGGCTTCTATTTATGCATACCTATGGGAAATCATCAAATGGCTTCTATTCTTCACCTAGCCATTTGATGATGGGGGTATCAGATTGGGGGGATGTTCCTAAACATGGATGGGTTTTAGTCAGTAAAAGTCAAGTAGGCTTGTGCCCTTTGCGTTCCAGTTGCACGGTATCTCGTACGATCAACCCGCAGCCGCGGCAGGGATCCGCCCTGAGTGGCCCCTTCTAAAATTGCTGACATCTCCATGAGTCGCGCGTGCCGTCGACTCGGTCTGTCGTTATGCAACGTGCGGACGGTGAGCTACCCATTGCTCACCGTCCACAGGCCCGCGTCTACAGTAGCCGGGAGTCGTCTCGCAACTCCCGACGCCTGGAGCGTCTACTGCGGTCCCCAACTATGTTGGGGTCGGTTTCCATTCTAATTTAATAGTACTAGTTTCTGCCTTCAATTTCGCCCGCGTATTTTTTTTCGCTAACGTTAAGTTACGTTTTTGATCACTGCTCCGCTCCCGTAGGTCGCAGCGTGATGTTATATAACCTATACTATTCTACATGAACCTGGCTATCATATACAAAAGGAATAATTTCAATTTGACTAGTAGTTCTAGAGATTAGTGTGTTTAAACGAACATCTCTTCAGCTTTATTTTTATTTTGATATAAGCATTATTAAATACTAGCTAATGCTCACGACTTCGTTCGCGTAATTTTTTCACCCGCATTACGTCTTTGGTTACTGTTCCGCACCTGTTGGCCGTGGCGTGATGGTATATAGTCTTCCTCGATAAATGAACTATCCAACACAAAACGATTTTTTTAATTCAAACCAAGTTCCTGAGTACGCGTACAACCAAACAAACAAACTCTTTAGCTTTATAATATTAGTAAGATTTACAACCTTAACATTAGTTAAAAAGACCTTAATAATAACAAAAACGAACTAAAACTAAATGGCATCAAGAAATGCCTCCGCATCGCCGTCAAATTAAAAAAATAATATTTAAATTTACCTTTAATATATTAATATAAATAACATACCCTCACGCACGTATTCCCCGAAGGGTTAGGCAGAGATGTACCAGTGTACACCCACAGTTTGCCGGCATGTTAAGGTCCCATGTAATAGGGGGCGAGCCTATTGTTATTAACCAGGCACAAATCCTAACTCCGAGCTGCTACTGAGAATTTCATAGAAAAACCCAATAACACTTTTTGCTCGATCTGAGAATCGGACCCAAGACCTCTAGCGTAGCAGTCGCGCTTACGATCACTAGGCTAACGAGGCAGTTAGTATAAATAAATATAGTTATAAGAAAGTAGGTTATTCCGCTATCCTGGCCACTGCTTTCAAATACATAATATGACGAGTTCAATTTTTATAATAATATTCTTCCTACTTCACGTTAATTAGCGGAGCCGGGCACTGTTTACGGTACCTAGTGTCGTAAAAATGAAATATCTACAAAGGTACATCCTACTGCATACGCAACGGGTTCTGTACTTTTTAACCAACTTCAAAAATAAGGAGGTTGACAATTCGTCTGTATTGCTTTTTTTTCTTTTGTTTCTTTTGTTTGAAAGGTATATTAGTCGGGAGTGTTCTTAGCTATATTTGATGGAAATCGGTTCAGCGGTTCCAAAGTTATCAGCTCTTTTGTTAGCTGCGGTAGTGATTTTTTTCTTCTGTCGGGGGTTACTTATAATTTTTCATTTTTTTGTATTTGTGTTACGGGATAACTCCGCTAATTATGAATCGATTTTGATGATTATTATTTTGTTTGATAGGTCATACTTCAAAGGTGGTCCCATATCGAAATTGGTTCAGTAGTTTGGTAAAAAAAAACTAATAAAATATGTCGTCCAAGTCAACGAATTAGCGTATTTTGCTTTCTTGTGACTTTTAAGTGTTGTCTCGTTAATTTACGTAGTATAACAGTTCCTTCATGGATTTGGATGACAAGTTGACACTAAAAACCGAAAAATAAAAGTTTTTTTACAAAAAACAGAACCTCCAATAAAAATTAAAAAGTTAAAAATAACTCTAGCTTTGGAAGTCAACGAGTTCAGGGGAGAAGTCATTTGATGATTCCCCGGAAAAAAACATGAGAGGTTATGATTTCTGCAAAAAAGTTTTTTAACCGACGAAACCGAAGGAGGTTATCAATTCAACGCGTATATTTTGAAAGAGGTGTATTCTGAAATACATCATCTGCTTAGCCTTTTTCCCGACTATGTTGCGGTCGGCTTCCAGCCTAACGGGATACAGCTGAGTACCAGTGTTTTACATGGAGCGACTGCCTATCTGACCTTCACAACCCAGTTACTGGGCAACACGATACCTCTTGGTTAGGCTGGTTGTCAGACTTCCTGGATTCTGATTATCCGTAACGACTGTCAAAGATCTACGAATGACAGTCGGGACCAACGGCTTTACGTGCTTTCCGAGCCACGGGGGTGTCACCGCCAACTTCCAAACTCCGGGCTGCCACTGACCAAATCCTAATGGAAAAACCCAATAACACTTTTTGGGAGAGCTGGGAATGGAATCCGGGACCCCACGCTTATAAGACACGCTTGCGACCATAAGACCAACGGGGTTGTTGGTGTATTCTGAAATACTATCAAATATTAACAAGTAAAAAAACTATTTAACACAAACACACCATGATGTCTGTATTTCCGGAAGAGTTAGGCAGAGGTGTACCAGTGTACACCCACAGTTCGCCGGTATGTTAAGGTCCCATGTAATAGGGGGCGAGCCTATTGCCATTAACCGGGCACAAATCCTAACTCCGAGCTGCTACTGAGAATTTCATAGAAATACCCAATAACACTTTTTGATCGACCTGGGAATCAAACCGAAGACCGCTACCATCGCAGACACCACTTAGGACCACTAGGTTAACGAGGTAACTAGTATTTACTTTTATTTAAATATTTTTAAAAGTATTTAATACGTGAGGAAATAAATGAGAATGATAATAACGCGCAGTCTATTATTGTCCCACAGTAAAACGAAGATCTCTTTTCAAGAAGAAGCCACGAGCATCTACCACCATGCTTGCTCAAGGCAATTCAAACTTACACATTATAAGTTCAGGTTTCCTCGCAATGTTTTCCTTCACAGATGCGAAAAAATACCGGCCAAGTGCTTGTTAGACTCGCGTACGAAGGGTTCCGTACTATTATTTTATTTATCAAACTTTTTGCACATAATGTAAATAATACACCGTACAAAGGCGAACTTAATGCCTTAGGCATTTTCTACCAGTCTACCTTAGGGCGATGCAGTGACAAAACATGGTAGGTGCAAAGAACAGAAAATATTCAGAAATAGTATATTTTTTTATAATAATAAATACATATATACATACATACAAACAAAGTAGAGCGCAAATAACCGCAAAAAATCATGATGATGGGCGCCCCCTTAAATATTGGTTTTACTTAAATTTAATTATTTATATTTAAAGTGAATATATAACTAAATATTCTGTATATATTTCAAGCGTCTACCTGTTGCCGTTATCAATATCGAGCAAAAACGAGCTAAAAAATCACGTTAGTTCTACGGGAGCCCCCTTCAATATTTATTTTGTTCTGTTTTCTAGTATTTATTGTTATAGCGGCAACAGAAATACATCATCTGTGAAAGTTTCATCATAATTAACATTTTTTTTTAATGGGACAAGCCCGCCACACTATTCCCAACCACTGCAACTTCTGTAAGCCAGAATCAACAGTGGAGACCGCCAGAAGAGCCCCGAGGCAATGAAGCTCGACGAGTCCCGGAGAAACGATAAAACTGTCTTGGATCCCGCAACGAAATTAATCAGAAAAGATTAGCGGAGGAGTAGGAAAAAAAATTAACATATCATCAGGCTTGGATTCCCCGAAGGGTTAGGCAGAGGTCATACTAATGTACACCCACAGTTCGCCGGTATGTTTATGTCTCACCCCGAGCCTATTGCCATTAACCGGGCACAAATCCTAACTCCGAGCTGCTACTGAGAATGTTATAGAAAAACTCAATAACACTTTTTTGCTCGACTTGGGAATCGAACCCAAGACCTCTAGCGTAGCAGTCGCGCTTAGGACTACAAGGCTACCGAGGCAGTTAAAATTTCAACTGTCTATCTATCATGGTCCATGAGATACAGCCTGGTGACAGACGGACAGCGCAGTCTTAGTAATACGGGTCCCGTTTTACACTTTGCTTACGAAACCCTAAGAAGAACAGAAAAAAAATTTAACATTGCGTTACTCCCACATTGTCAAAGTTGCCAAAGTTCCGTCTCAACAATTTTCCTCATAGCCTCAGGTAAATAAAGAGAAACTAACTTAACAAGTTGTAAATATATAATTGGTAGTCGCTAATTGTTACCAAAACAAATTACTAAGTATATTTAGCAAGTTTGTTAGTTGATAATTGAGTTTGCGAACGATAGTTAGGCTAGGTTTTTTTTTTAATTGTCTATGTCCTAGAGGCTATATTGTCTCTGGTATTAAAAGACTGATTAATCTGTGCCTTTTTTGTGCCTTTATTAGGTATTTTTTTAGATTGTTTACAGGATTACCTACCTCGTTAGCCTAGTGGTCCTATGCGCGACTGCTACGCTAGAGGTCTTGGGTCCGATTCCCAGGTCGAGCACAGTGTTATTGTGTTTTTCGAAGAAATTCTCAGTAGTAGCTCGGAGTTAGGATTTGTGCCCGGTTAATGGCAACAGACTCGCCCCCTATTACATGGGGCCTAAATATACCGGCGAACTGTGGGTGTATATTGGTACACCTCGGCCTAACCCTTCCGGGAATTCAGGCGTTACGGTATGTATGGTTCAAGATCTAAGTCATCAGGCCTGTGTCATCTTAGCATCGCTAAAATGTTGAGAATATATTGTAGTATTTTTCTAAAAAACTAGGCTAAGAGAAAAGGCTAGGCAGATATACAGGGTATTAAGGATAAACGAGGGACTTCCTTTAAGGGAGAGCAGTACTCATGAAAATGAACAACTTTTACTATAGTACGAAACGTAAAATCGCAAAAATATCAACTGCTCCATACACTTATGTTCGCATAACTCGACAACATGTAAGGAACAGCTGTGTTTTTTCGCAATTTTAAGTTTGATTTCATAGTGAAAGTGGTTTATTTTCATAAGCACTACACTCCCTTGAAGAACGTCTCTTGTTTAAACTAGCACCTTGTACACGCAGGCAGTCTGAGTAAACTGAGCTAGTTTATAAACACAGCGGGAACGCAGACGACGCCGCGGGGTGTTAAAAGTGGAAAATCTTGTGGGTTTTAATTTTAAATAAAGGAAAACACTTTATTTCTAAGTAGTTAGGCGGTCGTCTATACTAATACTGTAAAGAGGTAATGTTTGTGAGTTCGTAGGGGGAAATCTACTGAACCGATTTTGAAAATTCTTTTACACATAGAAAGCCAAGTTATTTGTGAGTGTCATAGGCTATATAACATCACGCTATGACACTCGGGAGCGGAGCAGTAACCAAAAACGTAACTTAATACGGGTGAAAATATCCACGCGGACGAAGGCGCGGGGAGAAGCTACCACACCATCACTCCTGTATTCCCCGAAGGGTTAGGCAGAGGTGTAACAATGTACATTCACAGTTCGCCGGTATGTTTAGGTTTCATGTACCTAATAGGGGGTGAGACTATTGCCATTAAACGGGCACAAATCCTAACTCCGAGCTGCTACTGAGAATTTCATAGAAAAAACCCAATGACACTTTTTCCTCGACCTGGGAATCGAATCGTCTAGCGTAGCAGTCGTGCTTAGGACCACTTTTTTTTTTGGGGGGTGGGAAATTATTAAATAACTTCTCCCGCCCTGGGCGGGGCGGGAGGGAGTGTCAGACTTTTACTGACTAAAACCCACCCATGTTCCTTATTGTGCCCTTTGCCTACCGGGGGCGCGGTATCTCTTACGAACAACCCGCAGCCCCGGCAGGCATCGGCCCACAGTGGCCCCTTCTCTATGCTGACATCTCTTTGAGGCGCGCGTGGAACACGAACGCGCCGGCGACACGGCCTGTCGTTATTTAAACGTAAGCCCGTATCTCGCCTGTATTCCCCGAAGGGTTAGGCAGAGGTGTAACAATGTACACCCACAGTTCGCCGGTATGTTTAGGTCTCATGTAATAGGGGGTGAGCCTATTGCCATTAACCGGGCACAAATCCTAACTCCGAGCGGCTACTGAGAATTTCATAGAAAAAACCCAATAACACTTTTTGCTCGACCTGGGAATCGAATCGTCTAGCGTAGCAGTCGTGCTTAGGACCACTAGGCTAACGACGGAAGCTAGACTAACGTATATGGAAAGTACGATGTACATACATACATAAACTCACGCCTTTTTCCCATGGGGGTAGGCAAAAACAGGCAGTGCTAAGATCCTTACATACTTCTTTCACCTCGTCCACGTTCATACATCTGTTCATACAAGCGCGCCGGTTACGAGTACTGCGCACCCGATCTTATCCGAATGACAACATAAGTAATAAGGGAGAAATTGCCACTTATTATTATTACAATACGACCCGGAATAATAAGTGGGTGTGATGATAATCCAGAGTTTACTACTACCTATTATGATAATAAACATAATGAAATTGGTTGTCATTCACGTTTTTTTGGAAAGAGTAGGTAAGCTTCCGTCTAATCTCCGCCCACGGCCGAGTTTTTGATAATTTTTTTGTCATCGGGAATGGAACGTATGAATTCTATATTGGTCATCTCTTGACTGCCATGGCTTAAGTATAAGTACTTTATCATTATCATTAATTAAAACATACCATCACGCCTGTATTCCCCGAAGGGTTAGGCAGAGGTGTAACAATGTACACCCACAGTTCGCCGGTATGTTTTTAGGTCCCACGTAATAGGAGGCGAGCATATTGCCATTGACCGGGCACACATCCTAACTCCGAGCTGCTACTGAGAATTTCATAGAAAAACCCAATAACACTTTTTGCTCGACCTGGGAATCGAACCCAAGACCTCGGACCGTTGTAGATTTTTGATTTTAGATACGTCACATCTCTAATCTATCTATCTATCTATTTTAACTGCCTCGGTAGCCTAGTGGTCCTAAGCGCGACTGCTACGCTAGAGGTCTTGAGTTCGATTCCCAGGTCGAGCAAAAAGTGTTATTGGGTTTTTCTATGAAATTCTCAGTAGCAGCTCGGAGTTAGGATTTGTGCCCGGTTAATGGCAATAGGCTCGCCCCCTATTACATGGGACCTAAAATATACCGGCGAACTGTGGGTGTACATTGTTACACCTCTGCCTAACCCTTCGGGGAATACAGGCGTGATGGTACATCTCTACATAGTACAAAACAAAGTCTCTTCCCGCCGTCTGTACGCTTAGATCTTTTAAACTACGCAACGGATTTTAATGCAGTTTTCATCAATAGATAGAGTGATTCTAGAGGAAGGTTTGTACGTATAGAACATCACGTTACGACCAATGGGAGCCGAGCAGTAACCAAAGACGGAATTGAACGCGGGCAGTTAGTCTATACTTATAATATTACTAGATGACCTGCCCGCGACTTCGCCCACGTGGCTTATTTCACCCGAATTAAGCTACGTCTTTTATTACTGCTCCGCTCCCGTGGTCTGTAGCGTGATGTTATATAGCCTATGTTACTCAGGAATAATGTAGCTATCTATTGGAGAACAAATTGTTAAAATCGATCCAGTAGTTTGGGAGCCTATTCGTTACAAACAAACAAACGAATCGCATAAATTTTTCACCAAAAGATAGCTATATTACTCCTGAGTAATATTGTTTATATAACATCATGCTACGATTCACGGGAGCGGAGCAGTAAACAAAGAAGTAAATGAAAGAAGGCAGTTAGTCTAATAATAATTAAAAGTACCCATCAAGTGCAGACACTTAACAAACCAATCATTTTTCCATTTATTTTAATACAAACTTAGCTGTAAAAAATGCCGATCGCTTATAAACGTTCCTTGGTATGTTCAACTATTATTTTTCAATCAAGAGACCGGTGTACTTTTAATTTTCAAGACTTCAATGCTGTTGACAGTTCTTAATGAGGATTATGTCTTTCTCTAGACGGGGAACGTGAGTAAACTCGTCTCTCGTTAACTGGTATCTATATTTCTACACTAATACTAGCTGACCCGGTAGACTTGAGGCACTAAAAGCCCAGAACTTTTGTATTGAATAGCAATATGGTTCAAATTGATTCTACATTTTATTTAGAAAACGTTTATATGGGAACTAGCTGTCTCGTTAGCCTAGTGGTCCTAAGCGCGACTGTTACGCTACAGGTCTTGGGTTCGATTCCCAGGTCGAGCAAAAGTGTTATTGGGTTTTTCTATGAAATTCTCAGTAGCAGCTCGGAGTTTGGATTTGTGCGCGGTTAATGGCAATAGGCTCGCCCCCTATTACATGGGACCTAAACATACCTACGAACTGTGGGTGTACATTGGTACACCTCTGCCTAACCCTTCGGGGAATATAGGCGTGATAGTATGTGTATGTTATGTTTATATGGAAAAAAGAAAAGGGCTGTTTTTAGGGTTTTCCCGGCAATTATTCGAATTTTTCTCACCTTTTAAACCTTCCCTAGACCTCCACGAACATTTCAAGACCAAGATAAGATAAATCCGTTCAGCCGTTCTCGAGTTTTAGCAAGACTAACGAACAGCGATTGATTTTTATATAATATATAGATTACTATAAAGAGGTAAAGTCTGTGAGGTTGTAGGGGGTAATCTCAGGATCTAGTGAACCGATTTTGAAAATTCTTTTACCTATTGAAAGCCACGTTATTTGTAAATGTCATTAGCTGTGTAATATCACGCTACGACATACGGGAGCGGAGCAGTAACAAAAGACGTAACTTATCGCGGGTGAAATAAGCCACGCAGACGAAGACTGGCAGGTTGCAAGTCATATTATAAAGAGGTACGATTTTTTTGTTTGTTTGATTTTACCGAATAGGCTCTGAAATTACTGAACCGATTGTAACCATTTTTAATCCCCGACTCAAAAAGAGGGGTGTTATAAGTTTGTCTGTCTGTGGCACCGCAGCTCTTAAACGGGTGAACTGATTTGAATGCGGTTTTTTTTATTGAAAGCTGGTTTCCGAGTGATAGTACTTAGATATGTTTTATTTCAAAATCGTATAATTTCACCAATAGATAGGTACTATATTCCTGAGTAACACAGACTGTATGGCATCACGCTACGACACACGGGAGCGAAGCAGTAACCAAAAAAGTAACATAAATGCGGGTGAATTAAGCCACGTCGACGAAATCGGAGGCTGGAGCTAATATACTATATACTGAAGTTAATTAATGAATAAGTAAATTTAAATATACATAATAAATAAAAAAATATTTGATTAATTATTTTTAAATTTAGATCTGCCCCTATTACATGGGATCTACACATACCGGCGGACTGTGGGTGTGCACCTCTGCCTAACCCTTCGGGGAATACAGGCGTGATGGTATGTTATTTAAATCTGCACATATGTAAATCATGCGTGGTATTAAAAAACGTTATATTTTTTACCTACATCAAGTAAATCCGGTTCTCTAAGCGTCTCAGTGTCATTAGGACTAAGCAATTAGGGAGCAGGTTCAAATTTCAACAGTGTAGTACCTACCTTAATTTAGACATTTGAAAGCCAGGAATATTACAAACTAGCTGTTGCCCCCGACTTCGTCCGCGTTTCCGTCGTTTTTCGTAAAAAAAAGTAGCCTATGGCCTTTCCGTATTTCATGTATAACTTTGGTGTTTCTATACCGATTTCTATGATTCTTTTTTATGGAATAGTTAATAATGTTAACTATTTGAATTAGGGATGACTGAGAGTGTCATAAACGTAAGAGTAGACAAATATAATCAGAAAGCTTCGAACTGCTAAGCTATCGGGAGTTACACGTGATATTGTGAGTCAACCATAAAAGATAGACATATGCTGTCGTGGGATATTTTTATATAATTTTAAGGAGAACATTTCCGTCATACATGATTTCTGTGTAGCTTTAACCATTAAGGTTGCACACGCGACGGAAGCTTAAAAAATGGAGTAACTTCTCCCGTTTTCCCAACATTTCCCTTCACTGCTCTGCTCCTATTGATAGTAGCGTGATGAAAAGTATACTATAACCACCTCAGGAGTATAAAAAATAATTGTACCAAGTTTCGTTAAAATCCGTCGAGTAGTTTTTGTTTCTATAGCGGTTATACAGACAGACAGACAGACAAAAATTTTACTGATTGCATTTTTGGCATCAGTATCGATCCCTAATCACCCCCTGATAGTTATTTTGGAAATATATTTCATGTACATAATTGACCTCTCTACAGATTTATTATAAGTATAGATAGATAACTTAAAAAAAAATGTGTAGGTCCGTAATTGAAAATAAATTTTTATTTTATATCATTTGATGGCAAACAAGCCGACGGCCCATTTGATGTTAAGTGGTCACCGCTGCCTATACACATCTGCAATACCAGAGGCCTTGCTAATGCGTTGCCATCCCAGTTGAAGGGAATAAATCTTTTGTATATAATAGCCAGATTAATGACGGCGATGTTATGTAACTGCCTCGTCAGCCTAGTGGTCCTAAGCGCGACTGCTACGCTAGAGGTCTTGGGTTCGATTCCCAGGTCGAGCAAAAGGTATTATTGGGTTTTTCTATGAAATTCTCAGTAGCAGCTCGGAGTTAGGATTTGTGCCCGGTTAATGGCAATAGGCTCGCCCCCTATTACATGGGACCTAAACATACCGGCCGACTGTGGGTGTACCTTGTTACATCTCTGCCTAACCCTTCGAGGAATACAGGCGAGATGGTATGTTATGTTTATGTATGTTATGTAGGGTATAACATCACCCTACTGCACACAGGAGCGGAGCAGTAACATAAATCGTAACTTAACGCGAGTGAAAAAAGCCGCGCATATGAAGTCTCCGATCATGACCATTATCACATCAGCCGGACGACGTCCACTGCTGGACATAGGTCTCCCGTAAAGATAGCCACAATGATCGGTCAAAAACTCGTGGGTAGCAACTAGTAATTAACTTTGAAACAACAGGAATAAGATTGAAAATGACTTTATCCTGTTTTGTTTTTTGCGTCACCCAAAAGTACATTATGTCGAGATGGTATGGCCAGCGTAAACTGACCTATCCATTGTAGGATACGTCTAAAATTGCGAGGTCAGATTAAACTAAAAATGCATAGTTTCAAATCTCGTTCTGTCTGTGCGTAATCCGTGAAATTAAGTTTGAAATATGTTTGTCCATAAAAACTTAACAAAGTATAAAACAACTATATAATATACTATAAAATAACCTAACGCTATTTGTCCCTCTGCACGCCTACATCTTTTAAACTACGCAACAGATTTTAATGCGGTTTTCATCAATAGATAGAGTGATTCAAGAGGACGGTTTATACGTATAGAACATCACGCTACGACCAACGGGAACGGAGCAGTAACCAAAGACGTAATTGGACGCGGGGTGTACAGCTAGTTTCATACAAATGTGACTTTATTTAGCACTAGTTGCATACCCCGCGGTTTCACTCGCGTGCAGTTACGCCTTTGGTCACTGCTCCGCTCCCGTTGGTTGTATCGTTATGTTCTATACGTATAAGCCTTCCTTGACTTTTATAAATATTTCAAAACCAAAATTAGGCAAATCGGTTCAGCCGTTCTCGAGTTTCAGCGAGACTAACGAACAGCAATTCATTTTTATATATATATATATAGATAGCTAATTAATTTAAAAAAGTGACTATGCTTACTTTGAAAACAATATATAATTATCTGCTTAGCCTTTTCCCAAATATATCGGGGTCTGCTTCCAGTCTAATCGGATGCAACTGAATACCAGTGTTTTACATGGAGCGACTGCCTATCTGACCTCCACAACCCAGTTACTGGGCAACACGATAGCACTTGGTAAGACTGATTGTCAGACTTCCCGGCTTCTGACAAACCGTGATGAATGTTAAAAGAAAGTTCTTAAAAAATTTAATTTTTTTTTTAATCCTACTTCAGTTTTGGGCAAATATTTTCCGATTAAAACTCAAAAAAATTGAAAATAATCATTATTTAGACAAACGTACAATAATTTAAAATATCGACGATAAAATAATGCATTCTCTGTCTCTAACCATAATATTTTAAATTCTAAAATATCTTCTACTCTACAATTATAATTTAAACCCCAAGGGGTTGAAAATTTCAACCCCTTTTTATTAGAACAAAACCGCTGTTTTATACTTAAGTGCAATCTACACACAGACATAATTAAAATTCATAAAATGAAGAGATGTTTTTTTTAAACCCTCGACAAATTTCAACCCTTGTGGGTCTAATCATGTACTGAATGAATATGTGCTCAGTTAATTGCACACAACATATTTTAATCAAGAAAATAAATATTTTCACCCCCTTTAAATTTGCTTTTAATTAAAATAATTATCTTCCACATTGGTTATGGGTTGTAAGGGGTAGTAATAGGTTTCGGACTCACCTGGGGACGAGTGGCTACTGAATGCAGCGTAGGGCGAGAACGAAGGCTTATATATACAGCTGGACTGTAGGGGCGGGCGGGAACAGGAACGGCAATGGAGTCGCTATGTCTTTTCAAATTATTTTTTTTTTTTGATTCAACGCATTTCTTTATTTTTGTTTACGTTTTTATTAATGGTTAATAACTTTTACGTTTCACTAAACATTATTTATTTAGTTTACAAAACCTAAATGTAATTAAATATTGAACACCGAATGTAAATACGATAATTAATTTATTTCTTGTATCAGTTTACTTAGACGTCAATTTTCCAATTACTATCTCGACTGGAGAATTTGCACAGGGTTTTGGAGTCTTTGCACAGAGCTCAGGATTTTCAGATCAAACCTACTAGCAGCTTATTTAACCAGTATTTCTTTTCACATTGAGCTCATCACACAAGAGATGGAGTGTAAGAAACTTAGGTATTCAAAAAGACAATGATCCATTCATCTCCCATATTATCTAAAGAAATCCACGCCAACAATAGTGTTTTTATATTAATTATAATAAATAATAAGCCTTCTACAGTTGTTTGAAAACTGAAATCTATATTAATTCTAAAAATAAATGCTTTGTTTGCAGTCGCCTATAATTCATAGACAAGGTGGCAGTTCTGCAAGCAATGATGCTGTGTTCCTGGTGAAATTTCAGGCACACGACTTCAAACAAGCCAATTCCAAACAAGCCGACGGCCCACCTGATGTTAAGTGGGCACCGCTGCCTATAGGCATCTGCAATACCAGAGGCCTTACAGATGCGTTGCCATCGCAGAGACAAAGTTGAAATGTGTCATGTGCCTGTGATTATACTGGCATCCATGCCCTTGGAACCGGACACAGCAACGCTGCTTTGCGGCAGAAATAGGTATGGTGGTAGTACTTAATTAATGATTAAGTAAATATTGATCAGGTTAAACCGCACCTCTGTAATTTACTTCACTGCAGCAGATACCAGGATCTGATATTAAAATAGATGTTTTTTTCTTTTATCAAAAAATATTTTTAGTCCCAATCGTCTCCACGGCCGCTCCTGTCCCTCATCGGACCTCCTATTGCTTTAACGCAGCATTTCCCATTTCCACCAAACTGCTACATTTTGTATGTACTTACCAGTAATAGGACAAGTGTGGATAAATGATAATCAAATGCAGTTCCATTACTTATCATAGGGATCATAAAAATAGGCATCGTGGGCAATGTAACATTACGCCTACTACCCGAGGGGTTAGGCTGTATTGTATAAAAATAACATACATACACATACATAAACTTATGCCTTATTCCCGTGGAGGTAGGCAGAAACCATAGAACGTCACCTGCTACGATCCTTACATACTTATTTCGCCAAAAAAAAAAAACGAAAAAGCAAATGAAATAATAATTACTGCCTGTCTGCTGTTCTTCGAGGTCTTGGGTTCGATTCCCAGGTAGAGCAAAAAGTTTTATTGGGTTTTTCTATGAAATTCTTAGTAGCAGCTCGGAGTTAGGATTTGTGCCCGGTTAATGGCAATAGGCTCGCCCCCTATTACATGGGACTTAAACATACCGGCGAACTGTGGGTGTACACTGGTACACCTCTAATAATAACAAAAAAAAACTAAAACAAAATGGCATCAAAAAATTCCTCCGCATCGCCGTCAACCGGAAAAGTGCCCAAAAGACTGGCGGCATTGCCACGTTGGATGGCAATGCTTAACCTCCGGCCAAGGTAAAAGCCAGCCTTTGGGTCGCGGGAAGTGTCAACCAACCGTTTAGATAAATCCCTAAAAAGGCTATGGGCACACGGACTTCACGGCCCGAGGGTTTCCACCCCAAACGGCTCGAAAATATAGTTACCAATAAGGGTACTATACGTACGCCGTTTGAGGTTTTCTGCAGCCGCAGCAGCAGCGCCAGCACAGCACGCAGAACTAGGAAGATGGGATGGCGCAAGAGTATCGACACACGTAGCGTCCCACACTAAAGGCTTACCCATCTTCCAAGGAAATAAAGACATTCCGTCCGGTCTCTTGCCATGGTCGCGTACCAAGCCGTTGGGTTTTAGAACAGCTGGAACGCCGACGGCGCCCTGGGGAGCACGACGAATAATATCGTTAACACTCAGTTATTTTAACATTCATACAGACAGACACTTCAATTTTATTTAAGTATATGGATAGATCAGCTAGTTATTCACAGAAGCGTGATCCTAAAGGTCATACAAAAATCACAAGACAGTTTTGTCAACAAGATTTATATATCGTCGAGAAATTCGATCAAATACAATAATGATGCAATGGGCCGCTAAATTAATAGTGAATTTGAGGAATGACGAGATGTCATTTATTATCTTATCATATTCATAAACTTACATGTCTTGCGAATCAAGCATAAAATCAGCATAATCAAGCATAAAATACTGTAATCTGTACATAACTGCCTCGTTAGCCTAGTGGTCCTAAGCGCGATTGCTACGCTAGAGGTCTTGGATTCGATTCCCAGGTCGAGCAAAAACTGTTATTGGGTTTTTCTATGAAATTCTCAGTAGCAGCTCGGAGTTAGGACTTGTGCCCGGTTAATGGCAATAGGCTTGTCCCCTATTACATGGAACCTAAACATACCGGCGAACTGTGGGTGTACATTACGGCACATTACTGCCTAACCTTTCGGAGAATACTGACGTGATGGTATGTGTAAGTACGACAGTTTTCAAATAAAGATAAGTAGGTAAAAACAGACTGAAAACAGTCAAATCGTTTGTCCGTTAGTTCACGTTTCAGTCTTTATCTATAAACTTTTAGCTTTAATAGTTTTGTTTGTTCAAGAACTTCTTTTAAATTTTGTTGGAAAATCAAAGTCGAATAGGCATTTATTGTATCAGATATCAGATAAGAAGAGGTTGAGTTTGATTTGATTTTTTTACATACATAAACTCACGCCGGGGTAGGCAGAAACCACAGTCAACCTGCTACGATCCTTACAAACATCTTTTGCCTCGTCCACGTTCATAAATCTGGTCATACAAGCACGCCGGTTACAAGTACTGCGCACCCGACTTTTGTGAAGAACCTCACCAATAAGGTCAGGGTAGGTTTTTCTAGGGCGTCCCCTCTCGGCGTTGCCACTCACATCTGCCATATAAATTCCTTTTGTTAGCCGCCTTTCACTCATCTTCTCAACATGACCGACCCATATAAGCCCGTTTTTTGTTGTGTTCTGTTTGTAAGACGTCATATCAGGATATAATAGACAGAAAACAACAACAATTCTCAGTAGCAGCTCGGAGTTAGGATTTGTGCCAGGTTAATGGCAATAGGCTCGCCCTCTATTACATGGGACCTAAATATACCGGCGAACTGTGGGTGTACATTGTTACACCTCTGCCTAACCCTTCGGGGAATACAGGCGTGATGGTATATATATATTTTTTAAACAACAATCCTTAAGAGAATGTACTCAGTTTTCTCAGAAAAAGTTATCGAAAAGTTTACAAAAGCTCTTGTGGGCGTAATCAAGCCGTACATTTAACTTCCATCTGTAACCTGAAGAGGGTAATCAGTACTAGATGAAGCACAGAAATTCAACAAAACAAACAAAATATAATACCTCACAGATTTGAAGAACTCGGATCACATTTCTAACGGTATTGGGAATCGTTTATTTTTAACGTCAATCATGAAAATATGGGTGTAGACACCAAACAATATACTTCTTATAAGCCATACCATCACGCCTGGTTTTCCCGAAGAGTTCGGTAGAGTACACCCATAGTTAGCCGGTATGTTTAGGTCCCATATAATAGGGGGCGAGTCTATTGCCATGAACCGGGCACAAATCCTAACTCCGACCTGCTACTGAGAATTTCATAGAAAAACCCAATAACACTTTGCCTGACCTGGAAATCGAAACCAAGAGCTCTAGCGTAGCAGTCGCGCATACATAAACTCACGCATTTTTCCCATGGGGGTAGGCAGAAACAACAGAACGCCACCTGCTACGGTCCTTACATACTTCCTTCGCCTCGTCCACGTTCATACATCTGGTCATACAAGCACGCCGGTTACGAGTAGTGAGTACTATACATACATATTAAATACAATATTTTTAGCTTGAATGTGCTTGTATGAATAGATGTATGAACGTGGACGAGGCGAAGGAAGTATGTAAGGATCGTAGCAGGTGGCGTTCTGTGGTTTCTGCCTATCCCATGGGAAAAAGGCGTGAGTTTATGTTTGTATGTATGTATAGGATACCGGATTATACAGATTGCCGGTAGCATGTATATGTTTACACTCGTGAGTGCACTAAACAAATAGTGCTCCGGTTTTCAAGCGTTTTATTGAAATGGAAAATTGTGAAATGTTTATTTTAATGTGCTATCCTCGGAGATAGAATAAAACATGAACACCGTCTCTGTTGTACTGAATTTTATACAAATATACCATCACGCCTGTATTCCCCGAAGGGTTAAGCAGAGGTGTACCGTAATACCGTGTAATGTACACCCACAGTTCGTGCGTATGCTTAGGTCCCATGTAATAGGAGGCGAGCCTATTGCCATTAACCGAGCACAAATGCTAACGCCGAGCTGCTACTGAGAATTTCATAGAAAAACCAAATAATTTAACATTTTCCTTGGTAAAATTAAGGGAATTTGGTACAGGGCATTCAAAGTCAACCTCCTCGCATTCCGTGGTTTATAGACTCCAAAATGAGTAGAACGCACATGGTAGCGGCATTTAGACTACGTTCTGGACACTATCCTACCAAAAGATTTAGCCATCTGATGAGAAAAAATGATTCTCCAAATTGTGACGTGTGAGGAGTTATTGATGATGTCCAGCATCTTTTGGTGGAATGTGTCAAAAACCAGGCATTAAGGGAGTCATTGACAACATTACGCAAATTTAATAAATATGATATGGGTACGTTTCATGAAATCCTCGCAAGTCTAGAAAGTGACGCCGCTAAAATTATTTATGATATGGCATTATGTCGTTGACTTTACTTTTTGATTTATGTTAAATCTAGCATGTAGGTAATATGTAATGTTGTAAACTTAGGTCAGGTTATGATGACGTCGGGAGCCGCGAGACGACTCCCGGCCACCGTAGATACGGGCCTGTGGACGGTGAGCAATGGGTAGCTCACTGTCCTTACGTTGCACAACGACAGGCCGTGTCGACGGCGCGTTCGTGTTCCACGCGCGCCTCAAAGAGATGTCAGCAAAGGGACGGGGCCACTGAGGGCCGTTGCCTACCGGGGCTGCGGGTTGTTCGTAAGAGATACCGCGCCCCCGGAACGCAAAGGGCACAAGAAGGAACATGGGTGGGTTTTAGTCAGTAAACGTCTGACACTCCCTTCCGCCCCGCCCAGGGCGGGAGAAGTTATTTGATGGTTTCCCACCCCCCAAAAAAAAAAAAAAAAGGTCAGGTTAAGATGGGGCTGACATGCCTTAAAAAGATAAAAGTCCCTAAAAACAACAACAAAAAACAAAACATTTTGCTCGACCTGTCTTGGGTTCGATTGCCAAGCTAGTGGTTTTTATAACAACTCTGTTCAACTTTCTGACTAACTGAGCAAAAATGTCTGTATATATAAATGCATTGATTTTGACTTCGTCTTTTGGTCATCAGATGGCAAACTAGCCGACGCGACGGCCCACCTGATGTTAAGTGGTCACCGCTGCCTATAGACATCTGCAATACCAGAGGCCTTGCAAACGCGTTGCCATCCCAGAGACAAAGTTGAAATGTGTCATGTGCCTGTAACTACACCGGCACCCATACCCTTCAAACCGGAACACAGCAACGCTGCTTTGCGGCAGAAATAGATATGGTGGTAGTACTTCCCCGGACGAGCTCCTTCACTAAGAGCTCTACTACTAAAGCGCCTTATATTTTTATATTCACATACTTTTCTTATTTAAATTAAAAACGTCTTCTGCAGTAACCGCACTGTTTTCTAGTTATTCTTAATAAATTTCTTTGAGAGTGTAAGAAAATGTTGAATTTTATTTAACGCTGGCTCCCGCCCGCCACTTCGTTCCTGTGGCTTATTCCACTCGTGTTAAGTTACATCTTTGGTTACTGCTCTGCTCCTGTGCGTCGTAGCGTGATATTATATAGCCTACTAGCTTCAGCCCGCGACTTCGTCCGCGTCAAATTTGATATATTATTCCACAGAAACCATACATTTTTCTCGGGATAAAATGTAGCCTATGTGGTATTCTAGCTATAATCTATCTCAGTGCCAAATTTCATCCAGATCCGTTCAGCCGTTGAAGCGTGAAATAGTAACAAACATCCACACATCCTCACAAACTTTTGCATTTATAATATTATTATAATAGGAAGGATTAGGAGGATAGGATGTTACTTACAGCCTGTTTTATTCAGGAATAATGTAGCTATCTTTTGGTGAAAAATGGTTAAAATCGGTCCAGTAGTTTCGGAACTTATTCGGTACAAACAAACAAACACAAATAGTCTTTCCTCTTTATAATATTAATATAGACTGACTCGTTAACCCAGTGGTCCTAAGCGCAACTAGCAGTCGGGCTTAGGTGCTGCATCCGGTTGGACTGGAAGCCGACCCCAACACAGTTGGGAAAAGGCTCGGCAGATGAAGCAAAGTAAAAGCCGCGAGCACTTGCTTATGAGGTTGGCAGACTTGTCTCACAATTAATTTCTTTATTATTTCTCCAACTATGTATTTTTCTCTCTGTCTATTTTGTATATTTTGTTTGTATGTATGTATTTATTTATTATTAACTAGCGGGCCCGGCAGACGTTGTCCTGGCTTGAAAATCAGTACAAAAATCCAGGTCCAGCCTACCCTACCCCACCCCACCTACCTAGGTACTTACCTACCCTAGCAAACTGTACCTTCCAACCTAGCCACATACTTACCCTATCTACCTACCTGTCTCGTGTCCACTCGACTCAGCAATGTGGCTCTTTGCAGTGGAGAGGTATCAGGGTAACAGATTTTGGGATGAAGAAAAGCGTAGTTACTTTTGGTACAGATTTTTAGGGCAGGACAACGTCTGCCGGGCCCGATTAAAAAGTATGCTATGCCCGTCTCCTTGATCTAAGCTACCTCCACACAAATTTTCAGCCAAATCGGTTCAGCCATTCTTGAGTTATAAATAGTGTAACTAACACGACTGTCTTTTATATATATAGATTTCTTTACGCACGCTCGACTTCGGTAGCAAGCTGGTGAATGCGAGACGAGAGCGTTACGGAAATGAGAGTAATCGGGCGAACTGAAGTTGAGAGGGAGATATAAGTTAGTAAAGATAGAAAGAGAGAGAGTAACGTTTCGTATATTACTGTAGGAGTAAGAGAGAGCAGCGCGCGCTCATTTTCTTTCTCTCTTCCTCAAGTGACACACACATACACGTTTCTTTTTATTAAGCATCCTTGGATGGCTGGCAAGCCGACAGCCCACCCGATGCTAAGTGATCACCTCTACCTATAGACATCTGCAATACCAGAGGCCTTGCAAATGCGTTGCCATCCCAGAGACAAAGTTAATTTATTAATTTATTAAAACTTTTTGCACATAATGTAAATAATACACTGTACAAAGGCGGACTTAATGCCTTTGGCATTTTCTACCAGTCTACCTTAGGGTGATGCAGAGACAAAACATAGTAGGTGCAAGAAACAGAAAGTTTCCAGGAATAAACTATAATAAATACATATATATATACATACAAACAAAATATACAGAGTAGAGAAAGCAAAAAAATATATAAGTGGAGAAATATAAGAAACTAATTGTGAGACGAGTCTGCCAACTTCATAAGCAAGTGTAAGTTAAGTGTTAAGTGTAAGTTGAAATGTGTCTTGTGCTTGTAAATACACCGGCACCCAAACCCTTCAAGCGCAACTTCCCGAATGCCTCCCAACCCAAGCGTATCCCTCTGGTTGCCCAAACGTAACTAAAAAAATATATAATAAACTAAACACCAAGAAATCGATTGGTAAATAATTTTTATTGTCCATAACCAATGTTAAAAGTGGTCTCGTGGTGGCAAGCGCGACTAATGTGCGCGAGGTCCCGGGTTCGATTCCCAGGTCGGGCAAAAAGTGTTATTGGTTTTTTCCATTAGGAATTTCTCAGTAGCAACCCGGAGTTTGGAAGTTGGCGGTGTGACACCCCCGTGTCTCGGAAAGCACGTAAAGCCGTTGGTCCCGGCTGTCATTCGTAGAGCTTTGGCAGTCGTTACGGATAGTCCGGTGCCTGGAAGTCTGATAACTAGTCTTACCAAGGGCTATCGTGTTGCCCAGTAACTGGGCTGTGGAGGTCAGATAGGCAGTCGGTCCATGTAAAACATTGATATTCAACTGCATCCGGTTACTGCAGCCGACCCCAACATAGTTGGGAAAAGGCGAAGCAGATGATGGTGTCTCTTATCCAATAAGTCTATAGTTTATCTATCAAGTAGATGTTCTTCATCAGTTTCATATTGTGCGTTGATAAGGCTATTAAGAGACTTCTTATCAGTCATATCCGGTTCCTTCAGAATCTTCTGTTGTCTATGGTAATGGAGACTGGTCTCTGAATTCTCGCTGTCCGGGTCTATCGTTACTCGCTCGACTGTAACTCGTATGTTATTCATAAGTTTTGTTTTATCTGTAACAAGTCAATTAATGTATTATTCTCCTTAATTCAGAAAGGTCGCGTGCGCAGTACTCGTAACCGGCGTGCTTGTATGACCAGACGTATGAACGTGGACGAGGCTAAAGGGGTATGTAAGGATCGTAGCAGGTGGCGTTCTGTGGTTTCCGCCTATCACCATGAGGAAAAGGCGTGCGCATGTATGTATGTTTCTTTAATGAATTTAGGTCACGGCGGCCAATCTTAATGGTGACCCAAGCACGCAGGATATATTATAGTGCATAATTGTGTGCGCAAACACAGGTGCAGTATCTTCCCTTACTCTCACAGTCCGACGAGATATCTATCAAACGAAAATACATGTCAGACCATATCCGCCATTTTGAGTTAAAATTCAAACTAACGGTCAATTCACACCAAGACGTTGCGCACACATTATCTATACTTATAATAAATCTGTAGAGAGGTCAATTCTGTACATGAAATATATTTCCAAAATAACTATCAGGGGGTGATTAGGGATCGATACTGATGCCAAAAATGCAATCAGTAAAATTTTTGTCTGTCTGTCTGTCTGTCTGTATAACCGCTATAGAAACAAAAACTACTCGACGGATTTTAACGAAACTTGGTACAATTATTTTTCATACTCCTGAGGTGGTTATAGTATACTTTTCATCACGCTACAATCAATCGGAGCAGAGCAGTGAAGGGAAATGTTGGGAAAACGGAAGAAGTTACTCCATTTTTTCAGCTTCCGTCGCGTGTGTAACCTTAATGGTTAAAGCTACACAGAAATCATGTATGACGGAAATTTTCTCCTTAAAATTATATAAAAAATATCCCACCACAGCATATGTCTATCTTTTATGGTTGACTCACAATATCACGTGTAACTCCCGATAGCTTAGCAGTTCGAAGCTTTCTGATTATATTTGTCTAGTCTTACTACAAGCTGACGGAGTCGCGGGCACAGCTATAAACAATAATATTGTGCGGTTCCGTATTGCGATATTATTCAACAGTATTGTAGATTGACATATTATATTTCCCTACTAAAATATGAAAGTTAATCTGTCTGTTACATCAAAACCACTTAACCGTGAGGTAGGACATAGGCTACTTTTTTTTACGAGAAACGACGGAAACGCGGACGAAGTTGCGAGCAACAGCTAGTTCTAAATATAACTTTATTTATTACACGAAAAGATACATATTTCATTGTGAGAATTCAGAATACGTTACACCAAACAACGCTGAAATCTCACGGTGAAATGTGCATCTTTTCGTGTAGTAAATAAATTTATAGCTATATTGAGTTTCTCTATCGTCGCGTCTCGGTGTGAACTAACCCTAACTGTTACTCTAGACAACTACATACATGGTTATCTGATTGAAAAAAGCCTTTAATTTCAAAACCCATCGAAACCCGCACTCCACGGCAGCCATTTTATACATACCATTATCACGCCTGTATACCCCGAAGGGTTAGGCAGAGGTGTAACAATATACACCCACAGTTCGCCGGCATGTTTTTTTTAGGTCCCATGTAAAAGGGGGCGAGCCTATTGCCATTAATCGAACACAAATCAACTAGACAACACAACTTGATTCAATATTTTTAATATAACATGTAATTGACGTTCAAAAGTGCCTTTTAATGGTCTAATTGAAATAAATGATTGGACTTTGACTTTGAATCCTAACTCCGAGCTGCTACTGAGAATTTCATAGAAAAACCCAATAACACTTTGCTCGACCTAGAAATCGAACCCAAGACCTCTAGCTTAGCAGTCGTACTTAATAAACAATATTTAATTAAGTACATAAAAAGAAAATTTCATTAAGATTTCAACTTAATTTTCTAATTGGGATTTTCGAAGGCGTGCCTCATTCTAATTAAATGTTGTACATACAAGTCAATGGCCACTCAACCAACCTGGCAAACAGTCGGTCGGACAGGAGCATATTGATGAGACATCCGGGCTGGTGATACGAATGTTAGCGTAGGAATGCTTCAGGACAATCTTCTCCTTATCGCAGCCACATTTGCCGCAGGAACCCTTCCGTTTAACTACCTCTTTAGTTGTATAAACTCCTGGAATTAACTCACTTAATCAGGTTCCTAATACCAGCTGTATTATCTCACACCGCGAGGCATGACGACAGTTACGAGTGTTAAGTAACCACCATGAGTCGTTGGCACAAATGTTAAGCTCATTTTTGGGTTTATTGGGGCGCTAACGCTGCACGCGATCTGTCCAACTGACAGATCAATCGCGCATCTGCAATTTAGGGAGTGCATCTCTGTATATACTCACGCCATTTAGCTTAACTCAAGTTTTCTATCCGATCAGACGTTGGATTTGAGTTAAACATCGATAGGGGTGTATTGGTAGGTTTTTTTTAAACCATAGTTGGACGGCAAACGAGCCAACAACGACCCACTTGATGTTAAGTGGTCACTGCTACCTATACACATCAGCAATACCAGAGGCCTTGCAAATGCGTTGCCATCCCAGAGACAAAGTTGAAATGTGTCATGAGCCTGTAATTACACCGGCATCCGGAACACAGCAACGCTGCTTTGCGGCAGAAATAGATATGGTGGTTGTACTTCCCGGGACGAGTTCCTTCACAAAAAGCTCTACGTCTACTTGTACTTGTGAAGGTACAAAACAGGATGTAAAGCTTTTCATCCTCCAACGATAAGGGAGGATCCTCCGACCAGACGGCTGGTGTGACTAGAGGGCTACTGCCCGACGGATGTCGGGATTTTGAACATATGCTGAACGTCGCGGCGAACTTTGATATCGCGATCTAGGCAACGTCAGTTTGTCGTAGTAGTTCGCATGCTGAGCGATAGATGTCGCTACATCTAAATATAAATGACTTACAAAAATACCTTGTTGTCCTTTCGTGAAAACAAGTGGAATATCTACCCCTCCTCGCCCCCCTCCTGCTTCTAACGCTCCTACTTCTACAATTGCTCCGTCCATCCCACCTCCTCCACCACCTCTAGCGGCGCTTCTTTTCCTCTTATTAGGAGTAATGGCCGCGAATGCCTTCTTGATGGAAGCTCCTATACTCCTCTTCTCTCCGTCTGCGGGGGCGAGGAGCGAGCAGATGCACTCGTCGACGGGGCCACTGCCTTCTTGCATCTTCTTTGCCGACTCATCGTCAAGTTTTCTTAGTTGTTGGTAATCCATTTTGTTGTGTTGCTGTGGGTGCTAAAATGATTTACACAATGTGTTAGTTTAAACAAGAGACGTACTTCAAGGGAGTGTAGTGCTTATGAAAATAAACCACTTTCACTATGAAATCAAACTTAAAATTGCAAAAAAAATCAGCTTAAAAATCAAAAAAAAATCCTTACATGTTGTCGAGTTATGCGAACATAAATGTATGGAGCAGTTGATTATTTTTTTTCGATTTTGCGTTACTATAGTAAAAGTTGTTCATTTTCATGAGTACTGCACTCCCTAAACAAGGTCTCTCGTTTACCCTAACACCCTGTATTATTATGACTTTAATCCATACCATCACGCCTGTATTCCCTGAAGGGTTAGACAGAGGTGTACTAATGTACACCCACAGTTCGCCGGTATGTTTAGGTCTCATGTAACAGGGGGCGAGCTTATTGCTATTAACCGGGCACAAATCCTAACCGCGAGCTGCTACTGAGAATTTCATAGAAAAACCCAATAACACTTTTTGCTCAACCTGGGAATCGAACCCAAGACCTCTAGCGTAGCAGTCGCGCTTAGGAACACTAGGCTAACGAGGCAGTTAGTTTGTTCTTTTTTACTCGCTTTAATTTCTTCTTCGTCTTTGCCTACTGCTCCTCTTCCGTGGGTTTTAGCGTGATGATATATAGCCTATGTTACTCAGGAATAATTTAGCTATCCATTGGTGAAAAATAGTTACAATCGGTCCAGGAGTTTCGGAGCCTATTCATTACACACAAACAAACAAATAGTTCTTCTTTGTAATTTATAAGTAAGTATAGAAGTATAGATAAGTCCAGGTTTCCTCACGATGTTTTCCTTCACCGATGTCAGAGATGTCCAAGATAAACTTAGAAAGTACATATGAATTGAATACTTACATTGTTTAGTGTATAAATGTTGAGAGAATAATCTAAATTAAATTCATCGTGTAAATACATCTATTTCAATTGAAACTTATGAAGGGAATTGTCCGTAATGGTCATTCTATGTAGTTTATCCAAATTTGTAATCTTTATCATGCTTAACACCTGAAATGAAAACATGAATGCACGTTCATTAAATGGTGATACTTAAAAAGACAAACTCCATCATCTTCTTAGCCTTTTCCCATCTATGCTGGGGTCGGCTTCCAGTCTAACCGGATGCAGCTGAGTACCAGTGTTTTACATGGAGCGACTGCCTATCTGACCTCCACAACCCAGTTACTGGGCAACACGATACCTCTTGGTTAGACTGGTTGTCACTATCCGTAACGACTGTCAAAGATCTACGAATGACAGCCCCCTGAAAAAACTAAAAAGTGAAAAATAACTTTAGCAAAAAAGAAGCTTAGCTTCGGAAGCCGGGGGCAATACAAAACACCAAACAGAACCAAAGCCTCCGACTTCCAAAGCTTTTTTTGTAATACAGTTTTATTTTTCGCTTTTTAGTATCAACTTCCTGTTATCCAAATCCATGAAGGAGCATTTGTACTACGCGAATTAACAAGACACCACTTAAAACTCACAAGAAAGCAGAATACGCTAATTCGTTTACTTGGATGACTTATTTTTTTCAGTTATTTAAATATTTTCACGTAACTACTGAACCAATTACTGCCTCGGTAGCCTAGTGGTGCTAAGTGCGACTGCTACGCTAGAGGTCTTGGGTTCGATTCCCAGGTCGAGCAAAAAGTGTTATTGGGTTTTTCTATGAAATTCTCAGTAGCAGCTCGGAGTTAGGATTTGTGCCCGGTTAATGGCAATAGGCTCGCCCCCTATTACATGGGACTTAAAACATACCGGCGAACTGTGGGTGTACATTGGTACACCTCTGCCTAACCCTCCGGGGAATAAAGGCGTGATGGTGTATGTACTGAACCAATTTCAAAAAAAATATCATGAAAAACATACAGACAAATTCATAACCTCCTTCTTCTTGAAGTCGGTTATAAATATGCCTCGTTAGCCTAGTGGTCCTAAGCGCGGCTGCTACGCTAGAGGTCTTGGGTAAAATTTCCAGGTCGAGCAAAGTGTTATTGGGTTCAAACTCCGCATCGGATTTTGTTGCGATTTTCGATAATGGACAGAGTGATTCAAGAGGAAGGTTAATACGTATAGAACATCACGCTACGACTAACAGGAGCGGCGCAGTCACCAAAGACGTAACTGAACGGTATATAGCTAATCAATACTAATATTATAAAGCTGAAGAGTTTGTTTGTTTGGTTGAACGCGCTAATCTCAGGAAGTGCTGGTCCGAATTGGAAAATTCTTTTTGTGTTGGATAGTCCATTTAATGAGGAATGCTATGTAACATCACGCTACGACTAATAGGTGCGGAGCAGTAACCAAAGACGTATCATAATGCGGATGAAAAAACTACGCGGACGGAGTCGCGAGCAGAAGCTAATAGATTATAATGCTTGAAAGCGCAAATCTCCTAAATTACTGGTCCGATTTTGAAGACTCTTTCGCTAATGAGAAACACATAAGACACTGACGGAATGTTCAGAAAAGGCATCAAAAGTATTCAGTAACCGTTATTAGCATATCAGACGGACGACGTCCACTGATGGACATAGGCCTCCCCTAAAGATAGCCACAATGACCGGTCCTGCGCTACCCGCATCCAGTGATAGCCACCAGGAACTGTGTCCGGTGGGCGGCACCGGACACTGCGTCGTGTCCTATATCACTACATAGTATAAAACAAAGTCGCTTTCTCAGTCCCTACATCCGTATGTATGCTTAAATCTTTAAAACTACGCAACGGATTTTGATGCGGTTTTTTTTAATAGATAGAGTGATTGAAGAGGAAGGTTTACATGTATAATAACATCAGCATTGCACCCGTGCGAAGCCGGGGCGGGTCGCTAGTCGACAATAAAATGTATTGAACGACCAATGAGAAAAATCAATTAAATAATATTTAATAAATTTTAATACCTGTTGGACGCGAAAATTTAGTTGAAATCGTTGACTACATAATGTATTATTGAATCATTATGGATTTGCGTGCTATTGTATGTATATTATTAGTTTTTACATTATTCAGAAGTTTATGAATTGACATGACAACTTGAGAAAAAAGTTTGCGTGATAAAATAGTATTTTATATAAATGTAGTTATACATTAGTGTATACATTATGCCGAAAATGAAAAGTAAACGGTTTTTCAGTGCGTAAATGTTGACTAATTAAACATAGAGGATAATTCTATTAAATATATATTTTATATTCATCTGCTTGGCCTTTTCCCAACTACGTTGGGGTCGGCTTCCAGTCTAACCGGATGCAGCTGAATACCAGTGTTTTATTTGGAACGACTGCCTATCTGACCTCCACAAACCAGTTACTGGGCAACACGATACCTCTTGGTTAGACTAGTTGTCAGACTTCCAGGCTACTGACTATCCGTAACGACTGTCAAAGATCTACGAATGACAGCCGGGACCAACGGCTTTACGTGCTTTCCGAAGCACGGGGGTGTCACATCATCAACTTCAAACTCGGGGCTGCTACTGAGCAAATCCTAGTGGAAAAACCCAATAACACTTTTTACCCGACCTGGGAATCGAACCTGGGACCCCACCCTCATAAGTCGCGCTTGCGACCACGAGACCAACGGGGCAGTCCGCGTCAAAGTTAATATAGTATTCCGGGGAAATCGTACATTTTTACCGTACCGAGAACAACGGGGCATTCCTATTTTTATATTATTATGGTAAAATTATTAGTATAGCAGCCGTAATCGGTCCGATTGACTAACCAATCGCGTGCAGCGTCGGCGACCCAAAAAGCCCAGACAGGAACCCAAAAAAACAAAAATTAACTTGACGTTTTTTGCTCACGACTCGTGGCGGCTACTTTAATTAAAGATGTCTATTTTGAAACTTATTTTATGGGCACTCGCTGCCGCTGGCGAGCAACAGTGGCCAACACAACTAGCCGACGGCCCAGTTTACATTAAGCCGCGGCCTGATGTCAAGTGGTCATCGCTGCCTACAGACATCTGCAATACCAGAGGCCTTGCAAATGCGCTGCCATCCCAGAGACAAAGTTGAACCGTCTCATGGGCCTGTAATTACACCGGCACTCATACCCTTCAAACCGGAACACAGCAACGCTGCTTTGCGGCAGAAATAGGTATGGTGGTAGTACTTCCCCGGACGCGCTAGCAATGTATTTATTTTTAAGACTCACTCCCCTACGCAATTTCCAATCGATTTAATCAAATCCAATCAAATCACTTTATTTGTAGATCATAGGTAAAAAATACATATACGCAGATGTTAGTGCTCTTAAAATTATCGCTATGTCTTGCCGTTGGCGTCGTACAAATATTCTAATTTTAATTCTAAAATATTCTAATTACAATTACGAATTATTACTATGTCAATTTCTAATTATATTAATATGTCAATTTTCAATTACTAATTATTACCCTGTCAATTTCTAATTATATTAATATGTCAATTTTCAGTTACTAATTATTACACTGTCAATTTCTAATTATATTAATATGTCAATTTTCAGTTACTAATTATTACTATGTCAATTTTCAATTACTAATTATTACCCTGTCAATTTCTAATTATATTAATATATCAATTTTCAGTTACTAATTATTATTATTATTTTTTTTTTTTTTTTTTTTTTTTTTTTTTTTTAAAAAAACGTTGCCCCACACTAGGAATTTCTCCTGTATCGTGGGTGCGTTTACAAACATAAACTCACATACTCAAACAGCCAGACCCGGAACAACTATCTGTAGGTCATACAAATATTTGTTCCGTGCGGGAATCGAACCCGCGACACGCAGCGCAGCAGTCGATCGCTCGGCCACTGCGCCAACCGTTCAACCTGTCAATTTCTAATTATATTAATATGTCAATTTTTAATTACTAATTATTACATACTATGTCAATTTCTTAATTAACCATAAGCAAAGCTTATATCAAATCTGAACTACTTACAAAAGTTAGGTACAGCACTTAAACTTGATTGTACGACTAATAGTGCAAGGAAAGTGCTGCAGACTATTTAGTTAATGTAGAAATGTTGTCCACCATCAAAGTATTCATAAACCTCTAAGCGTTATCGGTGTATCGACGTTTTCTTGGGATATTGTTATTGTTGAAATGGACTAAAGGATAGACTTAATATAGGACATATTACTTAAGTTATGTACATGCCATCATGCCTGTATTCTCCGAAGGGTTAGGCAGAAGTGTACCAAAGTAACTATGTACACACATAGTTTGCCGGTATGTTTTTTTTAGGTCCCATGTATTAGGGGGCGAGCCTATTGCCATTAACTGGGCACAAAAGAGCAGCTACTGAGAATTTCGTAGAAAAACCCAATAACACTTTTTGCTCGACCTGAGAACCGAACTCCTAGCGTAGCAGTCGCGCTTAGGACCACTAGGCCAACGAGGCAGTAAAAAAAATATTATTGTCTATTAATTACTCGAAATGTCATCTGTCAGTCAAACTGTCAGATGAGTTGACGGCCGCTGGTTTGAAGCGTCATAAAATGTGAGATTATATAATAATATGTCAACATAATAAGGCAGGTACGCTGATATCATTTCATAATTAAAACAAAACCTAATTTAAAAAATATTGAGAAAAGCATATGATACCGATGTTTTGATGATTTTATTGACCATTATCCAAAAAGTTCCACAAACACTTGGAAGTTTCGTCACTGAGTTATTGCGTTGCCGCACCGCGCCGGAGGCACCCTGTAGCTCGAATTAATTGTGGTGTGTTGCCGCACCGCATCGTGTGGCTTCGCTCTAAGTTTTTTACGTAAAAATAATATTGAAATATTTTACAATTGATTTTAAGTATGAATAAAACAATGTTCTCATCAATATGTGATATTTTATTGGAGTCTTCTATCTAGCATATAATGTCCCACTGCTGGGCAAAGGCCTTCCTCAAGTCCATTCAAATATTCTTTTCTTGCGCCACCTCGAACCAGCCCTTTAAGTTACGTCTTTGGTTACTGCTCTGCTCTTGTGGATCGCAAGCGTGATGTGAGCGTGATGGTATACAGGGTTATTTGTAAAACAATGACAACCTCTCAGGACTATGTTACTAACATCATAATCAACAACTTTTGTTCTATGACATTTAAAAAAAAAACATATTTTAGTTCATCAGATTTTCATACAAAAATAAAAACATTTAAATTGAACGCTCTAAATGTTACGAAGTCTATGCGAAGCAAACGAAAGCGATAGTAAAATAACGAGGGGAGCGGGGTTAGGGCGGCGGGGGTGTTTGTACTTGACCTATTTACAATTTTACGGAAATCCTTCAGTCGGTCATTCACTTCAATGCGCTTGCGTTGCTTGATTCTGTAAAAATTTATAGAACAAAAGTTGTTGTTTATGATGGTAGTAATACAGTCCTGCAAGGTTGTCTATGTTTTACAAATAACCCTGTATAATAGCTTATACATACTATTCCTTATGAATCTGCCTGCCATATATAAAAATATTTTTTCCATTTCAACTGGTAGTTCTAGAGATTAGCGCATGTAAACAAACAAACAAAAATATTCTTCAGATTTATTATTTTATACTAGCTTCTGCCAGCGACTTCGTTCGCGTGTTTTTTTCACCCGCTTTAAGTTACGTCTTCGGTTACTGCTTCTCTCCCGTGTGTCGTAGCGTGATGTTATATAGCCTATAGCCTTCCTCAATAAATGGACTATCTAACACAAAACTAATTTTCCAATTCGAACCAGCAGTTCCTGAGATTAGCGCGTTCAACCAACAAAACAAACAAACTCTTTAGCTTTAAAATATTAGGTACTATAGATATACATACATAAACTCACTCCTTTTCTTCGTGGGGGTGGGCAGAAACTACAGTTCGTCACTTGGAACGATCCTTACATACAAGTACGCTGTTTACGAGTACTGCGCTCCCGCTGTCTATACTAATAATCTACAGGATATTTTTTTTGTTTGTTTATTTGTAACGAATAGGTTTCGAAACTACTGGACCGATTTTAACCATTTTTTCACTTATAGATAGCTAATATTATAGCTACATTCAATTCGGTTCACTCGTAAGAGCTACGGTACCACAGACAGACACACAGACACGTCAAACTTAACACTCCTCTTTTTGAGTCGGGGGTTAAAAAGTGGAATACTACTTAGTAAAATATATAGCGCCCGTTAGAAAGAATACTTCCTAGCGGTGACACGTCGATTATTGTTTTCTGGTATTTTATTTTGTACAAATTCGATCATACAAACTGCCCCGTTGTACTCGTGGTCGCAAGCGCGACTGATGAACACAGTGGCAGCCCGGAGTTTGGAAGTTGGTGGTGTGACACCCTGTGCTTCGGAAAGCACGTAAAGCCGTTGGTCCCGGCTGTTATTCGTAGATCTTTGACAGTCGTTACGGATAGTCAGAAGCCAGGAAGTCTGACAACCAGTCTTACCAAAGAGGTATCGTGTTGCCCAGTTACTGGGTTGTGGAGGTCAGATAGGCAGTCGCTCCATGTAAAACACTGATATTCAGCTGCATCCGGTTAGACTGGAAGCCGACCCAAACCTAGTTGGGAAAAAGCTAAGCAGATGATGATGATAGCTACATTATTGCTGAGTAACATAGGCTGTATAACATCACGCTACAACCCTCGGGAGCGGAGCAGTAACCAAAGACGTAACGTGAAATAAGCCACTCGGACGTAATCGCAAGCAGTCCGCTAATTTATTATGAAAAAGGGGTTTCAAAGGGTAGTAAAATAAAAGTCCGTTATTACAAGAAAAGATTATTTATTGATCCTTAATAATACATGAAATAATATTTTACATTCGATAAAAAAAATATATATATCATAACCAATTTAATATGACTCGGTATTTTTTTTTGTACACAAAAGAGGGCGGGGCGGGGGGGAGCTGGATGGCATTGACACCCAATCTATTACCATGGATTCAGTAATGATTCTAGACCTCATGGGGGTCAAACGCGGGAGTCGTGCGGTCGATGGCCCTTTACGGGGCCCCGGTGTGGGCGCAGGGGTTTAGGCGACTTGCCGCCCACTACCTCATTGCGTCCCAACGGGTGATCGCCATAAGGGTCATCCGAGGATACCGCACGATCTCGGGGGAGGCGGCGAGCCTCCTTGCCGGATTGCCGCCGTGGGATCTGGAGGCGCTGGTCCTCGCGCGCCTGTACGAGTGGCGCGTGGAGGTACTAGGCCGGGGGGAGAGTCCGCCACCGCGGCAAATTGCCGCTCGGCGGGCCGACCTCCGGCTCGATCTCATGGCGACATGGAGACAGCGACTGTCGCAACCTCGTGCTGGGCACGCCTTAATAGAGGCGGTAAGTCCCCTCTTTGAGGAGTGGCTGGAGAGGCGCCACGGCGCCCTCACCTACCGCCTGACGCAGGTCCTCACCGGACACGGGTGTTTCGGGAGGTTCCTGCACCTCATCGGGCGGGAGGAAACGTCCGGGTGTCACCATTGTGTGGATCGCCCCGAGGACACGGTGGAGCATACCGTGGCGGTATGCCCCGCTTGGGCGGAGCATCTCCGAGTCCTCGTGGCGGCCATCGGCGGCGGCGAACTCTCGCGTCCGGCCCTGGTGCAAGCCATGGTCCGGAGCGAGAGGGAATGGGATGCAGTCGCCTCCTTCTGCGAGGCAGTAATGCTTGAGAAGGAGGCGGCGGGACGGTTGAGACAGCGGTTCTCCCGTCCCAGCCGCCGCGGTAGACGCTCCGGACGTCGGGAGCCGCGAGACGACTCCCGGCCACCGTAGATACTGGCCTGTGGACGGTGAGCAATGGGTAGCTCACCGTCCTTACGTTGCATAACGACAGGCCGTGTCGACGGCGCGTTCGTGTTCCACGCGTGCCTCAAAGAGATGTCAGCAAAAGGAAGGGGCCACTGAGGGCCGATGCCTGCCGGGGCTGCGGGTTGTTCGCAAGAGATACCGCGCCCCCGGAACGCAAAGGGCACAAGAAGGAACATGGGTGGGTTTTAGTCAGTAAAAGTCTGACACTCCCTCCCGCCCCGCCCAGGGCGGGAGAAGTTATTTGATGATTTCCCACCCACCAAAAAAAAAAAAAAAAAAAAAAAAAAAAAAAAAAAATGGGGGTCAAACATTACCGGCGGTTTAAGAAAAAAATACAGCTATTCCATACAATTCGATATTGTTGATTACTTTAGTATGAATTTGCTGTCTTCTAAGCGACAGAAAATATTAATTGATTCTAGATCCCACAGAGATCAGATTCAGCGTTTAATAGAAAAAATCTCCTGTCTTTTTCATTTTCATCTTGTATTATTTATTTATTTAAACTATGGACCAAAACACAAAATTAAAGACTATAAGTAAACCCAGACAGAAAAATAAAAATCCCTACCGCAGCTAACAAAAGAGCTGATAACTTTGAAACCGCTGAACCGATTTCCATCCAACATAGCTAAGAACACTCCCAACTAATTCACCTTTCAAACAAAAAAAACTAAATCAAAATCGGTTCGAGCGTTCGGGAGTAACGATGCCACATACACACACACAGACACGTCAAACTTATAACACCCCGTCGTTTTTGCGTCGGGGGTTAAAAAAGTACATAGGCGGCCTTAATGTCTTAGGCATTCTCTACCAGTCAACCAAAGGTGGTGGAGAGATAACATGGAAGGCCCAACTTATTGCCTTTGTATGTAAAGGCCAAAGATCCAGAGTCAGGCACAAGAGGTCTGGCATTTATGTTGAATTGGGCCTGCGTGGCGCAGCTGTGGCGCACAGAATAATTATTGTATTTCTTTTTTCATTAAATGTGCAGCTTTATTAAGTGTGCGTAAGATCGGTGTCAATAAACATTTTTCCTCTTCAATTTTTTAAATAACCGAAAAAATTTTTTGTGTAACTGATAAAAATTTGCTGTTCCACACATATTGATCTTGTTGTTTTGAAATATCTTTTAACCCCCGACGCAAAAATGACGGGATGTTATAAGTTTGACGTGTCTATGGCATCGTAGCTCCCGAACGCATGAACCGATTTTGATTTTGTTTTTTTTGTTTGAAACTGCCTCGTTGGCCTAGTGGTCCTAAGCGCGACTGCTACGCTAGAGGTCTTGGGTTCGATTCACAGGTCGAGCAAAGTGTTATTGGGTTTTTCTATGAAATTCTCAGTAGCAGCTCGGAGTTAGGATTTGTGCCCGGTTAATGGCAATAGACTCGCTCCCTATTACATGGGACCTAAACATACCGGCGAACTGTGGGTGTGCATTGTTACACCTCTGCCTAACCCGTCGGGGAATACAGGCGTGATGGTATGTGTGTGTATGTTTGAAAGGTAATTTAGTCGGGAGTGTTCTTAGCTATGTTTGATGGAAATCGGTTCAGCGGTTTCAAAGTTATCAGCTCTTTTGTTAGCTGCGGTAGGGATGTTCCTGTCGGGGGTTACTTAAAATTTTTAATTATGTGTTTTTTAATAAGCGATGAATATTTTTTCACACAACGTAGTCTTGAATCATGGTGCCTACAAAATTCATGGTGAAAGCTTGTGTGTCAATGTTCCGTGTATTGTTTTCACAAACAATTTTTTCAATAACAAACAAACGTACAAAACAGATTACCATTGTAATACAGAGTGTAAAAAGACTCTTCATATAACCGTCAACATACTGCTAATCGAAATAAGTAACATTGAACAAACAATATTCATGGGAAATGAGTTTTATTTTGATCTGAATTTTTTTTATGTTTGGATGGCAAACAAGCCGACCGCCCACCTGATGTTAAGTGGTCACCGCTGCCTATACACATCTGCAATACCAGAGGCCTTGCAAATGCGTTGCCATCCCAGAGACAGAGTTGAAATGTGTCATGTGCTTGTAATTACACCGGCACCCATACCCGTCAAACCCGAACACAGCAACGTTGCTTTGCGGCAGAAATAAGCTGCTGTAATTGGTCGATTGAGTTATCAACAGCCAACCACAGCTACGCTCGCTTGAGTTTATCACATTAAGCCGGTGGTTGCTGCGGGTTGTTCGCAAGAGATACCGCGCCCCCGGAACGCAAAGGGCACAAGAAGGAACATGGGTGGGTTTTAGTCAGTAAAAGTCTGACACTCCCTCCCGCCCCGCCCTGGGCGGGAGAAGTTATTTGATGATTACCCACCCACCCAAAAAAAAAAAAAAGCCGGTGGTTAGTTTCAAAATCGAATCAAATTAGATTTATTTAGAATTTGGATCAAACTCGAAAATGTTATTCAGAAAACTTGTTTTTAGTTTGAAACTGCTTTTTTAACTAATTATGTATATTTTACTACATTTATAAATAATAAGGTTTAAAATAAATAAATACAATTATATAAACGGCTGGTACTTCAAGTACCAAATACAACAAAAAAAAAAGAAATAAATAAAATTAAAAAAAAAAAAACTTATTTAGCCACACTTTTCAGAACGAAAAATCAAATTGTCAAGCCGCTGTGATTGGTTGAGTGTTTTTTTTTAAATATCATTACCATCAAGCCAAGCGTCGGCCCACCTGATGTTAAGTGGTCACCGCTGCCTATACACATCTGCAATACCAGAGGCCTTGCTAATGCATTGCCATTCCAATTACACCGGCACTCATACCCTTCAAACTGGAACCGCAACGTTGCTAAGCGGCAGAAATAGGTATGGTGGTAGTACTTCCCCGGACGAGCTCCTCCACAAAGAGCTCCTTGTGTACTGCTACTACTGATCTATCAACACCCAATCAAAGCATAGGCGAGTTTGAAAACTTGTCAAATTCATTTTTCTTTCAAAATTCGGCGGTTAATGCTAAATATGACACATGGAGTTAGAAAGAGAGAATCACATAGGTGTGACAGTGACAGCGCTCTACAAACTCAACTTTTTCTAAGAAAATCCATTGTGTGATATTTACGAATGTGTACTTATTTTTGAGCGTTGCCATTTTAATAAAATTTCTTGTTATATTTTTTTCATGTTTAAGCACTAAAAGCGTGAATTTTCAAACATTATTTTATTGTAATTACTGTAATATGAACTTGAATGGATTTTAACGGCTTGGATAAATATGTCGACAAGTCAATTTAACTTAATTTTTAAAGTGTAGGAGCGGTTAAGTGTTGCTTCCGATCCGAATCGAGAAAAATACGCTCCGAATTAGTCATACAACTATTTGTAGTTTACGCACTAGATCCGAATACCGCCATCCAATTCGGAAGAAATATTGACGCACCGAAGTAATCGTAGTACTGTTTTTATTTTAAATAGGACAATCCCACCACATTATTCCCAACCACTGTAACTCCTGACAGCCAGAATCAACAGTGGAGACCGCCAGAAGAGCGCCGAGGCAATGAAGCTCGACGAGTCCCGGAGAAACGATTTAACTGTCTTGGATCCCGCAACGAAATTAATCAGAAAAGATTAGCGGAGGAGTAGGAAAAAAACGTAATTTCCACTTGAACTGTAGTATATGTATGAACGCTTTCGCATTTTCTCGGATTCAAATCAGACATAACCCCGTGGCTCTAGGAATGACGTGAATATGCCAAAGATGGACCCTAAATTGCTTGGTTTAGGATCAGAGATCGGATTTGTGCGTAAGCAATATCCGAATTCGATCTGAAATGTACGTACTCCATATCGGCATTTTCACGGATTCGGATCGGATGCAGTACGAAATGCAATATTCGAATCAGGTCAGAGTTTTTTATATCTGTATTTTGACGGATTCGGATCGGATGCAGTACGAACAGCAATATCCGAATGATATCCGAATATTTTATTAACCGTATTCTCTAGGATTCGGATAGGATGCAGCACGTATCAGCTCTAGGCATACAGTTTTTTACTCATTCTTCTCCATAACAAACTACGTTTTAGAAGGGGCAACTAAATTCAATTACTTTTACATGTAATTGACATTCAAAAGTGGCTTTTAATGGTCTAATTGAAATAACTGCGATGTGTGTTTAAGACCAGCCGACTTCTAACTATACACAAACAAAATGGCGTCTCATTAGGCTAGACTTAATAAGTTAAAAGCTTGTATGAGTACATAAAGATTGTTTCTCACGTTAGTAGCCTGACACACACAACATGGCACTGTCGGAATGTTCAGGATATAGTAACCGGCACGAGACGAAAGCAGAAACTTAATTCATTAGTTCATTTTTGGGTCTCTTTGGCGGAATGAAGGATGTGGGGGGCGCCGCCGGCGACCGAACAACCCAAGATTGAACCTAAAAATGGACCTGAAGTTTGTGCTCACGTCTCGTGCCGGTTACTATAACAAGCACAGAAAGTGTACGGTAATAGCAACCGTTAACTGTGTCCGGTGGACTTCACCGGACGCAGCGTGGTGTCCTGTTGGTAACAAAAAAAAATTGTGAGCCGTCACGGGACGGCTGGCAGATGTGTAACACAACCATCATATAGCGAGGCGACTCGTCGCCAAGGCATGCGTGGCCCCACCAGCAATCATTTTTACGTGCGGCTATAAATGCTTCACTTCAAAAAAGTGTACAGTTGCGTAACACTAAGACGGTATAAGTAAGTAGGGTCGCCAGATCCTAAACCCGGATATCCGAACAACCAGTCAATTACAATATTTGGGTAAAAAAGAAATCGTGTGGGGCTGTGTCGGGGCACACGGCCGTTGGTTTAACGTGAAACTTCTATATTAGCGAGTCGCTTTTAGTGTTAAACATTGAAACCTATTTCGTTACAGTCCACTTTTCTAACTTGGTGTAGTAACCGCCACGAGTCATGAGCAGAAACGTGAAGTAAATTTTTGGGTCGCCGACGCTGCACGTGATTAGTCCGTCAGTCGGAAAGATCGCGTGCAGCGTCGGCGCCCCAAAAATTAAACCAACGATATAGAAATCGGCTCGAATCGTGAGCACAAAGTTTAGTTAATTTTTGGGTGTCTTTGGCGGAATGAAGGGGACGGGGGCGCCGTCGGCGACCCAAAACACTAAGAGTGAACCCAAAAATGTACTCGAAGTCTGTGCGCACGACTCGTGGCGGGTACCATACCCGTATGTGATTTTAAAGAAGTTTCACGTCCAAAAAAGGCAGATTATATGATGTCTGAATTTTAAAATGATTTAATTTTTCCGATATCATCATAAAATCAACTTAAATGTCGAACAAACCGGACTCATATACAAAAATCCTGACAATGTCCGGCTTTATCCTGACGCCTGGCGACCCTAATTAAACCCAAGTTAGTAGGCAAGCTAGTATTGTGTAGATGACACCACTAATCAATTGACGTACTTTTTATGAGCTGTCAAAACGCGATTCTCCCATAGATTTTGTACGACAATACTAAACTATGACGTCGCTGTTTTGACATCTCAATTCACTAACTATTTATTGGATTTCAAAGCAACTGAAAATCTAATTTCATAGATATTTAAAAATTAATCGGGTTTTGAAGGCTAACATAAAGTGCTTTTTTAGAGAAGTTACATAAACTCACACCTTTTTCCCATGGGGGTATGCAGAAACCACAGAACGCCACCTGCTACGATCCTTACATACTTCTATCGCCTCGTCCACGTTCATACATCTGTTCATACAAGCACGCCGTATACGAGTACTGCGCACGCGACGAATTTGAAGTTGTGTCTTGGAATTATTGTTTAATGATGTCATCTACACAATTGGGAGGGTAGTGGGTTCCAGAATTGACACTTGGACATCCGCAACTGGACCCAGTATTATTACGTAAAATGGCTTTCAAACTTAATAGTACTTTTACTTCACAAATAATTAAAAAAATGGCGCTAGTTTATCCATATGCAAGGTCAAATAAAAATTATCTAGAGAAACTTTAGAGCCTTTTAGAGTTACAAAAATAATAAATAATACCTTCCTATTATTGTCCCATAAGCATTAGGCCTCTTCTCATACAGAGAAGGCACGAGCATTGATCACCACGCTTGCTTAAAACGGATTGATGATTGCAGACTTACATTAATTACAAGTCCAGGTTTCCTCACGATGTTTTCCTTCACCGATGTCAGTGATGTCCAAGATAGACTTAAAAAATTACATATGAATTGGAAAAGTCATATTGGTGCCCGTGTCTGGTTGCGAACCCACAACTTCGTGTATGAGAGGCTGGCGTCTTAACCACAGGGCCATCACAAAAGGATTCTAAGTATGAGCGGAACTAAAACTATGTAAGTAGTACATTGTAAATCATAAAAATAATATCAATAAATTCAATTATTACTATTTTCTAGTAATTACACTACCAGTGGCTTAAAAATCAACTTTTTAATGGAAATCATGATAAGCAAAATAAAAAAAAAATTGTTTTAACAAGATTTGATATCTTGTAACTCTCATTATCCGATGAGACGGCAATCCGACACAACCGAGGAGAGATGAGACGTAGGACCAACGAAAAAAATAATCTAATAGCGAACTCCACGCCTGTAAAGTGTCTCCAGTTAATTGAAATTAAACCCTATATTCAGCAACAAAGGGTTCACATCGTCTTGTTTGTTTCAATTAATATTAGTATGTACTATTGATATTATAGTTTGCATTGAGAGCCTTTCCTAGGTATATTGATGAAGGGTGAGGGGTGAGGGTACAGCGGCCGCCGGCATTTGAACTCGACCAGATCTATTATCTGTGTTGGCTGAAACAAGAAGAAAATTTTGTTAAAATCACATAACACAAAACACATAACATACCATCACGCCTGTATTCCCCGAAGGGTTAGGCAGAGGTGTAACAATGTACACTCACAGTTCGCCAGTATGTTTAGATCCCACGTAATAGGGGGCGAGCCTATTGCTATTAACCGGACACAAATCCTAACTCCGAGCTGCTGCTGAGAATTTCATAGAAAAACCCAATAACACTTTTTGCTCGACCTGGGAATCGAACCCAAGGCCTCTAGCGTAGCAGTCGCACTTAGGACCACTAGGTTACCGAGGCAGTTGTTAAAATCACTTATGGTCTAAAATCCTGTAGCGACATCTATCGTTCAGCATGCGAACTACTACGACAAACTGACGTTGCCTAGATTGCGCTATCAAAGTTCGCCGCGACGTTTAGCATATGTACAAAATCCCGTCAACAACCGTCGGGCAGTAGCCCACTAGACACAACACCCGACTGCTCGGAGGATCCTCCCTTTTCTATGGAGGATGAGTCTTTACACCCTGTTCTCATACCTCCAAAACCCCACTGTCCCTTGAGTTACAACAATATAAAAAATGGCTGAAATTTTTGAGAATAAATGACAATAATAATAACACATACCATCACGCCTGTATTCCCCGAAGGGTTAGGCAGGGGTGTAACAATGTACACCCACAGTTCGCCGGTATGTTCAGGTACCATGTAATAGGGGGCGAGCCTATTGCTATTAACCACATAACATGCATATCACGCCGCATCAGGCATGATGGTATGCTATATTTATTTTGTTCTAACAACTTTCTTAATGTCAAAATATTCTAAATTTCGCAATAAAGAATCTGAATTTGAATTTAAGTACCTTTCTCACTTTCTCCGATTCTTCACAATCTTCGTTGTCGTCATTTTCCTCTTCTTCCTCGTCATTTTTATTGCCGGCGCCTCCTGCTGCCACCGATATCACGTAAACTGACAACTTCTGCCGCTCGGGAGAGTCCTCGGCGATGTGTTTCTGTAATATAAATAAATCTATAAAACGTGTAATATATTATAGTGCACAGGTGTGTGCGCAAACGTCTCAAAGCCCGATGGGACGGCAATCCGACACAACCGGGGAGAGATCAGGCGCCGGACCAATGACTTTACGTGCATTTCCGAGTCATGGGGGTGTCACACCACCAACTTCCTAACTCCGGGCTGTTACTGAGAAATTTCTAATGGAACCCAAAAAACACCTCTTTCCCGACCTGGGTATCTAACCCAGGACCCAACGACAATCGCTCTTGCGACCACGTTTTTTTTTATGTATCATTTGATGGCAAACAAGCAGACAGCCCACCTGATGTTAAGTGGTCACCGCTGCCTATACACATCTGCAATACCAGAGGGCCTTGCAAATGCGTTGCCATCCCAGAGACAAAGTTGAAATGTGTCATGTGCCTGTAACTACACCGGCACCCATACCCTTCAAACCGGAACACAGCAACGCTGCTTTGTGGCAGAAATAGGTATGGTGGTAGTACTTGCCCGGACGAGCTGCTTCACAAAGAGCTCTACTACTACAAAAATAAGATATAAATTCAATACTCACTCTAAAGAACTGAATCAAGTCATCTTTAGTGATCTTGTTGAGTTGTTCCACTTCAACCTTCGGCCGCTCGAAGTTGTAAACCTGGAACGAATGTATCTAACTTCAAGAGTATACTAGCACAGATCCCGTTAGTGTTCGTACAAAAATTTGGCTAACTACCACCCCAATATCCGATATTTCAACCCGAACATCGATCGCTTCTGACTGTTGGGAGGGCCATTACAAAAGCAACGAGGGGGCTGCCGGGGCCGCGGGTCGTTCGTAAGAGATACCGCGCCCCCGGAACGCAAAGGACACAAGAAGGAACATGGATGGGTTTTAGTCAATAAAGGTCTGACACTCCCTCCCGCCCAACTCAGGGCGGGGGAAGTCATTATGATGATTTCCCATCCGAAAACAAAAGCACGAAGAGGGGTGAGGGGGAGACTGGTTTTTCTTTTTTGATGACATTGGGGGCTAGGGATCTGGATGGAGGTACGGATGGTGATTACGTAAGCAATTTTTATTTTATTTTTTGTTTGATTTTTCTGTCAAATTGAGTAGATTCTGATTTGAACACAATTATGGCAACCCTACAACATACAGCGTGTAACGGAAAGGGTATATACATATCAAAGGCACGGATTCCTTTGGTGTTAACAAACCACATGGTAACATTTTTTAATATCTGTACTTACAAAATTATAAACTTAAGAAACACTTACACTGTTATGATTTAAACTTAATAAACTGCCGAAATAGAATAAATATTATTGCATTTTCAAAGTTATTGCTTTTGAGCTGAAATTTTGTACAGAGATCCAGTACCGGATAGACTCTTCACCCCATTTGTAAGGATATACCCTTTCTGTAACACGCTGTATATGCCAATGTCGTTGAGAACTTTGACATGATGGATATCACTAAAAAACCAGGCAAGTGCGAGTCGGACTCGCGCAAGAAGGGTTCCGTATCATTATTTATTAAAAAGGGAAAAAAAATCATGTCCGTTGTATGGAAGTCCCCCTTAAATATTTGTTTTATGTTAATTTATTTTTAAAGTAAATGTAACACATATTCTGTGAATATTTCAAGCGTCTACCTGTTGCCGTTATCAATATCGAGCAAAAACGAGCTAAAAAATTACTTTTTTTGTATGGGAGCCCCCTTCAATATTTACTTTATTCTATTTTTTAGTATTTGTTATTATAGCGGCAACAGAAATACATCATCTGTGAAAATTTCAACTGGCTAACTATCACGGTTCATGAGATAGAGTCTGGTGACAGACGGACGGACGGACAGCGGAGTCTTAGTATTAGGGTCCCGTTTACTCTTTGGGTACGGATCCCTAAAAAATACTACTAAAGATTTTATTCTTCAAACCTAACTTTAACTAACTACTAAAGTAACCAATTACTTACAGTTTTCAAGTGTGAATAAAAAGCAGTTATTCTTTAAGATATCGTTACGTTATTGAAGTTTCTTCAACCGTTAAAAAGTAACGTTGTAACGTTATTCTGCCGATGCTAATACCTTGTAGTTCTAATATTTTAACTATGGAAACGCTAAGAATAAGAATTAACTGCCCTAACTGCCGCATTCAGTACCAACTTATTTATTCACTAGTCGCTGCCCGCTTCGTCCGCGTGGTTTCCTTCGCCCGGTCTTTGGCTACTGCTCCGGTTCCTTGTGTAATAGTGTGATGATAAACAGGGTGGATTTTTGAGACCGGTCACTATGGGCAGGTACCTTATCCGTTATAGTTACAGGAAAACGGTTCTAGGAGACCATCCATAACTTTATGAGATATTCTGAACTGTATTCACAGATTTTAGAAAAAATGTACAGTTCGCGAAAAAAATCGGACAAAAAATTGTATTGGAAAAATTGGAAGATTCCAATTATCACGTGAGCCCCGAAAGGCGGGAGGAAGGAGGTTTGCCAAAAAATTTGGGAAAATCACAACCCCTGCCGGGTTAAGTAAATCTTTTCGTTGAACATTGCACGATTTCTGTACCGAAAAAATGTTTTCCTGATTAAAAAAAGAGAAAAGGTGCTAGTTTAAAATCTCACCACGTATCACCAAGAGAAGGGAAGGAGGGGCGAGAAGGAATTAAGCGTTGCTCGAAAACATCACGTGATTTATGAACAAACCCTAAGTCTACATCTGCATTCAATTTACCTGTGCTGTGATCTCGTTCCACATCTGCGAAGCTCTGCTAGTCATGCGCTTCGGTTTCTCAAGCTTCTGCGCAGCTAACGCGGCTCTGTGCTTCAGAAACTCTTCATCTGACATATTTTTTATGTAGTCCTGGGAACAATGATGTCTCGTGTGAGCAGTGTCGAGCGACTACATCAGTTCTTTTTTTTATCGATTAGAAATCATCAAATGACTTCCCCCGCCCTTGGCGGGGCGGGAGGGAGTGTCAGACTTTTACTGACTGAAACCCATCCATGTTCCTTCTTACGTTCCGGGGGCGCAGGATTTTTTACGAACAACCCGCAGCCCCAGCAGGCATCGGCCCTGCGTGGCCCCTTCAAAATTTGCTGACATCTCTTTGAGGCGCGCGTGGAACACGAACGCGCCGTCGACATGGCGTCATGCAACGTACGGACGGTGAGCTACCCATTGCTCACCGTCCACAGGCCCGCGTCCACGGTGGCCGGGAGTCGTCTCGCGGCTGCCGACGCCCGGAGCGCCCGGAACCGGGTGCGTCCGGGTTCATCGCTCCACCTGGCTAAACCAGGCGGCAAGATATATGACGTGAATACTACATCGTTAAAATTACTCCATAGGGCAATTCGCGGGCCTGTGGACGGTGAGCACTGCTCACCGTCCGTACGTTGTAGAACAACAGGCCAGGTCGACGGCGCGTTCATGTTCCACGCGCGCCTCAAAGAGATGTCAGCAATTGGAGAGGCCACTGAGGGCCGATGCCTGCCGGGGCTGCGGGTTGTTCGTAAGAGATATCGCGCCCCCGGAACGCAAGAGGGAACATGGATGGCTTTTAGTCAGTAAAAGTCTGACACTAAGAGCGAGGGAAGTCATTCGATGATTTCCCATACTGAACAAAAAACCATTATCGGTCTCCCTATATTACAAGACTTACCAAGGATCCTTGTAAAAAGCTTTCTATCCTCTTCTCTAGATATTCAGGGTGCCTGTCGCTCTGTACGATCACTCTGAAGCCCTGTACTCCATTGGACCTTCGCAGACCACTGAACACTATGTAGCCTAGTTGTTCCTGAAGGACAAAAGAAAGAAAATTAAAAACCTACTAGCTTTTTCCCCCGACTTTGTCCGCGTCAAATTTGATATATTACCCCACGAGAACTCGGCACTTTTCTGGCGGTTTCCACTGTTGATTCTGGCTTTCAGGAGTTGCAGTGGACGGGAGTGTTAAAAAACAATTGTACCTATATCCGGCACGTACCTATTACTATATACGGCATATTCCCATATCTGACATGTTTTAATATCCAACACAATCTTATATCCGGCATATTCTTATATCCGACACTATTTATATCCGGCATGTTCTTATATCCGACTCTACTTTATATCCGGCATGTTCTTATATCTGTCTTGTGAGAATATCCGTCACGTACCTTAGTCCTGAGCATGTTGAAGCAGGGCTCGGCGAGGGTGTGCGCGAGCAGCTCGAGCGTCACGTTGTTCCTGCACTGGCGCACGCCGCACGCGTAGTACAGCGACGCGCACGACGAACGGTGCACGCTGTTCGTCGTCTCGCGCACGTGCCAGGCGCCTGGGGACGTCAAATATTTGAATTAAATATCCTACTAATATTATAAATGCGAAAGTTTGTGAGGATGGATGGAAGGGTGGATAGATGGATGGATCGATGAATCGATGGTTGAATGGATGGATGGATGGATGGATGGATAGATGGATGGATGCATGGATAGATGGATGGATGTTTGTTAGGTTTTCGCTTAACAACTGAACGGATTTGGCACTGAGATAGATTGTAGTGTGGAATAACACATAGGATACTTTTATCCCGGAAAATGTACGGTTCGCGTGGGATAATACATAAAATTTGACGCGGACAAACTCGCGGGTTGAAGCTACTCTTATTATAATACCAGTCAAGTATTGTCCCACTGCAGGGCTAAGGCCTCTTCTCATACAGAGAAGGCACGAGCATTGATCACCACGCTTGCTCAAGGCGGATTATCAATTTCTGACTTACATACATTTATACAGGGTTATTTGTAAAACAATGACAACCTTGCAGGACTGTATTACTATCATCATAAACAACAACTTTTGTTCTATACATTTTTACAGGATCAAGCAACGCTAGCGCATTGAAGTGAATGACCGACTGAAGGATGTACAAACACCCCCGCCGCCCTAACCCCGCTCCCCTCGCTATTTTACTATCGCTTTCGTTTGCTTCGCATAGACTTCGTAACATTTAGAGCGTTCAATTTAAATGTTTTTATTTTTGTATGAAAATCTGATGAACTAAAATATGTTTTTTTTTTTAAATGTCATAGAACAAAAGTTGTTGATTATGATGTTAGTAACATAGTCCTGAGAGGTTGTCATTGTTTTACAAATAACCCTGTATAAATCAAAGTTCCCTCACGATGTTTTCCGTCACCGATGTCAGGGATGTTCAAGATAGACTTAGAAAGTACATATGAATTAGAAAGTCACATTGGTACTTGCCCGGTATCGTACCTCATGCATGAGAAGCGGGGCGCCTAACCACTGGCCCATTACCACATTGTCTTTCGTCTTTTTAAACCTTTTTTTTTTTCTTTTTAAACAGCGTGCTACGGAAAGGGTACATACATATCAAGGGCAAGAATTCTATAGGTGTTAACAAACCACATAGTAACATTTTTTTAATATCTATACTCACAAAATTAAGAAAAACTTAAGTACAAAATCAAATGTGTCCAATTGAATTCTACACATCACTACACCAAGTCAGCTGATCGGTGTCAATGAACTACACACAAAGAAACAACTCCGTAAAAGATTTGTGTCTCCTGACACGTTTGTTATGATTTAAACTTAATAAACTGCCGAAATAAAAATAAATATCACCATCATCATCCATCATACCATCACGCCTGTATTCCCCGAAGGGTTAGGCAGAGGTGTAACAATATACACCCACAGTTCGCCGGTATGTTTAGTCCCATGTAACAGGGGGCGAGCCTATTGCCATTAACCGGGCACAAATCCTAACTCCAAGCTGTTACTGAGAATTTCATAGAAAACCCCAATAACACTTTTCGCTCGACCTGGGAATCGAACCCAAGACCTCTAGCGAAGCAGTCGCGCTTAGGACCACTAGGCTAACGAGGCAGCTAAATAAATATTATGCACTTTCAAAGCTCTCTTTCAAGCTATTGCTTTTGAGCTGAAATTTTGTATAGAGATTCAGTACCGGATGCAGTCTTCACCCCGTTTGTATGGATATACCCTCTCTGTATAACTAAAACAGAAACATTCACAACAGATTTGTCTTACCTTTTTCAATTTCAATCTCTCGATGTAACAACAGCTGTTGCGCACACAATGGCGTCGCGTCCTTCGGCAACCTGAACAACGAAAAATACAATTAATACAAGATGCTAGTTTAAACAAGGGACATACTTACTTAAGCGAGAGTAGTGCTTATGAAAATAAATCACTTTCACTATGAAATCAAACTTAAAATTGAAAAAAAAATCAGCTGTTCCTTACATGTTGTCGAGTTATGCGAATATAAATGTATGGAGCAGTTGATATTTTTTGTGATTTTACGTTTCGTACTATAGTAAAAGTTGTTCATTCTCATGAGTATTACACTCCCTTAAAGCAAGTGCCTCGTTTACCGTAACGCCCTGTATAATATTTTTTTTTTTTTTACCAAAACAAAATGTTGCCCCACACTAGGAATTTCTCCTGTGTCGTGGGTGCGTTTACAAACATATAAACTCACATACACAAACAGCCAGACCCAAAACAACTATCTGTAGGCCATACAAATATTTATTCCGTGCGGGAATTGAACCCGCGACTCGCAGCGCAGCAGCCAATCGCTCAGCCGCTGCGCCAATCGTGCCGTCAAATATATATTCATTCGACTGAACTTCGGCCACGGCGTCAAGTCTCAATGGAGACTAGCCACAAACAGCTAAAACAACAGCTAAACAGCTAGAAACACAGGTGCACCCACACTTCCCTCACTCATAGTCCGATGGGACGACAATCTAACACAACCGGGGAGAGATCAGGCGCAGACCCACGGCGACACTTGCTAGCCGATACACGAGGGTGTCACACCACCAACTCCCAAACCTCGGGCTGTTATTGAGAAATTCCTAATGGAAAAACCCAATAATCGAACCCAGGACCCCATGCCCAACAGTCGCGCTTGCGACCAAGAAGCCAACGGTGCAGATTCTCATAATCATCGCATCAGCCGCAGGACGTACACTGGTGGACATAGGCCTCCCCCATAGATTTCCAAAAGGCCCGGTTGGAAGAGGCCTGCATCCAGCGTCTTCCTACGGTCTTAACCAGGTCGTCTGTCCACCTTGTGGGTGGACGTCCTACACTGCGCTTGGCGGTGCGTGGTCTCCGATCGAGAACTTCGCGGCCCCATCGGCCATCAGCTCTGCGTGTCATGTGCCCTGCCCACTGCCACTTCAACTTGCTGACTCGCTGGGCTATGTCGGTAAGTTTGGTTCGTCTGCGGATCTCCTCATTCCCGATTCGATCTTGCAGACAGACTCCGACAATAGCCTTCTCCAAAGCTTCTTGGGCTACTTTTAGCTTGTTTCTCCTAATGGTCTTATTGAAATAAATGAATTGATTTTGACTCACTTCTTCTCGAAACTCTCAGCGATCTGCAGCGCCTTCTCACGGCTGAGATTTCCATACATGAACCCTTCCACATGCACCTTCCGTATGAACCTGCTCACAAAGTCGTTCAGCGCTTCCGGTGTCATATCTGTGGGAAATGTAAGAGTGAGCGACAGAGATGAATGTATCGAGAGTGAGGGAGAGAGGACGAAAGGCGAGCTGGTACTGAGAATTTCATTGAAAAACCCAATAACACTTTTTGCTCCACCTGGGAATCGAACCCAAGACCTCTAGCGTAGCAGTCGCGCTTAGGACCACTAGGCTAACGAGGCAGTTATTCGTAATTAAAGTGTTACTGCTGTTTGCCTGTCTCTATTACTCGTTAGACGCCCGCACGATGGCTGATGTTAGTGCCAATAATACTGACATTCCGACATGCAGATTTTTAATTTTTTATTCTCGTGGGAAATCCTCATGGACTGCGTCTACCTCGGAAAAGGCGGAAGGAGTGTGACGGACTCCTACCGACTAAAATCCCACGGTGTTCCGCCAACTACCATTGGCCGGGACACGGGTATCGCTCTGAGCATTCTTCCGCACCGTGCAGATATATTTACCTTCGGCCACTTCCAACAATTGGCATCTAGTCCACACCACGTCTGATAGACACAGCGCCTGCTGGTATACGGCATGCTGGAAAACAAGCAAGAAATTATTGTATGAGTTCATACTCCATCTCATCTATACAAATAAATAAAATTGAATTGTCTGTTCGTAATTTCAAATTAACAGCTTTTCACTAAATGCTTATGAAAGTATATACGGTACTAACATAAAAAAATCATTTTTTTTTTAATTTTTATCTGTCTGTTTGTTTGTTGCCATGGTTCGGTCATGTTGAGAGGATGAGTGAAAAGCGACTAACAAAACAGATTTATGTACCAGATGTGAGTGGCAACGCCGGGAGAGGACGCCCTAGAAAGACCTACCCTGACCTTATTGGTGAGGTTCTTCAGAAAGGTCGGGTGCGCAGCACTCGTAACCGGCGTGCTTGTATGACCAGATGTATGAACGTGGACGAGGCAAAAGAAGTATGTAAGGATCGTAGCAGGTGGCGTTCTGTGTTACCTGCCTACCCCCATAGGAAAAAGGCATGAGTTTATGTATGCTGTCTGGTTGTTTCGGCTAATCTCTGAAACGGCTGGACCGATTTTGACGAGACTTTTACTCGCAGATAGCTAATGTTATAAGGAGTAACTTTAAAATTTTTATTTATTTTAAATAAAAAAGAAGAGGGTTACGCGAAAGCAGAATTGAAAACTATGTAATTGGATTGGCGATTTCAGATTTATATTAATTACAAGTCCAGGTTTCCTCACGATGTTTTCCTTCACCGATGTCAGTGATGTCCATGATAAACTTAGAAAGTTTGTGAGTTTGTAGGGGGTAATCTCTAGATCTACTAAACCGATTTTGAAAATTCTTTTACCCATAGAAAGCCACGTTATTTGTGACTGTCAGAGGCTATATAACATCACGCTACACACGGGAGCGGAGCACTAACCAAAGACGTTACCTAACATTGGTGAAAATATCCACGCGGACTATGTCGCGGGTAACAGCTAGTCTCCAATAAAAATAATGAAAAAATCAGCCAAGTACGAGTAGGGCTCGCGCACGAAGGGTTCCGTACCATTATCTATAAAAACCGCAAAAAAAAAAACACGTCTGTACATTCTGTTTTTAGTATTTATTGTTATAGCGGCAACAGAAATACATCATCAGTGAAAATTTCAACTGTCTAACTATCACGGTTCATGAGATACAGCCTGGTGACAGGCGGACGGACGGAGTCTTAGTAGTAGGGTCCCGTTTTACCCTTTGGGTACGGAACCCCAAAAAGAACTCTTAGTTTATTTAGTCAACGGCGCAGATAAAAGATTGCTCACCTGATACGGCTGTTCAGCCTCAAAGTTCTTGATAGCCCTAATATGGTTCTCCTTCATGATGTGGAATCGCTTGGGGTCGGCAGTGAAGTTCACCATGTGGTCCACTATCTTGTCCAGTAAGACGCTCTGCTTGTCATCGTAACCATCGATGGTCACCTGGGGGGATAGGTTGGTTTTAAAAAAATGATATGGATAAAGGAAATTAATTGGGTAGATGACACTACTAATCAATTGACGTACTTTTTATGAGCTGCCAAAACGCGATTCCCCCATAGATTTTGTATGACAATACTAAACTATGACGTCTCTTGTTTGACATCTCAAATCACTAACTATTTATTGTTTTCAAAGCAACTACGAATTTTATAGTTATTTAAAAATTAATCGCGCTATTAGGGCTAAAATAAACTGTTCTTTTTGTGAAGGTGAATCTTGGAATTATTGTTGAATGGTGTCATCTATCCAATTGTTGGAGTGAGGTGTAGGTGTGAGCGGTGTGAGGGGTTTGTGGTGTGTAGGTATAAGGAGGGTGTGGAGTGTGGGTGTGAGGGGTGTTAGTGGCAATGAATGTAAGATGTTTGATTACGGGAATGAGTGTAAAGGGTTTATGAGGGTGTATAATAATAGTTTGTGTGGGGTGTGTGAAGGTTTAGGGAGTGTAATTGTTGGAATACGTTTCTAATAGTCTAATTGTCAGCAATTTTTTGAAGGGGCAACGCAGGGCCGATGCCTGCCGGGGCTGCGGGTTGTTCGTAAGAGATACCGCGCCCCCGGAACGCAAAGGGCACAAGAAGGAACATGGGTGGGTTTTAGTCAATAGAAGTTTGACACTCCCCCCCGCCGGCGGGGGAGGTCATTTGTATATTTCCCATCAGTAAAAAAAATGCTCTAATTGAATAAACAAAATTGACTTTGACTTTGTGTGCGTTACAAAAGAAAATTACTCACGCTGATTCCGTATTTAGCGTTCCCGATGCTCCACCGTAGTCCCGCCAGTTCCGCGGCGTATGCGAACTGCTGTAAGCTGTCCCGGAGAAGTAGCACCCACACCGAGGTCAGGTTGCAGCTCAGGGGGTCAGCGTACGCCAGGGGGCTAAGAGAACAAAGGTCAAGGTCAAATCTATCTGATAGGTGACATGGTTAGCTGCTGCTTTGCAAGTCGTGGGTTCGATTCCCGCATCATCTGCTTAGCCTTTTCCCAACTATGTTGGGGTCGACTGCCAGTCTAACCGGATGCAGCTGAATACCAGTGTTTTACATGGAGCGACTGCCTATCTGACCTCCACAACCCAGTCACTGGGCAACACGATACCTCTTGGTTAGACTGGCTTATGACTATCCGTAACGACTGTCAAAGATCTACGAATGACAGCCGGGACCAACGGCTTTACGTGCTTTCCGAGGCACGGGGGTGTCACACCACCAACTTCCAATCTCCGGGCTGCTACTGAGTAAATCCTAATCGAAAAACCCAATAACACTTTTTGCCCGACCTGGATGCAAAACCCGGGCCCCCACGCTCATCAGTCGCGCTTGTGACCACGAGACCAACGGGGTAGTTTGATTCCCGCACGGGGCAAATATTTGTATGACCTACAGATAGCTGTTCCGGGTCTGGCTGTTTGTGTATGTGAGTTTATATGTGTGTAAACGCACACACGATACAGGAGAAATTCTCCTCAGAACTTCACTTATCTAATGGTGATAAAAATTGGCTAAAAAACATTTTATTAACCACATGAAAATATGATTTGTAAAATCTTTTCATATGCAGTCAGAATATTATGAATTTAGACAAACCCAATTTCACGTCGGTTTATGCAAAACTGCAACACGGTCTAAATCACACACACATACCATCACGCCTGTATTCCCCAGAGGGTTAGGCAGAGGTGTACCAATGTACACCCACAGTTCGCCAGTCTAAATGTATGGAACAATTATTTCTTTTTAAACCCCCGACGCAAAAACGACGGGATGTTATAAGTCTGACGTGTCTGTGTGTGTGTGTGTCTGTCTGTGGCATCGTAAGGGTGAATTAGTCGAGAGTGTTCTTAGCTATGTTTGATGGAAATCGGTTCAGCGGTTTCAAAGTTATCAGCTCTTTTATTAGCTGCGGTAGGGATTTCTATTCTTCGGTCCGTTAATTTTTTTTTTTAATTGACGCCAAAGGACCATGGGCGCCGTTGTATGACTCTTGGGCCCACTTTTCAACATTGCTCAACAGTGATGAGACCTGTTATGTATGTACCTATACGTATAGACGTGGCTGCGTGCTGCATAGTAAGTAACGGTCAAATACATCAGGGCGAATCATTCCGTCATTTAGTTCACACCTCTGTAGGTTCCTACTTAACATTGGCGACGAGGATGGGATTAGTAAATTATGTTAAGTGCAAAACTGCCTCGTTGGCCTAGTGGTCCTAAGCGCGACTGCTACGCTAGAGGTCTTGGGTTCGATTCGCAGGTCGAGCAAAAAGTGTTATTGGGTTTTTCTATGAAATTCTCAGTAGCAGCTCGGAGTTAGGATTTGTGCCCGGTTAATGGCAATAGGCTCGCCCCTTATTACATGGGACCTAAATATACCGGCGAACTGTGGGTGTACATTGTTACACCTCTGCCTGACCCTTCGGGGAATACAGGCGTGATGGTATGTTATGTGTGTGTCGCGGCGAACTTTGATATCGCGATCTAGGCAACGTCAGTTTGTCGTAGTAGTTCGCATGCTGAGCGAGAGATGTCGCTACACAACCATTCTGTATAACCTTACCTGACTAAATCAAATGTCATGACCGCTTTAGGAAGATGAAACTCGCTGTCTTTCTTGAACCACAGTCTCATCAGAGGAGTATCCTGGAAAATAGACATATGGGGTGTAAATAGACACATATGGGGTGTAATTAGACATATGGGGTGTAAATAGACATATGGGGTGTAAATAGACATATGGGGTGTAAATAGACATATGGGGTGTAAATAGACATATGGGGTGTAAATAGACATATGGGGTGTAAATAGACATATGGGGTGTAAATAGACACATTATGTACCCGCAAAATAATAATAAGAGAAAAGGGAGAGGGATGAGTGAAAGGCGACTAACAAAAGGGATTTATATGGCAGATGTAAGTGGCAACGCCCGGGAGAGGACGCCCTAGAAAGACCTACCCTGACCTTATTGGTGAGGTTCGTCAGAAAGGTCGGGTGCGCAGTACGCGTAACCAGCGTGCTTGTATGACCAGATGTATGAACGTGGACGAGGCGGAAGGAGTATGTAAGGATCGTAGCAGGTGGCGTTCTGTGGTTTCTGCCTACCCCCATGGGAAAAAGGCGTGAGTTTATGTATGTATGTATACGTATACCCGTTAATTACTCATACTTCTCATCAGACTAAGTAACATTGACCAACAAAATTCAGGTTCAAATTGTGTAGATGACACCACTAATCAGTTGACCTACTTTTTATAAGCTGTCCCAGAGTGAAGGAAGAGGGAGTGCACCTTGGTTTGCGCACACACTTGTGCACTATAACATTTTCTGTGTACTGTTAAAAAAAAAAACGTTGCCCCAGACTAGGAATATCTCCTGTATCGTGAGTGCGTTTACAAACATATCAACTCACATACACAAACAGCCAGACCCGGAACAACTATCTGTAGGACATACAATTGTTTGTTCCGTGCGGGATCGAACCCGCGACACGCAGCGCAGCAGCCGCTCGCTCAGCCACTGCGCCAACCGTGCCGTCAAAGCTAGCTTCCATTGAGATTGGCCGCCATAACCGAAGTTCGTTTAAAAGGTTTATTATTAAACGCAGTAGAGATCGTTGTGAAGGAGCTCGTCAGAGAAGTACTACCACCTTACTTATATAAGCCGCAAAGCAGCGTTGCTGTGTTCCGGTTTGAAGAGTATGGGTGCCGGTGTAGTTACAGGCACATGAGTCATTTCAACTTTGTCTCTGCGATGGCAACGCATTAGCAAGGCCTCTGGTACTGCAGATGTGTATAGGCAGCGGTGACCACTTAACATCAGGTGGGCCGTCGGCTTGTTTGCCGTACAATGGCATACATTATTAGTGTTATGTATTGTTTACCCTAATAATAATGGGTTCTGCTGAGTCCGAAGTGCTGTCTGCAGTCGTTTCCAGGCTCAATTTGGTAGGTATGAACTCGTTCGGGGGCGGCAGGTGCAGCTCAGACGTCGGCGTCGCTTCCTTCCACTCCTAAAAAGAGCAATAGTATTAAGAATAACGCAAACAAAAAAGTTTTATAAATCGTATTGATATCTTAAACTGCCTCGTTAGCCTAGTGGTCCTAAGCGCGACTGCTACGCTAGAGGTCTTGGGTTCGATTCTCAGGTCGAGCAAAGAGTTGTTGGGTTTTTCTATGAAATTCTCTGTAGAAGCTCGGAGTTAGGATTCGTGCCCGGTTAATGGCAATAGGCTCGCCCCCTATTACATGGGACCTAAACATAGCGACAAACTGTGGATGTACATTGGTACACCTCTGCCTAACCCTTCGGGAAATACGGGCGTGATACATACATACATACATAAACTCACGCCTTTTTCCCATGGGGGTAGGCAGAAACCACAGAACGCCACCTGCTACGATCCTTACATACTTCTTTAGCCTCGACCACGTTCATACATCTGTTCATACAAGCACGCCGGTTACGAGTGCTGCGCACACGTCCTTTCTGAAGAACCCCACCAATAAGGTCAGGGTAGGTCTTTCTAGGGCGTCCTCTCCCGGCGTTGCCACTCACATCTGCCATATAAATCCCTTTCGTTAGTCGCCTTTCACTCATCCTCTCAACATGACCGAACCATCTAAGCATACTCTCTTCTATTTTTGTTACTACATCCTCTTTTAATCCGCAACGTTCTCGTATCGTTTCATTCCTCACTCTATCGTTCAAAGTACGGGCGTGATAATGTTATCTAAATTAATATTACTTATAACTGCTTTGTTAGCCTAGTGGTGAAATTCTCAGTAGCAGCTCAGAGTTAGGATTGTGCGACAAATCCTAACTCCGAGATGCTGCTGAGAATCCTACTAATCCTACAAATATTATAAACGCGAAAGTTTGTGAAGATGTATGGACGTTTGTTACTCTTTTACGGTTAAACGGCTGAACGTAACTGGATAAAATTTGGTACTGAGATAGATTGTAGTGTGGAATAACACATAGGATACTTTTTATCCCGGTAAAATGTACGGTTCCCGTGAGATAATATATCAAATTTGACACGGACGAAATCGCGGGCAGAAGCTAGTTTCATATAAAAACCCAATAACACTTTGCTCGACCTGGAAATCGAAGACCAATCGAACCCAAGACCTCTAGCGTACCAGTCGCACTTTGGACCACTACGCTAACGAGACATGGTAAATTTTGTTGCTCGAAATAAGCCCCGGAGATAGAAAAGTTCACTTAAATACTACCATCACGCATGTATTCCCCGAGGGATTAGGCAGAGGTGTAACAATCTACACTCACAGTTCGCCGGTATGTTTAGCTCCCATGAATAGGAGGCGAGCCTATTGCCATTAGGCACAAATCCTAACTCCGATCTGCTACTAAGAATTCCATAAAAAAAATCCAATAACACTTTTTGCTCGACCTGGAAATCGAACTCAAGACCTCTAGCGTAGCAGTCGCGCTTAGGACCACTAGGCTAACGAGGCAGTCCCTTAAATAATAATAAATTGTAAATACCTGTAGCTTAGATTCTTCTATGGGTTCCTGTAGATACTTCGTGCCATACCACGGCTCGGTCATAGTGCATTTATTTTCAAAACATCTGTAAATGACAATAACATAAATACATTAACGTTGTGTGAATGTTCTCTCATGCACGAGGCAGTGGGTTCGCTACCCGACACCGACACGGGTAAGTTCCAATGGGACCTTTTCCCTTTCATAATATTTATAGACTTATGAAAAGAGATTGCATGTAGCGGAGATGAGAATGTTGAGGTAGATGTGTGGTGTGACTAGAATGGATTATTATTATAATTTTTTTTGGGGGGGTGGGAAATCATCAAATAACTTCTCCCACCCAGGGCGGGGCGGGAGGGAGTGTCAGACTTTTACTGACTAAAACCCACCCATGTTCCTTCTTGTGCCCTTTGCGTTCCGGGGGCGCGGTATCTCTTACGAACAACCCGCAGCCCCGGCAGGCATCGGCCCTCAGTGGCCCCTTCCTTTGCTGACATCTCTTTGAGGCGCGCGTAGAACACGAACGCGCCGTCGACACGGCCTGTCGTTATGCAACGTAAGGACGGTGAGCTACCCATTGCTCACCGTCCACAGGCCCGTATCTACGGTAGCCGGGAGTCGTTTCGCGGCTCCCGACGTCCGGAGCGTTTACCGCGGCGGCTGGGACGTGAGAACCGCTGTCTCAACCGTCCCGCCGCCTCCTTCTCTAGCATTACAGCCTCACAGAAGGAGGCGAAACTAGACTAGAATGGATTAGGTAAGGTATGAGTATATTAGAGGAAGTTCAAAAGTAGCGCCAGTGACAGAAAAGTTGAAAGGGAACCGTTTGTCTTGGTACGGGCATGTGAAGAGGAGGCATGAGACGCATGTGACCAAAAGAGTTATGAATGTGGATGGATGGAGGGGAAGAGGGAGGCCAAAGAAAAGATTAATGGATTGCGTGAAGAATGATATGTAAGAGAAGGGAGTCAGTGATAGCATGACGGTTGACAGGACGGCATGGAAGAAGAAAACGTGTTGCGCCGACCCCAAGTAACATGGGATAAGGGCAGGAAGATAATTAATATCTATAGATGTATAAAATACAAAGTAATGTTACAAAGTGATACCTTTGATAATGGATGGGTTTTAATAGTAAACTGACATAATTCGTAATGGGACTCGAAAAATATATTAACATACCATCACGCCCGTATTCACCGACGGGTTAGTCTGCCTAACAATGTACACCCACATTTCACCGGTATGTTTAGGTCCCATGTAATAGGGGGCGAGCCTATTGCTATTACCGGGCACAAATCCTAACTCCGAGCTGCTACTGAGAATTTCGTAGATAAATCCAATAACACTTTTTGCTAGACCTGGGAATCGAACCCAAGACCTCTAGCGTAGCAGTCGCGCTTAGGACCACTAGGCTAACGAGACAGTTCCTCCTTATCTAATCGAATCTAAAAAAAAAATCCAAAAAAATCTGAAAAATATCTATCTAATTAAAATCCACGCTAATTAAAATTCTATATACATACATAAACTCACACCTTTTTTATTTATTTATATAGATTAGTGTAATGTCGTTGTAATGATATAACGGCACATGAATGACTGTATATATGAATGACGGCACAGTTGGCTCAGTGGCTGAGCGATTGACTGCTGCGCTGTGTGTCGCGGGTTCGATTCCCACACGGAACAAATATTTGTATGGCCTACAGAGAGTTGTTCCGGGTCTGGCTGTTTGTGTATGTGTGTTTATATGTTTGTAAACGCACCCACGACACAGGAGAAATTCCTAGTGTGGGGCAACGTTTTTATTTAAAAAAATAAAATAAAAATGATACTTACTTTGCAACGATGCCAACACGAACATTTTCGGGGGTAAGCAGAGCTAGTAGTGATTCAATCAGCTCCGGTTTCCACTCAGTCATTATGTAGTAAGCGCATAGTACATCGTTCATAGGGAATTCCTGGAAACAGATATAAAACATCATTCGAGGCCACATTTTCCAACAACTGCCTCGTTAGCCTAGTGGTCCGAAGCGCGACTGCTATGCTAGAGGTCTTGGGTTCGATTCACAGGTCGAGCAAAAAGTGATACTGGGTTTTTCTATGAAATTCTCAGTAGCAGCTCGGAGTTTAGTAGGATTTGTGCCCGGTTAATGGCAATAAGCTCGCCCCCTATAACATGGGACCTAAACGCGAACTGTGGGTGTACATTGGTACACTTCTGCCTAACCCTTCGTGGAATACAGGCGTGATTGTATGTATGTATTTTCAAACAAAGTCAAAATTAAATCATTTATATCAATTAGGCCATTAACACACACAATCTGCGGGTTGTTCGTAAGAGATACCGCGCTCCCGGAACGCAAAGGGCACAAGAAGGAACATGGGTGGGTTTTAGTCAGTAAAAGTCGACACTCCCTCCCGCCCCGCCCAGGGAGGGAGAAGTTATTTGATGATTTCCCACCCACCAAAAAAAAAAAAAAACAATAATTTTTGATCGTCACATGCAAGAAAACAAAAATGGGGTGTGGCCGTGTCATGCCACGGCCGTGGGTTGTACGTGAATACGTCTCGTAATTCTCTCCGAGTCAAAAGCGATACACATACATACCATCAAGCCTGCATTCCCCGAAGGGTTAGGCAGAGGTATAACAATGTACACCCACAGTTTGCGTTTAGGTCCCATGTAATTATTACGCTATGTAAGGACGCGGTCATACATCGCGCGGGGAGGACGGGGAAAGCGCCGCCATTTTGAGGTCATTTTACTGCGTATCGAGATTTCTATTTAGTATACCTTTTGCCTCGTTAGCTTACCGGTCCTAACAGCGGCTGGAATCGAACCTGGGACCTGGGAATCGAACCCAAGACCTGTAGCGACAGGTCTTGGGTTCGATTCCCAGGTCGGGCAAAAAGTGTTATTGAGTTTTTCCATTACGATTTGCTCAGTAGCAGCCCGGAGTTTGAAAGTGTGACACCCCCGTGCCTCGGAAAGCACTTAAAGCTCTCTTAGTGACGTCACAGTTCGATATTGCCATGTAAAATCTATAGGAGATTCGAGTTTTGACAGTTGCCCCTTCCAAAAGGTAAATTCGTATGGAGAAGGAGAATAGGTAAGAAATCCCATACCTGCAGTATATGCACGTGGCCGGTGACGAGAGCCCTCGCCTCCTGCGTGTCCTTGAAACGGAACTCCAGCGCCATCAGGTCCTTCTGCTCATCCCACACCCAGCGCTTCGGACCTTCCGCCTTCAGCATTGCTATGTACTGTGGGAACAAAAGAATGTTCATGAAACAAGGTTTGACAATAGGGAATATATATAATATAATAATATTAAAGATGAAAGGCGACTAACAAAGGGGATTTATATGGCAGATGTGAGTGGCAACGCCGGGAGAGGACGCCCTAGAAAAACCTACCCTGACCTTATTGGTGAGGTTCTTCAGAAAGGTCGGGTGCGCAGCACTCGTAACCGGCGTGCTTGTATGAACAGATGTATGAACGTGGACGAGGCGAAAAAAGTATGTATGTACGAATCATAGCAGGTGGCGTTCTGTGGTTTCTGCCTACCCCCATAAGGAAAAAGGCGTAAGGTATGTAATGTAATATGTAATAATATTTAAAGGATTAAAGATTTGTTTGTTTGTAACGAATAGGCTGCCGAACTACTGGACCGATTTCAACCATTTTTTCACCAATAGATAGCTGCATTATTCCTGAGTAACATAGCCTATATACCATCACGCTACGGCCCACGGGAGCGGAGCAGTAACGAAAGACGTACCTTAACGCGGGTGAAAATATGCATTATATTTTTTTTTATTAAAAAATTAATCCTCTTTCATGTAATAAACAATTGAGTAAAAAAAAATTTCGAATATCCATGAAATTAAAAAAGATATATGACATCGAAGATTTGTTTCTATCTCTTTCTAGCAAAACGAAATTTAACACAGAGTATAAATGGCCGTAGTGACTTGGGACGTCACAGTATATGTCGGATCTCTCTGTCTAATCAGTGCGTAATTATACATACCATCATACATACCATCACGCCTGTATTCCCCGAAGAGTTAGGCAGAGGTGTACCAATGTACACCCACAGTTCACCGGTATGTTTAAGTCCCATGTAATAGGGGGCGAGCCTATTGCCATTAACCGGGCACAAATCCTAACTCCGAGCTGCTAGTGAGAATTCCATAGAAAAACCCAATAACACTTGCTCGACCTGGGAATCGAACCCAAGACCTCTAGCGTAGCAGTCGCGCTTACGACCACTAGGTTTTTTTTTTTTTTTTGGGGGGGTGGGAAATCATCAAATAACTTCTCCCGCCCTGGCTGGGGCGGGAGGGAGTGTCAGACTTTTACTGACTAAAACCCACCCATGTTCCTTCTTGTGCCCTTTGCGTTCCGGGGGCGCGGTATCTCTTACGAACAACCCGCAGCCCCGGCAGGCATCGGCCCTCAGTGGCCCCTTCCCTTTGCTGACATCTCTTTTAGGCGCGCGTGGAACACGAACGCGCCGTCGACACGGCGAGACCACTAGGCTACCGAGGCAGTTATCACAAATAATGCGTAATTAATAGTTTTAAATGCTTATATCGGCCGCATGTCCTGGCCAATTTCACATTTTGTTGACTTTCACTTAAAAACCTTTCTCTTGAATCGCTCTATCTTTTAATGAAAACCGCATTAAAATCCGTTGCGTAGTTTAAAAGATCTAAGCGTACAGACGGCGCGAAGCGACTTTGTTTTATACTATGTAGATATATCAGTTTTGTCCGTTATCACTTCAGCATCCCTATTCTACTCACTTGGAAGACCAGGTCGATTATCTCATCGGTATGTTTGACCCCTTGCTCGGTGAGGTCCACTTGCACACCGAAGAATCCGAAGCCGCGCGCCCCGATGCGAGTACCCCCCACTAAACTGTGGATAAATAGAGATGTTTTTTACTATAGCCGCTTTTACACTTTTATATGTAGTGTTGGGGGTAATTTCGATTGTGTGGGTAATTTTGAACATGGGGTATATTTCGATTGTGGGGTAAATTAGACCAATGTGCAATTCAGACTGCGGGGTAAATTGGAAGTGGGGATAATTTTGACTGTGGTGTAATTTTAAAGGTGTGGTAATTTTAACTGTGGGTTAATTTAAACCACTGTGCGATTCAGACTGCGGGGTAAATTGGAAGTGGGGATAATTTTGACTGTGGTGTAATTTTAAAAGTGTGGTAATTTTAACTGTGGGTTAATTTAGACCACTGTGCAATTCAGACTGCGGGGTAAATTGGAAGTGGGGATAATTTTGACTGTGGTGTAATTTTTTCTGTGGGGTAATTTAGACCACTGTGCAATTCAGACAGCAGAGTAAATCGGAAGCGGGGATAATTTTGACTGTGGAGTAATTTATACCATTTTGGCCTTTTTTTATGGGACAAGCCCGCCACACTATTCCCTACCACTGCAACTCCTGTAAGCCAGAACCAACAGTGGAGACCGCCAGAAAAGCGCCGAGGCAATGAAGCTCGACGAGTCCCGGAGAAACGATACAACTGTCCTGGATCCCGCAACGAAATTAATCAGAAAAGGTTAGCTGAGGAGTAAGGCCGACAGTCAAAATAGCAGTTATTTTGACTGTAAAGATATTCCTTCTACTGTGCATGCATGATGGTAGTACTCCCGGACGAGCTCCTTTACAAAGAGCTCTAGTACTACTACAGTGTACTACAACAATATTATGCTTACCTATTACACCACCCTCTCGCCTTCAAAGCTGACAATAAGCTCCCGGGACCCTCGTGTCCCAGCAGATGGGACAGATAATGACCCGGCTGTGGAGACAAAGATATTATTACTATCCATTAACTGCTGGAAAGCGAGACCGTTCTCGATTAATTGACACGATCATGTTCGTGGTAGCTGATCGTGACTTGGATCTTGGCCGCAGAAGCTTCGGCCGAGAGAAGGTTTTAGTTACACAACCGACAGTCCCACTAATTGGGTACATGACACCATTAAACAATAATTCCAAGACACACCTTCACAAAATACAAAAAAAGGTATATTTTAGCCCTGAAAACCCGATGAATTTTAGAAAAAAAAAAACGATTTTTAGTTGCTTTAAAAACAATCAATAGTTAGTAAATTGTAAAAAAAAACCGGCCAAGTGCGTGTCGGAGTCGCGCACGAAGTGCTCCGTACCATTATCTTTAAAAACAACAAAAAATCAATGGGAGCCCCCTATTAATTTTATTCTGTTTTTTAGTATTTGTTACTATAGAGGCAACAGAAATACATCATCTGTGAAAATTTCAACTGTCTAACTATCACGGTTCATGAGATACAGCCTGGTGACAGACGGACTGACGGACAGCGGAATTTTAGTAATAGGGTAAAAAGTGACGTCATAGTTTAGTATTGTCATAAAAATCTATGGGGATTTGCGTTTTGACAGCTCATAAAAAGTACGTCAATTGATTAGTGGTGTCATCTACCCAATTGCTACCGAACTTGTTGGTCGATATAACCAGATATTCTACTTACCCCACTTTTATAATGCTTCCTTGTATCAGGAATGGGGAAGTCAATAGACAATGACCGAAGATCCTTCACCGGGTAACAGTAGGCCCGTTTCCGGCGCAGTTCCGGCGGGAACGGGTGTTCCGGCCAAGTTGGGGCCGTCACCCCCTTATCCTCCACCTCAGAGAACAATGGGACGACTATTTTTTCCAAATCGTCTAGGGACTCTGAAAGAAAACAGGGTGTTCATTAATAATAACATACATACATACATAAACTCACGCCTTTTTCCCATGGGGGTAGGCAGAAACCACAGAACGCCACCTGCTACGATCCTTACATACTCCTTCCGCCTCGTCCACGTTCATACATCTGTTCATACAAGCACGCCGGTTACGAGTGCTGCGCACACGTCCTTTCTGAAGAACCCCACCAATAAGGTCAGGGTAGGTCTTTCTAGGGCGTCCTCTCCCGGCGTTGCCACTCACATCTGCCATATAAATCCCTTTCGTTAGTCGCCTTTCACTCATCCTCTCAACATGACCGAACCATCTAAGCATACTCTTTTCTATTTTTGTTACTACACCCTCTTTTAATCCGCAACGTTCTCGTATCGTTTCATTCCTCACTCTATCGTTCAAAGTTACACCACACATACTTCGCAAGGAACGCATTAATAATAATAAAAGCCTATTACTGTCCTTCTGCGAGGCAGTTATGATAGAGAAGGAAGCGGCGGGACAGTTGAGGCAGAGTCTCCCGTCCCAGCCGCCGCGTTAGACGTTCCGGGCGTCGGGAGCCGCGAGACGACTCCCGGCCACCGTAGATGCGGGTCTGTGGACGGTGAGCAATGGGTAGCTCACCGTCCGCACGTTGTATAACGACAGGCCGTGTCAACGGCGCGTTCGTGTTCCACGCGCGCCTCAAAAAGATGTTAGCTGTGGAGGGTCCACTCAGGGCCGATGCCTGCCAGGGCTGCGGGTTGTTCGTAAGAGAAACCGCTCTCCCGGAACGCAAAGAGCACAAGAAGAAACATGGATGGGTTTTAGTCAGTAGGCAAAAGTCTGATACTCTGTTTTCCCATCGGTAAAAAAAAGGGGTCGGCAACATGCGGCTCTTTCGATGTAAAGTTGCGAGGCTCTCCTGTTAGTTGTTGTTTCTCTAAGGGTCAGTTCAGTCAAGACGCGACGCGACGCTGCGCGCATCGACTCTAAATATAACTTTATTTTCTACACGAAAAGATACACATTGCAGTGTGAGAATTCACACGACACAGCATCATGCAACGCTTAATTCTCACAACGAAATGTGTATACAGCATATTTTATTTAATCGCTTCACAAATAAACAATATTCAAAAAATATTAAATATAAAAATCAATTGCTGTCCGTTAGTCTCGCTAAAACTCGAGAACGGCTGAACCGATTTCCCTAAATTTGGAGTCAATAGATAAAATGATTCAAGAGAAAGGTTTATAGGTATAGAACATCACGGTACGACTAACAGGAGCGGAGTAGTAACCAAAGACCTAACTGAACGCGGGTGACACCGCGGGGTATTTAGCCAGTTATATACATTTTTTGTATTTAATCTCCGTAAGTTTGATAATGTGTTCGTACATCGGTCGCTCTTAAAATGGTTGCCCATCAGACAACGCAGGGCGTTAAGGGCTTTGACAACTTTATTTTCTCTTCTAGATAAACCTAGTTCTCCTTCCTATCTGACTTCTCACTTTCAATACACACACTCACACACTCACATACACACACACACACAAACAAACACACGCACACACACATACATGTCATGCTGAGGCTTTTATTTAATTTAATTTTATATTTTGTCCTTTCTCTCGGTCTTGTTAATGTGTTGTTCCACTTAAACCATGTCATCCATCTAATATTTCATGTAACTCTGTGCAAATCATGAGAGAGCCTGGTATCCATAACACAAGTTAAATCTTACCTTGGGTACCAGAGTTCATTATACTACTTACAAAGAAACATTTAATAGATTATATTAGCCTGTAAGTGGAACTGTACAATCTATCTTGAAATAAATTATTATTATTAATACTTGTGCTCTGCGCACAGTAAGCATCTTCGCTCCTGCAATAATCGTCTTCTACGATGTCCTTTTCACCGCTCTGGTTTTCTTAAATCTTCTTTTCTTGTCCAGGCGGTTTTCTTTTTTGAATGCGCTTCCTCAGAATATCAGGATGGCCACCAGTCGGTTCACATTCAAAGTAAAAGCTCGCGACCACTTGCTTATGAGGTTGGCAGACTCGTCTCACAATTAATTTGTTTATTATTTCTCCACCTATGTATTTTTATCTCTCTCTACTTTATGTATGTATATATGTATTTATTATTATATTTTATTCCTGGAAACTTTCTGTTCCTTGCACCTACTATGTTTTGTCTCTGCATCGTCCTAAGGTAGACTGGTAGAAAATGTCTAAGGCATTAAGTCCGCCTTTGTACGGTGTACTTTTTACATTATGTGCATAAAGTTTAATAAATAAATAAACACACACACACACTTACCCTTCCCCATGACCACGAGTGTCATAATGTTGGCGGAGTACCACTTGGAATGGAATTTCAGCAACTCTTTTCTGACATCAATGCCTTTTGATTTAGGTAATGTCTCTAGCGTTTCCTTGTTGCCTGTAAAAGATTGACAGATTGAATGATTGATAGATTGATACAATATTTTTGTTGATTAAAGTGCAAGTTGATATTTAAATCCATTAGTAACTACAATTACAAGACAAATTAAATATATAATAAAATAATATAATATATATTATTATATATATGATTTTTAAATTGAAAGATTAAACGATATAATAATTAATGGAGATATTTTACTATTTAAACTAAAATAATAGCTGATATTCAAATCCATAACATTCTACAATATTTAATAAATTAATGATTGACAGATTGAATGACTGACAGATCGAGTGAATGACAAATTGACTAATTAAATTACTTGCAGATTGAATTAATGACTGACAGATTAATTGATCGACAAATTAATAAAATCTATTATAGATTAGTATTAATCTTTGATTGATGATTAGTATTTTATGTTTGATAGATTGAAAGATTGATAGATTGAAAGATTGACAGATTGACAGCACCCACCTGTACCAAACTTATGATAGGGATGCTTAGGTGAGGCAGTGCTCTTGTTGAGCTGGTCCAGCCTCCACATATCCGAAGACGTGTTCTTCTCGTGCTCCGAGTGAACAGCACTCAGCTCGCGCCCCGTCGCCGACTCCGTGAACAGAGGAGATATGAAGAATTGGGCGAAACTAAGAACAATATTTTTTTTGTTTATATAACCGTTGTCTCACGCTAGGAATTTCTCTTGTATCGTGGGTACGTTTACAAACATATAAATAGTGACAGAGGTCCTCGCGTCCCAGCCGCCGCGGTAGACGCTCCGGACGTCGGGAGCCGCGAGACGACTCCCGGCCACCGTAGATACGGGCCTGTGGACGGTGAGCAATGGGTAGCTCACTGTCCTTACGTTTAACATAACGACAGGCCGTGTCGACGGCGCGTTCAAAGAGATGTCATCATAGGAAAGGGGCCACTGAGGGCCGATGCCTGCCGGGGCTGCGGGTTGTTCGTAAGAGATACCGCGCCCCCGGAACGCAAAGGGCATCATCATCATCGCTCCATGTAAAACACTGGTACTCAGCTGTATCCGGTTAGACTGGAAGCCGACCCCAATATAGTTGGGAAAAGGCTAAGTAGATGATGAGTACCGTATATACTTTCATATGCATTTAGTGATTTGCTTGTAATCTGAAATTACAAACAGACTCTTCAATTTTATTTACAACTTAATTCCCACTACACTTACATATCCAAAGCCTTGCGAAGATGTTCAGGTATGACATCGAAGTAGTAAGTGGTGTGATCTGATGATGTGGACGCGTTCGACGAGCCGCCGTGCTCTGACAGGAACTTATTGTATTCATTTTCCTGCAAAATAATCATCGGTTTATCATGAAAAGGCAATAATCATAATCATTTATCTTTCTTTTTGACGGCACGGTTGGCGCAGTGGCTAAGCGATTGGCTGCTGCGCTGCGTGTCACGGGTTCGATTCCCGCACGGAACAAATATTTGTATGGCCTACAGGTAGTTGTTCCGGGTTTGGCTGTTTGTGTATGTGAGTTTATATGTTTGTAAACGCACCCACGACACAGGAGAAATTCCTAGTGTGGGGCAAAGTTTAAAAAAAAAAAAAATCCAAATCAAATCTCCTCGTTGAGAACTGCCTCGTTGGCCTAGTGGTCCTAAGCGCGACTGCTACGCTAGAGATCTTGGGATTTTCTAAGAAATTCTCAGTAACAGCTCGGAGTTAGGATTTGTGCCCGGTTAATGGCAATAGGCTCGCCCCCTATTACATGAGACCTAAACATACCGGCGAACTGTGGGTTTATTGTTACACCTCTACCTAACCCTTCGCGGAATACAGGCGTGATGGTATGGCTAAAGGTTCTGAATGGAACATAGCAAATTTTGAGCTGGGTAAGGCAACTTCCCCTTACGTACAAAGTAGCCGCCACGAGTCGTGGAAACAAACATTAGGTAAATTTTTGGGTTCCTTCCGGGTTTTAAGGGGCGCCGACGCTGCTCGCGATGGGTCCTGCTCATGGACGAATCATGTGCAGCATCAACGGCCCAAAAATCCCATAAACGAAACCAAAATACCCAAAAATTAACTTGACGTTTGTGCTCATGACTCGTGGCGACTACTATACATACATACCATCACGCCTGTATTCCCCAGAGGGTTAGGCAGAGGTGTACCAACGTACACCCACAGTTCGCCGGTATATCTTTATGGTCAGTTGTAATAGAGGGCGAGCCTATTGCCACTAACCGGGCTCAAATCCTAACTCCGAGCTGCTACTGAGAATTTCATAGAAAAACCTAATAACGTTTTTGCTCGACCTGGAAAGCGAACCCAAGACCTTTAGCGTAGCAGTCGCGCTTACGACCACTAGGCCAACGAGGCAGTTACTAGAGGCGACTACTATTCTCATTTGTTAATACTTTCCCATACAGTAGAAACCTTTTCCTGTGTTCTGTTTAGCACCCTTCGAGTACGGAACCCTATAAAGAATTTAACCTAGTTGCCCTTTCCAAAATGTAGTCACCGTAAAGCAGCGTTGCTGTGTTCCGGTTTGAAGGGTATGGGTGCCGGTGTAGTTACAGGCACATGACACATTTCAACTTTGTCTCTGGGATGGCAACGCATTTGCAAGGCCTCTGGTATTGCAGATGTCTATAGGCAGCGGTGACCACTTAACATCAGGTGGGCCGTCGGCTTGTTTGCCATCCACATCATCATCTACTTAGCCTTTTTCCCAACTATGTTGAGGTCGGCTTCCAGTCTAACCGGATACAGCTGAGTACCAGTGTTTTACATGGAGCGACTGCCTATCTGACCTTCACAACCCAGTTACTGGGCAACACGATACCTCTTGGTTAGACTAGTTGGTAGACTTTCTGGCTTCTGACTATCCGTAAAAACTGTCAAAGATCTACGAATGACAGCCGGAACCAACGGCTTTACGTGCTTTCCGAGGCACGGGGGTATCACACCACCAACTTCCAAACTCCGGGCTGCTTCTGAGCAAATCCTAATGGAAAAACCCAATAACACTTTTTGCCCGACCTGGGAATCGAACCCGGGACCCCACGCTTATCAGTCGCGCTTGCGACCACGAGACCAAAGGGGCTTGTTTGCCATCCAATGATATTTAAAAAGATAAATTTTTGTATGAAGAAGAATGGGTAAGGATAAGGGGGATAAAAGATGACAAACCTCAGGATACTTCTCGGTCCCCAAAAACAGCATGTGTTCGCAGAAATGTGCCAACCCGGGCAACTCGTCAGGGTCACTGAGATATCCTGAAAGACAGTAGTAAAAATACAAAAATTAAAAATTAAGTAACCCCCGACAGAAGAATAAAAATCCCTACCGCAGCTAACAAAAGAGCTGATAACCTTGAAACCGCTGAACCGATTTCCATCAAACATACAAAGTGACGTCATAGTTTAGTATTGTCATGCAAAATCTATGGGGGAATCGCGTTTTGACAGCTCATAAAAAGTACGTCAATTGATTAGTGGTGTCATCTACCCAATTCTAATAGTAGCAAGGTACTTACCAACGTTGACATCAATAGCGGCAGCAGACTTGTCAGTGGCCTTATCACTAACTAACAGCACCTTTAACCGGTTTGATAACACCAAGCCCCTGTAAGACAACACACAAATGTATTACAGAAAAAGTTTTTAAAGTTGGATGGCCAACAAGCCGACGGGCCACCTGGTGTTAAGAGGTCACCGCTGCCTATAGACATCTGCAATACCAGAGGCCTTGCAAATGCGTTGCCATCCCAGAGACAAAGTTGAAATGTGTCATGTGCCTGTAACTACACCGGCACCCATACCCTTCAAACCGGAACACAGCAACGCTGCTTTGCGGTAGAAATAGACATGGTAGTTTTTTATCATTGCGTAAATTGATACTAAACTTAAGAGTGTTCTAATGACCACGTTTTTTTTAATTCTGATATGGTTTAGAAATAAATGTAAAGTAATTCTTTACAAAATATGTATGTCTTATTTCTTATTTTTTAAAACAAACGTTGCCCCACACTAGGAATTTCTCCTGTGTCGTGGGTGCGTTTACAAACATACAAACTCACATACACAAACAGCCAGACCCGAAACAACTACCTGTAGGCCATACAAATATTTGTTCCGTGCGGGAATCGAACCCGCGACACGCAGCGCAGCAGCCAATCGCTCAGCCACTGTGCCAACCGTGCCGTCATCGTGTCTACTTTGAAACTCATGTTATGGACACTCGCTGTCGCCGGCGGGCGACTGTGGCGCGGTACGTAGGTGTTAACTGTGCTCTCGGAAACGCCGACGCGGTTTACTGACCGCTAATTTCATCAGCTACGAACTGAATAGTAGGAATTTCAGTTCCAAAATGCAAAAAATTAAACATAGAAAAAGTATTGAACAAATTGACGGCACCGCTGCGCTGCGTGTCGCGGGTTCGATTCCCGCACGGAACAAATATTTGTATGACCTACAGATAGTCGTTTCGGGTCTGGCTGTTTGTGTATGTGAGTTTATATGTTTGTAAACGCACCCACGACACAGGAGAAATTCCGAGTGTGGGGATTTTTTTTTTTTTAAGAAAATGAAGAAAGAAATGGTAATTGGTTGTTCTATTACTGATAACGAACGAACAAAAAGCAAAACAAAAATTTTTTTTTTTTAAGTAACTTCCGACAGAAGAATACAAATCCCTACCGCAGCTAACAAAAGAGCTGATAACTTTGAAACCGCTGAACGGATTTCCATAAAACATAGCTAAGAACACTCCCGACTAATTCACCTTTCAAACACAGAAAACAAAAACAAAATCGGTTCACGCGATCGGCAGCTACGATGCCACAGACAGACACACACACATACACACACACTTATAACACACCGTCGTTTTTGTGTCGGGGGTTCGAAAAAATACGCCGCACTTATAAAAACAAATACGGACGTATAAAAAAAAACCGCATTTTTCCCGACCGGATTTCAGTCACATCAGCCAACCTTAAGGCAGCCTGTCCACAGGAGCGGAGTCAAGATTTTAAGCAATCCTATTGGTTAATATTTCTCCGTTTCTCCGCTCCGGTGGACAGGCAGCCTAAGACAAGTAGTAAATCATACCTGTAACTCCGCTTATCCTCAGGGGACTTGTAAATATTCTCGAATCGTTCGACAACGCCTGGGGAGGTAGAGCCACCTCCAGGCCCGGCGGGTTCCGTGGTGGTCGCTGTGCCACCGGGAGAGGAACGGCCATTCGTCGGAGAGAACTGGGCTGACATATTCGAAAATTTGCGCGTACTTCCACCGTAGCTGTAAATGAGAAATAAAGATTATAATAGGAATAAATGTCGCTCCGCGCTTGGAATTTCTCATGGACAAATATACAGCGTGTTACGGAAAGGGTATATACATATCAAAGGCAAGGATTCTTTGGGTGTTAACAAACCACATAGTAACATTTTATAGAAAAACCCAATAACACTTTTTCCTTGACCTAGCAATCGAACCCAAGACTTACCACTAGGCTAACAAGGCAACACATACATACATAAACTCACGCCTTTTTCCCATGGGGGTAGGCAGAAACCACAGAACGTCACCTGCTACGGTCCTTACATACTTCTTTCGTCTCGTTCAGGTTCATACATCTGTTCATACAAGCACGCCGGTTACGAGTACTGCGCACGCGACTTTTCTGAAGAACCCCGCCAATAAGGTCAGGGTAGGTCTTTCTAGGGCGTCCCCTTCCGGTGTTGCCACTCACATCTAAATATATATAACTCAAAGGTGACTGACTGACTGACATACTAATCTATCAACGCACAGCCCAAACCATTGGACGGATCGGGCTGAAATTTGGCATGCAGGTAGACGTTATGACGTAGACATCCGCTAAGAACGGATTTTAATCAATTCTACCCCCAAGGGGATAAAATTGGGGATGAAAGTTTGTATAAAACTTTGTCAATTTTAAACCGATCGGGCTGAGACTTTGCATGCGTAAAGATAAAGCTACTATGACGCAGGCATCCCCTAAGAAAGGATTTTGATAAATTCCACCCCCAAAGGGATAAAATAGGGGATGAACAAATAGCAGATGTTATAAGAAGTAACTTAGGCCGCTCTCACATTAGGACGTTAGCAGCGCGACAGTAGCGCGGCAGAAGCACACGCCTTCACATATTTCAAAATCTGATTCCGACGGGGAAACAGTTGCTCCTGCTATTGATAGGACTCATTCGACGCCATCGATATCGCGTAAAACAACCGTAAAAAAGATAAGGCATGAGCTTCTGCCGCGCTACTGTCGCGCTGCTAATGTGAAAGCGGCCTTAAGCTTACTTTAATTTAAAAAAGAGGGGTATGCGAAAACAAGATTAAAACCAATAACATAGTGAACGCGAACGAAGTCGCGGGCATCAGCTAGTCTGTCATGTCTATCTTTTTGTTATAGTGACAGTGACAGTATTGAAGTTTTCTTGTTATCAGCCGGGAGCGGATGTCTTAACTGACGGGAGGTCGTTAATCAATTAAGGCTCAAAGCGGACCTAAACGGCAGCAACCGGCTGAGTACCGGATAGCAGTTTAATTTCAAAGCATTTTAAACGTTATCTCCATCAGCAAAATACGTAGAATCGTTTGAATGGTTGGCAGCAGACGGCATTGAAGCGATTCTGTGTATTCTATTAATGAAGATAGAGTTCAAAATTCTTTGGAACTGAAACTGCTTGCCGCTGGCCTGCAAGCCGGTGTCATTTCGGTGTATTTTGAGGCTAAGACAATTTTTTTTTCTCTAGTCAGTAAAAAATGTCATTCGGTATAAACTCACATACACAAACTAAAGTAGCCGCCACGAGTCGTGAGCACAAACGCGAAGTTAACATTTGGTTATTTTCTAGGTTTATTGGGCCGCAGACGCTGCACGCGATTGGTCCGTCAGTCGGACCGTTCGCGTGCGGAGCCGTTGCCCTAAAAAACCCAGAAAATAACCCAAAAATGAACTTGAAATTTGTGCTCACGATTCGTGGCGACTACTATACCTAATTTTGAACTTATAGATCTCACAAGTATTTGTTCCGTGCGGGGATTGAACCCGCTATCCGCAGTACAGCAGCCAATCAGACAGACACTGCACCAATGGGGGTACCATCATGTAGGGGTTAAAGTTTAGGGAAGTTATTCTGGAAGGGTTACATGTATTGTTAATTAATATTTAAGTTCAATTACATGGTTCGGTCATGTTGAGAGGATGAGTGAAAGGCGACTAACAAAAGGAATTTATATGGCAGATGTGAGTGGCAACGCCGGGAGAGAAAGACCTACCCTGACCTTATTGGTGAGGTTCCTCAGAAGGTCGGGTGCGCAGTACTCTTAACCGGCGCGCTTGTATGACCAGATGTATGAACGTGGACGAGGCGAAAGAAGTATGTAAGGATCGTAGCAGGTCCGGGGCTGCGGGTTGTTCGTAAGAGATACCGCGCCCCCGGAACGCAAAGGGCACAAGAAGGAACAAGGGTGGGTTTTAGTCAGTAAAACTCTGACACTCCCTCCCGCCCCACCCAAGGCGGGAGAAGTTATTTGATGATTTCCCAAAAAAAAAAAAACAGGTGGCGTTCTGTGGTTTCTGCCTACCCCCATGGGAAAAAGGCGTGAGTTTACGGATGTATTAAATTACATATCTGCAGGGTGTAGAAAATTTAGAAAAAATACATCACATCACCGTTACCTATGCACACTGTACTTAAAACTAAGTAAAACTAGTCGCCATGACTCGTGAAGCACAAATGTCAAGTTAATTTTCGGATTTTTGGGTTCCATCAATCGGACCGATCGCGAGGAGCGTCGGCGCCCCAAAATCCTAAAAGTTTACTTGACGTTAGTGCTCACGACTCCTGGCTACTACTGTAACTAAGCAAAACTTTTCGCTCCACTAGGGTTACCAACCGTCCTATGTTCCCAGGACATGTCCTAGTTTTTGTAGTGTCTTGGGATTTCCTGGATAGTTTTCAAGCAACTACCCCGTTGGTCTCGTGGGCGCAAGCGCGACTGATGGGGTCCTGGGTTGGATTCCCAGGTCGAGCAAAGTTATATTGGGTTTTTCCATTAGGAATTTCTCAGTAGCAGCTCGGAGTTAGGATTTGTGCCCGGTTAGTGGCAATAGGCTCGCCCCCTATTACATGGGACCTAAAACATACCGGCGAACTGGGGGTGAAGATTGGTACACCTCTGCCTAACCCTTCGGGGAATACAGGCGTGATGGTATGTATGTTTTAAAGCAAAACCCTGGGTTTTCAAAGCGGCCTAATAAGGTATTTGAAAATTCGCGGGCCATTTATACAATTCCTACGTAACGGGCGGCCATGATTTTATTGAAATACTTTTATTAAAAGATTACTATCACTACTTGAATTTTGTTGAATCTATTTACACTACATAGACACGAACTGAAAACTGAATTGTCCTGAATTTTCCAATTTTAAATTCTAGTTTTTATCTGTCTGTCCGTCTGTCACCAGGCTGTATCTCATGAACCGTGATAGTTAGACAGTTGAAATCTTCACAGATGATGTATTTCTGTTGCCGCTGTAATAACAAATACTAAAAACAGAATAAAATAAATATTTAAGGGGGTTCTCATTCAACAGACATGATTTCATCGCCGGTTTTATAGATAATGGTACGGAACCCTTCGTGCGCGAGTCTGACTCGCACTTGCCCGGTTTTTTTAATTTGGGATTGTAAGACCAAAGCCCAAAGCGGCCGGCTACAGTCTCGTCATGGTGCCATGGGAAACCCCATATGGTGGTGGGGTATTCGCGTTTTCTGTGAAAAACACAATAACTGTGTTTTCCCGCAATCAATGAGTGGTTTTTTGCAACCGTTAATTGTTTTGCATATTATATTTATTTACAAAAAAACCTTTTTCACAAAAACACAAACACCTTCAAAAACTCAAAAGTTAAAAATAACTTTAGCTTTGGAAGTCGGCGGCTTTGGTTCTGTTTGTTGTTTTGTATAGCCACCGACTTCCAAAGCTAAAGTTATTTTTCACTTTTGAGTTTGTAAATGTGTTTGTCTTTTTGTGAAAACAGTCTATATTTTTCGCGTTTTAGTATCAACTTCCTGTCATCCAAATCCATGAAGGAACAGCAATTCTATGTAACATAACAAGACACCGCTTAAAAGTCACAAGAAAGCAGAATACGCTCATTCATTTACTTGGATGTCAATTTTTTTTCAGTTATTTTAAGTTTTTTACTAAACTATTTAACCAATTTCGAGAATCTGTTTTATAGGGCCACCTCTTAAATATGAGGACCCATCAAACAACAATGCATATTCATGCAATAACAGCATTCACTGTTCATTTGCTGTAATTTATAGAAGAGTTTCGTTGTCTGTCTCCTGAATCCATCATCAGATCCATATTAAATTTAAATGGGACTTCGGAATAAACCTTTTTCAAACAAAAAAATAATTTTGCAAATCCGTCCACACACGACGGCGTTACGCCGAACAAACATAAAAAATAAAATATAATATATATATATATATAAACATCCAAATTAATAACCACTTCTTTTTTGAAGTTGGAATTGTGGTTCTTCTGTAAAAGGAAACCAAAATTGTTCTAGGATAGTTACATATCCAACATATCCCCAACGGGTTAGGCAGAGGTGTAACCAATGTACACCCACAGTTCGCTAGTATGTTTTTAGTTCCCATGTAATAGGGAACGAGCCTATTGCCAAAAACCAGGCACAAATCCTAACTCCGAGCTGCTACTGAGAATTTCATTTTCATTAACACTTTGCTTGCGCTGGGAATCGAACCCAAGACTACCGAAGCAGTGAAAAATTACTCCGGATCAAATGTTTTTATGTTTATTACAGTTCTATTGATGTTAGTATGTCTGTCACAGACCAGTGTTACGACTTGGTACAGAAACAACAGAATTGTATACCATCATCAAAAAAAATATACCATCACGCCTGTATTCCCCGAAGGGTTAGGCAGAGGTGTAACAATGTACACCCACAGTTCACCGGTATATTTAGGTCCCATGTAATAAGCGGCGAGCCTATTGCTATTAACCGGGCACAAATCCTAACTCCAAACTGCTACTGAGAATTTCATAGAAAAACCCAATAACACTTTTTGCTCGACCTGGGAATCGAACCCAAGACCTCTAGCGTAGCAGTCGCGCTTAGGACCACTAGGCTACCGAGGCAGTTTGTAGTTTGAATTGTATACATTAGCAAAATTGCCATAAGAAAAAATGACAAATGTGATTTAGACTCAATACAAAGAAGTTCACACTGTCGTGCAAGATATAACGTTATGTACTTTTTTGTTTATTGTGATAGCAACAAGACAACATGGACACTGAAAATTTCACCGCTACCTATACATATATATACATAAACTCACGCCTTTTCCCCATGGGGGTAGGCAGAATCCACAGAATGCCACATGCTATGATTCTTACATACTCCTGTTGCCTCGTCCACATTCATACATCTGTTCATACTTTACCTAAGTACCTAATTGTTCAATTTAATAATTTTATAGACATATAATTTACATTTTTAAATATTAATATAAAAAATAAAAACATTTAAAATATAAAAAAATAGTAGCCCACCGGTATCGGGAACAGGATCCAAGATACCGGTGGTCAGGGTTCCTGAGAAAGGAATCTCCTAACAATATGTGCCATGTCTAGGAGTACCGCTTACTGAATCAAGCCTTTGATCCAACTGCCCAACGAGAGCCTCCTGAGGTGTTGGTCGAGGCTCTTGGCTATTACGCCATTAGCCGTCACGACTATCAGCACAATGATTGTTGTACTCACATCCTCCCTGGGTCCTGAGGATCCTGGGTCGGGCACATACCTATAGTACAGTACTTCCAATTCAACAAGACTGTATTTAATTTATTATTATTATTGTTTTCGTACTCATATGTACCTAAGTGTTACTGTCAACATTGTTATGTTTTTTTGATAATACTAACTCAGTAGGGCCTTTGATCACTTTGATCAGCAAATAAGCGATTTTTATTTATTTCTACTGTTAATAAGATACAGCCTGCTGACAGACAGACGGACGGAAAGTGGAGGGTTAGTAAAAATAGCGTCCCGTTGGCACCGTTCGGATACGGAACCCAAAAATTACGATAGAACAAAATATCCTGCAGAAAGATAGTTTTAACAATTTCCTTTCAATATTTTGAAATAACACTACAGAATACATCTCGCTACCACAATGACACTGGACATCGAAGAAAGCTGACTGTTTTACAATTAAAATTTTTAGAATATAAATTATTTCCGAGGACAATGGAAATGTCCCGAAATTATTGATTGTTGTCTATTTAACCGGAAATCTTTCATAAGTAAGTATTTACAGACGCAATATTGATAGAACAGCACCTTTCAATACATGTACTCTGTAAAAAAATCCCACAGAAACAAGGTATTACGCAAAAAAAATATAAATATTTTGAAAACCTAACCTATTTGTCGTCACACGGTGTAATAATGGAGAATAATAATGGATCCCCAACCAAAAAACTCTTCTTGGTGCCAGCTTGACTGTATATAGCAAATTTATGTTTATTTTGAATTTAATTTACAAAATTAAACGTTTTGATTATCATCAAAATTATCGACCGATTTGTAGTGTCAAAGTAAGAAATACAAATTGCGAAGTAAGCTTATCCGGTATAATCATTCCGCTGGAGAGCCATTTTTTATTAAGTCGGATTATAATTTCCTCTTACGCGTTTAGTTACACGCAACAAACGCTTTATAAAATAATCTGTAAACTTATTTGTAATGTAATAAAATCAAGAACTTACCTACCTACTCTATAATGTATCTGTAACTGTGGTCTATGTCTATGGTTTCTAGGGTTCCCCAATACTTGAAAAACACTTTTCCGATGACTCCGTTGTGTTTTGTGATGTAGTCGAATATTGGTCATTTAAAGAATTATCATAACGTTGGTTGACACTTGCCGTGACCCAAGTGCTGGTTTTTACCTTGGCCAGAGGCTACGCATTGCCATTTGACGTGGCAATTTTGCCCATATGCCACCAGTCTCTTGGTAACATTTCCAGTTGACGGCGATGTGGAAGAATTTTTTGATGCCATTTAGACTGTTTCTTTTTTTATTACTCTTGGCTTTTTATGTTATCTTTTATTAAGTCTGTAAATATTGTACCTACATTAAAATATGAAATAATTTGAATAAAAATTAAAAATTACCTTAGGAAATCGCGTTTTGACAGCACATAAAAAGTATTTAGACAAGACGTGATTGTTGTTGTCAACCATTTGTTGCTTGTTAGACAAATTGACAGCAGTTGGCAGCTGATCAAACTTCAAAAACCTGAACTGTCATGAGCAAAACAACATGTCTTAACTTGTTTGGAAGTTGAGAAAGTAGTTTTCTTGATTTTTTCAAATAGTGGCTTGGTTTTGATTCTATTTAAAATAAGGTAAATACTCAGGTAGTTAATAGAAAATTTTATTACTAAGCTAGTTTCCATACTTTTCTAGTAATAGCAGATTATTTTTACGTATACCGGTCAAAATCATTTCTATTTACCGATTGGATTAAATTAGTACTATAATATTTCATTGGTTGCAAGTAAATATAGGGATAATCGCTCTTTTTAGCTTAATTATATAAGTTTTTCAATAAAAACCGTCGTTATGATGGTGTTTATTTTTTTTTACAGAAAGTTTATAACAAGTTTTTCCGTAAAGTTGCGAATTTAAAAATTACATTTCTCGCTACCTTAGTATTAATCTACACTAATATTATAAAGAGTAAAGATTTGTATTTTTGTGTGTGTGTATGTTTGTATTGAATAAACTCAAAAACTGCTGCGCCGATTACAAAAATTCTTCACCATTAGAAAGCTATATTATTCCTGAGTAACATAGGCTATATACCATCACGCTACGGCCCACGGGAGCGGAACAGTAACGAAAGACGTAACTTAACGCGGGTGAAATAAGTCACGCAGATGAAGGCACGTTAAAATTAACCTGCTAGCATTTACATAGTCCTGAATCCACCTGATACCACCTTGAGTCCGGACCTTAAACTTTGAGCTTTCGAGATTCATAATCAAAAAAACCTAATAACTTTTTAGTGGATCTGGTAATCTTACCTCAGACCACAACATCAACAGCCGCTTATGAGTACAACAACTAAATAAAAAATAAATTTATGGATGGATTGTATAAAGAGTGATATGAAAGAGAAGGAAGTCAGTAAAAGCATGACGGTTGACAGGACGACATGGAAGAAGAAAACGTGTTGCGCCGACCCCAAGTAACATGAGATAAGGGCAGGAAGATGATAATGATCATGACACCTTTTTACCATGGGGGTAGACAGAAACCACAGAAGGTCACCTGCTACGATCTTTACATACTCCTTTCGCCTTGTCCACATTCATACATCTGATTATACAATCACGCTGGTTACCATTACTATGCACTGGATTTTTCTGAAGAATAATATATTTTTATTTACAGAATCAAAAAATCATTTTAGTCAGCAATGGAGATCTGGAGCGACGTGATTACGTCATATCCTGAGAATCCTGAACCCAAAGACTATGCGAAGGCTATTCGTTCAGCGGAAATAATTATTTCCGAAGATTTGGCACCTTTTGAAATAGGTAAGTTGAATAGTATTTCAGATTTTAAAATCGATTACGATGGCTAATCTCAATTGGTAGCCAAGTACACAGGAGATGCACTCCCTCTTCTTTCACCGTCATAGTCTGATGGTAGATGTCAGTATGGATAGTGATAAAAAAAAAGTTATCCACCTCTGCATGAGGAGCGAATTTCATCATTATCTACTTAGCCTTTTTCCAACTATGTTTGAGTCTGCTTCCAGCTTAACCGGATGCATCTGAATTCTAGTGTTTTACATGGAGCAACTGCCTATCTGACCAACACAACCCAGTTACTGGGCAACACGATACCTCTTAGTTAGTCTGGTTGTCAGACTGCCTGACTTCTCATTATCTATAACAACTGTCAAAAATCTACGAATGACTGTGGGGACGGTAGCTTAATGGTCCTAAGCGCGACTGCTACACTAGAGGTCTTAGGTTCGATTCCCAGGTCGAGCAAAGTGTTATTGGGTTTTTCTATGAAATTCTCAGTAGCAGCTCAGAGTTAGGATTTGTGTCCGGTTAATGGCAATAGACTCGCGTCCTATTACATGGGGCCTAAACATACCGGCGAGCTGTGGGTGGTACATTGCTACACTTCTGCGTAACCCTTCGGGGAATACAGGCGTGATGACGGTATGTGTATCCATGTAAAAGTATTTCTCCTTTCAGAATGGCTGGCACAAACCCTTCTCTTCAAACCTGTTGGTTTGTTTGACACGATATCATCAAAACGTACAAACGAGGATTGGTTGAAACCCATCGCGGATTCCTTTAAGATTCTGTCAAAACTAGTGGACAAATGCTGTGATGTTGTGGAGACCTATTACAATGATATTATTAAAGTAAGTGTTTTTGAGTTCACTAGACTTTGCGTGTGACTTTGTCTGAGTTAATGTCGGTTGTTTTTGATGCAGATGAAATCGTTCGACTTTAAATTTTTTATTCAAATTATTTTGGGGTATCGTACTAATACCTATTGTAAATCAGTGTACAGTTTTGACTTCGCTACGATTTTATTATAAGTATAGATGCGAAAGTTTGTGAGGTTGGATGGATGTTTGTTACTCTTTCACGCTTAACCCCTCGTATGCCAGGCGAACACGTACAAAATTTATTTTTTAATGTCACATAATTACAGATTAACGCTCCGGCTGACTAACACTGGCTTATTTTTAGCGTTGATCTACGTTCCGGCACTCGAGAGGTTAAACGGCTGAACGGATCTGGATGAAATTTGGCATTGAGATAGATTGTCATCATACCATCACGCCTGTATTCCCCGAAGGGTTAGGCAGAGGTGTAACAACGTACACCCACAGTTCGCCGGTATGTTTAGGTCCCATGTAATAGGGGGCGAGCCTATTGCCATTAACCGGGCCCAAATCATAATTTCGAGCTGCTACTGAGAATTTCATAGAAAAACCCAATAACAATTTTTGCTCGACCTGGGAATCGAACTCAAGACCTTTAGCGTAGCAGTCGCGCTTAGGACCACTAGGCTGCCGAGATATATTGTAGTGTGGAATAACACATAGGATACTTTTTATTCCGGAAATAAACTTTTTTTTATATTACACTGGGTTCAGTCCGCGGCTTCGTCCGCGTGTTTTTTTTTAAATTTAAAATTCAATCATGATTCGAGAGAAACGTGGAGCCATTTATTATCATAATAACGTTATTGTTGTTTTCCTCGGGAACAGTACTTTTTATGGGGATGAAAGGTACCTATGTCCGTTTCTGTACTCTTGACAATCACATACCATCACGCCTGTATTCCTCGAAGGGTTAGGCATAGGTGTATCAATGTATACCCACAGTTCGCCGGTATACTTAAGTCCCATGTAATAGGGGGCGAGCCTATTGCCATAACACTCTTGCTCTTGACAATGTATATGCAAAATTTCAGGAGGATCGGTTCAGTGGGTTACGCGCGAAAAGGTAACAAACAAACTTACTTTCGCATTTATGATATTAGTTAGGATTGTCATACAATGTTCATATGTATTCAAAATTCCAGCTCAATCGAACACCGGGAAGTGGGTCAAATTTAACTTCTAAGATTTGCTTAAGTTCCTATGCCCACCTTCCGGCTCCATCATCAGACCAGCTCTGTGACATCATTATATTGCATTGTCATGCAAAATGCACGTTTAGGCAAAATTTCAGCTCAATCGAACATCGGGAAGTGGGTCAAATTTAACTTGTAAGATTTGATTGAATTTTAGTATTTGTTTTCTAGCTTTGCATGCTGCCGTTCGACCCTCAAACCAGAAAGGAGAGCCTCGTCTGTCTGATGAGCGTTGCGAGGCATCCTTCTGCAGACTTGAGTGAGGAGATGGTGTGCAGGCATATCAGTGCCCTGGAAGAGGCCAAGACGTGTAAAGCACCGCGGGCCCTGCTTGTTGGTAAGTAGGAGAGATCCTGGAGGACCTTATCTGATGCATAAGAAGGAGTATCAAGTAGTATGTATGTATGTATGTATTCTTCGGCCAATTCCGGCCACGGCGGCTAATCTTTATTCAGACTAGTTAAGTACGCAGAAGATATTATAGTGCACAAGTGTGTGCGCAAACAGGTGCACTCCCTCTTCCCTGACTCTCATAGTCCGATAGGACGGCAATCCGACACGACCGTTGAGAGATCAGGCGCAGGACCAACGACTTTACGGGCTTTTCAAGTCACGGGTGTGGCACACCACCAACTTCCAAACTCCGGGCTGTTACTAAGAAATTCCTGTTAGAAAAACCCAATAACACTTTTTGCCCGACCTGGGAATCGAACCCAGGACCCCAAGCTCAATAGACGTGCTCCCTAACACGAGACCAACGGGGCAGTCACGTACTAGTATCCCGTTGAATGGCTACAAGTGACAACTAACCCTTTTCTGGCTCTTTTTTTTTATCTGTGGCGTATAACTTATGTATATTAGTCGCCACGAGCCGTGTGCACAAATGTCAAGTTAATTTTTGGGTTCCTTTCGGGGTTTTTTGGGACGCGGTCGCTGCACGCGATCGGTCCAACAGACGGACCGATCGCGTGCAGCGTCTGCGGCCCAAGAAACCCAGTAAGGAACCCAAAAATTAACTTGATGATGATTGATGATTTGTGCTCACGACTCGTGGCGACTACTATAATTATGTACATAAGGGCGCGCGCATGCGCCGGCGAGTGGGTATAGTGGGTATATGATTGAGCAGTTTTCGTTTTTGTCTAGTCTTTGGTTACTGTTCCGCTCCCGTGTACCGTAGCGTGATGTTATGTCTACTACCTAGTACCATGTGCCCGCAATTTTTTCCGCATAAATGTCGGTTATCGGACGCAGATAAAGTCGCTAAATAAAAAGAAGCCTATACAAATGTATCCTGTACTTATCTAAATCGGTTCAGTAATTTAGTCATGGGAGCATGACAGACAGACAGACAAATTTACTTTCGCATTTAAAATCAATCACAATCGCAATCAATAACCGGGCTATATGACGCAAAAGGATTTCTTCAAATCGGCCCAGCAGTTCCTGAGATAAACGCGTTCAAACATAACATAGTAGTGGATTTCTTTGTGAAGGAGCTCGTCCGGGGAAGTACTACCACCATACCTATTTCTGCCGTAAAGCAGCGTTGCTGTGTTCCGGTTTGAAGGGTATGGGTGCCGGTGTAATTACAGGCACATGACACATTTCAACTTTGTCTCTGGGATGGCAACGCATTTTCAAGGCCTCTGGTATTGCAGATGTGTATAGGCAGCGGTGACCACTTAACATTAGGTGGGCCGTCGGCGTGTTTGCCAACTATTAATATAAAGAAGTAACACCTTTTTTACAGGTACTATATGTAGGTACCACCCGGAGCTCGTACAGGAGCATTTCACAAGAATATGGAGAATTTATTTAAATATGCTAGAACCCAACAATAAGACGGTAAAAAACATTTATTTTTTTTAATTTTTAACTATACGACAGTATGGACCCACTTTTCAACATTTCTCAACAGTCGCGAGATCCATGGCATATGGAAGCTCCTTAGGTATACTTAATTTCATTCTTTGACAGCTCAGTTCAAATCAAGCGCGTAATTTAATTCTGTAATTATTTTTGTAATTTTAATAATCTAACATTTATAATTACTTATTCGGTACCAATAGAATTTGTGTTTAATTAAAGAATCTAATATTCATTGCAAGCCTATGAGATGGTAGAATATGGAGGACTATATCTTAAGAAAACATCTATGTACCAATTACCCATGTTTGCAAAAATAAATGATTTGATTCTGCTTCCGACTTCGTCCTCAAGGTTTTGTTTACCCGTGTTAAGTAACGTCTTTGGTTACAGCTCCGCTCCCATGTGTCGAAGCGTGATATTATAAAGCCTATGACGCTCACAAATAACGTGGCTTACTATGGGTAAAAGAATTTTCAAAATCAATCAGAGAGATTTCCCCCTACAAACTCACAAACTACCTCTATATAATGTTAGTATAGATGTTGAGCTGTATGCATGTTTATTTAATATGGCAATTACAGGACCAGGTAGTGAATTCAGTGTTGCAAGGTATAAATGGATTATTCGAACACTTCGGAGATGATATTGAAATAGCGCAGATTAATGGCTTTTACGACACCATGTCCAGGGAGTGTATCAAGATATCCAAGTGTTTAGAAGGTAAGATTCCTTTATCACTGAATGCTGACCATAAATACCATCACGCCTGTATTCTCCGAAGAGTTAGGTGTACCAATCATGTACACCCACAGTTCGCCGGTATGTTTAGGTCCCATGTAATAGGGGCGAGCCTATAGCCATTAACCGGGCACAAATCCTAACTCCGAGCTGATACTGAGAATTTCATAGATAAACCCAATAACACTTTGCTCAATCGAATCCAAGACCTCTAGCGTAGCAGTCGCGCTTAGGGCCACTAGGCTAACGAGGCAGTCAAGCATTTATTTAAATTTGACCATTAAAAGGCACGTTTGAACGCCACCTATACCCTTCAAACCGGAACACAGCAACGCTGCTTTGCGGCAGAAAAAGGTATGGTGGTAGTACTTCCCCGGATGAGCTCCTTCACAAACAGCTCTACTACTACTGACATTTTATTTTTATTTGTCGTTCTAGCGGTCATAGCCATTTTTATAAGAAATAAAGCGCGACTGCTATGCTTGAGGTCTTGGGTTCAATTCCCAGGACGAGCAAAAAGTGTTATTAACTGTTTCTATGAAATTAATGGCAAAACTTGTCCCCTATTACATAAGGCCTAAACATGCCGGCGAACTTTGGGTGTACATTGGTACACCTCTGCCTAACCCTTCGGGTAATACAGGCGTGATGGTATGTTGAAATAAACGATTTGACTTTGTTTAAATATAACCTTGTAATTCCAGTTCTTCTGTCAATATTCAAGCATCACGCTCGCTTATTCAAAGAGCGCTTGGCTAGAGACAGGGCTGTCCGCTTGTATTTGTGGCAGATTGACACCAATGCTGCTATGGACGCCTTGAGTAACATCTATGCTGTGGTTTTACCTGAAGTACCAAATAAAGAGGTAACCATCTTCGTCCTAATATGACAGTCATTAAATTGTAGGCCTCACATAGATGACAGAAACCAGAAAAACAATTTAACAGCATCGTTAGCCTAGTGGTCCTAAGCTCGGGAGGTTCTTGCACCTCATCGGGCGGGAGGAAACGTCCGGGTGTCACCATTGTGAGGATCGCCCCGAGGACTCGCTGGAGCACACCGTGGTGGTGTGCCCCGCTTGGGCGCGGCGGCGAACCCTCGCGTCCGGCCCTGGTGCAAGCCATAGTCCGGAGCGAGGGGGAATGGGAAGCAGCCCAAAACGAAATCGCTGTGACCTCATAAGGGATCACGGCAAGCGGGATCGGAAGAGGATGGGCCCGTGACCACGGCCCCAACCTTGGGTTGCCTTTATAGGCGATAGGTACAATTTTTACGTTGTACCTATGTGTGACTGCAAAGTGTATCTGTGCGAGCGCCCGCGGCGACCTCACAACGCCGTCTGTTTTACGGCACCCCGGCGGTCAGACTCCGCCGGATGAGACCCCCAGTTAGCTGTAGGAGACGACCAGCGACATGGATGCCGGCTTGGTGGGCGCGCCCACAGATGGCATACTGGGGCCCCTTGCCTTCCCGCTTCCAGGTCCAGCCGGTCACGTTCAGGCCGGGGAAGGTGTTGGGAAGCAGTCACCTCCTCTTAGGTCTTTATAATGGTCGCCACGACTCGTGAGCACAAATGGGTAGTGGTGGGGGTAAACTCGCACATGTACACTTTTGGCCAAATTAATTCAGTACCGATTTTACTCAAATTATTGTTATGTACTTACACAAAGTGTAATTAATACATTAGTGGTACTTGTAATTTTACTTTGATGCAGTAATGTTGTACGCCTTCGTGACTGAAACATATCTCAATAAAATAATATAATCTGGTTACAAATGATTATTTATTTTTATTTTTTAACGTTTTGTTAATCCGAAGGTAAAGGTGATCTGCCTTCCGTAAGAAATCCATTAGACTATACCATACCATCACGCCTGTATTCCCCAGAGGGTTAGGCAGAGGTGTACCAAAGTACCCCGACAGTTCGCCGGTTTGTTAAAGTCCCATGTAATAGGGGGCGAGCCTATTGCCATTAACCGGACACAAATCCAAACTCCGAGCTGCTACTGAGAATTTCGTAGAAAAACCCAACAACACTTTTTGCTCGACCTGGGAATCGAACCCAAGACCTCTAGCGTAGCAGTCGCGCTTAGGACCACTAGGCTAACGAGGCAGTCCATTAGACTATATAAAAAGAAAAACAAAAAACAATACGAAATAAAAAAATTAACCATTTTAAAATTCAAAATGTAAGTCACTAAAACTGGACAAAAGTGTACAGTAACCGAACGACATGCGAGTGTCCAATGGACGACGAGCATTGGCTGGCGAACAGGGACGGACCAATCGCGTGTGGCGTCGGCGCCCCCCGCCTCCTTCATTCCGCCAAAGAGACCTAAAAATTAATTTATTTTTCCCAGGATATAATACACTTAGAAGTCCTACCTCGCCTCGATTCTGACTCCATTCTCATGAAGCATACAGCTTTGAGGATTATCATACAATCAGGATTGAACCAAACGATGGATGTGCCCACTGTATGCAGCGGTATCGAGCTGGAGTTCCAACTGAGGAGTAAGAAACTATCCTATGAAGAGGCTAATACTGTGAGTATCTTTAGTAGTAGTAAGCTCTTTGTGAAGGAGCTCGTCCATACCTATCTCTGCCGCAAAGCAACTGCAAGTCAACTGCCTCGTTAGCCTAGTGGTCCTAAGCGCGACTGCTACGCTACAGGTCTTGGGTTCGATTCCCAGGTCGAGCAAAAGTGTTGTTGGGTTTTTCTATGAAATTCTCAGTAGCAGCTCGGAGTTTGGATTTGTGCCCGGTTAATGGCAATAGGCTCGCCCCCTATTACATGGGACCTAAACATACCGGCGAACTGTTGGTGTATATTGTTACACCTCTGCCTAACCCTTCGGGAAATACAGGCGCGATATTATGTGTATAAATAAATAAATTATTTCAGGTGTCATGGTGCATTGGTTCTAGCGTTAGAAACAACGAAACGATGTTACTGACTGCTATAATGTTTTACGACAATTTACCGACTTTGAAGAAGAGGGATATTGTTGTTAACGGAATTTTGAATGCTTCTGATGATGTTAGAAAGGTAAGCTTTGTGTATGTGTGGTGACGGCGCGTTCGTGTTCCACGCGCGCCTCAAAGAGATGTCAGCAAAGGAAGGGGCCACTGAGGGCCGATGCCTGCCGGGGCTGCGGGTTGTTCGCAAGAGATACCGCGCCCCCGGAACGCAAAGGGCACAAGAAGGAACATGGGTCGGTTTTAGTCAATAAAAGTCTGACACTCCCTCCCGCCCCGCCCAGGGAGGGGAAAGTCTTATGATGTCTTCCCATAGATAAATAAAAAAATGCTGTGTATTTTTTTGATTTTGGAAAAGTAACTTTAATGTTGATGTATAAGGTTTAGATTGTAGCTTGTTTTCTTTGGTAACAAACGTGGCCATTGAAAAGTAACTGAAATACTGATGCATAAGTAGAGCTCTTTGTGAAGCAGCTCGTCCGGGGAAGTACTACCACCATACCTATTTCTGCCGCAAAGCAGCGCTGCTGTGTTCCGGTTTAAAGGGTATGGATGGCGTTTAAAAGTGCCTTTCAATGTTTTCTTTGAAATAAATGCTTGACTGCCTCGTTAGCCTAATGGTTCTAAGCGCTACTGCTATGCTTAAAGTCTTGGGTTCGATTCCCAGGTCGGGCAAAAAGTGTTATAGGGTTTTTCTATGAAATTCTCAGTAGCAGCTCGGAGTTAGGATTTGTGCCCGGTTAATGGGAATAGGCTCGCCCCCTATTACATGGGACCTAAACATAACCCCCGACGCGAAAACGACGGGGTACACGTGTCTGTGTGTGTGTCTGTCTGTGGCATCGTAGCTCCCGAACGCATGAACCGATTTTGATTTTGTTTATTTTTGTTTGAAAGGTGAATTAGTCAGGGACGTTCTGAGCTATGTTTGATGGAAATCGGTTCAGCGGTTTCAAAGTTATCAGCTCTTTTGTAAGATGCGGTAAGGATTACTATTCCTCTGTCAGGGTTACTTGAAATTTTAAATTATGTGTGTTTATTTTTGTCTTGGGCTTCATGAAGCAAAATTTTTATGTTATGTGCGTCACCTTCGCGGGAGTAGCGACATCTCTCGCTCAGCATGCGAACTACGAGAAACTGACGTTGCCTAGATCGCGCTATCAAAGTTCGCCGCGATGTTAGCATGTACATGTAGCGTCGGGGTCCGACATTATTAAAAAAAAACACAAACGTCTTCACTCAAGCACTTATTTATTTTAATTAAATAAACATAACGTGTGCACTGGGCGGCCGGCGGTCGACGAACGACTGACCCGAGTCATTTTTTTTTTTTTTTTTTTTTTTCGGAAGGGCATCTCGCAGTTCAACCTAGGAGGTTGCTTACTGCTTAACCGGGCTTTCCTGTGGATGCCTCAACCCTGCGGGGTACGAGCCTCGGCTCAGGGCGTCGCTGGGGGAGGACAGCAAAGGGACAGGCTGGATCGGTTTATTTTTAATTATTAGGGGCTTTTATTTTAAAAGCTAACGGGGACGTCGCGACGGCCCTCGGCGGCGAGGGCGGAACGATGGCGGTCTGCGTTTGTGTAATGTGCTGGTGCGTTTGCTACTTTCCTGTCGGAGGGTGATAGCGTCGTCGGGGGTCAGAAGGGTGTGCCTCGGTCGGCGGATCCTACTGACGCGAGAGGGAGCGTATCGGGCGGCCGATACGATTAGCGGGTTGGGGTGTTTCTCGGCAGTGTCGAGGAAACGCTTGGTTGTTCGTTTCATGAACTGCTGAACGGTGGGGAACTGACCCGAGTCGCAGAGTGCGCTGCCTTATACGCCTCGCCTCGCCTCGCCTTATGCGCTGTCGGTCGTTCGTTCACCGTTTGCCCGTTGCACTCGTAGTTTACAAAATAATGACGGTGGCGCCGTCATATACAAAATCCTGACTACAACCGTCGGGCAGTAGCCCGCCAGACACAACACCCGTCTGGTCGGAGGATCCTCCCTTTTCTATGGAGGTTGAGAGAGTTTACACCCTATTTCTTATACCTCCACATGATAATAAATGGTTTGCCTTTCTTTCTTTCTTTCAAATAATCTCTTCACAGGCAGCCCTGGCACTGTTACTGAAACTTTGTCTTCAAGATAGCCTAGACAAGTACATAGACATCTGGCGAGCCCTATTGGACAACACTACAGGTCCTAACCTGCGTAAAGCCGTAGTCATCTTCGAGGAAACTCTCCATCATATCCTGGAAGTACTCGCGTCATTTACTGGAGATTCGGAGAAGGTAATGTTCGATTTATTTTTAAGTAATGCTTAATTTACGTTCCTCGTTAGCCTAGTGGTCCTAAACGCGACTGCGACGCCAGAGGTCCTGGGTTTTTCCATTAGAAATTACTCAGTAACAGCCCGGAACTTGCATGTTGGTGGTGTGACACCCCCGTGTCTCGGAAAGCACGTAAAGCCGTTGGTCCTGCACCTGATCTCTCCCCGGTAGTATCGGATTGCCGTCTCATCGGACTATGACAGATAGAGAAGAGGGAGTGCACCTGTGTTTGCGCACACACTTGTGCACTATAATATCTCCTGCGTACTTGGCTAGTCTGCATTAAGATTTCAAACATACATATATTTACAGGCATACGAAGATGCAAAGCCGATACTATCGCTCATGGCTGTTCTTCTAAGTCTTCAAAAAACTGAGTTCAACACCGAGTCCTGGTGCCAATCGTTCAAGCCGACATTAATACATCTAGCGAAGCTGTTCGGCGTCGATACTGTGAAAATGATTTCAGGAACCACTGAAAATGAGGTGACATATTATTTATTTATATACACAGCGTGTAACGGAAAGGGTATATACATATCAAAGGCACGGATTGTTTTGGTGTTAACAAACCACATAGTAACATTTTTTTAATATCTATACTCACAAAATTATAAAGTTAAGAAACATTTAAGTACAAAGTCAAATGTGTCCAATTGAATTCTACACATCACTACACCAAGTCAGCTGATTGGTGTCAATGAACTACACACAAAGAAACAACTCCGTAAAAGATTTGTTTCTCCTGACACGTTTGTTATGATTTAAACTTAATAAACTGCCGAAATAGAATAAATATTATGCATTTTCCAAGTTTTTGAACCGAAATTTTGTATAGAGATTCAGTACCGGATACACTCTTAACCCCGTTTGTATGGATATATATCCTTTTCGTAATACGTTGTATAGCCCAAGGTCGCGATGGCCCACTGGTGAAGACACCCGTTTTTCATGCATATTAGTAGCAGTACAGCTCTTTGTGAAGGAGCTCGTCCGGGGAAGTACTACCACCATACCTATTTCTGCCGCAAAGCAGCGTTGCTGTGTTCCGGTTTATGGGTGCCGGTGTAATTACAGGCACATGACACATTTCAACTTTGTCTCTGGGATGGCAACGCATTTGCAAGGCCTCTGGTATTGCAGATGTCTATAGGCAGCGGTGGCCACTTAACATCAGGTGGGCCGTCGGCTTGTTTGCCATCCAATGTTATAAAAAATATACATGTATATATGTTTTCAGATAATTTATGTGGAGAAGTTTGAAGAAGATACAGTTTTTAGTAAGTTATTGTCCACTTTGACTACAACACCGGACGTTCCGCATAATGGCACGCTGTCCGCTTTTCAAGTGAGTTATAATTTATATCTATACAGGGTTATTTGTAAAACATAGACAACCTCTCAGGACTATGTTACTAACATCATAATCAACAACTTTTGTTCTATGACATTTAAAAATGTATCATATTTTAGTTCATCAGATTTTCATACAAAAATAAAAACATTTAAATTGAACGCTCTAAATGTTACGAAGTCTATGCGAAGCAAACGAAAGCGATAGTAAAATAGCGAGGGGAGCGGGGTTAGGGCGGCGGGGGTGTTTGTACTTGACCTATTTACAATTTTACGGAAATCCTTCAGTCGGTCATTCACTTCAATGCGCTTGCGTTGCTTGATTCTGTAAAAAATTATAGAACAAAAGTTGTTGTTTATGATGATAGTAATACAGTCCTGCAAGGTTGTCATTGTTTTACAAATAACCCTGTATAAAAAAAACAATAATTAAATAAAATTATATTAAATATTTACAGCCTTAAAATTAGAAAAAAAATCCTTAATAATAACAAAAAAGGAATTAAATTTTTTTAAGTAACCCCCAAAAGAAGAACAAAGATTCCTACGGCACCTAACAAAAGAGCTGATAACCCAGAAACGGCTGAACCGATTTTGACAAAACATATCTAAGAACCATCGCTAGGAAACCTGCTTCCAAATTCAAAATATAAAATTCATAAATTATTTTTATTAAAAATAAATAAAAAAATACCATCACGCCTGTATTCCCCGAAGGTTTAGGCAGAGGTGTAACAATGTACACCCACAGTTCGCCGGTATATTTAGGTCCCATGTAATAAGGGGCGAGCCTATTGCCATTAACCGGGCACAAATCCTAACTCCGAGCTGCTACTGAGAATTTCATAGAAAAACCCAATAACACTTTTTGCTCGACCTGGGAATCGGAATAGGCTACCGAGGCAGTTATTATTAAATATTATTATTATTTATTTTATTTATTTTTAACTGCCTCGGTAGCCTAGTGGCCCTAAGCGCGACTGCTACGCTGGAGGTCTTGGGTTCGATTCCCAGGTCGAGCAAAAAGTGTTATTGGGTTTTTCTACGAAATTCTCAGTAGCAGCTCGGAGTTAGGATTTGTGCCCGGTTAATGGCAATAGGCTCGCCACCTATTACATGGGACCTAAATATACCGGCGAACTGTGGGTGTACATTGTTACACCTCTGCCTAACCCTTCGGGGAATACAGGCGTGATGGTATTTTTTTTTTTATAATATTTTTTTTTATACTTATTATTTTTTTTTTATTATGAATGAATATTCATAATCACATTTCAAAGTATTCATACCTTTAAGCGGTTTTAAAAACTAATACCACACTGTTTTTCAAAATTACACAAATAAATTTTATTTAGTTTGAACTGTTTTTAGCAGACAGTTTTTGTATTAAGAACTTCACCCCAATCAAAATAAGGTTTCAAATGGCTTGATAGTTTTATCCGGAGTCTAAAGATAAACCCAGTTTTAGAATAAGACGAAACGTTATTATTTTCAGACATTATTTTTAACTGAAGACAATGATTTTAAAGTATTATGCAAAGCTCTTTCAAAATTGGAAGCTTTGATTGAGAGCGAAAATAAAAATTTGGATGAACGACTGTTGTCTATGGTAAGTCTTATCTATTACAGGCCGTGTCGACGGCGCGTTCGTGTTCCACGCGCGCCTCAAAGAGATGTCAGCAAAGGAAGGGGCCACTGAGGGCCGATGCCTGCCGGGGCTGCGGGTTGTTCGTAAGAGATACCGCGCCACGAACGCAAAGGGCACAAGTAGGAACATGGGTGGGTTTTAGTCAGTAAAAGTCTGACACTCACTCCCGCCCCGCCCAGGGCGGGAGAAGTTGTTTGATGATTTCCCATCCCCCAAAAAAAGAAACGTCTTATTTATTGTTAATCTAGTTGTTTTTTTAGTGCCGTTGCCCACTAGGACTTTCTCCTGGGCGTGGGTGCGTTTACAAATATATAAACTCACATACACAAACAGCCAGACCCGGAACAATAAAATGTTATGTGTATACTGCCTTGGTAGCCTTTTTTTTTTTTTTTTGGGTGTTGGGAAATCGTCAAATAACTTCTCCCGCCCTGGGAAAGGGAGTGTCAGACTTTTACTGACTAAAACCCACCCATGTTCCTTCTTGTGCCCTTTGCGTTCCGGGGGCGCGGTATCTCTTACGAACAACCCGCAGCCCCGGCAGGCATCGGCCCTGAGTGGACCCTTCCGCCTTGGTAGCCTAGTGGTCCTAAGCGCGACTGCAACGCTAGAGGTCTTGGGTTCGGTTCCCAGGTCGAGCAGTGTTATTGGGATTTTCTATGGAATTCTCAGTAGCAGCTCGGAGTTAGGATCTGTGCCCGGTTAATGGCAATAGGCTCGCCCCCTATTACATGGGACCTAAACATACCGGCGAACTGTGGGAGTACTTCGGTATTGGTACAACTCTGCCTAACCCTTCGGGGAATACAGGCGTGATGGTATTTGTACGTAATTATGTGTATTTTGTTTCAGATAATAAATCAAATTTTTAAGTTAAAATCTAAAAATATAACAGAATCTAAAGATGCGAGGATTTTCCAAAAAGATGCTACCATGTTCTTAGGTAAGATACTGATTTATATCATACTAGCTTTTACCCGCGAATTCGTCCGCGTAGCTTTTTTCACCCCCGTTAATTGACATCATGGAGTTGGTTAGTGGGGTCCCGGGTTCGATTCCCAGGCCGGGCAAAAAGTGTTATTGGGTTTTTCCTTTAGGGTCTGCTCAGTAGCAACCCGGAGTTTTAAAGTTGACGGTGTGACACCCCCGTGCCTCGGAAATTACGTAAAGCCGTTGGTCCCGGCTGTCATTTGTAGATCTTTGACAGTCGTTACGGATAGTCAGACAAAGTTGTAATGTCTCAAGCGCCTTACACCGGCACCCATACCCTTCAACCTCGAACACTACCACCATAAATCAGTTCTTCTGATGATAAGTGGTCACCGCTGCCTATAGACATCTGCAATACCAGAGACCTTGCAAATGGGTTACCCTCCCAGAGACAAAGTTGAAATGTCTCATGGGCCTGTAATTACACCGGCACTCATACCCCTCAAACCGGAACACAGCAACGCTGCTTTGCGGCAGAAATAGGTATGGGGGTAGTACTTCCCCGGACGAGCTCCTTCACAAAGAGCTCTACTACTAATAATAATTTTCCTAAACGAACTACGGTCATGATGGCAGCAAGTCTCAATGGGGACTAGCCAAGTACGCAAAAAATATTATAGTGTACAAGTGTGTGCGCAAACACAGGTACACTCCCTCTTCCCTCACTCTCATACTCCGATGGGACGGCAATCCGACACGACCGGGGAGAGATCAGGCGCAGGATCAGACGACACGTGCGAGTCACGGGGGTGTCACACCACCAACTTCCAGACTCCGGACTGCTACTTAAAATTTCCTAATGGAAAAACCCAATAACACTTTGCCCGCCATGGGTCCTCGTGGTCGCATGCGCTGCTTGATTCCCAGGTCCGGTAAAGAGTTGTTAGGTTTTTGCATTACGAATTTCTCGGCCGCGAGGGGACGACGTACCCTGACCGTATTGGTGAGGTTCTTCGGAAAGGTCGGGTGCGCAGCACTCGTAACCGGCGTACCTATACTACTACTGAGTATTAGAATACTATAGGATATCTAAAATATTTTTTTTTTGGTCTACAGGTAAATACGGACATAAGACACATCAGGAAAGCTTCTCTGAAGATATCTACGTTTTGAAATTAAAAAATAAAGTCACTCTCAACGTTCCCAATGTTATAGAAGGGTCTACTTTTAAGGTAAGTTAGAATACAGTCGAATATATGTAAGTCGGTGATGCAGAGAGATTTATATCCGAGGAGCTGCTGCTAACGACTACCTTCGCGTGGATTTTTCCACCCGCATTAAGTTAGGTCTCACTGCTCCTCTCCCGTGTGTCGTAGCGTGATGTTATATAGCCTATAACACTCCTCGATTAATGAACTATCCAACACAAAAAGACTTTTTCAATTCCATCCTAGTTCCTGAGATTAGCGCTCAACCAAACAAACAAACTCTTCAGCTTTATAATATTATTATAGATATTGTTGGTGTTCGCCATATTGCACGTGGTTCAAAAGAATCAGTGCTCAGTCGAGCTCTGGATGTCTCTCGTGTCGCTCATCGAGTCATCGCTCATACTCGCGCCTCACCTTGACATCTGACAGATGTCAAACGTCACACGCGCCATTCTTGACAACTTCGACTCGTACTATTGACTATGGCAGCTGTTCATACCATCATACCATCACGCCTGTATTCCCCTAAGGGTTAGGCAGAGGTGTAACAATGTACACCCATAGCAGCTGTCATTGATTTTAATTATCAACTAAGGTATATATCTCACCACGAGTCGTGAGCACAAATGTCAAGTTAATTCTTGGGTTAATTTCTGTTTTTTTTTGGGCCGCCGACGCTGCACGCGGTAGATCCGACAGACGGGCTAATCGCGTGCAGCGTCGGCGGCCCAAAAATCCTAGAAAGGAACCTAAAAGCCCAAGAATAAACTATACATATGTGCTCACGACTCGTGGCGAGTACACTACCTCAAATGCTAATAGATGGCGCCACTAGAAAGTAAACAAGCCTTATTTCACCCCTCCGACATAAGTATACAGGGTTATTTGTAAAACAATGACAACCTCTCAGGACTATGTTACTAACATCATAATCAACAACTTTTGTTCTATGACATTTAAAAAAAATTCATATTTTAATTCATCAGATTTTCATACAAAAATAAAAACATTTAAATTGAACGCTCTAAATGTTACGAAGTCTATGCGAAGCAAACGAAAGCGATAGTAAAATAGCGAGGGGAGCGGGGTTAGGGCGGCGGGGGTGTTTGTACTTGACCTATTTACAATTTTACGGAAATCCTTCAGTCGGTCATTCACTTCAATGCGCTTGCGTTGCTTGATTCTGTAAAAAATTATAGAACAAAAGTTGTTGTTTATGATGATAGTAATACAGTCCTGCAAGGTTGTCATTGTTTTACTAATAACCCGGTAGAAGTCGGGATGATAATCCGACGCAACCGGGGAGAGATCAGGCGCAGTACCAACGGCTTTACATGCTTTTCGAGACACGGGGGTGTCACACCACCAACTGGCAAACTCCGGGCTGCTACCGAGCAAATCCTAATGGAAAAACCCAATAACACTTTTTGCCCGACCTGGGAATCGAACCCGGGACCCCACGCTCATCAGCCGCGCTTGCGACCACGAGACCAACGAGGCAGTTAATTAATTTAAGTCTGAAATCACCAATCCGCCTTGAGCAAGCGTGGTGATCAATGCTCGTTCCTTCTCTGTATGAGAAGAGGTCCTGCCCGTTTGACTGCCTCGGTAGCCTAGTGGTCCTAAACGCGACTGCTACGCTAGAGATCTTGGGTTAAATTCTCAGATCGCAAGCGAAGTGTTATTGATTTTTTCTATAAAATTCTCAGTAGCAGCTTGGTGTTAGGATTTGTGCCCGGTTAATAGCAATAGGCTGGACGTCAACATGCCGGCGATCTGTGGTGTAGTGTGTGTACACTTCTGCCTCACCCTGTAGGGTATAAAGGCGTGATGGTATGTGATGTGTTGTAAGTCGTTGTGAATGAGTTTGACTTTCGCGCCCTTTATTTTTAATTCTGTTTCGTAGATTGATCTCCAAAGAGTATTACAACTCTGTCTGCTACGGGAGGATTCAGAGGCGCTGTATTCCTTACTAGTCATTCTGTCAGCCAGTTGTGAGTATTCTTGTTTACATTCTTCTTTATATACAGCGTGTTCTTTTTGGGTTCTGTAGGTCAAAAGTAAAATAAGGAATTTTGACGTGCATGCGTGCGTGTGTGTAGGCGGCGGGACGGTTGAGACAGCGGTTCTCCCGTCCCAGCCGCCGCGGTAGACGCTCCGGACGTCGGGAGCCGCGAGACGACTCCCGGCCACCGTAGATACGGGCCTGCGGACGGTGAGCAATGGGTAGCTCACCGTCCTTACGTTGCATAACGACAGGCCGTGTCGACGGCGCGTTCGTGTTCCACGCGCGCCTCAAAGAGATGTCAGCAAAAGGAAGGGGCCACTGAGGGCCGATGCCTGCCGGGGCTGCGGGTTGTTCGCAAGAGATACCGCGCCCCCGGAACGCAAAGGGCACAAGAAGGAACATGGGTGGGTTTTAGTCAGTAAAAGCCTGACACTCCCTCCCGTCCCGCCCAGGGCGGGAGAAGTTATTTGAAGATTTCCCACCCAGCAAAAAAAAAAAAAAAAATGCGTGCGTGTGTGTGTGTGTCTGTGAACCGATTTTGATTTTGTATTTTGTGTTTGAAACGGTAATTAGTCGGGAGTGTTCTGAGCTTTGTTTGATGGAAATCGGTTCAGCGATTTCAAAGATATCAGCTCTTTTGTTAGCTATGGTAGGGATTTTTTTCCTTCTGTTGGGGGTTACTTAAAAATTTTAATTCTGTGTTTTTAGCGTTATGGTTTAAGATCACCGTGTTAAGTTGTAATAAGTAATAAACCAAATGTTTGCATGACACATTATTATGACTAAGTGTTCAGGATCTACCATCACACACATACCATCACGCCTGTATTCCCCGAAGGGTTAGGCAGAGGTGTTCAGGATCTGTAAATATTTATGTTAAGACCGAAATTATAACTATGTTTATACTATTATTTCGCGGACATTTGTGTGGGTTACACGTTCACCTAGTTTGTATATGTATTCTGTAATAACATAATTGTAATGTGTAACTGTTTAATGTCCCAATAAAATAAAGTAAAGTAAAGAAATTGTACCAACACTTTTTGCGAATAAATTGATTTGATTTTGAGGAAGAGGGAGGCGAAAGAAAAGATGGATGGATTGTGTGAAGAATGATATGAAAGAAAAGGGAGTCAGTGATAGCATGACGGTTGACAGGACGGAATGGAAGAAGAAAACGTGTTGCGCCGACCCCAAGTAACATGGGATGAGGGCAGGAAGAAGGTCAAACAGAGGAGTGTTATAAGTTTGACGTAGCTCTTAAACGGGTGAACCGATTTGAATGCAGTTTATTTTATTTGAAAACAGGTTTCCTAGCGATGGTTCTTAGATATGTTTTATCAAAATCGGTTCAGCCGTTTCAAAGGTGTCAGTTCTTTTGTTAACTGCGGCAGGGATCTTTATTCTTCTGTCATGGGTTAGTTAAAATGTTTAATTTTATCGTTTATTCTGTTTAGTGTGTGATCGACCCGACACTGGACTACAAGAAGCGACCATTCGCGTCATACATGCAATCTTTAGGTGTAATATTGGCAGGAGCGAGACGGAAATAGCTGTCTATCCCGCTCTGTTGATGTGTAACACTATTGCTTGCGTTCAAGCTATTATGAAGGTAAGCATTTTTTCTTTGTATAAGGTTCATTTCACACCGACGCGTGACCCTTTTTTTTAGGGATGGGAAATCATCAAATGACTTCCCCCGCCCTGGGCGGGGCGGTAGGGAGTGTCAGACTTTTACTGACTAAAACCCACTCATGTTCCTTCTTGTGCCCTTTGCGCTCTGGGGGCGCCTCCTCTTACGAACAACCCGCAGCCCCAGCAGGCATCGGCCCTGAGTGGCCCTTTCAAAATTTGCTGATATCTCTTTGAGGCGCGTGGAACACGAACGCGCCGTCGACACGGCCTGTCGTTATGCAACGTAAGGACGGTGAGCTACCCATTGCTCACCGTCCACAAGCCCGCGTCTACGGTGGCTGGGAGTCGTCTTGGGGCTCCCGACGCCCGGAGCGTCTAACGCAGCGGCTGGGACGGGAGACACTGCGTCAACCGTCTCGGAGACGATACGCTGCGCGCACATTTTAATGGAGCGACTCAAAATATAACTATTTACTATACGAAAAGATAAACATTTTAAACATACATATTTACATACATACATACATAACCCCACGCCTTTTTCCCTCGGGTGTAGGCAGAAACCACAGAACGCCACCTGCTAACGATCCTTACAAACTCCTTTTGCCTCGTTCACGTTCATACATCTGGTCATACAAGCGCGCCGGTTACGAGTACTGCGCACCCGACCTTTCTGAAGGACCTCAACAATAAGGTCAAGGTAGGTCTTTCTAGGGCGTCCTCTCCCGGCGTTGCCACTCACATCCGTCATATAAATTCGTTACGAATCCAGCGCTGCATAGCGCAACCTATTCTGTAATCTCGCAATGAAATGTGTATCTTTTTGTGTAGTAAATAAAGTTATATTTTGAGCAATGTGCGCGTAGAGTCTCGGTATGAACCGACCTTTAAAGTTCAGGGTAGTACTACCACCATAATTGGTTCTCCTGATGGTAAGTGGTCACCGCTGCCTATAGACATCTGCAATACCAGAGGCCTTGCTAATGAGTTGCCATCCCAGAGACAAAGTTGAAATGTGTCATGTGCCTGTAACTACACCGGCACCCATAGATGATGTCGCTACTCCCGCGAAGGTGACGCACATAACATAAAAATTTTGCTTCATGAAGCCCAAGACAAAAATAAAAACACATAATTAAAAATTTCAAGTAACCCTGAAAGAGGAATAGTAATCCTTACCGCATCTTACAAAAGAGCTGATAACTTTGAAACCGCTGAACCGATTTCCATCAAACATAGCTCAGAACGTCCCTGACTAATTCACCTTTCAAACAAAAATAAACAAAATCAAAATCGGTTCATGCGTTCGGGAGCTACGATGCCACAGACAGACACACACACAGACACGTGTACCCCGCCGTTTTCGCGTCGGGGGTTATGTTTAGGTCCCATGTAATAGGGGGCGAGCCTATTCCCATTAACCGGGCACAAATCCTAACTCCGAGCTGCTACTGAGAATTTCATAGAAAAACCCTATAACACTTTTTGCCCGACCTGGGAATCGAACCCAAGACTTTAAGCATAGCAGTAGCGCTTAGGACCATTAGGCTAACGAGGCAGTCAAGCATTTATTTCAATGAAAACATTGAAAGGCACTTTTAAACGCCATCCATACCCTTTAAACCGGAACACAGCAGCGCTGCTTTGCGGCAGAAATAGGTATGGTGGTAGTACTTCCCCGGACGAGCTCCTTCACAATGAGCACTACTAGTAAAAGTCATACTGATGTCATTTATTGCAGGCAATTGCAGACGAATTAAGTCCTGTCGTCAGACGGAGACTGACAGATAGTCTCCAAGTATTACTGACCCACGAGCCAGGATCGGAGACTGCGGGAGAACTCCTGAAGGTTGTGGGGGAACAAGCTGCCTTCTTGATTAACAGGGATGAATGTGAGTTCATAATAATAATGGTATTTATTTTAAAAATCGGTGAATATACAAGCATTTTACGGAAAGGGTATATTCATATCAAAGGCACGGATTCTTTTGGTGTTAACAAACCACATAGTAACATTTTTTTAATAGCAACACTAACAAAATTATAAAATTAAAAAAAAAAAAAATGTTTCCAATAGGGAATATACATGTATGACATGGCTTGAAAAAATATGTTCTATATTCGACAGTAAGTATTTACCAATTTTTTTTTATGTACAGCGTGTTACTAAAGAGTATATCCATACAAACGGGGTGAAGAGTGTATCCGGTACTGAATCTCTATACAAAATTTCAGCTCAAAAGTAATAACTTTGAAAATGCATAATATTTATTCTATTTCGGCAGTTTATTAAGTTTAAATCATAACAAACGTGTCAGGAGAAACAAATCTTTTACGGAGTTGTTTCTTTGTGTGTAGTTCATTGACACCGATCAGCTGACTTGGTGTAGTGATGTGTAGTATTCAATTGGAAACATTTGATTTTTTACTTAAGTCTTTCTTAATTTTATAATTTTGTGAGTATAGATATTAAAATAATGTTACTATGTGGTTTGTTATCACCTATAGAATCCGTGCCTTTGATATGTATGTACCCTTTCCGTTACACTCTGTAGATCACTTTTACTATAAAACCCACATAATCCTCTCTCTCTGCTTAGCCCTTTCCCAACTAAATTGGAGTCGGCTTCCAGTCTAACCGGATGCAGCTGAATACCAGTGTTTTACATGGAGCGACTGCCTATCTGACTTCCACAACCCAGTTACAGGGCAACACGATACCTCTTGGTTAGACTAGACTGTTTGTCAGATTTCCTGTCGTCTAACTATCCATAACGATGGTCAAAGATCTATGAATGACAGCCGGGACTAACGGCTTTACGTGCTTTCTGAGGCACGGGGGTGTCACTTCACCAACTTCCAGTCCGGGCTGCTACTGAGCAAATCCCAATAGAAAACCCAATAACACTTTGCCCGACCTGGGAATCGAACCCGGGACCCCACCCTCGTCAGTCGCGCTTGCGACCAAGAGGCCAACAGGGCAGTTAAACCCACATAATCCTCAATAGAATAAATAGAACCATTTTTCACTTCTACCATTTTTTTTCAGCATCCACCGTCGTACCAGGCTTAGAAATAATAAGAGCATTCTTATCAGCAATCACTGATAACAACTCCTTAATCGTCGACTATCTACCAAACATCCTAACGTACACATCCAACATCCAAGACGACACCATAGAAATATTCGAAATATCATCCAATATTTTCGTTGAAAAGGTCGACTTGTTCACGGGCGATCAAATAAAAGAAATTGTCGAAAAAATCATTCAAAAATATTCAACAAATATTGTTACTACAGAAGTTAATTTGGATAATATTTTGGGGTTCATAAAAACAGTATTTTTAATGAAAAATTTTGATACAACGATTTTAGTGGACATTGTGCTAGAAATTTGTCAAAAACCAACAGTAAATTCGCCACAATTCTTGAATTTAGTTGCTTTATTGGCGAGTTTCAATCAAGTTTTTGTTTTGGATAAGGATTTGCGGAAGAAAGTGGTTTTGTTCAATAATTCCATGATAGTAGAGCAATTGTTGGATATACAATTTGATGATGGTGACGCCAAACTTAATACTCCATTAGTTTTCTTGAAGGAGTACGCCGAAGAACTGACTGAATTGGACTCTGAGGTAAGATTAATATACTTGGCTACTATTTATTTATTAAACTTTATGCACATAATGTAAAAAATACACTGTACAAAGGCGGACTTAATGCCTTAGACATTTTCTACCAGTCTACCTTAGGGCGATGCAGAGACAAAGTCAAACCATTTATTTCAATTATACCATTTACAGGCACTTTTGAATTGTCAAGAAGTTAATTTAAAAGTTGAAGCTAGTTGCTCGTTCCAAAGCGTAGAGAGACGGCTGCGGGTTGTTCGTAAGAGATACCGCGCCCCCGGAACGCAAAGGGCACAAGAAGGAACATGGGTGGGGTTTAGTCAGTAAAAGTCTGACATTCCCTCCCGCCCCGCCCAGGGCGGGAGAAGTTATTTGATGACTTCCCACCCACCAAAAAAAAAAAAGCGTAGAGAGACAAAGTAGTAGGTGCAAAAAGAACAGAAAATATTCAGGAATAAAATATATTATAATAATAAATACATACATACAAACAAAATATACAAAGTAGAGATAGATAAAAATACATAGTTGGACAAATAATAAACAAATTAATTGTGCTTTGCCTTTTTTATTATTGCTATTTGCTGTCTGCCCTCTAGAAAATCAACTGTTTCATACAAAAACTAGCAAACCCCCGCGACTTTGTCCGCGTGGTCAATTTCACTCGCGTTAAGTTACGTCATTGGTTACTGCTACGCCCCCGTGGGTAATAGCGTGATGTTATATAGCCGATGTTACTCAGGAATAACGTAATTATCTATTAGTCCTGCCGGGACTGCGGGTTGTTCGTAAGAGATACCGCGCCCCCGGAACGCAAAGGGCACAAGAAGGAACATGGGTGGGTTTTAGTCAGTAAAAGTCTGACACTCCCTCCCGCCCCGCCCAGGGCGGGAGAAGTTATTTGATGATATCCCACACCCCCAAAAACAAAAAAACAAAACTATCTATTGGTGAAAGAATTGTTGCAATTTCTCCAGTAGTTTCGGAGCCTTTTTGGTACAAACAAACAAAAAATCTTACCTCTTAATAATATTAAGGATAGATTTTGTTTCTAGTGACTTCCTCGTTAGCTTAGTGGTCCTAAGCGCTACTCCTGCGCTAGAGGTCTTGGGTTCAATTCCCAAGTCGAGCAAAAACTGTTATTGGAGTTTTTTTATGAAATTCCCAGTAGCAGCTCGGAGTTAGGATTTGTGCCCGGTTAATAGCAGTAGGCTCGCGCCCTATTACATGGGACCCAAACATACCGGCGAACTGTGGGTATACATTGGTACACCTCTGCCTAACCCTTCGGGGAATACAGGCGTGATGGCATGTTACTATTTGGCTACATTGGCTGGTAAAATTAATTATTAACGCTTCTATTTCAGCAAACTCTTCAATGTCTGGGAAACCTGATAGAAAATATACCACCGAGCTTGGTATTATTACACAAAAAGAATCTAACAGCTTGTCTACCTATCTACAAATCAAACCAAAATTACTTACCCACCATTCAAATGAGCTACAAAAAATGGTCCAAGAAAATAGACTTACAAAACATAGCTGAATACATAGAAGAAAAGATTTTGTTTACTGAATTTTCCGACGATTTCTCCGATATTGTACAGGCTTTGAAATTCATGTCGGATTTGTTGGAAATACCTATAATTGAGACGAGAAATTGGACTCAAATTTTACTTGACAATTTAACGCCAGTGGAATTTAAATGGGGCAGACTTTTCCTGTCAGATTTGCTGTCAGTGTCAGAAAGGACCTTGTCAGATGAAGAATTTGAAGAGATTTTAGATAGTAACTTGGATTTTGTCAAAACGTTTGTGAATGTTTATTTTGAACGGTTGATTTGTAAGCCATTTGTGTTAAAAGCTGAAAATTCTAGATTGCTTGTTGATATTGTTGAATGTTTCTCAAGAAATTATAAGGAGGAGAATTTTCAAAATATTTTGGACTTGGTTGATCATGTAAGTATCTTATGACATCTCTTTGAGGCGCGCGTGGAACACGAACGCGCCGTGATAGTTAAACAGTTGCAATTTTCACAGATGACGTATTTCTGTTGCTGCTATAACAATAAATACTAGAAAACAGAACAAAATAAATATTTAAGGGGGCTCCCATGCCGTGTCAACGGCGCGTTCGTGTTCCACGCGCGCCTCAAAGAGATGTCAGCAAAAGGAAGGGGCCACTGAGGGCCGATGTCTGCCGGGGCTGCGGGTTGTTCGTAAGAGATACCGCGCCCCCGGAACGCAAAGGGCACAAGAAGGAACATGGGTGGGTTTTAGTCAGTAAAAGTCTGACACTCCCTCCCGCCCCTCCCAGGGCGGGAGAAGTTATTTGATGATTTCCCACCCCCCCCAAAAAAAAAGGGGCTCCCATAAAACAAACGTGTTTTTTTTTGCTCGATATTGATAACGGCTACAGGTAGACGCTTGAAATATTCACAGAATATTTAGTTATATATCCACCTTAAAAATAAATAATGAAATTAAAATATAACAAATATTTAAGGGGGGCTCCCATACAACAAACGTGATTTTTTTGGTATTTTTATGGATAATGTTACGGTGTAAGAGTTCGACTCGCATTTGGCCGGTTTTTTAAGGTTCCATTTGTCACCCTAATTATAAACCAAAGCTTACTTCTTATCTTCAAACAGCTGAACAGGTTTTGTTAAACAAAATCAATAATGGTTCAGCCGTTTCGGAGCTACAATGCTTCAAACACACCCCTCTGTTTTGTATCGGGAGTTAACAATTTTGTCTATCTTTCCAGCTATGGCCATCATTTCTTGAATCCACAACTTTTGACGACAAATTATCTGTCCTCCTAAGCCTTGTACGTCTTCCTAAAAGTGTGGACTTGGATTGCCCAGCACTGGGCTGGGCTACCACTCTGCTGACGTCAGAAGGCACGAGTCAAGAAGATAGAATCAAGTTGATTGCTACTTTGCCAGCGGGAGAAGAATATAGGTAAGAAGAAATCTTAATCGACTCTAAAAAACATAACATACCATCACGCCTGTATTCCCCGAAGGTTTAGGCAGAGGTGTACCAATGTACACCTCCAGTTCGCCGGTATGTTTTGGTCCCATGTAACAGGGGGCGAGCCTATCGCGTAGGCTGCTCTAGCGTAGCAGTCGCAGTTGAGACTACTAGGCCAACGAGGCAGTTTAAATAAATATAAAATTCGATTTATAGTTGCTTTGTAATCAATAAATAGTTAGTGAATTGAGTTGTCAAAAAAGTGACGTCATAGTTTAGTATTGTCATACCAAAATCAATGGGGGAATCGCGTTTTGACAGCTCATAAAAAGTACGTCAACTGATTAGTGATGTCATCTACCCAATTTGATAGTAATTTCCTCAATTTTTCTCAGCTCTTACTATCGCACCTTCGCCTCCTGCCTACCCGTGCGGCTGTCAGAGATGCAAGGACGATACATACCACCATTCAGAGCTGTGCTGGACACCCTTGCCAACAACGGGGACATGACATTACTTGACATAGTCATCACATTAGCTAGCGGTAAGTTCTATTACGTCGAGACATACCATCACGCCTGTATTCCCCGAAGGGTTAGGCAGAGGTGTAACAATGCACACCCATAGCTCGCCGGTATGTTTAGGTCCCATGTAATAAGCGGCGAGCCTATTGCCATTAACCGGGCACAAATCCTAACTTCGAGCTGCTTCTAAGAATTTGACAGGAAAACCCAATAACACTTTTTGCTCGACCTGGGAATCGAACCCAAGACCTCTAGCGTAGCAGTCGTGCTTAAGACCACTAGGCTATCGAGGCAGTTATTTTTAATAAATAATTTAATAAATTCAAAATTTTTTAAAAACTGATAAATGTTTTTGAATGAATTTTTTTTTTAAATTGCATTTAAAAACGAGCACCGGTTTCCAAGAAAACTTCAAATATATTAGATGATCTGGTTACTTATCTCTTTTGTTGACCGTACTGGCCCTTAGTAACCCGTCTCAAAAATCCTCCCTGTATTTATGTATTTTTTTTTACGTTTAGGAGATGACACAAAAGGATGGTGGGACCACGCGATAGATGCTTGTATGACTGCCTTAGCGGCTAGAGAAGACATCAGCGTATTCGACAAAGCGTACAGACGAGCCAAGACTGGGGTCAATTTAGGGGTCTGCAATCGTATTTTCCTATCTTTAATCAGGTTGGTATATTTTTTGTAGAAGTAGTAGTACAGCTTTTTGTGAAGGAGCTCGTCCGGGAAAGAACTTTAAACATAGCCAAAGTTTATTGATGAACTATGATGTAATTTGTTTGGAAATAAATTTATTTTACTCATACCATCACGCCTGTATTCCCCGAAGGGTTAGGCAGAGGTGGACCAATGTACACCCACAGTTCGCCGGTATGTTTATTGTTAAGGTTCCATGTAATAGGGGGCGAGCTTAATGCCATTAACCGGGCACAAATCCTGACTCCGAGCTGCTACTGAGAATTTCATAGAAAAACCCAATAACACTTTTGCTCGACCTGGGAATCGAACCCAAGACCTCTAGAGTAGCAGTCGCGCTTAGGACCACTAGGCTACCGAGGCAGTCATTGATTTGATTGATACCTTTTATATACATACATAAACTCACGCCTTTTTCCCATGGGGGTAGGCAGAGACAACAGAACGCCACCTGCTACGATCCTTACATGCTTCTTTCGCCTCGTCCACGTTCATACATCTGGTCATACAAGCACGCCGGTTACGCGTACTGCGCACCCGACCTTTCTGATGAACCTCACCAATAAGGTCAGGGTAGGTCTTTCTAGGGCGTCCTCTCCCGTCGTTGCCACTCACATCTGCCATATAAATCCCTTTTGTTAGTCGCCTTTCACTCATCCACTCAACATGACCGAACCATCTAAGCATACTCTTTTCTACCTTTGTCACTGCATCCCCTTTTAATCCGCAACGTTCTCGTATAATTTCATTCCTCACTATATCGTTCAAAGTTACACCACACATACTTCGCAAGGAACGCATCTCCACAGCATTTATCCTACTAATATACTAATATTTACCTTTTATATAGATTTCCTTTTTCGCTTTCAGACATTGTTCTCGAAAATTCTGCGAGAAATACATATCGACAATAGTGGCAGACTTGTTCAACATTCTTCGCGTGGGTTTCAAGGAGCCTACCAACAACGAGACGTATAGAAAACGAGTCGTTTCTTATGCAATAGCCTTTAATATATTAAAGGTTACGTTTGAGAAAGTAAGTAGTACATTGTACATTATATCTAGTAGCAGTAGAGCTCTTAGTGAAGAAGCTCGTCCGGGGAAGTACTACCACCATACCTGTTTCTGCCGCAAAGCAGCGTTGCTGTGTTCCGGTTTGAAGGGTATGGGTGCCGGTGTAGTTACAGGCACATGACACAACTTTGTCTCTGGGATGGCAACGCATCTGCAAGGCCTCTGGTACTGCAGATGTGTATAGGCAGCGGTGACCACTTAACATCAGGTGTTGTTTGCCGTCCAATGACATTATGATATCTTGCTACCGGCCGCAATTTTGTCCGCATAGGTGTCGGTTATCGTGTATGCAGGTGAAACCGCGGACTGCCCCGTTGGTCTCGTGGTCGCAAGCGAGACTGATGATCGTGGGGCCTCGGGTTCGATACCCAGGTCGGGCAAAAAGTGTTATTGGGTTTTTCCATTAGGATTTCCTCAGTAGCAGCCCGGAGTTTGGTAGTTGGTAAGGTGGCACCCCCGTGCCTCGAAAAGCACGTAAAGCCGTTGGTCCCGGCTGCCATTCGTAGATCTTTGACAGTCGTTACGGATAGTCAGAAGCCGGGAAGTCTGACAAGCAAGACTGCTTATCAGACTTCCCGGCTTCTGACTCTAACCCAGTTACTGGGCAACACGATACCTCATGATGAGACAATCATGGGGTATCGTGTTGCCCAGTAACTGGGTTGTGGAGATCAGATAGGCAGTCGCTCCATGTAAAACACTGGTACTCAGCTGTATCCGGTTAGACTGGAAGCCGACCCCAACATAGTTGGGAAAAGGCTAAATAGATGATAGATGAGGCGAAATCGCGGAATAAAAAGTAGCCTATGTCCTTTCTGAGGATTCAAACTTACCCCGTACCAAATTTCATTAAAATCGGTTCAGTGGTTTATTCACATACATACATACCATCACGCCTGTATTCCCCGAGTGGTTAGGCAGAGGTGTACCAATGTACATGCACAGTTCGCGGGTATGTTTAGGTCCCATGTAATAGGGAGCGAGCCTATTGCCATTAACCGGGCACAGATCCTAACTCCGAGCTGTTACTGAGCTGCTGCTGCTGATATTATCTATAACATCTATAAAAACAAATAAAATTGAAGTGTCTGTTTGTAATTTCATATTAGCAGCTTTTCACTAAGTACATATGAAAGTATATACGGTACAAACATAAAAAAAAACAATTTCAAAATTTTTTGTCTATCTGTTTGTTCCGGCTTATCTCCGCAACGGCTGGACCGATTTTGACGGGACTTTCACTCGCAGATAGCTGGTGTTGTAAGAAGTAACTGAGGCTATTTTTATTTACTTTAATTTGAAAAAAGAGGGTTATGCGAAAACAGAGTGTGTATATACAGGGTTATTTGTAAAACAATGACAACCTTGCAGGACTGTATTACTATCATCATAAACAACAACTTTTGTTCTATAATTTTTTACAGAATCAAACAACGCAAGCGCATTGAAGTGAATGACCGACTGAAGGATTTCCGTAAAATTGTAAATAGGTCATGTACAAACACCCCCGCCGCCCTAACCCCGCTCCACTCGCTATTTTACTATCGCTTTCGTTTGCTTCGCATAGACTTCGTAACATTTAGAGCGTTCAATTTAAATGTTTTTGTATGAAAATCTGATGAACTAAAATATGATACATTTTTAAATGTCATAGAACAAAAGTTGTTGATTATGATGTTAGTAACATAGTCCTGAGAGGTTGTCATTGTTTTACAAATAACCCTGTATAATCATGTACTGTTCTAGGTAACAACAGAGGGTTTACAAACTGGTGTTTTGAACGAGAGTGCCGGCTCACAGCAGCCGTGGTATTTTCTAGAGCAGACGTGCAAGTACTGTGTCACTATAAGTGCCAATGTGAAGTGTCCGCGCGACGCGAGCGACGAACTGAAGAACACGTGCCTGTAAGTCATTTAGCTAAGCATTATTTTTTAATCTCCCGACCAAATGTAAATGTAATAGTATTTATAATGAACTGCCTCGGTAGCCTAGCGGTCCTAAGCGCGACTGCTACGCTAGAGGTCTTGGGTTCGATTCCCAGGTCGAGAAAAAAGTGTTATTGAGTTTTTCTATGAAATTCTCGGTAACAGCTCGGAGTTAGGATTTGTGCCCGGTTAATGGCAATAGGCTCGCCCCCTATTACATGGGACCTTAACATACCGGCGAACTGTGGATGTACATTGGTACACCTCTGCGTAACCCTTCGGGGAATACAGGTGTGATAGTATGTGTTTATTATATCATCATCTGCTTAGCCTTTTCCCAACTATGTTGGGGTCGGCTTCCAGTCTAACCGGATGCAGCTGAATACCAGTGTTTTACATGAAGCGACTGTCTATCTGACCTCCACAACCCAGTTACTGGGCAACACGATACCTCTTGGTCAAATACAAATACAAATCATTTATTTGCATAAAACAGGTTGAGAAGATGTTACAAAAGGTCGAACGGTACACTGTTAATAACCAATAAGGTGTGCAAATGTAATACAGTCAGAAATTATATTTTATCAAAATTATTTATGTCAAATATTATGTCAAATTTACAACAAATTATGTCTAATATACATATTATCATTAAAATACAATATTTTTGAGATTATTTTTGTTTTTTTTTTTTTTTTTGATTTTTTTTTTTTTTATTTTATTATTTTATTTTTTTTTACAGACTGTTTGTTAGACTTTCTGGCTTCTGACTATCCGTAACGACTGTCAAAGATCTACGAATGACAGCCGGGACCAACGGCTTTACGTGCTTTCCGAGGCACTGGGGTGTCACACCACCAACTTCCTTAACTTATGTGTTTATTTTATAAAACTAGGTATTTTCGGAAACCTGCATCCCGGTATTTCGGGATCCCGGAATCCCGGTACTACATTCTCTACATATATTACAGATGGTTACAATGCTCGTCGTACAACTGCCTCACGACCGCCATCTGTCGTCGGAAGCTGAGCAAGAACTTGTCAGCGAGGATATTCAATGCCCACGCGTGGGCAAATATTGTGGACAAGGATGCTGTGTACCCTTTTGAATTGCAGGCACATGCGATATATCGGGTATGTATACCGACATACACAAATAATTGTTCAAGTCAAAACATTTATTTCAATAAGACCATTTACAGTCACTTTTGAATTGTCAAGAAGTTACCTTTACAAGTTGAATCTAGTTGCTCGTTCCAAAGCGTAGGTCTCTATGGAGAAGAACGAGCAAGAAACTAAAAAAAAATAATAAGAAAAAAAAAAAAAATTCAAATATAAGTAAAACTATGATTTACATTAATCGTCATAGAGGAAAATTAATTCGGAGCTCGTCCGGGGAAGTACTACCACCATACCTATTTCTGCCGCAAAGCAGCGTTGCTGTGTTCCGGTTTGAAGGGTATGGGTGCCGGTGTAGTTACAGGCACATGACACATTTCAACTCTGTCTCTGTGATGGCAACGCATTAGCAAGGCCTCTGGTACTGCAGATGTGTATAGACAGCGGTGACCACTTAACATCAGGGGGGCCGTCGGCTTGTTCGCCACGTAACGAAATAAAAAAAAATATAATGTTGAATACCAATATTGTGGTTATAGATGATCACTTCTGGCATAACTGCCTCGGTAGCCTAGTGGTCCTAAGCGCGACTGCTACGCTAGACGTCTTGGGTTCGATTCCCAGGTCGAGCAAAATGTGTTATTGGGTTTTTCTATGAAATTCTCAGTAGCAGCTCGGTGTTAGGATTTGTGCTCGGTTAATGGCAATAGGCTCGCTCCCTATTACATGGGACCTAAACATGCCGGCGAACTGTGGGTGTACATTGTTACACCTCTGCCTACCCTTTCGGGAATTACAGGCGTGATAGTATGTATGTATGCATTTCTAACATTTTAAAGACAATCTCATGCCGGATACCGCACAAACCACAAACCATCACGACTTCACGTAACTTCTTTTACAGGGCAGTAAGCCAGCTAAGCGCTCAGTAGACTCCTTAGCGACGTCATCCTCATTCACTGGCACAGTACGAAGCCGACTGTTCCTGACGACGCTGTCTGAAAACCCACTGCAGTACGACATGATTCCTGATGGAGAAGAAGATGAAGTAAGTTCCAACACCAGCTTACTATAGTGTTATTTTTTAGGGTTCCTTACCCAAGGGGTAAAACGGGACCCTTTTACTAAGACTTCACTGTCTGTCTGTCCATCTGTCACCAGGCTGTATCTCATGAACCGTGGTAGTTAGACAGTAGAAATTTTCACAGATGATGTATTTCTGTTGCCGCTATAACTACATATACTAAAAAAAACAGAATAAAATAAATATTTAAAGGGGCTCCCATACTATAAACGTGATTTTTGCCTCTTTTTCATATATAATGGAACGGAACGCTTTGTGCGCGAGTCCTACTCGCACTTGGCCGATTTTTATATAACTATAAAAATCGATTTTTAGTTGCTTTGAAATCAATAAATAGTAAATTGAGATGTAAAAAAAATGACGTCATAGTTTAGTATTGTCATACAGAATCGTATTTTGTTTTTTTTTTTTGGTGGGTGGGAAATCATCAAATAACTTCTCCCGCCCTGGGCGGGGCGGGAGGGAGTGTCAGACTTTTACTGACTAAAACCCACCCATGTTCCTTCTTGTGCCCTTTGCGTTCCGGGGGCGCGGTATCTCTTGCGAACAACTCGCAGCCCCGGCAGGCATCGGCCCTGTGTGGCCCCTTCCTTTGCTGACATCTCTTTGAGGCGCGCGTGGAACACGAACGCGCCGTCGACACGGCCTGTCGTTATGCAACGTAAGGACGGTGAGCTACCCATTGCTCACCGTCCACAGGCCCGTATACAGAATCGTATGGGGGAATCGCGTTTTGACAGCTCATAAAAAGTATGTCAATTGATTAGTGGTGTCATCTACCCAATTGAGGGACTTTTTATTCTCGCCACTGCCATAGAGCGTACACTCCCAACTGCCTCGTTAGCCTGGTGGTCTTAAGCGCGACTGCTACGCTAGAGGTCTTGGGATAGATTCCCAGGTCGAGCAAAAAGTGTTCTTGGGTTTTTCTATGAAATTCTCAGTAGCCGCTCGGAGTTAAGATTTGTGCCCGGTTAATGGCGATAGGCTCGACTCCTATTACATGGGACCTAAAACATACCGGCGACCTGTGGGTGTACATTGGTACACCTCTGCCTAACCCTTCGGGGAATACAGGCGTGATGGTATGTCTACATATGCACAGCGACTTAATCATAAAATAATTGCAGGAAGAAGAAGAAGATACTGCAGTAGAATTCGAAGACAGTGTGCTCAATGCTTACGGCTGCTTGTCTACGCTCACGGCTCTGCTCGAGCACGCAAGCACGCTCGAGCATACAGAGTGGAGGAGCACTGTGGTAGCCGCTCTCACTTCAGATATTAATGTCAATGTTAAATGGCTTTTGGCACAGGTAAATAATCTTAATTATAATTCTTCCCCATGACTGAACTTTAGTCAAAGCGGCTAATCTTAATGCAAGCTATTCAAGTACGCAGGAGATATTATAGTGCACAAGTGTGTGCGCAAACACAGGTGCAATCCCTCTTACCTTACTGTCATAGTCGATGGGACGGCAATCCGACACGACTGTTGACAGATCGGGCGCAGGACCAACGACTTTACTAGCTTCTAGAGACACGGGGGTGTCACACCACCAACTTCCAAACTCCGGGCTGCTACTGAGCAAATCCTAAATGAAAAACTCAATAACACTTTTTGCTGGACTTGGGAATCAATAGTACCAATGTCACTTTTCCAATTCATATGTACTTTCTAAGTTTATCTTGGACATCACTGATATCAGTGAAGGAAAACATCGTGAGGAAACCTGGACTTGTAATTAATGTAAGTCTGAAATCGCCAATCCGCCTTGAGCAAGCGTGGTGATCAATGCTCGTGCCTTCTCTGTATAAGAAAAGGTCCTGCCCGTTTGACTGCTTCGTTAGAGGTCTTGGGTTCGATTCCCAGGTCGAGCAAAGTGTTATTGGGGTTTTCTATGAAATTCTCAGTAGCAGCTCGGAGTTAGGATTTGTGCCCGGTTAATGGCAATAGGCTCGCCCCCTATTACATGGGACCTAAACATATCGGCGAACTGTGGGTGTACATTGGTTGCACCTCTGCCTAACCCCTCGGGGAATACGGTCGTGATCGTGTGTATAGTATAGTATAAGTTAATATTCTTTTGATATTTCAGGCTATTTGCAATGCAGTAGAGGAATTAAGGCCACACGCCAGCGTCCTCTGCCCAGCGCTTCTTCAACTCATTATAAGTACAGCTGCTACCTTTCTTGGAAGACCTGTTTTAAATAATCTACATATTGATATTGTAAGTTCTCGTATTTCATTTCAAATTAGATTCTAGCCAAAAAGAGCAAACCCTCAATGAGTAGCAGTACAGCTCTTAGTGAAGGAGCTCGTCCGGGGAAGTACTACCACCATACCTATTTCTGCCGCAAAGCAGCGTTGCTGTGTACCGGTGTGAAGGGTATGGGTGCCGGTGTAGTTACAGGCACATGAGACAGTTCAACTCTGTCTCTGGGATGGCAACGCATTTGCTAGGCCTCTGGTATTGCAGATGTCTGTAGGCAGCGGTGACCACTTAACATCAGGTGGGCCGTCGCGTCGGCTTGTTTGCAATCCAACAACATAAAAAAAAAAATTGTTCCATGATTTTGCCGGAATTTAATCTTCTAAATTTCTTATTGACTTAACTGCCCCGTTGGTCTCGTAGTCGCAAGCGCGACTGATGAGCACGGGTCCTGGGTTCGATTTCCGAGTCAGGCAAAAAGTGTTATTGGGTTTTTCCATTAGGATTTGCTCAGAAGCAGCCCGGAGTTTGGAAGTTGGTGGTGTGATACCCCCGTGCCTCGGAAAGCACGTAAAGCCGTTGGTGCCGGCTGTCATTCGTAGATCTTTGACAGTCGATACGGGTAGCCAGAAGCCAGAAAGTCTGACAACCAGTCTTACCAAGAGGTATCGTGTTGCCCAGTTACTGGGTTGTGGAGGTCAGATAGGTAGTCGCTCCATGTAAAACACTGGTACTCAGTTGCATTCGGTTAGACTGGAAGCCGACCCCCACATAGTTGGGAAAAGGCTAAGTTGATGATGAAATTCTTATCGACTTATTCTCTTTTCAGATATCAAGAATAATAAAATGGAATATAACAGATATGACTTACGATTCTAATATGAACAGTACTGTAGAATATTTAATTAATACTTCTGTAGCATATAAACATCAAATTGGAATACATAAGAGGATTTTAAGTTCTATGAACAGTCTGTTACAACTGTATGGGAAAATGGTTACAGTTAAATGGAGTGTTTTCCAAGAATATTGTATAGGTAGCGTGGTTTTCTCACAAACATACATATACGTACATAAACTCACGCCTTTTCCCCACGGGTGTTTTTTTTTGGGGGGTGGGAAATCATCAAATAACTTCTCTCCCGCCTTAACTTAACTCCCTCCCGCCCTGGGCGGGGCGGGAGGGAGTGGAGGGTGTGTCAGACTCTTACTGACTAAAACCCACCCATGATCCTACTTGTGCGCTTTGCGTTCGTGGCGCGGTATCTCTTACGAACAACCTGCAGCCCCGGCAGGCATCGGCCCTCAGTGGCCCCTTCCCTTTGCTGACATCTCTTTGAGGCGCGCGTGGAACACGAACGCGCCGTCGACACGGCCTGTCGTTATGTTACACGTAAGGACGGTGAGCTACCCATTGCTCACCGTCCACAGGCCCGTATTTCCCCACAGGTGTGGGCAGCCGTGTCGACGGCGCGTTTGTGTTCCACGGGCGCCACAGAGATGTCAGCAAGTGAAGGGGCTACTCAGGGCCGATGCCTGCCGGGGCTGCGGGTTGTTCGAAACTGATACCGCGCCCCCGGAACACAAAGGGCACAAGAAGGAACATGGATGGGGTTTAGTCAGTAAAAGTCTGACACTCCCTCCCGCCCCGCCCAGGGTGGGAGAAGTAATTGGATGATTTCCCATACCTAGATAAAAAAAAATGGGTTTAGGCAGAAACCACAGTACGCCACCTGTTACGATCCTTACATACTCCTTTCGCCTCGTCCACGTTCATACAAGCACGCCGGTTACGAGTACTGCGCACGCGACCTTTCTGAAGTAACTTACTAATAAGGTCAGGGTAGGTCTTTCTAGAGCGTCCTCTCCCGGCGTTGCCACTCACATCTGCCATATAAATCCCTTTTGTTAGTCGCCTTTCACTCATCCTCTCAACATGACCGAACCATCGTAAGCATACTCTTTTCTACCTTTGTCACTACATCCCCTTTTAATCCGCAACGTTCTCGTATAATTTCATTCCTCACTCTATCGTTCAAAGTTACACCACACATACTTCGCAAGGAACACAGCAAAGTGTTATTGGGTTTTTCTATGAAATTCTCAGTAACAGCTCGGAGTTAGGATTTATGCCCGGTTAATGGTAATAGACTCGCCCCCCTATTACATGGGACCTAAACACTTCGGCGAACTGTGGGTGTACATTGGTACATCTCTGCCTAACCCTTCGGGGAATACAGGCGTAGTGGTATGTATGTATGAAATAAATTATTTTGACTGGCGTGTAATGAAGATTGTTTTTATTACAGATCTACCAAAAGACTTAATCGATTTACTACCAATATTTGAACGCTTATTAAAAAATGGCGTAGCGTTGCCAGAACTTCTGACTGCCATATTTTCAAACTCAGATGCCAAGCACTGGATTGGCAACTCGAAACTGGCAGAAGTGTGCGGTCTGGCATTCTCTCTGGCAGACTCTTGCACGAGGGAAGGGTATCAGGCAAAGTTCTGTCATATTTTAAACGCTGTTAGGAGTATTAATGTTAATAGTTATGTCAGAATGTTGTTTTACACACAGAAAACTTGGAAGCAGTGCTGTGATGTTAATCAATTGAAGTAAGTAACTTTTGACGTTTATCTTGCTTTTCTTAACCTGAACCTTAATTTTTAACCGACTTCAAAATAAGAGGAGTTGTCATTCGGTTGTATTTTTAGGGTATCGTACCCAAAGGGTAAAACGGGACCCGATTACAAAGACTCCGCTGTCTGTCCGTCCGTCTGTCACCAGGCTGTATCTCATGAACCGTGATAGACAGTTGAAATTTTCACAGATGATGTATTTCTATTGCCGCTGTACCAGCAATTACTAAAAAACAGAATAAAATAAATATTTAAGGGGGCCCCCATACAACAAACGAGTTTTTTTGTTCGTTTTTATAGATATTGGTACTGAACCCTTCGTGCGCGAGTCCAACTCGCACTTGGCTGGCTTTTTTTACGTTTGTCACCTCAAAACTGAAATTTATATACCGATTTGGAAACTTCTTTGATTGAGAGATTTGTCCCAAAGATATTACATGAAAATCGGTTTAGAAGATTGGTTTTTGAATCAAAATAACTGAAAAAATAACATAACATACCACCACACCTGTATTCCGCGAAGGGTTAGGCAGAGGTATACCAATGTACACCCACAGTTCGCCGGTATGTTTAGTTCCAATGTAATAGGGGGCGAGCCTATTGCCATTAACCGAGCACAAATCCTAACACCGAGCTGCTACTGACCATTTCATACCCAATAACACTTTACTCGACCTGGGAATCGAACCCAAGACCTCTAGCGTAGCAGTCGCGCTTAGGACCACTAGGCTAACGAGGCAGTTACAAACGTGATGTTAATAATAGATTCATAATTAATTTTTATTTTTATTTTTAAATGGTTTTATTTTTTCTTAGAAAAACCAACACTAACCCAATCATTCTCAGTAGCAGCTCGGAGTTAGGATTTGTGCCCGGTTAATGGCAATAGGCTCACCCCCTATTACATGGCACCTAAACATACCGGCGAACTGTGGGTGTAGATTGTTACACCTCTGCCTAACCCTTCAGGGAATACAGGCGTGATGGTATGTAAAAATAAATAAATGGAATGATTATTCATTAAAATTTCAGAATAATCACTGACTTAGCTCCAAAAGTAGAAAAATCAAAATGCCTAACAATCATATCGACATATTTGGAAAATTCGACAGAATTTGACGATTTTTACATTGACATGTTCGAAATTATATCTCTGAGCGAGCTGTTTGATAGCGAACAGAAGGTTGAGGCTATGAAGATTGCTCGGAGTAGCCTGAAACTTATGGATGGGGCAATGAAGACTGAAATTTTGAAGGGTGTCGATCAGAATTGTAGGAGTTCATCTGTGCGAGTACGAAAGGAAGCTTTTAACGTGTTTCTGACAGCTTTCAGAGGTATGTATCATTTTTAAAATTGTATACATGACACCACTAATCAATTGACGTACTTTTTATGAGCTGTCAAAACGCGATTCCCCCATAGATTTTGTATGACAATACTAAACTATACACATACACATTAACTCACGCCTTTTTTCCATGGGGGTAGGCAGAAACCACAGAACGCCACCTGCTACGATCCTTACATACTTCTTTCGCCTCGTCCATGTTCATATATCAGGTCATACAAGCACGCTGGTTACGAGCACTGCGAACACGACCTTTCTGAAGTAACTCACAAATAAGATCAGGCCACTCACATCTGCCATATAAATCCCTTTTGTTAGTCGCCTTTCACTCGTCCTCTCAACATGACCGAACCATCACAATTCACCAACTTTTTTATTGATTTCAAAGCAACTAAAAATCGAATTTTATAGTTAGTTTATAAATTCATCGGGTTGTCAGGGGCAAAATAAACCAGTTCTTTTTTTTGAAGCTGTCTTTTTTTTTTTTTGGGGGGGTGGAAAATCATCGAATAACTTCTCCCGCCCTGGGCGGGGCGGGAGGGAGTGTCAGACTTTTACTGACTAAAACCCACCCATGTTCCTTCTTGTGCCCTTTGCGTTCCGGGGGCGCGGTATCTCTTACGAACAACCCGCAGCCCCGGCAGGCATCGGCCCTCAGTGGCCCCTTCCTTTTGCTGACGTCTCTTTGAGGCGCGCGTGGAACACGAACGCGCCGTCGACACGGCCTGAAGCTGTGTCTTGGAATTATTGTTTAAAGGTGTCATCTCGCCCAATTGTAGAATTTTTTAAGCAAAAATCTCTACATAGTACAAAACAAAGTCGCTTCGCGCCGTCTGTACGCTTAGATCTTTTAAAATACGCAACGGATTTTAATGCGATTTTCATCAATAGATAGTGTTTCAAGAGGAAGGTTTGTACGTACAGAACATCACGCTACGGCCAACGGGAGTGAAGCAGTAACCAAAGACGTAAATGAACGCATGTGACACTGCAGGCTACATATATGTTGTCGATATTTGTATGCGGTCTTCTGTTTCTGTGTTCCGATTTGAAGGGTATGGGTGCCGGTGTAATTACAGACAGGGCGCTGTCAGTTGGGATTGGTCATCTCTTAACTGCCATGGCTTACATCTTTATTACTATATTTTTTTATTGTTTTATATTCATCTTCATTGTTTTCACATATAGAAACAACAAGAATATTGTAACCAAGATTATGTTAAAACCAAATTGGAAGAAAAGAGTGTCCATGGAGTTTCTCGCTCGTTCTTCTCCATAGAGACCTACGCTTTGGAACGAGCAACTAGCTTCAACTTTTAAATGTAACTTCTTGACAATTCAAAAGTGCCTGTAAATGGTCTGATTGAAATAAATGGTTTGACTTTGATTTTGACACATGAGACATTTCAACATTAGCAAGGCCTCTGGTACTGCAGATGTCTATAGACAGCGGTGACCACTTAACATCAGGTGGGCTTGTTTGCCATCCAATTTTAAACAATTATACAATTTCAGGTCTAGCAAAACGCGAAAATCACAATCCCTTTAAAAGAAAGGCGGTGGACAGTAGTCTTATCTTGGATACCGTTAATTCACAAAGTGCTTACGAAAAGCTAGTTGTGAAGAAGATGTTCGATGGTCTATTTGACCTTGACGAGGTGGTCTCCACAATGATGTCTGAAGGACTTGAAGAGTGTATTTCTAAGGATATTAATATGAGGTAAGTTTAACGTTTTGACCGCCACAGTAGTCATATGTAGATGACATAATTTCACGCCTGTATTCCCTGAAGCGTTAGGCAGAGGTGTATGTTTAGGTCCCATGTAATAGGAGTGAACCTATTGCCACTAACCGAGCACAAATCCTAACTCCGAACTGCTACTGAGAATTCACAAAAAAACCTAATAACACTTTGCTCGACCTGGGAATTTAACCCAAGACCTCTAGCGTAGCAGTCGCGCTTAGGACCGCTAGGGTAACGAGCCAGTACTTTATTTATATGTTCAGGTTTTCTGCCAAATTTTGTAGACAGATTTGAACACATGGGAACCATTCCGCTTATACATATTATAAATGCAAAACTTTGTGAGAATCGATGGATGTATGTTTTGTTATTCTTTCACGCTTAAACAACTGAACGGATCCGGATGAAATTTGGCACTAAGATAGATTGTAGTCTGTGTATAGGATAGTTTTTTCCCCGAAAAATGTACGATTTCCGCGGAATAATATATCAAAATAGCTTTTGCCCGCGAGCGAAGCGTTAAGAAGTTTACCTACGTCATAGTAGCTTTACGCATGCAGTCTCAGCCCGATCGGTTTAAAATTGACAAAGCTTCATACAAACTTTCATCCCCTATTTTATCCCCTTGGGGGTAGAATTGATCAAAATCCTTTCTTAGCGGATGCCTACGTCATAACATCTACCTGCATGCCAAATTTCAGCCCGATCCGTCCAGTGGTTTGGGCTGTGCGTTGATAGATCACTATGTCAGTCAGTCAGTCACCTTTGAGTTATATATATTTAGATGTGACGCGGACGAAGTCGCGGGCAGAAGTTAGTACTTACCTATGCTTAAAACCTAGGGGGGGGGGGTAAAGGTTTGCTATCTATACTTATATTATAAAGCTGAAGAGTTTGTTGAATGCGCTAATCTCAGGAACTACTGGTTTGAATTAAAAATATTTTTTTGTGTTGGATAGTTCATTTATCGACGTAGGCTTTAGGCTTTATATTATCACGCTATGACACACGGGAGAGGAGCAGTAACCAAAGACGTTACTAAGTCAAGTTAGTTCCTTTATACATCGTCATATTTCGTTTACAGATTTTCGGAACTTTTCTATATAATAGTATACCAAGGTAGCTTGTCCACAAGTAACAACTTTGAGTTATCTAAATGTGGTTCGAAGTTGCTAGAGTTACTCTTCAGTGACTTGAGGAGTCAAGACGCGTTCCAAGTGATTCAGTTAAGAGATGAGGCTTTGCCGACAAGGTTAGTGACATTAATTTAGTAATCTTCCACATCATTATATAAGTCGTAAGGCGGCTAATGCTGGACATAGACCTCCCCCATAGATTTCCATGCACCGGCACCCACGGCACGTCCACCCACATGGTGGACAGACGACCTGATTAAGACCGCAGGAAGACGCTGGATGCAGGCCGCTTCCAAACGGTCCTTTTGGAAATTTTGATTTCCTAGGAGGCCTATTTTAGTAATAATAATATTTTTAAGGCTCATTTTCGCCAATCTCAATAGAGTATAGCAAAGTATGCAGAAGATATTATAGTGTACGAGTGTGTGCGCAAACACAGGTGCACTCCCTCTTCCCTCACTCTCATAGTCATTCGGAGACATCAGGTGCAGGACCAAGGATTTCATCACCAACTTCCAAACTCCGGGCTGCTACTGAGCAAATCGTAATGGAAAAACCCAATAACACTGTTTGCCTGACCTGGAAATCGTACCCAAGACCCCACGCTCAGCAGTAGCCCCTGCGACCGTTCACTTACACATAATCATATAATTTTTCAGCGTTCTAAGGGCCAATGAAATCGGTTCTGTACGAACTAAGACTGTGGCAAGGACGGTTATGAGATCAGGCGTGACATACAGACAGAGAATTAGTAAAGGTGAGTAATAATCCACATCTACACTTCTTCACTAATAATGGAAAGAGAAAATATTCTTCTGTTTGTTTTTATGTTTGTAACGAATATTCTCCGAAACTACTGGACCGATTTTAACCATTTTCAACCAATATACAAGATGCTAGATTAAACAAGGGACATACTTTATGAAATCAAACTTAAAATTGCAAAAAAAAAAACAAATCAGCTGTTCCTTACATGTTGTCGAGTTATGCGAACATAAGTGTATGGAGCAGTTGATATTTATTTTCGATTTTACGTTTCGTACTATAGTAAAAGTTGTTCATTTTCATGAGTACCGCACTCCCTTAAAGGAAGTCCCTCGTGTACCCTAACACCCTGTATAGCTACATTATACCCGCTTATGTATCCAACACTATTTGTTATAGGTATGGTTGGATACTATAAGTTGGAAGTGAGACGAAACCTGGCTCTTGCCAAATACGTATTGAGTGTTTTTAGAGGGAAACTTTACAACCCAGAGGTATTGGAGTCAATAAAATTGCTCATCCCCAATACTAGACTACGTCAGGCTCCTAGAAATAGGCTGTTTGAAGTTCCAGTAGCCCGTAATGACATTAAAACATGCACCGGTGGTTAAGGCAATCAAATGGATCAATATTATCTCGCAAGATTTAGATGTTTTTAGTTGTACATTGGCGGAATTCTAAAGGACGACACTTTCCTATTTGTCAAGATAGAAGTGTGACGTTAGGAGTTTTTTGTGGTTTGATTGTCGAATTAGGTTAGCCTGTAAGGACAATTTTTAACATGTATTTAAATAAATAAATAAATTATTCCTGAGTAACGTAGGCTGTATAACATCACGCTACGACACACGGGAGCGGAGCAGTAGCCCAGGACGTAACTTAACGCGGGTGAAATAAGCCACGCGGACAAAGTTAAGAAGAATATTTTGAGAGCTTTTTTTGTATTTTCAGCTCCAGCAAAACGAGAAATAAATGTACAAATGCCTGTCACAAACATTCTTGATGTTTTTCTACAACTTTCCAAGGTAAATATAGATCTACATACCATCACGCCTGTATTCCCCGATGGGTTAGGCAAAGGTGTACTAATGTACACCCACAGTTCGCCGGTATGTTTAGGTCCCAACAATTGCAAACCGTGGTGCTTGGCAATCTGGGCTTCTCCCAGTTGTAAACATCCCCTTGCGCCTATTGGCCTAGTTCTGTTCTGTCTCCTGCTTGTTTGGAGGGAAGTGGAAACTATATTTTTTTCTACTCCTCCGCTAATCTTTTCTGGTTAATTTCGTTGCGGGATCCAAGACAGTTGTATTGTTTCTCCGGGACTCGTCGAGCTTCATTGCCTCGGCGCTCTTCAGGCGGTCTCCACTGTTGATTCTGGCTTACAGAAGTTGCAGTGGTTGGGAAAAGAGTGGCGGGCTCGTCCCCTTAAAAAAAAAATGTTTAGGTCCATGTAATAGGGGGCGAGCCTATTGCCATTAACCGGGCACAAATCCTAACTCCGAGCTGCTACTGAGAAATTCATAGAAAATATAGATCTACTTGAAAATACTTGCGCTTCTACAGTTTTCGTTTATCTTCCAATAGATAACAAACTTACAAACAACAGAAATAAAACTGAAAATTGCGTGACTAATTAAGTACAAGATAATAACTGCCTCGTTAGCCTAGTGGTCCTAAGCGCGACTGCTACGCCAGAGGTCTTGGGTTCGATTTCCAGGTCGAGCAAAGTGTTATAAAATGTTTTTTTATTAAATTCTCGGTAGCAGCTCGGAGTTAGGATTTGTGCTTAATAGCAATAGGCTTGCCCCCTGTTACATGGGACCTAAACATACCGGCGTATTGTGGGTGTACATTAGTATATCTCTGCCTAACCCTTCGTGGAATACAGGCGTGATGTATGTTTGCAACATCACGCTACGACGACGTACGAAACTCCTATTCTGCCGTCATAAGAAAAAGGACATAATTACACGTCAAACGAAGTAATCGATTTCCGACTGTAAGTTAATACTTTTTTAGGTTGGAAATCGATTACCTTATGTATAAATCTGTTCCTATGTATTTTTTTTAAGACAAATTCTCAAGTATGTCAAGAGCTATGCGTTCAAATGATGAAGTGCTTGCAAGGCACGGGTCGTAGGTTCGAGCTGGACTCGGTCATGGCTAAACAGCTGTTTGACATCATAAAGAGAGAACCGTTCTGCCTAACTCCCTTAGTTTTAGACGCCTGCAGGATATTTATAAAGGATATAAGCAGTATTTCTGGGTAAGTGGTTTCTTTTTTTAACCCCCGACTCAAAAAGAGGCGTGTTATATGTTTGACGTGTGTGTGTCTGTCTGTCTGTGGCACAGTAGCTCTTAAACGGGTGAACTAATATTAATGCAAAAACAGGTTTCCTAGCGATGGTTTTAGATATGTTTTATCAAAATCGGTTCAGCCGTTGCAAGGTTATCAGCTGTTTTGTTTGCTACGGTAGGGATTTGTATTCTTCTGTCGGGGGTTATTTCAAATTTTTGGCCACTGAGGGCCGATGCCTGCCGGGGCTGCGGGTTGTTCGCAAGAGATACCGCGCCCCCGGAACGCAAAGGGCACAAGAAGAAACATGGGTGGGTTTTAGTCAGTAAAAGTCTGACACTCCCTCCCGTCCCGCCCAGGGCGGGAGAAGTTATTTGATGATTTCCCACCCACCAAAAAAAAAAAAAAAACCCATACCCTTCAAACCGGAACACAGCAACGCTGCTTTGCGGCAGAAATAGGTATGGTGGTAGTACTTCCCCGGACGAGCTCCTCCACAAAGAGCTCTACTACTAGTAATCAGGAAGATTTTAAGAAATCTTTCTATATTTCAGCTTTAATGAATCTGTAAAGGAATTGAAACAAGCGGTATCGAACAGCGAAGGTTACTTGTATACCAACATATTATTCGAAGATATAATGCTCAGGAGTGGGGATAGAAGCCAATTTATATTTAGGTAAGTCTTCAGCACATCTTGAGGGGTCATCATCATGTGTAAGACGTCCGCCGCTCATGCACGGGGCTGTGGGTTCGTAACCAGACACGGGCAAGTATAGTAACCGGCACGAGATTTTGGGTCTCTTTGGCGGAATGAAGGAGGTGGGGGCACCGACGCTGCAACGCTGTTGGTTCGTTTCGGACCAACAACGGACAGCGTTGCACTCAGCCTCCCACTGCAGGGCTAAGGCCTCTTCTTATACAGAGAAGGCACGAGCATCGATCACCACGCTTGCTCAAGACGGATTGGCGATTTCAGACTTATATTAATTACAAGTGCAAGTTTCCTCACGATGTTTTCTTTCACCGATGTCAGTGATGTCCAAGATAGACTTGATTTATATATGTACATAAATAAATTGCTCGTTAACTGCCTCGTTAGCCTAGTGGTTCGAAGCGCGACTGCCACGCTAGAGGTCTTGGGTTCGATTCCCAGGTCGAGCAGTGTTATTGGGGTTTTCTATAAAATTCTCAGTAGCGGCTCGGAGTTAGGATTATGCCCGGTTAATGGCAATAGGCTCGCCCCCTATTACATGGGACCTAAACATACCGGCAAACTGTGAGTGTACATTGGTACACCACTGCCTAACCCTTCGGGGAATACAGGCATGATGGTATGTAATACATTGAAAAAGTCACATTTGTACTTGCCCGGTTTCTAACTCACAACCTCTTGCATGAGAGGCGAATGCCATAACCACTGCGCCATTTCGATGAAAGTGTATATTATGCTTAATATTGTTGTAGTCTGTTCAAAGAAGAGTCGGATGCTGCGATGAGAGATGAAGGATTCACATTACAAGGTAATCTTAAATGTTTTTAGTTGTTAAGATGTTGGTATGAGCTTGACGCTTACAGGCTGGATTGCTCCACAGTTACTCTGGATAGAGGATATTGGAAAGGTGAAAGGGAGGCCTTTACCCTGCATTGCGACAATACAGGCAAATTTTAAAATTCAATTTGTGTGTAAAGCAAAGTGTTTGTTTTACAATATACTGGGTATAAAAACACAAAATTAATAATTTTAAGTAACCCCCGACAGAAGATAAAAATCACTACCGCAGCTAACAAAGGAGCTGATTACTTTGAAACCGCTGAACCGATTTCCATTAAACATAGCTAAGAACACTCCCGACTAATTCACCTTTCAAACAAAAAAACTAAATCAAAATCGGTTCATGCGTTCGGGTGCTACGAAGCCACAGACAGACACACACACACAGACACAGACACGTCAAATTTATAACACCCCGTCGTTTTTGCGTCGGGGGTTAAAAATACAATTCTAGATGGCGATACTTACATATTGTTCCCATCATTATAATATTTTTTGTTCGGGACTGCGGGTTGTTCGTAAGAGATACCGTGGCCTTGGAATGCAAAGGGCACAAGAAGGAACGTGGATGGGTTTTAGTCAGTAAAAGTCTGACACTGGGCGGGGGAAGTCATCTGAAGATTTCCATCAAAATCATTCTTGGGAATGAATGCTACGGTAAAGGTCTTGGATTCGATTCCCAGGTCGAGCAAAGTGTGATTAGGTTTTTTTAGGTTTTTCATACCATCACGCCTGTATTCCCCGAAGGGTTACGCAGAGGTGTACCAATGTTTACACACAGTTCGCCGGTATGTTTAGGTCCCATGTAATAGGGGGCGAGCCTATTACCATTAACCGGACACAAATCCAAACTCCGAGCTGCTACTGAGAATTTCATAGAAAAACCTACTAACACTTTTTGCTCGACCTGGGAATCGAACCCAAGACCTCTAGCGTAGCAGTCGCGCGTAGGACCACTAGGCTACCGAGGCAGTTACTACTACCGTGCTGTAGTTAGGTACTTTTTATGAGCTGTCAAAACGCGATTCCCCCATAGATTTTGTATGACAATACTAAACTATGACGTCACTTTTTTGTGAACTCAATTAGGCAGATGACACCACTAATCAATTGACGTACTTTTTACGAGCTGTCAAAACGCGATTCCCCCATAGATTTTGTATGACAATACTAAACTATGACGTCACTTTTTTGTGAACTCAATTAGGCAGATGACACCACTAATCAATTGACGTACTTTTTACGAGCTGTTAAAACGCGATTCCCCCATAGATTTTGTATGACAATACTAAACTATGACGTCACTTTTTTGTTATCTCAATTCACTAACTATTTATTGATTTCAAAGCAACTAAAAATCTAATTTTATAGTTATTTAAAAAGCAATCCGGTTGTCAGAGCTAAAATAAAGTGCTTGTTTTGTGAAGCTGTGTCTTGGAATTATTGTTAAATGGTGTCATGTACCCAATTGACCGGTTTTTTTACTGACTTTTGACTTTAACGTGTAATTTTAGGATTAACTAACGTATTTGGAGCGCTGTCTAACTGGGACGACTTGACACTTCAAGACAAACGGCAAGTGGAAAACAGCCTGCCTTCATTGTGGACCACAAATGAAGATTTTAATATTTCCTTGAGGGAATATTTTGAAGGAGCTAATAAGAAACTTGGTAAGATATATTTTTAGGGTTCCGTACCCAAAGGGTAAAACGGGACCCTGTTACTAATACTTCGCTGTCCGTCCGTCTGTCGCCAGGCTGTATCTCATGAACCATGATAGGTAGACAGTTGAAATTTTCACAAATGATGTATTTCTGTTGCCGCTATAATAATGAATACTAAAAATACAGAATAAAATAGATATTTTAGGGAGCTTCCATACAACAATAGTGTTTTTTTTTTGCCATTTTTGTACGATAATGGTACGGAACCCTTCTTGCGCGAGTCCGACTCGCACTTTCCTGGTTTGTTTTAATCGTTTGTATAAGTCTTATCCATTTAACTGCCCCATGGACTTCGTGGTTGCAAACGCGACTGATGAGCGTGTGCTCCTGGGTTCGATTCCCAGGTTGGGCAAAAAGCGTTATTGGGTTTTTCCGTTAGGAATTTCTCAGTAGCAGCCCGGAGTATGAAAGTTGGTGGTGAGACATTCCCGTGCCCCGGAAAGCACGTAAACCCGTTGGTCAGAACTCAGGAAATCTGACAACCAGTCTAACCAAGAGGTATCGTATTGCCCAGTAACGGGGTTATAGAGGTCAGATAGGCAGTCGCACCATGTAAAACACTGGTATTCAGCTGCATCCGGTTAGACTGGAAGCCGACCCCAACTTAGTTGGGAAAAGGCTAGGTAGATATCATCATCTTATCAGCCGTAGGACGTCCACTGCTGGACACAGGCCTCCCCCATAGATTTCCAAAAGGACCGGTTGGAAGCGGCCTGCATCTAGCGTCTTCATGCGGTCTTAATCAGGTCATCTGTCCACCTTGTGGGTGGACGTCTTACGCTGCGCTTGCCGGTGCGTGGTCTCCATTCGAGAACTTTGCGGCCCCAGCGGCCATCAGTTCTGCGTGTCATGACGAGCCAGATATAAATTACTCAAATCCATTTACACAGCATACCATGACGTTTGTATTGCCCGAAAGGTTAGGCAGAGGTGTACAGCCACAGTTCGCCGGCATGTTTAGGTCCCATGTAATAGGTGGTGAAGCTATTGCTATTAGCCGGCCACAAATCCTTACTCCGAGCTGCTACTGATAATTTCATAGAAAAACCCAATGAATAAGTAAGTAGGTGTAAGTGCGTGTGGTGTAACTTTGAACGATAGAGTGAGGAATGAGATAATACGAGAACGTTGCGGATTAAAAGAGGATGTAGTGACAAAGGTTGAAAAGAGTATGCTTAGATGGTTCGGTCATGTTGAGAGGATGAGTGAAAGGCGACTAACAAAAGGGATTAATATGGCAGATGTGAGTGGCAACGCCGGGAGAGGACGCCCTAGAAAGACCTACCCTGACCTTATTGGTGAGGTTCTTCAGAAAGGTCAGGTGCGCAGTACGCGTAACCAGCGTGCTTGTTTGAACAGATATATGAACGTGGACGAGGCAAAAGAAGTATGTAAGGATCGTAGCATGTGGCGTTCTGTGGTTTTTGCCTACCCCCATGGGAAAAAGGCATGAGTTTATGTATATATGTAAACCCAATAACACTTTGCCCGACCTGGGAATCTCTTCGCGCTTAGGTTCACTAGACTAACGAAGCGGTTAATCCATTTAGGGGAGTGGATAAGACTCACGTAATTTACGGTGCTTTGAACTGACCATTATCTGAAGATTGACATATTGCCTGATCACGTACGATATTAACATTGTAAAACATATCTAACAGGGTGCATTGACATCGTCTGGTACCGATATCGTGTGAACGTCTCGTCATCTGAGATAATAAAACAAAAGATAGTGAAATATAGATAGTGAACTGCCTCGTTGGCCTAGTGGTCTTAAGCGCAACTGCTTCGCTAGAGGTCTTGGGTTCGATTCCCAGGTCGAGCAAAAAGTGTTATTGGGTTTTTCTATGAAATTCTCAGTAGCAGCTCGGAGTTTGAATTTGTGCCCGGTTAATGGCAATAGGCTCGCCCCCTATAACATGGGATCTAAACATACCGGCGAACTGTGGGTGTACATTGTTACACCTCTGCCTAACCCTTCGGGGAATACGGGCGTGGTGGTATGTTATGTTGTTTGTAACGAATAGGCTCCGAAACTACTTGACCGATTTTAATCATTTTTTCACCAATAGATAGCTACATTATTCTTGAGTAACATAGGCTATATAACATCACGCTACGACACACGGGAGCGGAGTAGTAACCGAAGACGTAACGTAAGGCGGGTGAAATAAGCCACGTGGATGAAACATACATACATAAACTCATGCCTTTTTCCCATGGGGGTAGGCAGAAACCATAGAACGATCCTGCTCACATCTACCATATAAATTCCTTTTCTTATTCGCCTTTCACTCATCCTCTCAACATGACCGAACCATCTAAGCTAATCCTGTCTTACTATGGTCCATTATACTTGGGAAGAATGAGCTTAAGTATGCACTGGTGCATATGGGTAGTAGCACTATGGACAACAAACTTTGATAAAAAAAAAAAAGAACTCATTAAGAAGTTTATCTTGGACATCACTGACATCGGTGAAGGAAAACATCGTGAGGAAACCTGGACTTGTAATTAATATAAGTCTGAAATCGCCAATCCGCCTTGAGCAAGTGTGGTGATCAATGCTCGTGCCTTCTCTGTATGAGAAGAGGCTTTTGCCCAGCAGTGAGACAATAATAGGCTGGTATTATTATGTACTACATAATATTGTCCTCAGATTATGACAATTGGTTCAACAAAATGGTCGCGTCTTACTATCCTGACGACGTTACCCAGAACAGAATAAGTTGGCTGAAACAAACTGAAAGGTGGCCGAAAAGAGACTTTGTCACGTCCGCTGTAAGTGTATTTTTGAATGGTTTTATTTATTTGTGGTAGAAGGGACTTGGTAGCATATTTTTTTACCTATACATTTAATGCATGATTCTAAAAAAAACTACGCTGCTTCTATTTGGAGTTCTTTAACTTTTAACCCTATTGGTGGTCACTTGGCTTAGGCCTGTGTCAGGTAGTCCGGGACCGCGGAAGGCGCGTAATGGAACACCGGGATGGTTTTTAGTTAGTATGAGTCTGACAGACCCCCCCCAGGGCGGTGGACATCCATGAGGATTTTCCACCCCGGCAACAAAAAAAAAAGGCCAGTGTCAGGTGACTGCAGGGAGGACACGGACACGACAGGTGGTATTTAGTCAGCAACAGTCTGACTCATGGGCGGGGGACATCCATAAAGATATTCCTCACTGGAGCAGAAACGGTTCATGCCATCGATTGGGTATATGACACCATTAAACAATAATTGTAAGACACAACTTTTGCCGGGGCTGCGGGTTGTTCGCAAGAGATACCGCGCCCCCGGAACGCAAAGGGCACAAGAAGGAACATGGGTGGGTTTTAGTCAGTAAAAGTCTGACACTCCCTCCCGCCCCGCCCAGGGCGGGAGAAGTTATTTGATGATTTCCCACCCACCAAAAAAAAAAAAAAAAAAAGACAACTTTACTAACTGCCTCGTTGGCCTAGTGGTCCTAAGCGCGACTGCTATGCTAGAGGTCTTGGGTCCGATTCCCAGGTCGAGCAAAAAGTGTTATTGGGTTTTTCTATGAAATTCTCAGTAGCAGCTCGGAGTTAGGATTTGTGCCCGGTTAATGGCAATAGGCTCGCCCCCTATTACATGGGACCTAAACATACCGGCGAACTGTGGGTGTACATTGGTACACCTCTGCCTAACCCTTCGGGGAATACAGGCGTGATGGTATGTTATGTTATCACAACTTTACTAAAAATAAACACTTTATTTTACACCTGAAAACCCGATGATTTTTTAACCGACATCAAAAAGAATATTGTCAATTTGTATGTATGTTTTTTTTTTTTGTATGTGTTTACGCGATTTCTGATTCGATGTGGATGATTCTTCTTTTGTTTGATAGGTGGCTTCAAAGGTGGTCCCATATAAATATTATCGGAATTAGTACAGCAGTTTAGTAAAAAAAAAAGTACTGAAAAGAATGTCATCCAAATAAACGAATTAGCATATTCTGCTTTTTTGTAATTTTTAAGTGGTGTCTTGTTAATTTGTCTAGTACCTATAACTGTTCCTTCATGGATTTGTATGACAGGAAATTGATACTAAAAAGCGAAAAGCTGGTTTCCGTTGGGAAATCATCAAATGCCTTCTCCCCTGAGCTCGTTGACTTCCAAAGCTAAAGTTACTTTTCACTTTTTAGTTTTTGAAGAAGGTTTGTCTTATAGTTAAAATGTTTTTATTTAAGTAACTATAAAAATCGACTTTGCTTTGAAATCAATAAATAGTGAATTGAGATGACAAAAAAGTGACGTCATAGTTTAGTATTGTCATACAAAATCTATGGGGGAATCGAGTTTTGACAGCTCATAAAAAGTACGTCAATTGATTAGTGGTGTCATCTACCCATTTCTACCTGGCCCAGACGAACGAATGCTAGAACTATAAATAATAATATTGTTGTTTATTTTAGAATTTCTACCCGTACTCGCCACATACATTTGTGTACATTTTTAACTAATTATTTTGAAACAGATTTTAGTACGTATTTGAGAGAAATAGTGAGTTTCTTTTTACTTTCCCTTATCAAATTATTTTAGGTAATAGAAGCAATACAATGGCATCAGAATGAGGCTAAACTGTTTGGAGATATCAGTTCAACTGACTGTCTCGCGGAATGGGCGGCTCGGCTTATGATCAGGTATGTACAGACATCATAAGCCACCTCAAGGTCGGACTTTTTCTTCTTAGCATTTCGATGGCACAATATAACACATAACATACCATCACGCCTATATTCCCCGAAGGGTTAGGTAGAGGTGTACCAATGTACACCCACAGTTCACCGGTAAGTTTTACGTCCCATGTAATAGGGGGCGAGCCTATTGCCATTAACCGGGCACAAATCCTAACTCCGAGCTGCTACTGAGAAATTCCTAATGGAAAAACCCAATAACACTTTGCTCGACCTGGGAATCGAACCCAGAACCCCATGCTCATCAGTCGCGCTTGCGACCACGAGACCAACGGGGCAGTTGGATGACAAATGAAAGAATAATAATTAAATAAATAGATACAATTTTTATATATAATTATATATATATTTCTATATATTAATTATTTTAAATATATTTTTTGTCATAACTGCCTCGGTAGCCTAGTGGTCCTAAGCGCGACTGCTACGCTAGAGGTCCTGGGTTCGATTCCCAGGTCGAGCAAAAGTATTATTGGGTTTTTCCATGAAATTCTCAGTAGCAGCTCGGAGTTAGGATTTGTGCCCGGTTAATAGCAATAAGCACGCCAGTCGCCACTTATTACATGGGACCTAAACATACCAGCGGACTGTGGGTGTACATTTTTACACCTCTGCCTAACCCTTCAGGGAATACAGGCGTGATGGTGTCTTAAGACATGAAATGATGTAATTATAACTTTTTAGGTCTGCATATTATTCCCAACAATCGGATTCAGAAAGTCAAGAACGGGTCAGTTTATCCAAAGATGAACTCTTATGGTGTCGACACGCTAATGAGAAGCAGCTTCCATCATTAGCTCTTCAGTGTATCGACAGAAATAAAGAGTAAGTCAAATTCTTTAATACTCGTGTGATCTTCAGCGTGTTACGGAAGGGGTACATCCATACAAACGGGGTGAAGAGTGTATCCGGTACTGAATCTCTATACAAAATTTCAGATCAAAAGCTTTGAAAATTCATAACATTTTTTTTTATTTCGGCAGTTTATTAAGTTTAAATCATAACAAACGTGTCAGGAGAAACAAATCTTTTACGGAGTTGTTTCTTTGTGTGTAGTTCATTGACACCGATCAGCTGACTTGGTGTAGTGATGTGTAGAATTCAATTGGACACATTTGATTTTTTACTTCTTAATTTTATAATTTTGTGAGTATAGATATTAAAAAAATATAACTATGTGGTTTGTTAACACCTATAGAATCCGTGCCTTTGATATGTATATACCCTTTCCGTTACACGCTGTATAAGTAAACATGTGATTTGCAGGAGTTCCTTAGATGTGGATGTCCTCCCCTGGGTCCAAGAGAAGGTGGAAGCGTACAGGACTATAGGTCTTAGAGACAAGAACTTAAACTCTCTACAAAAGGCATTGGAAGCTGCAGGTACTGTTACAATGAACGAGCTTGTGCCCGCAATTTCGCGTCAAACTTAATATAGTGGTTGCCACGAGTCGTGGGCACAAATGTCAAGTTAATTCGACGGCACGGTTGGCGCAATGGCTGAGGGATCGGCTGCTGCGCTGCGTGTCGCGGGTTCGATTCCCGCATGGAACAAATAGTCTGGCTGTTTGTGTATGTCAGTTTATATGTTTTTAATCGCACTCACGATAAAGGAGGTATACCTAGTGTGGGGCAACATTTAAAAAAAAAATACGGGTTTACGGTTTCGTTTCAGGGTATTTTGGGCTACCGACCCTGCACACGATGGACCCGTCAGTTGGACCGATCGCGTGCAGCGTCGGCGCCCCAAAAAACCCCGAAAGGAATCCAAAAACCGTAAAATTAACTTAACGTCTGTGCTCACGATTTGTGGCGGCTAATATATCCGCGGGAACCTTAAATTGTTTCGGGATAAAAGTATCCTATGTATTATTCCACACTACAATCTATCTCAGTGACCAATTTCATCCAAATCAGTTCATCCATCCATCTATACATGTAAATCTGCGGGTTGTTCGTAAGAGATACCTACCGCGCCCCCGGAACGCAAAGGGCACAAGAAGGAACATGGGTGGGTTTTAGTCAGTAAAAGTCTGACACTCCCTCCCGCCCCGCTCAAGGCGGGAGAAGTAATTTGATGATTTCCGACCCCCAAAAAAAAAAATCTATACATATAAGCACAATTGAAGTGTGTTTGTGTGTGGCGAAGGAAGTATGTAAGGATCGTAGCAGGTGGCGTTCTGTGGTGTCTGCCTACCCCCTTGGAAAAAAGGCGTGAGTTTATGTATGTATATATGTATGAAGTGTGTTGATAGTTTTTTTTTTTACCGATGGGAAATCATCATACGACTTCCCCCACCCTCAGCGGGGCGGGAGGGAGTGTCAGACTTTTACTGACTAAAACCCACCCATGTTCCTTCTTGTGCCCTTTGCGTTCCGGGGCGCGGTATCTCTTACGAACAACCCGCAGCCCCGGCATTTTGTTTTTATGTTCTGATCATAAATTCGCAAAAAAGTTTTGTATCAAAGAATTTTTTTGGAAAATCCACTGGCAAAGGGCCAAATAAATATGAATGATAGATAATTGAATCGAATCCTATTACAAACTAAATCTAAATGAAAAATAAGTTATTTACCGCATCCTTATTGAAATAAATACATTTTTTTATTCTATGAAATGGAATGGACACTTGCATCTTGCGCTTGCTTGTGCTTAACAATTTTGCATGCTTTATTTTTAAGCTAAACATGTATGATCTCATTTTTATGTAAGACCTTTTTATACCGTGTTTTAAGCAAATAAATATATTATTATTATTATTCTCATTTATTCATTACTATATACATATAAATTACATTTTTAAATATTGTTATAAAAGTAAAAATATAAAAAATAGTAGCCCACCGGCGACGGGAACAGGGTCCAAGCCACCGGCGGTCAGGGCTCCTGAGAAAGGAATCTCCTAACAATACGCGCCGTGTCTAGGAGTACCGCTTTCTGAATCAAGCCCTTGATCCAGCTGCCTAACGTGAGCCTCCTTAGATGGTGGTCGAGGCTCTTGGCAATTAAGCCATTGGCTGTAACAACAATCGGCACAATGATCGCTGAGTCCACATCCCACATGTCGACAACCTTGCGAGCCAAGTCAAGATACTTGATTTTCTTGTCATTCTCGGCCTTCACGAGGTTCACGTCATGTGGGACTAGACCAAGCGATCCACCACCACTATATCAGGTTTATTGGCTACAATAGTCCTATCAGTGATGATGGATCGGTCCCAGTACAATGTGACATTGCTATTTTCGAGAACTGGGTCGGGCACATACCTATAGTATGGTACCTCCGATTCCACAAGGCGGTATTTTAAAACAAGTTGCTGATGGATAATCCTGGCCACAAGGTTGTGCCTATGCAAGTACTCTTCGTTAGCTAGATGAGAGATGATGTGACGGATTGATTCGCCCGGCCGGTGGCATGCCCGACAAATGTCAACCGTGCCATCCTTCACAATAAATCTCCGGTAGTTATTCGTCATAATAACTTCATCCATAATTGCACAGACAAAACCCTCGGTTTCCCCAAATAGGTCACCGAAGCGAAGCCAGGATACGGACGCTAAGAGATCTACAATATTATTATTATTCTCATTTATTCATTACTATATACATATAAATTACATTTTTAAATATTGTTATAAAAGTAAAAACATTTAAAAATATAAAAAATAGTAGCCCACCGGCGACGGGAACAGGGTCCAAGCCACCGGCGGTCAGGGCTCCTGAGAAAGGAATCTCCTAACAATACGCGCCGTGTCTAGGAGTACCGCTTTCTGAATCAAGCCCTTGATCCAGCTGCCTAACGTGAGCCTCCTTAGATGTTGGTCGAGGCTCTTGGCAATTAAGCCATTGGCTGTAACAACAATCGGCACAATGATCGCTGAGTCCACATCCCACATGTCGACAACCTCGCGAGCCAAGTCTAGATACTTGATTTTCTTGTCATTCTCGGCCTTCACGAGGTTCACGTCATGTGGGACTAGACCAAGCGATCCACCACCACTATATCAGGTTTATTGGCTACAATAGTCCTATCAGTGATGATGGATCGGTCCCAGTACAATGTGACATTGCTATTTTCGAGAACTGGGTCGGGCACATACCTATAGTATGGTACCTCCGATTCCACAAGGCGGTATTTTAGAGCAAGTTGCTGATGGATAATCCTGGCCACAAGGTTGTGCCTATGCAAGTACTCTTCGTTAGCTAGACGAGAACATCCAGAGATGATGTGACGGATTGATTCGCCCGGCCGGTGGCATGCCCGACAAATGTCAACCGTGCCATCCTTCACAATAAATCTCCGGTAGTTATTCGTCATAATAACTTCATCCATAATTGCACAGACAAAACCCTCGGTTTCCCCAAATAGGTCACCGAAGCGAAGCCAGGATACGGACGCTAAGAGATCTACAATATTATTATTATTACATATTTATGTTTTTGTTTTAGAAAAACAATCAAGTCGGTTCGCTTCACAGTCATCCTTGGAAACAAATATTTCAATGCAGAAATTGATATTGCACCTACATCATGATTTGGGATGTAAGTATATTATTATGATTAAATATATTTTTAGCTGCCTCGTTGGCCTAGTGGTCCTAAGCGCGACTGCTACGCTAGAGGTCTTGGGTTCGATTCCCAGGTCGAGCAAAAAAGTGTCATTGACTTTTCTATGAAATTCTCTTCTTAGCGGATGCCTACATCATAACATCTACATGCATGCCTAATTTCAGCCCGATCCGTCCGGTGGTTTGGGCTGTGCGTTGATAGATCACTATGTCTGTCAGTCAGTCACCTTTGAGTTATATATATTTAGATTTTCTTAATTTTCAGCGATCTCAAAAACTAAATTGGACGGTGTAATGCAAGCGGTGGCTATGCATACAACTCGAGGAAAAGGCCGGACAGTATCAGGCAACAACGCACAAGTTCTGAAATCCATATACGAAACTATTATGTTGTATTATGATGACCTCTGGATAGAGAATGGTAAGCTTATCTGTGTTGATTTAGTCAGAACGAACCAAGCCACATCAATTACACCAGCCTTTTCCCAACTATGTTGGGGTCGGCTTCCAGTCTAACCGGATGCAGCTGAGTACCAGTGTTTTACATGGAGCGACTGCCTATCTGACCTCCACAACCCAGTTACTGGGCAACACGATACCTCTTGGTAAGACTGGTTATCAGACTTCCCGGCTTCTGACTATCCGTAATGACTGTCAAAGATCTACGAATGACAGCCGGGACTGACACACGACCTGACACGAGGACACGACGACTGACGACTGACACGAGGACCTTATGCAGATAATCCCGCTCATAATTGTATCTTCCACACAATTTTTGACTATATTTGTATTTCCTTTTAGTTTATTATCTATTAATACTTCAATGACCCTGAATATAAGTCCCTATTAATGTGTAAAAACTGCCCTGTTGGCTTCGAGGTCGCTAGCGCGACTGATGAGCGTGGGGTCCTGGTTTCGATTCCCCAGGTCGGGCAAAAAATGTTATTGGGTTTTTCCATTAGGATTTTCTCAGTAGCAGCTCGGAGTTTGGAAGTTGGTGGTGTGACACCCCCTTGCCTCAGAAAGCACGTAAATCCGTTTGGTCCCGGCTGTCATTCGTAGATCTTTGACAGTCGTTACGGATGGTCAGACAATCAGTCGTACCAAGAGGTAACGTGTTGCCTAGTAACTGGGTTGTGGAGGTCAGATCGGAACCCTAAAAACAGTTTATTTTACCCCTGAAAACCCGATGAATTTTTATATAACTATAAAATACGATTTTTAGTTGATTTGAAATCAATAAATAATTAGTGAATTGAGATGTCAAAAAGTGACGTCATAGTTTAGTATTGTCATGCAAAATCTATGGGGTAAATCGCGTTTTGACATCTCATAAACAGTACGTCAATTGATTAGTGGTGTCGTTTACCAAATTTTGGAATCTCTCACGTTGTAGGTATTTATTATCTGTACGTGATCTGCCGGGGGTATATCATTTAGGTCAATGACATTTGCTTTAATCTTTTTTATCAACTACGTGATACTCAATGATCGTGTTCCCTTCAAATGTTGTAAAGATAAATTATTGTTGTCAATTTATGACTGTGCAGTGCATTGAACTTTTACTATTAAATTTTTCACGTATTTTTTTTATGATCCCTCATTCTTTTGTTGATAAAATATAGCCTGTACTTAGAGATAACTGCCTAGTAATCCTAGTGTTCCTAAGCGCGACTGCTACGCTAGCGCCCTAGGTTCAAATCCCAGGTCGAGCAAAGTGTTATTGGGTTTTTCTGTCAAATTCTCAGTAGCAGCTCGGTGTTAGGATTTGTGCCCGGTTAATGGCAATAGGCTCGCCCCCTATTACATGGGACCTAAACATACCGGCGAACTGTGGGTATACATTGGTACACCTCTGCCTAACTCTTCGGGAAATACAGGCGGAAATACAGGCGTGATGGTATGTAATATTAAAGCCGAAGAGTTAGTTTCTTTGTTTGTTTGGATGCACTAATCTCAGGAACTACTGGTTGGAATTGAAAAAATATTTTTGCGTTGGATAGTTCATTTATCGAGGAAGGCTATAGGCTATATATCATCACGCTACGACACACGGGAGAGAAGCAGTAACCAAAGACCTAATTTAATGCGGGTGGAAAAAACCACGCGAACGAAGTCGCTGGCAGTAGCTCATCATCATCTGCTTAGCCTTTTTCCAACTATATTGGGGTCGGCTTCCAGCCTAACCGGATGCAGCTGAATACCAGTGTTACATGGAGCGACTGCCTATCTGACACCCACAACCCAGTCACTGGGCAACACGATACCTCTTGATAAGACTGGTTGTCAGACTATCCGTAACGACTGTCAAAGATTTACGAATGACAGTCGGGACCAACGGCTTTACGTGCACTCTGAGGCACGTGGGTACCACCAACTTTCAAACTTCGGGCTGCTACTGAGAAATTTGTAATGGAAATACCCAAGAACACCAGTCTGGCTGGCAGTAGCTACAATTAACAATTTTTTTTTTCCTTTCAGATGAGAAGATACAAAATGACATTATTTTAAGAATGACGGAGATCATTGACAAAGTTCTGAATCATAATTTAGCTAATGACTGTAATTTACTAATTTCTGTACTGTTAAATAGACTTGCTTACTTCGAAACTACCATGAGCGACGCCACAGCAAAAAGTTTACTCGATCAGGTAATATTAATAATTCAGTAAGCGGTACTCCTAGACACGACGCGTATTGTTAGGAGATTCCTTTCTCAGGAGCCCTGAACACCGGTAGCTTAGCCTCTGTTTCCGATACCGGTGGGCTACTATTTTGCATATACTGAAATGTATTTATTTATATATGAAAATTAAGAAATATATTAAATCTATATCTATACAAATAAATAAAATTGTAGGGGGACTGTTTGTAATTTCACATTACAAGCTTTTCACTAAATGCATATGAAAGTACATACGGTACTAAAATAAAATAAAAATAAAAAAAAAATGTCTGTCTGTTTGTTCCGGCTTATCTCCGAAACGGCTAGACCGATTTTGACGGGACGTACACTCGTAGATAGCTGATGTTATAAGAAGTAACTTAGGTTATTTTGCTTGCTTTACTTTGATTTAAAAAAGAGGGTTATGCTAAAACAAAATTGAAACCAAGAAAATAGTGAACGCGGACGAAGTCGCGGGCAACAGCTAGTTATAAATAGACCAGCCTATTATCGTCCCACTGCAGGGTAAAAACCTCTTTTCTTACAGAGAAGACACGACCATTAATCACCATGCTTGCTCAAGGAGGATTGGCGATTACAGACTTGACGTGGTGATCAATGCTCGTGCCTTCTCTGTATGAGAAGAGGTATTTTCCCAACAGTGGGACAACAATAGACTCGTATTATGTACCCATCTAAAATATTATATTAATCAATCAATCAATCAATTATTATATTATTATTTCAATAAAATTACAGATGCAACGAGTATTCCACCGCCTAGACTTTTTCAGTATTGCCATCCTCAAGAAAGTGTTAGCAGTGTTACCAGTGAACATATTAAATGAAAATTTACACGATTCAGATTCTGATATCTGTAAGGAGTATTTCCAATTGTTATGCGATGCTAATTATTCATTGCTGCAATATTGCAGTGATTTGAGAAGAATTAGTAAGTATGTAATTGTGAGCTTGATTTTTTTATGTCATTGGATGGTAAACAAGCCGACGACCCACCTGATGTTAAGTGGTCACCGCTGCCTATACACATCTGCAATACCAGAGGCCTTGCAAATGCGTTGCCATCCCAGAGACAGAGTTGAAATGTGTCATGTGCCTGTGATTACACCGGCACCCATACCCTTCAAACCGGAACACAGCAACGCTGCTTTGCGGCAGAAATAGGTATGGTGGTAGTACTTCCCCGGACGAGCTTCTTCACTAAGAGCTACATTATATGCTTGTTTATTTTTGTTTGATTTTCGACACGCAGCTCATGAGCAAATCGCTCAGCTACTGCACCAACTATGTCAATTATTATATTAACACATACCATCACGCCTGTATTCCCCGAAGGGTTAAGCAGAGGTGTACCAATGTACACTAACAGTTCGCCGGTATGTTTAGGTCCCATGTAATAGGGGGCGAGCCTATTGCCATTAACCGCGCACAAATCCTAACTCCGAGCTGCTACTGAGAATTTGATAAAAAAATCCAATAACACTTTGCTCGACCTGGGAACCGAACGCAAGATCTCTAGCGTAGCAGTCGCGCTTAGGACCACTAGGCTAACGAGGCTGTTAATATAAGTATATTAATATTTGAATACATTCAGTTCTAGATGAAGAGGAATGGAATAAAATATTCAATAGAATGAAGATTAGACTCTTTGAAACCCAACACGGTGGCACAGACTACCAATCGCTGAATACAATGAAAAATAAACTCTATGCCTTGGACAATATGACTGATATTGGTATGTATAAGTCAACCACACACATTTTTATATACAAAATATATTTTTAAGGGCAAGTCCCCGCCATTTCTCTCTCGTTACGTCTTTGATTACTGCTCCGCTCCTTTGAGTCGTAGCATAATATTATATAGCTTATAACCTTCCTCGATAAACGAGCTATATAATGCAAAAATATTTATCCAAATCGGACCAGCAGTTATTGAGACTTAAGCGTGTTCAAATAAACATTTCAGCTTAATTGCATTAGTACAGATTTGGCAACAGCCAAATAAAATTTGTTTTAACACATACCATCACGCCTGTATTCCCCGAAGCGTTAGGCAGAGGTGTACCAACGTACACCCACAGTTCGCCTGCAGGTTTTAGATCCCATGTAAAAGGGGGGAGCCCATTGCCATTTACCGGGCACTAATCCTAACTCCGAGCTGCTACTGAGAATTTCATAGAAAAACTCAATAACACTTTGCTCGACCTGGGAATCGAACCCAAGACCTCTAGCGTAGCAGTCGCGCTCAGGACCACTAGGCTAACGAGGCAGTTTAAAATTTGTTTTATGTAATTGTTAATTATTTTTATTGTGAATAGATGTTTGATAATCTTTTACGCTTAAACTGCTAAACGGATTTGGATGAAATCGGTCACTGAGATAGATTGTAGTGTGGAATAACACATAGAATACTTTTTTAACCCCCGACGCAAAAACGACGGGGTGTTATAAGTTTGACGTGTTTGTGTGTGTCTGTCTGTGGCATCGTAGCTCCCGAACGCATAAACCGATTTTGATTTAGTGTTTTTTGTTTGAAAGGTGAATTAGTCGGGAGTGTTCTGAGCTATGTTTGATGGAAATCGGTTCAGCTGTTTCAAAGTTATCAGCTCTTTTATGAGCTGCTGTAGGGATTCTTATTCTTCGGTACTTACTTAAAACTTTTATCCCGGAAAATTGTACGGTTCCCGTGGAATAACATATCAAATTTGACGCTGACGAAATTGCAGGTTAAAGCTAGTAAATATTAACCATTTTTCCAGATGCAAAAGCGAGTGAATTGAAAAAGATTATGGAAGAACTTCGCTCCAAAACACAAAGAACAACTTTGAGACTTTCACAGCTATGCCCGGACTTGTGTTCGGCCGCCATCTTGGATAGCAAGAGAGTTCACCTGCAGAGATTATTGCGACTACCCCCCAATGTGTACGTCGTGAAGTTCGCGGAGCAAGTAAGTGTAGATCGTGTCGCCTGAATATGGTAGGAGACACCATAACCAAAAATTCGAAGACATAACTTCTATAAAAAAAAAACCAGTTTATTTTAGCTCTTTTTTTGTGAATGAGAAATCAACAAATGACTTCCCCCGCCCTGCCCAGGGCGGGGGGGAGTGTCAGACTTTTACCGACTAAAACCCACCCATGTTCCTTCTTGTGCCCTTTGCGTTCCGGGGGCGCGGTATCTCTTACGAACAACCCGCAGCCCCGGCAGGCATCGGCCCTCAGTGGCCCCTTCAAAATTTGCTGACATTTCTATGAGGCGCGCGTAGAACACGAACGCGTCTTCGACACGGCCTGTCGTTATACAACGTACGGACGGTGAGCTACCCATTGCTCACCGTCCACAGGCCCGTATCTAAGGTGGGCGGGAGTCGTTTCTCGGCAATATTAATATTAAGATGTTTTGTTCCAGATATCAGTATTCACAGACTCCATTCGGCGTCCGTGTGTGGTGAAGGCGTTGCTGTCAAACGGCTTGACGCGTCGCTTCATATGTAAGAGTGGGGAGCCAATGTTTCGCGACGCGTGCGTACAAAGGGCGGCGGCCATTTTGCCTTCAATCAACCAGATGTTGCAAGTTAGAAGTTATAATGTAAGTATCATTGACTGCCACGTTAATCTAGTGGTCACAACCATGAGATCCTGGGTTCGAATCCCAGGTCGGGCAAAGTGTTATTCGGTTTTTCCATTACGAATTTCACAGTAGCAGCCCGGAGTTTGGAAGTTGGTGGTGTGACACCCCCGTGCCTCGGAAAGCACGTAAAGCCGTTGGTCCCGGCTGTCATTCATAGATCTTTGACAGTCGTTACGGATAGTCAGAAGCCAGGAAGTCTGACAACCAGTCTAACCAAGATGTATCGTGTTGCCCAGTAACTGGGTTGTGGAGGTCAGATAGGCAGTCGCTCCATGTAAAACACTGGTACTCAGCTGCATCCGGTTAGACTGGAAGCCGACCCCAACATAGTTGGGAAAAGGGTAAGCAAATATACAATAATGTGTATTATTCGTTCAGGTAACCCCACTGAGTGAAGATTCAGCCATAATCGAATATTTAGAAGATCATATTAGACTGAGGGACTTGATGGAAGAAAAGCATGATATTAATGGTAAGTTTCTGCTTAGGCTGTCCGCTCACGTCAGACAATCGGTGACCGATTTTTTTGTCGGAGACAATGGAACATATCAATTCTAATATACCAACGCACACGTCCTACAAAAAGTCGGTCCCACGAAACTATGGATCTGTTGAACGGTCCGATAAAAAATCGGTCCTACAAAAAGTCGTTCCCACGAAACTATAAATCTGTTGAACGGTCCGATAAAAAATCGGTCCTACAAAAAGGTCGTTCCCACGAAACTATAAATCTGTTGACCGGTCCGATAAAAAATTGGTCCTACAAAAGTCGTTCCCACGAAACTATAAATCTGTTGAGCGGTCCGATAGACAATAGGTCCTACAAAAATTCGGATGTGTGTAATGTAAGCCGAACCGACTTTACAAAAGGATATACGCCGTGTTTATTTTTAATTTTTTCCATGGCTACACCAATTTAATATGCTGTGAGCATCTCCCTATGCGTTTAGGTGGATCAGTATCTATATGTGTCCGGGGAAGTACTACCACCATACCTATTTCTGCCGCAAAGCAGCGTTGCTGTGTTCCGGTTTGAAGGGTATGGGTGCCGGTGTAGTTACAGGCACATGACACATTTCAACTTTGTCTCTGGGATGGCAACGCATTTGCAAGGCCTCTGGTACTGCAGATGTGTATAGGCAGCGGTGACCACTTAACATCAGGTGGGCTTGGTTGCCATCCAATGATCCGTCCATCCATCTAAGAGTATTGATAGTTTTAGGAAAAGAGGGGAAGCTCGTTTTACCCAGTTCCCCTTTCCTGTCATGTGCAATCGAATTTAATGTCAATATTTATTATTTCAGTTGCAATACCAAAAGGGGGTTACGAAAAATTGATATTAGCGCCTTCCTTAGCTATGGAGCAATTTAATGCTGTGTGCGATAAAGTCACTCCTTATATACTGAGGTAAGCATGCTGTAATAACAAGAATAATACCAGCCTATTACTGTCCCACTGCTGGGCAAAGGCCTCTTTTCATACAGAGAAGGTTTTTTTTTGGGGTGGGAAATCATCAAGTAACTTCTCCCGCCCTGGGCGGGGTGGGAGGGAGTGTCAGACTTTTACTGACCAAAACCCACCCATGTTCCTTCTTGTGCCCTTTGCATTTCGGGGGCGCGGTATCTTTTTCGAACAACCCGCAGCCCCGGCAGGCATTGGCCCGGAGTGGCCCCTCCACTTGCTGACATCTCTTTGAGGCGCGCGTGGAACACGAACGCGCCGTCGACACGGCCTGTCGTTATGCACCGTAAGGACGGTGAGCTACCCATTGCTCACCGTCCACAGGCCCGCGAAGACTGGATGCAGGCCGCTTCCAACCGGTCCTTTTGGAAATCTATGTGGGAGGCCTATATCCAGCAATACATATTAAGAATGTACCATCACGCCTGTATTCCCCGAAGGGTTAGGCAGAGGTGTAACACACACCCACAGTTCGCCGGTATGTTTAAGTCTCATTTAATAGGAGGCGAGCCTTTTGCCATTAACCGAGCACAAATCCTAACTCCGAGCTGCTACTGAGAATTTCATAGAAAAACCCAATAACACTTGCAAGACAAGACCCACCACCAAGACCAAGACCTCTAGCGTAGCAATCGCGCTTAGCACCACTAGGCTACCGAGGCAGTTAAGAAGAAGAAGTTATTAAGAATGTTTTATTTCAATATTTCAGATCGGCTATAGAAAACAGCTGTTCGTGTGTAAAAGAGTTTATATCTAAAAAACGAACATTTGAAGACACTTTGAGTTCTATGACTATCCTTAATTGGTTGTTCGGTAAGTGTATTTAACCTTTGGACCGCCCCGTCAAAAAAGCAAAAACGTGCCCTCAGCGTCAAGCTACGAATTCATCCTCTAACACTAGACTTGCAAATAATAGTTCAATAAACTGAAAAGAGAGATACGTATCTTTCTCGTCCGACGATATCTTTCATCTAGTTCACTTAGTTCAATTTATGACCAGTATAAACTGACCTATCATTGTTGGGTACGGTCAACAGTTATTGGTTTCTATACTTGTTTCAAGATACGTCATCATGATATCTATTTTATTAATTTTCTGCTGTATTTATTTTCATATACACAACTTACATAATAAAGTTAGTAAAAAAAGCAACAAATTGATTTTCCTTCATACTTGTCAGGCTTTGGACTGTCAACCTTCATACTCTCTAGTTATAAATATATAGTCATCTATGCTCCATCTATCTATACTTATAATAAATCTGTAGAGAGGTCAATTCTGTACATGAAATTTATTTCCAAAATAACTATCAGGGGGTGATTAGGGATCGATACTGATGCCAAAAATGCAATCTGTAAATTTTTTGTCTGTGTGTCTGTCTGTATAACCGTTATAGAAACAAAAACTACTCGACGGATTTTAACGAAACTTGGTACAATTATTTTTCATACTCCTGAGTTGGTTATAGTATACTTCTCATCACGCTACAATCAATAGGAGCATAGCAGTGAAGGCAAATGTTGGGAAAACGGGAGAAGTTACTCCATTTTTTAAGCTTCCGTCGCGTGTGCAACCTTAATGGTTAAAGCTACACAGAAATCATGTATGACGGAAATGTTCTCCTTAAAATTATATAAAAAATATCCCACGACAGCATATGTCTATCTTTTATGGTTGACTCACAATATCACGTGTAACTCCCGATAGCTTAGCAGTTCGAAGCTTTCTGATTATATTTGTCTACTCTTACGTTTATAACACTCTCAGTCATCCCTAATTAAAAAAGTTAACATTATTAACTATTCCATAAAAAAGAATCATAGAAATCGGTATAGAAAAACCAAAGTTATACATGAAATACGGAAGGACATAGGCTACTTTTTTTACGAAAAACGACGGAAACGCGGACGAAGTCGCGGGCAACAGCTGGTACACAATAAATTTAGTTAAAATGGGTGCTATCATCGACTCGACACTCGTGCTCGATCGGTTTTTGTCGGTGTCATGATTAATTTAGTTCCGTCGTTCAGTTCAGAAAGGGAACGAGCGATCGTCGCGTCGTCGCGTCGTTCGTTAGTAGTTCTTGAGTAAAATGAGTGGCGAATCACGAAGTGAACTAGTGAACTAGAGATACAGTCTGTACGGAACTGAACGAAAGATTTGTTGCTGCTTTCCTAATGAACTAGTTCATTTTTGTCTATCGTTCGCGAACTACCCAAGTCTATTTAACACCTACAAAATAGTAGTGAGTTCGGAATGATGTCGATGTTGTTTTACGAGTTTTATTTACATTTAAAAATCTGTCATGTGATCGTGACCGTGGCGTGCTGGGCACATTTTCGTTTGTCATCTATACATGACTGCGGCGGTCAATAGGTTGAAATATTTTTGAACTTACCAATATAATGGTCAGTTGGTTCTGTACAAATTGCATCTAGGCAACTGCTGAATATTGCATTTTAGCAAAAGTAATCCGTGGACCTGTGTGATATTTACCTGTAAGTGTTCTCTGAACTTGTTTACCTAATAACATACCATCACGCCTGTATTCCCCGAAAGGTTAGGCAGAGGTGTACTATTGTACACCCACAGTTCGCCGGTATGTTTAGGTCCCATGTAGTAGGGTGCGAGCCTATTGCCATTAACCGGGCACAAATCCTAACTGCGAGCTGCTACTGATAATGTCATAGAAGAATCCAATAAAAATTTGCTCGACCTGGAAATCGAACCCAAGACCTCTAGCATAACAGTCATATGCCAGTTATATGGCAGATGTAAGTGGCAACGACGGGAGAGGACGCCCTAAAAAGACCTACCCTGACCTTATTGGTGAGGTTCTTAAGAAAGGTCGGGTGCGCAGTACTCGTAACCGGCGTGCTTATATGAACAGATGTATGAACGTGGTCGAGGCGAAGGAAGTATGTAAGGATCGTAGCAGGTGGCGTTCTGTGGTTTCTGCCTACCCCCATGGGAAAAAGGCGTGAGTTTATGTATGTATGTATGTAAGCATTAGTATACTTTTATATTTAATCGCGTTAAACATCCACGCTGTATTGTTATTTGTAATTATTACCTATTTACAATTTCAGGCGTAGGCGACCGCCATTTACAAAACATAATGTACAGTGTGCGCGATGGCGGAGTGTGCGGCGTCGACTGGGCCTCCATCTTCCAATATGGCTGCCAGGAGTTGCCGCCGGCGAGATTAACGGCAAACCTTCTAGCTGTTTGCGATGTTAAAGGTAGGTATTAACTAGCTTTCTGGCCTGTGGACGGTGAGCAATGGGTAGCTCACCGTCCTTACGTTGCATAACGACAGGTCGTGTCGACGGCGCGTTCGTGTTCCACGCGCGCCTCAAAGAGATGTCAGCAAAAGGAAGGGGCCACTGAGGGCCGATGCCTGCCGGGGCTGCGGGTTGTTCGCAAGAGATACCGCGCCCCCGGAACGCAAAGGGCACAAGAAGGAACATGGGTGGATTTTAGTCAGTAAAAGTCTGACACTCCCTCCCGCCCCGCCCAGGGCGGGAGAAGTTATTTTATGATTTCCCACCCACCAAAAAAAAAAAAAAAAAAAGGTATTAACTAGCTTTGGCGCGCGATTTCGTCCATGTGGAAGTCACAGGCAAATCATTTATTTCAATCAGACTTTGGAGGTGTGAGAGACATGGTGTAAAGTCTCTCATCCTCCATAGAAAAGGGGGGATCCTCCGACCAGACGGGCGTTGTGTCTGGTGGGCTACTGCCCGACGGTTGTTGGCTGTGCGACGTGGAGAACTTTGCTAGCGCGATTTAGGCAACGTCATTTTGTAGTTCACATGCTGAGCGATAGATGTCGCTACTAGACCATTGAAAGTCAAGTTTGAATAGCGTATATACAAAAAAAAGTAATTGGATCTAGTTACCCTTTCCAAATGGTAATTTCGAATGGAAAATGAGCAAGAAACGACTTGAACAGTGGGGTGTTATAAGTTTGACGTGTCTGTGTGTCTGTCTGTGGCACCGTAGCTCTTAAACAGGTGAACCGATTTGAATGCGGTTATTTTTATTTGAAAGCAGGTTTCCTAGCGATGGTTATTAGACATGCTTTATCAAAATCGGTTCAGCTGTTTCAAGGTTATCAGCTGTTTTGTTAGCTGCGGTAGGGGGTTATTCTTCTTTCGGGGGTTACTTAAAATTCTCTAATTTTATTATTTATTCCTGTTTCAGTTCTTGAAAGCCGACTTCAGAGTATGTTGTTGTGCTTGAGAGAGTCACAGAAACTGGTCGAAGCGTTTTTGCGAACATCATTTTATACTTCAGGCCCAGAATTTAAAGAGGTAAGAATATTTAACATGATTTACCATCACGCTTAAACTCCCCTAAGGGTTAGCCAGAGGTGTACGAGTCGTGAGCACAAATTTCATGTTCGTTTTTATTCTTGTCTCAAAACACTGCGCGACCTGGGCATCGAACCTAAGACCTCTAGTGTAGCAGTCGCGCTTAGCACCACTAGGCTAACGAGGCAGTCAATAATAATAGTTTTTTTTTTTTTTTTTTTTTTCAGTTAAAACACATCAACCATATATTGCAAGGAAAATCAGTATCCTATAAAATAACAAGAGAATGTCTTGAGGAATCCGGAAAGAAATATAAAAATGAATATGTGAAGCTCTTAGATAAAGTTTTCAACAATTTTGTACCGAAAGATGCTTACAGCGTTGAAGAGCAGGTGAAAATTATTATTTTTTATCACTTACTAGCGGACTGCCCGCAACTTGATCTGCGTGGCTTATTTCACCCGCCTAACGTTACGTTTGTGGTTACTGCTCCGCTCCCGTGTGCCGTAGCGTGATGTTATATAGCCTGTTTTACTCAGGATAATGTTGCTATCTATTGGTCAAAAAATGGTTATAATCGGTCCAGTAGTTTCGGAGCCTATTTGTTACAAATAAACAAACAAAAAAATCTTTCCTCTTTATAATATAAGTATTTCTTACTAGCGTACTGCCCGCGACTTCGTTCGCCTGGCTTATTTTACCCGTCTTACGTTACGTCTTTGATTACTGCTCCGCTCCCGTGTGTCGTAGCGTGCTGTTATATAGCTATGACACTCACAAATAACGTGGCTTTCTATGGTTAAAAGTACTTTCAGAATCGGTTCCGTAGATCCAGAGATTACCCCCTATAACCTCACAAACTCACAAATGTTACCTCTTAAATTACGTCTTGGATTAAAATAAAAAAATACCATCACATACCATCACGCCTGTATTCCCCGAATGGTTAGGCAGAGGCGTACCAATGTACACCCACAGTTCGCTGGTATGTTTAGGTCCCATGTAATAGGGGGCGAGCCTATTACCATTTCCCGGACACAAATCCTAACTCCAAGCTGCTACTGAGAATTTCATAGAAAAACCCAATAACACTTGCTCGACCTAGAAATCGAACCCAAGACCTCTAGCGTAGCAGTCGCGCTTAGGACCACTAGGCTAACGAGGCAGTTTTGTTTCGACAGATAGTTGGCTTAAATGGAGTATAACAGAAGGTTTGATTTCTGGGGTTAAAATCGGTTCAGCGGTTTAGTATTGAAAGCGTATCAGACAGAGTTAGCTTTGCTTTTATAATATTTCTAGGGAGGTAAAGATAACTCCAGGTTCCCTCAAAGAATCCTTGCCGGTGTGTCATAAATAAATTATTTACTTTTTTCCAGGTGTCGTGTCTATTACAGCATTGTACGGAACCTAGAATTCTAGCTGTCACTCCGCCAGGTTGGGAAGCGTGGTTATAATTAACTAGCTTCTACCCCCAACTTCGTCCGTGTAGTTTTTTGCATCCGCGTTAACTTACGACTTTCTTTACTGCTCCGTCCCTGTGTGTTGTAGTGTGATGTTATACACCACTATTTTTTTAATTAGTACAAAAATAAATGGAGCTCCATCTGTACCCGTTACTGATCATATTTGTGTAGTCAAAAGTAAAAAACAAAATCCGAAAATTGTCCACGAAATTTTGTCATAATTGGTAAATTCATAATTGAATCAATCATTCATAACCATTGCTACTACAAAATACTACGCGCAGTGCTAATTTATAAACGAAGTGCGCGCACGCTTTTTAAATATATATTTTCATAAACTGAGTGACATTTTGGGATATAAACAAACGCTAATAACTTTGCTGTTTATGAATATTATTTATTGAGACTTTACATATATGATAACAAGACCTTCTATAAAGGTCACAGCTCATTAGAACCACCCGGCACCCACTCCGCATCGCCTCGTCGCACGGCGTCCACTCGTTGTCGAAAGGTGGTCCACGGGTAGACGCCGCGTTATTACTAAAACGTCGTGCGGTCAACCACTGAACACCGCGCGGTCAACGAGTGGACGGCGCTTGGTCCACAAATTTTTGAATAGTCTGTTAACAATTGGCAGTAAATCTACACATGAATCATTCGCGGGCAACGCGCGGTCCACTCGGGATCCGCGCGTTGGTAATGCGCAATCAACGCAAGGCAAGCATGCGAGCAAGGAGTGGTCACCGAGTGGTCCACTTGCCGTCCGCTCGTGAAGGGCTTGCGACTGAGGCGATCCGGTGACGCTACGGATTTGATGTAGTGAGCGCATACCCATGTAAGTTCATATAAAGAATACTAACCGTACGAGGCGAGGCGGTACGGAGCGGGTGCCGGGTGTCTCTAATGAGCTGTGACCTTAATAAGCCCTTTAAGTATTTGTACTAATTAAAAATTAGTGGTGTACAGCCTATAGTCCTCATAAATCTGGCTACCATTGGTATAGATTACTTAGTTGGCATCGAAAAATATACTACTAGGTACTAGGTTGACTGGTAGAAAATGCCTAAGGCATTAAGTCCGCCTTCGTACGGTGTATTTTATTTTACATTTATGCATAAAGCTTTAATAAATAAACAAAGAAATATATGAGTTAAATTTTGGAATTTTTTGGGGCGTCGACACTGCACGCGATCGGTTCACTCCAGCAAAAATTAACTTGAGATGGTGCTCACGACTCGTGGCGGCGATAACACCTATAGTGAAAATAAAATACTACATATATACGTGGATGTCTAAAATCGATAGTAAGTTATCAGAACTACACGACCAAATGTTGTAATTTTAATATAAATACAGCTTTTCCCGCCTTTTTCTTTCATTGTTGTGTAGCCAGTTTAAAAATAAAATTAAGTGTTTTTTTATTTTTTTTTTTGGTGGGTGGGAAATCATCAAATAACTTCTCCCGCCCTGGGCGGGGCGGGAGGGAGTGTCAGACTTTTACTGACTAAAACCCACCCATGTTCCTTCTTGTGCCCTTTGCGTTCCGGGGGCGCGGTATCTCTTGCGAACAACCCGCAGCCCCGGCAGGCATCGGCCCTCAGTGGCCCCTTCCTTTTGCTGACATCTCTTTGAGGCGCGCGTGGAACACGAACGCGCCGTCGACACGGCCTGTCGTTATGCAACGTAAGGACGGTGAGCTACCCATTGCTCACCGTCCACAGGCCAGTAAAAATTAAGTGTTAACAGACTCTCTATGCTAACTGTTCTTCAACGCAAAGAAATCATGTTTTTTTTTACTTTTAATATTTTATATGAAATAAAGGTTTTTCAATTTACTTTGTATTTTATTTGTACACTTTATCCTTTTAAGCTTGAGTTTATAACGTAATGGTCACCATAAGGAAGAAAATTGATGTCTGAAATACTGCTATTATCCAGTTCTGACACCGATCATCATCTTAGCCCGAAGACGTCCACTGCTGGACATAGGCCTCCCCTAAAGATAGCCACAATGACCGGTCCTGCGCTGCCCGCATCCAGCGATTTCCCGCGACCTTTACCAGGCCGACGGTCCATCTCGTGGGGGCCTTCCCACACTGCGCCTTCCGATGCGTGGTCGCCCCTCGAGACTTGCGATCCCAACGCCCCCGTCCACTCTACGAGCTTTGTCAATTTGCCCATTGCCACTTGAGTTCCGCAATTTTTAACCTTTTGACCGCCAGTCATGTATAGATGACAAACCAAAATGTGCCCAGCACGCCACGGTCACGATCCCATGACAGACTTTTATACATAAATAAAACTCATAAAACAACATCGATATAATTCCGAACTCACTACTATTTTGTAGAAATTGAAGGATAAATTCGTAGCGTGGCGCTGAGCGTACGTTTTTGCTTTTTTGACGTGGCGGTCAAAAGGTTAAGGTTATGTACCGACATAGCCTTCAAAATCTATGTATATAAAAATTAATTGCTGTTCGTTAGTCTCGCCAAAACTCGAGAACGGCTGAACCGATTTCCCTAATTTTGGAGTCAATAGATAAAATGATTCAAGAGGAAGTTTATACGTATAGAACATCACGCTACGAGCAACGGGAGCGGAGCAGTAACCAAAGACGTAACTGCAGCAGGTGACACCGCGGGGTATGTAGCTAGTTATATATAAAAATATATATATAATTTATAAAGACATTATATCTAGCATCTTAGGTAACCGTACCTTAGTTGCAGACATGCGATTTCTGAATTTAATGCCTACAAAATGGTAATGAGTTCGGAATTATATCAATGTTGTTTTTTTAACTTTATTTACTCATAAAAGTCTGTCATGGGATCGCGACATTGGCGTGCTGGGCACATTTTAGTTTGTCATCTATACATGACTGTGGTCAAAAGGTTAATGTAACTTACATTTGTGTCAAGTGTCAAATACATTATTATTAATACTTTTACCTGACAGCGACGAAAACCATAAAGAAGCACATAGGTACCATCACACCTGTGTTCCCCGAAGGGTTAGGCAGAGGTGTAGCAACAGTGCGCCAGTATGTTTTTTAGATCCCACATAAGGAAAGTGATGTTTTATTATATGCTATATTCCTGTTACGAGAAGGTTATCAAGAAAAAATATTGTAAACAGGAAATAAAATTAAAAAGTGCCCGTGCCTCAGAATGCACGTAAAGCCGTTGGTCCCGGCTGTCATTCGTAGATCTTTGACAGTCGTTACGGATAGTCAGAAGCCAGGAAGTCTGACAACCAGTCCAACCAAGAGGTATCGTGTTGCCCAGTAACTCGGTTGTGGAGGTCAGATAGACAGTCGCTCCATGTAAAACACTGGTATTCAGCTACATCCGGTTAGACTGGAAGCCGACCCCCACAAAGTTGGGAAAAGGCTAAGCTGATGATGCCAATTTAAAAAGTAGGTATAAAAAAAACAGTAGTATAATGAATTCCAAATGAAAACGTTTATTTGACAATAAGTGAATATATCTACGTAATATTATATCGCTTACAATATAAAAAATGGGGTAAACTTAATTGGAAATATAATCACATTATAACAGCCTAATTTTGTACACAAAGATAAAAATATTAATAAAAAAGAAACTGATTTATTTGTAACCTTTTAGTGGAGTAATAGGTTATGTTTCACTCTTGGCGCGCTTTTTTCAAAGCTGGCGACTATTTATTTTTCTTACAAGCAAATGTCAAACGCAATTTGGCGCCTAAATTGTGACAGATAATAGTGTGAAAGGTTTTTATTTACACAATATAGATATTTTTAACGCAAAAAAAGCTTATTTATTTACTTTTAATGTCGATTCTGAGTGAAACAAATACCATGTAACTAAAATAAAACTAATATGTAACTGCCTCGCTGTATTTAGACTGTTTTTTGAAGATATTCGTCGAAAAGGTACAGGCCCAGAGACAAGTCTTGGCCGTGGTTGGCTGTGATGAACTTCTTAAGGTCTGTGGTGTAGCCAGCGAGGTCCCTGATCTTCTTGGACTGGTCTTCAATGAACTCTTCCTCGAGGTATTGAGCAACCTAGGAAGAAAGATTTTTGAGAATTAATGTCTGCCTCATTAGCCTAGTGGTCCTAAGCGCGACTGCTGCGCTAGAGGTCTTGGGTTCGATTCCCAGGTCGAGCAAAGTGTTATTGGGGTTTTCTATGAAATCCGCAGTAGCAGCTCGGAGTTAGTAGCGAACTGTGGTACAGTAGTACACCTCTGCCTAACCCTTTGGGGAATACAGGCGTAATGGTATGTGTAATTTCAATATATAAAAAAGTCGTGATGTCTCATTGGTTGAGGCGTCTACCTCTCATGCATGAGATTGTGGGCAAGTACCAATGTGACTTCCAATTCATATGTACTTTCTAAGTTTATCTTGGACGTCACTGACATCGGTGAAGGAAAACATCGTGAGGAAACCTGGACTTGCAATTAATGTAAGTCTGAAATCGCCAATCCGCCTTGAGCAAGCGTGGTGATCAATGCTCGTGCCTTCTTTATATGAGAAGAGGCCTTTGCCCTGCACTGGGACAGTAATAGGCTGGTAACTGACCTCAGGATCGTGCAAGTGCTGGCTGTTCCTGGTAGCCTCCCTGTGGATGTAGAACGCGCGTTCAGCGATCTCCTTCTGGGTGTCCAGAGCCTTGGCCAGGGCTTCCAGCTCATGGAGTTCCACTGTGTAGTTCTTGCGCTCGACCTTCAAGGTGCTGCGTTGGTCGAACTTCATTTCATCACCTGTAGGAAGGGAGGGATTGATTATTGTCTGGAAATTATGAGCTGCACGATTGATAGCCGAGAGGTGGTTTTTGCTGCTTGATTGACATTAGCCTCTCTCAAGGACAGCCTCAAAAAAGCTGTTATTTTTGTATTGTGCGGTTATTCTCATGGACTGACGCCGTGTTGAGGAGGACGGAGGGATGTATCGGACTCCCACTGACTGAAACTTCACGGCGTTCCTCCAACTACCTTTGGCTTTTTTTTTTTTTTTTTTGGTGGGTGGGAAATCATCAAATAACTTCTCCCGCCCTGGGCGGGGCGGGAGGGAGTGTCAGACTTTTACTGACTAAAACCCACCCATGTTCCTTCTTGTGCCCTTTGCGTTCCGGGAGCGCGGTATCTCTTGCGAACAACCCGCAGCCCCGGCAGGCATCGGCCCTCAGTGGCCCCTTCCTTTTGCTGACATCTCTTTGAGGCGCGCGTGAAACACGAACGCGCCGTCGACACGGCAACTACCTTTGGCTGGGATACGGAAGTAACTCAGAGCACTCTTCCCCACCAGCCACAACCACAAGGCACCGGCTCGCCGCCTCAAAAAAACCGTGCCCGTGTATTTTTTAATGACTTTTTTCTAAAATTCTGGTTACATTATTTATCTCGAGAAAATAATATCATATCGACCAATCACAACTGACACCGGTCACGAACATGACGCATTTTTTTTTTTTTTTTTTGGTGGGTGGGAAATCATCAAATAACTTCTCCCGCCCTGAGCGGGGCGGGAGGGAGTGTCAGACTTTTACTGACTAAAACCCACCCATGTTCCTTCTTGTGCCCTTTGCGTTCCGGGGGCGCGGTATCTCTTGCGAACAACCCGCAGCCCCGGCAGGCATCGGCCCTCAGTGGCCCCTTCCTTTTGCTGACATCTCTTTGAGGCGCGCGTGGAACACGAACGCGCCGTCGACACGGCCTGTCGTTATGCAACGTAAGGACGGTGAGCTACCCATTGCTCACCGTCCACAGGCCAGTATAACATGACGCATGGATCAACACTATCGTTAAACATACATAGAAAGAAAAAACCTTGCTAGAATAACCGGCACGAGTCGTGAACACAAGCTTCAAGCTCATTTTTGGGTCTCTTTGGCGGAATGAAGGAGGCGGGGGGCGCGGGCGTTGCACGCGATTTTAAGTTTATTTATAGATCAACCCAAAAATGAACTTGTTTGTGTCCACGACTTGTACCGGTTACTTTACCAACTAACCTCTCATGGTAACATGCTTGATGATATCAATGGTCTTGTCCCAAGCTTCATCAGACAGCTTCTTGAAGAGTTTGCTGAACCCACCCCTGTTCGTCTGGTAGTTGTTGAAATACGCAGCGGATAGCAAATACTCGTAGGAACGTTCCAGATGTAAGTTGGCATATGCCTGGAGCTCCGTCGCGACGTTGCCGTGCCGACCGTATTCGCCGTAGACAGCGTTACATCTCGGAAGCGCTGTTGCCAGATTTACATGACTAAACATGGAGTAGGTAACAAATGGAGTGCTAGGTTGCGGAGTGACTTATTTGTGGAAATTTTTGAATAAATATTTTTGTAAAGCTTTGTTGTGTTGCGAGGGGTTTTAGCATTCCATTTGTTTCTTACAAATCCACGATATTAAAGGCTTCGAACATTGCAGAGTTAGTAAATGCGGTGCACAATAAGATGTACTTTTGTACAGCATCCGCCACGAGTCGTGAGCAGAAGCGTCAAGTTATTTTTTGGGTTTTTTGAGTCACCGACGTTGCACGCGATTGGTCCGTCAGCCCGGAACCCAAAAATCATAAAATGAACTTGACGTTAGTGCTCACGACACGTGGCGGCAGTGTTGATTGATTAATTAGAAACTTGATCAGGCTGTCAAAAACTAAGTGAAGGTGTATTTCAAAGATATGCAAAAATATGTGAATGCATGAACTGCCATGATGCAGAGTTTTGAGAAATCATTTATGTACAACTGAAGACAATGGCGGTTGACAATTTCAAACTTTACATCCTTAGTAGTGAAGTTGAGAAGCGGTCAACGACCTTTGTCCTCGGTTATTATGCTCATTCGATCATAAAACAGAAGGGCCACATTCTCAGATGCAACTCCAATCATTGCTCTCTTTCATTTGTGTTTTATATCAATAGAAATAATTTGATAAAAACGATAGTTTAAATGCAAAATTGTAACACGTGAATTTACTTAGAAAAGAGAGCAAAGAAAAATAAGGGCTGTAGAATTCGTATCAAAATGCGCCCCTGCTAATAAAGTTAAGTCTCGTTTGAATATATATAGTAAAAAGCTAAGGTCCCAGAGTAGCAAATAAAATGGACCATACCATCACGCCTGTATTCCCCGAAGGGTTAGGCAGAGGTGTTACAATGTACACCCACAGTTCGCCGGTATGTTTAGGTCCCATGTAATAGGGGGCGAGCCTATTGCCATTGACCGGGCACAAATCCTGACTCCGAGCTGCTACTGAGAATTTCATAGAAAAACCCAATAACACTTTGCTCGACCTGGGAATCGAACCCAAGACCTCTAGCGTTGCAGTCGCGCTTAGGACAACTAGGCTACCGAGGCAGATCATAATGAAATAAAATGGATTATTAAGATTAACTTATTGCAACACAATAGCAAGCTCATTGAACAAAAAGAACGTGATAGTAGGCAATCATTGGCATCGCGTCATAGAAATAATATAATTTCTAGATGTTTTTTTCATGCATAAGAATATAGGTATGGTTAGTGACTTATAGTAGCCGCCACAAGTCGTGAGCACGATCGTCAAATTCATTTTTGGGTTCCTTCCTGTGCTTTTTGCCGGACCGATCGCGCGCAACGTCGGCACCTCAAAACACCCGGAAACGAGCTCAAAAATGAACTTTGTGCTCACGACTCGTGGCGACAACTATACGTTTTGATAGAGAAGTCTAAAGTGCAAATAATAAATTAAATTTTATTGTTTTCTACACATCTTAGTAGTACAGAGCATAATACATAGAAATAATACTTACATAATTCTGCAAAGGCAAAGTGCAATTATTAATTTTTTTGTTTAATGGGAAATCGGCCAATGGCGACGATGCATTGTGGATCTCAATGTTAAATGGTATACCGGCCAGAGTTTTTAGAACGCCACAAAAAAGGTTATATTCATGAGTGAAATGTTTTTGATAATAATAAAGCTGGTGTTTTTTACCCATTAACATGGTTTCGTATGGTGTTTTTGTATGAAAATGTGCGACGCCTGGGCGGGACGCTAGTATGAAATAAAATTCAGTCTGTATGAGCGCGTGAATGTCGTTATACAGTATATCTTTAATGAATGTAATTCGCAAATGGCCCTTTTATTTTAAAGTAAGTAAAAACGCCCATTTTGTGTTTAACTTACGGTTTTTTTTAAACTCTGAAATAAGTATAAAGCTCTGTATAAGAAGAAAATATATACATACATAAATACATTAATTAATGCGTCATAAGTAAATATAAGCTTGAAGGCAGAGACAATAGAAGTAAGAATTATGATCAGAAAAATAAAAATAAATAATTTTAAAGATGTATTTTTGAAAGTGAAAAACACTAGCCAAGACGAATACCTTCATAAAAAACGGGAAATTTTGGTCAAAGATACGTAATGCACAGAGACTTTATTTTATATCAGATCTACATAGTAAAATAATAAATTTAAACTGCTTGCTTATTTCCAACTGGTCACACACAATTTTTTACTTTATAGTTAGCTCATGTAAGTAAAGTTAAGTATCCATGTTTTATGTATTCTGTGACCACACATTACAGCTCATAGCAACAACATCAATTACTTTTAAATCATGCTTTTTATAACAAAAGTCTGCTAAGATTTTTATTAACATTGACACTAGGAATATCTCCTGTATTGTAAGAATATTTGTCCCATTTGGATATTGAACCCTTACAAACAACGCCAACAGTACTTATTACATTTCAATTTTACAGCGTATTCCAAAATTTAAGTTGCTCTATCCCAGCCAGTCTTTATTTTGCAAGTAACAGCGACTTACCAAGTGTGTTGGACGCCTGTCCGCAGTCCAGGGATACATCCTGGTAGCAAGTGTCAGCGGCGAAGGCGCCGGAGAGAGCCAGGAGGCAGGAGACAGCTAAGATTATGACCTTCATGTTGAATCCTCTATAGAAAAAGAAAAAGGTTTTGTAAATAACGGTGAACGCTAGAAAAGAATGGGTACATCTTTTAGAAATATTTAAATTAAAGTCAAATTGATGAGTTTTTTTTTTACAATGGTCCCTTCTGTTCCTATGGAGTACCTACGCAGCAACCCTTAATAAGACCCCACTGGTCCTTTATTGCATTCCACAGTGTATGCTTAGGTTAACATTTGCCAAAAAGAAACAAGTAGGGACCCTGGCGGGCACCACAAAAAAAGGATATGAAGAGTTGAGGACCTGCATTGAATGATTGAAAGAGCCTTACCAATAAACCACAGACAAAACAAAAAGTAAGGGCCTGTGCACACCACGTTTTTTAAACGCGCCGTTGACGCGCGTTTGTAGCGATACAGACGCGGTACGCACGCGCGTCAGACAAAAACAAACTGCAATGTGGAAAGAAATACGCGCTGTCGACGCGCATTCCCAAAACGCGCGTCAACAGCGTGTTTAAAAAACGTGGTGTGCACAGGCTCTAAGGCTTAGCGCGCACTGCGATTAAACGCGCGCGGTTTAGGAATAGCTGAAAACGCAAAAACGCGCATCAACACGCACTGCGGCTAGCGTTTTGCTTAAATTTATTTCATTTCACCATGGATTTCTGGCGAGCAGCATGTGTTGTAAACGGCTATCCTTCGCACTCGCACAGTCGAGACTGAATAAAAACCGAATGCGATTAACCGCCGTGCGTGCGCCATAGTGCTGTTACTATGGGACACAAAAAAAAACAAAAGTAAAAACGTAACAAGTTGCGTTTTTAAAATCAGGCACTGAAAAAGTCACTAAAGCGCGCGCTTATATAGAAAGCTATGTGTTACATTTTTTTGCGGTTTCAGGCCTGCGGTTAAACGCGGACGTTTAATCGCCGTGCGTGCTAACCTTAATGGCCACCAATGGCCAGTCCAAATATGTTTTATTCATTGAATATACTAAAACATTGGACCTACTTACTTATCTCTAGACATTTATGACAGCCTGTCAATAATATGAAGAAAATGTTGTGGTGTTGATAACATGGAAAATGTACTTTTCCACACATCTTCAAACATTTTCGAAAACCTGTGACTATGTACCCATACTATCACGCTTGTATTCCCCAAAGGGTAAGGCAGAGGTGTAACAATGCACACCCACAATTCGCCGGTATGTTTAGGGCCCATGTAATAGGGGGCGAGCCTATTGCCATTAACCGGGCACAAATCCTAACTCCGAGCTGCTACTGAGAATTTCATAAAAAAACCCAATAACACTTTTTGCTCGACCTGGGAATCGAACCCAAGACCTCTAGCGTAGCAGTCGCGCTTAAGACCACTAGGCTACCGAGGCAGTTGGCTGGCAGGCTGTGAGTATGTCTGGTCAATTTAAGAATATTTGCATGAATTATAGGTAGGTATGTACTTAAACTCAAAAAAATATGATCTTTGAACTTTAAATTATGCAAGGAAACATTATTAAATGTACATTCATGGTTGAAACATTCAAATAACAGCCTTTTATGCACTTGTCCCATTGACAGCGATGCGGATGACTTTTGATGCCCTATAAGCTTCCATTTTTGTTTTTTATATTAACTGTACATACTCATAGTTTGTAATCTATTTATTATTTAAGTAACTTTTATGACTGAAATAAATAAATATCAAATAACTAAGTAGGTAGTAGTAATAGACATAACAAAAACAACAAACAAAGTATGTCAAAACAAGAAAACTGAATTACTTCAAAAATAGAATGAGGTTTTCACAAAACTAAACTTAGATTGACCCAGATAGTTCCACACTATCTTACAATCAAAAAGACGTAACAAAATAAATAAAATAGATATATTGCCACAATAAGTGTATTAAAATATTTAGAACCTAATCTAACACGATAATTATTATAATCTTATGTTTTCGGTCAATATTTACGTACTTAATTATGGATTAATTAACACACGATAATAAAAATCACTGATAAAATGTTTATTTTTAAACCTACCTACAGATAGAAAAATAAACAAAACGATCGATCGTGTTCGTAAAACTTTTTCAAAATACTCTTCCTTTTGCGTATTTTAAATTTAAAAAAGTAAAGTCAATTGTCATTGAGTAAGCCATTTGCAAAGTTATTTTGATAAACATATGACAAAGAGAGGCGTACATTTGCAACTATGTTGATTTTTATCTGCTTATTCAATTCGTTGGTAAATTAATGAAATCATTTTATTCTACAATTATTTCCATCTAAATTGGAAACTCACCTAAATTATTTTAAACACAAAGGAAAAATGACTAATGTTTTTCAAACTCGGAACCAAACAAAATGTTTTCGAAATTCGAAATTAAAATACGATTGCCTAAAAAAAACAAAAGAGTATCGTAGAAATTTACACACAAACAAATAAGTCGTAGAAAATGTAAAATAGACTCACCAAAATAATAATGTGAGACAAATATTAGTTAGATGATTATTTCTGCAGCAACAAAGATTGTTTCGTCGAAAGTGCCTTTACACACACTGGCGCAGAAGACGACTTCCAACAACGACTATTAAACTGATAAAGCTCCGTTGGTCGGAGAGTACACGTAATTAAAATTTATACAAACGCAATTCGATTGATAGCGAACGGCAAATGATAATAAAATACGAAAAATTCACGTCTGACACGTGAAGTTTGCTGCGATTCAGGGCGGGGTGGCTATGCAGAAGACATTTTTTACCCGTATTTCGAGAATGTTCGATGAAGTACTTAAAAATTATTGAAATACACTAGTCGCAATTTTAATTACATTCTTTTCTTAATCTATGAAACATTAAAAATTAAAAAGGAATAGATTAAAGCGACTTCTTTTCAATTTTTGTTTTCCATTTAAAGAAGGTAACGTCGAATGCTGGTATCACTAAAACCTCGTCCCTCTCTGCGCTATCCCCCCGCAATCGGAGCCAATGAATGACGTAGTAGCCCTGTCATGGCTGTCATACTTAGAATGTTGAGGTTTTGCGTTTCCAAAGATTTCTCTCTTTTTCTATTTTAGATCTTATTTACATAACTTTCCCCTTACATGATGCCTTAAACTATGTTATTAAATTATTTAACAGATTTTAGAGCTCAAAAAAGCGTCCCTTTACGGCCAATAAGCGTAAATAGGTCGGAAAATATTCCATGAGTCGGCTCGGAACACGAAACCTCTTCAGTGATTTTTTGTTGTGCAACACGGACTGTGGTATCTTGCATCTCGCTCTATCATGTCATTCTCGAAGCTCTTGTCAACACGAGATGGTACTGTTATCGCTGCGTAGTTCACGTATTTTCATATAATCAGAGGCTTCAACGAGAATATTGCTTGTTCTGCAATTTTGTTGCGTTCTGATAAGTCGCCTTCTACGCCAGTGTGTGTAAAGGCTAGACTTCGCGAGTACTCGTACGTTACAGAACTGCTTGTCAATAAATAACATTATTTTGTCAAAGTATCTGTGATTTAATTAAATAAAAAAATAAAAGATGAAGGCCATCCTCCTTGCTGTTGTCGCTCTCCTGGCTGTATGCCTCCCTGCTTCTGCTACGCAATGTGAGTACACTTTTTTCTTTGTTTGTGGTGTTTTTTTTTTTACTAAGGAGGTAGGTTTATCCTGTTCGAATTTTGAAATAATTTTATGCCTAACCACTAGAGAGGAACCTTTTGCTAAACTGTTTTTGTCAATTCATTTACAAAGAAAAGAAATGAGGGCGTCTATACATTTTACTCGATTTGTCAAACATAACCTTTGTTAGCACCGCTACAAACAAGCAATTATAAATAGACTATTTACAACGCAATTTCTTTTGTTTGCATATAATAATCCATCACTTGAATACAATCAAATTTTTAAGTACCGACATAATATCAAATTTTGTTCATCACCTGCTTTTTGTTTTACCACTAACACCATCTAGTGTAGGAAAACAAACAATAACCCAAAGGTCATTGTCAAAAAAAAATTCTAGGTACATGGACAATGATAAATAAAATTATTAACCTTTGCTCCTTTTATCATGGAAATAACAATTTCATCGAAACATTTGAGCTTGTATGTGTAAATGAATTCCTTTGCCTATTAAAATTTTACTTGACAGTTCTATAATAGTAAAGTCATTCTTTACAGTTTTGACATTATACCTACTTATTGTAATTGTTTTTACTTCAGTTTCCATCAAGCCAGCTTATATGCCAAATATGATACATCAATATACCAAAACTTGTGCTGAGAATAAATTTAAAATTACCCAGCATTAAATATCCCAAGTTTCAAAATTATATCAATGTTGTTTTGAGTTTTATTTACATATGAAAGTGTCATGGTATCGTGACCATGGAGTGCTGGGCATATTTTGGTTTGTCATCTATACATGACTGTGGAGGCCAAAAGGTTAAATTATAGTCAACATACATATGGCTGGTATTTATAAACAAAATGTTGTATCTGCAAAATTATTGGTCAGTCATGCCCTATCTCTTTGCCAATTAATTAATTTCAATGCACTGATAACAGGGCTGCCCTATTTTTAATTAACTATATTACCTATATTTATCCAACAACAACATACCATCACACCTGTTTTTCTCTGAAGGGTTAGGCAGAGGAGTGCCAATGTACACCCACAGTCCGCCGGTATATCTAGGTCTCATGTAATAGGGGGCGAGCCGGGAACAAATCATAATCAAATCATTTATAGTTGACTTCATTTGCATAAATGTGGATTTTATACAGGGTTATGCGTTACATATGACCCTATTTTTGCGCCAAAATGGCCCTGACAGTTGACAGGATATATTTTGTGCAGAATTTTTTTTCTAAAATAAAAGTATCCTTGTAGTAGGCCTCGGTGGCCTAGTGGTCCTAAGAGCGACTGCTACACTAGAGGTCTTGGGTTCGATTCCCAGGTCGAGCAAAAAGTGTTATTGGGTTTTTCTATGAAATTCTCAGTAGCAGCTCGGAGTTAGGATTTGTGCCCGGATAATGGCAATAGGCTCTCCCCCTAGTACATGGGACTTAAAACATACCGGCGAACTGTGGGTGTACATTGTTACACCTCTGCCTAACCCTTCGGGGAATACAGGTGTGATGGTAAAAGTATCCTTAGTTACTCCCTATACCATCAGTTATCTGAAAATGAAAGATCTGTCAAAATCGGTCTAGTGTCTATCGATTAGGTGGAGCAAACATACAGACAAAAGCTATAAGTACATTATAAACCTTTATGAATATGCATTTAGTGAATGCTGTTATTTTGACAGGTACTTCAATTTTATTATTTGTATAGTTTTCTTAGACTTAAAAATAAAAATCTCTAAAATCACCAATCCGTCTTGAGCAAGTTTGGTGTTCAAATGTTAGCCTTCTCTGTATGAGAAGAAGTCTTTGTCCTGCAGTAGTACAATAATAGGCTGGTACCTACTAATATTTGTATTCAACAGGATTTTTACTTAAAATCAATTTATCTAGGTCCAGACTAGACTAAAGCCTTGAGTTAGTCTAGCAGCTAGCATTTAATCAGCAACAAACAATAGCAGCCCTAACTTCTAGCTTTTTTCTGTTTTTTTTTTTTTTTGGTGTGTGGGAAATCATCAAATAACTTCTCCCGCACTGGGCGGGGCGGGAGGGAGTGTCAGACTTTTACTGACTAAAACCCACCCATGTTCCTTCTTGTGCCCTTTGCGTTCCGGGGGCGCGGTATCTCTTACGAACAACCCGCAGCCCCGGCAGCTTCTTTATGTTATACCATAGACTAGCACATAAAACCGGGACACATTGCGCGTGCGCCTTATCTGTCATTGATATCTATTTATGAGTTGCCTACAAAACATTGCCATCAATGTTATAAGTTTAAAGTTCAAGTTGCAAATAAAGTATTCTATTTGATAATAAAATTGCAGATTTATAAGCTAATCAGCCAGATGGCAGCACTTGCTTATAGAATAAAATGTTTGTTAGTAGCTTCTGCCCATAAACAAATCGTGTTGCCCAGTAACTGGGTTGTGGAGGGCAGATAGGCAGTCGTTCCATGTAAAACACTGGTATTCAGCTGAATCTGGTTGGACTGGAAGATAACCACAACATAGTTGGGTAAAGGCTAGGCAGATAGATAGTAGCTTTTGCGCGTGACTTCGCCTAAAAGACAAGTAAATTATAAAACATAGCAGACACTCAGCATCAGCAATAGTGTAGCATTTTTTTTCCCGATGGGAAATCATGACTACCCCCGCCCTAGGCGGGGCGAAAGGGAGTGTCTGACTTTTACCGACTAAAACCCATCCATGTTCCTTCTTGTGCCCTTTGCGTTCCGGGGGCGCGGTATCTCTTTCGAACATGCCGCAGGCCCGGCAGGCAAATAGCAAAACATACATACATGGGCATGAGCTGTCAAAACGCATTTCCCCATACGTTTTGTATGACAATAGTAAACGATTACGTCATTTTTTCGCTAATTTAATTGCCTAGCTATTTATTGGTTTCAAAGCAACTAATCCACTTTTTCCGATAACGTTGTAACGTTATTTCTCTAACGTTATAGTATAACTGTAGTTCAATTAATTAATAATCTAATTTGTATGAAGATATCGTGGAATAATCTGAAATGAACCCTGAAATTATCATGTAATGTACATTAAAAGCGTGAAAATATTCCAACATAATATTTTGCTATCGATTATTTCCGCATATGCTCAATGGCGACCAATTTCATTGGAAACTGATATATATAATGTACATTGTAATAGGTACATACTTAACTATATTATTATGTGTTGTGAAAATGTGCCAGTCATGCGTTTAATGCTATTTATAAATATTTAGTGTATTTTAATGTCCAATTTCGAAGTATTTTTTTGGGAAATCCAATTTGAATTGCTTGTAAAATTGTTATAAACCTGTTAAAAAATGCAACAGAACGAGACACCAAATCAATTGACATACTTTTTATGAACTGTCAAAACGCGATTCCCCATAGATTTTGTATGACAATAGTAACCTGTGACGTCACTTATTTTCAAACTCAATTTATTAACTATTTATTGATTTAAAAGCAGATAAAAATCTATTTTTATAGTTATTTAAAACCTCATCGGGTTTTCAGGGCTAAAATATAGTGCTTTTTACAGAAGTTAGGTCTTGGAATTATTGGTTAATGGTGTCAAATACCCAATGGCTTTATTCACAAACTGATAATGAATAAAGATGTTTCTTAGTCTTATCAATTCTGGAATAATACTATAAGTACGTGTGCTATGTGAGCAATATAATTAACTTATTAAACTAATTTTATTATGTCATGATTCTGATAATAATTCTAGTTTGTTGGTTGAATGACCTACGTGTCGAGGGATAGACATTACCCATTTATTAGGTTTCATTTCGATATTTCACTATCTTTTCTCTTATTAGCTCAGATGTCGGGACGTTACACGATATCGGTCACAGACGATGTCAATACACCCTATTAGATATATTTTACAATGCTACTATCGTACGTGATCAGGCAATATGTCAATCTTGAGATAATGTCATCATAAAAAAAATTCTATTGCTTAATATAAATAAAAGATTATTGCTTTATTGTCACGCTATTGGAAATACCATTTCCATGCATGTAATATTTCGGACGCCATCTTTGAACATAGATTAATAAACTTTTTTTATGGGCAGGATGACGTAAGGAGTATTTATGTATGTAGCTAATATCATTTCTGTGTTTTGCTAACTTACATAAAGCACTTCATCTAAATTATTGCTGTTTTCTTGTATGACAGCTGTTTAGTCTAATTAATTTATTAATTTATGCAGGTACTTAACACTACAAACAATCAAGATTAAATTTCATTGTTTTTAACCAATGGTTCATGGAATGTTTGTTTAATAACTAATTATTTTATGATTTTATTAGACAATTAAATTTTGAATGACCAAAAAATAGCGTATAAATTCTACATAGATAAATTGACGTACGTTGTGACTTTTATTATCATTTGTTTTTAGATTTTAAAATGTGAGTAGTGTATCTACGTGGCCATATAATTTTCATAAATTTATAAATATTAGTAGTGGCTGTCCTTAATGCTAGAGATTGAGAGTTAATCCTCAACCGTCATCTTTGTATCATCCACTGCTTGACTAGGCCTCCCCCAAAGATAGCCACAATGACCGGTCACTTTACCAATGTTTTCCGAGAGACGTTTTTCCATAATAACACTGCTGGTTGCCAAGACCAATCAAAATAGTTTCTATTACTAGAGAAAGAAATAATTGCAAAACAAAACTAATTAATTTTCCTATGCGTTGCCAATTTTTAGTTGACGCTAACAAAACTCAAATAGATTAAAAATACATTTTTTTTTTAATGGAAACAGAAAGACGAGAATGAAATTATCTATACTGGTATTATAAAGCTGAAGAGTTTGTATGTTTTCTTTAACGCGCATATCTCCGAAACGTCTTATTCCAATTTTGCAAATAGGAAGCTACGTTATGCCTGATTGCGGAATTTGTTCGAAAGAGTCACCGCGGCCCTAGAACGTAAAGGGTATTAGGTGGAACACTCCCTTCAGCTCCGCCCAGGGTGGAAGAAGACATTTGAAGATTTCTCATCCTTAAAAAAATCCCTGAGTGCTATCGGCTATATTTTACCAAAAAAATTAAGGATCTATAAAATAAATTAGTGACAAACGTCGAGTGTACTGCAAAGCCATAAATTGACAACAATAATTATATTTACAACATTCGACAGGAAAAATACGATCATGGAGTATCACGTAGCAGATATCGAGATTAAATCAAATGTTATTGACATGAGTGATAGGCTATCGACAGATCACGTTAAGGTAATAAATACAACGTGATAAGTTCGGTGGCTACATTAAAATGGACGTTAGAGTATCTTCGGCGAATCAAAACCAGGAATGTAGTCTTATCTCGTAAAATTGGGTATTTATAGGCATCAATAATTCCAAGACATAACTTCTCAAAATAAATACTTTATTTTAGCTCAGAAAAACGAATTTTCAATTAACTGTGAATTTTAATTACTACTTGCTTTAAAATCAATAAATAGTTAGTCAATTGAGTTAGCTATAAAGTGACGTCACAGTTCACTATTGTTGTACAAAATCTATGGAGAATCACGTTTTGACAGCTCATAAAAATTATGTCAATTGATTAGTAGTACCAAATTAAGAATGTTATTTTTTTGACGTCTGTGGGTAATGAGGTAGACATGTAGGCAGACACGTAGATAGGTATCTGTGTTTATAAACTCTTAACATAGTTGCAAGTTCCAGTTGTTAAGATATATTTAATCTTTTGTAGATAACATGTATGTGTTTCAAAACACGTTCATTTTATCTGACACTTAGGTTCTATGACACTTGTTATTTCGATTGAGAGGATTAAGTTTATAAGGCGACGTAACTTTTTATCTACATATATATTTATACCTTTTTAGGACTTCATTGAGGGCAAAGTATCGATATCAGTATGTATTCTAGAAAGGGCGATTTGAATGTTAGTGTTAAAATTTGAAAATGAAAAATAAGTTATTTTTATAAAAAGATAATGTTATTGTTTATTTGAATAGTCTCGAGCTATGAATATCTGGAATCGCGATATATGGATAAAGTGGAGGGATGCCTTTGCCCAGGATATAGAAAGAATAGGCTAATAAATAAATAAATATGTTTTTGAAACCTACTATCGAATTTAATCTGTTGTCACATATCAAGTTGTTTTGACAGTATTATGATATTCCGATCACAGGAAATAACATGGGGTTTGATAATGTGTTAGTTATTGATAGGCCTTCAAAAAGTAGGTAGATTTCTCAACAACAAAAAAAATTAACAAAAGTTTCTAAAATTGGGTTACATGAAAATTACATTAATAATAAAACTTGCCAGTTTACATTTATATTAAAATAGAAAAACGTTAGTACTTAGTGGTATTTAAATGTGATCGTTCATTCTCATTCAAGACTGGGAACTACCTAATTGAACTACAAGGAAACTGCTGTACAAAAATATTATTATCCTCAATACCTACCAAAGGGGAATCCTACTTGCTACTATTTTCGAACGGATCTGGACGAAATTTGACACAGCCATAGATTATAGTCTGGAATAGCACAAGGGCTTTTTATCTCAGAAAAATTTACGTTTCCCATGAGTTACTAATCCTTTGACGCGGACGAACTCGCGGGCGGAAACTTGTATTTTATACGTACCCATTTACTGAGATAATCGTTGGAACACAACACATCTAGGTATGAATAATAGCATAGGGAAGTTGGGTCGTAAACAGCCTGTTATCAAATATTAGATACCTAGGTACTTGGGTACACGTATCTGCTTAAATAATCGTTGGAACACAAAACATGAATGGGGAAAGGGAAGTTGGAACCTAGTTATGTATGGAACTGGAGCTAAATGGTGCTGATTCAAGCGTTATGTTCGTGAACGGGCACTGTCAGTTGCGATAGGTCGTTTCTTAACTGCCATCGCATACATCTTTATTTTTTTTTATTGTTTTATATTCACCTTTGTTCAGAAGCAACAATAATATTGTAACCAGGACTTTTAAAAACCAAATTGAAAAGACCCCTAAGGTAGACTGGTAGAAAATGCCTAAGGCATTAAGTCCGCCTTTGTACGGTGTATTTTGTTTTACATTTGTGAATAAAGCTTTAATAAATAAAAGAGTGTCCCTGGAGTTTCTCGTTCGTTCTTCTACGTAAAGGCCTTTCTGACTAACTGACCGAATCCTTGCAATTCAAAAGTACTATAAATGGTCTAATTGAAATCTTTACAGAAATAATACTAATAAAATAATACTACAAAAAAATGGCGGTCATTAAAAATTACACATTGATATTGGAACACAAAACCTAAGCCATTTACAATGCACATTCTTATCATAAAACAAATACCTAATCATACTCTATTACCCTATTTATTTAATAACATTGTCAAACAATATAACTAACTACTGAAATTAAAGATAATTGGTTTATTGTTACGAATTAAAATGGCTTTATGACTCACAATGAATTTGCAATTTCACGCCTTTTCTCTTTGGTTTTTCTTACCTTGTCTATGGATTGAACAGGATTTACGACCGGAATATTTTATTTGTTTTGTATTGAATTCGATTTTTGAATTTAAGTACAAGCTGATGTTTTTTAAAATCTTTTGCTAATGACTATTTTAGGGGGCGAGCCTATTGCCGTTAACCGGGCACCAATCCTAGCTGCTAGTGAGAATTTCATAGAAAAACCCAATAACACTGCTCGACCCGGGAATCGAACCCAAGACCTCTAGCGTAGCAGATAGTCGCGCTTAGGACCACTAGGCTAACGAGGCAGTTTTAATAATATTTAATTTTATTATTTTATTTATTTTTTTGGCAATAATATTTTAACCCAATAATATCACATATCGCTCGTGGCCATGATGTACTGTATCGTGTTTTGGATAAACAATTTCTTATCCAAGTTATGACTAAATATAAAATATGGCCCCAAATAAACGTGGAAACAACAAAATTAACTGTGATGGCATAAAACTAAAACAAACCCGAAAGTTGCCGTCTTATTAGTGAGTTTAATTTTGGAACAAAGAACAAGTTCTTTTGTTATAAAAAAGTCACAAGCAACAATTGGGTAAATGACACCATTAATTAAACAATAATTCCAAGACACAACTTCACAAAAAATAAACAGTTTATTTTAGCCCTGAAAACCCAATGAATTTTTAAATAACTATAAAATTCGATTTTTAGTTGCTTTGAAATCAATAAATAATTAGTGAATTGAGATGACAAAAAAGTGACGTCATCGTTTAGTATTGTCATATAAAATATATGGGGGATACGCGTTTTGACAGCTCATAAAAAGTACTTCAATTGATTAGTGGTGTCATCTACCCAATTTCATCAATCAAATGCACATTGATTAACTCTTCTAACTGGTTACATAGTATACCTATTTTTATTATGTTACTTTTTTGTTTTTATTTTTAAAATAAGTTTGTATTGTCATTAATAAAGTATTCTGTTTATATATGTCACTCACATTTGAAATAGTGCCTGAAATACTTTTACTACTTACAAAGTTCTACGACTGAGTGGATAAGCACCAATGTGACATTTTCAATTCATATGTACTTTCTAAGTTTATCTTGGCCATCAGTGACATCGGTGAAGGAAAACATCGTGAGGAAACCTGGACTTATAATTGATGGAAGTCTAAAACCGCCAATCCGCCTTGAGCAAGCGTAGTGATCTATGCTCGTGCCTTCTCTGTATGAGAAGAGGCCTTTGCGCTTTATCAAATACTTTATTTATTGTGCCATTTGTCAATGGCGTTAGAGTTGCCGTTCCTCCAATTTTCCGAAGGGAATCAAGTTTTACCGAGTCCTTGCCACTGTTTTTCATTTGGTAGTCTGGCATCCACACTATGAATTAAACGTATCAGTTTTCTCAAACCTGCAATTGTACTTTATTTTTTCAACCTGTTTTGTTCCACTGCTTGGCAAAGGTCACCCCCATAGCCTTCTACCTTCCACTCATCCTTATGCATTGCCCTTTCTGACCAATCTCCAATAAACCTTTCCTAGGTCTCCTTTGGCGACGACCCCCGTCTTTCAAAACCCACTGCGTGACGCCTCTAGCCCATTATTAGTACTTACTAGGAAATGTTTCAAATCGTAGTTTACGACTCTCCAAAACCAATAGTTTACACCGGAGTGTTACCTTTTCACACGTATCCGGCTATACCTGTTTGTATAGAAGGCGGATATAGACTAAAAAACAGAATACCAGTCCAAAAAATTCGTTCATTAGGTTTCCGGTATTGCATTCCGGTTCCGGTAAAATTTTTGTTGCCTCGACAGTGTTTGTGTGTGAAAAGGCTTGGCCGTTTAACAATGTAAGGTTTGCAATCATTTACATCTTGAATTATTTTGCAAATAATGCCAAATTGTACATAATTATAAGGTACCGCCGTGTGCCGCCATTTTATTTAACACTATTAAAGTATTGACCTTTGTTCTTTGAATAAATTGATGACGAACGCATTGCTATGTGTCTTGTTATCAAAACTTGAGTCACAATACTTTTTGAAATATGTAAGTACAAAGAAATAAGTTAAAATAGTCTTTGTTTATTCCTTCCTGGCTGAAAAGAAATAATGAAGCAAGAAAAATCGGTTTCTTCTTTCAAATAGATTTTAAAACATTGTAAGGTAAATCTAAGTTATAAGCAACATAATATTATATGAGCATACCATTATTACTAATAGGCTGATGGTGACTTATCCATATAAAAAAAAAATGGCCGCCAACAAAGTTTAATTAAAAATTAAAAAAAATAAAAGCCCCGTGGTTTCGATCAAGATACAAGCATAAAGAATGGCTTCGAGGAACACATAGATATTCTTTACACCAGTCATTTACGAGGAATGAAAAAAGAAGATCCAAGATCGAGATTTGTTTGTACTTTCAAAGCTTCTAGACGTTTCACAGAAGTTAGGTACCCAGCTATATTAAATATTAAGAACAAAAGAAATAAGTACTTATGTATTCCTTTCTTAAATACATCAATCATTTTGTAAGCCGTGTTCAATTAGAATGTTTTAGCTTTTGTTTTTTGATAATAGATGGCGTTAACTACAGAAAATAATTGTATGACACTAGTATATGAATTCCACGCGGTTTTTTTAATTTTTTCTAATCAATGTATTTTTTTTGTCCTCCAGGCCACGTGAACCCCGTAAACATTCCAAAAGAATGGGTAACCATGCACCGCAACTGCCGCATGTCCATGAGGCAACAGATCCAGATGGAAGTAGGAGCATCACTCCAGTACCTGGCCATGGGCGCGCACTTCTCCAAAGATGTGGTGAGTAAAAATGATATCTGGCTATAAACCCCGCGGTGTCACCCTCCTTTAGTTACATATCTGGTACTGTTCCGCTCACGTGGGCCGTAGCGTGATGACCTCCCTCTTGAATCACTATCTATTACTGAAGACCGTATTAAAATCCGTTGCATAGTTTAAAAAATCTAAGCGTACAGACGGCGGGAAGCGACTTTGTTTTACACTTTATAGATATATTTTCCTGATCGAATTTCGGTCACAATGGTCACCTTTAATGGAGACTAGCCAAGTACGCAGGAGATATTGTAGTGATCCATTCTGTGCACTAACACAGGCGTACTCCCTCTTATAAATAACCTCTAACATCATTATTCGCGATTTGCTATATTGATAGGTATCGAACATGCGGTCGGCGTTCATAATTTGAGGTCAATGCACACTAGCTTGGACCTTGCACGCTCCACTTAATTAACTTTGTCATTGCTACCAACATAACAACAATAGACAATGATAGACAAAATAGTGTTATGGATGCGTTCAAGCGAATCATTTGAAAAAGAACATGCTTTTTGAGGGTTTTATTTCCAAACAGGAAAATTATTGCTACCAACATAACAACAATAGACAATGATAGACAAAATAGTGTTATGGATGCGTTAAAGTGAATAATTTGAATAAAGAACATGCTTTTAGAAGGCTTTATTTCCAACCAAGAAAATTCTAATAGGTACTGTAGAAATTCGCGACCTAGAAATTGTTTAGAGCTCGAGGCTTTCAGGCGGAATGTAGATTTTTAACGTTACCTAAGACCAAGCTTTTTATAAACTTTTATATTTCTAAGCCTCATAATATTTGTCTCCAGGTCAACCGCCCAGGTTTCGCAAAGATGTTCTTTGAAGCGGCGTCTGAGGAGCGCGAGCACGCGATGAAGCTGATTGAATACCTTCTCATGAGAGGAGAACTTACTACTGACGTCACTACTTTATTACAAGTCAGGGTGAGTAAGACAGAATGAGTTCTACATTGCTTTATTATTTGTGATTAAAATCAGGCGTTTTAATAATGTTTTTCATCATGTCAGTATGTTTGGTGTAATGCGAGATGAGGGTGTGAATGTTGCTAAACATATACTGTAATGTGCCAATGGCCGTTTTATTTCAAATTGAAATAAACAAATTTAGTTCGCCGTCAGATGAGAACTAGTGTGAATATATTATTTGAAAATAGTAGACACTAGTAAATGTGCCATTTTCAATGGTGGTAGTATAACTTTAGTTCCGAACTTTTGAATGGAAGCCGGTAGGAATCGAGTTGTACAGAGTTCTCGTCCACTCCCTGGAATTCAGGCTTTAATGGTCCCAGTTCTAGAACTCGGGCCATCTCATTGTAAATGGTAGTAACACTAGTAGGTGGTAAGTTGTTATCCACCAATTCTACTAACTTTTAGAAACTATCGCTATGTAGTTTGCTCAATCAAATACTCAATCAATAGTCAATCAAATAGTAGAATTGGCGTTCTGTTTAAACATCATTAACACTAAAATTTCTGCTTTTTTACAACTGCCTCGTTAGCCTAGTGGTCCTAAGCGCGACTGCTAAGCTGGAGGTCTTGGGTTCGGTTCCCAGGTCGAGCAAAAAATGTTATTGGGTTTTTCTATGAATTTCTCAGCAGCAGCTCGGAGTTAAGATTTGTGCCCGGTTAATGGCAATAGGCTCGCCCCCTATTACATAGGAACTAAAAACATACCGACGAACTGTGGGTGTACATTGTTACATTGTTACATGTTGTTGTTGGGGAATACAGGCGTGATGGTATGTGTGTGTGTGATGGTAACTACGAGCTCAAAGTGAACATGTTAGGACATCATTGTCAACATTATAAATTACTAGCTTAAACATACCATCACGCCTGTATTCCCCGAAGGGTTAGGCAGAGGTGTAACAATGTACACCCACAGTTCGCCGGTATGTTTAGGTCCCATGTAATAGGGGGCGAGCCTATTGCCATTAACCGGGCACAAATCCTAACTCCGAGCTGCTACTGAGAATTTCATAGAAAAACCCAATAACACTTTTTGCTCGACCTGGGAATCGAACCCAAGACCTCTAGCGTAGCAGTCGCGCTTAGGACCACTAGGCTAACGGGGTAGTAAATTACTAGCTTATGCCCGCGATTTTGTCCCCGCTATGTTGGTTATCGCGGACGCAGAGTCGCGGAATAAAAAGTAGCCTATGTGCTTCCTTGGGGCTCAAACTTACCCCGTACCCATCAAAATCAGATAATCGTGAAAGAATAACAGACAAGACAGAAAGGCAAGAGTTACTTTCGCATTTTTAAATTAGTACGGATAGCAGCTGCAGGTGGTTTAATTTCAAGGTACTCGCAACATATATTTTGTCCTCTTTCTTATGCTTCATTATATCTTTACAGCCTCCTGTACATAAACTATGGGCGGATGGAGTGGAAGCCCTAGAGCACGCCCTCGTCATGGAGACCGAAGTTACCAAGAGCATAAGGAACGTCATCAAATCCTGCGAAGATGACAGCGAGTTCAACGATTACCATGTAAGTGATGAATTCAGATTGATTATCATCATTTGGGCACTACATTGTGCACTGTACTGGAAGGGAATAAACATATCACATAGCCATTAACTACAGATACTTGAAAGTTGTTTTAGTAAATGGTTTAATTAAAATAAATGACTTGATTTAAAACTATTTACTACAATTTAATGACATCATCATCATCAATCCTATCAGCGGAACGACGTCCACTGCTGGACATTGGATGCAGGCATTGCAGGTTGTGGCTATCTTTAGGGTAGGCCTAAGTCCAGCAATTTAACATGATTCATATTAATTATAAAATTAAATTTTATATAATCTTCTAAATCATCCATTATCATCCACAGCTGGTTGACTATCTCACTGGTGAATTCCTGGAAGAACAATACAAGGGACAACGCGACATCGCGGGCAAGTCCACCACGCTCAAGAAGCTCATGGACCGCCATGCCGCCCTCGGAGAGTTCATCTTCGACAAGAAACTCCTTGGCATCGATATCTAAATCTTTCGCCATTTTGTAGAGTAAAAAATAAATATTTTTTAATCTGTTGCTATGTATTTTCAAACATGTTAGCTTTTCAATTTTTTTTCGTAAATACCTTCAAGCCGTATACTTATTATCTATTATGAAATTTTTAATTTACCTTTCCATACATCGAAGTAAAATAATGGCTTACTTATTACTATTACCTGTTATAAAGTTCACAAAATTCATTTATTAGCTAACCCGTAGGTATTATTGTACAAAATATTAGTTTAAGAATAATTTCTATGTTTTAAAACCATGTACTCCACTTTAGATTGTATTCAGTCAATTATTACGAACGCAGCCCTTTTTGACGTGTTGGTACCCCTGCACGCAAATGGCGCGTTTTCTATATTTTTTTTTTCATTTGCACTACTTTTTGGCAACAAAATGTGTGTAACATACAAAAATATGGCTGTTTAATTTGTTTATGTTTAATTTTTCGTAAAATAAAGTTGATCCATTCATTAAATATTTAAATGTTTTATTTTCTGAAATGAGTGTTCTTATTATTTAAAAAAAAAGTAGACGATTTATTACACATGATCTGAGATTCTGGTACAATGTCTTTTTGGTTCATCAGTCCAACCGATCGCGTGTAACGTCGGCGACCCAAAAAACCCAGAAAGTACCCAAAAATAAAACAAAAATTTACAATCACGCCTGTATTTCCCGAAGGGTTAGGCAGAGGTGTAACAATGTACACCCACAGTTCGCCGGTATATTTAGGTCCCATGTAATAAGGAGCCAGCCTATTGCCATTAACCGGGCACAAATCCCAACTCCGAGCTGCTACTGAGAATTTCATAGAAAAACCCAATAACACTTTTTGCTCGACCTGGGAATCGAACCCAAGACCTCTAGCGTAGCAGTCGCGCTTAGGACCACTAGGCTACCCAAAAATCTAACCTAAAAATTAACTTTACATTTATACATTGAGAATTGAGGGTCCACTATGAATGAAGATATACGAACTAGGACATCCTTTTGCGATAATGTCTTTTTATCCGACTGCGTCCGAAGGAGGGTTCTACAAATTTTGTTTAACATTAGGTTAGAATTTGACACAAAGACTTTTCTGTAGTGTCCGTAGTTTATCAGATACAGATGGGCCCTCAATCCTCTGTGCGAAAACTGAGAGCGCACTTAAAAGTCCATAATTCGCTTTTCAACTTTCACAATTCTTCGGGAATGTTCCTAAATCTTAAGCACATTTTAAAAGAGTTTGTTAAAGACCTCACTTCACACGCAAATTCCCTTTCCAAGGACGGTATTAAGCCCTTATAAATTAGAAGAGATTTTGCCGCCATATGAGTGTTCTACCGTCAATACAATAGGTTATGTTCTGAGGAATTGTTCGATATAATGCCCACGGTCACTTTCTATCAACGCACCGGTCGCCATCGTCAGGGAGTTCATCCACACACGTTGGAGCCAAAATGGTCGTGCACTAAGCGGTTCAGAGGAATTTCCTCTCGCGAACGCTTCGGTTGTGTTAAGAGCTGCCGAGGTTTACCCAAGGGACTATAGTATGGGGTTCTTAAAGATGGGAGTAAATGGGTTTCTAAGGGTCTGCAACGCGCTTGTGATGCCCCTGGTGCTGCAGGCGTCCATAGGCTACCGTCACCGCTCACTATCAGCCTGTTTATCGCCATAGTACAACTAATAAAATAAAATAAGTAACTCCCGAGTCCCGACAGAAGAATAAAGATCTCTACCGCAGCTAACAAAAGAGCTGATAACTTTAAAACGGCTGAACGGATTTTGATAAAACATCTAAGAACCATCGCTAGGAACTCTGCTTTTAAATAAAAAAAAACGCATCCAAATCGGTTCACCCGTTTAAAAGCTACAGTGTCAGACAGACACAGACACGTCAAACTTATAACACCCCTCTTTTTGAATCGGGTTTAAAGAGTAAGTATCGAGTTTCTTACTCATTTTCCATTCGAAATTACCATTTGGAAAGGGTAACTAGATTCAATTACTTCTTTTTGTAAATATGCTATTCAAACTTGACTTTTAATGGTCTTGAAGCGACATCTATCGCTCATCATGTGAACTACTACGACAAACTGACGTTGCCTAGATCGCGATATTAAAGTTCTGCACGACGTCGGCATATATACAAAATCCCGACATCAACCGTCGGGCAGTAGCCCACCAGACACAACACGCGACTGGTCGGAGGATCCTCCCTTTTCTACTTTTTGAGTCGCCGGTTAAAAATACACGTTTAGTTAGGGTATGACAAAAATAACACATGATAACTTAAAATTATATATATTTATTTATAAGAGAATTGCATACTTTACGACTCTTTCAATTTAAGCTTATGGTGACTGACTGCTGCAGCCCTGGAGTGGTACAGATGTCGGACTACAACACGGACGGTTGTCTCCTACTTGCAAGCCTTCTTTTACTTTCACCCATCTCGGTGCCTGTAGCTCAAATTTTAAAAGTAAAATTTAACCTTCTTTCCGATGCTCGATTGAACTAAAATTTTGCGTAAATGTACGATTTGCATGACAATGCAAATGATGTGACAGAGTTAGTCTGATGATGGAGCCGGAAAGTGGCTAAAGGAACTTAATCAAATCTTACAAGTCAAATTTGACCCACTTCCCGATGTCCGATTGAGCTGAGATTTTGAATACATATGCACATTGCAGGACAATCCAATATAAAAGCTTGTTTTTCAAAGTAGATATATATTTTTGTTTTAAACAGTTGACACTTGTTATCACGACACTCCTGACGTGTCAGTCGGGCACCCAAGGCAAAAATTAATGAGCCTTAAGTAATAATAAAAAAAACAATATCTAAAATTAAAATTAGCTACCTTGAAATAGGTTAATTAAAAACTTAATAAATACCTACCTTAAATCAACATTATCAAAATGTTTTTCTGACCTTTCGCCTACAACAGCCAATCTTAATGGAGACTAGCCAAGAACGCAGGAGTAGTACACAAGTATGTAGGAGTACTCCCTCAGTACTATGGGACGGCAATCCGACATGACCAAGGAGAGATCAGAGGCATGACAAACGACTTTACGTGCTCTCCACCAACTCCAGGCTGCTGCTGAGAAATTCCTAATGGAAAAACCCATCCATCTCATGGCATCCATTTTCATAACTTGACCTAATCTAACGCTAATTGGTTAAATTATAAAATACACAGATTAAAACGAGGCAGAATCTCACACGAAGAGTTCCGTACAAAAACAACTTTCCATGTACGGCCGCTATAACAAATTATACTAAAAATTCCTTTTATTTGTCACTTCTATTTTATTATTTTTTATGGCGGCTTCAGTTATACTCACTATGTCCTATCAAAATTTCAAATGTCCACTATTACTATTAGTATTCAAAAGAAACAGTTATGGGTTCCGTTGGCACCCATTGGGCATGAAGCCCTAAGAGCGGGTAGGTACGCACTGCATCCGATACGGTTCCATGAAAGTACGGCTATTAAAAACTGGAACCACATAAACATAACATACCATCACGCCTGTATTCCCCGAAGGGTTAGACAGAGGTGTAACAATGTACACCTACAGTTCGCCGGTATTATTAGGTCCCATGTAATAGGGGGCGAGCCTATTGCCATTAACCGGGCACAAATCCTAACTCCGAGCTGCTACTGAGAATTTCATAGAAAAACCCAATAACACTTTTTGCTCGACCTGGGAATCGAACCCAAGACCTCTAGCGTAGCAGTCGCTCTTAGGACCACTAGGCTACCGAGGTAGTTTATTTTAATTTTACTTTTAATATTGCATTTCGCACTGCATCCAAATCGCATTCATTTAAATTCGGATATACAGTCTTTAAAATCAATTCAGGGGCCATCGTTGGCATATTTACGTCATTTTTATGCTGAGCTTAGGAGCTAAAATTCCTCTGAATTGGAGACTCACGGATGACGGAACTCGGATCTAGAGCGTAAACTACCACATAAATAGTTCTATGAGTGCTTCGCAACGAAATTTCAGGCACTTGTCACATGACACACGAAATAAACTGGAAGCGTGTTGCTGAGCGACGAGAAGCGAGTGTGCAGTTTCGATAGTTTTGTCGCTGGGCTATAAGCGAGTGTGACAGGCGATTACTCGCACAACTTGCCTGGCCACCACCGCTGGATTGCGTATGTATCTAGCGAGTTTCATCTCTTTTGTTTACACGAAATGTATATCAATTGTACGTTTCTTAAGCGAGAAAATAGCCGATAATCAGCTAACGGCCTCACGGATTCGGATTAAATGCAGTGCGTAAGGCTTGGCGCCCATTGGCACTGGCAAGGTATTTTTTGGCGACAAATAGAAATATAACTTAACGGTATGGAAATAACATTGAAATTTCAATTTTATTTCCATACCATTCAGTTATAAATATTTTTCCATGCCGTGGCGCCAATAGGCGTCGCGCCGGGTCTAACAGCTCTAAGAAAGTATTATTGTATTTCTTCAACTTTCTTCTTTTGTCTCGCTTATCTCTTCATTATTTGACTTCTTAGTGTCTATCTTAGCCTTGGGTTTAGACTTTGAGGATCGTTTCATGAACAACTCTTGCGGTATAGGCATTTGGCCCCTAAAGTCAACACCAGGTCCTACCCCCATTCTAAAGGGAAATTCTGTTGTTCTATGAATGCTTTCCGATGGAAGAAGTCTGATTAGTCCATTATAGAAATGTACGTCTCTGAAATATAATGAAATTATTGCTTTAGTTAACTTTCGGCAACATCAGTACCAAATGTGAAATAGACATCCTCCTACATGGTATACAATAAAGTCGCTTCCCGCTGTCTGTACGCTAAGACATTTCCTAGCCACTGCTACTCCTGAAAGCCAGAATCAACAGTGGAGACTGCCGGAAAAGCGACAAGCAATGAAGTTCGACGAATCCTGGAGAAACGATTCAACTGTCTTGGATCCCGCAACGAAGTTAATCAGAAAAGAAACGCATAGGAGTAAGAACAATAGACATCTGCAATACCAGAGGCCTTGCAAATGTGTTGCCATCCCAGAGACAAAGTTGAAATGTGTCATGTGCCTGTAACTACACCGGCACCCATTCCCTTTGTTTCGGGAGGTTCCTGCACCTCATCGGGCGGGAGGAAACGTCCGGGTGTCACCATTGTGTGGATCGCCCCGAGGTCACGGTGGAGCACACCGTGGCGGTATGCCCTGCTTGGGCGGAGCATCGCCGAGTCCTCATGGCGGCCATCGGCGGCGGCGAACTCTCGCGTCCGGCCCTGGTGCAAGCCATGGTCCGGAGCGAGAGGGAATGGGATGCAGTCACCTCCTTCTGCGAGGCAGTAATGCTAGAGAAGGAGGCGGCGGGACGGTTGAGACAGCGGTTCTCACGTCCCAGCCGCCGCGGTAGACGCTCCGGACGTCAGGAGCCGCGAGACGACTTCCGGCCACCGTAGATACGGGCCTGTGGACGGTGAGCAATGGGTAGCTCACCGTCCTTACGTTGCATAACGGCAGGCCGTGTCGACGGCGCGTTCGTGTTCCACGCGCGCCTCAAAGAGATGTCAGCAAAGGAAGGGGCCACTGAGGGCCGATGCCTGCCGGGGCTGCGGGTTGTTCGTAAGAGATACCGCGCCCCCGGAACGCAAAGGGCACAAGATGTGCAGGTGCAGGTGGGTTTTAGTCAGTAAAAGTCTGACACTCCCTCCCACCCCGCTCAGGGCGGGAGAAGTTATATGATGATTTCCCACCCCCCGAAAAAAAAACACCCATACCCTTCAATCCAGAACACAGCAACGCTGCTTTGCGGAACTGCGGCAGAAATACGTGTGGTGGTACTACTTCCTCAGACGTACTCCTTCTCAAAGAGCTCTACAACTAGTTAGCTTACGAGGCTCAAATTTCAAATTGATCCAACTGTACCTTATATCAACGAAGGTAAAAGGTGCAATTACGCGGTCCCCAAAATTCTTGACGTAAGACTTCCAGCGACATTTCAAGAGCGCATTAGTCTTCAACGAGTAAAATTTTCTATATTTATGTTCATAGAAACTCTTTTCAAATAAAGGCAGAACTTCCGCTTCTTTGCCAACCTTATCGGCAAATTCTGCAAAAGAATGAATCTTTTTTATGGTGACAGCGTTATCGTTCCTAAGGCTGCCTGTCCACAGAAGCGAAGCGTGGCTGCAGAGTTAAGAAACGGAGAAATAATAACCAATGGATGGCATAACGGAGCGGAGCGAAGATTTTATACGATCCTATTGGTTAATATTTCTCCGTTTCCCCGCTTTTTTCTGTGGACAGGCAGCCTTAAGAGGACGGCATTTCATAATAAATAATAATATAAACTTGTAAAGAGCCTCGACCAACATATAAACCTCGTTGGATAGCTGGATCAAGATCTTGATTCAGAAAGCGGTACTCCTAGACACGGCATGTATTGTTAGGCGATTCCTTTCTCAGGAGCCCTGCCCACCGGAAGCTTGGATCCGATGCCGGCGGGCTACTATTTTGTATATTATTTAATGTTTTTAATATGTTTTCAACTCAATCGAGTCCTTAAACCTTAACCCTTTTAAGAGTTTTCGACTCACGACTCTAGGTTTAATCTTAAGACTGTCATTTTAAAAATACTCCAATTTTTTAACGACTCACGCGCAACGAATAGCTTCGAAAACAACTCAGTTTGCGAGTCCTGCCAGTCGTCATTCGTACAATGCGCGCAAGTACCTACGCTGGTAACAATGATTGTGGGCTTGAGGGTACTTAAGTCTCATATTAAACGACTCGCTTAGTTAAACGATTTGAGTTCTTTTCTTAAAAGACTCGTGACTAAGCCTTGAAGCTCTTAGTGAAGAACTCGAGTCATTTTATTGATTCGAATCTTTTCTTATAACTCGAGATCTTTCACATTAATAACCAGCTTCAAGTCGTATTTCTGGAGTCGAGTCTTCAAAATTCGAGGCTAGTCTTAACTATAAAGGTTTGAAGGCCTCGAGTCCTTTCATTACTAAATAAGGGGCATGACTATATGAATGACTTTTCAGGGTCATTACTGCTCGCATACTGCAATTTCCCGCGACCTTTATCAGATCGTCGGTCCATATGCTAATACATATAGGAACTGCTAATCTAAAATACAATGTTGTGGTTTATTTATGATCTTACCTTTGTCAATTTCGAGTGTAGGAGTCTCTCTTGGTATTGGACAATCAGGATACGTCGGCAGAGTAGGCATGGTCTCAACTATCTGTCAAAGATTGAAAAATTTTAAGCAAACGATTTCTTTGTAGAATAAAATCTTTGTCACTGTTTTGTGCCGAAAAGACAACATAATTTTGCCATTAATGTCACTTAGGTACGTTAGGCAGTGAAACCCCGAAAATGTTCAAAAAAATTCGATAGTAAAAAGAAGGTAAATATAAAAATATACTGATAAAGAAAATTATTTGTCTCTATGCTTTAAAATCACTGTGAAAATAAAGTCTCTTCTTTTTAGTTGCCTTGTTGGCTATGATTATCATGGGTACTTTAAAGAGGTTACCTACATACGAAAGGGGCCAATTTGTTAGCGACTAGCTCATGCCTGGCTGTAGGGTATTTAGATATTTGGTCCAATAAAACGTTTGGCTGATCTAGTGGATACAGTGCCCAAATTCAAAATATGTTCGTAATGCTTTTGATCTAATAAAATAACCATTCTACCTTTATTTAAGTTTATAGGGTCGGAACGGAATAGCGCCACTCGAGAGCCTCACTACACTAATGGCCGTCTGTTCTAGGAGCTATGTTTCCTGCCCATTGTAACTCAATTCTAAGAGCTATTTATGTATTACGCTCGCTTATATTCACCGCCGATGCAAGAAGCCCTATACATTTTCAACGATAATAACGTGTCATGCCATTCGTTCTAGAAAAATGAAGAAAATTATCCAAAGCGCCCATTGGAAAGCACCAACTGAACGCAGCCTTCTGTCAACAACAGCAGCTGTCACTTTCAAAATGTATGACAAATCGATGTTTTCTGTACCATTATAAGTAGATCGATGGCATAAAATAAGAAATATTTCGTTTCTTGAATGAAGTGTTATCAAAAACCGAAACCAGCGAGTGTGTAATATAATTTTATTTCGTCCAAAATGGATATAAGGTCGAATAACGCTGTTGATTTAACACAAACTAACGTTTGCCGATGCTGCTTAAAGCCCGGTTGTTTTCAAAATATTTCTACGGAATATTACTGTTCTGGGCAAAAAGAAGTGTACGGAGACATGCTGAAGACTACGTTTAATATACAAGTAAGGTTCTAATAAAGTTTAATTTCGAATTACCTCTGAATTTTTATTGTTACTTATAGTTCTTATAAACTATCTTGTTTCCTTACGGGCGTACTCCTGTGCCTATACACGACGCGGCTCCTCGTAAGACAGATCGATTATCGAACTATTTCAATAGTTTCACAGGAGCGACTTTTTCTGGAACATCCATTTGTGTACTTGATACCATCACATCACAATGTGACATTCTTTTGAGCTGTCAAATGTGGTAGCCTCATAGATTTTTTTTTTATGTCATTGGATGGCGAACAAGCCATACCACCTGATGTTAAGTGGTCACCGCTGCCTATACACATCTGCAATACCAGAGGCCTTGCTAATGCGTTGCCATCCCAGAGACAAAATTGAAACATGTTATGTGCCTATAATTACACCAGTTAATTAGAATTGTATTGATTTTGTGTCTACTACTCAATTTATAATTGCCTCGTTAGCCTAGTGGTCCTAACCACGACTGCTACGCTAGAGGTCTTGGGTCCGATTCCCAGGTCGAGCAAAAAGTGTTATTGGGTTTTTCTATGAAATTCTCAGTAGCAGCTCGGAGTTACGATTTGTGTCCGGTTAATGGCAATAGGCTCGCCCCCTGTTACATGGGACCGTAACATACCGGCGAACTGTGGGTGTACACTTGTACACCTCTGCCTAACCCTTCGGGGAATACAGGCGTGATGGTATTTGTGATACTCTATTTATATGTTCCATTTCTCCCACAAAGAAATGGACACTGATTATCCGTCATCGTCATGCAAACTGCAAAACATCAAGAAGTTTGAGAAAAAACATTATGCAGGGTGGATTTTTGAGAAAGGTCACTAAGGGCAGGTACCTTAACTGCCATAGTTACAGGAAAGCATTCCTAGGATACCATCCATGACTTTCTGAGATATTCTGAACTGCATTTACTTGGTGATAGTTTTTTTTTATACTCTATGGGACCATTTAAGATAATTATGAGTACTAGAAATTGTAGAAACCGCCAACAGGGCGTGTTCAGGGCGTTGTTGGGGCTGCCCTGCTTCTGCAGTGCCGCGAGCATGTTTGCGGAAGCGCGCACCGACTGTTTCCACACCACCATGCGCAAGCAGTGGGCTTCATTGGTGCGCAGGGTGCGGGAGATTTGATTGCCCGTATATCGGACATTGCTGTAGCAGGCATGTTGCTAGCTGTGTCCGATAATATTTGTCTTATGTGTTTTCATGTATTCTGGTTGCTGTATGGGTGCTTTTGGGTTGCCTGAAATAAATGCTTTTTATTTATTAATTTTTTTTATAACTACTTTTCCCATACATTTTGTTTAGAATAATATTTACTAGCTTCTACCAGCTTTTTTTCACCCGCTTTAAGTTATGTCTTTGGTTACTGCTCCTCTCCTGTGTGTCGTAGCGTGATGTCATATGGCCTATAGCCTTCCTCAAGAAATGGACTATCCAACACAAAAAGAAGTTCCTGAGATTAGCATGTTCAACCAAACAAACAAACAAACAAACTCATCAGCTTTGTAATATTGGTATAGATTAAAAAGAACATACTCAAATATATTTATTTTTTAGATCTGTCATCAGGGGGTGGACTCCGTTACTTATCTGATTTGTGAGGACTGCATCACTAGGGTACGAGATGCAACAATATTCAAACAAATGGTATTACAGAATGAAAAGTATTATCAACAGATTCTGGACGCACTGAAGGCTGATCATGAAACTGGTGGGTACAGAAGTATAGTAAAAAGTTCATTTTTGGGTCTCTTTGGCGGAATGAAGGAGGTGGGGGGCGCCGACGCTGCACTACTACACTGAACATTGCTTCCGAACTTGGCCTTTTTAGCCCTCGACTCAAAAAGAGGGGTATTATGAGTTTGCCATGTCTGTGGCACTGTAGCTCTTAAACGGATGAACCGATTTGAATGCGTTTTTTTTATTTAAAAGCTTGTTTCCTAGCGATGGTTCTTAGATATGTTTTATCAAAATCGGTTCAGCCGTTTCAAGGTTATCAGCTCTTTTGTTAGCTGCGGTATATCTCTACCGCAGCTAATTTTCCTGTCGGGGGTAAAATTATTAATTATATCATATATACACCACAAATACTTAATTAGTACAAATACTCAAAGGGCTTATTATAGAAGATCTTGTTATCATATATGTAAAGTCTCAATAAATAATATTCATAAACAGCAAAGTTATTAGCGTTTGTTTATATCCCAAAATGTCACTCAGTTTATGGAAATATTTTTTTCGTAAAGTTTGCGCGCACTTCCGCTTATAAATCAGCACTGCGCGTAGTATTTTGTAGTAGCAATGGTTATGAATGATTGATTCATTTTTTAAAATACCAATTATGACAAAATTTCGTGGACAATTTTGGGATTTTGTTTTTTTTACTTTTGACTACACAAATATGATCAGTAACGGATACAGATAGAGCCCCATTTTTTTGTACTAATTAAAAAATTGTAGTGTATAATTATGTTTTGGTAAAGAACTGCCTGTAAATGGTCTGATTGATGTAAATATGCTTTGCCTTTTTTTTTAAATAATAATAATAATAATTTATTTATTTGTATAGAATGCAGGTGTTACAATAATGGTGTTAGTTTTAGGTATATTCCCAGTACATTCTGCGTATTGGCATACAAAAAATATAGTGTTAGCTTACAGATAACTTAGAAACTGGGTACCTACTTAAATTCAAATGAGATCATGATCTTTTGACTTGTATTATTATTTTAGAAACAAACATGACAGATGATGGAGTAAAGCTGGAACATATAAAACGTGAGTCTCCCAATGTGATGGATTTTGGTGATGAGAGTTACGATGATGATAATGGTGAGTTCCTGACCCTTACGTGACCCTTGTGAAGCAACAGAGGTCCACAATATTTTGTGTAAAATGTCTTATTTGAAAAATATACCATCGCGCCTGTATTCCCCGAAAGGGTTAGGCAGAGGTGTAACAATGGCTGCGGGTTGTTCGTAAGAGATACCGCGCCCCCGGAACGCAAAGGGCACAAGAAGGAACATGGGTGGGCTTTAGTCAGTAAAAGTCTGACACTGAGGGGGGGGAAGTTATTTGATGAATTCCCACCCCCCCAAAAAAAAAAGAGGTGTAACAATGTACACCCACAGTTCGCCAGTATGTTTACGTCGCATGTAATAGGGGGCGAGCCTATTGCCATTAACCGGGCACAAATCCTAACTCCGAGCTGCTACTGAGAATGTCATAGAAAAACTCAATAAAATTTTTTGCTTGACTTGGGAATCGAACCCAAGACCTCTAGCGTAGCAGTCGCGCTTAGGACCACTAGGCTACCGAGGCAGTTCCTTTTAATGATCTAATTAAAATAAATGATTTAACTTTAAAAACTTTGTCCCTTACTAGGAATTTCTCCTGTATCGTGGGTGCGTTTTTCATATAAACTCACATACACAAACAGCTAGACCCGGAACAACTATCTGTAGGTCATAAAAATATTTGTGCGCGCGGGAATTGGACCCGCGACACGCAGCGCATCACCCAGATTCTCAGCCATGAAACCGTGTCGTCAAATTCTATAAATAAATATTTTTTTATTCCACAGAAATTTTAGCAAATATAAAAATGGAATTGCAGAATGGCGCCATATTGAATACTCTACAGCGGAAACATTATGCGCACGACAGACAGACAAGATTGAAGAAATGTAAAATTAAAACTGATATAGGTAAGCTTGACTGCCTCGTTAGCCTAGTGGTCCTAAGCGCGACTTCTAAACTAGAGGTCTTGGGTTCAATTCCCAGAGCGAGCTAAAAGTGTTATTGGGTTTTTCTATGAAATTCTCAGTAGCAGCTCGGAGTTAGGATTTGTGCCCGGTTAATGGCAATATTCTCGCCCCCTATTATATGGGGCCTAAACATACCGGAGAACCGTGGGTGTACATTAGTACATTTCTGCCTAACCCTTAGGGGAATACAGGCGTGATGGATGGCACTATAAAGGATTTACTTTTAAACGTTAATACGCTGACAAGAGCAAAATACTCCAAATAGGCTTATTTCAAACGTAACTACTTCCTGGTGCAAGCCATGGTCCGGAGCGAGAGGGAATGGGAAGCAGTCGTCTCCTCCTGCGAAGCAGTTATGCTAGAGAAGGAGGTGGTGGGACGGTTGGGGCAGAGAGCCTCCCACGGCCACCGTAGACGCGGGCCTGTGGACGGTGAGCAATGGGTAGCTCACCGTCCTTACGTTGCATAACGACAGGCCGTGTCGACGGCGCGTTCGTGTTCCACGCGCGCCTCAAAGAGATGTCAGCAATTTTTGAAGGGCCGATGTCTCCCGGGGCTGCGGGTTATTCGTAAGAGATACCGTGCCCCCGGAACGCTAGTCAGTAAAAGTCTGACACTCCCCTCCACCCTGCACAGGGCGGGGGAAGTCATTTAAAGATCCATCTATGAGACATTGTTAATCTTGAACACATTTCTGAGATGTACGTTGTATCTAAAACATCATCTGCTTAGCCTTTTCCCAACTATGTCGGGGTCGGCTTCCAGTCTAACCGGATGCAGCTGATAAAGTAGTTATCATCGCTTTTAGACATTTGAAATGCCAGAGGCCATCCCAGAGACAAAGTTGAACTGTCTCATGTGCCTGTAACTACACCGGCACCCATACCCTTCCAACCGGAACACAGCAACGCTGCTTTGCGGCAGGAATAAATGATCTTCATATAAAAAATATACCATCACGCCTGTATTCCCCGAAGGGTTAGGCAGAGGTGTAACAATGTACACCCACAGTTCGCCGTTATGTTTAGGTCCCATGTAATAGGGGGCGAGCCTAAATGATCTTCAGTCGCATATTAATTAAAATCTTTGTTACAGGTATGAACTTTCAAAAGGACTGGACGAAAATTGCCGAGAGGCGCGGCAACGGCCCAATATTACGGGAGAATTCTTTAAAACTACTTGCCAACTCAACAATATTCGTATTCCAATGGAATAAGAGTCGTTATCGCTGTTTTTGTTGCAAAGAACCATTTTCCGATATAAATCTACTGAGACAACACACAAACACGAACCACACATTAAAAGCTATAGAAAAGAAAATAATCGACCAACAAAACAGACTTGTGAAGGTCGATATTTCTGTCCTCAAGTGTAAAATATGCGACGAAGCAGTACAAAATTTAGGTACACTTCGGGAACATTTAATTGAGTCACACAATTTTCAGTTCGAATTGAAAGAAGATTTGTTAGTTCCGTTCAAAATTGGCAGTGATTTATCTTGCCAGTTGTGCACAGAAAGATTCACAGTTTTCCGCCTTCTAAACATACATATGAATAAACATTTTCAGAAACAAGTTTGTCATATTTGTGGGGCAGGATTTTCAAATTTGGTATTTTTAAATTTACATAAGACACGGTCTCATAAACCTTTGACATGTCGCCAATGTGAATTGACTTTTAACAGTAAGATTGACAAACGGAACCACGAAATTACGATACATAATATCAAATTTGAAAGGAAGCTACGTTTCCCGTGCCCGTACTGTAACGAGAGATTTTTTCAAGAGAATTTTAGGGTCCAGCATTTAGTTGAAAAGCATGGCGCACAAAAGCCTGAATTTAAATGCAGCATTTGCTCGAAGATTTTTATAACGAAGAGTTTGTGCAATAATCATTTGAAAAGTGTTCATTTGAAGGAAAAATGTCACGAATGTGACATCTGTCATAATTTTTTTTATACGAAATCTGACGTTTCGCGCCATAAAGTGACACATACCGGTGAAAAGAATTTCTCTTGTAATTTGTGCAATAATCCTTTTGCTAGCAAAGACTCTTTAAGACGGCATATGAAAAGGACTCATGGTGTTCATTAAATAAATAAATTATCAATTACCTATTCATTGTTTTTTATTTATTTATTTATTTACAACATACCATCACGCCTGTATTCCCCGAAGGGTTAGGCAGAGGTGTACCAATGTACACCCATATTTCGCCGGCATATTTTACGTCCCATGTAATAGGGGGCGAGTCTATTGCCATTAACCGGGCACAAATCCTAACTCCGAGCTGCTACTGAGAAATTCCTAGTGGAAAAACCCAATAACACTTTGCTCGACCTGGGAATCGAACCCAGGACCCCACGCTCAACAGTCGCGCTTGCGACCACGAGACCAACGGGGCAGTTTATTTATTTATAATTAATTACAACGGCTTGCACCAATGACAGTAATTAATAGACAAGAAACTAAATCTAAAAACTAAAACTAAGCACATTACATAGGAACATAATTATTTAAAAACGAATAACAAGTTAGAGAATAATAATGAATACAATAATATTATGAGTAAGGATGCAGTTTCCTGCTTCGGCTTCTGCGTTTCCACTATGCAAAGTGTCTGGAAATGGACGACATGACTTATAATATTATTCCGAAGAAAATATTAAAAATATTGCCCTTATACTTTGGGGTATTTTGGCAGGATTTTTCACACCATTGGTGCCTACTCCCTGCCCAAGCCTCGATCCAAGCGTCATAGTAACCAATCTATACTTATATTATAAAGCTGAAGAGTTTGTTTGTTTGGTTGAACGCGCTAATCTCAGGAACTGCTGGTTCGAATTGGAAAATTCTTTTTGTGTTGGATAGTCTATTTATTGAGGAAGGCTATAGGCTATATAACATCACGCTACGACTGACAGAAGCTAGTTGTTGATATAGTAACCAGCATCAGTCGTGACCACAAGCTTCACCTGCACAGAAGTTCATTTTTAGGTCTCTTTGGCGGAATGAAGGAGGCGGGGGGCGCTGACGCTGCACGCGATTGGTCTGTCAATCGATCCTCGTCGTCCATTGGACACTCGCATACCATTCGGTTACTGTACACTTATATGCGGAGCTGAAGGCCTAGAAGTGTCTAGGGCTCCAGCGCCCACAAGTAGGCGTTATCGTCCACTTTGAGAAAGACTGTTTTGTACTATGACGTTGGTCTGGCAGTCATAGGCTCTTGCTGTTGGGCCCGATCTCTCCCCGGTCGTGTCGGATTGCTTTGACATCGCACTATCAGAGTGAGGGAAGAGGGAGTGCACCTGTGTTTGCGCACACACTCGTGCATGTCTCCTGCGTACTTGGCAGCATTAATTTACCTTTTAAGAAATCAGATGCCTAAACTCACAATTTACTTAAATAATTATCCAGGGCCGGGGAATGAAAAAAAAATGACAGAAACTTTAAATAAAACATTTATGTATTTTATTTTTATATTAATAATATCAGTATAATAAAAATGTAAAATAAAATATTGAATATACACAAATAATAAAAATTCTATACAACATTAGGACGATTTTATCATATTGCACATTATTTTTACAACCTTATCGCCGATTTTTAATAAACTTTTTTTTGGAAATCTCTGCATAGTATAAAACAAAGTCGCTTCCCGCCGTCTGTACGCTTAGATCTTTTAAACTACGCAACGGATTTTAATGCGGTTTTCATCAATAGATAGAGTGATTCAAGAGGAAGGTTTATGCGTAAAGAACATCACGCTACGACCAGCGGGAGCGGAACAGTAACCAAAGACGTAACGCGGGGTGTATACAGGGTGAATTGTTGAGACGGGTCACTAAGGGCAGGTACTATAACCGTTATAGGTACAGGAAAACATTTCTAGGAGACCATACATAACTTTTCGAGATATTCTGAACTGCATTCACAGAGTTTAAAAAAAAAGGCAAAAGATACGATTTTTTTTAAATTTACCAATCGATCCTATTTCATGTAGGGTTCAAAAGACTCTATGGGACCATTTAAGATACGAGTGCTAGAAATTACAGAAATCGCCAAAAACTTGTGTCATACACTTTGTTCGGAAAAACGATCTCAGTATCTTACCTACAAATGCAAGTGAATTTTTCCATATTTATTTTTTTTTAACTGCCTCGTTGGCCTAGTGGTCCTAAGCGCGACTGCTACGCTAGAGGTCTTGGGTTCGATTCCCAGGTCGAGCAAAAAGTGTTATTGGGTTTTTCTATGAAATTCTCAGTAGCAGCTCGGAGTTAGGATTTGTGCCCGGTTAATGGCAATAGGCTCGCCCCCTATTACATGGGACCTAAACATATCGGCGAACTGTGGGTGTACATTGTTACACCTCTGCCTAACCCTTCGGGGAATACAGGCCTGATGGTATGTTATTTTTACCCGTATACTATAAAAACAAAATCAGTGTAAGAATCGAACTAGAGACGCAGCGCAGCAGCCAATCGCTCAACCATCGTGCCAACCGTGCAGACGGCATAGTACCCGCCATGAGTCGTGAGCAAAACCATAAAGTTCATTTTTGGGGCGTCAACGCTGCACCTGCACACTATCTGTCCAACAGACGGATCAATCGCGTGCAGCGTCAGTGACCCAAAAGCCCCAAAAATGAACTTGAGGTAACTGCCTCGGTGGCCTAGTGATCCTAAGAGCGACTGCTACGCTAGAGGTCTTGGGTTCGATTCCCAGGTCGAGCAAAAAGTGTTATTGGGTTTTTCTATGAAATTCTCAGTAGCAGCTCAGAGTTAGGATTTGTGCCCGGTTAATGGCAAAAGGCTCGCCCCCTATTACATGGGACTTAAAATAACATACCGGCGAACTGTGGGTGTACATTGTTACACCTCTGCCTAACCCTTCGGGGAATACAGGTGTGATGGTATGATGATGATGATGAACTTTAGGTTTGTGCTCACGACTCGTGGCGGGTATTACATCATTTCCTTTAAGTTGATTAAAAATCGGCTTATTTAACAAAGTGTGGCACTTTGAAATATTTGAAGTTATTTGCAGATCACTCTTGTTGCAGGCTCACACGTCGGTTACAATATACTTGCGCAAGTACAGACTTGTGCAAGTCCAACAAAAGGGCCATTCAAGTGTAAACTTCATATGCTCGGATTTTTCTACCACATTAGTAGATTCTCATTTAATCACATATGGCAACCCTACTTATCTGTGCTCGAAAATGAAAATCATATGAACAGATTACAAAAAACATTTACAGCGTGTTACGGAAAGGGTATATACATATGAAAGGCGCGGATTGTTTTGGTGTTAACAAACCACATAGTAACATTTTTTTAATACCTATACTCACAAAATTATAAAATTAAGAAACACTTAAGTACAAAATCAGATGTTTCCAATTGAATACTACACATCACTACACCAAGTCAGCTGATCGGTGTCAATGAACTACACACAAAGAAACAACTCCGTAAAAGATTTGTTTCTCCTGACACGTTTGTTATGATTTAAACTTAATAAACTGCCGAAATAAACAAAATATTATGCATTTTCAAAGTTATTGCTTTTGAGCTGAAATTTTGTATTGAGATTCAGTACCGGATACACTCTTCACCCCGTTTGTATGGATATTTTCTCCCTATCCGTAACACGCTGTATAAATGTTTAAGTAAGCATAGAAGTGGGAAGTAAGAGATTTGCTTACTTTTGCTGAATACAGGAGTGGGGGGGCGGTCTGAAATTACTAAAACTGCAGATATTTGAATGACCCAAGAGATACTTTGTGCTGAGTCATTCTATACACATTAATGCAAGCTTGTGCAAGTTTTCCAAAGGAGACAGTTGGCAATTTGCACCTAACAGTTAGATTTAACAAGAAATCAAACTAAATTTTTAAGTAACCCCTGACAGAAGAATAAATCCTTACCGCAGCTAACAAAAGAACTGATAACCTTAAAACGGCTGAACCGATTTTAATAAAACATATCTACGAACCATCGCTACGAAACCTGCTTTCAAATAAAAAAAAACCGCATTCAAATCGGTTCACACGTTTAAGAGCTACGGTGCCACAGACAGACGCACAGACACGTCAAACTTACAACACCCCCCTTTTTGAGTCAGGGGTTAAATAGGCTATTTTGTTTTCGTTACTTATTATTTTTGCACGCCATTTTGAACATAATTTCTTTGCATTTCAGTTCTTTACCAAAGAATACTTGCTCAAGCATGTCCCTAGTTTTACACTGAATAAACGAGTGACCATTTAATATTTAACATTATTTTAAATTAACATTTATTATAATATTTTACACATATTAATAATATTTCTAATTAATAACTTAATTAGTTTTAGAATATAATAAAAGGTATTTTAAGATAATTCTCATCCCGTTTGACGGAGACTTGACATTACAACCAGAGATATTAGAGATAATAATATACAAGTTTAAGCAACAGACATGTGGATGTAGTTGAGCAAAACGGATCCAACCCACAAAAACCCTAAAATTGAGACATTTTACATACTAGAGATATCTATATCTATGCTAATATAATAAACCTGAAGAGTTTTTTGGTTGGTTTGTTGAACGCGCTAATCTCAGGAACTATTGGTTAGAATTGAAAAAATCTTTTTGTGTTGGATAGTTCATTTGTCGAGGAAGGCTATAGGCTATATAACATCACGCTACGACCAATAGGTGCTGAGCTTGCGTAGAGTGCCCAGGGGAGAAGAGGGGCCTGTAAATATAATCATACACATCTGGGTTGGTGTCTTGTGTTTATACAAACGTCGTATTGTTTATCTCTGGGTCGTTTTTACTGAACGAAAATATCGAGCTTTACGATGTCTTTAAAATGTGTTTGTAACCCAATTTTGGAGTTTTGTGGATTGGAACTTTTTTACGTAACTATGTCTTTATCTGCACATTAAAAATTATCAGATTAAAAATTCATAGAAATTATGTACATATCAAAATGGATAATTATAACAAAAAATTAACTAGTTTTAGTAAATTTAATAAAAAAATCACAACGTACCCCGATAAAAAGCGCACAATTAGAGATTGTGAGGCATTTCATTGAAAACAAAATATGAGCTCACATTTATATTTCAAGAGAAAATAAATTTTTGTTTGGTTTATTGTACCATATAAGCTCCGAAACTACTGGAGCGATTTCAACCATTTTTTCACCAATAGATAGCTGATGATATCATCAAGAAGTAATATAGGGTACAAAACATAACGCTGCCACGCTAGGAAGCGGAGCAGTAACCAAAGACGTAACGCGGATGAAATATGCCACACGGGCAAACTCGCGGGCAGTTCACTAGTATTTACAATAAACATAATTATAAGCTTGGAGGATATTAAATATGCCACTGACGTCGCGATACACGTGGCCATAGACAAACACGTTAAAATAAAAAGCATTTACTTAAAATCGATTCGAAAAGAAGATGGACGCACATACTCGAACTGTGATTCCATAAAAAAAAAATGTGCACACATTCTCGAATTATGTGCTCATTTAATTAAGTAAGCGTTTAAAAAATTACTTTATATAAAGAGCATAAGGTGGAATTTGTCTTACATTAGTTTTGTAGTTCAATATAATCATTTACAATACATTATTGAGATAATTTTATGGAAGTGTGTATGATTTTGTTCTATCATTGGTTAAATTTCTAAACGGCTGTTTGGTTGAATGGAGTATATAATAAAAATCCAATCAAATGATGACAATCTAATTCAGTAGACTAGCATTACTGCTAGCCTTTTCCCAACTATGTTGAGGTCGGCTTCCAGTCTAACCGGATACAGCTGAGTACCAGTGTTTTACATGGAGCGACTGCCTATCTGACCTCCACAACCCAGTCACTGGGCTACACGATACCTCTTGGTGAAACCGGTTATCAGACTTCCCAGCTTCTGACTATCCGTAACGACTGTCAAAGATCTATGAATAGGCTAGTAGTACTATTCCGCAAACATTTTCGTGCGTTTTGGTGAAGCTGTGGTATCCCAATGGTGAAAACGAATCGCCTAATTCATGAGGATTCAAATCCGGGCAGGTAAAAATGTGACTTTTTTCAATTCAGATGTACTTTCTAACTGTCCCGTTGGTCTCGCGGTCGCAAGCGCGACTGATGAGCATGAGGTCCTGAGTTCGATTCCCAGGTCGAGCAAAGTGTTATTGGGTTTTTTTTTTTATGAATTCCTCAGAAACAGCTCGGAGTTAGGATTTGTGGCCGGTTAATGGCAATAGGCTCACTCCCTATTACATGGGACCTAAACATACCGGCGATCTGTGGGTGTACATTGGTACACTTCTGCCTAACCCTTCGGGGAATACAGGCGTGATGGTATGATGATGTACTTTCTAAGTTTATCTTGGACATCACTGACATCGGTGAAGGAAAACATCGTGAGGAATATAATTATAAGTCTGAAATCGCCAATCCGCCTTGAGCAAGCGTGGTGATCAATGCTCGTGTCTTCTCTGTAAGAGAAATCTATCTTAGACATGACTAACAACAGTTAAGTCTAGATAGTTTTAAGTTAACCACGAAATAACGTTAGCTTATTAAACGCTAACATTAAAATAACGATAACGTTGTAACGTTATATTCAGTTGAGTATACGCTCCGGGAAATAGACAAGATAAACCAATAAATATCTTTTTTTTTACACAGACAAAAGAGTCTATCTCGAGAATGAAAAGTTAGGCGACCAGCACCTAAAGCCAATTATATTAAAGTATAAGGGCGTTTGTGCACTACAAAGAACTTTACCGTTCGGCAGTCCGATTTCTTACAATAATCAATGAATTTCAATAAATTCTCAATGAAAGTCCATGTAAATCTGACTGCCGGACGGTAAAATTCCGTGTAGTGCACAAATTCTCTAACCCAAACACCTTTTAAATCGAATGTAACGGCTGTATTACCCGATCATCAATATCCGGTTTCCGCTCATGGACCTTCAAATGACCTTTCAGAGTACACTTCTGCGTAAAAGCCCTACCGCACACCGGACAGACGAACCGTTTATCATTATTATGTATTCTTAGATGCTCTCTTAAGGTTTTCTTTCTCTGATAAGATTTTTGGCACACTTGACACGTGTGTATCCGTTCCCCATCATGTCTTATCATATGCATTTTTAAAGCATTTCTTGTATAAAATGCCAGATCACATTTGTCACATTTATGATTCCTTTCATTCAAATGGTCCCTCCTGACATGGCTTGATAGATGCCCAGGTGTAATATAACTCTGTGGGCAAGCTTTACATTTATACCTCTTCAATTCCTCATTGTGAACCTCTGCTAGATGCTTCTGACGGGAATAAAATGATGTAAGGGATATATTGCAGCGTTTACAAGCATACCGAACCCCAGATTTGTGTTCTTTCGAAACATGATTTTCCCTTTTTGTAACTCTGTCGAAAGTCGCGTTGCAAAACCGACAGGGAAAATTCCCGACTTCGTGTGTCCTCATGTGACCTCGAAGCCGGGCCTTCGACGCGAAAGCCTTGCCGCAATTCTCGCATATATAATTAGGATAATGCACGTTCATGTGTGTGTTCAAGCTTACATAGTTTAAGAACTTTTTATTGCAAACGGGGCAATCAAGTTGGTCCTTCTCTAATTTGAAAGGTAAGTTATTCCATTTTCGGTTCGAGAATTTTAATCTAGTACAATTATCTACGTGCTGTCTTAGTTCTTCGAAGGTAGAGACATCTGTAGTGCAAATCTTGCATCTCAATTTAATTCCGGCCTTGTAAAACCTTTGAGAGTTTGAGAAAATCATCTTCTTGAATGCTAAGTGCAGATTTGTCATATTATGATCAACAATATGAACTTTGATGTCATCCAAATCTGTCGATTTCTCTGGACATATGGAACAAGAAAATGTTCTGTTTTTCCTTATTTTGAATGGGAATAAGCCTTTGTTTAACATAGACTCTGTCTCGCTGAGATCATTAAACTTCTTGACGGAACATTTTGTTGCTTTTTTCACAGTCTGACTTCTTGTTTTTCTTGTGCATTCGTCTGGTTCCGTTTTGATGACTGGTTTCGTTTCTGTAAATAAATGTTTTTTTGTTATTTGAATGCTGACATCAATATCTTCAATCCTATATAGGGTGGCTGGTAATTAGTGACCGATATTGAAACACGTGATTGTACTCATGATTACAAACAACTTTCCTGAAGAAACTTTTTTTGTATACTCATTAGTTTCATTTTTATCACTATATCAAACTTACTGGCGCGCGTGCAAAGTTCAACGCCCGATCAGCTGTTAGCGGCGAGGCCCCGCGCCCGCGTTGTCGACGCGTAGGCAATGTACACACAGCGCCCGTTTTCCCCCGCCCGCACCGCGCCGCTTGCCATGCCGTAGTGACGTAGGTAAAAAGTCAGTTGATCCGGGAAGCGTGTCGCACGCGCATTGTTTTGTTAATTTTTTTGACGCCCCGCCCGGCGCCCGCGCGCGGTTTGCCGTACAACTACACCGCGAGTGAGTACAGTGATATTGTGATGTGCTACTATTCGGAAGGGGGTAGTGGTGAAGTAGCAAGACGATTGTATCATCTTTTGTAGTCAACAAGAACTCTTCCAACCCCTAATAGGTACTTATCTGATTTAGTAATAATTTATCGTTGTAAATAGTCAAGTTGATTCCAATTTTTAAAACACGCCAGTCTAATACGAAGTTATAACGAGACTAATAATAAAATACCTAAGTTTTGCTTGTAGACTGCTAGTCCAAAGCCAGATAAGTGTGATGGGAAACATGGAATAACTTGAATTATGCCCAGTGTCGAGTAGGTATCGAGTCAGTTAATAATGTTGTGGTATCGTTAAAGCCGTTTCTAAACATCCATCGTATAAGTACCAAAAACAAACGCAATTCCTGAAGTTAGTTTGTAACTGGAGTCTAAGTTAGAAAGATTATGTATTTATTGTAGCGCGCGCGCGAAAAGTACCAAAACACTAGTCTTGGATATTATTTTATCGAAACATGTAGGTGCATTGCCTACGCGTCGACAACGCGGGCGCGGGGCCTCGCCGCTAACAGCTGATCGGGCGTTGAACTTTGCACGCGCGCCAGTAATTTTGATATAGTGATAAAAATGAAACTAATGAGTATACAAAAAAAGTTTCTTCAGGAAAGTTGTTTGTAATCATGAGTACAATCACGTGTTTAAATATCGGTCACTAATTACCAGCCACCCTATATAATGGGGTGAATAAATAGAGAAACTAAATCGTAAATTTTAGTTTATTGTAACTAACTCGTTAGCCTAGTGGTCCTAAGCACAACTGCTACGCCAGAGGCTTGGGTTCGATTCCCAGGTCGAGCAAACTGTTATTGGGTTTTCCTATGAACTTCTCAATAGAAAAAAAGTTTAATTTAAGAAAAAAAAGAACAAGCTTTTAAATTGCATTGTCATGCAATGTGCATATTTAAAACTTGTAAGATTTGATCAAGTTCCTATGGCCACCTTCCGGATCCATCATCAGACCAGCTCTGTGACATCATTATATTGTATTGTCATGCAAATTGCACATTTACGCAAAATCTCAGCTCAATCGAACATCGGGAAGTGGGTCAAATTTAACTTGTAAGATTTGATTAAGTTCCTATGGCCACCTTCCGGGTCCATCATCAGACCAGCTCTGTGACATCATTATATTGTATTGTCATGCAAATTGCACATTTACGCAAAATCTCAGCTCAATCGAACATCGGGAAGTGGGTCAAATTTAACTTGTAAGATTTGATTAAGTTCCTATGGCCACCTTCCGGGTCCATCATCAGACCAGCTCTGTGACATCATTATATTGTATTGTCATGCGAATTGCACATTTACGCAAAATCTCAGCTCAATCGAACATCGGGAAGTGGGCCGAATTTAACTTGTAAGATTTGGCCACAGACACCCAGACAGGTGATAATACATAAAAGCTTGTAAAAAGAATTTATTTTTGTATCAAAAGGTGCAAATTGTATGACTCCGAGTGTAGTTTTTTTTTTTAAGGATGGGAAATCATCAAATGCCTTCTTCAGCTCCGGGCATAGCGGAAGGTAGTGTCAGACTCTTACTGACAAAAATCCATCAGTGTCTGTCCTAATGTAATTTGCGTTCCAGGGCCGCGGTCTCTTTCGAACGAATTCCGCAACCCCGGCAGGCACTGATCCTAGAAGGTGTAGCGAGTGCTGTTAGTTGGACATACCTGGATCTGCTTCTTCATCATCATCATCATTGTGGTACTCCTCACCGTCATTCTGGTAGTCATCACCAAAATTTACATTCAGAGTTATCTCCCTCTTAATGCCATCATTCAAATTTTTGTCATCTTCTGAAAATACAAAGAAGAATTCCATACGTATTTTCCTTCTATCTGTACTAATACTGTAAAGCTGAAGAGTTTGTGTGTTTGGTTGCATGTATATACCATCACGCCTGTATAGGGCCTGTTCCTGTGCTGCACATTTCTTTTTTGGATGTTAGTGGCCACTGCTATCTATAGACATCTGCAATACCAGAGCCCTTCCAAATGCGTTGCCATCCCAGAGACAAAGTTGCAGTCTCATGTACTTGTAACTACACCGGCACCCATACCCTTTAAACCGGAACACAGCAACGCTGCTTTGCGGCAGAAATAGGTATGGTGGTAGTACTTCCCCGGACGAGCTCCTTCACAAAGAGCTCTAATATTACAAATTTTTAATATATAAATAACATACTATGTAGTTTAAATGTTGACTGCAGAGTGTTAAGTGATGCCTCCACCTGATCCCTGAACAGCACACAGTCTCTCAGCCTGCTGATACACAGCTCGCATATCAGACGCTTCGTGTCACCCAGTTGGAGTACCGATACCTGTAATAAACACAACATACCATCACACCTGTATTCCCCAAAGGGTTAGGCAATGTACACCCACAGTTCGCCGGTATGTTTAGGTCCCATGTAATAGGGGGCGAGCCTATTGCCATTAACTGAGCACAGATCCTAACTCCGAGCCGCTACTGAGAATTTCATAGAAAAACCCAATAAAAGTTTTTGCTTGACGTGGGAATCGTACCCAAGACCTCTAGCGTAATAGTCACGCTTAGGACCACTGGGCTATCGAGGCAGTTCTAATAAACACCAACATTATAATTATGCGAAAGTCAGTTTTAAATAACAATTGAAAAGAAAAACTGCGACTGCTACGCTAGAGGTCTTGGGTCGATTCCCAGGTCGAGCAAAAAGTGTTATTGGATTTTTCTATGAAATACTCAATAGCAGCTCGGAGTTAGGATTCGTGCCCGGTTAATGGCAATAGGCTCGCCCCCTATTACATAGGACCTAAACATATGTGTACTTTGGTACACCTCTGCCTTACCCTTTAGGGAAAACAGGCGTGATGGTAGTAAATATGTGGTGGGTATAAGTCCAGGTTTCTTCATGTTGTTTTCCATCACCATTGTCAATAATGTCTAAGATAAATTTGCAACAAATCTGAGCCAGTGGGCAGTCTCAGGAGTGGACTTATATAGGATTCTTATTTATACGAAGGTAGAGGTCAAAATAGACATAACAATAAAAATACAGGTAGGTGAAAAACGTACAGAATTAAAAAAAAAATACATTTGAACAAAACATAGACAGGAAAAGGACTTTTTAAATAAATCGCATTTGTTTTAGCCACCGTGTCTCCTATTCGGTAGCCATTACTTTTAATGTTAACTAAGTTTAATTCGATTTTAAAATGTTCCAAGATAAATAGAAGGGTGGTACCGTGACTTAAGTTTCGTACATGTCGGAAAAAAGTTTTTTTTAACAACCACAAACTGCAAGATGTAGTTTTAAAATAAGTTTTACATTATACTTACGTCTATAGTGAAACATTTGACCAGCATATCGGAGTACACCTCTGGCAATCCATTGTGTGTATGCCCAGTTAACATACTCCTCACCGCACCCTCGTTTAAACACAAATTGCACATCCCCAACAAAGGCAACGCCTCCACCATTATTTCCGAATCCATCTTTGATACCTTAAGTCTACTTTTACAGTTAAATAACTAATTTCACATTGTAGTTTTCAATTATATCCATGATTTTGTGATGGTGTCGAGTCTCCGTTGCGATTTGCGATGATCTTTCGTTTGACAACCGTTTGACATTGCGTTCCAGGATCATTAAGCGATTGCTTTCTATCTCTTTCTAACTAAGAAATAACATGTTTTGCTATCTCTTTTGAAGTTTTTTTTTATGCTTTTTATCAACACACAGGAACCTGTTTCTTTGTTGCCGTCACTTTGACGGGAGTTACGTTTAGTGTCATTAGTTTGATTTCTGCTTACTAAATACGAAAGATATAATTTTTAAGGGCAAATAAAAAATTTCTTACTGAGCTTACCAGATTGTTGTGTGTTGTCTATTAGAATATTTATAATGTAAAACAGGCCAAGTACGAGCAGGACTTGCCCTCGAAGGCTTTTGCAGCACCCTACAATATGTACCTACATTATATACAATGAAGAACAAGCAAGAAACTCCACGGATACTATTTTCAATTAAGTTTTAACAAGATCCTAACTTTATTCTTGTTGCTTCTATATGTGAAAACAATTTAAATAAAGACATAGGCCATGGCAGTAAAGAGATGACCAATCCGCGCCGACAGCGCCCGTTCACGAGCATGACGCGTACATCAGCAACATTTAACTCAAAAAACTATCTTGAACAAGCTATTTCTGTTGTATTTGAGAGCACAATATACGTCAAAAGATTAAAAACTTTTCTCCTCGTTTTTGAATCTGCTGACGAGGAATAGAGTAGAAGAGAATGATATTTTGATATTTGTCGCACTATTTATATAATTCTTACAAAATAAAAAAAAACTAAATGTCATTCCTCTTTTGTATCTTCAACAAAAGCCACTAGGTATTGAAGAAGTTGAAGTTGTAATTGTTTTTTAATCAATATTGATGTTTACTATTTAAAATTATATTTTTTTTATATTTATACATACTTACTTACGTCTGTATACTTATTTGTACGATTAAAATCTATGAGTAATTAATGATAGAGAACTAAGAAAATACTAAATTTAAAATAATGGCAAACCCAAGCAGTTACGATATGTACCCTGAATGCACAAACCATCAGAGGGCTAGTTTTGAGGATAGCCCCGAAGGTGAGTTAGGACCTGCGGCCTTCTATATACTATCTCTTAAAACAGTATTCAATTTTCGAATCAAAAAGAGGAGTTTTATTAGTTTGATATGTCTGTGAGTCTGTGGCACCGTAGCTCTTAAACGGGTGAACCGATTTGAACGCGTTTTTTTTTATTTGAAAGCAGGTTTCCTAACAATGATTTAGCAAAAACCAAATCGAAGGAAAATAGTGCCCGTGGAGTTACATGCTCGTTCTTCTCCATAGAGACCTACGTTTTGGAACGATCAACTAGCTTCAACTTTTAAATGTAACTTTTTGACAATTCAAAAGTGCCTGTAAATGGTCTAATTGAAATAAATGCTTTGACTTTGCTTTGTTGTTTCAGTGCAAGCTTTCGCTTTATCGCAGAGTAAGGGCGTATTGCCATTATTTGAGCATATTATGAGGAATTACAAGGAAATAAAAGTCCTGTCGCTGCAAACAAATGAACTGCTTCAGTGTCGATGGAGGAGCTATGTTAAAAATGGTGGAAAGAGGACTTCTGAACCATACCAATTTCCTGATATAAAGTAAGTCTGACATAAATCTACACCAATGTTACAAAGAGGAATTTTTTTTTTGTTTGTAACGAATAGTCTCCGAAACTACTGGACCGATTTTAACCATTTTTCCACCAATAGATAGCTACATTATTCCTGAGTAACATAAGCTATATAATATCACGCTACGACACACGGGAGCGGGGCAGTAACGAAAGACGTAACCTAACGCGGGTGAAATGGGCCCTGCGGACAAAGTCGCTGGCAGAAGCTAACAATGAAATCAAAAAATAATTATCATATAAACCGAACGACGTTCACTGTTGGACATAAGTCTTCCCTTAAGATAGCCACAACGGCCGGTCCTATGCTGCCCGCATCCAGCGCTTTCCTACGATCTTAGGTCCTCGGTCCACCTCATGGGCGGCCTCCCCACACTGCGCCTTCCGGCGTGTAATCGTCTCTTGAGAGCGAGAGCCTTAAGATTTACGATCCCATCGACCATCGGCTCCACGAGCTTTGTGCCCTGCCCATTGCCAGCTATGTAGATTATCTCAGTTTTCTGCGGATCTCCTATCTGATTCGATCTCGCAGAGAGACTCCGTAGCCCTCCAGTATCTGTCAGGCTGGGCTATGTTATGTTTGCTAATAAGGCCCATGCTGAGACACCACGTTTCAGAGCCTTATATCATGACTGGCAAAACACACCGTATTAAATTACATATTCTGCCAGAGTTTAGCTAAGAAACAATTGAAGCATCGCAATGGCGGGCGGTAGACTTACTATGGTGCTCATGTGTGCCTGCCGGCTTGTTTGTATTAGCGCTCTGACTTACTCTGGGTGCTTCAGTATTTTTTTTATGAGACGGCGTCCGTCCTTTTTTCTAGGTCCATGATATAATACTTAAAAACGGCCCCGTTGGTCTCGTGGTCGCGAGCGCGACCGTCGAGCGTCCCGGGTTCGATTCCCAGGTCGGGCAAAAAGTGTTATTGGGTTTTTCCATTAGGATTTACTCACTAACAGCCCGGAGTTTGGAAGTTGGTGGTGTGACACCCCCGTGCATCGGAAAGCACGTTAAAGCCGTTGGTCCCAGCTGTCATTCGTAGATCTTTGGCAGTCTTTACCGATAGTCAGAAGCCAGGAAGTCTGACAACCAGTCTAACCAAGAGGTATCGTGTTGCCCAGTAACTGGGTTGTAGAGGTCAGATAGGCAGTCGCTCCATCGCTGAATACCAGTATTTTACAACACTGTTATTCAGCTGCATCCGGTTAGACTGGAAGCCGACCCCAACATAGTTGAGAAAAGGCTAAACAGATGATGATGATGAAACTGACAAAATGTTTTTTTTTCAGTCATTTACATCTCCATAAATGTATAGTTACATATATGCCTTCACTTAGCCATATAAATAGTCCGAATATACGAATGAAGATGAGTCCCGGTCCTGGAGTAGATCATTATGGACAGAAGCCGATACCTAATGATATGCACGTACGTAAAAGGGAACCAAACAAACCTGTAGCATCTTCTAAGGCTAGAAAACAATAAGCTGTGTTATTTCTTGTGTTGTGCTAAGCTAATTCAAATCTCAAGCAAAATGTGCTACGCTGCTCTTTGTAAATATAGAACATCGTAAGGGTGTTACCAAATCAATCGATCGACAGTGGAATGGATTAGTCGACGTCGATCGATAGATTCTACTACATCAATCGATCGACTAATCCATTTTGCCACTGATCGATTGGTGGGGTAACGCCCTAATAGATATTAGAGCAGTTAAGATCCGAATCCGTGAAAATATCCGTTCCGAAGTAGTTATACAACTATTTGTTTGGTAGTATATGCATTAGATCCTGACTTCCGTCATCCGATTTCTCTCCGTCATCCATGAGTCTTCGATTCGGAAGAAATATTGTGGGACCGAACCGTAGTACTGTATGTATGAAAGCTTTGCTCTTTGTATTTGGATCAGAGATCGGATCAAAGTCAAAGTCAAAACATTTATTTCAATTAGACCATTTACAGGCACTTTTGAATTGTCAAGAAGTTACTCATACAAAAAGTTGAAGCTAGTTGCTTGTTCCAAAACGTAGGTCTCTATGGAGAAGAACGAGCAAGAAACTCCATGGACACTCTTTTCAAATTGGTTTTTACAGAATCTTGGTTACAATATTCTTGTTGCTTCTACATGTGAAAACAATGAAGTTAAATATAAAACAATTAAAAAAAAAAAATATGATAATAATAGTACTAAAGATGTAAGCCATGGCAGTTAAGAGATGACCAATCCCACTGACAGCGCCCGTTCACGAACATGACGCGAGGATCAGCACCACTTAGCTCAACCATCATGAAGGGAACCAAATGATCCGACCCACGCGCCACCATCAGCGAGACATTTAAGTGAGCATGACAAAGCCCTCAACCACCATGCTCGTAGTGTCCAACACATAATAATAAAATAAATAAAAGGCTCCATGGTACTCACATTTACAAAATTGAAATAAATGATGATAGATTATATAAAACTAAGATTTTAAGTAATTCTATTCGACAGATGACCTGTAGTATGTAAAAAAAAAAAAAAATAGAAATAATAATAACGGTACACGTTATTAAGGTCAATGAGAATACAAATAAAAAGGTGGCAAGAAACATCCCCCTGTATTAATATACATATGTAAGTATTAATTTGTGAACCCGAGTGACTATGGAGCAGGACCAGCATTAAGCCAAGCATTCTTGTCATTAATATAATCTTCTAACTTATAATATGCTTGACTACATAGTGTGCGTTTGATGCAAGTTTTAAATTTTCTCTCATTTAGTTCGAGAATATCGAGCGGTATTTTGTTATAACATTTTACAGAGTACCCCATAAAAGAAGTGTGTACTTTAGACAATCTGAAACTTGGTTGATCTAATTTGTCCCTATTTCTAGTATTAAAATGATGTCTATCTCCAATTTTTTTGAAAAGATGAAGATTTTTTCGAACATGCATAATGTTTTCATATATATATTGACATGGAACCGTCATGATATTAATTTTTTTGAATAATTCCCTTAGAGACTCACGACGGCAAAGATTATAGATAGCTCTGACAGCCCTCTTTTGCAAAATAAAGATAGAATCTATATCTGCAGCCCGCCCCCAAAGCAAAATACCGTAAGACATAATACTATGAAAGTAACTAAAATAGACCAGTCTCGCGGTATCTACGTCTGTTAATTGTCGGATTTTTCTGACAGCGTAAGCGGCTGAACTTAACCGCCCTGCAAGAGATGTTAAGTGAGGACCCCACTGCAGCTTTGAGTCTAGCGTAATCCCCAGGAAAACTGTCTTTTCGACGAACTCCAGTATATCCTTATTTAATATAACTTGACATGGACAACTTTTAACATTCGGCAAAGCAAATCTTATGCATTTAGTTTTCTTCTCATTTAATACTAAGTTATTTATAGTAAACCAATTATGAACCTCACGCATAGCGTTATTTACGTCGTCAAGGTGTTGAGCCTTCCTATTTACTTTAAAAATCAGTGAAGTATCATCAGCAAATAACACCATTTGAGGTTGGTCTTTCAGTAAATGATTAGAGCGTAAGCAGTATCCGGATTCGGTGCGAGGTTTTAATCCGTATTTTCACGGATTTGGATGCAGTGCGTAACCGCTCTAATGATTGCACAATAGTGTCGTCCCGATCCCGACTCCAGTTGGTAGAAATTGGTATTTTTACAGACCAAGATGCACTGCGTAAAGTTGCTTATGGAATTACATGGTACGGGAAATTAGCTTAGCTAAAAGTAGCACAGCGTAGCGTAGCTTACCCGGTCCCGGTTCTGGGTTCTACAGTGCTTCCGGACATAGGGTTCTTCCTTATAATAGTAAAATAACTATGGTAGTTCATAAAAAAAAAAAAAATGTATCTAGAAGTTCCTTACCCTGGATCTTTAGGTATTACCACAACTATGGATCGATCGTCGATCGATACCATTGATCGAAATCGATCGACGTTGATCGCTCGGTGTGGTAGGTTTGGCTGATCGATGGATACGGGGCGATAAACGACTATCGACTATCCATTCTAACATTGATCGATGGCATCGATCGATAGGTGTGGTAACACCCTTTAACCACTTTGTCACGGGCGGAGTATTATTTTTATTATTATACTACATTTATTTTTTTAAACATTTTTTTTGTCATTTCTCTAATAATATTTTATATTATTTACTACCTATTTTTTAGCTGCTTTTTTGTTTAAAATTGTTTTCTATAGCTTTGTTATTTTTATATAAAACTAATGTGCATTAACGTAGAAGGTACTTGCTTGTGCCATTTAATGAAACCCATAGACATTCGGGGCCAAAGATGGCGCGAAGTTTAAACATCGAATATTTTCTTACTATTTTATTTCCTTTACCGTATTCAGACTAAATTAATAAAAAATGTTTCTTAATGTTTTTTTTAATTTTTTCCGCAAAATAAACATTTTTTCTTCTTACTTTTTTATTTTTACTTCGTTTTTCATTGCGTGTACGATTCATGATGAAAAGTGTAGGTTATATAACATCACGCTAACTCACGGGAGCACGGGGGCGGAGCAGTAACCAAAGACGTAACGCGGTTGAAACAAACCACACGTGACGTCGCGGGCAGACGCTAGTAATTTCGGTTAAATAAATATTTTGAAAAGAAACAAAAATATTTCAATAGGTATTTAAAAAAATTAAACAATTTAGGTAAAATATTTTTTTATTTATTTCATTATACAGTCCGTTAATGTCCATTGACGTATACTAGCGGCTTAAATTGAGTAGATGACACCATTAAACAATAATTCCAAGAAACAACTTCTCAAAAAAAAAAACAGTTTACTTTACCCCTGAAAACCCGATGAATTTTTAAATAACTATAAAATTCGATTTTTACTTGCTTTAATGTCAATAAATTGTTAGTCAATTAAGATCTAAAATAGTTTAGTATTGTCATACATCTATGGGGGAATCGCGTTTTGACAGCTCATAAAAAGTACGTCAATTGATTAGTGGTGTCATCTACATCTACCCAATTATGTTGTCTCCCCAAACACGTGACCATGCTGCCTCTTTAAGTGCCTTCTCCAAGAGTCCTTGGACTTAAACTTAGCATCACAGTAACTACAGCAGAATGACCTTACATCTTCATGGGTCCTCTCGTGTCGCCTCTGATCGCATTTAGTAAAAAATCTCATCCCGCATTTTGTACATGGATAGTTTCTTTCCCTAATATGAACGGAACGAACATGAGTTTTCAAATTTAATGGCGACAGAAATGTTTTTCCACATTCCATGCAACTACTTATTTTCCTTTTGACTCCATGTTCTTGAATTTTGTGTTCATCTAACATGTAAGTGTATTTAAAAGTTTTGTTGCATAAATTGCAGTATCGCTTCGTATTTTTCAAGCCATGCGCTTGCCTCAAATGTTTGCTACGTAAAGAATTTTTCAAAAAAATGGCGGGACATCGGGAACATTTTTTTTCTTTGTGTTGCGATTGGAAGTGTGTCCGTAAACTTATTCGATTTATAAAAGATAGACCACAAATTTCGCAAACGTTATTAGTGTAATGAGTGTTCATGTGAATCGATAAACGTAAAAATGTGTTGAATTTTAATTCGCATATGACGCATTGGACGCCATCTTTTAATTTGTATGGTACCAAATAATGCCCTGTTCCACGAAACGAAATTTCGTGTTTATTTTTTAAATGGGCTGTTAATTCTTCTAAGTTTGTGCAATATTCGGAGCATAAATTACATTTTAAGTCTGATATTTCTGCGTTTTTGTACGAAAGGCCGCGTAGTCTTTTGAGGGCTAACATTTCTGGGTTAGTATGAAAATGTGAATGTTCCCTTAACTGATTGAACTCAGGAAATTTTAATTGGCAATAGCAACAGCCGAACTTATTACGGAGAGATCTAAAGAGACAAAGATTCGAGTTTTGAACGAGTTTAAGTGTGTTTTCACATTTATGTTTTAAACTTAATTCTATCTGGGAGATTTCTTCTTGCCGTTTCTTTTTGGCTTTGCTTACGTCTTTGGTTCGTTTCGCTGAAAAATAATTTTACGATTAAGTTGTTTTTACTTGATCAAAGGTCAAGTGGCAACATTAATTGGGTAGATGACATCATTAAACAATAATTCCAAGACACGATTTCACAAAAAAAAAAGTTTTTTGTACCCCTGAAAACCCGATAACTTTTTTAATAACTTTTATGATTTTGAACGCAAAGGGCACAAGTAAAAACATGGGTGGGTTTTAGTCAGTAAAAGTCTGACACTCCCTCCCGCCCCGCCCAGGGCGGGAGAAGTTATTTGATGATTTCCCACCCACCAAAAAAAAAAAAAAAAAAGGTGTTTGTTTACGGTTGCCGCTTACAGGAAATACTGCGTCTGCGCATTTTCTTAAATTCATATGAAAATTGTCGCAAACTGCTAGATGCGAGTTGTCTGTTCTGACAACTCGCGAGATCAAAGCTGCTTCGTCTACAGAACGCCCACAAAGTTAGGGTTGCCAGGCATCCGAATAAAACCGGACAGCCAGGTTTTTGGAGGCCAAATTAGTCGGCATCCGGCTTATCCGACTTTACATTTAATTCATTAGAAATTGATTTTATTTTATGATATAAAAGTATTGAAAAAATTAAATACAATAAGTAATGTTATCATTTGAAACTGCGGCTTTTTCACCAGAAAATTGGCTGGCCCGGCTTAACTGGCTGGTAGTTCGGCTTCCGGTATTTAGGATCTGGCAACCTTAGACTAAGCAAATCTGAGTTTGTAAATTTGTTTTAGGGATGACCATTAGGTATTACAGGCGGATTCTCTCAGTAAAGAAGTACAATTAGCAATAAGCAAAGAGTATTAATACCTGTACTAGCATTGCTCTTCACAATTCTTCTGGGACTTATTTTTGTAATATTCTTCTCGACTTCAGCAAATTCATAATCCTCTTCAGAATCATAAACCTCTGGATTAATGTCATTGGTATCATTTTCATTTGTATTCAGAGTATTGAAGATATTGGTTCCGTCACTCACTATTTGATTAAGCACACTTAAGTTTTTATCTTTATCTTTCCGGCCAAGTATGTTCGGATTTTTATCTTTTCCGCCAAGTATGCTTGACTTCCTTGCACTACTATTATTTTGCTCAATTTCTATTTCAAATGATCTGGTTTTTTTAAACTTAGAAATAGTTTTAAGCTTATTTTGTGTTTTTCCGGAATCTATAGTTATTACGAAGACTTGTCCTGGAAAATAAAGTTTATAACATCACATTGCTGTATGAGAAGGCATGAGCATTGATCAACATGGTTGGTCAAGGCGGATTGGCGATTTTAGACTTACATATCTGCATAATATAAAACAAATTTGCATCCCGCCGTCTGTACGCTTGGATCTTTTAAACTACGCAACGCATTTTAATGAATTTTCATCAATTGATAGTGTTTCAAGAGGTAGGGAGCAGAATAGTAACAAAAGACTTAACTGAACACGGGTGATACTGCAGGGTACTTCGTTATTTATAAGTCCTGGTTTCCTTACGATGTTTTCCTTCACCAATGTCGGTAATATTCAAGATACACTTAGTACATATTCTCAATGGTATTTGCTCGGTATCAAACCAAGAACGTCATGCATGAGAGGCAAGCCTTTACTACTTGGCCATCATGACACAATTTATGAATGGTAGTTATTTTTTAGCCCATGGGCCACCTGATGTTAAGTGATCACCGCTACCTGTAGACATCTGCAATACCAGAGGCCTTGCAAACGCGTTGCCATCCCAGAGACAAAGTTAAAGTGTCATGTGCCTGTAATTACACCGGCACGCATACCTTTCAAACCGGAATACAGCAACGCTGCTTTACGGCAGAAATAGGTATGGTGGCAGTAGTCAAATATTAAAGTATGTTCTTTACCTTTCTGTGAGTTATCTTGAGTGAAATTTTCCCATAATATGTCGTTATCACTGACATTATCGTCGAAGTCGTCAAAAAAAACAGGATCTTCTACTTCTTCTATCTTTGTATCTGTAAGTAATTGAATTAAGTCAAAAAAGTCAAAGCATTTATTTCAATTAGACCATATACAGGCACTTTTGAATTGTCAAGAAGTTACATTTAAAAGTTGAAGCTAGTTGCTCGTTCTAAAGCATAGGTCTCTATGGAGAAGAACGAGCGAGAAACTCCATGGACACTCTTTTCTTCCAATTTGGTTTTTACAAAATCTTGGTTACAATATTCTTGTTGCTTCTATATGTGAAAACAGTCTTTTAAAATTATATCTGGTTAGTAATCAGACATTGTGTTTTGTCTTACATAAATAATAACTATAATAGCAGCCTATTACTGCAGCATTGATCATCCTCATTAGGTATCCTCATTTTCACCGGCATTAGGTTATGTCTTTGGTTACTGCTTTGCACCTATTGGTCGTAGCTTGATGTTATATAGCCTTCCTCGACAAATGAACTATCCAACCCAAAAAAGAAATTGAATTCAAACCAGTAGTTCCTGAGATTAGGGTGTTCAACCAATCAAACAAACTCTTCAGCTTTATAATATTAGTATAAACAAATCCAGGTTTCCTAACGATGTTTTTCTTAACCAATGTCAGAGATGTCCAAGATGAACTTAGAAAGTACATACATAGTAATGCAGTATGAGTTTTACATAAAATAACAATTGACTTGGCTAGTAAGGTTGTTGACATGTGGGATGTAAGTACAGCAGTCATTTGTGCCGACAGTTTTGACAGCCAAGTGCATAATAGCCAAGACCCTCCAAGCACCTTGACTTAGCTTGACATCTGAGAAGGATCTCGTTATGTGGTTGGATCAAGGGCTTGCATAAACAATATAATGATGTCACAGAACTGGATGAAGAAGCCGGTAAGTGGCCATGGGTGCTTAATTGAATCTTACAAGTGAAATTTCCAGTGTTAGATTAAGCTGGAATTCTGACTCATATGATTGTGTGCTATCATTACATACATACATACATAAACTCACGCCTTTTTCCCATGGGGGCAGGCAGAAACCACACAACATCACCTGCTATAATTAATAAGAGTTAGTAAATGATTTACCATTACTGTCCCAGTTAGCATTGTTTCTTATAATCTCTTGAACTGCCAGCACCTTCTTCTTGAAAGCTGCAGCATCACGTAGCTTAGAGACACATTCCTCGCATATGAGGTATCTGTGAGCATCATCGGTTATTATCTGATTGCAACAAAAAAAAAAAAACAATGTATTATGTTTTGTAAGCTATTTGCAATATTTAAAAATACTATGTTTTAGAACTGGGACAAGAAGTACTTGTAAGAAAAAAAAATTACAGGATCGTGGGATCGTCATCTGCTTAGCCTTTTCCTAACGATTTGGGGTTGGCTTCCAGTCTAAGCGGATGCAGCTGAATACCAATGTTTTACATGAAGCGTCTGCCTATCAGACCTCTACAACCCAGTTACTGGGCAACACGATACTTCTTGGTAAATTATTAAAGGAACGTCGACCTTAATTGCTTAACATAACCTTTAATTGATTTAATCATTTACTCAAGTAATTATTAATAATTCTGTCCACAAATTGTACATAATTGAATTTAATGTATTGTATGTAACTTGAATGCTTATTTTATTTTAAAATTCATAATTCTATGTTAATTAATGTAATTGGACCTGTGCCGTTTTAATTAACTATAAATAAATAAATAAATAACTATACCCCGGTCAGCAATTTAGGTTACAAATGCTAGATATTTTTGTGAAATTGAGAATTTACCATTTATTTTTTACAAATAGAAAGTTGCGCTAAATTACCGAGCGCCAGACCTTGTTGTATGGTATACTTGACTTCTGAAGTCATGCGAAAAAGCTAGATTAAACTCACATTGATATCAAATATATTCAACAACATTTCGAAGTAATTTTCTGTTCTATTCGCAATATAATACTTGTTGGTCATGTCTTTATAACATTCTTCTGATAAACAAGATCTGCAAAAATGTTTCTCTTTCATTATTTCAGATTAAATTTGATTTTACAGATTCAACTATTCAATGTTATTTTTTTTTTTATCCGTCAATTTTACATGAGTTCTGTCATTCGGTTTTGTTTATTTTTATTTTGAAGCGCTGCGTTTCATTTCATGTATTTAATACACTTTAAAGCATAAGAAAGAGACGCAACATGATAATTATTATTCAGTGTGAAAGAGATAATGAGTGTTAGCTATTTGCACGGTTAAAAATGTAATTTTGGCGAACGGATAATTCGTTCAGAAATTATAGAAACTGTGGCAACTTTGCTTCTCCCAGGTACAATTGTTAGCATAACTTAATTCATACAAAGATTATTCAATGACTCGACATTGACAAATAAAAATGACCAACTACAAGACTAAGTTCTGTCAATTTTGGTAAAGAAATAATACATTGTGCAAGAAGTTTAGCATTCGCTGTTGGTACCACATAAGTTCATTTCGTAAGTTGACAACTGACTGGCAACACACAGTCGCGTACTGTCAAAGTGTCAGTCGATAATTTGTTTTGTTGTAAAAAATTACATCAATAAATGGTATTTAACAACAAGAAACATCGTAATTTATTTGTTAATTCTACTCCGTAGACTGTGGATTTAATCTCCCACTACGTAAAACAATAAAAATGGATACGAAAAAGGGCAAAGGCCCATTATTCGATTCAGGATTGTGTAGATGTTGCGGAAGTACGAAAAAGTGTCGTGTTTTGAATATAGAATATGAAAGTTTTGGTCAAAAAGAAGTGTATTCGGATATGATAATGGATTGCTTCAGTTTACTGGTAAGATATTTATAATTACACTGGTTTTTTATAAACGTATTCTGTGCGAGAAATCTATGGATATCTTTGAGGTCTTATAGGCTTCCCCTAAAGATAGCCGCCACCAAGAGTATGAGGGACCCCAATAAATTAAAGAAAAATATGAAATTAAAAAATATACAAAAAAAAAACAATTTTAAATTGACATTGTTTACTTAGCCTTTTCTCACCTATGTTGGGGTCGGCTTCCAGTCTAACTGGATGCAGCTGAATACCAGTGTTTTACATGGAGCGACTGCTTATCTGACCTCCACAACCCAGTTACTGGGCAACACAACACCTCTTGGTAAGACTGGTTGTCAGTCTTTCTGGTGACTATCCGTAACGACTGTCAAAAATCTACGAATGACAGCCAGGACCAACGGCTCTACGTGCTTTCTGAGGCACAGGGGTGTCACACCACCAACTTCCAAACTCCGGGCGGTTACTGAGAAAATCGTAATGGAAAAACCCAATAACACTTTTTGCCCGACCCGGGAATCAAACCCAGGACCCCATACTCATCAGTTTCGCTTGCGACCACGGTAGTAGTAGTTAATATTTATAACAATTTATCACTAGACATCATTATTCCAATAAGAAATAAAGACACACAGCCAACCCACAAATAAACAGTGACAATCGTTATTTCGGACACCGCACCCTACACAAGCGCTTCTAGTAACAAAATGATCCAGTGTTGCAGAATTAGTTCAAAAGAGTTACCAACACCCTGGAACATTTATAATGCCCAGCACTCGACTCTTATGGCGAACAATGATTTGTTCGTGTGCTTACAACTCAAGGCCTCATGCTGTGTACTAAAAGTGATACGTCCGTAAAAGTCTGACAATCCCTTTCGTTCCACCCAGAGTGGAAAAAGTCACTTTACGACTTTTTCCCATCCCTAAAAAAAACAGGAAAGCAAGAAAATCACTCACAATAGCCTGTATTTTTACCCTGATGCATCGCAGTCACCAGATTTCTATTCCATTTCCTCAGCTATCACACTTAGATGGCACACCATCAGAGCGGCTGATCTGTGCGACGTGTGTGACTCGAATAAGGGACGCGTTGAGCTTCAAACGTCAAGTGCTGCAGTGTGAGGAGGCTTTCTTACAGATGAAGATATACGATGCTAGCAGCGACGGTAAGTAGTAGGAGAAAGTTCTCGTATATGTATATATGATACTAGCCAGCAACTTCGTTCAAGCGTTTTTTTCCACCCGCATTAATTTAGGTTTTTGGATACTGCTCCTCTCCCGTGTGTCGTAGCGTGATGTTATATATAGCCTATAGTCTTCCTCGATAAATGAACTATCCAACACAAAAAGAATTTTTCAATTCCAACCAGTAGTTCCTGAGATTAGCGCTTCCAAACAAACAAACTCTTCAGCTTTATGGTATTAGTATAGTTATTTCACCCACGTTAAGTTAATATATACAAAAACTTGACTAATTATGTACTAAAACCTTCTTCGAAAACCACTCTATCCACTAGTGAAAACAGCATGAAAATCGGTGCAGTAGTTTTTGAGTTTATCGCTAACAGACAGACAGACGCGGCGGCGGATTTTGTTTTATAATAATAATATGTAGTGATTTATGAATGCGAGAGTTTATGACGATGGATGGGTGTTTGTTAGTCAATGACGCCAAAATTGCTGTACCGTTCTGCATGAAATTTAACACAGATAAATTATAGTCTGGAATAGCATATATACTGTGATTATTATTAATGTATATTGATTCATATAGAAGTATCAAGTTGAAATTAACACCATATACTCAGGTCCACAGTCTCTTGAGGCTGTGAAAAAATTCTAACTACAAAGTTACCAACTAGTTTATTAAATATTATGCTATTTCAAAGTTCTTGTGTTTGAGCTGAGATGTTGTATAGAGATTCAGTACCAGATACACTCTTCAGCCCGTTTGTATGTATATACCACTTCTGTAACACTCTGTATAAACTTTTATTTTCAGATCCAAAGCTGGATACCCAGTGGCAACCCAAGGTAAAGAATGAACCGGTTCCAGAACAGTCGGAGAGTGATGATGATGAACATAGTGCGGATGCATTAGCTGATGATCCAGGTAAGCTAGTTCCTCTAGCCGTCTCTGTCCCACAGCTTATCAAAGGCCTCCCAGAAGCCCTTCCAGGAAATTTGTTCCCGCACCATCGCGAAGCAATCCTCGTGGTACGCGTACCAGGGCATCTCGCTTCTTCTTTCTGGGACTACTTATTGATATAAAAATATGAAAAAAAGTAGCCCACTGGTATCGGGAACAGGGTCCAAGCTACCAGTGGTCAGGGCTCCTGAGAAAGGAACCTCCTGACAATTCGCGCCTTGTGTAGGAGTACCGCTTACTGTATCAAGCCCTTGATTCGAGAGACGAGAGCCTTCTCAGGTGTTGGTTTAGGCTATTACGCCATTGGCCGTCACGACTACCGGCACAATGATTGCTGTACTCACATCCCACATGTCGAGAACCTTGTGAGCCAGGTTAAGATACTTAATTATTATTATTTATATTATTTTGACTGCCTCGGTAGTCTAGTGGTCCTTAGCGCGACTGCTACGCTAGAGGTCTTGGGTTCGATTCCCAGGTCGAGCAAAAAGAGTTATTGGGTTTTTCTATGAATTTCTCAGTAGCAGCTCGGAGTTAGGATTTGTGCCCGGTTAATGGCAATGGGCTCGCCCCCTATTACATGGGACCTAAAAACATACCGGCGAACTGTGGGTGTACATTGATACACCTCTGCCTAACCCTCTGGGGAATACAGGTGTGATGGTATATTGTTGTATTATTATTTAAAAACTATTTTAGAAGACGACTTAAAGCCAGATGTAATGGACGAGGATCCTGATGAGTTGCCTCTGAAGCGCGTCTCGCCAGATAAAGAAGATACAAGCACAGAGATAGATATACCAGAACCAGCTGAACAAAAGCAGGAAATACCAAAATCTGAAGTAGCGCCACCACCAGTGCCCGTACCACCAAGTAGGTTTAGATATAAATAATAGGCAATAGGCTCGCCCCCTATTACATGGGACCTAAAACATACCGGTGAAATGTGGGTGTACATTGGTACACCTCTGCCTAACCCTTCGGGGAATACAGGTGTGATGGTATGTGTGTTCCAATTAGTTACTAAATAGTGGTTCTATTTAAGACGAGCTACTGCTCCGCTCCTGTGTGTCGTAGCGTGTTGTTATATAGCCTATGGTACTTTTTACACCCCTTATTGGTATTTTTTTGTACCCTTATATTTGCAAAATTATTATTATTATTTCGTTGTATGGCAAACAATCCCACGGCCCACCTGATGTTAAGCGGTCACCGCTGCCTATAGACATCTGCAATACCAGAGGCCTTGCAAATGCGTTGCCATCCCAGAGACAAAGTTGAAACGTGTCATGTGCCTGTAACTTCACCGACACTCATTTCCTTCAAACCGGAACACAGCAACGCTGCTTTGCGGCAGAGGTATGGTGGTAGTACTTCCCCAGACAAGCTCCTTCACTAAGAGCTCTATACTACTGAAAATAATTTTAATTTTTTTTTGTCCACAGAACTCCCAATGTCAAAAGTCCAACAGCTAATGCGAGAGCGAGACACAACATACATGACAGAGACAAACATACTCACCATAGTGGAGTACTCCTTTGTCTGTCCGTTCAAGTGCAGACACAACCACCTTCTCTGCTACTACTGCGGCGACATTTACTCAGATCCAGCTCAATTAAGGCAGCATACAATAGAAAGTCATCATCCGAAGAAATTCAAAGTAACGGAACATAAGAAAATGGTAAAAATTGATTTGACAAGAATTGATTGCCGGCTATGTGGTGTCAAGATAAATGATTTGGAAGTGTTCAAAAGACATGTATCCAGTGTTCATAATAAGAAATATTATTTTAATTACAAAGACTCAGTGTTGCCGTTCCGATTGACGCGGCTTGAGTTGAAATGTGCGTTATGTGATGTTTTGTTTCCATATTTTCATGCGTTAAACAAACATATGAATGAACATTTTAGTAATTATGTTTGTGAGACTTGTGGATTGGGTGAGTTTAGCTGTATATTATTTTTTATGTAGTTAGATGGCAAACAAGCCGACGGTCCACCTGATGTTAAGTGGTCACCGCTGCCTATACACATCTGCAATACCAGAGGCCTTGCTAATGTGTTGTCATCCCAGAGACAAAGTTGAAATATGTTATGTGCCTGTAATTACACTAACCATAATTTATTTTCATTTCTTTTTTTAACCGGCTTCAAAAAAAGTAAAAGGTTCTCAGATGTTTTTTTTTAAATATTATTTAAATACAACGGAATAAGGGTGTTATCCGTCCGAGAATTTCCGTAAGTGTCTTAGTTTAGAGGGCGTACAGGATACGTCCGAAAGGAATTTTCAAAAATGTCCAGATGTAACCCAGTCCCTTCTTCCGGGGAATCATCGGGCAATCAATATTGTTTTTATTTTTATTTATTTAAAAAATGTTTATCTATGGAGTCCGGGATAATGTCTAAATTACTCCTGAATGTTCGGGGCTTTTGAAGTTTCCGTGTGATGACTGCAGCTCAGAGGTAGAACTGCCATCACCTACGGCAGCTCTACCTCTGAACTCCTTTATTTATCAACCGATTTGAAAAAATCTTTTTTTTTTTGTATCTCAGGTTTTGTCGACAAAGGCCGCTTCGTGATGCATCAGCAACGTCACGAGGTAGGAGACTTCCCGTGTCCGGACTGCGGGAAGGCGTTCAAGGCACAGTACAACAGGGACCTGCATATAGACAGGGTGCATCGGAAGAAAGGGAGGGTCTACTGCCCGAAATGTGACGTGAAACTCATGTCGTACCCCCAGAAGTTGAAGCATTTGGTGGAGGTAGGTTTGTAGCGACATCCCTCGCTCAGCATGCGAACTACTACGACAAACTGACGTTGCCTGGATCTATATACAAAATCCCGAAAAGAACCGCCTACCAGACATAGTAGTAAATGGGCCATTTTTTTTTCAATATTGACGTTATTTTATTTCCAGGTCCATGGAGAGGAGCCTATGAGCTTCCCCTGTACCATGTGCGAGAGGATATTCGACACCAGACGGACCCTCACCATCCACAGACGGAAAGATCATTTAAAAGATTTCAGGTAACTATTAATAGTCACATACCACACATACATACACCATCACGCCTGTATTCCCCGAAGGGTTAGACAGAGATGTAACAATGTACACCTACAGTTCGCCGGTATGTTTTTAGGTCCCATGTAATAGGGGGCGAGCCTATTGCCATTAACCGGGCACAAATCCTAACTCCGAGCTGCTACTGAGAATTTCATAGAAAAACCCAATAACACTTTGCTCGACCTGGGAGTCGAACCCAAGACCTCTAGCGTATCAGTCGCGCTTAGGACCACTAGGCTACCGAGGCAGTTAATGAATAACAATGTTGATTGTTCACATTGTGCTGAAAGTGCATTTTACGATTATATCTTGCCTTCGGTTCGGGCTGCAATCGAACCTCAACTGTAATAACAAACTTACCTCACTCGTATCATAATATACATACATAAACTCCCGCCTTTTTCCCATGGGGGTAGGCAGAAACCACAGAACGCCACCTGCTACGATCCTTACATACTCCTTTCACCTCGTCCACGTTCATATACCTGGTCATACAAGCACGCCGGTTACGAGTACTGCGCACCCGACCTTTCTGAAGAACCTCACCAATAAGGTCAGGGTAGGTCTTTCTATGGCGTCCTCTCCCGGCGTAATATAATGTACTATTATTTATATCGATTCTCTATCTCCAGGTATGAATGTCAATGCTGCGGCCAAAAATTCTTCACGCGATTCGCTCTGAACAACCACATGCCGACACACACAGGAGAACGTAACTTCAAATGTAAAGTTTGCGAAAAAAGCTACCCAAGACTTAAGACACTGAAAGATCATATGAGAATACACACCAACGACCGCAGGTACCGCTGTCATGTGTGTGGACAGGCCTTTATACAGAACTGCAGTCTGAAAGGGCATATGAAGAGCCAACACGCCGAATACGAGATGAGACTTTAGAGGAAATTCCTTTGGGTAGATGACACCACTAATCAATTGACGTAGTTTTTATGAGCTGTCAAAACGCGATTCCCCCATACATTTTGTACGACAATACTAAACTATGACGTCACTTTTTTTGTCAACTCAACACACTAACTATTTATTGATTTCGATGCAAATGAAAATTGAATTTTTTAGTTATTTAAAAATTGATTGGGTTTACACACACACATACCATCCCGCCTGTATTCCTCAGAGGGTTAGGCAGAGGTGTACCAATGTACACCCACAGTTCGCCGGTATGTTTTTAGGTTCCATGTAATAGGGGGCGAGCCTATTGCCATTAACCGGGCACAAATCCTAACTCCGAGCTGCTACTGAGAAATTCATAGAAAAACCCAATAACACTTTGCTCGACCTGGGAATCGAACCCAAGATTGACAGAATTGGATTTTCAGGGGTAAAATAAAGTGTTTTTTTTAGAGAAGTCGTGTCTTGGAATTATTGTTGAATGGTGTCATGTAATAATAAGTAATTATGATATCGTAAATAGTTTATCTACTTTGAAAGTATTGTAGTATATTAGTCGCCACGAGTCGTGAGCACAACTTTCAAGTTAATTTTTGAATTTCTGGGTTCCTTTCTGGGTTTATTTTGGCTCCCGACGCTGCACGCGATTGATCCGTCAGTTGTACCGATCGCGTGCAGCGTCCGCGCCCCAAAACCCTCGAAGGTTACCCAAAAATTAACTTGACATTTGTGCTCACGTCTTGTGGCGACCAATATGTTTATTTATTAGTTACTAGCTTTGACCGCGACTTTGTCTGTCGATGTTATGTGGCATCGCTTATTATAACGGCGCTGCTGAGACGCAGTAATCAACATACATTCATAAACTCACGCCTTTTCCCCATGGGGGTAAGCAGAAACCACAGAACTCCACGTGAAACGATCCTTACATGCTCCTTCCGCCTCGTCCACATTCATACATCTGTTCATACAAGCACGCCGGTTACGCGTACTGCGCACCCGACCTTTCTGAAGAACCCCACCAATAAGGTCAGGGTAGGTCTTTCTAGGGCGTCCTCTCCCGGCGTTGCCACTCACATCTGCCATATAAATCCCTTTTGTTAGAAAACAATTTGCCAATTAATTAAGAGCTTTAAGTTTTGTGCGTAAAAGTAATTTTTATAATGACAAGATGAAAAGATGACAGCTCGCGGGCGGCGCGCTGGCAGCTAACACAAGGGCGGATTTTTTTATAAGCTTTTTGTGCTGCAGCCTAGGGCCCCACGAATAACAAGGGCATTAGCTTCCATTCAAGAAAAAACACAAATTTTAATAAATTACAGGATGTTAGGGTAAACGAGGGACTTGCTTTAAGAGAGTGCAGTACTCAAGAAAATAAACAACTTTTACTGTAGTACGAAACGTAAAATCGCGAAAAAATATCAACTGCTCCATACATTCATACCATCACACATACCATCACGCCTGTATTCCCCGAAGGGTTAGGCAGAGGTGTAACAATGTACACCCTCAGTTCGCCGGTATGTTTTAGGTCCCATGTAATAGGGGGCGAGCCTATTGCCATTAACCGGGCACAAATCCTAACTCCGAGCTGCTACTAAGAATTTCATAGAAAAACCCAATAACACTTTTTGCTCGACTTGGGAATCGAACCCAAGACCTCTAGCGTAGCAGTCGCGCTTAGGACACTAGGCTAAGCATTCATGTTCGCATAACTCGACAATATGTAAGAAACAGCTGGTTTTTTTTTGCAATTTTAAGTTTGGTTTCATAGTGAAAGTGGTTTGTTTTCATAAGCACTACACTCCCTTTAAGTAGGTACGTCTCTTTTTTAATAGTCTTGTGCCTGCTCGGTCAAGATCGCTTCTCAATAGTTCGTCAGTGAACTAGTTCATTCTATTTGTTCTATTCTCGAAAGATGAAAAGACCATCGTCAGAGCGGGTAGCATCGTCATTCGTTCGCCGGCTATTCTCCCTCATTCTCACTCACAGACATGGAATGAAATCATATAATGTCAGTCTTATCAGTCACAGTCTCGCCGTGTCGACGGCGCGTTCGTGTTCCACGCGCGCCTCAAAGAGATGTCAGCAAAAGGAAGGGGCCACTGAGGGCCGATGCCTGCCGGGGCTGCGGGTTGTTCGCAAGAGATACCGCGCCCCCGATTTGATGATGTACCATCCACCAAAAAAAAAAAAAAAAATCAGTCACAGTCTTCTCTCCATAGATTATATACTTTTTTTTTTGGGAGGTGGGAAATCGTCAAATAACTTCTCCCGCCCTGGGCGGGGCGGGAGGGAGTGTCAGGCTTTTACTGACTAAAACTCACCCATGTTCCTTCTTGTGCCCTTTGCGTTCCGGGGGCGCGGTATTTCTTACGAACAACCCGCAGCCCCGGATAGATTATATACTGGTAGAATATTTCTAGTTTACATTCACCCTGCATAAAAAAAAAAAAAAAAACCATATCTTGGAACATCAACTCCTTTTACTTTGTGTTTAAACATACTAAGGGAATAGTTCGGCTGAACACTGTCTCTCAAAATACAGGTAATCTTAGTTTGAGAGGCAGGGTTACATAATTTTATTGTACAGATTCTGCAACATTAGTAATGTAGTGTTTAATTGTAATCTGTAACTTTTATTGGTCAATAAAAACAATTATTATTACAATTATTATAATTACACATTACGATTCTGGCCGCTTTGGCGGTTTGCAAATGTTCGAGTCCGTAAAGAGCTATTAGACAGATTACAAATCAACGTTCGGAAACGTTTCTTCTAGTACAGTATGGAGATACGATTCCTATTCGTTCATCGTTCACGAACTACACAAGATTATTTTTAAACTAACACCTTGTATTAATGTATTTTATCTCTACACAATTCAATGTTGACAGTAATGACAAACTTAGCTTACTTGTACAGTTTGTTCCCACTTGTTCTGTTCCACTATAATGGACAAACAAAAAATAGGTCTCACGCAACTATGGATTTATTGAATCGGTCCTACAAAAAGTCGGTGCGGGTGGAGAGGGTAAATGCGGACATAGATAAAGTCTAGATTAATCAAGAATTTCAAGCTGTCTCTTATTCAAATTGTATTACGATTAGTCACCTTTTGACTGCCAGTCATGTATAGATGACAAACCAAAAGGTGCGAAGCACGCCACGGTCACGATCCCATGACAGACTTTTATACGTAAATGAAACTCATAAAACAGCATCGATATAATTCCGAACTCACTTCTATTTTGTAGGTATTAAAAGATGAATTCGTAGCTTGCCGCTTTTTTTTTTAGGGATAGGAAATCATCAAGTGACTTCCGTCACCCTGGGCGGGGCGGGAGGGAGTGTCAGACTTTTACTGACTAAAACCCATCCATGTTCCTTCTTATGCCCTTTGCGTTCCGGGGGCGCGGTATCTCTTACGAACATCCCGCAGCCCCGGCAGGCATCGGCCCAGAGTGGCCCCTTCAAAATTTGCTGACATCTCTATAGCTTGGTGCTTTTTTTTTTTTGGTGGGTGGGAAGTCATCAAATAACTTCTCCCGCCCTGGGCGGGGCGGGAGGGAGTGTCAGACTTTTACTGACTAAAACCCACCCATGTTCCTTCTTGTGCCCTTTGCGTTCCGGGGGCGCGGTATCTCTTGCGAACAACCCGCAGATAGCTTGGTGCTGAGGGCACGTTTTGGCTTTTTTGACATGGCTGTCAAATGGTTACCTAATGTAATTGGCCAATGGCTTGTTTGTTAAAGGGAAATAAATAAATTAAGTCCGCCTTAGTACATTATTTATTGCATAAAGTTTAAATAAATAAGTGTTTAACAGACAGACGGTGATGCTTACGAATATATAAAGTGGGAATGGATTTCTTCGTAATTGAAAACTGTAAATTATATAAATATCTACAATTAAATTTTACAATTTGAAATAGTTGTTTTTTTATTTATATTACTAGTTATACATAAACTCACGCCTTTTTCCCCATGGGGGTAGGCAGAAAGCACAGAACGCCACCTCCTCCGATCCTTACATATTCCTTTCGCCTCGTCCACGTTCGCCGGTTACGAGTACTGCGCACCCGACCTTTCTGAAGAACCTCACCAATAAGATCAGGGTAGGTCTTTCTAGGGCGTCGCCTCACGGCATTGCCAAAAGGTTTGTATAATAATAAAAATAACAATAAATCATTTATTATCACGCTACTAAGGCCCATAGATAAAATACACAGTATTGAACTATTACATATTAAAACCTTATTTGACTTATACGCGTCATGTTACGCTGCGTGGTGTCGCGAAACACATAACATACCATCACGCCTGTATTCCCCGAAGGGTTAGGCAGAGGTGTAACAATGTACACCCCTAGTTCGCCGGTATGTTTTAAGTCCTATGTAATAGGGGGCGAGCCTATTGCCATTAACTGGGCGCAAATTCTAACTCTAATTCTAGATCAGCGACACCCTTCGGCCAAAAGTGAAGGTCGAAGTGAAGAAGATGCATGAAGGTCTGTAGGTGATGGGTTGGTACTCGTACCACGAAAGACTTAAAGTTGACGCCGTGGCGCGACTCCAACCTTCCGGCCCTCAGAGTCCAGTTGGTCTTAACTCATGGCCCAGGAGTCTCAATAATGCTGCTGACATTGACTTACCCATTGCTCTCGTAGCCACAAGCGCAGTTGCTGGCCGTGATATCCTGGATTCGTTTTCCAAGTCGGGCGGAGTTTGTCCTGCGCCTAATGTCGGATTTCCGTCCCATCGGACTATGCGAGTGAAGGAAGAGTGGTTACCGTGGCCGGAATTAGGTTAAGAGTGCCAATGAATGATTATGTTTAGGTAACCTAATAAAAAACAGTAAGATTTTCATAAAATGTTTATTTTTCTAATAAGTACATACTTATAAGTAACTATGCAACTTGTGCAAGGGCCAATCAAGTTTTAATCAACGGCCAATTTCAGGATGTTGTCATAAAATACATAAAAATAATCAAATTAAGTAACGACACCTGCTAAATAATGAATAACACATACCATCACGCCTGTATTCGCCGAAGGGTTAGGCAGAGGTGTACCAGTGCACACCCGCAGTTCGCCGGTATGTTTAGGTCCCATGTAATAGGGGGCGAGCCTATTGCCATTAACCGGGCACAAATCCTAACTCCGAGCTGCTACTGAGAACTTCACAGAAAAACCAAATAACACTTTCTGCTCGACCCGAGAATCAAACCCAAGACCTCTAGCGTAGCAGTCGCGTTTGGGACCACTAGGCTAACGAGGCAGCTGAAACTCAGCATATTAAAATGGCCACGATATTGTTTTCTCGTACAACCTGACAAGATTTATCTGTGAAAAGCTTAGGCACCAGTCTTCAACAAATTATTAATAATAAAATTTATTTATTACACAAGAGGTACATGGTAGAGTTTAAAATGAGAGCCACACTAGGCACAGCCTGTGTCCTGGCTATCAGCAAGACGGATAATTACTAGAGCCTAGGACTAACAACTTATAGTTAACATCGCATAATTTTGTAACAATTGTTCTTGTAAAATAAAAGCTTAGAAATTAAAATTTATAATAAATTGAGAGTGACTTGAGTAAAACATTGTGTGTGAGTGGGTGTGTGTGTGTATGTATGTGAGTGTGTGTGTGTGTGTGTGATCTAAATGTAAATGTAAACTATGTGGAATGCCTAGAGTGATCCGTCAGACGGAGACTCGTAAGTAACTGTTCAGTCTCTAAACACAAAAAAATGTATCTGCTTGTCCCTACATAGTTTAAAACAAAGTAGCTTCCCGCCGTCTGTACGCTTAAACCTTTTAAACTACGCAACGGATTTTAATGCAGTTTTCATCAATAGATAGAGTGATTCAAGAGGAAGGTTTGTAAGTACAGAATATCACGCTACGACCAACGGGAGCGGAGCAGTAACCAGAGACGTAACTGAACGCGGGTGACAACGCGAGGTATATAACCTGCAATTTGTGGTAAGACAAAAATAAAAATCTATTCTATTCCATACCATTATTATTATCTGCTTAGCCTTATCCCAACTATGTCGAGGTCGGCTTCCAGCCTAACCGGATGCAGCTGAATACCAGTGTTTTACATGGAGCGACTGCCTATCTGACCTCCACAACCCAGTTACTGGGCAACACGATACCTCTTGGTTAGACTGATTGTCAGACTTTCTAGCGTCTGACTATCCGTAACGACTGTCAAAGATCTATGAATGACAGCCGGGACCAACGGCTTTACGTGCTTTCCGAGACACGGGCGTGTCACACCACCAACTTCCAGACTCCGGGCTGCTACTGAGCAAATCCTAATGGAAAAACCCAATAACATTTTTTGCCCAACCTGGGAATCGTGCCACTAGCGTAGCAGTCGCGCATAGGACCACTAGGCTAACGAGGCAGATTTACACAATTCCCAAGTATCAGAGTCCTTGCAAGTGCGTTGCCATCCTAGAGACAAAGTTGAACTGCCGCAGGCATGTGCCTGTAATTACACCGGCACCCATACCCTTCAAACCGGAACACAGCAACGCTGCTTTGCGGCAGAAATTGGTATGGTGGTAGTACTTCCCCGGACGAGCTCCTTCACAAAGAGCTCTACTACTACTACAGCATTTCATGCTTATGTTAGATTACTTTATTATTTAAATACGCATCGTATTGAGACGCCATTAATCCTAAAGATGGTGGTACAGTTCCGTCGGATGTGGAAGGGCGTTGTGACAATTCAGCAGAAGAGGGTGTTCCCGACAGATTATCCTCACAAGAAGCAGAAGGTTTAGGGCTGAACTGTTCAGAATCAGGCTTAATATTAACATTAGTACTTTCATTAGTTTCTTTTTTCACCAAGTCTCCTTCATTTAATTCTAATATTAAGTTAGATTTTCTGCCCTGCCGTTTGAGAGTTACCACATCAGCTCCTGAATCAACCAGTAAAGTAGCCGAAGTCCTTCTAAAACTGTGTCCGGTGTAAGAATCGGCGTTTGGTAACCCCAAAAACTTGGCAATCTCCCGTGGCATGCCACCAAATTTATTTAAACCAATCGGCTGACATGTACACTTACCCTTTTGGTAATTTTGGAAAAACCGGGAGTTTTTCGCTTTGTTTGTACGCAAAGCTTCGTATTTCTTCACTATATCATAGAACGGACCGTGGATTATGAACGAACGGGGTATCTTGCTTTTAGTATTATTGACTTTGACAAGGAGCATTTGGCCGTGGTTTTCAATATCTTTTGTTGTAATATTCAGTAGGTCCTGACGCCCACATGCGCCAGTAATACCGAATATTAACGCGACCTGGAAAGAGGTAATTATAATAATCTATTATTAAAAGTTTTACAGTAGATGAAATGGTTCGAAAACATCATCTGCTTAGCCTTTTCCCAACTATGTTGTGGTCGGCTTCCAGTCCAACCGGATGCAGCTGAATACTAGTGTTTTACATGGAGCGACTGCCTATCTGACCTCCACAACCCAGCTACTGGGCAACACGATACGTCTTGGTTAGACTGGTTGTCAGAGTTCCTGGCTTCTGACTATCCGTAACGACTGTCAAAGATCTACGAAAGACTGCCAGGACCAACGGCTTTACGTGCTTTCCGAGGCACGGGGGTGTCACACCACCATCTTCCAAACTCCAGGCTGCTACTGAGGAAATCCAGACCTGGGAATCGAACCCGGGACCCCACGCTTATCAGTCGCGCTTGCGACCGCGAGACCAACGGGGCAGTCAAAAATATGGTTCGAAAACATCGACATACCAAAAAAAAGTAATTGAATTAAAAAAATTATGTAACCCTCATCAGAAGAATAAAGGTCCCTACCGCAGCTAACAAACGAGCTGATAACTTTGAAACCGCTGAACCGATTTCCCAAACATAGCTAAGAACACTCCCGACTAATATACCTTTCAAACAAAAAAAAACTAAATTCAAATCGGTTCATGGGTTCGGGAGCTACGATGCCACAGACAGACACATACACACACGTCAAACTTATAACACCCCGTCGTTTTTGCGGCGGGGGTTAAAAATGACCTATTTTTGAAATTTCTGGAATCAATTCAGTTTCCAATTCGGAGCAAACTACTTACAGGATTTGCGTTTATTAGGTCACACAAAGTACCTAGTGGCAAACAAGCCGACGGCCCACCTGATGTTAAGTGGTCACCGCTGCCTATACACATCTGCAATACCAGAGGCCTTGCCATCTGCAAGGTTTCTGGTATTGCAGATGTGTTGCCATCACATGCTGGTCCTGCTCCATAGGACAATTTAAAGTCTTGACAAAATCAACTGGTTGCTAATTTAATTATATAAGTACTTTGTTTTGATTAAATATTTTTCTCTCCGACATTAATTCTACATTTGAGTATGCCTCACACACTGATTCCTTGTCTTTGAAATGTATAAATGTATTTAATATTACAATTCACTTAGTTTTCATTTCTAATTTGTGGCACTGAGTACGTATTGCAGTACTTTGAGTGACTTTTTTTAATAGATCGTTTTGACATCAGTAGGTATAATTTTATGGAATTGTACAACTTATTGTAATACATTTTTTTTTAAAAGAGTATGTATGGAGTTTCTTGCCCGTTCTTCTCCATACAAAACTACCTTTTGGAATGGGCAACTAGATTCAATATTTTTAATTTAACATGTAATTGACGTTTAATGTTTAACGCCTTTTAATGGTCTAATTGAAATAAATGATTTTACTTTGACTTTGACATCCCAGAGACAAAGTTGAAATGTGTTATGTGCCTGTAATTACACCGGTACTCATACCCTTCAAACCAGCACACAATAACGCTGCTTTGCGACAGAAATTGGTTTTGTTTTAGGGATGGGAAATCATCAAATAACTTCCCCAGCCCTGGGCGGGGCGGGAGGGAGTGTCAGACTTTTACTGACTAAAACCCATCCATGTTCCTTCTTGTGCCCTTTGCGTTTCGGGGGCGCGGTATCTCTTACGAAGAACTCGCAGCCCCGACAGGCATCAGCCCTGAGTGGCCCCTTCAAAATTTGCTGACATCTCTTTGAAGCGTGCGTGGAACACGAATGCGCCGTCAACACGGCCTGTCGTTATGCAACGTACGGACGGTGAGCTATCAATTGCTCACCGTCCACATTCACGCGTCTACGATGGCCGGGAGTCGTCACGCGGCTCCCGACGTCCGGAGCGTCTACTACTACTATATTATTATAAGTAGTTACTGACCTTTGTTGCCAAGTATTTGCTATCCGGAGCTTCCTTTAAAAACTTTTTTACGTCATGTGGCGACAAAGTCTTAGACTTCTTGCCAATAAACCCGTTAGAACATCTCCTTAAGAACTCAATCAGATTGCGATAGGTTTTTATATCAATACCATACTTGGTGCTTATTATGCTTTTTATCATAGAATATATACACCATAGGGAGCTGGGTTTATATTTATTTTTCAATTCGTTGAAGTAAGCCAGAAATACGTCTTCTGATAATGACTGGTCTTCACTTTTAGTCTCTCTCCATTGGACAAAATTTGCGTATGCTAAAATGTATTTTTCCTTCGATTTCGTTGGCAATAGATTGTCATTTCCATTTTCTGTCTCAATTTCTGGTATTTCTGGAAGCGCCGAATCTTTTGACAAACAAACAATAGTGTGTGAAAATTTTGAAAAAATAAATAAAACGGTTTTCGCGCGTCTTGTCTATGGTTTAGTTAACAATGAAGCGCAGATGTAGATTTGTATAATAGTCTGCTAAGGTTGCGGAATTCGTTGGAAAGAGTTACCGCCACCGCGGCCTTGGAACGCAAAGAGCATATTTTTTTTTATGAGACAAGCCTGCCACATTATTACCAGACTGCAACTTCTGTAAGCCAGAATCAACAGTGGAGACCGCCAGAAGAGCGCCGAGGCAATGAAGCTCGACGAGTCCCGGAGAAACGATTTAACTGTCTTGGATCCCGCAACGAAATTAATCAGAAAAGATTAGCGGAGGAAGAAGAAAAAAATTTGTGGGTAAGGAGCATTAGGGGGAGGAACACGGATGGGTTTTAGTCAGTAAGACTCTGACACTCCTTTCCGCTCCGCTCAGAGCGGAAGAAGTTTTTTTGATGATTTCCCATCCTTAAATAAAATAAATTAAAATTAAAATTCTTTATTTCAGGCAAGTCAACACTGTTCACTTACACTCAAAGATATCGGCTCATACAATTTATTTATTTTATTAAGGCAAACATACACACATCAATTTTTATTTATACAGACATAAAAATGTGACAGTTAGTATCATAATTAAAATAAATATTTTGATGAAATAGGTAATGCTTTGTTGATTATATTTTATAAAAATAATTTATTTACAAGATTGGCATAAAACTCTTTACCAAGGTCAAAATGGCTATTACTGGAAGTGCTGGTAAAGTAAAAAGCACACGTGCGTAAAATGCTGCATTACGATCCTAAAAGCGTTGCAATATGATTCATTTTAGGGATAAATATGTTAATAATAAACAGTTAATCTGCCCAGCCTTTTCCCAACTATGTCGGAGGCGGCTTCCAGTCTAACCGGATGCAGCTGAGTACCAGTGTTTTACATGGAGCGACTGCCCGTCTGACCTCCACAACCTTACTAGGTGACACGATGCCTCTTGGTAGGACTGGTTGTCAGAGTCCCGGCGTCTGCTCTTCGTGATTTCAGAGGCACGTGGGTGTCACACCACTAACTTCCAAACTCCGGGCTACTACTGAGAAATTGCTAATAGAAAAACCGAATAACTCCTTTTTGCCTGACTTGGGAATCGAACGCAGGACCCTACGCTCATCAGTCGCGCTTGCAGACACGAGGCTACCGGGGCAGTTCCAGTATAGATAATAAAAAACAGTTAAATTGTCATAAAATGTTTATTTTTATATCGTTACAATAAACATGGTTTCTAGTAACTATAAAATATTATAACATCTTGTATAATATAAATAAAAAGAGGCAGCCGAACAAAACCTCTTAAAAACACAAAATTAAAATATTTAAGTAACCCCCGACAGAAAAATAAAAACCCATACCGCAGCTAACAAAAGAGCTGATAACTTTGAAACCGCTGAACCAATTTCCATCAAACATAGCTAAGACCACTCCCGACTAATTCACATTTCAAACAAAAACAAGCAAAATCAAAATCGGTTCATCCGTTCGGGAGCTGCGATGCCACAGACAGACACACAGACACGTCAAACTTATGACACGCCGTCGTTTTTGCGTCGGGGGTTAAAAAGAATGGAAAGACGACGCCACGACCAACGGGAGCGGAGCAGTAACGTAACTGAAAGCGGGTGACACCGCGGAGTATTTAGTTAGTTAAACTATTAATTGTAATTTGTAGTAAAAAATAAAAATCAATTCTTAAGATGCACCCTCACCGGGAGCATTTGCCTGTAATGTAACGATAAAGATTAGTTTTTGAGCATTACGTTACAATACTGCCTCCATGAATGACGAGCGTTCGTTTATAATGTAACATTTCAGGTTACAAGTTGTATCGAAATATTACAGATATTAATGCCCGGTTCTCCTCTCACACTAATGTAATGTTCGACTTGTATCATTACAAGTACCGCACTGTAATGTTCGGTTCGCCTCACTAACTGATAAATGCTCGACTCTGTAACGTTACATTACAGGCGAATCCTCCTGGTGAGGGAGCACCTTTAGATTCTATTCTATAATATTTAAATAAAAAGGCGAACTTTCTACGTACGGTCAACAAAAGAGATAAGTAACCAGATCGTTTAATATAGCTGAAGTTATCTTTGAAACCAGTGGTCGGTTTTAAAAGAAATTAAATTTAATAAGTGGAGACAAACTGAACTGAACTGAAGACCAACTGGACTCTGAGAGCCGAAAGGTTGGAGTCCAGGCGTCAACTTTAAGTCTTTCGTAGTACGAGTTCCAACCCACCACCTACAGACTTTCATGCATAAGGACTTTTGGCCGAAGGGTGTTGTTTTCGACGATTCCGAGGTCTGTTATGCGACGCGTTACGAACTGCCTCGTTAGTTAGCCTAGTGGTCTCAAGCGCGACTGCTACACTAGAGGTCTTGGGTTCGATTCCCAAGTCGAGTAAAAAGTGTTATTGAGTTTCTCTATGAAATTCTCAGTAGCAGCTCGGAATTAGGATCTGTGCCCGGTTAATGGCAATAGGCTCACCTCCTATTACATGGGACCTAAACATACCGGCGAACTGTGGGTGTACATTGTTACACCTCTGCCTAACCCTTCGGGGAATACAGACATGATGGTATGTGTATGTATGTGTTAATTAATAAACTGTTTATTTTCTATTCATAAAAATAAATTTATTTCACAAAACATCTATCGGTTTTTAAAAAGCTTTGAATTTGCTAGGCGACTCTGATTACTTATCTCTTTTGCTGTCTGTACAATAATATAAAATAACATTGTACTAAGTCTTCATTAAACATATTTACAAAATGATAAATTAGAAAATGTATTTAAAAAAATTACGGGTGTTTTCCCCAAAATTAATAATTAATACAACATTTCAGATTGGGGGTATAGTACGTACCTACGTTTGGTTACAAGGGATCTTAGTTCGTCATAAGAGCCTCGCCTACGTCCGAATTTTTGTAGGACCGATTATCGGACCGTTCAAGTGATCCATAGTTTCGTTGGACCGACTTTTTGTACGACGTGTGCGTTGGTATATAAGAATTTATATGTTCCACTCTCTCCGACAAAAAATCGGTCACCGATTGTCAGACGTGTGCGGACAACCTTACTATGGATAGAATGGATGCCTATTTACCTTAGTAAGTTATTTTTTCGTGATATAAGTATAGATTCGACAAATAGAAACAACTCATTTGTAGAAAACTTCCGAGATTTCGGGATTTTTCATTTTTGTATGACTTTTCGACGCTTTATGAGCTTTCCAAATAGTTATCATTTGGTAAATTATACATCCATTTATTTCCAGTTAATCGATACACTAATCTGGTGTAAACCTCAGAATCTAGGATTTTTTCAATACAAAAGGCAACACATAGAGTTTATAAGTAAAAATCGACAGTGGGAAGGAAAAATGTACCAAGTAACAATTTAGTCCTGTTGTATCTCCAACTTGATTAAAGGGCATTAATTAATCTCAGAGACTGATTTACCAGCTTATGTGTCCAACGTGATGTTGAGAGGACGAGTGAAAGGCGACTAACAAAAGAAATTTATATGGCAGATGTGAGTGGCAACGCCGAGAGGGGGATATTCGTTACGACAACCAGTCTAACCGAGGGGTATCGTGTTGCCCAGTAACTGGGTTGTGGAGGTCAGATAGGCAGCCGCTCCATGTAAAACACTGGTACTCAGCTGCATCCGGTAAGACTGGAAGCTGACTCCAACATAGTTGGGAAAAGGCTGAGTAGATGATGATGAGCACTCTGCTGAATATAGAAGTTATGGCTTCAAAAGGGAGTCCTCAGAAGTAGAGGGATCAGAGCTAAGCTGTTTAGGATCCGGCTCCATGTTCATATTGGCACTTTCATTTTGTATGGGCTCCTCGTCACTTAATTCTACAGTTATATTAGAATTCCTGCCCTCGCGTTCCAAAGCCGCCACATCAGCTCCCGAATCGACCAGCAACGTAGCTGTACGTCTAAAGCTATGTGCTGTGTAAGAATCGGCGTCTGGCAACTCTAAAAACTTGGCGATCTCCCTCGCCATGTTCCCGAATTTATTAACACCAATAGGTTGACAAGTACATTTACCTTTTTGGTAATTTTGAAAAAATCGAGAATTTTTTGCCTTGGTCGAACGCAACGCTTCGTATTTTTTCACTATGTCGTAGAATGGGCCGCGGATTACAAATGAACGGGGTATCTTGCTTTTTGTGTTCGTGAGTTTGACAAGGAGCATTTTTCCGTGGGTTTCTATATCTTTTGTTGTAATATTCAGTAGGTCCTGACTTCCGCATGCACCGGAAATACCGAATATTAAGGCGACCTGGAAATTGATAAAATACTTATAACGAATGAACTAATCAAAATATTTATTTTAGATCAAAATATGTACAATAAACGCTCAAAAGTCCATAAGCACGCTAAGGATTACATTGCTATGAACACGAGCGCGATACCGTCAGTGCCTGTGCGTGTGCGTCAACGTGATGTCTCAACATTCCACAGATAACCCACAATAATGAACTGTCGTCGCACTAAGCGACATAACATTATATTTCTGTTGCATTTAGAATACGCATCATAGTGGCGACATTGCTAAAATTCGGGTAAAACTAAAATGTGCTGGTAGCTGATTTGGGCTAAGCAAAGGGTTCACGATCAATGAGGTCTGAGTTCGAATCCTGTTTACTATACGCGCTTGTTTTTTGTTTCTTTGAAACCATAATAACATTAAGTAAAAACTTAATATTTTTTCTATTCAAGCTTATTATTTATTTTTTATAAGAAGTAAATGTTAGATATTGAATTATTATTAAATTATTTTTGTGTTTTTTATTTTATCTTTTTGGTGTTGGAAGTCTGACAACCAGTCTTACCATGAGCAATCGTGTTGCCCAGTAACTGGGTTGTGGAGTTCAGATAGGCAGTCGCTCCATGTAAAACACTGATATTCAGCTGCATCCGGTTAGACTGGAAGCCGACACCAACATATTTGGGTAAAGGCTAAGTAGATGATGTTGTTGGAAGGAGGAAATAAAAAAGTCGTGCTGAATCATAACAAAAATATTTATTAGTTTAATTTATTTTTAAAATTAACAAACTATTATGAGAATTGTGACGTCACATTCCTTTCCTACCTAGATAAAGAAAAGTTCTTTTGTAACCAGTGTTTCTTTCAGGTGCTTAGTAGCCCTACCGTCCCCACGGGGCGCGTGGAATTTAATCAATACCAATAGGTTGCCGCTTGCTCATTTTCGCGCGTCTACAGCAGATCTACGTATATTCGCGACGAATATCCCTACAATTTGCCAAATTATTTAAACCTGGTATAATTTTAGAGCTGGAAACCCTTTATTGACGTGACGTGGCACTCAATTAGCCAATCAGGAATTGAGACATGACATGACATATTAAAGTAGCCAATCAGAAACCAGAACAGCGCCTAGAAAGAACGACACACTTTCGAGAATATCGCCATCCTATAAGGCTCACCCACTCTAAACAGCTGTTTATAGATAGTAATTTCGCGAAAATTGTAAAATGAAAATTATAGCATCCTTATCTAACTAACGGCGGTCCCATAAGGTCAACTTAATCGAACACTCTCGAGTGTTAGTAGGATTACTCGCGATTCGCAAAAGTTCGCTGCAGAGTATTTATAGCGAGTTACGTTCTGCGGCACACAGATCTTCAGTCAGAATAGCAGTTCAGTAAACAGTGACTCAGTAGGCAGGCCATGAAAAAACCCATTGATACTCAAATTATTCAACAGGGTGATAGTAAAAAAGAGTTGGATAGGAAGGGCTTAAAAATACTTTTGCTAGGTTTGTATTTTTTAACAAAAGAAGAAATAGCTCACGCTACTTAAACAAGAGTTTGACTGAAAGTATTATAACATACAATCACGCCGGTATTTCCCGAAGGGTTAGGCAGAGATGTATCAATGTACACCGTCAGTTTGCTGGTATGTTTAGGTCCCATGTGATAGGGGGCGAGCCTATTGCCATTAATCGGGCACAATACCTAGCTCCGAGCTGCTACTGAGAATTTCATAGAAAAACCCAATAACACTTTTTACTCGAACTACGTATTTTTTGACCGAAAGTATTCTTGACAAAATAAATGGCGAATTTAAAGCATGGAGGCATGCGCTAAGTGAGCGGTCTAAATATAGCAGTAAGGAAACACCCTTTTTTTTTTTTTTTGGTGGGTGGGAAATCATCAAATAACTTCTCCCGCCCTGGGCGGGGCGGGAGGGAGTGTCAGACTTTTACTGACTAAAACCCACCCATGTTCCTTCTTGTGCCCTTTGCGTTCCGGGGGTGCGGTATCTCTTGCGAACAACCCGCAGCCCCGGCAAAAGAATCTCTCCGGCGGGAAATCGAACCCCGGTCTCCCGCGTGGCAGGCAGGGATACTTACCACTATACTACCGAAGAGAGGAAACACCCTGTGAACTAGAATGTGTGGGTGTAGTTTTAAGAGATGAGTTGGAGGAGATAATAAAACATAAGAAATTCTCCGCTTTAGCTGATGAAAGTGATTCTTTAAGAAATGAAATAGAGCTAAGTATGATGTTCAGAGTAATGGAAGATAACACATCACCAACAAGAACACCCTAAGGTTGACTGGTAGAAAATGCCAAAGGCATTAAGTCCGCCTTTGTACAATGTATTATTTACATTATGTGCAAAAAGTTTTAATAAATAAATAAATAAATAAAGTCTCTGTGGAAAAGTTCTTGGCAATTGTCAAAATCCCCGATGGAAAGGCAGAAAATATTGTAAATACTATTGACAAGGAACTCACTGCTCTTAATTTAGATTACAACGATATTATTGCTTTTCATAGTGCTTCGAATATGGTAAAACTGCCTCGGTAGCCTAGTGGTCCTAAGCGCGACTGCTTCGCTAGAGGTCTTGGGTTCGATTCCCAAGTCGAGCAAAAAGTGTTATTGAATTTTTCTATGAAATTCTTAGTAGTAGTTTGGAGTTAGGATTTGTGCCCGGTTAATGGCAATAGGCTCGCCCCCTATTACATGGGTCCTAAACATACCGGCGAACTGTGGGTGACATTGTTACACCTCTGCCTAACCCTGGTATGTTGTTTGAATATGGCGTTGGTGGTTAAAAAATCCTATCAGTAAAGGCAAAAGAAGTTCTTTGCATACACTGTAAAGAACATACATATATTGCCAGTGGCAGCAGCCATATGCAAGCTGTTTGACAAGTCCCTTAAAAAGGAAAATATTCTACATGAAATTCAAGCAGTGATTAACGATCCCATTCTTAAGATTCCAGAATGTATTGAAGTAAGATGGTTATCACACTCCAGGATAGTAAATGCTGTTTTTAGGACCCTTAAGTCAATTATAATGGCTTGTGAACATATACACAGAGAAGGCGCAAATCTTGCATCACTGGCGGGGGGCAGCTTACTACCGGAAATAAGAAATTAGAGTCACCCGTCACGTAATGAACTTCTTATTGCACTTTCTTACCACAGCAATGCTTTGCAAAAGAAAGACTTGTCTCGCCAAAGTAACTCCTCTAATTACCACCACAAAATTACACTTGCAGGATATTACAAAGCAGTGCGAAATTGTCAATAGCCCCCTGCAAATAAAGTCAATCTCTCAATTTAAAATCATTAAATAATTACGGAAATATTAACCAATAGAATTGCAGAACTGGACCGGAACGAAAAAATTATGCAAATTATGTTAATCTTTCTCCGTTTCTCCGCTGCGAAGCCTGACTCCGCTTCTGTGGACAGGCAGCCTAATAGTCCGATTCCACATCTTGTAAAATGTTCAAAAGCTCAACCGAATTCCTCGAACATTTCACAATTCGTTTACTTAGTAGTAAAATAGAATAGGTTTATTACAAGCCAAGTGACAGAAGGATGCGTGCGCGCACACTCGATTAATACAGCACTATGTCAAAGTGATCTCGACAGCCGTACGCTTATGACGTCACAGAACGACTTCTATAGTACTCCGTGGCACTGACAACCAATTGTTTTATAGAGATGGGAATATAATTATCGACAAGCATTGAGGTAACAACCATTTAATTCCGGATCGGACTCATCTGAAGTTCGAAATTCGTCTATTTTCCCTTTGTTATAAAGTAATAAACTAACTTCGTTTATTACTGATCTCAAATTGTTTCCGATAGTAGTATTTATAATTAATAATATTTCTACGGGCGAAATCAAAGCAATAAGTTTCGCGACACATCACTGGCCGACTATATATGAAGTCCTTGGCGTTCTGGGGACATCAACGAACAAAAAAACCGAAATTTATTTTAACGCTTTTTATCATAACATTTCACAAGCCTTTTATAAAATGTGATAGCGTATTTCAGAATAGTTTTTGATGTTTGAAGTTTTTGTTTTTGCCGATTTTAAGACAAATAAGGGCTTCTTTTGTGTGTAAAAAAATGAAAAACAGGAAAAACAGACAGTACTATTAAATTATAATATAAAACAAAGTCAAAGTCAAAGCATTTATTTCAATTACAGGCATTTTTAAATTGTCAAGAAGATACCAATACATAAAGTTGAAGCTCGTTCCAAAACGTTCCAAAATGGAGAAGTACGACCAATAAACTCCATGGACATTCCTTTCAAATTGGTTTTTACAATATCTTGGTTGCAATATTATTGTTGCTTCTATATGTGAAAACAATGAAAGTGAATAATAATAAAAAAAACAATAGAAATAATGATAATTATAAAGTACTTAAGTCATGGCAGTCAAGAGATGACCAATCCCAACTGAGAGCGCCCGTTCACGAACATGACGCGTGGATCAGCGCCACTTAGCACAACCATCATGAAGGCAACCAAATGATCCAACCCACGCGCCACTATCAGCGAGACATTTAAGTCAGAATGACAAAGCTCTCAACCACCATGCTCGTTGTGTCCAATAAAGCTTTCCAATACAGTAAATGTGGCTTCTAATGAAGTCGTGGTGCTGGTGGCGCGAGACTCTGGAACTTCTATTGAAGTCCGTGGCGTGGTGAAAAGGTTACTATTTTGTATAACCCCCATTATTATCAATACACTCAAGTAGTCGTTTGCGCATGGACCCTACAATATTACTACAAAATTCGGTGCCTCTTAAATCCTCCCACACCTCCATGCAATGGGTTTTCAATTGTTCTATATTCCTCTCATCGCGTGACTCCCACCTTTGCACCATCAAATCCCATAGATTTTCTATGGGATTAAGGTCAGGTGACCGCACTGGCCATGGAACGACATTTATCTCCGGGTGATTGTGAAACCACGCACGTACAGTGCTCGCCCGGTGAATAGAAAAGTTATCCTGAACAAATGTTACTTCGGTCAACTCATTAGCTGGGTAAAAGGTGCGCACAGTAGGTAGCATGACACGGTCTAATACATCTACATAAGTAGAACTGTTGGCGCATGGAGGAACAATAACGAGTTCTCCTGGCCCTGCTGCGCTCATCCATCCCCATATATTAGTTGTGAGTCGATCCGACTCCGTTTCAGGGTTTACGTTTCTATCACACCAGCGCGTGTTATCATTGCGCCGTAAATGGATTATACCTTTTCGACTAAATTTAAATATCTTTTCATTTGAAAATACGGTGTTATTCCAGTCAAAATCTAAATAATCACGTGCGAAACGTAATCTATCCTTTTTATGCTTATCTGTCAAGAAAGGCTTTTTGACAGGTCTTCTGTGATGCAAGCCTTCAGCGTGTAGGGCACGGCGAACAGTTTGCACTGAGGTGTCGAATAGTTCGGCAAAGTGTCTCGTTGGTGTGGAACCATTGCACTCATATTCGTCCACCATATGTCGTCGTTGCGCCTTGCTAATAAGCGAGGGCCTTCCACTTCGCTGTCGACTAGCAAGGCTACCCTCTTGTTCGTATCGCTTAATCCAGAAGCTTACTGTATTCCTCTAAAATAAAATAAAAGGCGATGTTAGACAAATAGACTGCTATAACAAAATACTAAAGAGACTTCATTTTTATAATAATAATATTTATTTAATATAATATAAAAATATTCAAACTCAGCATTTAAAACCATAATAAACACTAATTATTTATCTTTTAGGCCTCATGATGGCTTTAAAAAGAATTAATCCAAATGTCACAAAATAATCTTAGGTAATTTTCTAATAAAAGTTCAATTTACAATTAATTAATATAAAACTCACATTCAGTCGGGTTTCGCTCGATATTTGTTTTCTGTTAAGACCTCTTTTATGCAGCTCAATAATAGTTGCCCTCGCCTCGATACTAATGTTTGCCTGCATTTTTAGAATATTTAATTACAATACCGCTACACGTCACTAACCAACAACGTTAATTCTTATAAAGTTAAATATTCATAAAACTCAAGTCTACCTCACAGAGAGCGAAATTCTTTATACTTATTTAGTTTTCTATGATCTGCCTTTTTAACTTTACGAAATGTGTGAATAAAGCGAACAAGATAAAGAATATTATATTTCTGTCCCATTCCTACCAATTTAGTAAAAACTAACAAAAAGTCTATGCGTGAGGTTCGAACTCACGGCTCATTGATTCTCGCTATCTGCACGCGCTTAACCGCTAAGCCATCTCGACTCGTTTTATAATATTTAAATTAGAAACTACAAACATTTGTTTAAGACAATGATGATACATGTGTATATTCTTGAAAATGGAAGGTTGTAAGTCAAACTAAACGTCGAGCGTTTGCGTTGTGAGATTGCCTATGGACTTTTGGTCGCCACTGTACATAATATTCAGGCATAATAAAATGAGACCACATGAAAAATAAAAAAAATACAGGCCGACTTTTAGTTTACTACATATCTTTTTTTTTTAAGTAAAAAAAACTCGCAAATATGATTCGGTTCCACTCAAGTTGGTTGAGCTAAATGGTGCTCCACGCGTCATGTTCGTGAACGGGCACTGTCAGGGTTGGTTATCTCGTAACTGCCATGGATGAACATGAATTGACATCTTTATTACTTTTTTATTGTGTTCAAGAATATTGTAACCAAGATTTTGTAAAAACCTAATTGTAAAGAATGTCTGTGTAGTTTCTTGTGTCTCTATAGAGACCTTTCTACGTTTTGGAACGAGCAACTAGCTTCAACTTTCTGACTAACTGATAGACTCCTTGACAATTGGGTAGATGACACCACTAATGAATTGACGTACTTTTTATGAGCTGTCAAAACGCGATTCCCCCATAGATTTTATACGGCAATACTAAACTATGACGTCACCTTTTTGACATCTCAATTCACAAACTATTTATTGATTTCAAAGTACTAAAAATCTAATTTTATAGCTATTTAAAAATTCATCGGGTTTTCAGGGCTAAGATAAACTGGTTTTTTTTTGTGAACTTGTGTCTTGGAGTTATTTTTTAATGGTGTCATCTATCCAATTCAAAAGTGCCTGTAAATGGTTTAATTGAAATAAATGCTTCGAATTTAAGTGCATTGACTCCTTAAAAAATGGGCAGTTAATTAAAAATCGGCTTGTATATTAGCTATAAGGTAAAAACTGACCTTCGTCGCCAGGTACTGCTTATCTGGAGCTTCTTTCAAGAACTTTTCGACCTCATTTTGGGATAGCGTGTTAGACTTCTTACCAATAAAACCATCTGCACTTTTCCTTACAAACTCAGTCAGCTTTTGATAATTTTTAATATCAATGCCGTGTTTGGCGCTAATAATGCTTTTTATCATTGAAAATATACACCATAGAGTGCTCGGTTTATATTTCCGATTCAACTCGTTAAAGTAAGCCAGAAATACGCTTTCCGATAGCGATTGGTCTTCACTTTTAGCCTTTTTCCATTGGATAAAATTTTTGTACGCCAATATGTATTTTTCCTTCGATTTTGTTGATAATAGGTTATCGCTTGCATTTTCTGTTTCAATGTGTATTTCTGGACGCGCCAAATCTTTAATTGACAAACAAATGTTTGTGAAAAGTTTGATAAGGGAATCGATTTTCGCGGGACCTGCCTGTGGTTTAGGAAGGAAAGTGTGCGCGCAGAGTACTGCTCTTCCCGATTTTTTTTTGTTATTTTTTGGGTCTGGAACCTTTGCGGGCGTAAGCATAACAGCCCACCAAAGTCCCATCATAATCGGTTCAATGGTTTAGGAACGTATGGAGGATAAAGTGACAAACTCTAGGGGTAGCCTAACAAAGAAAGCAACGGCCATCTTCACGTAGCGTTGTCAGATAATTTAACATGTAATATATGTTAAATTTTTGTTGCATTGTTAATAAATAAAGTATATTTATTATTATGGAGGACAAAACTACATACATTATTGTTTGTTTTTACAACTATATTTTTCGTTTACAAAAAACCGGGAAAGGTGTCATTGTACTCAATCATTATTAATAGCTTTTACTACGGGAGCAAGTCTAAAATCCCGAAAAAAAGCATGTCTGATCCATACATTGTTTGATCACATGGTCAATTTTGGTCATAATAGTGAGTTCAATGACCGCATTTTAAAATTTCTTAACAAAGACTTATTACTGTTTGTTACTAAAAATAAATAATTAAATAAAATACCTAATCCTTTGTTCATTATATTTTATTTATAATAATAGTTATTAATTATTAATGTACAAATATAATAATAGTTACGCATATAAACTTTGCTGAGGTTCGAAAAAAGCCATTACGGCACTAGTGCTTGTAAAGTAAAAAGCACACTGCATTATGAACCTAAAAGCAATTACGAAATGATCCACTTTGCAAGCAAGTGTGTAAAAATATGTATAATAATTTAATAAGAATACAACGTAGTATAGTGTACAGTAATATAATAACTGCTTCGTTGGCCTAGTGGTTCTAAGCGCGACTGCTACGCTAGAGGTCTTGGGTTAGATTCCCAGGTCGAGCAAAAACTGCTGTTGGGTTTTTCTATGAAAATCTTAGTAGCAGCTCGGAGTTAGGATTTGTGCCCGGCTAATGGCAATAGGCTCGCCCCTATTACATGGGACCTAAACATACCAGCGAACTGTGGGTGTGCATTGTTACACCTCTGCCTAACCCTTCAGGGAATACAGGCGTGATGGTATGTATGTATGTAGTAAGACTACTACAAAAAATATTCCCTTAAATTAGAGTAACCAGATAAAAAATATACAGTTTTATTACATTGGCGGAAATTACATTAGTGTTGCCAGATACAAAACTATTGCCTTTTTATTTTAAAGATTATTCTATTAGCTAAAATACGTTTTGTATACATTAAGATTTTTTCAATTTATCAAGAGGTAGAATACATCTATAGGACAATATATTATTGCTTTCATTTCGTCTGTAGGCAGGAATCCTATCATAAGTGTCTTAGCAGTATTTGAACTTTTAGTGAAGGAGCTCGTTCGGGGAACTACTACCACCATACCTATTTCTGCCGCAAAGCAGCGTTGCTGTGTTCCTGTTTAAAGGTTATGTGTGCTGGTGTAATTACAGGCACATGAAACGTTTTAATGTGACTGATATACTCTTGTCTTCAATGGGGGCCCCTAATAACCTCGGGGCCCAAGCCCATATCTAGATCCGGCCCTGATGTTAACTGTCTATTATTATTGCCTCGGTTTGAGATCGTATGTACAAATGAGAGATCAATATTTTTTTCTTTACATAGATACAGTTGCACGCCGTTGGTAACACTTTCAGTGTGAGCAGACCTGGGGGGCTGGGATGGGGGGGCTGGGGTGAGGTTGACTACCACCATCTCTTACAACAGTACCTTTTAATATTACTTTGCAATTTTCGACCCTGGGCGCCGAGTCGAGCGTTGAAAATACAACAGTGCACAAGACAATTAAAATAATTCGGCTTTAAGACATGGTTCTGATTCTGCCTTATAACATGGACAAAAAGATACGAGATTACTTAGTGTGAGTTTTTTAATCGTACTCGTACTGAAATTGAAGCAGCGCCATCTAGCGACGAGGTGACAAGAAAAAAAATGGATCAAAAAGATATTGCTAGTAGTTTATAAAACTCACACTCGCATTGTAATCGAACTGGTCTTGTTGCCACAGACGTACAAACCGTCTCTACTCATCATATCAGCGGAGCCACGTCCACTGCTGGACATAGGCCTCCCCTAAAGACAGCCACCCCCGAGTTCCCGCGACCTTTACCAGGTCATCGGCCCACCTCGTGGGGGGCCTTCCCACAGTCTACTCAGTATACATATCTTCCAAATCCAAGCTCTGATGCTGCCTTTTCATATGATTTTTTAAATTAATATTTTGTGTATACGACGCATTACACAAAATACATTTGAACTTTTTCTCGTTAATATGAGATTGCAGATGTACTTTCAAACCTCGTAATCTAGGATAACTCTTCCCACAAAATTCACACCGGAAATTCCGTTCACCAGTGTGTGTTGCCATGTGTTCTTTTAATCTAGAAGGTAGGTAGAATCGCTTATCACATAAATCGCATTGATGTTTGAATATTTTTAAATGGTATCTCCTGTTATGTTCTCTTAAAGACTTCCTGCTATCATAAGCCCTGTCACAATGGTCACAAGGGAACATTCTTTGCTCTCCATGCGTTTCGATCATGTGGCGATACCTTAACGAATATGAATAGAATACTTCGTCACATTTGTAACATTGATAAGCAGGTTCCTTCTTGTGTAGTTTAGCGTCATGTAAGTACCTACTATGTTTAGATTTGAATACCTTCCCACAGTCTTTACAAGGAAATGTTTCTTCGATTTTTTTATGAGTTTTCTGATGTAATATTAACATTCTTTCTTCAAAATAATGCGCGCCACAGACGTCGCAGATGCAAGTGCCGAAATGATTGGCCATATGTTTTTTTAGCGCGTGGAAAAAACTAAAACTGCTACGGCATTCTGTACACGTCAAATTATTGACAGTTAAGCGGAATTTTAAAAAGTCATTTGACGTTTCATAAAGTTCTTTCCCGTGTACTGTAGTGAGGTGACATTTTAGAGCATCGACATTATCGATTGCGGCCGCGCATAATCGACAATCGATTCTAAAAATATCGACTAAAAGTAACTTTTTATTGGCGATCTGGTCTTTGAAAGTAGACGGGTCGTGTTTAAGGGTGTGTTCGCGAAGTTTGTTAGGATCTGTGAATACTTCGCGGCAGTAGATACAATAATAATCGCTGAATGAAGTGTCGAACGGACAGACGAACGAATTCTCGACTATAGTAATAGTGTTGGCAAAACATTTCTGTTCAGTATCGATATGTTTTTTCGGAACATGTTGAGGCAGGAGCTCCGGTTCTGAAATAGAAAGATGTGCCAGTTTAAACCACATCATCTTTTGCCGCGTAAATGGCAGTAATTGTGGACGTAGACGAAGTCGCGGGTAAAACACTAGCCTAAGAATCCAGCTCTATGTACAATGTACACGACATAACTAATAATAATAATAAACTATTCTACCATTTACATTTATAGCGTTCCTCGTAAATGCATCTTGCAATTTGGTTCGCTGTCGACATCCGTTCCAATCCTATACTGTAAGCAGTGTCACCCAGACATCCCGATTTTTATCTAATAATGAAATATCCCGAGTTTTGTCCCGCTTTTCACAATCTGTGGGTATTCTGTGTAGAGTTCTTCACCTACATATATTAAAGAAACTTAAAAAAAACACAACTCTTCTTTTGGCGCAGTCGGGTAAAGATTGTTATATCTTCACAGAAATACAGAAAAAGAAATTCGACAAAAAATTATGTTATACTTATTTATAATATAGTTTTCAACACACTTGCTTGTAAAGTGGCTCTTATTGCATCGCTTTTAGGTTCATAATGTGGCGTTTCACGCACGTGTGCTCTTTACATTACATTACCGCACTAGTACAGGAACTAAAGGATTTTCTTAAAATATTGACAAAGAGTTTTGATTGTTTAAGAAGAGTTAACTGCCTCGGTAGCCTAGTGGTCCTAAGCGCGACTGCTACGCTAGAGGTCTTGGGTTCGATTCCCAGGTCTAGCAAAAAGTGTTATTGGGTTTTTCTATGAAATTCTCAGTAGCAGCTCGGAGTCAGGATTTGTGCCCAGTTAATGGCAATAGGCTCGCCCCCTATTACATGGGACCTAAACGTACCGGCGAACTGTGGGTGTACATTGTTACACCTCTGCCTAACCCTTCGGGGAATACAGGCGTGATGGTATGTTGAGTTTTGAATTGTTTTGTGCCTGAATATTTTATGAATAAAGAATGTTATTAATCAAATCATAATATAATAAATAAATCACCACCTACCAACCAACAATCATTTTCTATCATCAAATTATTTAGTTTTGTAATTAAATTTATATTTCTTTGTAAAATAATAATTCAATTTGTAGCACTTATTACCAACAAATGGTTTGCCCCGTTAGTCTTGTGGCCTCAAGCGCGACTACCGAGTGTGGGGTCCCTAGTTCGATTCCAACCTAGATCAGTATGAATAAGTATTTTCCATTAGAAATGTCTCAGCAGCAGCTTGGAGTTTAGAAGCTGGTGGTGGGACATCCCCTTGCCTTGGAAAACACCATAAACCATTTGGTACTGCATCTGATCTCTCCCCGGTCCTGTCGGATTACCGTACCATTAGACCACGAGAGATGGAGAGCACATATGTTTGCGCACACACTTGTGCACTACAATATCTTCTGCATCGATGGCTAGTATTGGCTGAGATTGGCTCTCATGACCGAAATTCGGTCAGGAGCACTATTATTATTATTTAAGGAGCCTAAGTAACCAAACAATATATTCGAAATCCCACCACCAAAATTTGCTTTTGTTAAAATTTGAACTCTAACCTGAAGTACTTAGTTATCTTATCCCAAAGCAAGATAGTTTATTAAAAAATAACCTCCCTATTATTGTCCCACTGTTCTGCAAAGCAAAGGCCTCTTCTCGTAAGCCTCTTCTCATAGAAGGCACGAGCGTTGATCACCAGAGCATTGTTCCGGATGGGAAAACATCAAATGACTTCTCCCCTGAGCTCGTTAACTTCCAAAGCTAAAGTTACTTTTAGTTTTTGAAGGAGGTTGTGTTTATTGTAAAAAAGTTATTTAGTTGTTCCTGATTGAGTGTATTTCTGAAAACACCTTACAATGGACAGAATCGCGCCGTTGTATGTGGTACTCAGTATCGCGCGGCTATGTCACTGTGTGCGTGCGGGTTCACCGCCCGGCTGCCTAACCCAGCGGCAAGATGGCTTGCTCAAAGTCGAAAATCACCTACTACAAATTTCTATTTATTTTGTTATATCCTCCTTGAATTTGACGAGCATGCAAAACTGAACTTTGTACAAAGCAAGATATAGCATAAATTATATAAATACCTATTTCTTCCAAATACTGGCAGTCCTGACTCTTTGTCCGTTTACTGATTTTCTCTTCAGAGCACTGGCCGTTAGCTGTCTTTTTGCGTTTTGAACCTTTTACTTTAGCTTTAAGATTCTTTTTCCTTTGCGATTTTCTTACTGGTTCGGGTGAGGGCTCACTTCTTAGGCTTTCAGCATCTGAAGATAAAGATATATTTATTTTATACATACATACATAAACTCACGCTTTTTTCCCACGGGGGTAGGCAGGAACCACAGAACGCCACCTGCTACGATCCTTACATACTTCTTTCGCCTCCTCTACGTTGATATATCTGTTCATACAAGCACGCCGGTTACGAGTACTGCGCACCCGACCTTTCTGAAGGACCTCCACAATAAGGTCAAGGTAGGTCTTTCTAGGGCGTCCCCTCCCGGTGTTGCTACTCCCATCTGACATATAAATCCCTTTTGTTAGTCGCCTTTCACTCATCCTCTCAACATGATCGAACCATCTAAGCATACTCTTTCCAACCTTTGTCACTACATACTCTTTATTTTATATAATACTAGCTTCTGACAGCGACTTCGTTCGCGTAGTTTTTTCTCCCGCATTAAGTTACGTTTTCGTTACTGCTCAGCACCTACTGGTCGTAGCGTGATGTTACATAGCCTTCCTCGATAAATGAACTATCCAACACAAAAAGATTTTTTCAATTCTAACCAGCAGTTCCTGAAATTAGCGCGTTCAAACAAACAAACAAATTCTTCAGCTTTATAATATGAGTATGGATAATTCAAGCACATTTCCACATTTCATATACCGCCCTCACGGGTTAGGTAAAGAGGAAAGAATATTTGTTTGTAACGAATAAGCTCTGAAACTACTGGACCGATTTTAACCGTTTTTGTACCAATAAAGTAAATTAGGCCAAGTAAGACGAATAATAAGCAAAAATTGGACGGCGACAAAATGGCGGAACGGGGACGCGGTAGACTACAAAGGAGAGTACAAGCTTCCGCAGTGTTTTCCTTCACCAACGTCTGTGATGTCCAAGATAAACTACAGAAGGTGCGAAAGGGGCGGTCGCTATGGGCCCCCGGGCCCCCGTACCTGGGCGGTTGGCCCTGGATCCCCTGTCCTAGAGGCCTCCAAATCACTCTTTCGTTTAATTTTTCCGCCAAGGGTCCCCCTATCAGATCTACTCTGACCCTGGGTTGGAAACTGAACTTACCATAATCTGCATCATGACCAGCGTTGTCACCCTGGTCATCAACATCACTATCACCAGGGTTCATGTCCACCGCCTGTTCCTGTACATCATCAGTTTTACACTCTTCAAGTTCCACTTTCACCACCGTTTTATCCTTCACATCGTCGGGATATTCATCTGTAATAATATAAGGCACAGATAAGACAGAATGGCAGGCATGACCATAGAGTTGGTACATCGTTCTAGTTTCCCAAGTATTGACGTAGTTCACTTGAGACCGCAACTCTCAACATTGCCGCGCGGTAGCGGGAGTGAACTAGGACTGCGGGGACAGCGGAAAGTCGGCCGACCAGCGGTCAGTCGCGATCCCCCGCTACACCAGTCAGCTGTTGCACGCCTTCACGCACGGCTGCGCTTACGAGTCTTTCATAGCAACTTGTTCGCATTTTTAAATAGCCAACAGTAGTTTTCATTGTATATTCAGTCATTACGGATACTCAGAAGCCAGAAAGTCTGACAATCAGTCTTACCAAGAGGTATCGTGTTGCCCAGTAACTGGGTTGTGGAGGTCAGATAGGCAGTTGCTCCATGTAAAACACTGGTACTCAGCTGTATCCGGTTAAACTGGAAGCCGACCCCAACATAGTTGAGAAAAGGCTAAGTTGATGATGATGATGATGAGTTTTCATGTATTAACTTTATCCTTGAGGGCTTAGGTTCGATTCCCAGGTTGCGCAAAAAATGTAATTGGGTTTTTCTATGAAATTCTCAGTAGCAGCTAGGAGTTAGGATTTGTGCCCGGTTAGTGGCAATAGGCTCGCCCCCTATTACATGGGACCTAAAAACATACCGGCGAACTGTAGGTGTACATTGGTACACCTCTGCCTAACCCTCTGGGGAATACAGGCGTGATGGTATGATATGTATTATATGGCTGGTGCATAAACTACTATTATTAAATAAACAGAAATTATTTTCTGCTAAGGATTCATAATATTCTTTTTTTATTTTGTCTTGACAAGATTTCTGTGTGCCAGTTTTTTTTAAACATACATACATACAACACGCCTATTTACCGTGAGGTTAGGCAGAAACCACAGAACTCCACCGGCTACGATTGTTACATACTCTTTTCGCCTCATCCACGTTCATACATTTTTAAACAGCTCTTATTTACCTCCGTGCACCTGTATGTTAGCATTTAACAATTTCTCTTCACAAAGCAGGACCTGCTGCCTGAAGGCGCGCGCGTCTCTCAGCCTTACCACACACGTGGCGCAGATCACACGGTCCGACTCCTCACCCTCCAAGTGAGATAACTGGAATCAAAAAATTACAGTCAATCAACTTCTCCAGAATCACTGGAAAAATCCAACTGTTACCTTCCAGCGCGCCGCCCGCCAACCTTCACCTTTTCCATCTTGTCATTATAAAAATTACAATTTAATAATAGCAAATGATTTATTTGCGTAAAACGTGGTTTTAAATGGTGTAAAAGCCTTGTAAATTTTTTACTGTGTCGGAGGCGTTTTGTTCTTAATAGCTGTGACCCTAATTCGGGAATACTTCTTGCAAATAAACGCAATGTTTGTAAGGTAAATAAAATCATGAATAAATCTTTGTTGCCTTCTTAGACAGCCAAGAACAGACCCACAGGGTCCCATTTATCTTCTTACAAGAGTAAAAACCCAAGGTTTTCAAGAGGAAAAAGCGTAAACTGTAGAAAATATAGAACTTACGAGTAACCCAAAGCATTCGACAAACATCTCCGAATACACTTCCTTTTGTCCAAACCATTCGTATTCCACGTTTAACAAGCGACATTTCTTTAGCGTGCCGCAGCATCTACACAGAGCAGGATCCACAATAGGACCCTTTCGGCTATTAGTGGTCATTTTAATACCAAATAACAATTTCCTAATAAATATTTACATTTTTATTCAGCATTTTTGGATTTGGTAACATGACTTATGACTTTGACAGTAGTAGTTGATGCTTAGTGATGTACTACGTTTTACGGTTATCTCATGTATCGTTTTTATGTTGTTGTGCTATTCCATAGTAGATGGCGCTTGAGACAATTTTGTCCAGAAAAATCTAATCCTTTCGCAATTTAAAAAGGGAAAGTTAAAAAAATGTAATCTATCTGTTGTTGAGGGGGTTTAATAAAAAGGTCTTCGTATTTGTAATATTTATTGTTATAAGTTTTATTGAAAGTCCAGTATACATGATTTTAATAATGTATTATTACGCGCTAGTCGCGTTGCAATCCAATAAGTAGACATTTATTATTTCTGCACATCAAATTACATGAACATTAAACTAACATTGAGTATTAAACATTAAACGTACTGACTAAAAAAATATAGATATTGTGGGTATAACCTACTACTTAGAATACAATATTTTATCTTAGTAATCTTTGCCTATCGCAATTAAAAATGTAGATCTATTCTACTCTAAATATTAAAATATATCCATAAAATATTTATTTCGTTTACAATTTATTACTAACAGTCGTTTTAAAACAACCTACTAAGAAACCCGTAACTCGTAATGAAAGGGCTTCCTCCTAAAATTTGTCACAATAGGACGAAAGGGGTACTCTAAAGACAATAATTTTGTTAATATGTACGTTTCTCGAACGAAAAACTTGTGCATTAAGAAAGTTTTTATAGGAAATAGTAAAGAAGAATAAGGAATTTACTTTCGATACAAAAAGAAGGAGAAGAACAAATTGTCAAGAGCTCGTAAATTGATATGATTTGTTAACTGAATTTCAAAGAACCTTGACAGTTATTAGATTGTCATTTTAATTTTTTGTTCTAAAAACCGTAGGTTTTTTTTTGAGCTCCCGCCGACAAGCAAAGATTGATGTAGATATCTATTGGTAGGTATAGGTAATTACTAAGTAATACTGATACAAATTATGAATAGTTTTCTCTTCCCTAGAGGAGTTAGGGAAAAGGGAGTGCACTTGTATTTGAGCACTAAAATATCTCATGTGTACTTGGCTAGATAGGCCGCCGAATAGTATTATTAACCGATTCGTGGAGGCGACTAGAGGCGTCATATAAAAATGATTGAGTGAGGCCATTGACGCACCTAGCGCAGCATATAAAAATTATTGAAAAACACTTTAAAACTAAATATGACGCCACTGGCAAGGCGCTGCATCGAACAAACGTTTTGCTCGTGGAACTAAAAAAAAAAAACCACATTGGAGGTGGAAATGAATCGGTTAAGTAATACTGAATATAAAGCATGCAGTTGTTAGAGCCGTTGAAATCAACTTTTGAAGATTGTCTGGTTTCTTATTCTTTTGTTAACTCGTTTTGTAAAGTAGAAAGAATTCTGTTAAGTTTCAAATGTCTGGTGATCATTCGAAGCTAACCCTTTAGGGATTGGTTACAGAAGTGGTGTTATGTCTGCATTGTGGTTTAGTTCCATCCCCCTGGCTACTAACAACTACAAGACAAATAGAATATAAACATTTTGATCATAAGTTTGATTAATACTTTAAAAATTGGATTATTAATGACATGAATAAAATCAGTCGTCAAAATTATACATTGAAGAAAGTAGTTTGTGGCCAAATAGTTCAAGTTATACGTCCTACAAAAGTAGGTAAATATTTACCCTCTCAGCCTTTTTCAATATTTGCCCAGTGTTGTGTAGCACATCACATCGAGGCTTCAGACATTTTCTTTTTAATTATTACCCTAATTAAAGCAATAATATCAAAAACAAACATAGGTTGAAAACTGTTAAAAATATTTCCTTCCTTTTGAGCATCATCGGAGTCGAACAAATAATGTGTGTTTCTTTTAATTTATAGAACTCACAGATCCTTCAGTAGTAAAGGATTTAAATCTTTTTGAAAACCTTGCATTTCCCGAGCCGCCTCTTCAGGGTATTGCTGATATGACAGGAAAATTCTAATCATGAGGTCACGCCTTTCTCCTTCCGTTATTTCGCTGTGGCGTATCATATCACTAAGGCGATCAAACTTGGGCCATACAACTGACTTTACTGCGAAAGCATGATTTTCGAATGTGTCATCGAACATCCTCCAGGTTGGTATTCCGATACGTGGGATGGCACGAACATCAGGTTGAAGACATGCATCAATTTTGAAATTAAATAGAGAGTATGTAGTCTCATACATGTTTTGGTATCGCACGTAATCCAGTTCATATGTTAGATCGGGCCACATGTCAAAGTATTTCTCCCTTATTTCCTTATGTTTTTTCTCAATAACTTCCCATTGGCGTTTAAGAATCTTTTGCCAATCTTCCATTCTGTTTACGTCCTGAATACTGTCTATATTTATACCTTTGATCTCTTCCTTCATTGCAATAAAACGTAGACGCTGATGGCCAATAAGTGTATTGCGATGTGATTGTTTAACGATTGGAAAAGGTCCTATTGGGAAACGTACATTCGGGTGCTCTGCAAGGATAATCTCGCACATTACTGGCATCACGCACAAATACTTTACTCTGATTTGGTCATAATATTTGGTGGTGAAATAATTGTCGTCTTTGACTTGAGCTTCGATCAGTAAACGATTATTATCTTCGAAATTCTTCCATAACATTTGAAGAGAATCAATGGAAATTTGCGAGTAAATCTTCCTTAATTTGTTTAACTGTGTCAAGTGAGACGCAATTAAATTATCCATTTTGTCAAACGTACCACCTATAAGTAGTTGAGTGGAAATAAGTTTGTCCATTGTGAATTCCAGTAAACTCCTCATTTTCCTTCTTAGTTTAGTTGACGAGTTAATAAAAACACTCCCAAGGTAAACTCCGCAATAACACTGCACAATAAATAGAAACCTTTCACTCAGTATTGAAATTGTAATATAAAGTTGTACACTTTATTCAGCAGGAATATTTAAATGCCCGTTAACAGATATGGCTAATGGCTCCCAGGTTACAAGATTAACAGTGTAATCCATCAGTATAAAATATTTTTTGCGAAAAAATCGATACTTGCGAAAAGTGGCGATTCGACTGCGCGCGCATCGCGCATGCTCGCTTCCCAACACTAGCGAACTGTAGCGAACCACCGCCGCCATAAGTTCGATGGCGTCGCCTTGCGTTCGTTTAAAGAAAATAAATAGTTTTAATGTAATTTCGCCTAATAATCTAAGTTAGTTTACAATAATTAGTATGATAAATATATTTCCTGTGAAAATAAGTTAATTTAACGTGACAATGGATGCTAAAACTACGGAGTGGCGAGCCGGGCCTAATGTTTGTCGGTGTTGCTTGGCCGAGGGGTGTTATAAAGACATTTCGACTGAATATTTTTGGATGGGAAAGCGTGAGGTATACGCTGAAATGCTCTCAGAAACCCTCAGTCTTGCAGTAAGTATTATTTTGCTTATTTATCGATCCACCTTTGTGAAGACGCCACGGCATCCATTTTCTTCGAAGAGAACAAGTTTTTCTATAACCCGACTCATTTGTGGAGTCTTATGTTTGTTTATGTTGTTATTCTTTGGTTGGGACTACTTTAATTGGTCGGGTTTTAAAATCGATTGAGAAATGTTGTCTTAATTTTTTGGAAATTTTGATACAATGGTACATCTACATATCTTCAAATGAATATTAAACAGCTTACAAATATTGTAGATTTTTGAAATTAAGGATTCGTGCTGTAATTTGTTTATTTTTATCAGAATTCCTAGGCGTCATTGTTTTCACTAGTCCTTGAAACAATATCAATGAGTACCTAGTGTCCTAAGGAGCATATGAATGCCCCGTTGGTCTCATAGGCACAAGGCAGTGGTCTTGGGTTCGATTCTTAGGCCGGGCAAAGTGTTTTACGTTTTTCCGTTATGAATTTCCTTGCACCTACTATATTTTGTCTCTGCATCGCCCTAAGGTAGACTGGTAGAAAATGCCTAAGGCATTACTTCCGCCTTTGTACGGTGTATTTTATTTTACATTTGTGCATAAAGTTTTAATAAATAAATAATTTCTCAGTAAAGTAAGCTGCACAAGTAGTCTGCTCAAATGTCAAGTTAATTTTGGGTTTTTTGGGTCGCTGAGAAAGTCATTTAAGGATTTCCAATCCCAAAAAAAAAAGTAGTCCTAAGTGCGATTGCTACGCTAGAGGTCCTGGGTTCGATTCCAAAGTCAAGCAGTGTTATTGGGTTTTTCTATTAAATTCTCAGTAGCAGCTTGGTGTTATAATTTGTGCCTGGTTAATAGCAATAGGCACTCCCCCTATTACATGGACCCTAGAAACATACCGGCGAACAGTGGTTGCACATTGGTACACCTCTGCCTAACCCTTCGGGGAATACAGGCGTGATAGTATGTATGTGTCTGTATTATGCAAGTCTCCATTGTGATTGGTAATCATCATCTACTTAGTCTTTTCCCAACTATGTTGAGGCCGGCTTCCAGTCTAACCGGATGCAGGTGAGTACCACTGTTTTACATGGAGCGACTGACTATCTGACCTCCACAACCCAGTTACTAGGCAACACGATACCTCTTGGTTAGACTGGTTGTCAGACTTCCTGACTTCTGACTATCCGTAACGATTGTCAAAGATCTGCGAATGGCAACTGGGATCAACGGCTTTACGTGCTTTCCGAGGCACGGGGGTGTCATACCACCAACTTCCAAACTCCGGGCTGCTACTGAGCAAATCCTAATGGAAAAACTCAATAACACTTTTTGCCCGACCTGGGAATGGAACCCGGGACCCCACGCTTATCAGTCGCGCTTGCAACCACGAGACCAACGGGGCAGTTGTGATTGGTAATGAAGACTAAAAAAAGCCAATTTATCTCTTTTTCATCAGATTGCATACTCCCAATCCGGTGGTCCGAATAGCAACAGTCGTCTTATCTGTGAACTGTGCATATCTCGGCTGCGGGATGCGTCAGACTTTAAGCGGCAGGTGCAAGAGTGCGAGAAGACTTTTATCCAGCACCTGGATGGTACGAGCTCAACGCTTTCGGAACTTGAAGGTAATATTTTAAGGATTTTGCCTTTTTTTAACTACAATGTTTTGTTGAGAATTTTAGGTGAAAATTAAAAGCAAAAACTAGTGCTCATGTATTTTGGACTCCTTTGCTTGCACTTTGGGTACCAATTCGTCCATCACATGTCTGCGAAGCGATCAAGTCTATGTAGTTATTGATTGTTCGATCGAGTTCAGAATTCGTTACACCATGCAGTGCTGAATTCTCATAATGAAATGTGTATCTTTTCGTGTAGTAAATAAAGTTATACTTTGATTAATGTGCGCGTCGCGTCGCGCCCCGTCTCAGTGTGAACTTCTGTTCTTTCTTTCTTAATAAAACTTTGCCCCACACTAGGAATTTCTCCTGTGTCCTGGGTGCGTTTACAAACATATAAACTCACATACACAAACAGCCAGACCCGGAACAACTATCTGTAGGCCATACAAATATTTGTTCCGTGCGGGAATCGAACCCGCGACACGCAGCGCTGCAGCCAATCGCTCGGCCACTGCGCCAACCGTGCCGTCAACTGACCCTGAATGATGATTTTCTTTTATACAGTCCAAGTGGAACCAATAGACTCTGATGTCAAATTGGAGAGAGTGAAGCAAGAGAAGCCGCTGAGTGATGATGATGACGATTTTGATGATCGATGCGGCTTTGACGAAGATGATGATGACCGTGAGTACAATCTGGCATTATTTGACGGCCAATTCACATAATTAATGATTAAAATCTAGTTGCAGACTTATCTCTGTGACCATCAATGTCAAAAAACAAACCACTTAGGCCCGACGCCCATTGGCGGCACGGCATGGCAAGGTATTTTTGTAACAGTTTAATTTTAACTTTATTTCGTTAAGTTAATATAGTTATATGTTTAGTTTATGTTTTTGTTTGTCGCCAAAAAATACCTAGCCATGCCGTGCCGCCAATGGGCGTCGGTTCTAACTGATTGTCGGTCAAAAATATTCATTAAATTTTAGCATATTAAATTGAAAATCCCCTAAGATGAGACATTATTTTATAAATATATGATGACGTCACAGTACCAGTACCATGCTTTTTGGGACCACTGGCTAAGAACCACTAGTGTTCTTAATAATCTGACTTTGTTTTTTGACAAGAAACTTATAATTCCGTTTTCATTTTCAGTTGACGATGAACCACTCACGAAATTGGCAAGCAAAATCCCTAAAAAGGAGTCCGTTGACTTACTTGATCTCCTCGATAACACAAAAGCGACTGAAAAACGAAAATCTTCCACAAAAACCAAGTCGGTTCCCGCTAAAAAGGCTAAGACTGTCAAAAAGGAACCAGTCAAAGCTGGCGCTAGTAAGGGGGCTGCCAAGACTGAGAAGAAAAAAAAAGGTAGGCATCCATATTGTGTTCAGTAATGGTTGGAAAGTTGAGTTGCTGAAGATTTGTGAGTAGAGTACATACATATGTAGCGACATCTATCACTCGGCATGCGAACTGACGTTGCCTAGATCGCGATATTAAAGTTTGACGCGATGATTAGCATATTTACAACATCCTGACAACAACCGTCGGGCAGTAGCCCGCCAGACACAACACCCGACTGGTCGGAGGATCCTCCCTTTTCTAAGGAGGATGAGAGACTTTACACCCTGTTTCTTATTCCTCCAAACATACATAAACTCACGAATTTTTCCCAAAGGGTAGGCAGAAACCACTGAACGCCACCTGCTACGATCCTTACATACTCCTTCTCGCCTTGAAATAAGATTGAAACTTGTGGAGTAATTCATGCATTTAGATTAGTTAATAGGAGCTGAAACAAAAATACATAATTAATAAAATAGTTTTCTACAAGGTGTAGTCATTCTGGTCCAATCCTAGGGGTGAAGGGGTCTGTCAAACTAACTGACTAACCACCCCCGTGTTCCTTTCCATTACTTACGTTGTCATCCTGAGGATTTAGGCACTTTCTGCGAGATCAACCTAACAGTTTTCAGCTTGTGAACGGTTGTGAATTCAAATTTGGAACAATGGCAATATTAAAATAATGGCCAGTATGATGTCAGATTCATATCTGCAAAATAATAAAATCATGTAAAACATAAACAAAAGTGGCCTATTTTTTTAATTATCAATAACAATGACAAATCATTAGCAACTCTGCTTACCGACCTTTTAATTGGCAGGTTATGTACTGGAGTATTGACACAACACGCATTTATTATCTATTTTCCTGTACTAGCTGAAGTCTAGGTTACAATTATAATAAAATAACAAATAGTTATTCTTAAAAAATATATGAAACTAGTTACATATCCCGCGGTGTCACCCCCGTGCAGTTACGCCTTGGGTTTCTGCTCCGCTCCCGTTACTCTTAGTGTTATGTTCTATACGTATAAACCTTCCTTGGACTTCTATAAATATTTCTAAATCAAAACTAGGTAAATCGGTTCAGCCGTTCTCGAGTTTTAGCGAGACTAACGAACAGCAATTCATTTTTATATATATAGATGTTAATTTTACTCGCAAATACACTAATATTATAATATAATCTGATAATTAGTCTATCTGTCTGTGACCTCATCACTGCAAAACCACTGAATCATAGGCGGCCTTAGTTCAGGCAAACATACCATCACGCCTGTATTCCCCGAAGGGTTAGGCATAGGTGTACCAATTTACATCTAGAATTCGCTGGTATGTTTAGGTCCCATGTAATAGTCCCATTAATAAGGCACTTTTTTATTTCGTAATACAAGAGAAATAAATTTAATTCAATCTAGTTGGCCATTCCAAAAGGTAGCTTCATATTGAGAAGAATAAGCAAGAAGGTCAATCAAGTCCAAAATATAGAAGTGCGAGCGAGACAGCAATATCATCCTATCCGTTTCCACATTTGTGGCATCATCCTTTTTAGAATTACTATTACATCCTGACTTAGTTCAAAACAATGAATTATTAAAATTCCAGTACATTACTTGTGAATAAATATAAACTTTATTTCCAAGCATGTTTATTATGTAAGTTACATATGGATATGTCTCATAAAAGAATTCGTTTTGCAAATGATGGAATGAGAGTTTGATTAATATGGATGTTGGTCCATAAATTTTAACCTTTATTGAAAATATTCAATTGGATTAAATATGAGATGATTTGTTGCAATTGTTCTTTTAACCAAAGCAAAGCAGTTGTGTTGCTGTGTTCCAGTTTGAAACATTTAAACTTTGTCTCTGGGATGGCAACGCATTTGCAAGGACTCTGGTATTGCACATGTGAATAGGCAGCGGTGACCACTTAACATCGGGTCGGCTTGTTTGTCATCCGAAAAAAAAAACATTCAATGAAATAACACGTTTTCATGAGTGTAATCTCGTTCAAATGACCAAGTACCCCAAACTGGTAACAGCGCCATCTGTTGTTGACCCCTTGTACTACAAACAAGACGCCATATTGTTTGAACTGTTATTCCATTTGCAAAACGAATGTATACAGAGCGATTTGAATTTGATATTTTTTTAGTGTAGTTGATTGCATTTTTGTGTATTTTCTGTGTTTTTCCCTTTTAGCATTTAGGAATGTCAGTGTGTTGACGAAGATGATCTAAAGAGAATTATTGTATTGAAGTCTATTCTGTATTTCAATTTATTTTGATAGGAAAGTTAATAAATCTGTTTTTTTTTCTTATAATGGATTAGTCTTCAGCGGTCATTTTATTTCTTTAATAGAACTAAACTATTATAGATATTCTTGGGGTTAGGGTCTTCTTAAAATGTTTGTCCTTGGGTTCTGCTTCTGGGACTTCTCGTTCCAGACAACTCCTGGTCTTTATGCTTGTATTGGCAGCACGGTTGACGCAGTGGCTGAGCGATTGGTTACTGCGCTGCGTGTCGCGGGTTCGAAACCCAAACGTAACAATATTCGTATGGCCTACATGATGTAGTTCTGGGTCTGGTTATTTGTGTATGTGAGTTTATATGCTTATAAACGCGTCCGTGGTACAGGAGAAAGTCCTAGTGTGGGACAACGTTGAATAAATATTATATTGTGGATATGAACGCATCATCTTATACGAAATTCATTGTATTAATTAATGTTGGAGATTTTTTAAATAACTCCTTTACTTTAGGGAATAGGAAAGAAAATAGTCTTAAATAAAGATAGGCATACTTTAGCAATATCGTCAAAAGATGCCAACGTGGAGCGCGGCGCGGTTGCAAGTTGCAACGAGGTCATAATGAGTATCTGGGTTCAATTCCCAGCTTATTAAATTGTTTTCTACTCTTCACTTCGAGAATGCAGGTACGTTCTTGTGCAGGCCTTTTTTATGAACGGTGACTTTTTCTTCTAATACAAATTTTAATCTAAATTTCATAGTTTCTGCAAGGCTTATTACAGATAATCCTTTTGCCAGCGACTTTGTCCACCTAAAAGATTCTCAGAGACTAAATTGACAGTTCAATACGTCAAATATAAAAATTATGTAGTTTCTTTGTGTATAAACACAAAAACGTCCTCGAAAAAATTACCTCGTTAGCTTAGTGGTCCGAAGGGCGACTGCTACGCTAGAGGTCTTGGGTTCGATTCCCAGGTCGAGCAAAAAGTGTTAATAGATTTTTCTATGAAATTCTCAGTAGTAGCAAGGAGTTAGGATTTGTGTCCGGTTAATGGCCATAGGCTCGCCTCCTATCATGGGACCTAAAACATACTGGCAAACTATGGATTTACATAGGTACACCTCTGCCTAACCCTTAGGGGAATACAGGTGTGTCAAGCCAATAGTGTAGCTATCAATCAGTAAAAGATTTTTGTAATGAGTCCAGTTCTTCCAGAGATTGTCTCTAACAAACATACAGACAATTTTTCAACGTTCATAATTTTGGCTGTAATGTGTTTAAATGTAGGAAAATGTGCTCTGATATTTTTAATGTATTTTTTTATCAGTAATATTTTATAAAAGTTTTTTTTTTAATACTTGAGACATATCCATATGTAGGTATTTCTGCCTATCAGCATTTGAATATAGCTTCGAAGAAATATAAACGTAATATTTTTTTTAAGCCAGCAGACACCCCCCCCCCCCCCCCCCCTTGTCGTTCCAAATATTATTTTCTTGCGCTACCTCGAACCGTGTCGGTGCGAATCTTGGTCATCTTGCCACCTCTTCCTAGATCGGCTTTGATGACGCCGAATATCATCAGACTTTTCGAGCCGTATTCCATATTAATTACAATTAATTAATTAATATGGTGTACTATTAATACTCACCAAAGTTCTTCTACGCAATATTCGATGCTTTAAGTTAATCAAAAATCATTTGTAATAATTTTGCCTGTTTAAGTATAAAAAAAAAAATTACAATTGATTTTTGACATCTGTCATACATTGCACTTAGATTTTAAGTTTGAATAAAACCCTTTTTTACCATAAACAAATATTTTTCTCATTTATTCTCTGTGGGATTAATTCCCAGTTTTAATTAAAATTCCGGGTTTCCTTGCCCGTGTAACTTTTTTAAATCTTTACCTAAATATTTATGGACTTTTCATTAACCTTATTAATCATTATTATTAAAGTACGTGATATTTCTAGTGTAAAATATATTAAAGTATGAGAACCTTATTAATATCAACATTTTTTGCTTTGGGACCATGTATGAAATGTTTTTAAAATACTTTTATGTCGTAATTAGGCACTAGGTAGGTATTTACTCGATGTTTAACAAGCGTCTTTTTGATTTGGGACGAATTTTAATTTTGGGCCCAACTTTGAAATTGGTCCCACAGTAAAATCTGTTTATATTCATGAGTACTATTCACGCATTAAAATGTTTTACACTCGTTATTATTACTGTTCTTACAATACGTATATTTAGAAGTTAATTATAAAAATTCACGTAAATTAGTAGGACATTTTAATTCGAAAAATGTCTTTCATAAAAAAATATTTCCCTTAATTATGTACCTTGTTCAATGGTAGAACATTGAAAGGCTTTTATGATTAAACTATCTTTAGCAAAATTAACCAATTTGGTACCTAATCGAGGCAATGGACAATATTTCCGCTTCAATTGGGTTTGTTACCCCACTGTGTTTCGTCCTCACCCCACGGAGCATTACGAACACTACGAGAAAACAATTTATTCCATTTACATCGCGTCCCAGAAGATACATTACCAACGCGTCAAGATAACCGAATTTCTAGAAGATAGAAGAAGTTTACAAACTAAGATGGTCTACAAAGAAATGTTTTCTTTTTTAGCCGAATGCTATGATGCGACGCGCTCAAACGCCGAGACGATAATCAGTAGCACTACTGCTTACCCCTTCAGAGTAAACGATAAATCAATACTCTGTGTCTACTGCCAGGAGTTGTTCGAAGATCCTGACGAGTTCCGGAGACACATGGACGCGGAACACGACTACTTCAGCATCAGGGTCGCGTTCCATCACCTCCCAAAAACGGAATTCATTAAAGCAGACCTCACGAATTTGCGCTGTCGGCTCTGTAACACCGGTTTTCCTACACTAGAAACGGTTTTGGCTCACCTTGATACCGAACATGATAGAAAAATCGACCCTGATGGAAAATTTGGCGTGATGCCCTATCTATTACAGAAAGATGTGTACAACTGTGCGGTTTGTGACAAAAACTTTCCGTCGCTATTGCACCTGAACAGACACACGATAACACACTTCCTAAGCTACGTTTGTCATGTTTGTGGAAGCAGCTACGTGGCCACAACAGGCTTGTTGCGACATGTCCGGTCCAAACACCAGATTTACGAAGTGTCATGCAAGAGATGCAAGAAAATATTCCCAAACATGGAAGCCAAAGAAAAACATAGGAGAACGGAAAAGTCTTGTTTGCCCTACTGCTGTTCTAAATGCCAAGAAAGATTCCTTGATCATAAGACCAGGAAGAAACACATGGAAATGGCACACGGTCAATCTAAGCGCACGTATCGATGTGCTGATTGTAATATAGAATTTACGACGGAAAACGCGTATTACGACCATTTTAAATTACATCATTCGGAAGATTGTGCGGTGTGCAAGCATTGTGGTTTGAAGTTCGTGTCGGTTTACCGGCTGAAAAGGCACATTAGCAAACATAATGTTTGAGCAACTGAAGTGAATTTATTGACAAAGAAACAAGATTAAGACAAATCTATTGGCGTAAGAATTATCAAAATCTGGACTCACGTTTGGTCTCTTGAGCGCTGCAAAGAAACAAACTTACATAGGTTGATAAACACACTACTCTTAGCGTTCCGCAGTCGGGTCAAGACACAGAATTTGACGTTATTAAATGACATCGAGAGTTGGGAAGAGACACAGTTATGTGTGAGGGAGACGGCGATGTACAGACGCCAACACTTCAAACTATCCCGTACTGTCTTTTCCAAATTGAACATGAACCTTATTCTTTTGTAATAATGTTGTGAAACTTTCAAATTAATTTGATAGATTGAGGTAGCCGTGACAATCGTGTGGGGCTATCTCGGGACACACGGCCGTTGGTTTAACGTAAAAGTCGCTTTTAGTGTTAAATATTGAAACCCTTTTTCGTTACGGTCCGTTTTTCTGCCTTGGTTCCCGTATGTGATTTTAAAGACGTTTCTTGTCAAAATATCAATCGGATAAGTACGATTTGTGTATCTTTTAAGTAATTAAAATTTTCGTATAGGGTATAAGACACCACCAATTAATTGGCATAGTTTTTATGAGCTGTCAAAACGCGACTTCCGCATAGATGTTGTGTGACAATACTTAACTATGACGTCACTTATTTGTCAACCCAATTGATTGTAAAGCAACTAAAAATGTAATTTTACAGGTAATTGTAAATGAATTGGGTTGTTAGGGCTAAAATGAAGTTTTTTTAAGACAAATTGTATCTTGGAATTATTGAATTACCCGCGTTCAGTTACGTCAGTTACTGCCCCGCTCTCGTTGGTCGTAACGTGATGTTCTATACATTAAAACCTTCCTCTTGAATCACTCTATCTATTGATGAAAACTGCGTTAAAATCCGTTGCGTAGTTTAAAACATCTAAGCGTACATATGGCGGGAAGCGACTGTTTTATAAGTACTAAGTAGAGTTGGTGTCTAGTGCCCAATAGGCGTGCAGACCACGCACCGGCAAGCGCAGTGTATGACGTCCGGTTGCGGAATTTGTTCGAAAGAGTTACCGCGACTCTGGAACGCCAAGGGCATTAGGAGGAACAAGGATGGGTTTTAGTCAGTAACACTCTGACGCTCAGAGCGGAAGAAGTAACACACACCATCACGCCTGTATTCCCCGAAGGGTTAAGCAGAGGTGTAACAATATACACCCACAGTTCGCCGGTATGTTTAGGTCCCATGTAATAGGGCGCGAGCCTATTGTCATTAACCGGGCACAAATCCAAACTCCAAGGTGCTACTAAGAATTTCATAGAAAAACCCAATTAAACTTTTTGCTCGACCTGGGAATCGAACCCAAGATCTGTAGCGTAGCAGTCGCCCTTAGGACCACTAGGCTACCGAGGCAGTAGTGGAAGAAGTATTTTGGTGAAAAATGCGTAGTACGTCCACAGGGTGGACAGACGACCTGATTAAGACCGCAGGAAGACGCTGGATGCAGGCCGCTTCCAACCGGTCCTTTTGGAAATCTATGGGGGAGGCCTGTGTCCAACAGTGGACGTGCTGCGGCTTATGTGATGATGATCCTATAGTACCCAATTTGTAACAGTTTCTTAAAAATGGGTAGTTTGTAATTTTAAGATTAACACACTTGAATTATGGAGTTTGTATTGAATTATTCAAATATCACATTAAACTAACTATGATTACCAATTTTCTGTATTATTTTCGCCTTTAAGTTTTTTTGAAGAGTTGTAAGTGTTTAGAAAATTTGGGTGGTAGGTACTTTTAACCCTTGGATGGTGGATGACTTGTACCGAGATAATCAATCTACGTAGATTGAAATTGAAACATTACATATTATTGTTATCTAGTATTAATATAAAATGAGTGTACACGGATGAAACCGCGAGGTAGATGGCAATTTACCCCCCGGTATCATCCGTGTTAAGTTACTGCTTTGGTTACTGTTCCGCTCCCGTGAGTCGTAGCGTGATGTTATATAGCCTATACTATTCCTGTTGAATCCAGCTATCATATTTTTCTAATCGGACTAGTGGTTCCAAGTATTAGAGCGTTTAAACAAACTAGTACTACAACTTTTATTAATAAGCTACGAACACACTCCGTTTTCGGCCGCCAGCTTTCATTCTCACGACGCCAGCACCAGGTGGCGCCACTATCGCTTGTTTCTACAGATCTATTATGAATCCGTGTACCTACTTTAATAGACTTACCTAACTGCTTCAAACGTATCAACCTTACGGCCATTTAAATTAAGCAGAAAATATTTCGAGAAACCCTTAAGCAGTGCAGCATCATCACTGAAGCGCGGCAAAACGCGTCTTCTGCCAAAATATAAGTGACAAAGGACCATTTCTTTTTGTTCTAGAGCTTGATCCGTTGGTCGAAGCCAGACAAAACGCTAAGCAAATTTTGAGGTACACTACTGCTTATCCATTCAGGATACCCGCTAATGAAATGATGTGCGTATACTGCGGCGACGCCTTCGAGGATCCGGAGGTGTACAGGGAACATATGAAACAACAACACTACCAGCCCAACGTCAGGCATGCGTTTGCGCATACCATGGGAACTGAGGAGTTCCTCAAAGTTGATTGCACAGATTTGGGATGCAAACTCTGCGCTAAAAAGTTTGACTCCCTACTTTCCATAGCGGAACATCTTGTTTTGGAACACGACAAAAATTTCAATCTTAGCGCAGATATCGGATTGCAGTTATTCAAGTTAGGGCCAGAAAGATGGGTGTGCGCCACCTGCTTCCAGAAATTTCCGTCGCTCAGGAACTTGTCCCGTCATACAAGCGGTCATTACCACAAGTACACTTGCGAAACTTGCGGAAAGTCGTATATTAGTCGTGATAATTTGAGGAAGCACGTCCTCTTTAGTCATTCCGAGGAAAAGATATGTACAAAGTGTAGAAAGTCCTTCCCTAATATCCGAGAGCGCCGCGAACATGTGTTAGCTAATAAACGATGCTGGCCTTACTGTTGTACTAATTGTGGCCAAAGGTTCGTCTCCAAAAAACTGAGATGCGATCACATGATCGAAGCACACAATGTTGAAAACAAGACTAAACTTCACACATGTCCTGAATGCCAGGAGTGTTTTCCGGAATACCGTTTGTACAGAACACATTACATCATCACACACACGGATGAAAACTACATTTGTCAATTTTGCGGGATTAAGTTCGATCGCAAAAGTCGGTTAGACAATCATAAGTTGATGCATACGAAAGAGAAAATGTTCCATTGCACGTCTTGCACCAAATCTTTTCTTAGGAAGAAGAATTTGATTCAGCACATGTGGATACATAGCGAGCATAAGCGATTTCATTGTAATTTATGTAATAAGCCTTTTAATCAGAGGGTTAGTTGGAAGACTCATATGAGGTCTTATCATCCGGAGTTGGTGGATTTTTGAGCAGGAATTTGGGGGTCAAAAGACGTTGCCTTCGTACTAGGAATTTCTCCTGGGTCGTAGGTGCGTTTACAAGCATAGAAACTCATATACAAACAACCCTACACGTGTTGGTAGCTGTGGCTTTATTGGCTAATGCTTTGTAAAGAGCTAAGTCTGTAATAACTTTAAATTGTACATAAAAATAAAAATAAAATTAGATTTTTTATTGTGATGTCAAATTAACAGCTTTTTTTGAAAGATTAACGCGGTGTCTATAAAAAAAAAGACTCGTGTGCTTTAGACCACAAGACTGAAGTAAAACTTCAGTCGTGTCACTTGAGGAAGATAGAAAGAAAATGAGCGCGCGCCCTCCTCTCTTTTGCTCCTACAGTAATATACGAAACGTAACTTTCTCTCTTTCTATTTTCACTAACTTTTATCTCCCTCTCAGCTTCCGTTCGCCCGATCACACTCATTTCCGTAACGCTCTTGTCACGTATTGATCAGCTTTCTCCACAAGTCAAGCGTGCGTGAAGAAGTTTTACTTCAAAAATTGTTTTCTGATGTTATGTCTGTTTACTCAGGCTGAAATCCGAAACGGCTGTATCGATTCTGACGGGACTTTCACTGTCAGATAGCTAACATTATATGTACTATTATTTTTGATTAAGGAAAAGAAAGAAAAAGAATTAGGTACCGCCCAAGAAAAATTTAAACTTCGCAGAGATATTCCACATTCAAGCAGACGGAATCGCGGGCATGTGCTATTCCATAATATTTTGCGTAGCAAACCGTCACGGTTTTTGGCATTTTTTTTTTTTTTACCGATGGGAAATCATCCAATGACTTCTCCAGCCCTGGGCGGGGCGGGAGGGAGTGTCAGACTTTTACTGACTAAAACCCATCCATGTTCTTTCCTGTGCCCTTTGCTTTCCGGGGGTGCGGTATCTCTTTCGAACAACCCGCAGCCCCGGCAGGCATGGCCCTGAGTGGCCCCTCCTGATGTTTGCTGACATCTCTTTGAGGCGCGCGTGGAACACGAACGCGCCGTCGACACGGTCTGTCGTCAAGTGACGTACGGACGGTGAGCTACCCATTGCTCACCGTCCACAGACCCGCGTCTACGGTAGCCGGGAGTCGTCTCGCGACGGTTTTTGGCATAATGTTAAATATTATCATGAACTAAAGTTATGTAGTTGTTCATGTTGGTTAAATGTTAAGTTAACGATATATGCTGTTGTTTTTTTACCATTAAGCATATTGTAAACATTAATACATGTTTTCTACATTTTATACGAATTGTACACACGCTTCATACGAATACATAAGCCACCGCGTAATTGTCTAATTGTGCTGCTAGAAATAATTCTCGCGCCCAAATTAGTAATAAATCATCGATATATTTTTTTAAAAGTTAGGAGATAACGTTTTCTATTATCATACCATCACGCCTGTATTCCCCGAAGGGTTAGGCAGAGGTGTAACAATGTACACCCACAGTTCGCCGGTATATTTAGGTCCTATGTAATAGGGGGCGAGCCTATTGCCATTAACCGGACACAAATCGTAACTCCGAGCTGCTACTGAGAATTTCATAGAAAACCCCAATAACACTTTTTGCTCGACGTGGGAATCGAACCCAAGACGTCTAGCGTAGCAGTCACGCTTAGGACCACTAGGCTACCGAGGCAGTTACAATATTTTCTTTATGTAATAATAATACTGCAGGGCAAAGGCCTCTTATACAAATAAGGTACGACCATTGAACACCATGCTTACTCAAGGCGGATTAGCGATTTTAAACTTTAATTACAGGTTCTGGTGTCTGGTCTTTTTAGATTGTATTTATGTTATATCCTGCGCGTACTTCGATGAAATTTTTTTCATGCTATGTATTTCAGGCTGAATTTTTATCCATAAAAGTTACAAAGAAGTAAAATTATTTAAAATATGATGGGTATTTTTGTTTACGTTTTTAACATACATAGACTTTTTATACCGTGCTTATCACCTTGAAGGGAACAATTTAACTCGTTATATTTGTTTTAATCATCCTTGGTGCTCCATTTCCGATCCAGATTCCAATCCGTAACTCTTCTCTATCTTACACTTACAAAAATAACACGAAATCTAACCATACCATACCTTCCATATCTTTAGAAAGAATCATCAACACCTCAACAGAAGGAACATTGAAGAACAGTTGAATGACTGGGCATTTCTTTTTGTTCTAGAGAAGCGAAATGACCCGAATTTCATCTCGAAACGGAACGCCGAGATAATAGTGAAATATTCAACCGTATACCCGTTCAAGCTGCCAGAAGAGAACATGGTTTGTGTATACTGTTGCGAGACCTACCCAGACCCTGCAGAATTTAGGACCCACATGAACGAGGAACATGAAACTTTTAATCCCAAAATGGCCTTTGTCCATTGTTCCGAAGGGTATATAAAAGTTGACTGCACTCATATTAATTGCAGACTCTGCTTCAAACACTATCAGACTCTGGATCTAATCGCAAACCACCTTTACACCGAACATAAGAAGCCCCTAGATCTAACTGTCGCATTAGGTTTACAACCATTTAAATTAGAAGACAATAAGCTATTTTGCGCGATGTGTCGCTATAAAGCTATAAGCTTACGACAACTCAGCAGACATACACAAAGCCATTTCTGGAGATACACATGTGAGGCCTGCGGCAAATCCTATGCGACGAACACGGCGCTGCGCAGTCATATAAGATTCTCGCATATTGGCACCGAAAAGATATGCCGCAAATGCAAGTGCACTTTCAGTTCTATAGAAGAGAAGCGGAAACATATGCTGGAGTCCCAAAGGTGCTGGTCGCATTTATGCTGCGTTTGCGGTGAGAGGTTCATGTCCTGGCATGCCAAACAACTCCACTTATCCGAATGCCACGGTGTCGAGAAGAAAGTCTATGTGTGCCCCGAATGTGGGCACGTTTTCCATGAAAGAAAAAAATATAGGACACACTTCAGGCTGTCGCACACTGATGACAATTACGTCTGTTCTTGTTGTGGTATGAAGTTTGTTACCAAGAAGACTTTGGAAGAACACAGAGTATCACACACGATGGAGAAGCTGTTCCCTTGTACAGTTTGCTCCAAGTCGTTTCCTAGGAAGAAGAATTTGGCACAGCACATGTGGATACACATGGAGCATAAGCGCTTTGAATGTAAACTGTGTAACAAAAAGTTTAATCAGAAAGTCAGCTGGAAAACACACATGAAATCGTACCATCCAGAATTAGAAGATTTTGAAGGCAAAAATAATAATTTGAAACTAATGTTTTCCGTGTTAACCGAGTAACGGGTAGGAAGTTTACTTTTAATTGTTATGGTGTTGTAGTAGACCTACTCTTGAGGAGACCCGCAGGCGCAGGCCTGGACTAGTCAGGGATCGCGGAAGGTGCGTGTGCTCCTTGGATCCCAGGCGTAAATGTGGGATGGGGACACCAGGGTGATTTTTAGTCAGAGTCTGGCAGACCCCTGGTCCCCCTCCCCAGGACGGGCGACATATATGAGGACTTTCCAACCAGAAACGAAAAAGAACAGTCTACTAATTCCACCATAAGTGGTCATCCAACATTGGAACTTAGTCTGGTGGTTGTTTTCGAAAGTACTGATATACATTAACGTCTAAGATATTACTGTGATGGACATAGTATTCCTAAAAAGTGACGCTGTGAAATACTCAGACGGTGATAGCTAGATGAACAAGACTGCTTCACGAAAGATTGGTACACAACAGGGGATAGGGCTGATATATTTATGTTATTCATAGTTTTAATGTACAAAAATCTTTAAATGAGGCGTTGTCTTGATCGCTTTGATGTTAAATCGTTGCCTATAAACATTTGCATTACCAGAGGCTTTGCAAATGCGTTGCCATCCCAGAGACAAAGTTGAAATGTATCATGTGTCTGTAATTTACACCGGCACTCGTACTCTTCAAACCGGAACACAGCAACGCTGCTTTGCGGCAGAAATAGGTATGGTGGTAATACTTTCCCGGACGAGCTCCTTTACAAAGAGCTTTACTGCTAGTATGACTAGTCGTGCAATCTAGGGCCAGTTTTGTTTATCAGTTGGTTATGTAGCGTTATCAATTAGTAGGTTTTAGTAAAAGTAATATTTTTTTTCTATGTTGTATCTTTTCTAAAGTCTTCTTACTTCGCCTAATTGCATTTAGGTTGGTTGTTTGACCAAGGGCATTATAATTTACAAAAATACGAAATTAAAATCTTTTAATTTCAAAATAATCACCTCTTATCACAAGACAAGTAATACATTTAGGTTGTATTCGGATCTAGATCATTACACATAGTTCCAAAGTAGGATTCCTCTCTTAAATTCACTAAGATTTGAACACAGAGCAACGGAGAAGTTGTAAGCAAATTTTCATTTGGTTCTAATTACTAGTACATGGTTTATTGTGGCGTCCAGTATTTCTTTTACCGTAACGAACGCAGAATAAGTGATCGGTCGTTTCTTTTTGTTCTAGACTTAAATCCGATGTTCATCGCGAGACAGAACGCCAAAACGATGCTAGAATATACTACAGCTTACCCCTTCAAGTTGCCAGAATCGTCAATGGTATGCGTGTATTGCTGCGATAGTTTCCCGGACCCCGCGGAATTTAGGGAACACATGAATTTAGAACATCAGGACTTTAAAGTGCGTATGGCGTTCGTTCACGTGGCCGAGGCCGCCGTCAAAGTAGACTGCACCGTTCTCAAATGTAGGATCTGCTTTGAGCCTCTGTCTAATTTAGAGCAAGCAGCTGAACATCTGATTAAGAAACATAATAAAAACGTTAACCCAGCACACGATCTAGGAATGCACCCGTTTAAAATATACAAGGATAAATTTTCATGCGCGATTTGTACGGAGAAATTCTCGACCTTGGCTCTGTTGAGTAAACACACACATACACATTTCGTGCAATATACCTGTGATGCTTGTGGCAAGTCCTATGCGTCCCTGACCTCGCTACACTGCCACCTCAGGTACAACTGCGGCAGCGAATCCGATAAAAATAATAGAAATAGATGTAGAAAATGTCGAAAAGTCTTTACGTCTACAGCAGAAAGAATGATTCATTTGGAAAAATCGCAAAGATGTCGCCAACACGTGTGCAATATTTGCGGAGAAAGGTTTATTACTTGGAACATGAAACAGAATCATCTTAAAAACGTCCATGATGTACCACAGAAGACCTACAATTGTCCGGAATGTCACATGGTCTTCAGCAAACGCGACACTCTACGTATGCATTTCAAAACTAACCACACAAATGACTACGTGGAGTGCTCGTACTGCGGAAGAAAGTTCGACACAGAGAGGAATTTGAAAAAACACATAGTTATTCATACAGGGGAGAGAAATTTCATATGCACAGTGTGTTCAAAAGCATTTCCAAGGAAATCTACGCTAGGACAGCATATGTGGATACATAGTGAAGTGAAGAAACATGAGTGTAAAATTTGTGATAAAACTTTTAACCAGCGCGTGAGTTGGAGAACACATATGAAGGCGAGGCATCCTGAAATGCGTGTTTTTTGAATTTGGCAGTGCATATAGAGGTAGTTTTTGACATAAAGCTGGCCAGAGATGACTACAAAAAGCCGCGCATTCTAATGTCAAAAAGTGACATAAGGAGTACTTTTTATCTGTGGGAGTAAAAAAAATGGCGGCTCCACCATTGACATTAATCAGCCACAGAGTAGAACTATTGCATCGATATATTATTAATGTAATAACTCGTGATTGGTAGTTCGAATGACACATAGACATACGGAGAACTTAATGGAATAATGGCGGATGCGGCAGTCAACGGTTTATTTAAAATAGGAAAATACGGATAAAATTTGACGTTGGTCAGAATTGTAGCTTTTTTTTTTAAGACTTTGAAGTCACTTCCGTAATACATATTCCTATGCTTCGCCTTTCCACCTTTTACGCAATAGCCATAAAGTCTAGCGAAATAAAGCACAATAAATGGATTTAAGTGAATCTAAGTAGCACTAACTCACATAAAAGTGACCTATGTCTCTTTTGTTCTAGAACTAAATCCGATGCACATCGCAAAAAGGAACGCCCAGACCATTATACAATATACCACAGCTCATCCGTTTAGACTACCGGAGAGTTCCATCGTATGCGTTTACTGCTGCGAGATCTTTGACGACCCTCCTCACTTCAGGAAGCACATGGATGATGACCACGATGTTGTCAACGTCAGAGTAGCATTCTCCCATCTCCACGAAGGATACATTAAAGCCGACTGCACTGACCTACGCTGCAGAATGTGCCTTGAACTCTTCAACACGGTCGAAGAAGCAGCCGTTCACCTAAACATAGTCCATAAAAAAAATATTGATTTAAATCATGAAATAGGTCTTCAGCCTTTTCACATACAAAATGACAAGTTGTCCTGCGGTGTGTGCCACGACAAATCGTCCAACATTCGGAGTTTAAGTCGCCATATCCAAAAGCATTTTTTCCAATGTACTTGCGAGCTTTGTGGCAAGTCTTTCGCCTCGTCCACTTCTTTACAGAAACATCTAGAGTTCTCCTGTCCGTTTGTGCCGAAACAGCGGAGATGTAGAAAGTGTAAAGTAGTTTTATACTCGACAGAAGATCAGAAAAGACACTTCGAGGCCTCCAGGCAGTGTCGGCAGCATCTATGCTCGGTTTGTGGAGACAGATTCAGTACTTGGAAGATAAAACGTAATCACATGGAACAAGTGCACGATATACCGACAAAGGTGTACCCTTGCCCGGAATGCGGACTAGTTTTCAAAAAGCCGAACAAGTTTAGAGCTCATTTCAAAATAGTACACACGGATGAACATTTTGACTGTCCTAGTTGTGACAGGAAATTTGACACGAAATACGTGTTAGACAGACATATGGTAGTTCATTCAAATGAGAGACTTTTCTCTTGTGATATTTGTTTGAAAAGTTTTCCGAGAAAATCGACCTTAAGACAGCATATGTGGATCCATAGTGAGGTCAAACGGTTTGAGTGTAAAATTTGCGATAAGCAGTTCAATCAGAAGGTCAGTTGGCGGACGCATATGAAATCGTACCATCCGGATTAGGTGATTAGGTGCTTTTTAGTTTGTATCGGATTTAAAGATCTCTTATTCTTATTCACTTTCAGTGTCTGTGGTTAATCAAATCTTACAAGTTAAATTTGGCCCACTTCCCGGTGTTCGATTGAGCTGAGATTTCGCGCAAATATGCAATTTGCATGACAATACAATATAACGATGTCACAGAGCTGGTCTGATAAAGGAGCTGGAAGGTGTCCATAGGAACTTAATCAATCTTAAAAGTAAATTTGACCTACATCGAGGTGTTCGATTGAGCTGGAATTTTGAATACATATGCACATTGCATGACAATGCAATATAAAACCTGTTTCTTAAAAACATATTTTATATACAATTTGTTCTATACTATAACTTGATTTTAGATACGTTAATAGTCCAGGCGTATGTCTAGACTATCTGCACATCAACTTGACCTAGGCTTCCTTTCAATCACGCTAATGCCGTCTCGCTCTTTCCTTCTACAAAAGGCGGTCTCATTTTGAATTTCATCCGTCATTCGTTACACATAATTCTTCTTTTAAGCATTGAAAAATTATTTATTAATTGATATCTGTTGTGTGTGTAGGCTTAAGAAGGCCGCCCCGCCATCTCAGCGGGATAGTACATTCTAGCGAATACATCAGTGTGCAATCCACTAGCGAGTTTGATTGACGCGTACCCCTCACACCATTCCCGTACCTAACACGTGGCGACGAGGAGGGGACGGGGCGCAGCCCTCTTATGCCTACATACAATATGGAATTCAAACGCAAAAGAGACAAGGTTGAAAATAACAAAATAGGTGTATTACCTACAAAACGAATTGTGGAAAATATTTATTTATTTGTTTATTGGCTCGTTGGATATCTTTGTTAATTCTTGCAATATGTTATCTCTTGTAGTTTGTACACTTTGAAAGGAAAATGAAATATTATTACGCATTATATTTATCAGATAACTATAATATTATTTGTAACTGGTACATATTTGGAGCGTGTTTGGGATGTGAGTAACTTCCAATCCAATAAAAGCGATTCAGGTGTACATTATGATAATCGTACACCTGCAGTGTAAAAATCTTCCTAGGAAACTTGAGGTGTAGAAAGCTTGAGATGCGCTGGCCATCCCATTAATTGGATCATAGCTCACCTCAAGCCCATTTTAAACTTTTACTATGAGATCAATACCGAAAAGGCGAGAAAAATATCAGCTGATGAGACAATCACTTAGTACATACGAAATAGAAAATGTTACATTGGCCAGTGTCCAGTAGCGAACACACAGCCTCGTGCGTGTGAGGCGGGCGATTTAAGCATTGGGCCATCACGACATTATCCCATAGTAAAGTGGGCCCTGGACGGTGCTCACCGTCCGTACGTTGCATAACGACAGGCCGTGTCGACGGCGCGTTCGTGTTCCCCGTGCGCCTCAAAGAGATGTCAGCAAACTTTGAACGGGCCACTGAGGGCCAATGCGTGCCGGGGCTGCGGGTTGTTCGTAAGAGATACCGCGCCCCCGGAACGCAAAGGGCACAAGACGGAACATGGATGGGTTTTAGTCCCTTCCGCCCCGTCGAGGGCGGGGAAAGTCATTTGATGATATCCCAACCCTAAAAATAAAAGAAACAATCCATAGTAAGAGTTTATGACCACTTCTCAGGTTTCTGGTAAACGAAAAAATTCAGTTTTTGAATCGTTTTCACAATCTTTTTATATGCGCTCCAAATAAACGTTAGTATTCAAAAAATCTGTTAATTGTTGGCATAGTTTAACGAATCATATAATATTTAATATATACGTTTATATTTCGTTACTTGTTTTGTAGTTAGGTATAGTATTTAATAAATTGATTACTATTTGATTTTTGTGTCTTATTACCTACCCAATATTTCTACCTTATATACTTATATTGTAAAGAGGAAAGAATTTATTTTGTACCAAATAGACTCCGAAACAATTGGATCCGATTTTCAAACATTTATTTACCAGTAGATAGCTACATTATTCCTAAATACCACAAATAACATCATGCCTGTATTCCTCGAAGGGTTAGGCAGAGGTATACCAATGTACACCCACAGTTCGCCGGTATGTTTAGGTCCCATGTAATAGGGGGTGAGCCTATTGCCATTTACCAGACACGAATCCTAACTCCGAGCTGCTACTGAGAATTTCATAGAAAAACCCCATAACACTTTGCTCGACCTGGGAATCGCACCCAAGACCTCTTGCATAGCAGTAGCGCTTAGGACCACTAGGCCACCGAAGCAGTTCCTGATTCCTGAGCACTATAGGCGCGCATCACGCTACGATACACGGAGCGGAGCAGTAACCAAAGACGTGGGTGAAATAAGCCATGCAGACGAAATCGCGAGCAGTTCGCTAGTTAATTATAAATCTGGGTTTTCTTACGATGTTTTCCTTCCCCGATGTCAGTGGTGATCAAAACAAACTTAGGAAGTACGTATGAATTGAAAAAGCCACAATGGCAAAAGTATCCGAAGATAAGTCACACGATAAGCCACATCCATTATCATCAAATTTTCTTGACTGAATTTAAAAATTACGACAACACGGTAACATGTTTAAATTCACAATAGGTACGGATATTTGCTCCTAAAGGCTCTTATTGCCTCGCTTTTAGGTTCATAATGTAGCGTATAACGCACGGGTGCTTTTTACTTTACAAAATTGCCACAAAAATGTTGTAATGGAACGCATTTTAATCTCAGCTAATAGGTTTTATGTGTAAAATGTTTCTGATCAAAATAAACTACATACATACCATCACTCCTGTATTCCCCAAAGGGTTAGGCAGAGGTGTACCAATGTACACCCACAGTTCGCCGGTGTGTTTAGGTCCCATGTAATAGGGGGCGAGCCTATTACCATTAACCGTGCTCCAATCCTAATTTCGAGCTGCTACTGAGAATTTCAAAGAAAAACCCAATAACAGTTTTTGCTCGATGTGGGAATCGAACCCAAGACCTTTAACGTAACAGTCGCGCTTAGGACCACTAAGCTAACGAGGCAGTTAAAGCCAAAATAAACTACTTTGACTATAAATATGATTACCATTAAACGATATTTCCTCAAGTTAAATGTCAATGTTTGTTCTGTGCCTATGCGAAAATAGGTTTTCATACCTGGCTGTTTGGCGAGTTTGTCAGTGGGGCGGACAGCCGGCAGGATTACCGGTCGCCATTATACTAAAATTTATAATTTTTCCCCCTCATGAGGGTGTTGAAAAACGTCATGAAACGCTTGAACATTTACCATTACACTCTCGGCTTTATCACGCCAATGCAGCCTCGAATGTAATGACAAACCTAACTCACTTGTATCATAATGTACCATTTACGTATCAATAGCATATACCAGGAGCACACAAAAAATATGACCAAAGACATTTGTCTGTTCTAGACGTGATGCGTCCGTTGTCCGTCGCGCGACGGAATGCAGAGACAATCGTCATGAATACTACGGTTTATCCCTTCCGACTGCCGGACACTTCCCTCATGTGCGTATATTGCTGCGAATCTTACACCGACCCCAAATTGTTTCGACAACACATGAAAGAGGAACACGCCTTGTTTAAAGTCCGTAATGCCTTCGCTCACTGCTCCTATGAGAGCTACCTCAAAGTCGATTGCACAGAGATGTCCTGCCGTAGGTGCTTAGAAACTTTCGAAAAGATCGAAGAAGTCGCCAGCCATTTAAACGAAAAACACTTGGCCAAAATCGACTTTGACTTCCATCTTGGACTGCATCCCTACAGATTTCCGGAAGACAGAATTATGTGTGGGAATTGTGGTATAAATTTTCCCTGCCTGAGACAGTTAAGCCGACATATGTCTTCCCACTATCAGAACTTTACGTGCGATACGTGTGGCAAGTCTTACACGACGAACACGTCCTTGCAACAGCATATTCGCTTCTCGCATATAGCTGGCGAGAGGATTTGTAGAAAATGCAAACAAACCTTCAGTTCTTTAAAAGCTAAAAGAGAACATACGGTAAGCTCTCCCAGCTGTTGGATGTACCAGTGTTGTACCTGTCAACAGCGGTTTATGACTTGGGGAGCGAAAGGCGAACATTTAGTTGAAGCCCATGGACAATCCAGAAAGTCCTATACATGTCCCGAATGCGGTCAATGCTTTACAACCAGAAATGCTTATAGGGGTCATTTTAATAAAACACACGCTAAGATCCACTTTACTTGTGCGTACTGCGGAAGGAAATTCGCGTCAGAAAAATACTTGGAACAGCACACGTTGGTCCACACGGGGATTAAAACGTTTCATTGTAATGTGTGCTCTAAATCTTTCCCCAGAAAGAGGAATCTTGTACAGCACATGTGGGTTCATAGTGACCATAAGCGGTTTGAGTGTAGGTTTTGTAAGAAGCAGTTCAATCAGAGATGTACTTATAAGGCGCATATGAAGAGTCATCATCCGGAGGTGTCTGAGGAGAAATGGTTTTAAATGGCATAGGAGTTTGTAGTACAACATGCAGCTGATGACGAAGATCTGCCCTGTAAACATCTTAAAAGATTACGTTTTAAGATTTGAAGACAAACGGACGATTAAATATAATTAGGTCAGGATTGCGAGATACACCTGGGCGAGGAAGATAGACAGAGCGAAATCACATCAAATCAAAACATATACAGACACTTTTAATTTGTTAAGGAGTCAGTCAGAAATATGAAGCTACATGCTCATGTTCGAAATGGGAACGTATGGCCTGTATCCAGCATTCGATGATTCCAGGTTGAAATGCGATGCTTCCAAATTACATACTTATTATACATGACATATCAGTACGAAATTACATCGCCTAATTTACTCAGGAAAGTAAGAACGCTCAATTTCCGTCTGGTTTTTAGGGAGGTTTAGCGACTAAGCTAAATTTTAAAATACTTGGAAATTAACTTCAATAACTTGGAAAAATCTGTTGTATATTGTAAATAAAACGTTATGAATGTTGTTTTGTAAATAAATAAGTCTTAAGTACATTATACTAGGTGGAAGGGACGCGCAAGTTGTTACCATGGATTCATTGCACGATTTCAGAACAGAAAATAAATCATCTGTTTCATAGATAGACTGTCTCGTTGGTCTCTTGGTCGCAAGCGCGACTGATGATCGTGGGGTCCCGGGTTCGATTCCCAGGTCGGGCAAAAAGTATTATTGGGTTTTTATTATTGGGATTTGCTCAGTACCAGCCTAGAGTTTGGGAATTGGTGGTGTGACACACCCGTGCCTAGGAAAGCACGTAAAGCCGTTGGTCCCGGCTATCATTCGCAGATCTTTGATATTCGTTACGGATAGTCAGAAGCCAGGAAACCTGACAACCAGTCTAATCAAGAGGTATAGTGTTGCCCAGTAACTGGGTGGTGGAGGACAGATAGGCAGTCGCTCTATGTAAAACACTGGTACTCAGCTGCATCCGTTTAAACTGGAAGCCGACTCCAACATAGTTGGGAAAAGGCTAAGCAGATGATGATGATCTGTATCATAGATACCTTGACCTTGTTGGTTTTGCAGTTTTGTATTTTTTGTTATTATTTACAACTAGCTTCTGCCCGCGACTTTGTCCGTGTCAAAGTTGATATATTATCCCACGGGAGCCGTACATTTTTCCGGGATAAAAAATAGCCTATGTGTTATTTCAGACTATATTTATGTGCCAAATTTCATCCGGATCCGTTCAGCCGTGTAAGCGTGAGAGAGTAACAAACATTCATCCATCCATCCTTACAAGCTTTCGCATTTATAATATTTGTAGGAAGCAGGATAGGATTAGTAGGACGTACTTACACAGCCACTTTACCATACCTATTTCTGCCGCAAAGCAGCGTTGCTGTGTTCCGGTGTGGAGGGTATGGGTGCCAGTGTAATTACTAGCTCTTGACCCATTTCAACTTTGTCTCTAAGATGGCAATGCTTTTGCAAGGCCTCTGATATTGCAGATGTCTATAGGCAGCAGTGACTATTTAACATCAGGTGGACGCCGGCTTGTTTGCCACTCAAAGAAATTAAAAAATAAAACAAAATTGCAGCTATGGAACAGCTGATTTACTTTTCAATAGGCGACGAAAAATTTCAATGCTGGCGGTATCCAAAATCATGTAAGTACTGAATCTATGGTAACAAGATTTGCGTCTATTCTTTCACCCACTATATTATTTACCTACATAGGCAATTCTATTATAAAAATAATTAGTGGGCCATTGTTTTACTTTATATTTATAAAAACGTAGATACCTATTATCTACGTTTATGTTAGAACTTAATAAATATATTGTATTGTTTTCTGCCTCTACTGAAATTCCTCAGTATTCTGGCCGGTTATTACGAAATCGGAGACTTTTTAATGACCCTCACTATGGCTTCTATGATGTTAGGAGGCCACCACTTACTCTTAAAACAATACCATTTTAAAATGACCTTGTAATTTCAGTTGTTATATCTTCAATTTTCGGCCGAGAGCCGAGCGTTCAAAATCCAACAGTGTGCAAGGCAAAGTACAAATGATACTGTTTTAAACGAGATAGTTGGTAGGCCACCTGGACTGTAAAGTCGTTCATTTAGAAGTTTAAATCTTAAAATCAGATCATATTTTAACTTGGTTAAATCACGTTTATGTCAATCTCTATCTAAATACTTTATCAACCTTGCGGGAACCGTGTCTTAGGGTCAGTTTACCTCCAGGGTTGCGGAATTTGTTTGATAGAGTCACCGCGGCCCTGGAATGCAAAGGGTGTGAGCAGGAACACGGATGGGTTTCAGTCAGTAAGAGTCTGAATCCTTCCGGTCCACCCAGAGCAGAAGAAGTCATTTGATGATTTTCCATCCATAAAAAATATGTACTGTCTATTGAGATCAGGATAATAAACAAGACTTCTTTAACTGAATATTATTCTATTCGGTATAACACAAACTACACACACAGTAGGTAATACAAAAAACGCCATGATAGTTTTTCTTCATTGTACTTTGTTTTGCCACTAATAAAGCAGTTTCATTTTCTTCTTCTGCATTCAAGCTGGCCACCTATCTAACAAAGCGAGCTGCCAAGTTAGTTATACTTTGATTCTTAGAATCAAGTGGCATCAATGCCTTTTTTTTTAGGGATGGGAAATCATCGAATGATTTCCCTCGGGAGTGACAGACTTTTACTGACTAAAACCCATCCATGTTCCTTCTTGTGCCCTTTGCGTTCCGGCGGCGCGGTATCTCTTACGCACAACCCGCAACCCCCGTAGACATCCGCCCTGAGTGGCCCCTTCAAAAATTGCTAACATCTCTTTGAGGCGCGGATGCGCCGTCGACACGGCCTGTCGTTATGCAACGTACGGACGGTGAGCTACCCATTGCTCACCGTCCACAGACCCGCGTCTACCGTGGCCGGGAGTCGTCTCGCGGCTTCGGACGCCCGGAGCGTTACCGCGGCGGGTGGGACGGGAGACTGTCTGCCTCAACCGTCCCGGACATCCATGCCTGGCGTAGTTATGATCGCAGTATCACTAACAACCTTCACTTTCTTTAAGTTGCTTTGCCAAACTTTCTACACTAGCTACATGCTGAGCAAGGCTGTCTGCCGGTGAAATTTTATATTGGTAAAAACGCTCATGTATCATTTTAGTCATCTCGGATTTTTGTTCATAAATAGACTCAAGTTTGGTCATCGCTTCAAGCGCTGATTCACAATTTTCGATAGTGATATTTGACTCAAATGCATAGTCAATGTTATAATAAACATAGCCATTCCCTCATCTTTGGTCCATTGACTCGTATTTCCTTCTGGTTTTGGTGTGTTGCCCTTTTGCGCGAAGGGCAAAACCATAATTTAAGTAATATGCGTAAATACGAAAGGCCAAAGTCATTGCGTTGTTTAACCTACTTATCCACATATATCGTACCTAAATCTAATAATGTGTATGGAGCGCGGACGTGGGAATGCATGCTGCCATCATATATGAACGATTTACCTATGGAAATCTGCAATGTAATAAATGCGAAGAACTGCTCAAAGGTATTAAAGAGACACTTTCTAGATCGTACTGCAATCTAGAAAGGGTCTCTTAGATTGTGCCCACCTACCTACTGTTCATTAACTAATCTAAGTTTAACATGTAAAGGCACTGAGTTGCCGTGTCTGGCCATGCCGCTGTTAAACCCGCGATGGTTTGTGTGGTATGTTATAACTTAAAAAATATTGTACACTGTTTTTTTGTTATGATCAATAAAGTAAATTGAAATTTCCACTGTTTAAAATTCGTCACGTCGAATTTTTCTAGGTTCATTGTCTTTCCAAACTCCATTTTATAGTTGACAGACAGCACGCGGTTCTACTGTCCAAGACAATACTTCTAGCATTATTTGACGTGCAATATAGTATAAACGCTATACATGAAACGGAAGCCAAAACTCTTACAAAATGAAGGAAAAGAAGTGTCTCCTTTCCTTTTGTAACGCTGCCTCGCGCAGTGTCAGGAATAGCGTTACTATAAAATCATACTTTGTCTATAATCAGTCTTCTTTTTGTTTTAACCCGTTCGTGTCATACCACAAAGTCTACAAGTAACCGATAGTAGTTTTACATAATAATGTATTTCACCCGTTTAAAATCTTGTTAATAAACTTTTATACAAATTCTCATTTACCTGACTTTTCCGTTAGGCTCCCAACTTGACAGAAAAATGATACCACTTTGTAGTTTTTAGTTGACTGTGTTGTTTGTTTCATGTTGTTCTTTAGGTTATATTTGGAATAAACTGTGGTTACACAAAATTTCTTGTTTTTCTTTCTTATATCAGTAACCTGTCCAATGACTCTTTCAATACTTAAACACTTATGTTTCCGCTAAAGGAACGAAGAACTGAGCCGACCAGTCACTGCGATATTTTTTTTGTTTCTAGAACCACATTTATGGGCGAAAGGGAATGCTGAGATTGTGTTGCAATATGCGACCATGTACCCATTCAGATTGCGAGGGAAAGCTATCACTTGCGTCTACTGCTGCGAGGGTTATGAGGACCCCACGCATTTCAGGCGACATGTCGACGTGCACCACCAGGAGTACAACATTGCCACGGCTTTCCACCACCTGACCAGCGTAAAAGAGTACCTCAAAGTTGATATTTTCGACTTAAAATGCAGACTATGCTCTACGCCTTTCGAAAACGTCGATGATGTGGCTCAACACTTGAAAGAAACACACGCAGAATTAACAAAGAAGCTGAATCTAGAATATGATGTAGGCATGCAGCCATACAAATTAATAAATGACAATTACTGCTGTTTCCATTGCGGCAAAAAAATGCCGACCCTCGTAAAACTGTGTCGTCACACCATCATGCATTACCAGCGATTTATATGCGTCACTTGCGGTAGGAACTACCTGACCCAGGATGCCTTAAATTACCATGTCAAATGCATACATTCAGAGAGGACTCACCTATGTCGAAGGTGCTGGACAGAATTCCCCACACTGGAGGAAAGAAAGGCGCACGTTAGAACAACAAAGGCATGCTGGACTTTCTGCTGTATAATCTGCGCTGAGAGATTCCAATCCTGGGAACTTAAGCAGAAGCATCTAGAAGCAGTACATGGTTACGAAAAGATAGTGTATAATTGTCCTGATTGTAAGGAGGTGTTCACTTCGAGAAAGAATTTTTATATACATTACAAATTGGCTCACACTGATGAAGGGTTTCAGTGCGCTTGTTGTGGACTCAAATTCAACACTAAAGCAAGACTAGATGATCACGCTCTTGGACATGGAGAGAGAGAGTTCAAGTGCAGTATTTGCTCCAGGGCTTTCTTAAGGAAGAAGACGCTGGACCAGCACATGTGGACTCACAGCAAAAACAAGAGATTCGTTTGTCTTCTGTGCAATAAACAATATGCACAGAAGGTTGGCTTGAAAATTCATACGAAAAACGCTCATCCCGATGTTACCATTGATTTTAAAAGTTTCTAAGTGGTAGTGTGTATGGGGTGTAAGAAGACACGTTTTATAGCCGCTCATTACGTTTTCTGACCATCAAACTAAGTAGGTTTAAGGAGAAATGGTTGCTGGGAAAATGACCTTTATTTTTGGTGTGATAAAGTACTGTTTGCTCGATGAAACGCACGCTAAATACTGTGCTTTCGAGGCTATGCGACAGTACAGGGTTCGTGGAAGTATTTAAAGTTTAGTGATAACATTTAAACTACTTTCAATATTATTTATTTATTTACATATTCATGGAAGACTTACAGCTAAACTAAACAGAATATAAAATAGTAGGTGAAGCCGACAGCCGATTACAAGTCTTCTCTTATAAAAACAGACTGGCAGAGATGGTGTGAACAACACACGCACTGCTCACACAAAAAATAAAAGTGGAACAACATCAAAACTTAAGCTAAGAACACCATAACTAATATATGTATCAGAACATGAAGCTACCGAGTTTACAAAACATAATCCGTAAATCTCCGTATTCAGAGAGTTCCCAGGTATAGCAGTAGTATAGAACAAAAAAAATGATCTCAATGATGGGATGAATATTTAACTCTCGGCTTCGAAGTGTCTTTTAACGCCGTAATTTTATAATATTTATTAAAAACTTAATTAAGTAAGCTCTGAAAACTACCACCGTTTAATTTTAGACATAATCTAGGTGTTACAATTGTATTCAGTTGTATTAAACTTTGTATACTTCGATGGCTGTCTGTTTTTTTCTGTAACCTATCTGCCGTCCATACATCAGAAAAACTTCAGCGAACGAAAAAGGTACTTATAATTAATTAGTCTTTGTTTTTGGTCATGCTAGTTCGATGTTTAAAAAGTAATTAGTTACAAGTTTCCCGGTATGACACTGACCATTTTCTTTTTTGTTTTTAGGGACCACATTGGAAATTCATGGACGTAGTGAGACTGAGAATGAAACAAAAAAGAAAATTGTACTTGTTTACCAGACGCCGCAAAGGCGTAACGCCGAACTTATACTTACTTGCTCAACCGCCTATCCGTTTAAAACTCGCTTTAGCCAAATACTCTGCTCTTACTGCCACGAAGAGTTTAACACCCTAACTGATCTCAGATACCACATGAAGACAGAGCACATAAATTCTGGTTTCAAAAACGTTTTCTATAGGGCAAGAGATAATTTAATCAAAATAGATATTACTAATTTAGAATGTAAAATCTGCGCTGAGGGGATCCAAGATGTTGATAGTTTAATGAATCATTTGTATAGGGAGCATAATAAACCGGTCAAATTCAACGCTCGCTATGGAGTTTTACCTTACAGACAAAATTCTGATAACCATTGGACTTGTGTGTATTGTAACAAGGTTTTCATTTCATTCATAGCGTTCAATCGTCACATCGTTACGCATTTCATGAATTATAGTTGCGACAAGTGTGGAACGACTTTCGTGTCCGACTACGCTTTGAAAGACCACCATCGGCAAGTGAAGTGCTTCCGAACAGCTTATAAGGCTCGAAATGGAAGAGTTTTGAAGCCTAGATCTAATGCAGAAATTATTCTACAATGTTCCACTGCTAGTCCCTTCAGAACTTGGAAGAGTAATTTCAATTGTGTGTTCTGTAGGGTCCAAAGTAATGACCCCAGCGGTCTTCGTATGCATGTCATCACAATTCACGCCAATTACGATGTCAAAGCCGCGTTTTATAAGAAATTAGGAAAAGAATTCCTCAATGTTGATATTACCGATCTTCAGTGTAAGCTGTGCTTCATGCCTATAGACTCCTTTGACAGTTTGATTTATCATCTTAAGAACGACCATCAACAACCTCTGAATACTGACGCGCAAATCGGCGTTCTGCCTTTTAGACTAAACGATGGCTCGATATGGAAATGCACAATATGTCCGAACCAGTTCAAAGATTTTGTTTCTTTAAAAAAACATACGTCGGAACACTTTCAAAATTACGTTTGTGACACATGCGGTGAGGGTTTTATTACTGAATCAGCCATGATAGCCCATACAAAGATACCACACGAAAATAAGTACAGCTGCAGTCGATGTATCGCCACATTCTCATCGCTAGACGAAAGGAATTTACATGTGAAAACACAACACACATCATTGCCATACGTCTGCGTGTACTGTAAAGATAAGCCACGCTTCGCAAATTGGGAGGTCCGAAAAAAACATTTGATGGCAGTCCATAATTATAAAACAGGAGCTGACAAATACGATTGCACGACCTGCCAGAAGTCTTTTAAGACGAGATCGGGGAAGTACAACCACATGGCGAGAGTGCATCGGATAAAAAAAGATACTGAACTTAGTTACCCATGTCCAAACTGCCCCAAAGCGTTTACGACCAAACTGTTCTTGGATAAGCACGTCGCTAAAAAGCACTTTGATGTTTGAAGTCCTAAAGGTAGAACTCTTCATTAATTACCGAATATTTTTCATTAATTTGTACAGAAGTACAACATCTCTACATAGTATGAAACAAAGTCGCTTCTACCCCTCTGTACGCTTAGATCTTTTTAACCACGCAACCGATTTTAATGCGATTTTATCATTAGATAAAGTGGTTCAAGATGAAGGTTTATACGTATAGAATGTTACGCTACGATCAACGGGAGCGAAGCAGTAAGCAAAGACTTAACTGAACGCGGGTGATACCGCGGGGTATATATCTAGTTATTTATATTTTCACATCTCTAAAAACTGCAAAGCATAAGATTACTAGTCGATGTAAGCCGGGATGCCATTATTCCTCTCCGAAGACCAGAAGCTGTGCTAAAATATAATAATGATGAAAATTCTTTTCTTTTTTAGGGTCCACAAAGGATATTGACGGACTTAATCAGAACGAAAGTAAACCAAAACAAAGATTGTTCGAAAGGTCCGTTGGACAGAACCCGCAAAGGCAGAACGCTGTTCTTGTGCTAAAGCACTCGACGGCTTTCCCTTTTAAGACTCGGTTCAATAGGATCGTTTGTTCTTACTGCCATGACGAGTTTGAGCCTATGGCGGCGTTGAGAGAGCATATGAAAACCGACCATTCCACTGCTGACTACAACAGCGCTTTCTATAAAGTCTACGATGCCCTTAAAGTCGAAATTACTGATTTAAAATGCACGATGTGTTCCCAAGACATTCCGAACATAGACAGTTTTATGACACACATTTCTAGAGATCACAAAATAAAGGTTAACTTTGAGTCGCCTTTTGGGGTACTCCCTTATAGACAAGGGTCCTCAGGGAGGTGGACTTGTCTTGAATGTGATAAAACTTTTCCAAAATTCTCCCAAATCAATGTCCATTTAAGAACGCACATGAAGATTTTTACTTGTGATAAATGTGGTGCCACGTTCTTATCTGATCATGGTTTAAAACAACACGAACGTAATTTTAAATGCTACAAGTCCTCTTACAACCCTCGGTTTGGAAAAGCCTTAAAATATAAAAGCAATACTGAGATTATTCTAGAATGTTCTACAGCTTGTCCTTTTAGGACTTGGGGCCAGAACTTCAACTGCGTTTTCTGTAGGGTCCAGTCTAACGATCCTATAGGTTTGAGAGCCCATATGGCGGCACGTCACGCCAACTTCGATATACAACTAGTATTCAGTAGAAAGATACGGAAGGAATTTCTGAAAGTAGACATAACGGATTTGCAATGCAAACTTTGTTTAATACCTATTGAAACCTTAGATGAATTAATGGTGCATTTGAAGGATGATCATAAACAGCCTTTGAACGCAGATGTCCAACCGGGAGTGCTACCATTCAAATTAAACGATGGTACAAACTGGAAATGTGCAATATGCAAGCTACCGTTCTCAGACTTCATATCGCTAAAGAAACACACATCGGAACACTTCCAGAATTACGTTTGCGACACTTGTGGTGAGGGTTTCATAACAGAATCGGCTTTGAAAGCCCACACGAAGATACCACACGACAATAAGTACACGTGCAGTCGCTGTGTCGCCACATTCACGACTCTAGAAGAACGGAACATACACATCAAAACCCAGCATACAACTCTACCTTACATGTGCGTTTACTGTAAAGAGAAGCCTAGATTTGCGACCTGGGAGCTCAGAAAGCGGCATCTAATGGAGTTTCATAATTATAAGCCTGGTGCTGAAATGTATGAGTGCACAACTTGTCATATGACTTTTAAGACTCGCTCACAGAAATACCATCATAATGTAAAAGCGCATCGGACAAAGAAAGAAACGGAATATAGTTATCCTTGTGGTAGTTGCTCTAGGGCCTTCGCTTCGAGGTTGTCTTTGGAGAAGCATATCGCGAAAAAGCATTTCCATGTATGATGTATTTAGATTCTTTCATTGAAGCTGTGTTTACATCAGAGATGAGTGAGAATGCTAAGCGAGGAATGTGTGACCTAACCAATGTCGTAAAATATAAAGCAATAAATATGTGGGTGAAATTATATTAATATTCATGTGAAAAATAAAAGAGAAATAGACTTCTTGATGTCAAAGACAAATTATTTCATATATCAGTTAGACCATTTACAGGCACTTTTGTATTGTCAAGAAGTTAGACAGAAAGTTGATGCTCGTTGCTCTTGGAAAAACCTAGGTGGGTCTCTATGGAAAATTAGGAGCAAAAAACTACACGGACACTTTATTTTGGTTTTTACGTTATCCTGGTTACAAGATTCTGTATGTCAATGAAGGTGGATATGAAGCATTAAAAAAATGGCAACATGGCAGTTAAGAGATGACCAATTTCTACTAACAGTGCTCGTTCACGTAAAATAATGCAATATTATGATTATTTCGGAAGAGTTTTCAACCCCCAAAACCGCCTCTCTGACTATGCCCGTGGAACTAACCAATCACAGCTTAGTTCAAGATTAAAACGAATAAATATCTTAGGTTGTTGTCACACACATCACACGCTATCTTATCTCTGATGAAAAACTCAGCCTATGGACTATTATTGAACTTTTTCTTGAATATTTTTGACTGATTTTTTACTTATTGAGTTTTATATTTCTCACATCTCCAGTGGTTGTATTTTTAGGCAATATTTGCAAATGTATATCTAATGGCATATTTTATTTCATTGCTAAAAAGAATGAGTGCGCTCTGTTATGAATTTCTAGATAATGGCTTGTTAAGTCCGTCATCGTCATTATATTAGCCGAACGACGGCCACTGCTGAACATAGGCCTTCCCTAAAGATAGCCACAATGACCATTCCTGCGTTACCAATCTGTATGTTTATACAAATAAAAACTAAAAACTCAAAATTAAAAATTTTAGGTAACCCCCGACAGAAAAATAAAAATCCCTACCGCAGCTAACAATAAAGCTGATAACTTTGAAACCGCTGAACCGATTTCCATCAAACAAATCTCCCGACTAAATAACCTTTCAAACACAAAAAAACAAAATCAAAATCGGTTCACGCGTTCGGGAGCTACGATGCCACAGACAGACACACACACACACACGTCAAACTTATAACACCCCGTCGTTTTTGCGTCTGGGGTTAAAAATTTATAGCTAAATATGTCGCTAAGCACAAAACTCGACAGTGACTAGACCGATTTTGCTGATTATATTTTTGTTTTGTTTTTAATTTCCCGGACAAGGTTTTAAGTCGGAAACTTGCACCCGTAAGAAGTCGGGGTGGTTCGCTAGTCAAAAATAAATTAAAGCAAGCAGTGGACACTTACCACCTATTTGTGGAAGCCAATCCAATAGAATATTTTAATTCCGTGCCCAGTGATTGGCTTTTGATGTTTTGTTCAACCAATCAAAATAGCTAATAGCAGTTTTTCAATCTATCTTGCAGTAAACTTCACTAGATAAAACTAGGCAAGACGCGAATTAAAAAAAAAACAGAATGAAATATTTATTTATTCTACTACGATCCACTCATGTTGCATTTAATAATTCGATAGATGGCGTTATTTTAAATTTAAATGTCCAGTATTTCGGTAGTATGATCACGCCATCTGTCGGTAATGTAAGTAAACTTTAGGATCTCGTATAAAAGGGTTGTATAGAAACGCAACGAATAAGCAAAAATGTTGTCTAAAATTCAATAATGTTTTAATACCTCAAAATAAATATATAATCATGCTGAAAATGGGTAGTATTTTTTTGTTTTAATAAAAATCTTTGCTTACACTACGAATTTCTCTTGTATCGTAGGGTTTCATAAAATGATTTCTTCCACTTTGGGCGGAGCGGAAGGGAGTGGCAGACTCTTAATGAATAAAACCCATCCGGGTTCGTCCTAGTGCCCTTTGCGTCCCAGAGCCGCGGTGACTCTTCCGAACACATTCCGTAACCCCTGTAAAAAGTTGAAGCTAGTTGCTCGTTCCAAAGCGTAGGTCTCTATGGAGAAGAACGAGCAAGAAACTCCAGGGACACTTTTCTGCCAATTTGGTTGCTTCTATATGTGAAAACAATGAAGATAAATATAAAACTGAAAATAAAAAATAGTACCACAAACTCACATACACAAACAGCTACGCCCCGAAACATGTTTCTGTAGGCTAAACAAATATTTGTTCCGTATAGGAATCGATCCCAGGTACGGCAGCCCAGCAGCCAATTACTCAGCCACTTCGCCAATCATATCGTAATTTGATTTCATGTAAACTAATTGTCTTTAGTCACTTAAACTTAGTATTTGTAAATCATTGCCTGCCTTTTTCATATTAATTTTAATGATAACAACGCCGGGAGAACAGTACTCGTAACCGGCGTGCTTGTATGAACAGATGTTATGAACGTGGACGAGGCGAAAGAAGTATGTAAGGATCGTAGCAGATGGCGTTCTGTGGTTTCTGCCTACCCCCATGGGAAAAAGGCATGAGTTTATTATGAAAAATGAATTCAGCTTTAGCCATATTAGAACATATTGAATTCCAGATATGTTGCTGAATTACCTTATATGACGGAGAAAATTTTAGCCTAACTTGTAAATAAATAATAATCAGTTTCCTGCCTCCAATTCTTTCAAATCACATCCGCCATTTTGATTGTCAATGAATATTTTTTATAGAAGACATTATTACTATTTTATAAATAGTGCAGTATTTATCAAATAGTAATAATGTCTTCCACAAATATATTTTGATCTACAATTTAACTTGATGTAAAGTAAGTAAAGGCAAAACGGGTTCGCGTCACTAACATGCTAGGGTGTCAGCATCTCTGACATGCTAATGGGACAATGTCACCGACACGCTAATGTGACGATGTCACCGACATGCTAATGTGACGATGTCACCGATATGCTAATGTGACGATGTCACCGACATGCTAACGTGACCATGTCACCGACATGCTAATGTGATATTAAGTTTCATTTCGGCCGACAGTCCGCATGATCGGTTTACCTTGGTTTTATTATCACATATTTTCAATAAAAACTACCCATTTTCAGCATAATTCTCAAATTGTAATCTAGACTTTATGTAGTTTGTACGTATGTAATTTATTAATTAGTTTAAATATTTTAAAATAATGAAGTTCCAGACGTAAGCAATAAGTCCAATAAAGAGATTATACATAGTTTAAAATGTTTTTTATTCCAAGATTTTAAAACATTAATATTTGAACAATTATATTTATTTTTCTTGTGTCGGCTTGACCTAATCAAGTAAGCACTTGAAGAACAGGCAACTGCGTGTCGAACTCGCACACGAAGGGTTCCGTAACACCGTAGAATATTTAAATCTACATTTACTTTTTATACTAAAAACACGTTGCTTGAATGGGGAGGACGTTGGTTTTAAACTTCATTTTTATTTGCTATTATAGTGGCCATAGATACAATGAAAATTGACATTCAAGCGTCTGCTTATGACGATTCAAAAGATACAGACCTGTGGCAGACGGGTATCGGAGTTTTATTAGTCCTAATAGGGTCCCGTAGAGCACTCTTTTATTACGGATCTTCAACTAAAGATCTTAAAGGGATAAGGCTCTTTCTATTAAACTCCTATAAGCGTTTTTAACCGAAAAACATCCAAAGAATTTGTAACAAAACAGATTTGGTGAATCGAATTGTAAGACAAGAAGAACCGAGGAAAGACGGAAACAGAAACATAGCTAAGGAATCTGACGAACATTTTCTATTTTTAGGACAACCCTGGCAATCGAGCGAACAAAATGAAGGTGATTACGAATTAGAAAAGATACCCAAGCAGAAATATACGAGAAGTGCTAGAGCCGAGGCCAGGATTATAACCAAGAGTAATGCGTCATCTATACTGGAGTGCTGGTCACTCCTACCTTTCAGATGGAAGAAGAACCGATTCAAATGTGCTTACTGCGAGGAGAATTTCACCGATTGCTCCAATTTAAGAGACCATGTTCGCATCTGCTCTGCAAGCCACAGCATCAAAGATATCTACAGCAAATTCAAAGAAATGCCCCTTATCAATGTTGATATAACCGACGCTGTCTGCTCCCTATGTTCAATGCCACTCACAAACGCAAGCCAAATAAGGGAACACGTTATTCATCATGGTCTAAACTTCAACCCTTACCATCCAGACGGAGTTTTACCATTTTCGCTAGACAAGCAGTCTTGGAGATGTGTTATATGTCCGGAGAAGTTCAATAATTTCCTAAAACTATACGAGCATATGAACATTCACTACCAACATTACATCTGCGCAACTTGTGGCAAAGGATTCATGACTGCGCCTAGATTGAGGAAACATTTAGAAGTTCATGTATCTGGGTCTTTCCCTTGTAACAAATGTGGGAGGATTTTTATAATGAGAGCTGCAAGGGATTCTCATAAGGCCTCGGTACATCCTAAAGCACCTAGATACGAATGCCCTCACTGCAATATACGTTTCGACAATTATTACGACAGAATTGATCATATGAAAATTGCTCATAGCGAGCGAGAGGTTTCATATGCGTGCGCACATTGCGAAATGTCGTTTAAGACTAGTGGAAAACGCGCGATACACGTCCGCACAGTCCATTTCCCTCCGCAGCTGAATTTCGGTTGCAGTTACTGTGAATGGCAATTCAGGACTAATTATGAGTTGAAAAGACACATGGTCCGTCATACTGGGGAAAAGAATTTCCATTGTAATGTGTGTGGGAAGTCTTTCCCGAGAAATAGGGCGCTGACGACCCATCTTAAGACCCACCAGGACGTGAATTCAAAATGGCGGGCGCCGCTTTTTAAGCAGAGAACGCACAGGTTGCCTACGATCAATGCGCATGATTTGACTGATTTGATTCCTACTGATGTTAAGATTTAGTATAGGTTTTTTCTTGTTTTTCCTTCTATTTCTATTCCCAGTATTATATTTTTGAATAAACGGTTTTTAAGTTGCGTCCTTTTTTATTTATATCAATAGATAAAATTTAAGAACTAACGACACATTTAAATTATTAACTTAGCTAAAGACGAAGCACTTCTTTGATATTTGTGGTTCCCCTAATTAAGTATTAAACACATATTTCAATAGACTAATTTGCTGTTGTGGAGAAAACTTTTCCGAATAGAAGGTACATCCATTCGATTTGAAGATAATCTAAATTTGAGTTTAGTAACAATTCATATTAATCTCCCGACCGAACCTCCGTCACGGCGGCCAATCCTAATAAAGACTAGCCAATTACCCAACGGATAGATAGTACACGAACACAGTTGGTAATTCTACTAAGAAATTCTCATTGGAAAACCCCAATGACACTTAAGCATTAAAAATATACAATAGCACTAAATGCATGTTTCCGGGAGCTGGTACGCAAAAAAATTAACAAAATAACACGAAGTTTCTTGCTTTTAGGTACCGCTAAAGAAGCGGAGAGAAATCTAGGCGTTAGACGCGTTAGGAAGTTAAAGGAGAACGTTAGCGACCGACAGATGCGCAGACGCCGACGCGCTAACAACCAGCTCCCGGAAGAATCAGAGAAAAGAATCTCTAAAACCATGATGCGGAGAAACGCAATGATTCTTCTAGAATGTTCTACAGCCTGGGCCTTCAGATGGTTCCACAGCGCTTTCTACTGCTCGTACTGCGACGCCAAGTTCGTCGATGTACATCCTCTTCGAGCTCACGTAAAGATTCATCATCTAAACGATTTACCTACAGACAGAATCTTCTCGAAGTTGAAAGAAAACAATATGGTTAAGGTTGATGTGTCCGAGCTTGGCTGCAGGTTGTGTAGCAGGCTCCTGAACAGCATTGACGCTTTGAAAGACCACTTACTGATACACGGCAAGACTTTGAACGTAGAGTACAGTGACGGTGTTCTCCCTTTTAAGTTAGATGAAGAAGGGTTTACATGTCAACTTTGCTTTGCCCAATTTTTAACTTTCGCCAAAATGAATGAGCATATGAACTCTCATTTTCAGAACTATATTTGCGATTTATGCGGCAAAGCATTTGTGTCTAAGTCACGGTTTAGGAAACACGTGCAGTCTCATGAAAAGGGCAGCTTTCCTTGCCGGGAATGTGGGGAGGTATTAGAAACGCGAGCATCTCGCATGTGCCATACTATGAGAATTCATAGAAAGGGCGTTCGTTACGCTTGCCCGAGATGTCCCGAAGTCTTTACTACATACCACACGAGGGCAAAGCATTTGGTCGAAACACACGACCAATTGAGGAAGGAATACTATTGTAATGCGTGCGATAAAACATTTGAAACCAGCTCCAAGAGAGCGAGTCACATACGTATAACTCACGCGAACGTTGAGAAACGACACGCCTGTCCAAATTGCCCATCAATATTTGTTAGCAAATCGAAATTACTGCGGCATCTTAGAACACACAGAATGAAATACAACTGATCATCATAATATTAGCCGCAGGACGTCCACTGCATAGGCCTCCCCCATAGATTTCCAAAAGGACCAGTTGGAAGTGGCCTGCATTCAGCGTCGTCCTGCGGTTTTATTCAGGTCGTCCGTCCACCTCTCCGTCTCTGAGTGGACTTAAATACAACTGATATGAGATGTTATTTTTATATTATACTTTCACATAAAACGGCCTTTGGCCAATTACATTAGATAAAGACATTAATATTTATTGACATTCGCACGCTGATTTCACAATGCTTCAAACATAATGACAAGACCTGGTCTGACCAAGGCTGTTTGTGTATGTAAGTTTATATATTTGTACACGCACCCGCGAAACAGGAGACATTCCTAGTGTGGGCCAATTTTCATTTAAAAAAAGGGCAGTCTTCCATTCGTCCGCAAACACATCGCAGTCAAACTTCCAAGAGAGCGTTCAGCGAAGACAGAACACGTGTGATGGGCGACTGTGCACCTCACAGGGACGGCAAACAATGTAAGCCTCCTATTACGGCAGTATGAGCTTACAAACGTATCTTTCTATTTTTTAGGGGCGATCGAAGAAGTTGCTGATAAGTCTGCTAAAATTCTTTGGAAGAAAAAACGCCGGATTCCGGAAGATGCGGCAAATGCCGCTATTATTATACAGTACTCAAATGCAGTACTATTCAGGTGGCATAGAGGAAAATTCTTATGCGCTTATTGCCCGAAAATGGAACCAAATATAATGGAAATAAGAGCACATTCTCTTACTCATGAGAAGTTGGAAGTATTTGGGAATCCCACTGTGAGGAATTCGTTTCCTTTACGGATTGATATCACAGATTTAACTTGTAGTTTATGTGGTAAAAATGTCCAAAATATGGAAATTTTAAAGACACATTTAACAGAGAAACATTCTAAGATTTTTAACTCTGATATTCCGGATGGAGTCATGCCGTTCGTTTTGACTGGTAAAGACTATAAATGCGTTAATTGCAGCTTTTCATGCAAGCAGTTTATGGCGTTACTTACACACACGAACCAACATTACCAAAGCTACGTTTGTCCCACATGTGGGAAGGGATTTTCCGGACGCAACAAGCTTCGCAGTCACTTAGTGACTCATGAATTTGGACAATTCCATTGTTCCAAATGTGATTCGGTATTTCCTAGTCGTGCAGCGAAGAATAGACATCTGGCAACAGCGCATGGAAGAAAAGATAGATATAGGTGTCCAATTTGTGATGAGCATTTTCGTTATTACCGCTTAAAAATGAAGCATTTGAATAAGGCGCATGAGCCAGATAAAGCTGGCTAACTACCAGTCGGACTTGGTCATTGAAGGTCCGTGTCACTGTAAAATATTAAACATTACATAAAAAAATACGTGTTTCTTGTACGGCGACCATCTTTAATTTTAACTTAATTTTATTTGTTACTAGCTACATACCTCGCCGTGTCGCCCGGGTTCAGATACGACTTTGTTGACTGCTTCGCTCCCGTTGGTCGTAGCGTGATGTTCTACACGTATTAACCTTCCTCTTGAATCACTCTATCTATTGATTAAAATCCGTTGCTAGGTTTAAAAGATCTAAATGCACAGAGGCCCAGTCGGCAGGAAGCCAGTCACTATGTAGTGACAATAGAAATATTATACACTTTGGGAAAACTTCAACTATCTACCTATTATATTTCATGAGATACAGCTGATAGATAGACGGACAGCTGATGCTGCAATAGGGCCCCGTTAGCACCGTTTTTGCTAAGCAGCGTTGCTGTGTTCCGGTTTGAAGGGTATGGGTGCCGGTGTCATTACACGCACATGAGACATTTCAACCTAGTCTTTGAGGTGGCAATGCATCTGTATGGCCCTGGTATTGCAGATGTGTGTATTGCAGGTGGACACCAGGTGGGCTGTGGGCTTGTTTGCCATCCAATGATATAGGAAAACCTTTAGGTTATGGAATCCCAAAAAAATTACGCTAGAACCAAATCTTTGAGAGAATATATGAGGATACTCAATATCCGGCTATCTCATTTTTTCTCATATAATTCTCAGACATCGAAATCATCATCCATTGTAACTTTATCCTAGGCGTCATAGTGATTATTTTCTTTTTGTTTTTAGGCCCCGTCGAACTCACAGTTAAATGGAGGCCGAAACGCAAGTATAACGATCATAGAGATAATGCCGCTATCATTCTCGAATCTTCCAACGCTTGCCCCTTCAGGTGGAAGCGGGGGGCCTTCACTTGCGCATACTGTCCACTCTCCTTCGGTGATTTCAATGGTGTCAAGATCCACACGGCCGAACACCCCGATAGGGTAGAAGCTTTACGTTTCGCACGAACATTCTCAAACGTCAAAATAGAAGTCACGGAACTTCGATGCGAAATATGTCTCACACACATGACGAACGTAGACAGTCTATGCGATCATTTGATTGATAATCACAACAAACCAATTATCACTAAACACGGTCTAGGAGTAACGCCTTTCTATTTGACAAGGAAAGAATACAATTGTACACATTGCGATGAGACTTTCGAGCTTTTCTCTAAATTGAATACACATTTAAACAAACATTATCCTAACAGTATCTGCTTTCAATGCGGCAAAGCTTTCTCTTCTGTAGATAGGTTGAAATCACACTTAGTCATCCACGATTCGGCAGCAGAGCAATACAAATGCACTAAATGTGAACAGGTTTTTGCGACGCGTGTCTCAAGAAATAATCATATAACCGTCACTCATGGCCCGGAATATAGATACAGGTGTCCTTATTGCAAAGAGTCCTTCAAAAGCTACGCTGGGAGGGTGAAGCATTTGAAGGCAACACACGATATAAAAGTCGAGTACCCTTGTAAATTGTGTTCAGCAGTTTTCGCCATGTGCAATCAAAGAACTAAGCATATGAAACAGGTTCATTTAGGGATCAAGTCCTTTGCGTGCAATTTTTGCGCGTATAAATTCGTAACTGCAGCTCAATTGAGAAATCATATGATTAAACATGTAGGGGAAAGGAAATTTCAATGTCAGGTGTGTAAAAAATCGTATGCAAGGACTAAGACTTTGAGAGAGCATATGAGGATACATAATAATGATAAAAGATTTGTCTGTCAGTATTGTAATAATGCGTATGTTCAGAAATGTAGTTTGCAAAGTCATATGAGAACTCATCATCCAACGGATGACCCTCTGAAGAAGATAAAGTTATCTAATCTGTATTAGTAACAATCGGGGGCGGATTTCCACATATCCCAAGTCTATCTGCCTAGCCTTTTCCCCAACTATGTTGGGATCGGCTTCCAGTCTAACCGGTTGAACCTGAATACCAGTGTTGTACATGGATCGACTGCCTATCTGACCTCCAGAAACCACTGGTCAACACGATTCCTCTTCGAGACGATACTTCCCAGCTTCTGACAATCCGCAACGACTGTCAAAGATCTACAACTGACTTCTTCTGTAAGGAAAAATCGGTTTCCAAATTTGCCACCCGAAGCTGAAACCTACTCATCTTGCTAGTAAATCCTTCATTGGTTATTACCAACAAAAACAATAATCAAGTATCAAGACTCACAGTGTTAGTAACGATTTATTTAACTACGTTAGTAGGGAACAGTTCGTGACGTCACTACTGCAAGGTCGCAAACTCACCTGAAGCCTTACAGCAGTGGTCGCACGGACAGTCTAGTCTGCTTTCAACCATAATCAGGATGCTGTTAGTACTGCCCCGCACTCTACAGACCAAGGATGCACATAACTTTCGCATGACTGCGTAGAAGCAGTCCAATCGCATTCAAATTGGTTCACCCGTTTAAGAGCTAAGGTGCCACAGACAGACACACAGACACGTCAATCTTATAGCACCCCTCTTTTGAGTCGGGGGTTAAACATATGGTTTTCGTAATAAAAGTTATAACAATTCAGTTCAGTTCATTTATTCAAAAACAATTTACATTGTATGTGAATTTTAAATCTTAAAATAATAAAAATAAAAACAGCACAAAATATATGAATAAGTGATAGAGCATTAATTAACATTACAATAAAATAAAATAAAGAACAAGGAAATTAAAAGGTAAATTAATAACAATGTCATTGGAGCAATGGGGAAACGAAATTAAAAAAGCAATGTTGTCAAAATATAACAATGTCATTAAGTGTTTAGAGATCATCTATAGAGTAGAGACATCTCTCTAACAAGAATGCCTTGAGCCTTGCTTTGAAAGAGCCTTCTTAACCTTTTTTCTTAACTTAAGAGCCTTTTTAACTTTGACCTTCGATACCTTGGTAACCAGAAAGTTCTCAGATATGGTATAGAACAAAAAATGTCGCAATTATTAGAAGAATATGTAATAATTTATTGTTAAGTTTCTTCTTGTACGCGTTTTACGCCAATTTCATCCTTTGTCTCTTCAGATGCGTTGAAACTGAATTAATATTTTAATGTACAATTGTTTTTTTGTTTGTAAACATAATTGATAATTTATTTCCTCGTAAGTGCCTACCAACCTAAGGTGCAGGTATATTGTTGAATTAATTTGCAAATAGAACAATAATTTCAAATAAAGATTCATTAAATTAACGGCTTTTGTTTTTTTTGAAATACCATAATTTTCTTTTTGTGACTGCCTCGATGGCCTAGTGGTCCTAAGAGAGACTGCTACGCTAGAGGTCTTGGGTTCGATTCCCAGGTCCAGCAATGTTATTGGGTTTTTCTACGAAATTCTCAGTAGGAGCTTGAAGTTAGGATTTGTTCCCGGTCAAATGCCATAGGCTCGCCCCCTATTATTTAGGTTCTAAACATACCGGCGAACTGTGGGTGTGCATTGGTACACCTCCTCCTAACCCTTCGGGGAATAAAGGCGTGATGGTATGTTATAAAATACCAATGTCGTGATGGCCCAGTTACCTCTTATGCATGAGGTTGGTGGTACCAATGTGACTTTTTCAATGCATTATGTCCTTTCCAAGTTTATCTTGGACATCTCTGACATCGGTGAAGGAAAACATCGTGATGAAACCTGGTCTTACAATGAATATAAGTCTAAAATCGCTAATCCACCTTGAGCAAGCGTGGTGATCAATGCTCGTGCCTTCTCTGTACGAGAAGAGGCATTTACCCTGCAGTGGGACAATAATAGGCTGGTATTATTATTTCTTTTACCTACTTTTTAACACATGATAAGGCCACAATGTTGTAAGCATGCTGAATCGATATTGGAATAACAACATTTCTATGATAAAGTAGCTGTAGTATCTACGAAATATGTAAAGGATAACGAAATGGAATGCACATCAAGAGCCTATAATGGATTTTTTCTATTTTTAGGAAGAAAAACCGAAGAAACATTGATAAAGCTGGAAGTGGAATCCGATACTGAAAAAAACAGAGCACCTTTGATCTCAACTGTACGTGAGGGCTTCCAAAGAAGAGCCATCTTCAGAAATAACATTGCCATCATCATGGAATCTTGCACTGCTTACCCCTTCAAGTATAGGAAAGGAACCTACCTATGTTTCTTCTGCAAAAATACATTTTTAGAACCGGAAAAGTTAAGGGAACATAATCAACTGCAACACTCAGATGTCAAACAGCTTTTAAAGCCTAGAAAATACGAACCAATAAAAATGGACTTCGCCACAACGATATGTAAAATTTGCGGCACTGGAATCTCAGATTACGCTGAACTAAAGATCCACTTAGCTGTAGAACACGGGAAGATAATAGACTGCACTTACGGAGATAGTGTCCTACCATACAAACTTAGTAAAGAGGAGCACAGCTGTCAAATTTGCGGGAAAACATATGAAATGTTCTTAAGTCTACACAAGCATATGAACGAGCATTACGAACACTTTATTTGTGAGACTTGTGGAAAAAGATTCGCGACTTCTCAACGAATGGTGAACCATGCAAGGACTCATGAACGAGGAAGTTTCCCTTGCAAACGCTGTACGGAAAGCTTCCCTTCTTATGCTTCCTTATACGCCCACAACGCGAAAGTCCATAGATCAAATAAGAGGTACAAATGTCCAATATGCGATGAGAAATTCGCGTCTTACAAACATAGATTAAAGCATTTAAACACTATACACGGGGAAAAGACTGCCGTCTTCCCCTGTCCTTCATGTCCAAGAGTTTTTGATTTGTGTAGTCGGAGGACGTCCCATATACGGTTCCAGCATTTACAGGAACGAAATCATGTGTGTCCGATTTGTGGGATGAAATTCTTCACTAACTACGAGTTGCAAGAGCATTCGGTCAAACATGGAGGAGAGAGGATATATCATTGTGATGTGTGCAAGAAATCCTACGCTCGCTTAAAGACTTTGAGAGAGCATAGGAGAATCCACAATAATGATCGAAGGTTTATATGCCCTGTTTGTGGGCAGTCCTTCATTCAGAATTGTAGCCTAAAGCAGCATATGAGGGTACATCATCCAGCACATTTAAAAGACGTGTTTTAGCTTGAATAAATTATGTATTCAATTCTAGTGTTTTGTTTTATCTTCTAGTTTTAAAGTCCTGATTAAATTTCGGTCATGGCGGCCAATGTCAATGGAGACTAGCCAAGTATAGAGCACAAGGGTGTGTTGTGTCGAGGATTTAGATTTAAAGAAAACGTGGACGGAATATAATAACAGATTATTTCTTGTTCTACAATAATTTGGCAAGTTACTTCAGTAAGATATGACGTGTCTGGGCAATAGTGTGTAAGCGACGTACGAGCCACTTGCTCGTTCTCTGAAACCATATTAAAAATACAATTCAGCATATCGCTAGGCTCCTGACACATGTGTGCGCAAACGTAGGTGAACTTCCTTTTCCCTCGCTCTCATAGACCGATGGGACAGTAATACGACACGACTGAGGAGAAATTAGGCGCCGCGCTTTCCGAGACACGGGGGAGTTACACCCATTAACTTAAAGACTGGGGCTTTTGAGTTTCTAATAGAAAAAACCCAATAACATTTTGCAGACAATAATAGGCTGGTATTACTGACGCCATATGCAAATAGATCGTTTTATCATCACCCATAGCTGAGCATAATACCATACTTTGTTTCGATTGTATACAATAAAATTATCATCTACTTAGCCTTTTCCTAACTATGTTGGGGTCGGCTTCCAGTCAAACCAGATGCAGCTGAATATCAGTGTTTTACATGACGCGACTGCCTATCTGACCTCCACAACCCAGTTACCGGGCAACACGATACGTCTTGGTAAGACTGGTTGTCAGACTTTCTGGCTTCTGACTACCCGTAACGACTGTCAAAGATCTACGAATTAGAGCCGGGACCAACGGCTTTTACGTGCTGTCCGAGGCACGGGGGTGTCACACCACCAACTTGCAAACTCCGGGCTGCTACTGAGAAATTCGTAATGGAAAAACCCAATAACACTTTTTGCCCGACCTGGGAATCGAACCCAGGACCCCGTGCTCATCAGTCGCGCTTGCGACCACGCGACCAACGGGGCAGTTCCGATTGTATACAATGAAAATTGGTAATTAATTATTACCAAATTGTGTGAACTGCCTCGTTGGCCTAGTGGTCCTAAGCGCGACTGCTACGCTAGAGGTCTTGGGTTCGATTCCCAGGTCGAGCAAAAAGTGTTATTGGGTTTTTCTATGAAATTCTCAGTAGCAGCTCGGAGTTAGGATTTGTGCCCGGTTAATGGCAATAGGCTCGCCCCCTATTACATGGGACCTAAAATATACCGGCGAACTGTGGGTGTACATTGTTACACCTCTGCCTAACCCTTCGGGGAATACAGGCGTGATGGTATATTTATTTTATATTTTCAAATTGTGTGTTTAAATGAATACAGTCGACATCATTTTTATTTATGACTAAGACTCCGCGTTAAGTGACGTCTTTGGTTACTGCTCTGCACCTCTGGATCATGACGTGATCATACCTATATCCCATAAAGTATAACCTTCCTCGATAAACGAGCTAATTACACAAACATTATTTTTTCGAATCGGACCAGTAGTGCCTAATGTTAGCGAGTTAAAATAGTGTTTAGTTTGGTTAAGTTATCTTTCAACAAACATGTCGGTTTTTTTTTAGAATAACGATAAATAGGCTAACTTATATCACTAGCTGTCTATTCCACGGTGTCACCCGCGTACAGGTACGATTTTGGTTACTGCTCCGCTCCTGTTTATCGTAGCATGATGTTCTATACTTATAAATATTCCACTTGAATCTTGAAACTACATTAAAATCCGTTGTGCAGTTTAAAAGATTAAGCGTACAGACGGCGGGAAGCGATTTGTTTTATACAATCTAAAGAAACATCACAATAAACGTTAATATTAAAAGCATGTTCTGGGTATAATAGGTGAAGCATTATTGGAAACAAATTAACATACAGCATGACAAGCATTACAAAGAAGATAACAAGACCATTTCTCATTTTTAGGTGAAGAACATTCTGACGAGGATTGCCTTGTAGAAAGTGCAGAATGGAAGGCAAGGATTGCAGAACGAAAGAAAAATTTTACCGACGACGTAAAAACTAGAACAAGACACGCTATAATATTATTGGAATCAACTAGAATATGTCCTTTCAAATGGATGAAGAATCTGTACATATGTTTCTATTGCCATCAACAGTTCTCAGACCCCGCGTCATTAAGGAGTCATAACACAGAACACAGCTTTCTTACGAATTCGCAAATCAAGTACGCGCTGTCGAAATTAAAGAAGTATGAATTAGTAAAAGTGGATGTCACTGATGTCGGTTGCAAGCTCTGCGATGACCTAATCCTAGATTTTCCCTCACTAAAATGCCATCTTCTAGAAAAGCATAAGAAAAATCTAGACCTAAAATCTGGCGATGGTGTCTTACCGTTCAAAATTACGCAAAACGAATTCCCCTGCGCGCTCTGTTCAGAAAAATACACGGAGTTCAAATCTTTGAACCAGCATATGAATGTGCATTTCCAGAACTTCATTTGTGAGCAATGTGGTACTGGGTTCATCACACCAGAGCGTTTAAGGACTCACGCGTTCTCACACGAAACTGGATCGGTTGCATGCGACAGCTGTAACAAAGTCTTCCGTTCAGTTAACGCGAAAAACGAGCATTACGCCACTGTACACATGAAAGTAAAGCGCCACCGATGTCCACACTGCCCCGAAGCATTTAGGAACTACTTCCAAAGAAACAAACACATTGCGGCCGTCCACGGATTGAAATTAAAAGAGTTTAAATGCACTATGTGTCCAAAAGTGTTTACAATTAGTGGTAAACTTGGCGTACACGTGCGGACTGTACATTTAAAATTAAAACGGTTCTCCTGTGATGTATGCGAGTGGAAATTTTATTCGAAATCTGAATTGAAAGATCATATGGTCAAACATGGCGGCGAGAGAAAGTACCAATGTACCATATGCAAGAAGGCGTATGCCAGAAAATATACGCTCCGAGAACATATGAGGATTCATGAAAATGATAGACGTTTCGTGTGCACGATTTGTGGTAGATCTTTTATTCAGAATTGCAGCTTGAAACATCATACGAAGATTCATCATCCTAATATAAGCCAGCTTGAAAAAGACACGTTTGTTTCGTGATTAATGATAACTTATTCGTTAATAGGGAATATGCATGTATCTTTTATACATTTCTATGAAATTCTCAGTAGCACCTCGGAGTTAGGATTTGTGTCCGGTTAATAGCAATAAGCTCGCCCCCTATTACATGGGACTTAAACATACCGGCGAACAGTGGGTGAACATTGGTACAACTCTGCCTAACCCTTCGGGGACAACAGGCGTGATGGTATATTACCAATAAAGTGTTTATAAAAGAACTTACGAAGAGCCAACCCAAACGCTCGCCATTTTGGCGCGCTTGGTGTGACGTCATGGTTTATGTTAACAAACAAAGAAGTGGAGAGAACACATAACTAAACACTCGGCGTTGGCATTTATTGTAATATATTTTTACGTCACATTCGCTCTGATGGCGACGCTTTTCAAATATTTAAATTCAATTTTATTAAATTCATTAATTAATAATTTAATTAATTAATGATTAATTTAATTATTTAATACATTTAGTTAATTCAATTATTTTTTAATTTTTAATTTATTTTTCCTATTTTTTTTTGCATTGTACACAAGGTAATTTTTTGCTCAAAAAGAAATTATAGTGAAAAATATTGATGGCGGCCTCTATTGATGGACTCGCATTTGAATCACATGCATATTCCCTATTGCTTTCATTTTGAGACTGATTTCGGTGAACTTTCTTTTATTATGTTAGGTACATACGTACATAAACTCACGCCTTTTTCCCATGGGGATAGGCAGAAACCACAGAACGCCACCTGCTACGATCCTTACATACTTCTTTCGCCTCGTCCACGTTCATACAAACACGCCGGTTACGAGTACTGCGCACGCGACCTTTCTGAAGAACCCCACCAATAAGGTCAGGGTAGGTCTTTCTAGGGCGTCCTCTCCCGGCGTTGCCACTCACATCTGCCGTATAAATCCCTTTTGTTAGTCTCCTTTCACTCATCCTCTCAACATGACCGAACCATCTAAGCATACTCTTTTCTACCTTTGTCACTACATCCTTTTTTTAATCCGCAACGTTCTTGTATAATTTCATGTATCTTTGTTAGGTTTACAACATGATTGACGTTTGATATCCGAAGTTAAATTAATATTGTTTGTCGTTCATTGATCAAACAGGTTTATACTTAGGGAGGTTAGGTACATAATTCTACCAGCAAAATGAAAGGTATGACCCCAGAAACGGTCCCCTGATCGTACGGGAATATTCCATTAAATAAAGCAATGTACTTATACTACAAAACAAGAGGCATTCATTTGTTTTTTAATTTAGAGAAAACCGCCTTTATTTTTTTGCACTCTTATTATAAACTAGCTGACCCGGCAAACGTTATTTTGCCATATAAATTACGAACTGACCGTGACATTGACCGCGTGGCTTATTCCACCCGCGTTAAGTTACGTGTTTCGTTACTGCTTCGCTCCCGTGTGTCGTAGCGTGTTTTTTTTTTTGGGGATGGGTAATCATCAAATAACTTATCCCGCCCTGTGTGGGGAGGGAGACTTTTACTGACTAAAACCCACCCATGTTCCTTCTTGTGCCCTTTGCGTTCCGGGGGCGCGGTATCTCTTACAAACAACCCGCAGCCCCGGCAGGCAGCATCGGCCCTCAGTGGCCCCTTCCTTTTGCTGACATCTGTTTGAGGCGCGCGTGGAACACGAACGCGCCGTCGACACGGCCTGTCGTTATTTAGTCGTAGCGTGATGCTATATAGCTTATGTTACTCAGGAATAATGTAGCTATCTAATGGTGAAAAAATTCTTCAAATCGGTCCAGTATTTTCGGAGGCTATTCGTTACAAACAAAAAGATTTTTCCTCTTTATAATATTAGTATAGACGATGATGACAAAATCATGGAATTGAACTGAATAAAATTGTGATTTTTCTAAACATTTTTTTATTTTATTTTAAAAATAACACTACCGATGTACATAATGGGAAATGGTACGCTAACTTTTACATAAGCACTAAGATATATAACCTCACAGACAGCAAGAAGACTACTACAATTTTATTTCTGTTTTTCTAGGCCTGGACTTCGGAATACCGGACATGAAGCGAAGAATCGTCCCTTTATTCCAAGTAGCTTACGACAGGAGCTTGTGTAGGCCTCTTGGGACCATAAAAAACTTCAATAGACTCCGACAAATGAGTATAAAATCCCCTTCGCCTCCAGCAAGAGAATTCTCGCCATGTCGAACTCCATCTCCTGTTCTCGTTGCTCCAGCTCCGTTGCCTCTCATTGATAACACGCAAACTTTATCCGTCCAAACTATAAAACCAAAAGTGAAGAAAACTTCAGATGTGAGACAGAATGCGTTGACTGTCTTTGAATTTTCAACCGTATATCCTTTCATTTATGGCAGCAATAAGTTCAAATGCTTTGTTTGTTCGCAACCGTTTTTAGACCTAAATGAGCTGAAACTACACATGCATTTCTCCCATACTTTTGCTCCTTTGAAGAGACTTGTGAATAATCGTCGAGAGAATGTCTTGAAGGTCGATGTTAGTAATTTAACATGCAAGATATGTTCTGAAAAACCGCCCAACCTGATCGAATTGAAACGCCATCTCAAAGAAGAGCATGACAAACCTATCGATTTAGAAGTTAAAGACAATATGATACCGTTCAATCTTGAACTCACAGAAGACGCATATAAGTGCGTTATTTGCGAGCAAAACTTCATAAAAGTGCGCATTTTAGTGATACACATGAGTGAGCACTTTAATAATTACAGTTGCGAGATTTGTGGGTCAGTCTTCATGACTTTACGCCTTATGAAAAAACATTTAGAAGTTCATGACTCTGGAAGCTTTCCTTGCGATCGTTGTTGTAAAATTTTTAGTACTCCTTATAAACGAACTTTGCACATACGAGGCGTACACTTGAAGCAGTGTCCGAGAAGGTGTCCGATGTGTCCGGAGAAATTCAATTCGAATTATAAAAGGACGATTCATTTGCAAGATGTTCACAATCAGGAGACGAGGGTTCATAAATGCAAGACTTGTGGTCGTGCGTTCAATTTAAAGTATCATCTGGTTTGTCACGTCCGTTCGGTTCATTTGCAGGAGAGGAATCAACAATGCGATGTCTGCCATCAAAGGTTCTGTAATAAGGAGTCTTTGAAACGGCATATGGTGATACATACGGGGGAAAAAAATCACAAGTGTGATGTCTGTGGTATGGCGTTTTTGAGGAGAAAGAATTTGAAGGACCATTTACGATTACATAATATTAATTAGTTTTAAGAATGAGCTGTATAAGATACCAGTTCTGTGCTTGTCGGACTTTACATGCACGGTTTTTTTACATAACATACCATCACGCCTGTATCCCCCGAAGGGTTAGACAGAGGTGTACCAATATAGACCCACAGTTCGCCGGTATGTTTAGGTTCCATGTAATAGGGGGCGTGCCTGTTGCCATTAACCAGGCACAAATAACCTAACTCCAAGCTGCTACTGAGAATTTCATAGAAAAACCCAATACCACTTTTTGGAATCGAACCCGGGACCCCACGCTCATCAGTCGCGCTGATGAAACAAATAAATAAATCAATCTACAAACACAAACAAATAAATCTATGTATTGTTAACCGTTAATTATGTAAAATGGCTGAATTTATTTTGTAGAATATTGCACGAGTTACGTCAATTCTTTTTTACAAGAAAACATATTTGGAACAAATGTCAAATGAACGAATGTTGATTACTTACACAATAAAATCATTGCATAATTATTTGTTATTTTTTTTCATTGAGTGACTTTTCACGTTACCGATATTCTAATGTGACGGCGTCACCGACATGCTAATGTGACTGCATCACCAACATGCTACTTTTTAGGGCGTCACCAACATGTTTATGTGACGGCGTCATCGACATGCTAATGTGACAGCATCACCAACATTATACTTTGAGGGCGTCATCGACATACTAATATGACAGCTTCACCAACATGCTACTTTTAGGGCGTCACCGACATGCTAATGTGACTGCATCACCAACATGCTACTTTTACAGCGTCACCAACATGTTTATGTGACGGCATCATCGACATGCTAATGTGATAGCATCACCAACGTGATACTTTTAGGGCGTCATCGACATGCTAATGTGACAGCATCACCAACATCCTACTTTTAGGGCGTCACCGACATGTTTATGTGACGGCTTCATCAACATGCTAAAGTGACTGCATCACCAACATGCTACTATTAAGGCGTCACCAACATGCTAATGAGACGGCGTCACCGACATGCTAATGTGACTGCATCACCAACATGATACTTTTAGGGCGTCATCGACATGCTAATGTGACAGCATCACCAACATGCTACTATTAGGGCGTCACCAACATGCTAATGTGACGGCGTCATCGACATGCTAAAGTGACTGTATCGCCAACATGTTACTATTAGGGCGTCACCAACATGCTAATGTGACAGCGTTATCGACATGCTAAAGTGACTGCATCGCCAACATGCTAATTTTAGGGCGTCACCTACATGCTATTATGACAGCATCACCAACATGCTACGTTGGGGCGTCACCGTGATGCTAATGTGACGTGTTGCACCACACTGGCGATGCTTAGCGGCCTGTGTGCATGTATAGGCATATTATTCGGAGTGCCAATTCATGTGATACCAAGACTAATGTTAATAATTTCTATTTCTAATAGAATTAAGCAGTAATGCTTCGGCTTGCCTCTCACAAAAATTGACTCTTCGTCACTAGTGCGTACCAGCGTTAAACCCCATGTCAATAGTACTAACATTTGAACCACAAAAATCGCCTATACCACTATGAAAATAACGGTCTGGGCATGCAGTTCACTGTCCAAGATATGTACGGATTTTTACTTTATGTCTTTGGATGGCTAACAAGCCGACGGCCCACCTGATGTTAAGTGGTCACCGCTACCTATAGACATCTGCAATACCAGAGGCCAGAGACAAAGTTGAAATTACACCGGCACCCATACCCTTTAAACCGGAACACAGCAACGCTGCTTTACGGCAGAAAAAGGGCTCCCCTACTACTAAACTTCCTACGCTTTTCAATACAAACGATAAATCCCTTTCTTGACCTCAGTAAGTCACCTATATATTTATCTTCCTTCTTTTCTAAATAATACAATGATTACTAAAGATACCTCCAATATAAGTGATTGTGAAAAATCTACGACAAACTTCAGAACGAAAATTACATCATTTTCTTTTTCTCTTTTAGGTATAATCCAGAAATCAAACTCAACGATCACTCTAAATGACGAAGATGGAAAACAAATTCAACTGACAGTACTCAAATATCCAATTTCTTTAGACACCTTAGAATATGAAGAATTTCCAGCAAAAGATAAAGTAACAAAGAAAATTAACAAAACGAAAGATGTTAAAAAAAATAACTTCAAATTTGATAATATGTCTTTGCTAAAAGAACCTATTTCAATAAATAATATCAATTGGAATAACGATACTAATGTACAAGAGAATTCTGTAACATTTAACGTCAAAACTGTACAAGGATATATTCGAGGATCTACAAGAAAAAGGAGTGAGAATTACGAGTACAAAATCTGGAAACGAAACGCCTTAGTTATCTTTGAATATTCCTACGTCTACCCATTCATACATACGGCAAACAAATACAAATGTTTCATGTGCTCCAAGCCTTTTCTAGACGCAAATCTATTGAAAGAACACACTATTAATGGACACACTATCAAAGATATGAAGCAAGCATTCAATAATAGAGTCAGAGATAAGAATCTGAAAGTTGACGTCACATGTCTGCAATGCAGGATCTGTTTCCAGTCTGTATCTAATCTGCAAAACTTGAAGACACATTTAAAAGAACACGGCAAGAAAATTGAGCCGAACTTTCAGGATAATGTAATACCTTACAAATTAGGAGGTGAACATTTCGAATGTCAAATATGTGGGGAAAAATATCTTAAATTAAGACTATTAGTTATTCATATGAATAAACATTTTAATAACTACAGCTGTGAATTTTGCGGTGCCGTATTCATATCATTGCATTTACTGAAGTCGCATCTACAGGGTCACCAATCTGGGAGCTTTCCTTGTAGCAAATGTGAGAAGGTGTTCACGAATCCTTCTAAAAGAGCAATCCATTACAAAGGCGTTCATCTAAAGCAGTTCCCACGAAGATGTCCGATTTGTCCCGAGAGATTCAACTCAAATTATCAGAGGACAAAACATTTACGTATTGCGCACAATCAGTCAACCGGATTGTATAAATGTGATACTTGTGGACGGGAATACGATTTAAAGTACCATCTTCTTGTACACATAAGGTCTGTACATCTTCAAGAGCGGAACCACGAGTGTCCAATGTGTAATTCGAGGTTTTTCTCCAAGTATTGTCTTTCGCGACATATGGTTATCCATACGGGCGAAAGTAATTTTAAATGTGAGGTCTGTGGGAAGGCTTTTGCTAGAAGGAAGAACTTGCGAGACCATTGCAAGTCCCATGATATTGGATTGTGTTCTATTTGTGGGCAGAACTGTGGAGACCATAATAATCTGGTTGCTCATATTAATAGCCTGCATGGAGGGCTATGAAACTTATTTACGCAGCAGACGGAACGACAAGTAGTTGTAAAGTTCTTTGTGTAGGAGCTCGTCCGGGGAAGTACTACCACCAAACCTATTTCTGCAGCAAAGCAGCTTTGTTGTGTTCCGGTTTAAAGGGTATGGGTAAACCCACCCATGTTCCTTCTTGTGCCCTTTGCGTTCCGGGGGCTCGGTATCTCTTGCGAACAACCCGCAGCCCCGGCAGGCATCGGCCCTCAGTGGCCCCTTCCTTTTGCTGACATCTCTTTGAGGCGCGCGTGGAAAAAGGGGTATGGGTGCCGGTGTAACTACAGGCACATGAGACGTTTCAACTTTGTCTGAGATGGCAATGCGTTCGCAAGATCTCTGGTATTGCAGATGTCTATATGCAGCTGTGATCATTTACAGAGCCAATATGTTTGGTGTTCCCCAAAGAACAATCTTTGGACCGACCATAAATATTGAAATAAGAAAACACATTATGAAGCTTCATCATCAGCCTATCATCATTTACCTCCAAATCTCATGATGCTACGTTCCATTCCATACTTATCTTGTATATACCATACTTAAATATTAAACCTGGAGAGATTTTTGTTTGTTTGTTCAACCGCGGTAATCTCTAAAATTACCAATCGGATTGAAAAAAATAATTTTGGATACGATAGCCATATTAATGAGGAATAGTATTGGCTATATAACATCACGCTGCGACCCGCGGGAGCGGTGCAGTAACCAAATGTGTAACTTACCGCGGGTGAAAAATAATCGCGTGGACTGAAGCTAGCACTCGTTAATAAATTATCAAGATATGATATTTCTTAAACGATGTCCAATTTCTGTTAATATTTAGAAATATCTAATAAATGCTGCTTTTACAAACTCACTTTTTTATTTTTACCATTGCAGTATGACGTTCCTATACTCTAGTAGCAGAGCTCTTTATGAAGGAGCTCATGCGGAGAAAGATTACCACCATACCTATTTCTGCCGCAAAGCAGCGTTGCTGTGTTCCGGTTTGAAGGGTATGGGTGCCGGTGTAATTACAGGCACGTGAAATGTTTCAACTTTGTCTCTGGGATGGCAACGCATCTGCAAGGCCTCTGGTATTGCAGATGTCTATAGGCAGCGGTGACCACTTAACATCAGGTAGTCCGTCCAAAGACATAATTAATAAAAAATAAATTATGACCTATACCTTTATAATCTGAGAATCATCAACTTCTGTATACAAAAAAGCTGTAATTTGGTTCGTATAACATCATAATGTTGATATATTCGCTAGTTTGCAGACGCCATTTTAAAAAGGCCATATTTTATTTTTCCTCAGGGCAGACGGCAAGACAACGAATGGGGCCAAAGACCAGTGTCTGGCAAATGACCATATCAGAGAGACAGAACGCGGCCACCTTCCTAGAGTTCACCACAGTGAAACCCTTTTTTTACCAGCAGGCGAATTTCAAATGCTTTTACTGCGACGAGGTGTTTCCAGAAATACATTCCGTCTTACAACACACTGCCTTCCACAGTACTCCAGAACGATGTTCTTTATTAAAACAGTATTTAATCAAAGGGAAAAGAGTAATTAAAGTAGATATATCTGGGCTCAAATGCAGACTTTGCGAACAAAAGTATTCTGATATTGATGATATAAGAAAACATTTATCCGTAACACATAAGAAAGAATTCAATTCAGCAGGAAACGGATTAATGGCGTACGATTTAAATACAAATAATGGACAACTGACTTGTCACAAGTGTTCAAAAACATTCAACTCTTTCTTCCTTTTAAACAGACATATGAATGTACATTTTAGTGTAGTTTGTGAGACGTGTGGCTTAGGATTCATGTCGCATCAACGCTTGATAAACCACAGAATCGTTCATCAAACGGGTGACCATAAATGCAATAAATGCCAAGAAATATTCCCTACAAAGCTAAAATTACGTTACCACATGTTGAAAAGACATGAAGTTACAAACGTCAAGAAGATAAAACCGTTAAAATGTCCACACTGTTTGGAAAGATTTTCGGAGCACTACAAAAAAATGACACATCTGAAAGATGTACACGGAATCTCTTTTACATTTGAGTGTAGTACTTGCAAGGCAGTCTTGGCAACACGAAGGGCTTTGACAGAACACACAACTAAACTCCATACTCAGAAAATTCAATGTAAGGTTTGCGGGAAGTGTTTTGGGACTAGATCTTTGCTCAAAATGCACATGAGAGGTCATACCGGCGAGAGAAACTTCTTCTGCTCGATTTGCCAGAAGGCATACATGCACGAAAGGACTCTGAGACAACACATGAGGGTCCATGGTCCTGTGTGGAAGTTCACTTGCTCAGAATGTGGAAATGGTTTTCATAATAGAAATGATTATAACAAACATATGAAACAGTGGCACCCTCAATGGCAGTTCAAGACGATTGTTAAGAATTTTGGGAGTGATCTTATGAATTGAAATGTATAAGACTCGTGTTGTGCAGGCCACATACTTTACGATATCATCATCATCATCAGGTGAGCCAAACGACGCCCACTGCTGGACATAGGCCTTCCCTAAAGATACCCACAATGACCGGTCCTGCGCTGCCCTCATCCAGCAATTTCCCGCGACCTTCGCCAGGTCGACGGTACACCTGTGGCCTTCCCACGCTGCGCCTTCCGGTCCGTTGTCGCCACTCGAGAGCCTTGACTTTTACCTCAACGGCCGACGGCCTCTTCTCATTCAAACAAGCATTGATCACCACGTTTGCTCAAGGCGGATTGGCGATTTCAGATCTAAATTAATTATAAGTCCAGGTTTCCTCACTATGTCTTCCTTTACCAATGCCAGTGATGTCCAAGATAAACTTAGAAAGTACATATGAATTGAAAAAGCCACATTAGTACTTGCCCGGTATCAAACCCGCAAACTCATACATGAGGGACGGGTGCCTTACCCACTTTGCCACCACGACCTCCAATATTTAATTTTATTATTTTGTTGTTGATTTGCGTGACAATATAAGCCTCACTTACAATAGTGAATGCCACTAGTCAGTGAAAAACTACTTTTCTATCGAGATTTTTACTTAATAATAGTTTTAGAATACGGACTTCAGATGAGCTTCTACTACAAATTACAAAGGCTTCCACTAAAGGTTGATAAAAAAATACTAGCCTATTATTGGCCTCTTCTTATACAGAGAAGGCACGAGCATTGATTACCACGCTTGCTCAACGCGGATTGGCGATTTCAGATTTAAGTATAACTATACAAATATTACAGAGGTAAAGTTTGTGAGGTTGTAGGGGGTAATCTCTGGATCTACTGAGCCGATTTTGAAAATTCTTTTACCCATAGAAAGCCACGTTATATGAGAGTGTCATAGGCTATTTAACATCACGCTACAACACACGGGAGCGGAGCAGTAACCAAAGATGTTACTTAACACGGGTGAAAATATTCACGCATACGAAGTCGCGGGCAGAAGCTAATTAATTAAAAGTCCAGGTTTCCTCACGATGTTTTCCTTCACCGATGTCAGTGATGTCCATGATAAACGATATTTATATTAAGTTAAAAACAGATTTCTAGTCCATATATTTTAATGAATATAAGTTAAGTAGTACATTTAACAATATTTAAAAACATAAGTGAGCCATGAGAGATACTGATTTTCCACCTTTTAATACATAACATACAATTACGCCTGTATTCCCCGAAGGGTTAGACAGAGGTGTACCGATGTACACCCACAGTTCGCCGGTATGTTTTAAGTCCCATGTAATAGCGGGCCAGCCTATTGCCATTAACCGGGCACACACCCTAACTCCGAGCTGCTACTGAGAATTTCATAGAAAAACCCAATAACACTTTGCCCGATCTGGGAATCGGACCCAGGACCCCATGCTCATCAGTCGCGCTTGAGACCACGAGACCAACGAGGCAGTCAACCCCGACCTTTTATAATGCGGCTATAAAGTTACTGAATAGAAACAGGAACTTAACTATGTGTAAATTCATGATCATCATCATCTGCTTAGCCTTTTCCCAACTATGTTGGGGTCGGCGACCAGTCTAATCGGATGCAGCTGAATACCGGTGTTTTACATGGCGCGACTGCCTATCTGACCTCCACAACCCAGTTACTGGCAACGCAATACCTTTTGGTAAGACTGGTTGTCAGACTTCCTGACGGATAGTCAGAAATCCGTAACGACTGTCAAAGATCCACGAATGACAGTCGGGACCAACGGCTTTGCGTGCTTAACTATGTGTAGAGTCATTCATAGCATACTATAAATTTACGATTTAATTTAGACATATCTTTAGTTTGTTATGTTCAGGAGACTGTCAATAAATAATATTTTTATCTCAATACCTGCCAAATTTTTTTTTATTAACATAACTACGTCATCGTTTTGTATATTCCAACTTAGTATGCCTTACATAAGATGATACAACACTTCCATATAATAACAAAAGAGCTGATAACTTTGAAACTGCTAAACCGATTTCCATCAAATAAAGCTAAGAACACTCCCGACGAATACACCTTTCAAACATAAGAAACTAAATCAAAATCGGTTCATGCGTTCGGGAGCTACGATGCCACAGACACACACAGACACGTCAAACTTATAACATACCATCATACCATCACGACTGTATTCCCCGAAAGGTTAGGCAGAGGTGTAACAATGTACACCCACAGTTCACCAGTATGCTTAGGTCCCATGTAATAGGCGGCGAGCCTATTGCCAGTAACCGGGCACGAATCCTAACTCCGAGCCGCTACTGAGAATTTCATAGAAATTCAAACTAAGTCAAACTTATAACACTCACGCCTGTATTCCCCGAAGGGTTAGGCAGAGGTGTAACAATGTACACCCACAGTTCGCCGGTATATTTAGGTCCTATGTAATAAGGGGCGAGAACAACTTATAACACCACGTCGTTTTTGCGTCCGGGGTTAAAAAAGGGGTCAAGCGTGATGCGTCATTACCTATATATAAAAGAAAATGTTTCTTGTACGTCGAGCCTCTTTATATTTTTCACATTATTTTCTTTTGTATTATAGCTAAAATATAAATATCAACACTGTATTACGGTTAATGAGATACAGCCCTCTAACACACACAGAGCAGAGGCTTATTTTTTTGGGGGGGTGGGAAATCATCAAATAACTTCTCCCGCCCTGGGCGGGGCGGGAGGGAGTGTCAGACTTTTACTGACTAAAACCCACCCTTGTTCCTTCTTGTGCCCTTTGCGTTCCGGGGGCGCGGTATCTCTTACGAACAACCCGCAGCCCCGGCAGGCATCGGCCCTCAGTGGCCCCTTCCCTTTGCTGACATCTCTTTGAGGCGCGCGTGGAACACGAACGCGCCGTCGACACGGCCTGTCGTTATGCAACGTAAGGACGGTGAGCTACCCATTGCTCTATTCTAAAACCGCAATTTACATAAAATTGAAAAACACAAAATTTAAAATTTTAAGTATCTCCCGACATAAGAATAAACATCCCTAACGCAGCTAACAAAAGAGCTGATAACTTTGAAACCGTAAACCGATTTCCATCAAACATAGCTAAGAACACTCCCGATTAATCCACCTTAATTCACCATAATTTAATTTAATTAAAATAAAAAAATAATAATTAATCATAATTATATATAATAATTATTAATTTAATTTAATTTAATTTTGATTAATTCACCTTTCAAACAAAAAAACTAAATCAAAATCGGTTCATGCGTACGGGAGCTACCATGCCAGTTGCCACACACACACACAGACACGTCAAACTTATACCACACCGTCGTCTTTACGTCGGAGTTTAAAAACTTATAAGAAACTAAACCATATTTTGTTATCCTAGTATTACCACATTTACCTCGCTACAAAATTGACCCTTTTTTAATGATGCGAAATCATTATTCCGCTCTAGGCGAAGCGGAAAGGAGTGTCAAACTCATAATGACTTAAAGCCATTCGTGTTCCTCCTAACGCCCTTTGCGTTTTGGGGCCGCGCTGACTTTTTCGAATAAATTCCACAACCCTGGGCAAAATTGGTCCTAGACTCAAATATTAGATTTAAAGCAATGACAAGTTAAAGTTTATAGATGGCTCTTAAATAAGAAGAGAACGTCGTGTATTTAAATCTAACATCTCTCTCTATAAGAGGACTAACGAAGAATCGAAGAAAACATTAAAACATGAACATTTTATCTCCCCAGGAACCGAAGCCAAGCGACGTCAAGGCGCACTCACCAGTATCTGGGAACTGACCCTTTCCGAACGTCAGAACGCGTCGATTCTTCTCGAGAACACAACAGCGACACCTTTCGTGTACTGCAGATATTATTTCAAATGCTTTTTCTGCAGAGAACAGTATTCGGAGATAAAAACACTCTTACAACACACACTGACCCATGAAACACCAGAAAATGCTGTCATCCTCAAAGAATACCTTCCAAAAGGAAAGCGTACAGTAAAAGTAGATATATCTCAGTTAAAATGCAGAATTTGTGATCAAAATTACAAGGACCTCGATGAAACACGAAAGCATTTGGCTGTAGAACATAAAAAGTCTTTCACTGAATCTGGGAACGGCTTGGTAGCTTACGATCTGTCTTCTAAAAATGGCCAGTTTGCCTGCCATATATGCAACAAAATCTTCCAAACCTTTATTCTCCTAAACAGACATATGAATGTCCATTTCAGTAATGCGGTGTGTGAGACTTGTGGAACTGGATTTATGACCCACCAGAGATTATTACAACACAAAGAAATCCATCTCCCAGGAGGTTACCCTTGCAATAAATGTAGCAAAGTATACACAACAAATTCTAACCTAAAATATCACATAGAAAAAGCTCATGAAGGGACGACAAAAATGAGAATGCTGCGATGTCCACGGTGTCCCGAAAGATTCACTGAACACTTCAGAAAGTTGAAGCATTTGAAGGAAGCTCACGGGATTACGTTTACTTTTGAATGTGAAGTATGTCACTCAGTATTCCCGAGCCGTAGAGCACTGACAATGCATACAAATAAATTGCATACTGAAAAAACACAGTGCGAAGTGTGCAAGAAAAGCTTTAGCTGTATTACTTCTTTAAAAAAACATATGGTGTCTCACACAGGAGAAAGGAATTTCATTTGTTCTCTTTGCCAGAAAGCCTACAGACATCATAAGAGTTTAAAATTGCATATGAGAACGCATGTTCAAGGAGAACAATATATCAAATTCAATTGTTCCGTTTGTGGTAGCGGGTTTCCTAATAGAAACGATTTTAATAGACACGTTAAAGAATGGCATCCAAGAACGTTTTTCGATTATTCTGGTCATTGATCAACAGCTATATACCCCGCGGTGTCACCCGCGTTTAGTTACGTCTTTGGCTACTGCTCTGCTCCCGTTAGGTGTAGCGTGTTGTTCTATACGTATAAAGTTCCCTTCCGAATGGAGGGACAGATGGTGTGCAGCGACTTTGTTTTATACTTTTTAGAGAAGAAGATACTGAAAGACGAACTCTGTTTTAAATATTTATCATAATAATGTCTAATACTGTAACTATACTGGCGCCCAACTGGGCCATGGCTAGCCCCAGTTGGTCGCCACTAACGGCTATTGAGACTTACTTTTTAATTTGTTAAAGATTTTTATAATTATTATAATTATAACATATTATTATATGACACTTATGTACCAGCTGTGAGACTGATTTAATGGATCTCTTGTAGAAATAAGCTTAGGTATAATTTTTATTTAGTAATAAATGAGTTTGCAAAGAATTTTGATTATTTTTCTTTTCATTACGTATACCTAACTTCATTACCAATCTAAAAAAAATTAACAGCCAATTGTTTTTTCAACACACTTGCTGCTTCTTCGTTTAACTTCAAAAGTGACCAATCGTAAAGATTAGAAGTTTGAATAAAATAATTCAACCTATACTTTTACATGTACTAAAAGTATAAAATAAGTGTAAGTATAAGTGTTTGTAATGTATGTGTAACTGCCTCGTCAGCCTAGTGGTCCTAAACGCGACTGCTACGCTAGAGGTCTTGGGTTCAATTCCCAGCTCGAGCAAAAAGTGTTATTGGGCTTTTCTATGAAATTCTCAGTAGCAGCTCGGAGTTAGGATTTGTGCCCGGTTAATGGCAATAAGCTCGCCCCCTATTACATGGGACTTAAATATACTGTCGAACTGTGAATGACAACCGGGACCAACGGTTTTACGTGCTTACCGAGACACGGGGTTGTCACACCACCAACTTCCAAACTCCGGGCTGCTACTGAGCAAATCCTAATGGAAAAATTCAATAACACTTTTTGCCCGACCTGGGAATCGAACCCGGGACCCCACGCTCATCAGTCGTGCTTGCGACCACGAGACCAACGGGGCAGATGAACTTACTCCATTACTATCATATTGTAATATTATGCAACCGTACTATCATTAGTAAATATTCCAATAGTTATTAACTATTCTTTAAAATTATCCATATACTAACTAATATACCCCGCGATGTCACACGCGTTAAGTTACGTCTTTGGTTACTGCTCCGCTCCCATTAGCCGTAGCGTGATGTTTTATAAGTATAAACCTTCATCTTGAATCGCTCTATCTATTTATGTAAACTGCATCAAAATCCGTTGCGTAGTTTAAAAGATCTAACCGTACGGATGGCGGGAAGCGACTTTGTTTTAAACTAAGTAGAGATTTTATCAAACTTCTAAAACCACTTATTTCATTTCACAGGTGACAAGGCGGTTCTTGAAACAAGTATATGGCAGTTGACAGTTACTGAAAGAAAAAATGCCGCTATCTTTATCCATTATACAACCGCTAGACCATTTACTTTCATGGGCTCTAGTTTTAAATGTTTCTTCTGCACTGAATACCATTCCGAGCCAGCAACCTTATTAGACCATACTACAACACACAACATCGAAAATAAAGAAGAAATTTTCCAAAAATATTTAACAAAAGGCAAAAGAAGCTTACAAGTAGACATTTCTGAATTAAAATGTCGGTTATGTGATCAAAAATGTTTCGATCTAAACGCTGTAAGACAACATCTTGTAAACAGACATGGAACGCAATTCTATTCAACCAGCAATGGCATGATAGAGTACAATTTAGAGCTTATTAATAATGCTTTCGTTTGTCATATTTGCAAAGAAAGTTTTTATAATTTCAGCCTATTAAATTGTCACATGAACAGTCATGTAAGCAAGGTAGTCTGTGAGAACTGTGGCGCAGGGTTTCTGAACCAACATCTGCTCACAAAACATAAAGAAAGTCATTTAACAAAGCTGTTGAGCTGCAAACAATGCGATAGAGGTTTCATGAAAAAAAGCCAGTTGAAATACCACACGGAAATCGTGCATCAGGGAAAGGAGCGAGGGAAGACAAAGAAGTGTCCGAAATGCCCACAAACTTTCAAAGAGCATTACAGCAAAATGGTACATTTGAAGAAAGCTCATGGCATAACCAAGACCTTCCCTTGCCATATTTGCAAAATTGCTTTTACAACTAGAAGAGCGGTAACCGAACACCTAACACGAAACCACACTGAGAAATTCAAATGCGAAGTGTGTGCTAAATGCTTTGGCATACAGTCGAAATTGAAGCAGCACATGCGAGGACATTCCGGAGAAAGGAATTTTATTTGTGCTCTGTGTAAAAATGCGTACATGCATAAAAGAACGCTTACCAAACATATGAAAAGTCATGCGACGGTTTTTCAGTACAAATGTGCAGAATGTGGGGCGGGATTCCATGAACAAAGTGATTATGATAAACATATGAAACAATGGCATAATTCTTATAGTGATATTGTTTAGTGAGAAGGAGATAAGATAGAGAGAGAAACATGGGTCATGACTACTCCCGCCCTGGGCAGGGCAGGAGGGAGTATCAGTCTTTTACTGACTGCGTCAGAGGGGGGGTTATGTTTTTCGAGTGTATGTATGTATGTATTTCTTTGGCACGCCCCACAGCCCAAACAGTATGGTGGATTTTAACATATGAGGTGTCCTTAGATCAGTGTTGACTGTGGGAGTAACATAGGCTAGATCAAAATTGAAAAAAAATTAAAATGGCCGATTCTTGGCGCCGTAATGTATATTAAAACAGTTTAATTCGTGTAGAGGTAGACTATTTCTAGATCTCAATAAATAAGGCTGTTGTTATTATTACCTCCTAGTTCCATAAAGTAGGAAGGTCTCTATGGAGAAGAAGGAGCAAAATACTCCAGGGATACTAGAAGTAGAAGAAGAGCTCTTTGTGAAGGAGCTCGTCCGGGGAAGTACTACCACCATACCTATTTCTGCAGCAAAGCAGCTTTGCTGTGTTCCGGTTTAAAGGGTATGGGTGCCGGTGTAATTACAGGCACGTGAAGCGTTTCAACTTTGTCTCTGGGATGGCAACGCATTTGCAAGGCCTCTGGTATTGCAGATGTCTATAGGCAGCGGTGACCACTTAACATCAGGTGGGCCGTCGGCTTATTTGCCATCCTATGGCATAAAAAGAACTCTTTTCTATTAAATTTTTACTAAATAATTTTTACATAAGTAGAAGACACTACTGTGCCATTTAGCGCTAAATAAGCTATTGTCTCGAACTTCTAAACAGACTGCCTCGTTAGCCTAGTGGTCCTAAGCGCGACTGCTACGCTAGAGGTCTTGGCTTCAATTCCCAGGTCGAGCAAAGTGTTATTGGGTTTTCCTATGAAATATATTCCTCAGTAGCAGCTCGGAGTTAGGATTTGTGCCCCGTTAATGGCAATAGGCTCACCCCCTTACATGGAAAGTAAACATACCGGCGAACTGTAGATGTACATTGGTACACCTCTGCGTAACCCTTCGGGAAATACAGGCGTGATGGTGTGTTTCCTAAAGAGAAGCTGGTTAGAATCGAGTTGGATTCAGTACTCGTCACTGAAATGTATTCATCGGCACTTCAAGGTAACGTCTGAGGTTCGAAGTACAAAAATTAATAAAAAAAAAATCAACAATTTGTCTGACTTATTATTTACTATTTTATTTACATTATAAAATTACATGAGCATCACAGTAATGGCAGATTTATTTATGTTTGTTAATACATAGAGCATAACATTATTTCTCAGCAGCAGCTCGGAGTTAGGATTTGTGCCCGGTTAATGGCAATAAGCTCGGCCCCCATTACAAGGGACCTAAAAACATCCGACTATGGGTACACCTCAGCCCAACCCTTTGGGGAATAAAGGCGTGATGGTATGCTATTTGGTACCCCGTTCAAGGCCATACAATACTCTCAATCCAAGGCACATAGAACTTCACTCGCGTGTAGATTCCCGGCTGACCGGAATACCCGCAGTTACGGCCGTAAGATGTCACTCCTATGACTGTGTGTAGGCACTTGGAGAGGTAAGGCTTGGCCTGGAGAGGACCTCCGCTGTCGCCCTGTGGAGTTTCAACACAATCAAGTTATATACAGTTGTAAGTATCAACCTGCTACGGTCAAAAGTCAAAGTCTGTATCCCCGAACGCATTCAACCCTAATGTCTTCAAAGTTAGAGTGAACAGGCTTCTTCTGGGTAAGCTCACTCCATCGTCGACTTTGTCTCTGTCACCTCTGACCTAGACTAGAGCCAAGAGATTACCCATTCCGATTAAAAAAGCCATCATATCAAAGTCATATACAGACACTTTTGAATTGTCAAGAAGTTGGTCAGTTAGTCAGAAAGTTGAAGCTACGAGAAAGAGACCTACGATTTGGTACGAGCAACTGTTCCAAAACGTAGGTCTCTATGGAGAAGAACGAGCAAGAAACTCCATGGACACTCTTTTCAAATTAGTTTTTACAAATTGTTGGTTACAATATTCTTGTTGCTTCTATATGTGAATACAATGAAGATGAATATAAAACAATAAAAAAATAGTACTAAAGATGTAAGCCATGGCAGTTAAGAGATGACCAATCCCAACTGACAGCGCCCGTTCACGAACATGACGCGAGGATCAGCACCGCTTAGCTCAACCATCATGAAGGGAACCAAATGATCCAACCCACGCGCCACCATCAGCGAGACATTTAAGTGAGCATGGCATTATATTAACAAGAGACACGTGTGCTTTAGACCACACGACTGAAGTTTTACTTCAGTCGTGTGGTCTAAAGCACACGTGTCACTTGAGGAAGAGACAAAGAAAAGAAAATGACCGCGCGCCCTCCTCTCTCTTGCTCCTACAGTAATATACAAAACGTAACTCTCTCTCTTTCTATCTTCACGAACGTATATCTCCCTCTCAATTTCCATTTCCCCGATCACACTCATTTCTCACTCTCGTCAAGCATTCACCCCCAAGTCAAGCGTGCGTAAAGAAGTTTTACTTCATCCAAAAGATACAGCCCTATAGCTGGGACAGACTCGTCTGTCTGTCCTTGCATCAAGAGACGGATGACCAACAGCAACAGGGCTCCATTTGAACACTTTAGCTAAGAAACCTCAAAAATAATACCTCACAAGTGTCTTTCCCCCCCATCTCATCCCCGTAGCACATCTGAATGGTGCCGTTGAACCCGGTGAGCAGGTGCCGGTGTGGGGGGTAGTGCACGGCACACGCCTCCTCGTAGTATGATTGGAGGGATACCTATAATTCAGTATTCAAATATGTCAAAGTAATGTCGTGATGAACCAGTGGTTAAGATTCGCGGCATCTCGTGTGCGAGGCTGTGAGTTCGCAACCGGGCACGCACAACTACCATCATCATCATCATCATCTACTTAGCCTTCTCTCACCTATGTTGGGGTCGGCTTCCAGTCTAACCGGACACAGCTGAGTACCAGCGTTTTACATGGAGCGACTGCCTATCTGATTACCACAACCCAGTTACTGGGCAACACGATACCTCTTGGTAAGACTGGTTGTCAGACTTCCGGGATTCTGACTATCTGTAACGACTTTTTTTTTATGGGACAAGCCCGCCACACTATTCCCAACCACTGCAACTTCTGTAAGCCAGAAACAACAGTGGAGACCGCCAGAAGTGCGCCGAGGCAATGAAGCTCGACGAGTCCCGGAGAAATGATATAACTGTCTTGGATCCCGCAACGAAATTAATCAGAATATCTGTAACGACTGTCAAAAATCTACGAATGACAGCCGGGGCCAACGGCTTTACGTGCTTTCCGAGCCACAGGGGGTGTCACACCACTAACTTTCAAACTCCGGGCTACTACTGAGCAAATCCTAATGGAAAAACCCAATAACACTTTTTGCCCGACCTGGGAATCGAACCCGGGACCCCACGCTCATCAGTCGCGCTTGCGACCACGACACCAACGGTGCACAGACAACTACCAATGTATAATAATACCAGTCTATTCCTGACCCACTGCAGGGCAAACGGCTTTTTCTCATACAGAGAAAGCACGAGCGAGACGATGTCAGACTTATATTAATTATAAGTTCAGGTTTCCTCGCGATATATTCTTTCACAGATGTCAGTAAAGTCTAAAACAAACTTAGAAAGTACACATGAATTGAAAAAGTCGCATTGGTACTCCCTCAGTATCAAATCCGCAACCCCTTGCATGTAAGGTGGGGGCCTTTTTTTTTTTGGGGGGGGTGGGAAATCATCAAATAACTTCTCCCGCCCAGGGCGGGACGGGAGGGAGTGTCAGACTTTTACTGACTAAAACCCACCCATGTTCCTTCTTGTGCCCTTTGCGTTCCGGGGGCGCGGTATCTCTTGCGAACAACCCGCAGCCCCGGCAGGCATCGGCCCTCAGTGGCCCCTTCCTTTTGCTGACATCTCTTTGAGGCGCGCGTGGAACAGGAACGCGCCGTCGACACGACCTGTCGTTATGCAACGTAAGGACGGTGAGCTACCCATTGCTCACCGTCCACAGGCCCGTATCTACGGTAGCCGGGAGTCGTCTCGCGGCTCCCGACGTCCGGAGCGTCTACCGCGGCGGCTGGGACGGGAGAACCGCTGTCTCACGGTGGGGGCCTTAACCACTGGGCCATCACGACATTGCCGATGCAATTTTTAAGTTGATTAATGTAAATCTGAAATCGTCAATCCGCCTTGAGTAAGCGTGGTGATCAATGCTCGTGCCTTCTCTGTGTGAGAAGAGGCCTTTGTCCTGCAGTAGGACAATCATTGGCTGTTATTTTTTTAAATATCGTAAACATAATCAGTGAGAAATTACTTACAGCTTGCAGTGTGTCGGCTAATTGCATGTTATGTCCTAAAGCTCCCCATCCGGTAGCAGTCACCACCCCCAGAAACTGATCATCAATGTTCAAGCACGCGGGGAACACGTGCATGTTGAATGTCACCCTGGAATTACAGACGAGGGAATCTATACTTAATATTATAAACAGGAAAGATTTTTTTGTTTGTTTGTACCGAATAGGCTCCGAAACTACTGGACTTATTTTAACCATTTTTTCACTAATAGATAGCTATATTATTCTTGAGTAACGTAGGGTATATAACATCACGGTACGATTCACGAGAGCGGAGCAGTAACCAAAGACGTAACTTAATGCAGGTGAATTGAGCCACGCGGACGAAGTTGCGGTTAGGTCTCTAGTTAAATATTTTTAATTGGGACAAGCCCGCCACACTATTCCCAACCACTGCAACTTCTGTAAGCCAGAATCAACAGTGGAGACCGCCAGCAGAGCGCCGAGGCAATGAAGCTCGACGAGTCCCGGAGAAACGATAAAACTGTCTTGGATCCCGCAACGAAATTAATCAGAAAAGATTAGCGGAGGAGTAGGAAAAAATATTGTTTCCACTTCCCTCCAAACAAGCAGGAGACAGAACAGAACTAGGCCAATAGGCACAAGGGGATATTTACAACTGGGAGAAGCCCAGATTGCCAATGCCTCTAGTTAAATATATTGACTTGGCTTTCGAGCCTAGCTACCCCGTTGGCTTCGTGATCGCAAGCATGACTGATGAGCGTGGGGTCCTGGGTTCTATTCCCAGGTCGGGCAGAAAGTTATTCCATTAGGAATCTGTCAGTAGCAGGCCAGAGTTAAAAAGTTGGTCCCGGGTGTCATTCGTAGATCTTTGACAGTCTTTATGGATAGTCATGCTGCTGGGAAGTCTGACAATCAGTCTTACAAAGAGGTATCGTGTTGCCCAGTAACTGGGTTGTGGAGGTCAGATAGGCAGTAGTTCCATGTAAAGCACTGGTATTCAGCTGCATCCAGTTAGACTAAAGGCGGCCCCAACATAGTTGGGAAAAGGCTAAGCAGACACTGACTTGATTCGCGTAGTTGTTGACATGTGGGATGTGAGTACAGCAATCATTCTGCCGGTAGTCGTGACGGCCAATGGCATTATAGCCAAGACTCTCGACCAACACCTGAGGGGGCTCTCGTTGGGCGGCTGGATCAATGGCTTGATTCAGAAGCGGTACTTCTGGACACGGCGTGTCTTGTTAGGGGGCTCCTTTTCCTTATTTTTTTTTTTGCGGTCTCTGGGCGGAGCGGAAGAGTGTGTTAGACTCTTACTGACTAAAACCCATCCGTGTACCTCCTAATGCCCTTTGCGTTCCAGGGCCGCGGCGACTCGTTCGAACAAATTCTGCAACATGAAAGTCTTACCTACTGTCAGTTTCAAGCAGGGCTATGTCATGGTACTTCGATGGGGCGTGGTACTCTGGGTGCGGTACTATACGTGCCACGTGGTACCGATGCCAGCGCTCCGGTGGATCCGTACGTTTCAGGATACCCATGGCTACAAAGCGGACTTTACCTCTGTAAATAAAGAAGTTGATTATTAAAAACAGTAGTAGAGCTCTTTGTGAAGGAGTTCGTCCGGGGAAGTACTACCACCTTACCTATTTCTGCCGCAAAGCAGCATTGCTGTGTTCCGGTTTGAAGAGTATGAGTGCCGGTGTAATTACAGGCACATGAGTCATTTCCACTTTGTCTCTGGGACGGCAACGCATTAGCAAGGCCTCTAGTATTGCATATGTCTATAGGCAGCGGTGACCACTTAACATCAGGTGGGCCGGCGAAAATTAAATGTTCTACAGAGACTTACAGCACAGCGCTGGAGATGCAATGTCCAGCTGTCAAGATAAACTTGTCGCTGATGAGGGATCCCCCGCAGAGCCAGTGAGCTGTGTCCATGCCACCACCGTACCCTAGCAGCGCCTAGAAATGATTACAAAGAAAATTTTTAATAGCATCAATATTGTTTCAGACGACGAGATAAAAATTTTAAGTAACCCCCGACAGAAGAATAAAAATCCCTACCGCAGCTAACAAAAGAGCTGATAACTTTGAAACCGCTGAACCGATTTCCATCAAACATAACCAATTCTCTGGCCGAGGTAAAAGCCAACCTTCGGATCACGAGAAGTGAAAAATTAATTGTTAAATATACGCAAATAAATGGTTTAATCTAGTACTGCCTCTTTAGCCTAATGGTCCTAAGCGCGACTGCTACGCTAGAGGTCTTGGGTTCGATTCCCAGGTCGAGCAATAAGTGTTGTTGGGTTTTTCTATGAAATTTTCAGTAGCAGCTCGGAGTTAGGATCTGTGCCCGGTTAATGGCAATAGGCTCGCCCCCTATTACATAAAACCTGAACATACCGGCGAGCTGTGGGTGTACATTGTTACAAATCTGCCTAACCCTTCGGGGAATACAGGCGTGATGTTATGTAAATGGTTTAATTTCATTTGATTACGTTATAAAATAAAAGTTTACCGAATAATTATTTTCCGAAGTAAATTATTTGGCTAGCTTGTTGTTGTAAAACGAGGAAATGACAATTCGTGTTTTTACAAATCGTTGCTTATCAAGTAAAAATTTGTAAATACATTTTTGAAATGACAATTCGTGTTTTTACAAATCGTTGCTTATCAAGTAAAAATTTGTAAATATAATACATTTTTGAAATGACAATTCGTGTTTTTACAAATCGTTGCTTATCAAGTAAAAATTTGTAAATACATTTTTGAAATGACAATTCGTGTTTTTACAAATCGTTGCTTATCAAGTAAAAATTTGTAAATACATTTTTGAAATGACAATTCGTGTTTTTACAAATCGTTGCTTATCAAGTAAAAATTTGTAAATACATTTTTAGTGAACTGATAGTTCACCAAATAAAGTAATACCATATGTGGGAACTGCCCTCTTCTGGCATCCTGGCCGATATGCGCGGCGTACACACCGTAAGAGATGTGAGCACCACCACGCGAGTACTGGTAGCATTGTTCCTCCGGGTGCCAGCTCTTCACAAGGCCTGAGGAAGGACCGCATTCCTCGTACGGCAGGTTGGCTAGGTGCTCCAGACATACTGTGGGTGATTAACAGAAAATCAAGCAGTGGCAATAGCCTCTCCGACAGTGGCGTCCATCACGCCTGTATTCCCCGAAGGGTTAGGCAGAGGTGTACCAATGTACACCCACAGTTCGCCGGTATGTTCAGGTCCCATGTAATAGGGGGCGAGCCTATTGCCATTAACCGGGCACAGATCCTAACTCAGAAAGGTCGCGGGCGCAGTACTCATAACCGGCGTGCTTGTATGAACAGATGTATGAACGTGGACGAGGCGAAAGAAGTATGTAAGGATTGTAGCAGGTGGCGTTCTGTGGTTTCTGCCTACCCCCATGGGAAAAAGGCGTGAGTTTATGTATGTATGTATGTAAATCCTAACTCCGAGCTGCTGCTAATCTGCTGCTTTTTTATTTCATAGAAAAACCTAATAACACTTTGCTCGACCTGAGAATCGAACCCAAGGCCTCTAGCATGGCAGCCGCGCTTAGAACCACTACGCTAACGAGGCAGTATATTTATTTAATTCAATTATAAAACTTGCTTAAATAATAATTAGAGACAAAAAGAAGGCTTATAGGGCTTAACGCCCTCCTGACTGCCGACCCTGAATGTGATGTGTTTGCTGATGAATGGAAGGAAATAATGCGTGCTTGTCTGGTGTTCTGTGAGAGACAGTATGCGAGGGTGTCCGCTGTTACATGCTAGTTTATGTTAGTTCGTGATGTGTTTAATTGATTTAATCATTTACTCAAGAAATTATTAACAATTCTGTCCACAAATTGTATATCATTGAATTTAATTCTTGTATTGTATGTTACTTGAATGTTTATTTTATTTTAAAATTCATAATTCTATGTTAATTAATGTAATTGGACCTGTGCCGCTTTAATTAACTATAAATAAATAATAAATAAATCAAAAAACTCATCCGCATCGCTGTTAATGGGACAAGTGCCCAAAAGGCTGGCAGCATTGCCACGTTGTATGGCAATGCTGATTCTTTGGCCCAACAATAGGCTGTTGTTTTTTCACCAGCCTTTATTTTCCCATTGAGCCGCAACGGTTTTTCACAGTTTATTTATTAAAGCTTTTTGCACATATGTAAAATAAAATACACCGTACAAAGGCGGACTTAATGCCTTAGGCAATTTCTACCAGTCTACCTTAGGGCGATGCAGAGACAAAACATAGTAGGTGCAAGGAAGACGAACTGAAAATTTCCAAGAATAAAATCCGTACAAACAAAAAAACAAACCATTTTATCTCTTTGCAGAGTAACAAGAGAGATTTTTGGAAATAGTAGACATTGTTGTAATGCTGTGGAGATGCGTCCCTTGCGAAGTATGTGTGGTGTAACTTTGAACGATAGACTGAGGAATGAAATGATACGAGAACGTTGCGGATTAAAAGAGGATGTAGTGAAAAATGTAGAAAATAGTATGCATTGATGGTTCGGTCATGTTGAGAGCGTGAGTGAAAGGCCACGAACAAAAGGGATTAATATGGCAGATATGAGTCTGACCTTATTGGTAGTGTTCTTCAGAAAGGTCGCGTGCGCAGTACTCGTAACCGGCGTGCTTGTATGAACAGATTTATGAACGTGGACGAGGCGAAAGAAGTATGTAAGGATCATAGCAGGTGGCGTTCTGTGGTCTCTGCCTACCCCCATGGGAAAAAGGCGTGAGTTTATGTGTAGACATTGCTGATTGCGCCACTTTTCAATAAGCAATAGAGTAATTATTGTTCCAACTTCCAAACTTCTGAATGGAAGCCGATTTCTATAACCTGAACACGTACCATCGTAAGCTTTTCTTCCGGTCCTAAAGTGTATTCCTCCTGCCTTATCGACGATAGCTTTGCTAGAAAAAAAAGTTTAAGTATGTAAGTAAATAATTATAATAATATCCTCCCGACCGGTCGGTCGCCTACGCAACCTAATTACGCAAGAGATATTATGGTGCACAAGTGTGTGCGCAAACATGCACTCCCTATTCCCTCCCCCACTCTCATAGTCGATGGGACGGCAATCTGTCACAACCGGGGAGAGATCAGGTGCAGGACCAAGGGTTTTACGTGCTTTCCGAGACACGGGGGTGTCACACCACTAACTTCAAAACTCCGGGCTGCTACTGAGAAATTCCTAATGCAAAAACCTGATTACATTTTTGCCTAACCTGGGAATCGAACCAAGGACAGGGCAGTTAAGTAGGTCCTACATACACGTATGAAGGAGGTCGATTAGGTACTTACTTACTTGATATGTTTGACTTTTTTGCAGTCAGTACAGCACACTATTGGAGTATTCCCTTGAAATGAGCAGATCTGCAACATGTTAATAAATAATTTTTATACCAGTCTATTATGTCCCACTGCTGGGCAAAGGCCTCTTCTCGTATAGAGAAACCACGAGCATTGATCACCACGCTTGCTCAAGGCGAATTGGCGATTTCGGACTTAGGCTGTCCGACAATTGGTGATCGATTTTTTGGTCGAAGAAAATGCGTACATTTAAATTCTTATATATCAACGCACACGTCCTACAAAAAGTCGCTCCCACGAAACTATGGCCCTACAATGGATACTGGATAATAATCGGTCCTACAATACACCCGCGTCAAATTACGTCTTTGGTTTCTGCTCCTCTCCCGTGTGTCACAGCGTGATGTTATAAAGCCTAAAGCCTTCCTCGATAAATGAACTGTCCAACACAAAAATATGTTTTCAATTTAAACCAGTAATTCCTGAGATTTGCGCGTTCAACCAAACAAACAAACTCTTCAGCTTTATAATATTACTACGGTTCACAAATTTATTTGAGAGTGAAATATAGTACTCCGAAATAACGTAGCTCCTATTAGCGACATCATTTTCAGAATCTGACCAGTAATTCCTGAGTTTAGCACGTACATATAAACAAACAAGTAAACTCTTTAGCTTTATAATATTAGTCATGAAGAAATTGGGCAGATGACACCAATAAACAATAATTCCAAACCACAACTTCACAAAAAAAAAACCAGTTTATTTTAGCCCTGGAAACCTGATGAATGTTTAGTTGCTTTAAAATCAATAAATAGTTAGTGAATTGAGATTACAAAAAAATTACGTCATAGTTTAGAATTGTCATACAAAATCTATGGGGGACTCGCGTTTTGACAGCTCATAAAAAGTATGTCAATTGATTAGTGGTGTCATCTACCCAATTGACAGGAATAAAACAGAGTTTGACTAACCTGAGGATACTCTCGTCTTTTGACGTCTCCAATCATTGACAGACACTGGCATGCATTGACACAAGTGCCGTTTTTGCCCCGACCGTCGAAGCATTGCGATCCTGTGGTGTAAATCATAATTTTACATAAGGGGCACAGGTGTACCAATTGTACACCCACAGTTCGCCGGTAATTAGGTCTTAACCCTTCACACCTCTGCCTAACCCTATGGGGAATGCAGGCGTGATGGTACGAAAAAAAACAATACAAATAACATTGGTTCTTGTATTTTTTTAACCTAAAATATTAGTAACATACATACATAAACTCAAGACAGTTTTATCGTTTCTCCGGGACTCGTCGAGCTTCATTGCCTCGGCGCTCTTCTGGCGGTCTCCACTGTTGATTCTGGCTTACAGAAGTTGCAGTGGTTGGGAATAGTGTGGCGGGCTTGTCTCATACATAAACTCACGCCTTTTGCCAACAAGGGTAGGCAGATACCACAGAACGCCACCTGCTACGATCCTTACATACTCATTTCGCCTCGTCCACGTTCATACATCTGTTCATACAAGCATGCCGGTTACGAGTACTGCGCACGCGACCTTTCTGAAGAACTCCACCAATAAGGTCAGGGTAGGTCTTTCTAGGGCGTCCTCTCCCGGCGTTGCCAGTCACATCTGTCATATAAATCCCTTTTGTTAGTCGCCTTTCACTCATTCTCTCAACATGACCGAACCATCTAAGCATACTCTTTTCTACCTTTGTCACTACATCCTCTTTTAATCCGCAACGTTCTCGTATAATTTCATTCCTCACTCTATCGTTCAAAGTTACACCACACATACTTCGCAAGGAACGCATCTCCACAGCATTAATCCTACTTTCATGCAGTAGTTGGTAGTTTATCAGTATGTAACTACTTAACTGTAAGTCATACAAATATTTATTCCGTGGGAAAATCGAACACACGACACGCAGCTAACCGTGCCGTCTGCAGTCAATTGGGTAGATAACACCATTTTAAATAATTCACAACTAAACTAAAGGAACATGGGTGGGTTTTAGTCAGTAAAAGTCTGACACTCCCTCCCGCCCAGGGCGGGAGAAGTTATTTGATGATTTCCCACCCACCAAAAAAAAAAACAAAACACCATCTTCTTCTATATACTTATAATAAATCTGTAGAGAGGTCAATTCTGTACATGAAATATATTTCCAAAATAACTATCAGGGAGTGATTAGGGATCGATACTAATGCCAAAAATGCAATCTGTAAAATTTTTGTCTGTCTGTCTGTCTATATAACCGTTATAGAAACAAAAACTAATCGACAGATTTTAACGAAACTTGGTACAATTATTTTTCATACTCCTTAAGTTGGTTATAGTATACTTTTCATCACGCTACAATTAATAGGAGCAGAGCAGTGAAGGGAAATGTTGGGAAAACGGGAGAAGTTACTCCATTTAAGCTTCCGTCGCGTGTGCAACCTTAATGGTTAAAGCTACACAGAAATCATGTATGACGGAAATGTTCTCCTTAAAATTATATAAAGAATATCCCACGAGAGCATATGTCTATCTTTTATGGTTGACTCACAATATCACGTGTAACTCCCGATAGCTTAGTAGTTCGAAGCTTTCTGATTATATTTGTCTACTCTTACTACAAGCTGACGGAGTCGCGGGCACAGCTATCAACAATAATATTGTGCGGTTCCGTATTGCGATATTATTCAACAGTATTGTAGATTTACATGTTATATTTCCCTACTAAAATATGAAAGTTAATCTGTCTGTTACATCAAAACCACTGAACCGTGAGGTAGGACATAGGCTACTTTTTTTTACGAGAAACGACGGAAACGCGGACGAAGTTGCGGGCAACAGCTAGTTATGTAAATAAAAATAATTGATTAAAATGGCTAATATAATAGACTGAAATAAAAAAATAAAAATAATTACATAGTGAGCACAAACGCCAAGTTTATTTTTGGGCCCGTTTCTGGGTTTTTTTGGGACGCCGACTCTGTACGCTATCAGCCCGACAGACGGACCAATGGCGTGCAGCGTCGGTGACCCAAAAAACCCAGACAGGAACCCAACAATCCAAAAATGAACTTGATCTATGAGCTTATGCGTCGTGGCGGCTACAGTAACTATGTATTTATTGATTTCAAAGCAACTAAAAATCTAATTTTAAAGTTATCTATACTATATATTATTATAAAGAGGAAAGATTTGTTTGTTTGTTTGTAACGAATAGGCTCCGAAACTACTGGACCGATTTTAACCATTTTTACACCAATAGATAGCTACATTGTTCCTGAATAACATATGCTATATACCATCACGCTACGCTCTACGAGAGCGGAGCAGTAACGAAAGACGTAACTTAGCGCGGGTGAAATAAGCCACGCGGACGCAGTCGCGGACAGGTCGTCTAGTTTAAATATATGGTGAATTGAGTCGTCAAAAAAGTGACGTCATGGTTTAGTATTGACGTACAAAATATACGGGAAATCGTGTTTTGACAGCTCATAAAAAGTATGTCAATTGATTAGTGGTGTCATCTACCCAATTCCGGAGTGTTGTGTTATTGTTTTCAATCACCTAACTAGCTGAATATTGTGGAATAGTCCCACAAAATACGAATTTCATTTACATACCTTCTTCCACGTCAAAATCACATTTAGATGAATAATAATTAAACACGAACACAGTCAAAATAATAATAACATATTTATTGTTCATTATTAAATTAATTAATTAATAATAAATCTATCTACACGATTCACGGACGGGCATTGCCACAAATGTTTTGAGCAAAACTGATATTTCTTGCCTTGATTATGTATTTCTGAATTATTACTTTTGATCAGGATTTTACGACAAAAAATGTATGTAAAAACCGCGTCAAGTTCATTTGGCTGCTTTTAGGGTACCGTAGACCAAGAGTCCAAACGATTTGGCATTAAACAAAAAAAAAGCAAGAAGCCTGCTTTTTTTCGTTCAGTGGCAAATAATCTGACGGCGCACCTGATGTTAAATGGTCATCGCTCCCTATAGACATCAGCAATACCAGAGGCCTTGCAAATGCGTTGACATCCCAGATAACGTGCGAATGTCTCATGTACCTGTAATTAAACTGGCACCCATACCCTTAAAACCGGAACTGTTATTGTCCCAGTACAGGTCAAAAATGTCTTCTCATTCAGGGAAGGCACGAGCATTGATCACCACGCTTGCTCAAGGCGGATTGGGTTTCAGGCTTCTATTCATTATAAAGCCAGATTTCCTCACAATATTTTTCCTTCATCGATCCAAGATAAACTAAGAAATACAACATATGAATTGAAAAAGACACATAATACTTGTCTAGTTCCGAACTCGCAACTTCTAGCATGAGAGGACCCGCCTCTCATCGTACTGCCTCGGTAGCCTAATGGTCCGAAGCGCGACTGCTACGCTAGAGGTCTCGAGTTATTGGGTCGGAATTAGGATTTGTGCCCGGTTTATGGCAACAGGCTCGCCCCCTATTACATGGGACCTAAACATACCGGCGAACTGTGGGTGTACATTGTTACACCTCTGCCTAACCATTCGGGGAATACAGGCGTGATGGTATGTTATGTGTTGATTTATCGAGGAAGGTTATAGGCTATGTAACATCACGCTACGATCATTAGGTGCGGAGCGGAACCAAAGACGTAAAATGCGAGTGAAAAAACTACGCGGCGGAAGTCGGGAGCAGAAGCTAGTTAATACTAAGAATAGAAATAATTATTGTACGGTAACTAGAGCGGAACCATACATGTGCGAGTCCGCTCGCACTTGGCCCTTTTTTTCTATTTAATGGGTTATCTAATCACTCCAAATGCTAGGTCATCATTAGATGTACCCGTGTCTACTTATTTGGAATTACCCAAATCGTGGCATATCACTTGAACACCTACCTTAAGTGCTTACGTGTTTACTTAGTTTGATTTTTAGATGCCACTGAAACCAGTGCTATACTGTGGTCCCATTAACTACCGTTCTGGCGTAATTGACTAACAAACATTTAACCATTAAAAGTTTCGCATTTTGCTTTTTGTTTCGATCTTAACCCCTCGTATGCCGGGCGAACACGTACAAAATTATTTTTTTAATGTCACATAATTACAGATATACGCTCCGGCAGACTAACACTGGCTTATTTTGAACGTTGATCTACGTTCCGGCACACGACAGGTTAAGCACGACACAACTGACATATAAAAATAAACACTTACAGTTTTTCTAATAAGGTATGGTAACCGCCACAAGCCGTGAGCAGAAACCTCAAATTTTTTTTTGGGTTATTGGGATCCGTTTCAGGGATTTTTTGGGATCTCACGATGCAAGCGCCGGTCGCTTGCATCGACCGATCGATCCGGCAGACAGACTAATCGCGTACAGCGTCGGTGACCCAAAAAATCCAGGAAGGAACTCAAACACTCAAAAATGAATTTGACGATTGTGCTCACGACTCTCGGCGGTTACTATTTTAGCTGTTTCCTGGAACTTGGTCAGCATACATTTGCTTATTGAACTCAGGAATATATCTGATCTTCATCAGCAACACACATTTTTAGAACCAGATTAGTAATTTTGGAGATTATCGCGCCTATCAACAGACTAATACTGTATTACGTAAATCACCTATTTACAAACAAAAAAAAAACAAGCCGAGTTCCTTAAATTATTATTGTTAATCGTCTCATGATGATCTTGTCGGGCGACTGACATTTCGTTGAATAATTGATTAATTTTGAAACCTTGAACTCGTATTTATGTTACTGTTATTTTTATTTACGTGATGTTCAACCGTTTTATACGGGTCATTCCCAAAGCATGGGTTTCCCAGATTAGGAGGCCCTGTCGTAAGCAAATGTTTAATAGGTAATCAACAAAAACGCATCGCGGCAACAAATAAGCTTCGAAATAGCGATACGTTTGATGTTAATTGAATCGGATAACCACAAAAATAAAAGTAATTTTGAAGTTTTCTGTAAATTGTGAAAAAGATACACGGCTCAGTGGAATAATTTATAGGTATGTCTTTGGTTCATGAAATATCCTGTCATGTCATTACATAAAATTATATAGTTTACGCTCAACATTCTGAGATCTTATATGAAATAAATTTTGTATGCTCTCCTTTACCATTTTTTTACCGTGATACTATTATATTTTCATGAAATATTTATATTTAAGTCTTTTCTTTGAACCCTTGATAATACTCTTAATTTTTTTCAGGCTTGTAATATGTACCAATACGTCAGACTATGAGACAAAGAATGTGTGTTTTACGGTGTCCTGTGTTCGGATAGCCCCTTAAACGCGCCGTTGACGCGCGTTTTGGGAACGCACGTCAACGGCGCGTTTAAAAATGTGGTGTGCACAGGCCCTTAACGAGACTCGTCCACTCTACCTTTTCAGCTAACTTTTTTAGTACCTATTCAAAAGATTTCAAATCCGGCTTCTACTTGGTTTGGTTTATTAGCATTTAAAAATAAAGCTATTTATTTGTAATTAAACACCTTAAAACCTGTTTTGTTTCTGTTATTTTGCAAACGTTTGAACTTTAGCAATTTACCATGTTCACCTGCACAAAAAAATGTATTCTCCAGACCGAATCCGACCATGACAGCTAATCTTAATGCAGACTAGCCGAGTACGCAGGAGAGATAGGATAGAGCACTAGTGTGTGCGCAAACACAGGTGTACTCCCTCTTCCCTAACTCTCATAGTTCGATGGGACGGCAATCCGACACGACCGGGGAGAGATCAGGCGCAGGACCAACGGCTTTACGTGCTTTCCGAGACACGGGGTGTCACACCACCAACTTCCAAACTCCGGGCTGTTGCTGAGAAATTACTAATGGAAAAACTCAATAACACTTTTTGCCCTACCTGGGAATCGAACACAGGACCCCACGCTCAACAGTCGTGCTTGCGTGTGTAATCGTGTAGCTTGCATTACTAAAGATTTATCTCTAATTTTGTATATATATACATACCATCACGCCTGTATTCCCCAAAGGGTTAGACAGAGGTGTTCCAATGGCCCACCCACAATTCGCCAGTATGTTTCGGTCCCATGTAATAGGGAGCGAGTCTATTGCCATTAACCGTGCGTGCACAAATCCTAACTCCAAGCTGCTACTGAGAATTTCTTCGAAAAACCCAATAACGCTATGATAAATATTTGTTAGGTGCGTGCAAATATTATTAGTATTGTCACCATCATACAATAACATTACGGTGGCTGAGCCAAGAGTTGATTGCGAGTTCAATAATGTCTAAGGGTGTATATAAGTACCGTAACAAACTAGATTATCAAATGTATAGCTTGCATTACTAAAGATTTATCGCTAGTTTTAATTTATCCGATTTATAAATACCAGGAGTTCTACTCTCTTTCTTTTAAACGAAACGTGGCAAACGAACGTATGTTCATTTCAATCTAACTGACCCACGAATAGCGTTTGAATCTAACGCCGGGGAACGTGCGCCCCTTCGTCGCCTAGTAGAGGCATACAACATTTATTTCATGGAGTTGGACATATTTACCCTCTCAAACCATCTTTTTAAGAAAAAGGCCATAGATATACTCTCTAAAGTGAAGTATTGTAATGGTAATGTAAATGTAGGCTGGTTTAAATTTAATAATACTACACACATAAGCTTGTATACGTTTTGTTTCCTTGTAACTTCTACTTTTTTTTGTTAATATGTGGACAATGTAGTGGGTTACATGTTTGTAATTTAATCTTAAGGACTTATTGTACAGCTTTTAACATGTACTTGTTTTTTGTCCCTTACAAATAAAATAAAATAAAACTGGATGCAGCTGAATTACCATTGTTTTATTTCCATGGAACGAGTTCGGCATAATCTGTGACAAATGAATGTCAAACAAAACCTGTCTAGCTGTCAGTGTTAGTCAAAAGTCAACAAATCTATAGGAATTTCTTTAATGGGAATGGAGCAAAGAAAATCTTGAAATTATTAATATTCTTAAGTTATTAAAGCTCTAAAATGAGCATAAATAACCGCAAAGGTCCGATCGTGGACCCTGGCATGTGCAGATGCTGCGGTGCAGTCAAGAAGTGTCGATTATTGAACGTAGAATACGAATGGTCAGGCCGAAAAGAAGTCTATTCAGATATGTTTGTCGACTGTTTTGGACTTGTGGTCAGTTTACGTACAATTTTGTGGCTTATAATGTCTGGCCATTAAATGTCACCCTTTCTTTAGATATTCATGCAAAAATACCATTCAATTTCGGAAAAAAAGCTTTCTTACGAGTCTTGTTGAGATAATTCATAATAGTACCAGCTTATTACTGTCCTACTGCAGGGCAAAGGCCTCTTCTCATACAGAGAAGGCACGAGCATTGATTACCACGCTTGCTCAAGGCGGATTGGCGATTCCAGACTTATATTAATTAAAAAGTCCAGGTTTCCTTACGATGTTTTCCTTCACTGATGTCAGGGATGTCTAAGATAAACTTAGAAAGTACATATGAATTGATAAAACCACATTAGAACATGCAACCTCATGCATAAGAGGCAGGAGCCTTAACCACAGGGCCATCAATTTATTTTTCAAACAATGATTCAAACAAAAAAAGTTTGCAAAGGCGGTTGAGCCATTCTCAAGAGATTATGGTTCATAAATGGCGCGAAAGATTTTTATTAATATAGGTCCGCTTTTTCTATTATTCCCAGCTATCTCACTTGGACGGTGATGACTCTGAGCGTGTGATCTGCGCTACGTGTGTTGTACGCCTTAGAGACGCCTGTGCATTCAGACAACAGGTGCTACTCTGCGAGGAGAAACTGCTTAGTGCAACGGTGCATATACATGATGGTAAGTGAGGTCCAAACCCTCCCCCTCGCCCTTTGAAATATTCACGATATAATGTTAAATATTACTTCAGGAAGATTTATTGTTTTATTTGTCATTTTAATAATTAATAGCACGTACATTTTTGCTGCTTTGTTTTCTTGCCCCCCTCAGCTACGTCCATGCCTCTCACTTACTACCACATGTTCTAAAGAGAGTCAGTAGTTTGTCACCCATTCCATAACCTCCATCTGCTGAAAAGCTTCTACCTAACCATGAATTGCAGTTGCGAGTCTGGAAGTCAATAAATGGGCTCCAGACATACAATAGCCAGGGTTTGCTAGGGCCAGTGCCTGACAGGGTAGCAGAATTTGTTCGAAAGAGTTACCGTGGCCCTGGAACGCAAAGGTCATTAGTAGGAACACGGGTGGATTTTAGTACAGAGTCTAACACTCTTTCGCTCCACCTAGGGTGGAAGAGACCAATTGTTGATTTCCAATCCCTAAAAATAAATGACCTACTTATCAAGAAACACTTGCCCTGGTGGAGTTTTTTAGACAATTCAGGCCCCCCCTCCCCCCCTATTATTTATGGAAAACACAGGAATATTGAATTTCAGTAGTAGTAGAGCTCATTGTGAAGGAGCGCAGCCGTGGTACTACCATACCTATTTTTGCCTCAAAGCAGGGTCTCTGTGTTCTGGTTTGAAGGGTATGGGTGCCGGTGTAATTGCAGGCACATGACTTTGTCTCTGGGATGGGATGGCAACGCATTTGCAAGGCCTCTGGTATTGCAGATGTCTCGCAGCGGTGACCACTTAACATCAGGTGGGCCGTCATATGATAATGATGGTTACAATTAATTTCAGATAACGAGAACAATTTTAAGATGAAAGTGGAGGTTAAACAAGAAGTGGACGGCTTACCATTACAACCAGCTGATGATTCTGATAATGATGATGATGCGCACGTGACGGATCCCATGGAGGATACCATGGACCAGGATGAAGAGACTATGCAAGCAACAAGTAAATTTCGTTCTCAGTAATCTCTGCTTAACTATCTTCTATTTACACCATGCATATCGGGTGTACTTCCCCGTTGGTCTAGTGGTGGCGAGCACGACTATAGAGCGTGGGGTCCTGGGTTCGTTTCCAAGGTCGGGCAAAAAGTGTTATTATTTGTCAATGAGGAATTTCTCAGTAACAGCCAGGAGTTTGGAAGTTGGTGGTGTGACACCCCTGTGCCTTGGGAAGCTCGTTAAGCCATTGGTCCTGCGCCGATACTGTCCGATTGCCGAACCATCGGAGTTAGGGAAGAGGGAGTGCATCAATATTTGCGCACACACTTGTGCACTATAATATCTCCTGCGTACTTGGCTAGTCTGAATAAAGATTAACCGTCTTGGCCGAGAACAGTCTGGAGAATACAGATATAGGGGGTGTAAAAAATGGTAAAAATCTTATGTGATCAGTACCTATCTTTGAGTGCCAAACAGAAAATTTTCGGAGATTTCATACATACCATCACGCCTGCTTTCCCCGAAGGCTATGCCTTTGGTAGCCCAGTGGACCCAAGCGCGACTGCTACGCTAGAGGTCTTGGGTTTGATTCCCAGGTCGAGCAAAATGTTATTGGGTTTTTCTGTGAAATTCTCAGTAGCAGCTCGGAGTTACGATTTGTGCCCGGGTAATGGCAATAGGCTCGCCCCCTATTACATGGGACCTAACCATACCGGCGAACTGTGGGTGTACATTATTACACCTCTGCCTAACCTTTCGGGGAATACAGGCGTGATGGTATGTTATGTAGAAAAAGATAAAAATACATAGGTGGAGGAATATAACAAACTAATGATAACTTGATGTCAAACAAGTTTTATTTCAGTCTCTGCTTATTTGACTTCTAACAGATTCCATAAGTGAAAAGGTATACATCAACTCGCGCCATTTTCCCATGGGGGTAGGCAGAAACCACAGAAAGCCACCTGCTACGACTTACATACTCCTTTCGCTTCGTCCACGTTCATACAAGCACGCCGGTTACGAGTACTGCGCACCCGACCTTTCTGAAGAACCACTACCTACTACGAAAGTTAATTTTGAAATATTTTTTCAATTTTTAATCCTCTCTTGTTTTCAGTGTCAATACAAATAAAAGTAGAAGACTTGCAGGACAGCTCAGTTGAGCAGTTGTCGCCGCGACGTCGTGAGGGCGCCACCATCGACAGGGCCCAGACCGATATGTTAGATAAATTCAACAGTATGAAGAAAAAACTTGACCAATTGCAACATATTGATGGTAAGACAGTTTATTTATTCTTTGATATAGCCTGCCCCGTTGGTCTCGTGGTCGCAAGCGCGACTGATGAACGTGGGGTCCCGGGTTCGATTCCCAGGTCGGGCAAAAAGTGTTACTAGGTTTTTCCATTAGGATTTGCTCAGTAGCAGCCCGGAGTTTGGAAGTTGGTGGTATGACACCCCCGTGCCTCGGAAAGCACGTAAAGCCGTTGGTCCCGGCTGTCATTCATAGATCTTTGACAGTCGTTACGGATAGTCAGTAGCCAGGAAGTCTGACAACCGGTCTTACCAAGAGGTATCGTGTTGCCCAGTAACTGGGTTGTGGGGGTCAGATAGGCAGTCGCTCCATGTAAAACATTGGTACTCAGCTGCATCCGGTTAGACTGGAAGCCGACCCCAACTTAGTTGGGAAAAGGCTAAGTAGATGATGACTACATATTCATGTTTTCCTTACTCACCTTTACTGCCCCACTTTCGGGTAAAGGCCTTCCCCATTCCATCCACTTTCCTCAGTGTATTGCTTCATGTCTCCATTTCCTAAAGAAGCTATCAAAGTCATCCCGCCATCTTGTCCTCGGTCTGCCGCGACCCCGTCTAATGCTGGGGCTACATTAGCGGAATACGGCGAATATTTGTGTTGACGCGATGAGTGTGGCCAGGTAGATAGTTGCATCGCGTAATATTCGGGCGCAGATGCTGGTCCTGCTCCATAGGACAATTTAAAGTCTTGATAAAATCAACTGGTTGTAAATTTAATTATATAAGTACTTTATTTTAGATTAATTATTTTTCTCTTCGACATTAATTCTACATTTGAGTATGCCTCACACACTGATTCCTTGTCTTTGAAATGTATAAATGTATTTAATATTACAATTAACTTAGCTTTCATTTCTAGTTTGTGGCACTGAGTACGTATTGCAGTACTTTGAGTGACTCATCAGTATAGTTTTTTGGAATTGAACAACTTATTGTAATACATTTTTTTTTTTAAAAGAGTATGTATGGAGTTTCTTGCCCGTTCTTCTCCATACGTAACTACCTTTTGGAATGGGCAACTAGATTCAATATATTTAATTTTAACATGTAATTGACGTTCAAAAGTGCCTTTTAATGGTTTAATTGAAATAAATGATTTGACTTTGACGATGTGCTATCGGGGCACTGTCGGTAAACTGGCGCGCATCAAAGGGATTTGTCACGACCATATTCGCTTGGGTTGCACCTACGTTACTTCAGTGCCGTCAGAACAACACAATCCGGCGCGATGAATCGTCGCCCGCTAATGTAGCCCCAGCATAACAGTGTCAGTGCGCCAGACTTGTTATATGCAGGGCACAGCTCAGCAGGCATGGCCTGCCAACTCTCACTTCCGACTTATAGCTTTTTCGATTCGAAGAAACCAAATTGAAATTACTGACGACCATGTGTGTATACATATGTACATAAATAAACATACGTGGACGAGGCTAAGGAAGTATGTAAGGATCGTAGCAGGTGGCGTTCTGTGGTTTCTGCCTACCCCCATGGGAAAAAGGCGTGAGTTTATATATGTATGTATAAATAAACATTCTCATTTCAGAAACCCGCCGAGCCGAATCCCCCCTCACCAGACGACCCATCACAGTGGACAAAGACCTACATATACTTAGAAACGCAGTCAAAATAGTCGAAAACTCATATGTTTGTCCGTTTGTCACTGTCTTTAGTGACTACCACTGCATATACTGCAGAGAAATGTTCCTAGACCCCCACCAACTAAGAGAACATACCCTTACACATGACCCCAAGACTTACAAAGATGTTCTAGACACAAAGAAACTAATACAAGTCGATATCGACAGAATTGACTGCAGATTATGCGATCAAAAAATCGATAATATCGATAGTTTTAAACAGCACATCACTACGGTGCACGGACACAAGTTATATAGAGATGTCACCAATGAATTCATGCCGTTTAAGCTTAAAATTGGCACTTTGACGTGTGTTGAATGTGGTAAAAATGTGGGATTTTTTCACGCGTTAAAAAAACATATGGCGGAACATTTTGGGACGTTTATCTGTGATGTATGCGGAGCTCATTACTTTGAAGAAAGGCATCTAACTTTCCATAAGAATTCCCACAATATAAAAAAAGATGTACAAATGTTTCCGTGTAACGAATGTGACAAGACTTTCCGATCGAAAAATAGTCGGAGCTTTCACATTTCGCGGATACATAAAAACGAACCGGCATACCCTTGTAATAAATGCGACGAGATTTTCATATCATATCATATGAGGTATCGCCACAAGATGGAGGTCCATGGCGAGAAGCGGATGTTCCCTTGTGAGGGGTGCGATAAGATTTTTGATAGCAGGAAAACTTTAAGAGAACACAACCAAAGAACACACTTACAGCTGTTCCGTCACGAATGTACACTTTGTGATAAAAAATTCTACCTACCCTCCGCTCTAAGAGACCATATGACGTCACACACTGGCGAAAGGAATTTTAGATGTGAGTTCTGTGGAAAAAACTACCCTAGGTCTAAGGCGTTAAAGGTGCATTTGCAATCGCACAGTGCTGAAAAAAAGTACAAGTGTTCGTTTTGCCCGTCCTCGTATACGCAGGTGACAAATTACAGAAATCATATGAAAACTAAACATCCCATACCAGAAGGTGTGGATGGGTACCGTTGAATAACACATAACATCACGCCTGTATTCCCCGAAGGGTTGGGCAGGGGTGTACCAATGTACAGCCACAGTTGACGGCACGGTTGGCGCAGTGGCTGAGCGATTGGCTGCTGCGCTGCGTGTCGCGGGTTGGATTCCCGCACGGAACAAATATTTGTATGGCCTTCAGATAGATGTTCCGGGTCTGGCTGTTTGTGTATGTAAAAGATATGTTTGTAAAAGCACCCACGACACAAGAGAAATGCCTAGTGTGGGGCAACGTTTAAAAAAAAATACAAATACAGTTCGCCGGTATGTTTAGGTCCCATGTAATAGGGGGCGAGCCTATTGCCATTAACTGGGCATAAATCCTAACTCCGAGCTGCTACTGAGAATTTCATAGAAACCCCCAATAACACTCCTCGACCTGGAAATCAAAGCCAAGACCTCTAGCGTAGCAACTTGTGAAAATTGTTTAGGATTTAAAACTAACACTAGGTATCTATGCTAGTGGATTTTTCTATGAAATTCTCAGTAGCAGCTCGGAGTTAGGATTTGTGCCCGGTTAATGGCAATAGGCTCGCCCCCTATTACATGGGACCTAAACATACCGGCGGACTGTGGGTGTACATTGTTACACCTCTGCCTAACCCTTCGGGGAATACGGGTGTGGTGGTATGTTAAACCAAATATGAAAATTAAAATAACTATGTATTAAAACTCTTTTTAGTTTATTTTGTCAAAATCTACGCACTGATAACAGTCTTTTTCTATATAGTTTGTACAAATATCTAAGTGAACAATATTTAGATTTTAAAACATAGATATTATATAGAATCAAAAGCTTCCAATTGTACTTATTATCAATGAGAGCAATACACGTTATTTTTATACTCAACTGTCAAAAAATATAGTGGTTCCATTTCACGCAGGCACGGTCATCATCTTACTGCCCTTATCTCGTGTTACTTGAGGCAGAGAGTCTCCCGTCACAGCCACCACCGTAGACGCGGGTCTGTGGACGGTGAGCAATGGGTAGCTCACCGTCCTTACGTTGCATAACGACAGGCCGTGTCGACGGCGCGTTCGTGTTCCACGCGCGCCTCAAAGAGACGTCAGCAAATTTAGAAGGGGCCAGTCAGGGCCGATGCCTGCTGGGGCTGCGGAAAAAAGGGCACAAGAAGGAACATAGATGGGGTTTAGTCAGTAAAAGTCTAACGCTCCCTCCCGCCCCACCCCGGGCGGGGGCAGTCATTTGATGATCTACCATCCGTAAAACAAAAAAAACCCGTGTTACTTGGGGTCGGCGCAACACGTTTTCTTCTTCCACGCCGTCCTGTCAACCGTCATGCTATCACTGACTCCCTTCACTTTCATATCATTCTTCACACAATCCATCCATCTTTTCTTTAGCCTCCCTCTTCCTCTCCATCCATCCACATTTATATTCATAACTCTTTTGGTCACAAGCGTCTCATCCCTCCTCTTCACATGCCCGTACCAAGACAAACATAACAATTGAAAGATTTGACAGTGACATTTGTCACGTGACTCTCGTTTGTGGTGTGCAACGATTTTAATTACAAAAGCAGCATAATATGTTCAAAACATAACATAATATGTTTGACGGCACGATTGGCGCAGTGGCTGAGCGATCGGCTGCTGCGCTGCGTGTCGCGGGTTCGATTCCCGCACGGAACAAATATTTGTATGGCCTACAGATAGTTGTTGCGGGTCTGGCTGTTTGTGTATGTGAGTTTATGTGTTTGTAAACGCACCCACGACACTGGAGAAATTCCTAGTGTGGGACAACGTTTTTTTAAAGCCGAAAAAAAAAAGCAAGTTTAACCTTTTGACCGCCACAGTCATGTATAGATGACAAACCAAAATGAACCCAGCACGCCACGGTCACGATCTTATGACAGACTTTTATATGTAAATGAACCTCATAAAATAACATCGGTATAATTTCTAAGTCACTCCTATTTTATAGGTATTAAACGATGAATTGATTTAGTAGAAACAACAAGAATATTGTAACCAAGATTTTATAAAAACCAAATTGGAAGAAAACAGTGTCCATGGAGTTTCTTGCTCGTTCTCCATAGAGACCTACGCTTTGGAACGAGCAACTAGCTTCAACTTTTAAATGTAACTTCTTGACAATTCAAAAGTGCCTGTAAATGGTCTAACTGAAATAAATGCTTTAACTTTGAATTCGTAGCTTGGCGTCGAGGGCACGTTTTTGCTTTTTTGACCTACCGGTCAAAAGGTTAAACTAATGAATATTGTATTTAAATATAATTATAGTTAACTTCCAAGCCTTTTATTTATATTTTGTTCCTTTCTAGTAAATATACCCGAAGGCCCCCGATAGCGAGGGATCTTAACTGTCCCGTTGATGTCGTGGTGGCAAGCAAGACTGTTTAGCGTGGGGTTCTGGGTTCGATCCCAGGTCGGGCAAAAAGTGCTATTAGGTTTTTCCATTAGGAATTTTTCGGTAACAGCCCGGAGTTTGGAAGTTGGTGGTGTGACACACCCGTGACTCGGAATGCACGTAAAGTAACTTTGAACGCTTTGGATTTAATTATGACATTTTCTTTGGTAACATAACATACCATTACGCGTGTATATCCCCGAGGGGTTAGGCAGAGGTGTACCAATGTGCTCCCACTGTCTACCGGTATATTTAGGTCCCATGTAATAGGGGACGACCCTATTGCCATTATCCGAGCACAAATCCTAACTCCGAGCTGCTACTGAGAATTTTATAGAAAAACCCAATAACACTGCTTGACCTGGGAATCGGACCCAAAACCTCTAGCGTAGCAGTCGTGCTTAGGACCACTAGGCTAACGAGGCAGAGGCGATTTCCTTTGGTTTTACGATAAACACAAATAAAATACACTAATTAATTTCATACATATTTGTAATACTGATAGGAAATACAATAAAAATAATAAATAAATTAATTAAAATAACAAACAATTCAACTGTAATTAGGATCCAAATCGAATTCCTGATGATGTGATTTCATATGATTTTTCAAACTACCATTTTGGGTAAAAGTGGAGTTACAAATACCACACTTGTATCTTCTTTCGTTGCTATGCGACCGGAGATGCTCCTGAAGAGATTGCAGCCGAGGATAACTCTTATCACAGAATTCGCAACGGAAATTCCTCTCACCAGTATGTGTTGCCATATGCTCTTTTAACCGTGAAGGAAGGTAGAATCTCTGATCACATAAATCGCACTGATGCCTGTATACTTTCAAATGATTCCGGCGATTATGTTCCATTAATGTTTTTCTCCTATTATACACCTTATCACACGATTTACAAGCAAACGTTCGCTTATCACCGTGAACCTCGATTAAGTGGCGGTTCCTCAACGCGTAAGATAGGAAGCTGGCTTCGCATTTGTAGCAGTTGACCGTTGGTTTTTTTTCATGGACTGTGGCGACGTGTAAATATCTGCTGTACTTTGATTTTAAGTTTTTTCCACAAACTTCACATGGGAAACTCTCTTCGACTTTGCTGTGAGATTTTATGTGAGTCCGTAGTGAGTTGCGTTCCAGGAAGCAAGCGCCACATACATCGCATATGTAAGTACCGAAATGGTCGATCATATGCTTTTTAAGTACATCAAAATACGGGAACGCGCCGTTGCATTCTGTGCAAATCAAATTGTCTAAGGACAATCTAAATTTAAGAAACTCATTAGAGACGGGATACAACATTTTACCGTGAACGCTAGTGATGTGTTTTTTGAAAATTTCTAAATCATCGATTTTTTCGTTACACAATCTGCAATCGATTCTAGTGATGTCTATTTTTGGTATTTTACGGTTTTCCATTGTGCTTTGGAAGAGTTCTACGGGGTCGTGGGTCAGGGTGTGATCTCTCAACTCGTTTGGGTTCGTGAACTGGTCCCGACAGTAGAAACAGTAGTATATGCTTATTCTATTTTGAAAAGGGCAGACGTAAGAATTCTTGACTATTGTTAAGGCGTTGGTGTAAACCATTAAATCATGGTCCATATCTTGCGTTTTCTTGATTTTCTGCGTTTCTTTCTTCACTGGGACGTCTTCATCTGAAATAATTAAGAGATCATTATATGAGAAGCTAGCTTCTGCCCGCGACTTTGCCCGTGTCGAATTTGATACAATATTATCCACGGCAACCACCGTACATTTTTTCGGAATAAAAGGTATCCTATATGTTATTCCACACTACAATCTATCTCAGTGCCAAACTTCATCCAGATCCGTTTAAACGTGAAAGAGTAACAAACATCCATACGTCAGATCGATAATAATTAATAAGACATAACATACCATCACGCCTGTAGGTATTCCCCGAAGGGTTAGGCAGAGGTGTAACAATGTACACCCACAGTTCGCCGGTATGTTTAGGTCCCATGTAACAGGGGGCGGGCCTATTGCCATTAACCGGGCACAAATCCAAACTCCGACCTGCTACTGAGAATTTCATAGAATACCCCAATAACACTTATTGCTCGACCTGGGAATCGAGCCCAAGACCTCTAGCGTAGCAGTCGCGCTTAGGACCACTAGGCTAACGAGGCAGCTTATTATGATAAGGATTTTTTTACATCTTGTCTTGTTACAAAAATTCTCTGAATCCTTGTAACCACAAATAGCATAAGCTACTCACCAGGCTTCTCCAACATGTCGTCAAGTTTGGCGCGTAATTTCTTAATTTTGATAGTGATTTCCCTATTTATAGTTCTCCCGCCCTTCTCCCGTTTGGCGCGCGTCCGTGCCGACACCGGGACGTCGTCCGGTGGCTTCACATCTCCATCATCGATGTCATCATCCATTTTTGTGTCTAACGCGTCTGAAATAATTAACAGAACACATGTATGTTGTTTGCTGGTTATATCCGGAGTAGTTTATTACGCAGACCTCGTAGAAACTAGAACTAATTTCCGTGCGTTCAGGCGTTTTTGCCGTACCTTTTACTGGAATCAAATGTAACAGCTCACATTAGGACCCATTAAATTAATAACAATTGCAAACCGTGGTGCTTGGCAATCTGGGCTTCTCCCAGTTGTAAACATCCCCTTGTGCCTATTGGCCTAGTTCTGTTCTGTCTCCTGCTTGTTTGGAGGGAAGTGGAAATTATATTTTTTCCTACTCCTCCGCTAATCTTTTCTGATTAATTGCGGGATCCAAGACAGTTGTATTGTTTCTCCGGGACTCGTCGAGCTTCATTGCCTCGGCGCTCTTCTGGCGGTCTCCACTGTTGATTCTGGCTTACAGAAGTTGCAGTGGTTGGGAATAGTGTGGCGGGCTTGTCCCGATAAAAAAAAAAATGTATGTTGTTTAGTTAATTATTATGCGTTGCTGTGTTCCGGTTTCAAATTACAAGGACATGAGACTTTTCAACTTTGTCTCTGAGATGGCAACGCATTTGTAAGGCCTCCGGTATTGTAGATATTTGTATGCAGAGGTGACCACTTAACATCAGGTGGGCCGTCGACTTGTTTGCCATCAAAGTATATTAATCTATACTAATATTATAAAGAGGAAAGATTTGTTTGTTTGTTTGTAACGAATAGGCTCCGCAACTACTGGACCGATTTTAACCAATTTTTCACCAATAGATAACTACATTATTCCTGAGTAACATAGGCTATATAACATCACGCTACGACCCACGGGAGCGGAGCAGTAACGAAAGACGTAACATAAAGCGGGTGCAATAAGCCACGCGGACGAAGTCACAGGCAGGATGTTAGTTGAATATATGCATGCTGGTCCTGCTCCATAGGACAATTTAAATTCTTGACAAAATCAATTGGTTGCTAATTTAATTATATAAGTACTTTGTTTTGATTAATTATTTTTCTCTTCGACATTAATTCTACATTTGAGTATTCCTCACACACTGATTCTTTGTCTTTGAAATGTATAAATGTATTTAATATTACAATTAACTTAGCTTTCATTTCTAATTTGTGGCACTGAGTACGTATTGCAGTACTTTGAGTGACTTTTATTAATAGATCGTTTTGACATCAGTATAATTTTATGGAATTGTACAACTTATTGTAATACATTTTTTTTTTTTTTTTTTAAAAGAGTATGTATGGAGTTTCTTGCCCGTTCTTCTCCATACGAAACTACCTTTTGGAATGGGCAACTAGATTCAATATTTTTAATTTAACATGTGATTGACGTTCAAAAGTGCCTTTTAATGGTCTAATTGAAATAAATGATTTGACTTTTTGACTTTGACTTTGAATAAGAAATATTAGGGCTTAAATATATATATACATATATTCTCCAGACCGATTCCGGTTACGGCGGCTAATTTTAATGCAGACTAGTCAAGGTCGCAGTATAGTAGTATAGTGCACAAGTGTCTGCTCAAACACAGGTGCACTCCCTTTTCCTTAACCCTCATAGTCCGATGGGACGGCAATCCGACACAACCGGGGCGAGATTAGGCGCAGGACCAACGGCTTTACGTGCTTTCCGAGGCACACCACCAACTTCCAAACTCCAGGCTGTTACTGAGAAATTCTTAATGGAAAAACCCAATAACACTTTTTGCCCGACCTGGGAATCGAACCCAGACCCCACGCTCAGCAGATGCGCCCGCGATCACACGACCAACAAAAAAAAATTGCGAGTCTGATATTATAGACGTCTGCAATACCAGAGGCCTTGCAAATACGTTGCCATCCCAGAGACAAAGTTGAAATGTCTCATGTGCCTGTAACTACACCGGCACCTATACCCTTCAAACCGGAACACTACAAGCGGCTTTGCGGCAGAAATAGGTATGGTAGTAGTACTTCCCCGGACGAGCTTCTTCACAAAGGGCTCTACTACTACTAAAGTAGTTGGTACTATTGTTTTAATAATTAATATCATCCTCACCTATCATATCATCATCCGCTAAGCCATCTCCGTCATCCATTGCATCAGATTCATCCTCAGAATATGGTTCCGCCTTTATTTCCACTTCCACCTTGCCTATGCCATCTGTAAATAAAATATATTTCTATAATAAAGCTTAACTGCCTCGGTAACCTAGTGGTCCTAAACGCGACTGCTACGCTAGAGGTCTTGGGTTCGATTCAGGTCGAGCAAAATGTGGTATTGAGTTTTTCTATGTAGTTTTCAGTAGCAGCTCGGAGTTAGGATTTGTGCCCGGTTAATGGCAATGGGCTCGCCCCCTATTACATGGGATCTAAACATACCGGCGAACTGTGGGTGTACATTGGTACACCTCTGCCTAACCCTTTGGGGAATACAGGCGTGATGGTGAGCAATGGGTAGCTCACCGTCCGTACGTTGCATAACGACAGGCCGTGTCGACGGCGCGTTCGTGTTCCACACGCGACTCAAAGAGATGTCAGCGATTTTAGAAGGGGCCACTCAGGGCCGTTGTCTTCCGGGGCTGCGGGTTGTTCGTAAGAGATACCGCGCCCCCGGAACGCAAAGGGCACAAGAAGGAACATGGATGGGTTTTAGTCAGCAAAAGTCTGACACTCCCTCCCGCCCCGCCCAGGGCGGGGGAAGTCATTTGATGATTTCGCATCCCTCTGACATCTCTTTGAGGCGCGCGTGGAACACGAACGCGCCGTCGACACGGCCTGTCGTTATGCAACGTAAGGACGGTGAGCTACTCATTGCTCACCGTCCACAGGCCCGTATCTACGGTGGCCGGGAGTCGTCTCGTGGCTCCCGACGTCCGGAGCATCTACCGCGGCGGCTGGGACGTGAGAACCTTTGTCTCAGCCGTCCCGCCGACTCCTTCTCCAGCATTACTGCCTCACAGAAGGAGGCGACTGCATCCCATTCCCTCTCGCTCCGGACCATGGCTTGCACCAGGGCCGGACGCGAGAGTTCGCCGCCGCCGATGGCCGCCACGAGGACTCGGCGATGCTCCGCCCAAGCGGGGCACACCGCCACGGTGTGCTCCGCCGTATCCTCGAGGTTATATATATTTAGATTTATGACTCGAAATAATATTACGAAGATTATTGTACCTTCTTTAAGATGCAGCTTTGTACTAAGGAAGACCTCTTGAGCCTGTAACACTTGTTGTTTGAACGCGCACGCGTCGCGCAGGCGCACCACGCATGTAGCACACACGCCGCACTCCTTCGTGTCTCCGTCTAAGTGTGATAACTGAAATAAATAATAATCGTTTATTTGGAACAGAAACAGATACAATATAAACAACGCCTGTCTCCTACCAGGAAGATGCGTGTTCCATATTAAGTGAAGGGTGCAAAAATTTAAACACAAAATTAAAAACTTTTAGTAACCCCCCACAGAGGAATAGAAATCTCGACCGCAGCTAACAAAAGAGTTGATAACTTTGAAACCGCTGAACCGATTTCCATCAAACATAGCTAAGAACACTCCCGACTAATTCACCTTTCAAACACAAAAAACTAAATCAAAATCAGTTCACTTCCCCTGCACCAACGGGATAGGCCGAGATGTACCAATGTACACCCACAGTTCGCGGGTATGTTTAGGTCCCATGCAATAGGGGGCGAGCCTATTGCCATTAACCGGGCACAAATCCTAACTCCGAGCTGCTACTGAGAATTTCATAGAAAAACCCAATAACACTTTGCTCCACCTGAGAACCGAACTCAAGAACTCTAACGTAGCAGTCGAGCTTGGGACCACCAGGCTACCGAGGCAGTTGAAAATGTATAAAATAATAATTGCACTACTGTTAGATTGGCTGTTAACCAGCATTTCAAGCTGTTGTTTTCTAATAAATAAGAACATTTCGATTTGGTGGGAAGCTGCGCGAATACGAGTAGTTTATACTCGATCTAGACCATGGAATGTATAGCTATAGACATCTCCCAAGTTTCTCTATTCACAAAATTCGATTATTACCCATTTCTTGAGCAAAACAAAGGCCAGTCAAGCTAACGGCTGAAACTGACTCTTTTTATTTACTTACAAGTAAATCGTCTGGAATCGCCAATCCGCCTTGAGCAAACGTAGTGATCAATGCTCGTGTCTTCTCTGTATGAGAAGAGGCATTTGTCCAGCAGTGGTACAATAATAGGATACTTACAAGTAGACCGAAACAATCCGTGAACATTTCAGAGTAAATCTCTTTCGTTCCCATCCATTCATACTCAGTTGTAAGAAGTCGACATTTCTTAATAGATCTGCAACAGCGGCACAATGCAGGGTCTATTATCGGACCTTTGCTTATCACAGGAGCCACCGGAGACTCCATTTCACAACAATTATGTTATCTTTCCATTTAAAAATAATATTTTCTGTGAACGATTGTTTTACACGTAAAATCGAAACAATTTCGTTTGACGTTTACGTTCCATTTGCTCTTGCCAAATTTCAGTTTTGGAGCATTTCAATGCTTTGTTTTGTTCCTTTTGTAATCGATGAAAAAGAAAGACACAATTTCGTTTTGACATTTGCGTTCCAGTCTAATTGAAAAATTTCAGTTTTGAAGCATTGCAATGCTTTAGTTTTTCCTTTCGAAATCGATGAAAAGGTAAGAAATACAAGTATAGCTTGAAATAATGTTCGTTTATAAATAAAAAACAAATCATTTAATCGGTCGTGTTTTTAGAATTATAGACATGCAATATACCCTCACTTTGGTCACTGGGTTACTGCTCCGCTTCCGTGTGTCGTAGCGTGATGTTCTATACGCATAAACCTTCCTCTTGAATCACTCTATCTATTGATAAAAACCGCATTAAAATCCGTTGCGCAGTTTAAAAGGTCTAAACGTACAGGCGACAGACGGTGGGAAGCGAAAGCGACTCTCGTTGTTATTAGAGAAGCTAGAACAAGTCGCTATCGAGATACGCTTTTATTAGGATTTTCCTTGACGTTGTAGCTGCAATACATCCGTCCGCTATCGCGGCGACTGTTGTTCTGAGGTTCCGCGCGGCGGCGCTGCGCGTATTTATATTTAACATTAACCGGGCACAAATCCTAACTCCGAGCTGCTACTGAGAATTTCATAGAAAAACCCAATAACACTTTTTGCTCGACCTGGGAATCGAACCCAAGACCTCTAGTGTAGCAGTCGCTCTTAGGACCACTAGGCCACCGAGGCAGTTTATCTTACTCAACAAAAAATGTGCCATGAATTTCTTTCTCTATAAACTTTGTGCAACTTTTGAGGTATTTTTGGTCTAACAACACTCACCTTCTAGTTCGATGGGCAGTACGCGTAGAAACCGGACATGTAATGTGTCTTTTTAAAACTGTATGGACTGCCATAGACAAAGAAGAAAGTTAGGAATAAAATAAAACAAAATTCATTCTCATTAATGTTATTATAAAACTTAATAAATAATACTTAATTAATGTGATCATTATTCTAATTTAGATACTTAAAACTACTTAAAATAAATATATTAAGTTATTGGTTACCATTAAACAATAATTCCAAGACATAACTTCTCTTAAGAAACACCTAATTTTAGCTCTGAAAACCGGATTAATTTCCAATTACCTGCGAAATTCGATTTATTATTGCTTTTAAATAAAATAGTAAGTCAATTGACTCGGTACAACAGTGACGTCACAGTTGTCTGTTGACATTCAAAGTTTAGGAGGGAATTGTATTTTGACAAGTCATAAAATTACGTCAATTGATTAGTGGCGTCTATGAACCTATTCTGTACTTATATATTTTTTTTAAACTATTATTTATTTGTGATAAAATTATTACAACAGCTTTACTTATTTCAAAGTATTTAGGCCGCTTTCACATTAGAACGTTAGCAGCGCGACAGTAGCGCGGCAGAAGCTCATGCCTTATCTTTTTTACCGTTGTTCTACGCGACATCGATGGCGCCGAATGAGTACTATCAAAAGCAGAAACAAGTGTTTCCCCGTCGGAATCAGATTTTGAAATATTTGAAGGCATGTGCTTCTGCCGCGCTGCCAACGTCCTAAGGTGAAAGCGGCTTTAGACTCTTTCAATTTGTGCGTTTGGCGTTGGATCACTGCGGGACCAGAGCAGTGCGAATATCGTACTATATACTGCCAGTTGATTATTTCATAAATAGAATCCTCCCGACCGGAATTCAGTCACGGCGGCCAATCTTAATAGAGACCAGCCAAGTACGCAGGATATATTATACACAGTGCACGAGTGTGTGCTCAAACACAGGTGCACTCCCTCTTTCCTCACTCTCATAGTTCGGCAGGACAGCAATCCGAGGAGACTAGGCCAAGAACCAACGGCTTTAGTGCTTTCCAAGGCATGGGAGTGTCACAGTCACACCAACAACTTCCAAACTCCGGGTTGTTACTGAGAAATTTCTAATGGAAAACTAATGAAACTGTTACCCGAACTCATTATCCTAGGCGCTTGCAACCACGAGATCATAGGGGCAGGAGGACTTCTTCATACAGTTGACACGCAAGGGCGCAGTGCGACACCCGTACCGCGCACGCACGACTGTAGGACGATAAACGTCATAAGTCAACCATAAGGATAAAATATACATTTTTTTTTTGGCTGGGTGGGAAATCATCAAATAACTTCTCCCGCCCTGGGCGGGGCGGGAGGGAGTGTCAGACTTTTACTGACTAAAACCTACCCATGTTCCTTCTTGTGCCCTTTGCGTTCCGGGGGCGCGGTGTCTCTTACGAACAACCCGCAGGTTGTCTGACGTGTGCAGACTGCCTTATGGAAACAAACAACCGTATATATGCAGTACGAAACTCGCACTGCTCCAGCAACTCAGCAGTCCACCACCAAGTACAGAAATTGAAAACCCGTTAAAAACGATTTGTGGAAAAATAAAATTTGTATAACATGGAAGTGACGACGTGATAACACCATTTACAATGAATTTAGTACATTGTACGCACCACTGCACTTAAATTTCTGTCGATCTCTTTCTTGCTTTGCCGGCTGTCATTCGTAGATCTTTGACAGTCGTTACGGATAGTCAGAAGCCGGGAAGTATGACAACCAGTCTAACCAAGAGGTATCGTGTTACCCAGTAACTGGGTTGTGAAGGTCAGATAGGCAGTCGCTCCATGTAAAACACTGGTATTCAGCTGCATCCGGTTAGACTGGAAGCCGACCTCAACATAGTTGGGAAAGGGCTAGGCAGCTTAACTGCTTTTTATTATCTTCAACATAGTTGCTTGTAAACTGATTCATATTTCATCGCTTATAGGTTCATAATGCAGCGTATTACGCACGAGTGCTTTCATATTTCATGCTTTTTAAATTTAATTTTAATAATTAATATAATTATATTGATTAAAAAATACTGATTTCGAGATTCCAATAAGGCAGTGTCAACTTTTGAGATCAAATTAAAATACTTATTTTTTAATTCGTGACAGCATTAAAATCATTAATTAAATCCTTAGCAAAAAGAAGTCTTGCCCACTACACCGTACCATAGCATGACCGTACTAGGAGCGTGCGGGCAAAACTATTTGTATTGGAAAGTTAAAAAAAAAAATATTTATCATTGGATGGCAAACAAGCCAAGCCCGCTTGATGTTAAGTGGTCACCGCTGCCTATAGACATCTGCAATACCAGAGGCCTTGCAAATGCGTTGCCATCTGAGAGACAAAGTTGAAATGTGTCATGTGCCTGTAACTACACCGGCACCCATACCCTTCAAACCGGAACACAGCAACGCTGCTCTGCGGCAGAAATAAGTATGGTGGTAGTACTTCCCCGGACGAGCTCCTCCACAAAGAGCTGTACTACTAGCATAGTAGTCCGTGTAGTCTTGGTTTCCGTGCCTAATACGGTCAGAGCACGGTCATGGTATGGTCCGGTGTGGGGCAGATTCTTATAATACATTTTATACAATCTAATTTAGGCATAGGTACATCATCATTTATAAGTTGAGTTCATTTACTTAATTATCACTGTTCTGTAAGGCGCAGTTTTGCATGCTTGTCAAATTCAAGAAGGTAACTAAGTATTCTGTGATTCTTAACACGAATCAATACTCATATTACAAAGCTGAAGAGTTTGTTTGTTTGGTTGAACGCGATAATCTCGGGGTTTGAATTGAAAAAATATTTTTGTGTTGGATAGTTAATGTATCGAGGAAGGCTTTAGGCTTTTTAACATCACGCTACGACACACGGGAGAGGAGCAGTCTGGCAGAAGCTAGTCAATGATAAAATAAATGGTTTGTTTTTAATAAGTTTTTTGATTTATAACTAGCTAATTTGTTGGTTTACGCAGGGCGATGACCCCGCACGCACACAGTGATATAGTCGTGCGGCACTTCCTACCGCATACACAACAGGTGATTCTGACGTCGGGAGCCGCGAGACGACTCCCGGCCACCGTAGATACGGGCCTGTGGACGGTGAGCAATGGGTAGCTCACCGTCCTTACGTTGCATAACGACAGGCCGTGTCGACGGCGCGTTCGTGTTCCACGCGCGCCTCAAAGAGATGTCAGCAAAAGGAAGGGGCCACTGAGGGCCGATGCCTGCCGGGGCTGCGGGTTGTTCGCAAGAGATACCGCGCCCCCGGAACGCAAAGGGCACAAGAAGGAACATGGGTGGGTTTTAGTCAGTAAAAGTCTGACACTCCCTCCCGTCCCGCCCAGGGCGGGAGAAGTTATTTGATGATTTCCCACCCACAAAAAAAAAAAAAAAAAAAACAGGTGATTCTATTCATTGAAAAGGCGTATTCTGAAATACTGTCAAACAAAAAAAAACAAGTATTTATTAATTATTGACCAGTTGTCGTAATTTTGTTTGTTATCCAGCTTCTGCTCGCGACTTCGTCCGCGTAGTTTATTCACTCGCATTAGGTTACGTCTTAGGTTACTGCTCCGCACCTATTGGTCGTAGCGTGATGTTATATAGCCTATAGCCTTCCTCGATAAATGCACTATCAAACACAAAAGATTTTTTCAATTCCAACCAGTAGTTCCTGAGATTAGCGCGTTCAAACAAACAAACAAACTCTTCAGCTTTATAATTTTAGTATAGATTTATGTCTAACCGCCTCGTTGGCCTAGTGGTCCTAAGCGCGACTGCTACGCTACAGGTTTTGGGTTCGATTTCCAAGTCGAGTAAGGTGCTATTGGGTTTTTCTATAAAATTCTTATTAGCAGCTTGGAGTTAGGATTTATGTCCGGTTAATGGCAATAGGTTCGCTCCCTATTACATGGGACCTTAACATACCGGCGAACTGTGGGTGTACATTGTTACACCTCTGCATAACCCTTCGGGAAATACAGGCGTGATGGTATGTATGTACGTCTTTTATGACATCCTCCTCAAATTTGACGAGATTGCAAAACTACTTCTGGAATATTCCTAATTTATGTTAATTTTAATTAATTTTTAGTTGAGTACGAGATATACTAACATTTACATTTAAAAAAAAAGACCGAATTTACAACTCTACTAATTACTAAACCAATTGTGTTCACACGAGTCGAGTTACTAAATCGCGCACTCTACTAAATACTAGGCACGAGTAAATGTACAATGTCTCCGTGTATAATACACGGAGTAGGAAACAAATGGAGTGCGAACTGCCAGGTGCTAGCAGAAATATTGATGACCTAATAATAATACCAACCTATTATTATTCCCTTGCAGGGCAATGGCCTCTTCTCATACAGAGAAGGCGAGAGCGTTAATCACCACCATAAAGTACAAATTTCAATATCAACGGTCGTACAAAAACTACATCGCGGTATGCTTACGACCGTCAATATTGGGATTTAAACTTTATTTTCATAGTAATAATTTATATTTTTCTTTGTCGCCAAAAAGAGCTTGCCATGCCCTGCCGCCAATGGTCGCCAGGCCTTAGCCACTGCGCCATAATAACAATGGATGCAGAATCTAAAGAATAAAGCTAAAATCTTGAGCATTGCAAAAACACAAAAATCCTTTTTTAAATTTGGTTAAAGAGATTATCTAATGACGGCTTTAAGTAAAATAAGTACATTCAATACTGCTGCGGTAAAACGAGATTCAGTAAACATAATGGGCACTCCATTTGCTATCTACTGATTTGTCTATTCTATATAAATAAATATGTATGAGCATGTAAAACATGTAAACTATGATGTATTCCAGCTAATATGAATAATATTAATGAACAATACTTCTTTAAAAAATACTTCAGACTATTTTTCTTAACTGCCTCGGTAGCCCAGTGGTCCTAAGCGCGACTGCTACGCTAGAGGTCTTGGGTTCGATTCCCAGGTCGAGCAAAAAGTGTTATTGGGTTTTTCTATGAAATTCTCAGTAGCAGCTCGGAGTTAGGATTTGTGCCCGGTTAATGGCAATAGGCTCGCCTCTTATTACATGGAACCTAAATATACCGGCGAACTGTGGGTGTACATTGTTACACCTCTGCTTAACCCTTCGGGGAATACAGGCGTGATGGTATATATATATTTTTCTTAACTAGTAATCTCAAAAAAGTTCATTATTTACTTCGTGACATAAACAAGGAGTACAAGTGTAAGACAGGGGCGGAAGGGCCTCGGTCCTAGGGCCCCCAAATCACGAGAAGTTCCCCTTAATTAAAGCTAAAAGGCTGTTTGGAGTTGGTTGAAGGCCCCACAAATACAAATCAGCCTTAACTGAGTCATATAGTTTTACCGCCCGGGCCCCTGACAAGCCTAGTCCGCCCCTGGTACCAACACTGAAATATTAATACAAATCAGCTGTTCTAATTAAAAGTAGCATCCCTCAATATCACAATCGGGATGATGACTCTTTATATGAGACTTCATACTCGCATTTTGTATAAACGTCTGACCACAAATATGACACCGATACCTCCTATCATTATTATGTGTGCGTATATGATACTGCAAAGACTTGAGTCTAGGATAACTTTTTTCACAATACTCACATCGGAAATTCCTTTCGCCTGTGTGTGTTGCCATATGTTCTTTTAACCGCGAAGGGAGATAGAACCTTTGATCACAATATTCACACTGATGTTTTAACACTTTTTGATGGTTCCTCCGTTGGTGTTCGGTCAAAGTTTTTTGTCTGTTGTAAACTTTATCACACAAATTGCATGGGTAGGTTCTTTTTTGACCGTGGGCCTCAGTTAAATGCTTGTTTTTGAGTGCGTAGGACATAAAACACTCGTCACATCTCGGGCATCGGATTATAGCTTTTTTCTTATGAACTATATCAACATGCATGTCTTTGTAATGGTTTGATTTGAACACTTTGCCGCAGACTTCACAAGTATGCCTCTCATCATCTTTGTGTCTCTTCAAATGTGCATCTAGCCGAGGTTTTTCTAAGAAACATACACCGCAAACATCGCAAGTGTAGTTACTAAAATGTTCAACCATATGTGTATTTAATGTATTGAAATCTTCGAAGACATCGTTGCACATAACACAAACTAAATCGTTCCAAGTAAGTTTGTATAACAACATTTTGTCGGGGGCTTCGAAGTATATTTTTTTACCGTGAACTTGGTCAATATGTTGTTTAAAAATATTTAAATCTTCAATTTTTGTAGGACACAATCTGCAGTCTATTCTCGTGATGTCAATTTTGATCATTTTCTTATACCCCATTAGTAATTGGAAGGGTTTGGTGTCATGGGAAACGGTGTGTTCTCTCAAATCTTCCGGTTTTGGGTAGTAATCTTTGCAGTAGAAACAATAGTAGTTGTTCCGCCTATTTTTGAAGGGACAAACATATGAATACTGGATTATTGTAAGAAGATTCTCTTCTGACATACAATCTAAATCTCTGTCATAATTGTTTTTCTTCTCGATCGGCGGTTTTTTTACTGTTTTCGTTGATTTTTTTGATGTGCCTGGAAGAAGAGACGTGAGTTCTATTAAGGTAAGTATTAGTAACAATAACCTCTTTGAGGACGCTGGAGATTTTGTCTGTGTTGTTATGGACGAAGTTATGGTGTCGAATAAGGAAATATATTGTTAAGAACGGCACGGTTGACATTTGTCGGACATGCCACCGTCCGGGGGAATCAATCTGACACATTACCTCTGGGTATTCTCGTCCGGCTTACTTCATCACAAGCTCTGAAATACAGTTTTGTAATAGGTATACAAATTAAATATACATACACACACATACCATCACGCCTGTATTCCCCGAAGGGTTAGGCAGAGCTGTACCAGTGTATACCCACAGTTCGCCGGTATGTTTAGGTCCCATGTAATAGGGGGCGAGCCTATTGCCATTAGCCGGGCACAAATCCTAACTCCGAGCTGCTACTGAGAATTTCATAGAAAAACCCAGTAACACTTTTTGCCCGACCTGGGAATCGAACCCAAGACCTCTAGCGTAGCAGTCGCGCTTAGGACCACTAGACTAAAAAAAGTTAAAATTAAATATAAAAGATAATAATATTTTTTTTTACTTTGTAGAGTTGTGAACTTAGCGATCATTATGCCGATAGTAGCTTCAGCCAATTAATCATAAAGTGCGGACGGCAGTACTGCTAGGCTTACTGCTGCGTTCCGAGGGAGTGATAAAATGGCGGATAGTGTGGGTGCCGTTTCTTTACACAGTAATAGTTTAATACTCTTTGCTTTCAGTAACATATCTAACATACACATACATACATAAACTCACGCCTTTTTCCAATGGTGGTAGGCAGAAACCACAGAACGCCACCTGCTACGATCCTTACATACTTCTTTCGCCTCGTCCACGTTCATACATCTGTTCATACAAGCACGCCGGTTACGAGTACTGCGCACACGACCTTTCTGAAGAACCCCACCAATAAGGTCAGGGTAGGTCTTTCTAGGGCGTCCTCTCCGGGCGTTGCCACTCACATCTGCCATATAAATCCCTTTTGTTAGTCGCCTTTCACTCATTCTCTCAACATGACCGAACCATCTAAGCATACTCTTTTCAAGCTTTGTCACTACATCCTCTTTTAATCCGCAACATTCTCGTATAATTTCATTCCTCACATATCTAAGGAACTACTTAATCTGGAATCTCTCTTCCCCTTAAAAAATTGTCAAACAAAAGAAACGACATAATAAAAACATACCAGCTTTCTGCTTCTTAGTACTGCTTTTCTTCTTCTTCTGCGCTCCGTCAGTCTTCCCTTTCTTCTTAGATTTCTTCTTAATAGGCTTATCTGAGTCCGATGAGGAAGCAGACCAGTCACTGTCATCATCATCATCTTGAAACTTGGAGTCTTCATCGAGTGGCAGTTCAGGTTGCTCCAGTATTTCTTCTTCTTTTGGTGGCTTAGATTCTGCTTCATTAATATGGTGATCTGGAAGATGAGATATTTTTACAAAATACCAGTATTTTGAGGTAGTGAAGCCAGAGGAGTTTGGAAGTTGGAGGTGTGACACCCCCGTGCCTCAGAAAGCACGTAAAGCCGTTGGTCCCGGCTGTCATTCGTAGATCTTTAACAGTGGTTACGGATAGTAAGAAGCCAAGAACTCTGACAACTAGTCTAACAAAGAGGTATCGTGTTGCCCAGTAACTGGGTTGTGGAGGTCAGTAAGCAGAAGATGTTATAGTGTTCGAGTGCGTGCGCAAACACAGGTGCATTCCCTCTTCCCTCGCAGTCAGAGTACGACGGAACGACAATCCGACACGACCGTTTTACCCCCATGACACGTTTTGCCCGTCCTGAAAATCGAACCCCAGTGGCCCCGCTTGTGATCACGACACCATCAGGGAAGTTCCTCTTCTCTCCTCATGGTCCGATACGACCGGCAAGAGATCAGGCGCAGGACCGAAGCCCACGTCACACAGCCAACTTTCTGGCTGCTATTAAGAACTACCCAATAGAAAAACATTGGTTGGTTTGGGATCGTAATCCAAGACCCTGGGGTCTTTCCCGAACTTGTGTTCAGCAGCCGCCCGTGCGCCTACGAGTAACAATGGGGTGGAAAGGAGTATTGCTGTTACCTTCCACATCTTCCGGGATGGGGTAGTCGAGTGACATGTCATCCTCGTGGTCAGCTCCCCCGGAGTGCTCGCTGCAGTCGTCTTTAGGTTCAATCTTTAGCTCAATGTCCATCTGAGGCTTGTGTGTCTTCGGTTCTGTAAAAATATATATTCCGACTTTTTAATTTTATAACATAACATACCATCACGCCTGTATTCCCCAGAGGGTTAGGCAGAGGTGTACCAACGTACACCCACAGTTCGCCGGTATGTTTTTATGTCCCATGTAATAGGGGCGAGCCTATTGCCATTAACCGGGCTCAAATCCTAACTCCGAGCTGCTACTGAGAAATTCATACAAAAACCCAATAACACTTTGCTCGACCTGGGTATCGAACCCAAGACCTCTAGCGTAGCAGTCGCGCTTAGGATCACTAGGCTACCGAGGCAGTTCTAAGAAAACTTTTAACAATATCTGATATACAGGGTTATTTGTAAAACAATGACAACCTTGCAGGACTGTATTACTATCATCATAAACAACAACTTTTGTTCTATAAACTTTTACAGAATCAAGCAACGCAAGCGCATTGAAGTGAATGACCGACTGAAGGATTTCCGTAAAATTGTAAATAGGTCAAGTACAAACACCCCCGCCGCCCTAACCCCGCTCCCCTCGCTATTTTACTATCGCTTTCGTTTGCTTCGCATAGACTTCGTAACATTTAGAGCATTCAATTTAAATGTTTTTATTTTTGTATGAAAATCTGATGAACTCAAATATGAAAAATTTTTAAATGTCATAGAACAAAAGTTGTTGATTGTGATGTTAGTAACATAGTCCTGAGAGGTTGTCTATGTTTTACAAATAACCCTGTATATGCCTACGTATACTCCTGGCTAATTTATGAAATCGTGGTGTGGGGAAACAGTGTCGACAAGGATAGACTTTTTATTCTACAAAAGAAATGTGAACGAATTCTTGCTAATATAGATAACACAGAAAGCTGCAAGCCATTATTTGTAAAAGACAAAATTCTTACACTAACTGGTATCTACATTTTAGAAGTTAGCAAATTTGTAAGAAAACATCAGTCACTATTCCCACTCACTAAGAACCTTCGCCCACAACATTGCTGTGTTAGACGTCAAAACAAACATGAACTAGCCTTACCTAGCTCTAAATTAACAATGTTCCATTCAGGACCTTTAGCCATGTGTGTGAAAATATATAATAAGGTTCCAAATTCTATTAAGGATATAGAGTATGAAAAAAGATTTAAAAACAGTCTCCAAGAATAACTTATATCAAAATATACACTCTAAAGAAATTTTTGGACAATAAATAAATTCTGACATTTAAATTCTTCCCTGTACACAACACCTATAATTATAACTCACTACCTACCTGACATGTTATTTTATGATTTAATAATCGATATGATATGATGTTATCGCTTATTTTTTAATTTTAATTCTGTATTTTTAATTTTTATCTTTAATTTTAAGCATATGTTGCTGTGCCCTAACAGGGTCCATAACAGTACCTTAGCTCTAAGCCTCTTGTAACACTTTTTATATACATTATGGTTTGCAATAAATGAATGAATGGATATTACCGTTACATATCTCTTAAATTGATTTTACATAATAAAAATATACTCTACCAGCAAGGACATCCTTATCTTCAAGCTTAGCACTAAGGAACAACTCCTCACACTGCAGCACTTGCTGTCTGAATGCGCATGCGTCCCGTAGACGTACAACACATGTTGCGCATACTCCACAGTCCTTCTCATTGTCATCTACATGTGATAGCTGGGGGAAGAAAGATTGAATAATAAAAATACCAGTTCGTTATTGTGCTGTAACTGCCTCGGTAGCCTAGTGGTCCTAAGCGCGACTGCTACGCTAGAGGTTTTGGGTTCGATTCCCAGGTCGAGCAAAAAGTGTTAGTGGGTTTTTCTATGAAATTCTCAGTAGCAGCTCGGAGTTAGGGTTTGTGCCCGGTTAATGCCAATAGGCTCGCCCCTATTACATGGGACCTAAAAACATACCGGCGAACTGTGGGTGTACCATGATACATCTTTGCCTAACCCTTCGTGAAATACAGGCGTGAGTATTAAATTCTTTAACCTTGTAAATTACTTGTACACTTTTGTACTTATGCAAGATACATATAGCCACAAATAACAATAAAAAAACGTGATTATTCACAAGAATTTTGAATTCGGTTAGAGAGTTTTTTTTTAATTTAAATTATTATTATTGAAAAAGAACGATCTAAAGTTTCAGGATTTCTTTTAAAAGTTTCTATTTGATTTTAAAATGTAAAGCAATATTTACAGTAACGATAACATAGTTTACATTATTCTTGTAAGAAACGCTAATTTTATTACATTAAAATCTGATTCGGAAGCGTAAACAATAAACAAAAAATTACGACAAGAGAGATCTGGCTTCTAATTGGTAAAAAAAATTGTTTCAAGTGTCAACTCTTTTTTTTTTACTGACCAGGATCCCGAAGCAGTCCATGATCATGTCAGCGTATACTTCCTTATTCTCTGTCCAAGTATACTCTGCAGTAAGCACTCGACATTTTTTTATGGCCCTGCAGCATCGACATAGCGCTGGATCTATTATCGGCCCATTATTCTTAACTGTAGCCATTTTTAAGTATTATTGTACTTTAAAATGATAACTAACACAACTTCCTCATTATATACATTCAGTATTTATCATAATTTCAACTTTCTATGTGATTTTTTTGCAAAAGAAAGCTTTGATAAAAAAAACCTCCCTTCACGCCAAATCGTCCTGTCAATAACATAGGCAAACCACAGAATAAAAATAAATGATAAATGACAAAAATCGACAGACTATATTCGAGTTACTTAAATCAAAAGGTAATTGTACTTAAAATCGCAAGGGTGCATAATAAAGCAGTATAAAATGTATTCATGCATGCATGTTTGCATGTATTGATTTCTTCATTATACAAAATCTGACGGCCGCACATTATAGCGTTACGAGCAAAACAGCAACACTGCGTTTACGGTCGGTTTATGCAAGCGCTCGCTTTGACTGTTTTTAAACCCCGACGCAAAAACGACTGGCGTGTGTGTCTGTCTATGGCATCGTAGCTCCCGAACGCATGAACCGATTTTGATTTTATTTTATTTTTTGTTTGAAAGGTAAATTAGTCGGGAATCCATCAAACATAACTTAGAACAAGTTATGTTTGATTGAAATTGGTTCAGCGGTTTCAAAGTTATCAGCTGTTTTGTTAGCTGCGGTAGGAAATTCTATTCTTTTGTCGGGGGTTACTTAAAATTTTTTATTTTGTGTTTTGTTACTTTTTTACTACTTATTGAATTTTGTTTAAAAATGCATACTTTAGCTGTTTAGTAGTAACCAGCCCAGAAGTGGCGAAATCGCAGAGCCACCCCTGTCCGATCTAATATATAACGGCAAGCCACGGGTTGATTTGGGAATCGGGAGTCGAGTCCATTACTATAGATAGTATTACGATAGATGGCGTGACTGTGACGCGATCGCGACTCGCGCGTCTTCTCTTGTGAACTCCTGTGGCCGTGCGCGCGGGGTTGAGGCGGCATTTTTAGTCTATGCTATAAAATGGCGGTGTTTCTGTGAGTAAAACATGTATTTTGTGTAAAATCGCAAACATGTCGGCCGAAAAAACCGAGATAGAGACGTTTTTCGGTAGATGTAGGTGTTGTCTCTCTTATGGCTACTTAAAAAACATGTGGGAAGAGCATCATTTTAAAGGAGAACCGGAAATATACGGCGAGATGCTAGTCCAATGTTTTGCTCTGACGGTAAGTATTTTCTTTCGTGATAATCATGTTTTAATCATGAGCCTATTTGCCCAATATTCTTGAATTTTGACTTTGTTCCAAACTTGAAATTTCGGTAAATTATTTTCCCGCTTAAATCTTAGATTTTTAAATTCAAATTATTTTGAGGTACTTAATATTTTTACGAAACGCAGCGAGGTCCGGCGCATGCCACGCCATTGTACTACGTCACGGACACTGTTATTCTGTGATGCAACCTATGGCTGTTTTGTAAATGTAAATTTACTTTCTTGCAAGTAAATTAGAAATAGTAGAAAAAAAAATATAATATACCATCACGCCTGTATTCCCCGAAAGGTTAGGCAGAGGTGTTACAATGTACACCCCCAGATCGCCGGTATGTTTTAGGTCCCATGTAATAAGGGGCGAGCCTATTGCCACTAACCGGGCACAAATCCTAACTCTGAGCTGCTACTGAGAATTTCATAGAAAAACCCAATAACACTTTTTGCTTGACCTGGGAAACGAACCCAAGACCTCTAGTATCTCAATAATACAAAAACAAATTTTTACAATGTTATTTTGTCTCTGAACAGTGGGATCAGTCGGATGATGCAATGGAACAAGATCAAATTTGCGAGCAATGCATTTGTCGGTTGCGTGATGCTAATGAATTCAAGAAGGTGGTCCTGGACTCACAGGATGAACTGTTGCTGCAGATAGATGCAGGTAACCTATACTTTGTACAACAAAGTCATAATCATAATCATTTATTTGCATGCCATAATGTCACAAACATGCTTAAAGCTAAGGTACAATTATGGACCCTGTAAGGGCACAGCAACATAAGTAACAAGGAATATTACAAATTAAATTCAAATTAAACATTAAAATTAAATAATAGCTTTTAAATTCAAATTAAACATTAAAATAAATAATAGATTTAGAATAAGTCTGCTGTGTTCTCTGAAAAAAACTTGTATAATATTCTTTAGCATTGGCAATTATATTGATTTCTGTTTTATTTGTGTTCAGCCGTGTTCTAGTTGCCATTATTAAAAAAAAAAAAAAAAAATATTTATTTAATTTATTTATTAAAGCTTTATGCTTTATTTTTGTTTTAACTGCCTTGTTAGCCTAGTGGTCCTAAGCACAACTGCTACGCTACAGGTCTTGGGTTCGATTCCCAGGTCGAGCAAAGTGTTATTGGGTTTTTCTAAAAGATTGTCAGTAGCAGCTCGGAGTTAGGATTTGTGCCCGGTTAATGGCAATAGGCTCGCCCCCTATTACATGGGACCGAAACATACGGGCGAACTGTGGGTGTACAGTGGTACACCTCTGCCTTACCCTTCGGGGAATACAGGCGTGATGGTATATTATGTTATTTCATAGTGAAAGTGGTTTATTTTCATAAGCATTACAGTCCCTTAAAGTACGTCTCTTGTTTAACTATATATTATCAACTTTATACCAACCAGAAAACATGCAAGCGGTCAAAGAAGAAGAATCAATAGAAGAGGATTACCTTGTGGAGTACAAACGTCCCGAGAGTGAAGCGGACACTGTGTACGCTGAGACGGAATACACTATGGACACCGCTGACAATGCAGTGAGTGTCAAAGATGAGACAGAGTATGAAGAGGTGGAGTATTTGGAAGATGAAGAGGCTGGAGGGACAAGGGAGAGGTTGGAGGAGGAAGCCTATGACTCTGGTAAGCTTCTTTCGTTTTTTTTTCGATGGCTACCTGATTTTAAGTGGTCACTGCTGCCTATTGACATCTGTCCTTGCAAATGCGTTGCTATCCGAGAGACAAAGTTGAAATGTCTCGTGTGCCTGTAACTACACCGGCACCCATACCCTTGAAACCGGGACACAGCAACGCTGCTTTGCGGTAGAAATAGGCATGGTGGTAGTACTTCCCTGTACAAGCTCCTTCACAAAGATAGAGTGACCATCTATCTGACCTCTACAACCCAGTTACTGGGCAACACAATACCCTTTGTTAAGACTCGTTGTCCGACTTCCCGGCTTCTGACTATCTGTAACGATTGTCAAATACCTACGAATGTCAGGTGACTGACAGCCATATATATTTTTCACCTGTTATTATTAATTTATAATTTTTTACCTCATTTAACATGCCATCAAACATTTTACAGAATCCTCACAACAATCAGAGCCTAAAATGCCAGTCAAACGGCGGAAGCAGCCCCGCCAACCCGACACAGACGAGGAAGATGGACCAAAGCGGAAATGGCCCAAAAAGCTACCCAAATCTGAGAGGCAGAAGACTTACAAACAATACTCCGAAGGTGATCTACGGAAATGCCTTGAGGAGGTCCGTAATAATGTCCTCACAGCTGGAGAGGCGGCCTCCAAGTACAATATACCTAAGAAAACTATTTGTGCCAAGATCAAAATGGAGCCTAAAGGTGAGTTAAATCTTTGTCTTTTCCTGTGCGGTCAATATGGACATCTTTAAGGTCTTCTACAATGCGCACTTCTAAGGAGTGGAAGTCTACCTGCGTCTGTATTTCCGAACGCATTCAACCCTAATCTCTTCAAAGTTAGAGTGAACAGGCTTCTTCTGGGTAAGCTCACTCCGTCATCGACTTTTTCTTTGTCACCTCTGACCTAGACTAGGGTCAAGGGCTTACAGATCTCGGATGAAAAGTAACTTTTTCTTTCGTTCTTACATACATACCATCACGCGTAAACCTTCGGGGAATACAGGCGTGATGGTATGGCTGGAGGATCCCAAAACACGAAAAATAACTTGATGTTTGTGCTCACGACTCATGGCGGCTACTATACCTATTAATTGCTGCTTTGTTGATCTCGTCAAGTCTACGGACCGATTACCATGTCCACCAAATTGTTATTGAATTTTCAAGCTAAACAAGTTCAACAAAATTTGCAGAGTGGTGAAGACAGTCAAGCTAGCCAATATTCATATCAAAACCCAGATATATTTAAAGGCGGACTTAATGCCTTAGGCATTCTCTACCAGTCCACCAAAGGTCGTCAAGAAATAACATGACATGTGCAAATTTTTGTAGGTCATTCGTTTCTAGTTCATGTAAGACTGCTACGCTAGAGGTCTTGGGTTCGATTCCCAGGTCGAGCAAAAAGGAGTTAGAATTTGTGCCCGGTTAATGGCAATAGGCTCGCCCCCTATTACATGGGACCTAAACATACCGGCGAACTGTGGGTGTATATTGGTACACCTCTGCCTAACCCTACGGGGAATACAGGCGTGATGGTATGTTTATGTTATTTTAATTATCGACCATGATTAGGGGTTAGACTAGTCTTATAATATAGATTAGACTCATATGGGTTATGGTTACGCTGTTTAAACTGCTAATAAGAGGTGTAAATAGATACAGTCATCACATACCACTTAGTTACGCCCACTGCCCATCAAACTAACTGACATTGAACAAACACATTTCTGAGAAACTACTGTTATCTTGTTGTCTTTGGTGCGAAAGCTTACTGTGCCTACAACAGTATAGAGACGAAAAAACGGAGGGTTCTGTCGGAATTTTACCGACTGAAGCCCCACGGTTCCTCCTGTTACCATGAGTTGGGAGCCCGGTATTCGCCAGACGCATTATTCTCACCCCGACTGGTATTGGACCGTTATTGGCGGGCCCCCTTCACCTGTCCGGCGACCACACATTTCACGAGAGAGACGCGCACGGAACCCTGCGCGCTTCCCTCACTGGCCTATGTCTGGTCGATGAAAAGTTCGCCGCTCGAAGGCACGAGGTTGTCGGCTGATTAATCGGACTTTCTCTTCAAACTACGGCATCAAACCTAGCCTCCCAGCCAAAGCCCCTCTGTGGTACGGACCTCGGCTTTGGGTGTCACTGGGGGTTGGGGGGTGATAGTTTCTTTGTACTTGTAGATGTGATTATATTGGCTAGGCTCTGAGAGAGACACGCCTCGTCCACCCTTATTGCCGTGCTGCTGGACTCCCATCTCCACCAACGAAGCCGTTAAGGTCTTCACTTTTTTTTTTTATTTATTTATTTGATCTTACAAGCTAACAGATATACATCCAAAACGCTTACAAGATTAATTTAGTAAACTAATTAATTTAACGAACATAAATAATGATATGACAAAAAAAAAAAATATACCATCACGCCTGTATTCCCCGAAGGGTTAGGCAGAGGTGTAACAATGTACACCCACAGTTCGCCGGTATGTTTAGGTCCATGTAATAGGGGGCGAGCCTATTGCCATTAACCGGGCACAAATCCTAACTCCGAGCTACTACTGAGAATTTCATAGAAAAACCCAATAACACTTTTTGCTCGACCTGGGAATCGAACCCAAGACCTCTAGCGTAGCAGTCGCGCTTAGGACCGCTAGGACAAAATTACAATGAATACTAAAAAAAAAACAATAAATACTTTTACAATAAATTTGTTAAAAATGTCAATAGTTATAAGTCAATAAATTATAATAATAGCGATAAGTTCATTAGGTAATGATTAATTGAATGTCAGAACAGGAATTTAATATATAAAACGGAATTAGTGTCAGATAATTATAATTATGGTCAAAATATGTTTATATTACGTCATTTAAAATTATTCGGGATTTATTAAACAAATGTCCAAATGCATCGGCAAATAAATCTAGTTCGTGGTGGTGCACAAGTATGTCCCCAATAGTGCGAAGTGCGCGGTTAATAGGCGCGTGTCGTCTTAACTTGTATCCCTGGGCAAGGGATCCACGTTATACCCTGCAGGAACTGGGTCTCTATCCGAACTCGCGATCCGAACACTACAACTCCGGATCTAGACAGGAAACTCTGAACATGGCGATGTGATGATGATATTCGTATGATGATGCCATTAAAGCCAAACACGTTTCGGAACTAGCCATGAAACTCGATGTTACAGCACTCAGATGCAGGCTTTGTGAAGAAACAATCGAAAGTCTCGAAGAATTAACGGGACATTTGCAAGAAGATCACAGCAAAAAAATGTATACGGAAATTGAAAATCATTTTATACCATTCAAATTTGATACAAAAGAATTACAATGCGCAATTTGTGACTCTAAGTTTAAGAACTTTAAGTTGCTTTCTGAATATATGAGTGAGCATTATAGCAATTATAAGTGTCCTGAGTGCGATCGCGTGTTTATTAATAAACAATCTATGAAAATACACAAATATAGGCATAGGAAAGGAAAATACCGATGTCCATTTTGACCCAAAGTCTTTAATACTTACTTGAAAATGCGTAACCATAACTATGCAACACACAAAGTGTACCATAAAAAAAGAAAATGTGGATTCTGCGAGGAAAAATTCTCCTCAGCCGACGCGGTGAGGAACCACCAAGCGAGGACACACGGGTTTGTCCGTTATTTCACAAGATGTCAAGCGTGTGACAAGACTTTTGTGAGCGTAAAAGGACTTGTCATACTCAAGAGAAAACACCACCAATTATTACAGCCAATTAAATGCGAGACATTTTTTTTTTACGATGGGAAATCATCCAATGACTTCTGAGGGAGTGTCAGACTTTTACAGACTAAAACCCATCCATGTTCCTTCCTGTGCCCTTTGCATTCCGGGGGCGCGGTATCTCTTTCGAACAACCCGCAGCTCCGGCAGGCATGGCCCTGAGCGGCCCCTTCGGATGCTGACATCTCTATGAGGCGCGCGTGGAACACGAACGCGCCCTCGACACGGTCTGTCGTCAAGTGTAAATGCGAGACTTGCGGTAGAAGATATTATTCCCTGCAAGAAATCTATTGGCATTCCGTTAAACATTCTAATTTCAAAGATTTCCGTTACAATGACCGTGGGAGCAGCTTCGGCACTAGGCCAGCTCTAAGCCACCGTAGTCATCAAGCCATGAGGAAGTATAGGTAGTATTGTGATACGTCGTTTGTACATATCAGTACTTGGCTGCCTCGTTAATCTCGTGGTCGCAAGCCCGACTGATGAATGTGTGGTCCCGGGTTCGATTCCCAGGTCGGGCAAAAAGTGTAATTGGGTTTTTCCATTAGGATTTGCTCAGTAGCAGCCCGGAGTTTGGAAGTTGGTGATGTGACACCCCCGTGATCGGAAAGCACGTAAAGCCGTTGGTCCCGACTGTCATTCGTAGATCTTTGACCGTCGTTACGGATAGTCAGTAGCCAGGAAGTCTGACAACCAGTCTAACCAAGAGGTATCGTGTTGCCCACTAACTGAGTTGTGGAGGTCAGATAGGCATTCGCTCCATGTAAAACACTGGTACTCAGCTGTATCCGGTTAGACTGGAAGCCGACCCCAACATAGTTGGGAAAAGGCTAAGCAGATGATGATGATGATGAGTACTTGGCATAATCATGTGATGTTGCATAGGCGAAAGTCAAAGAAGCACTTATTTATGTAACTAGCCTTTGCTCCCGAATTCGCTCTCGTAAATGTCAGTTTCGCGGATATGGACGAAGTCGGGATATAAAAAGTATTCTTTGTCCTTTCATTCCCCAAAGGGTTAGACAGAGGTGTAACAATGTACACCCACAGTTCGCCGGTATGTTTAGGTCCCATGTAATAGTGGGCGAACCTATCTACCTATAGACACAAATCCTAACTCCGAGCTGCTACTGAGAATTTCATAGAAAAACCCAATAACACTTTTTGCTCGACCTGGGAATCGAATCCAAAACCTCTAGCGTAGCAGTCGCTCTTAGGACCACTAGGCCACCGAGGCAGTTACTGGGGCTGAAACTTAACAAAAATTTCACCAAAATCTGTTCAGTAGTTTAGTAGTCTAAGTGTAACAGACTGATAGGCAGAAATACTTTTGCATTTATAATATTAGTAGTGATAGTAGTCTTAACCATTGGCGCAGACGCCATTAATCAATAAATCCAAGACATACGTTTTTAGTGATAAATATCGTATGTACACACGGGTACATATCAAGATATAAGATTCCAGATTATGCTGATCTCTCATTTTATAGGATTTCCATAAAATGGGAGGTCAGCTTATACTGGAAATATATAGCTTGATATGTAGCTGTGTGTACTTATATATATATATGCATTTAGTAAAAACTTGTTACCTTGATACTACAAACAGACACTTCAAATTTATTTGTTTGTAATGTAGATAATAATTGAATTCCACGATAATGGTCCACTTGATTGTATGAGTGACGTCACTTATTGTCTCTGGTCCCTAATACTCTTAACTACATACTTTAGGCCAAAACGCTCACAGGAGCTAAAATTTTAATAATAACTAGCTATATACCTCGCTGTGTCGCCCTCGTTCAGTTACGTCTTTGGTTACTGCTCCGCCCCCGTTGGTCGTAGCGTGATTTTCGATACGTATAAACCGTCCTCTTGAACCACTCTATCTATTGTTAAAAATAGAATTAAAATCCGTTGCGTAGTTTAAAAGGGCTAAGCGTACAGATGTAAGCAAGCAATCGACTTTGTTTTATACTATGTAGAGATTTAGAATATGTTGCCAACATACAGGAATCAATGTTTGATTTTATTGTTGTAGATGTACAGAATGACAATAAAACAACATTCAACAACATAAAGAATGTAATAATAACGCCTTCTGCTTCTAAAATCGCTGAACCTAATGTGACAGAAACCAAACGTCAAAAAGAAGCGAAGTCAGGCGAAAACGTTAAAGAAACTTCGAAGTCGGACGAACAACGTTTCTTGTATAAGCACAAGGCTAATTTAAAAGCTATACTCCGAAATTCTAACGCGACATTAATAAAATCTTACGGGAGAGACGGATTTTTGTGCAATTTCTGCACCTACCACGCTGAAGTTCCGCTTGAACTGAAACTGCATAATCTTAAAAGGCACGCCAACGAAGGAAATGGCGCTATAACAACTAAATACGTAACGGATTTGATAATTAAGATAGATATAACAGATTTGAAATGCAGGTTATGTAAACTTCCCTTTAATAGTTTAGAAGAATTCGTAAAACATCTAAGCAGAATACATTCCAAAAATATTTACACAGGCGTTAAAAATTACATCATTCCATTGATTTTCGATGCTTCATGTGCGATAAAAAATTCAAATATTTCAAACTTCTCTCCGAACATATGACAGAACACTATAGAAATATTGATTGTCCATTTTGCGAGCGCGCATTTATTAACAAACAATCAATGCTGACACATAGATATAGACATAATCGAGGGTCTTTTAAGTGCTCTTACTGTTCAAAATAATTCGACAGTAGGCCAAAACGCGCCGACCATGAGAGAGTAGTCCATATAGTTTCGGGCAAGTATAGGAAATGTGCGTATTGCGATGATCGATTCCGGAGCTGGGATACCGTTGTACAACACGAGCTTAAGACTCATGGAGTAGTCAGACCTACACACGCTTGCAATGAATGTGAAAAAGCCTTCAACACACAGAGTGGCCTAACTATGCATAATAATCGTTTTCATTTGCTTAAAAAACCGCACAAGTGTTCATCTTGTGAGATGACGTTTTGCACATAAGTAGAGTTAAGTTATCATACTGTTACGCATAGTAAAACTAAGAATTATACTTGTGCGATTTGTAAGAAGGCCTTCGGAACCCCAATTACTTTGAGCCAACACGTACGCACTCATGTAGGTGATAAGAAGTACCTCTGTGATTACTGTGACCGAAGATTTTTACACCGAATTACTTTTAGAAGACACATGAGAGATATTCATGGGGAAATTGTGTGATTTTAAAGTAGAGTAGGTTTATTATGGTTGACAATTGCGTGCATATTTACGGAGAAATATTAACCAATAGGATTGAATAATTGGAGCGGAGCGATGATTTTATGCAATCATATACGTAATATATTTCTCCGCTTCGCAGCGTCCCTCCGCTTTAGTGGACCGACAGCCTAAAGGCTTTAATTTTATTATCATTAAATATTCTATGGACCAATTTATTTGTAATTAAACTGTTATATCGACCAAAAATGTCGTTACTTGTTAATTTTGTTCTTAAACGTTACGTTGATTTTTTTTTAAACCGTGTAGTTTTGTGGCAAGGGATTTCCGTGATGATGTATTATAGACTTTTACTTTATGGCATTACAGTCGAAATTTCAATGACAATTGTCGTAGCTACAAGTTGTATGTGATGTCGTGTAAGGACGTGTTTGAAATTACATCTGTAATTTTATGTTGATATGGTACAAAATCCCTTGCCGTGCCGGGCCAAACCAGTACTATAAAACTTGTTTTCGATAGTTTGTTGTATGCTTTTTGATATTAATAAAAATACTATCTACCTATGTTCTTGTTGCATTTTTAAGGATTTTTCCCTGATTACTTTCTCTTCACTTCCTTTGGTTGACTGGTAGAGAATGCCTGAGGCATTAAGTCCGCCTTTGTACTTTTCATTGCATAAAGTTTAAATAAATAAATACTAATAATACTTTTCTGCAAACCGTGATAATAAAAATAACTAATATAACTCCATCTACAATAAAAACACCTCACACAACACGCACTGCCGGGGCTGCGGGTTGTTCGCAAGAGATACCGCGCCCCCGGAACGCAAAGGGTACAGGAAGGAACATGGGTGGGTTTTAGTCAGTAAAAGTCTGACACTCCCTCCCGCCCCGCCCAGGGCGAGAGAAGTTATTTGATGATTTCCCACCCACCAAAAAAAAAAACAACACGCACACCCAGACAAACAAATGATTTAAATTAAGAATTTCTTCAACTTACATAACTGATCTGTCTGAAGCTTTTGATTCTATTTATGATAACATAAGTCAAAAAATTTAATAATCACTATCTATAAAGCTCCGGTAACTGTTAATACGCTTTTTCTTATTCAACCAAAAGGCCCCAAGAAACCACGTTGCCCAAAAATAAATCATACAGAGATTTAGAACTCCTTCAATCGTTAAGGGGTTCCCCAGGGTTCAATCTTGGGCTCATACCTATTCGCAGCACTTGAAGGTTCATAGTTTTGCGACTTACGATTAGTTATTCCGAGAAACCATCACGGATTTTGTCTAATTCAACTTTCAAAAAAAAAAAAAACAGTTAACCGCACCCTACAGTGAGCGAATGGAGAAGAAATAAAAAAAAAACAAATACTGTAATTTTAATCAAGATGTGGAAATCAATGTATGAATTTCTTGTTGTAGATGTCCTGATTGACAATACAACGAAATCCAAAATGGAACGATTTAAGAAGAAACCAAGGGCAAAACCTACCATCTTTAAAAATAAACCGTCACATTTGGATGTAAAAACTAAAAATCTTATAGAGCTGAATAAATTAAAGGCTAAAACCTTGACCAAAGAGGTAGTAAAAACAATAAAAGAAGATGAAATAAATATTGAAGTAACTATAGAAACGGAAATTGAGAATAAAGAACCCAAGATCGAAGAAATTGAAATCCCAGTGGATGCTGACCAGATCAGAGCCCGATACAAGGCGATGGTTAACGATAAATTCAAGAAAGAGGACAAAGACATAGACAAAATTGAAATTAACGAAATGAACAAACACAAAGACAATATAAAGACTATATTAGAAAGCTCAAACGCGACCATAATCAAAGGATATTGGGGTGTCGGTTATTCTTGTAATTTTTGCGAGGAACAGAGGAAATCACCTTTAGAATTGAAGCTACATAATTTAGAAGTTCATGGCAATGTAATAGACGAAGCAGTCAAAGTAAAATATGTATCAGATTTAGTTATTCGATTAGACATTACTGATCTAAAATGCAAACTATGCAACGCAAGCTTGAATGCTCTAGAAGAATTCACAACACATTTAACTAAAGTACATTCGAAACCCATACACACAGACATAAAAAATCACATTATTCCATTCAAATTTAATACAGATCATTTACAATGTGTTATGTGCAGTAAAGAATTCAAATATTTTAAGCTTCTTTCTGAGCATATGAGCGAGCATTATAGAAACTACGAATGCTCAGCGTGTGAGCGCGCATTTATAAACAAACAATCCATGCAAACCCATAGCTATAGACATAATGTAGGAATCTTCAAATGCTCTCAATGCCCGAAAATTTTCGATTCTCGGCCGAAACGAAGCGTCCACGAGCGAGTGGTACATGCTTTATCGAACAAAACTCGAAAGTGTTCTATCTGTAGCGAGAGATTCGCTACCAAAGACCTTGTACAGACCCACGAGGTCAAAGTCCATGGGGTCACACCAACTGTCTTTTCCTGCCAAGCTTGTAACAAATCCTATAACAGCCAGAGTTCCTTAACGACGCATAAAAAACGCTACCACTTGATGTTAAGACCACATAAGTGCTCGTATTGCGAAATGGCGTTCTTCTCAAAGATAGAGTTGCGCTCCCATACAGTCACTCATACAAAATCTAGGGATTTTAAGTGTCTTATGTGTATGAAGTCTTTTGGAACCAGGTGCAGCCTTAATCAGCATGTTAGAGGGCATTTAGACGATAGGAGATTTAAATGTGACAGCTGTGAGAGAACGTTTGTCCATCGGACCGCTTGGAAAGTTCATGTGAAGAGTAAACATAACAGGATCGTGTAGGGCTTTGGTGCGGTAAATGCTTAATCGAATCCCGCACCCCCATAGGCAGAGGTGGAACACCGCTGTGGTTTTAGCCGGTAAGAGTCCGGTATGCCATGAGGCATATTTTTGAAGTAAAACATCTTTACGCACGCTTGACTTGAGGAGTAAGCTGGTAAATGCTTGACGACAGCGTTACGGAAATTAATGTGATCGGGCGAACGGTTTTAGTTGAGAGGAAGATATAAGTTAGTGTCGATAGAAAGAGAGAGAGTTACGTTTCATATATTACTGTAAGAGCCTTTTTTAGAGAGTCTTTTTCTTTCTCTCTTTTTCTTACTCCTCCGCTAATCTTTTCTGATTAATTTCGTTGCGGGATCCAAGACATTTGAATCGTTACTCTGGGACTCGTCGAGCTTCATTGTCTCCACTGTTGATTCTGGCTTTCAGGAGTTGCAGTGGTTGGGAAAAGTGTGGCGGGCTTGTCACAATATAAAAAATAAACTGGCATGCCCCTCCGTCACCCCCTCGACAGGGGAAGTCCACGAAGAATTGCACTGCGCACCAAAAAAAATTACTGTTAATTGAAATTAATCGGGTTTTCAGGGTTAAAATAGAGTATTTTTTTTAGAGATGTTGCATCTTGGAATCATTCGTTAATTAGCTACTTATCCCGCGGTGTCACCCAGTTACGTCTTTGGTTTCTGCTCCGCTCCCGTTGGTCGTAGCGGGATGTTTTATACGTACAAAACTTCCTCTTGAATCACTCTATCTATTGATGAAGACTGCATTGAAATCCGTTGCGTAGTTTAGAAGATCTAAGCGTACCGAGTGACGGAGGGCGGTTGCAGCAAATGCTTATCTGGTCAATCTCAGTTATTTCACTTTCAATAACTAAACTTGTACTTTTATATGTAAGGCCTTAGGTATCGTAGCCGCCACTTGTCGTGAGCACAAATGTCTAGTTAATTACCGGGTTCCTTTCTAAGTATTTTGGGCTGCCGACGCTGCACGCAATCGGTCCGCCAGTTGGAACGATCGCGTGCAGCGTCTACGCCCCAAAAAATCCCGAAAGGTGCCCAAGAACCGAAAAATTAACTTGACACTTGTTCTCACGGCTCGTGGCAACTAATATATTTTGTTGAATACAACATGTAACTGGTTCAACGCACACCTTCGAACAATTAGATTAGATGAGATCAAACCCCAATTAGAAAATTAGGTACCATCATAATACGTACACTGAAATGTTATATTTCCATTTGGAATTTCTCAGTAGCAGCTCGGAGTTAGCATTTGTGCCCGGTTAATGGCAATAGGCTCGCCCCCTATTACATGGGACCTAAACATACCGGCGAAGTATGGGTGTAAATTGGTACACCTCTGCCTAAACTTTCGGGGAATACAGGCGTGATGGTATGTTGTTGTGTTGTAAATATTATTTCCTCATAAAATTAGTTATCCTCATTTTAGGCCATAGTTTAGGCAAAGATGCAGCACTCTATCTTTATCGATAGATTTTATTTACAACTGCGTTGTAAAAAGCCTTATTGCCTTAAGTCCGGCTTTCGGAATTTAGGGTCTCATAGACATGGACACCAAGTATCGACAGGAAGCGCACACGTTTAGCATTCGTCCGAGATCGCTGTACGTACGCGTCGGACGTGCGCACGCGCTGTTTATGCCTGTTTTATATTGTCATCTTCTGTAAGTGCTTTTCTGTACATGTTAATTATATTTTTACATAATGTTCTTTTTGGAACCTGAAAATTAGTTAATAAATAATTTAGATCACGTAACGGACTTTTTTTTATCGCGCCTCTTTTACCTTTGACATACCATCACGCCTGTATTTCCCGAAGGGTTAGGCAGAGGTGTACCATTGTACACCCACAGTTCGCCGGTATGTTAAGGTCCCATATAACAGGGGGCGAGCCTATTGCCATTAACCGGGCACAAATCCTAACTCCGAGCCGCTACTGAGAATTTAATAGAAAACCCAATAACACTTTTTGCTCGACCTGGGAATCGAACCTAAGACTTCTAGCGTAGCAGTCGCGCTTGGGACCACTAGGCTAACGAGGCAGGTGCTGTGTTACTGTTGTGTGTTGTCTTTTACCTTTATACGTGTTATTATAGTAATAATCTTAAATTATAAAAACGAAAGGTTACTCTCTGACGCGAAAACTATTTGCCAGATATGTAGAGGCAGGAGACGCCAGCTAAGGACGGATCCGGCTTGACTACCACGCGGGCTTTCTATTGATTCTAAAGTCAAAATAATACGTAGATTTATATTAGGCTATTAGTTTTGAAGGTTAGTCCAATGGTGGTCCAGAACTAATCGGGGACGCGGATCATTCGTCAAGCGAATACCGGGCCCCCGACTTATGGTTGCAGGAGCACCATGGGGTTTTAGTCGGTCGGTTCGACTTAGCTATTCGATCTCCCCAGGCGAAGGACACCAATGAGAACTTTCCACAAAGTTTTAGTTGGGTAGTATAACTGTGAAGAAAATCATCGTACAGAAACCGATATGATCTAGAACTATTTGAAAGACATTTGCCGCGTAGCCTACGATCTACTCCCTCTCGCAAAGAGGAGGTTCACAATAGACTAGTCATGCAAGGAAAAGATCTACTCTCATACAAAAAACATGACTCTTGATCACCACGCTCACTGGCGTGTTGAAGATTTCAATATTCTTATTTTTATTTTACTTTGAAACTGCATGAACTAGTTGCAATAATTAAAGGAACAACTCTGTTGTTGTAGGTGCCCAGTGGAATAAAAACACTGCGGGGACCAGAAATGAAAAAAAAAATAGCAATGTGCAGAAAAACAGGACTTTACTTGCAAAATTCAAAGAGAATGTACGTTCTATACTTAGGTGTACGAACGCTACGCCAATACGCGGTTACTGGGGTATCGGCTACGCTTGCAGCTACTGCAAATACCAGACCCCCGAAGTTCTAAAGCTGAAGGAACACACATTAAAAACGCATCCGGAAAATCTAGACGCTGTTGACTACGTGAAGTATTCCTCAGACATGATCGTGAAACTCGATATAACAGACCTCAAATGCGAGGTTTGTGACGAAAATATCGATACCCTAGAGGAAATTATGAACCATATAAAAGATGTTCATGAACAGCCGGTAGATTTAGACATGGATAATCATATAGTTCCATTTAAATTCGACAAGGAGGACCTATCGTGTGCTCTTTGCGATAAACAGTTTAATTACTTCAAGTATCTTTCTGAACATATGAATGAACATTACCGTAACTTTCAATGTACAAATTGCAGCCGATATTTCATTAACCAACGGGCCCTACGAATCCATGCAATACGTCATCGAACAGGCACATTTGTCTGCTCATACTGCCCAAAAACGTTCGACACAAAAATCAAAATGAGGGAACATGAAAGAGTACTGCATCTGAAAGGGTCTAAAACGCGTAAATGCGGGTACTGTGATGAGCGGTTCATGGATGTGGTGAAGAAGGCAGAGCACGAGGTCAAAGAACATGGTGCTCCTATACCCCAATTCGGTTGTAAAGCCTGCGGGAAGTGCTTCGAAAGTCAACGTTCTCTTAATAACCATATAAATCAATATCATTTGCTGCTTCGACCCCACGCTTGCCCAGAATGTGGCAAAGGGTTCTACAACAAAAATGAGCTCAAACGACATAGGGTAAAACATACAAAAATTAAGGAGTACCAATGTTCGGTGTGTTCAAAATTCTACGTCACCAAGGCTTCGTTGACAAGTCATATTAAGAAACACGGCGGTGACCGGACTTATACTTGCGAGAAATGTGGGGAGACGTTTATACAAAAGAATGTTTGGGAGAATCATATGGCGAAACATGCGGACGAGGCACTGGAAATGCAGTAAGCTGAGAAGTGCTCCGGAAGCACGTAAGGCTGTCTTACGCCTGATCTCTGACCCGGTCGGATTGCCGTGAAGTATGAAAGTGAGGGAAGGAAGGGGGGGAAGCGTTTGCGCACACACTCGTGTACTATAAGTCTACTCTAAATAACATCTCCTGCATACTTGGGTAGTGTCTATTGGGTTTGTGCCCGTGAATGAATTTCGATCGGGAGAGTGTTTGCGCATACAGTGTGCACTTTTATAGCTCTTACGTACTCTGTTAGTGTCTACAAAGATAAGTGTTAGCGCACATATTTGTGCACTATTATATGTCCTGCGTACTTGGATAGTGTCTATTGAGATTGGCCACCGTAAACGAAATTCGGCCAGGAGAGGAAGAATGTTTGCGCACACACCTGTGCACTATAATTTTTCTCCTGGTTACTTGGTTAGTGTCTATAAATTATTTATTTATTTATTAAAACTTTTGCACATAATGTAAATAATACACTGTACTAAGGCGGACTTAATGCCTTAGGCATTTTCTACCAGTCTACCTTAGGGCGATGCACAGACAAAACATAGTAGGTGCAAAGAACAGAAAGTTTCCAGGAATAAAACATAATAAATACATATATACATACATACAAACAAAATATACAGAGTAGAGAAAGATAAAAATACATAGGTGGAGAAATATAAGAAACTAATTGTGAGACGAGTCTGCCAACTTCATAAGCAAGTGTTCGCGAGCTGTTACTTTGAATGCGAAACGACTGGTGGCCATCCTGATATTCTGAGGAAGCGCATTCCAAAGAAACACCGCCTGGACAAGAAAACAAGATTTAAGAAAACCAGAGCGGTGATAAGGACATCGTAGAAGACGATTATTGGAGGAGCGAAGATTCTTACTGTGCGCAGAGCACGAGTATTACAAATGAGAACTCAGATAAGAAGGAGAACTAGGTTTGTCTAGAAGAGAGAACAAAGTAGTCAAAGCCCTTAACGCCCTGCGCTGTCTGATGGGCAACCATTTTAAGAGCGACCGATGTGCGAACACATGATCATATTTACGGAGATTAAATACGAATCGAATGCAGTTATTAAGAAGTCGGTCAAGTTTATTGAGAAATATTGACCGCCGTGACCGAAATTCGATCTGGAGGGAAAGAATATATCTCTTGCGTACTCGGCTAGTGTCTATTGAAATTGACCGCCATAATGCTTAGTCAGCATTCAAAATAATTGTCTATTCTGTTCTAAATGTGTGATACTTATTTATTTATTTATTAGGCACTAAGGGCAGATTTTTCAATCGTCAGATACCTCTAAACGGAGCAATAAATATGGCGGTTTGACAGTTTTTGTATAGACGTTAAGTCAAACTGTCATATTTATTCGTCAGATAAAAGTTATCTGGTTTTTTGAAAAATCAGCCCTTAGTATTATAAAAATAGATGGCATACATTACATAGGAATAGATATAATAAGATTTGTCAAATAAAAATAACCCTTATGATATGTAGTAATAAATGTGTTTTTAACCTGACTCAAAAAGAGAGGTGTTATAAATTTGACGTGTCTGTGTGTCTGTCTGTGGCACCGTAGTTCTTAAACGGGTGAACCGATTTGAATGCAGTTTTTATTTGAAAGCAGGTTTCCTAGCGAAGGTTCTTAGATATGTTTTATCAAAATCGGTTCAGCCGTTTCAAGGTTATCAGCTTTTTGTTAACTGTGGTAGGGATCTTTATTCTTCTGTCGGGGGTTACTTATATTTTTTTTTAATTATTAGGATCCCGGACTCATAGAGTGCCAAATAGGACCTTATTTCTAAGAATCCACTGTCTGTTAAAAAATCTATTTTTTAAACTGGGCAATAATATGTTCAGTATATTTCTATCGACTATATATGGCAGTCTGTTTGTTATAAATAATCACAAATAATAAGGTACCGGCGTGCTTGTATGACCAGATTTCTGAATGTAGACGAGGCGAAAGGAGTATGTAAGGATGGTAGCAGGTGAGGTTTTGTGGTTTCTGCCTACCCTCGTGGGGAAAAGGCGTGAGTTTATGTATGTATGTATAGGTTAAAATACATTTATATATATTGATTTGTATTTGTATATTATGTTGTCTATAAACTGCCTCGGTAGCCTAGTGGCGCTATGTGCGACTGCTACGCTAGAGGTCTTGGGTTCGATTCCCAGGTCGAGCAAAAAGTGTTATTGGGTTTTGTCTATGAATTTCTTAGTAGCAGCTCGGACTTAGGATTTGTGCCCGGTTAATGGCAATAGGCTCGCCCCCTATTACATGGGACTTGAACATACCGGCAAACTGTGGGTGTACATTGGTACACCTCTGCCTAACCCTCCGGGGAATACAGGCGTGATGGTATGTTATGTTTGTTGTCTATAAAGATTAAGTACAGTTATGGACCCATTTAGGGCGTTTTCAAGTTATAGTTTTGTTACAAGTATTTATTTATTTTTATCTGTCCTGGTGTCAGTTGCATTTGACCCGCTTCAGATTTTGCATGACAATGCTATGCAATGATGTCACAGGTCTGGTGATGAAGTCGGCAAGTGACCATGCGAATTTAGTCAAATCTTACAAGTTAAATTTGACTCACTTCCCGGTGTTCGATTGAGCTGGAATTTTTTGTATATATGCACATTGCGTGAGAATGCAATATATAAGCGTGATTTAAAAAAATATGTATTTTTTAACAGAACTTGTTCAAAATAACTACAGTTATTTGTAATGTCCGATCATAGGTAAATGTCTGTCTAATCTAGTACCCGTTTTGAATCATAGATGTCGCTGTGCCGTGACGTTATCTTTCTAGATGGCGGTGTTAAGAGTTTCTAATAAACCACTTCTCATTGTATGTTGCATAATAAAACGTGTTGCTCTGGATTTACGTATTGTTTTACTGCCTATCCGACCCACACAACTCAGTTACTGGGTAACACGATACCTCTTAGTGAGACTGGTCGTCAGACGAGGCTTTTTTTTTTTTGGGTTTGGGAAATCATCAAATAACTTCTCCCGCCCTGGGCGGGGCGGGAGGGAGTGTCAGACTTTTACTGACTAAAACCCACCCATGTTCCTTCTTGTGCCCTTTGCGTTCCGGGGGCGCGGTATCTCTTACGAACAACCCGCAGGTCAGACGAGGCTGCAGACTACCCGAAAAAATCTACAAAAGTAGGCCTGGATTATATATTAAGGCCCCGCATCAGGGAGGGGCCCAGAGCCCGAGTTTTTTTTTAAATGTTTTTCAAGCTAAATCATATTCAAATATTTGTATGTAATAAATGAAAAAAGAAACGAGTACAGAAATACTTATTTGAAGTATTTTGTTTCTTTCATTTGTTTCAATTTTGTTTTTAATGCATAAGGTGATGGCACATCATCGTAACATAGCAAAAAAAAAAGTGATATCTATACATATACAGGGTTATTTGTAAAACAATGGCAACCTCTCAGGACTATGTTACTAACATCATAATCAACAACTTTTAAAAAATTATCATATTTTAGTTTATCAGATTTTCATACAAAAATAAAAACATTTAAATTGAATGCTCTAAATGTTACGAAGTCTACGCGAAGCAAACGAAAGCGATAGTAAAATAGCGAGGGGAGCGGGGTTAGGGCGGCGGGGGTGTTTGTACTTGACCTATTTACAATTTTACGGAAATCCTTCAGTCGGTCATTCACTTCGATGCGCTTGCGTTGCTTGATTCTGTAAAAAATTATAGAACAAAAGTTGTTGTTTATGATGATAGTAATACAGTCCTGCAAGGTTGTCATTGTTTTACAAATAACCCTGTATACAAATAAATTGCTGTTCGTTAGTGTCGCTAAAACTCGAGAACGGCTGAACGGATTTATCTTATCTTGGTCTTGAAATGTTCGTGGAGGTCTAGGGAAGGTTTAAAAGGTGAGAAAATTTGCCAAAGGCATTAAGTCCGCCTTTGTACAATGTATTATTTACATTATGTGCAAAAAGTTTTAATAAATAAATAAATAAATAAAATTCGAATAATTGCCGGGAAAACCTTAAAAACAGCCCTTTTCTTTTTCCCATATAAACGTTTTCTAAATAAAATGTAGAGTCAATTTGAACTTTATTGCTATTCAATAAAGTTCATATTAAATTAGTATTAGTTTTTTTTATATTGTAAGTAAGCAACATGATATGTCGAAAAAAATAATAAAACTTCATGCTTCATTCAACAAATGCTTTTTTTATTAAATACGGATTCGTTTTGTTTGTTTTAAGATTATTTTATACCAAAGTTTAGGTCTTATATTTATCGATTGAGGCAGTACGAGGTCTGCCGGGTCAGCTAGTAATGAACGACATAACATTGTACCATCATACCATCACGCCTGTATTCCCCGAAGGGTTAGGCAGAGGTGTGCCAATGTACACCCACAGTTCACCGGTATGTTAAGGTCCCATGAAATAGGGGGCGAGCCTATTGCCATTAACCGGGCACAAATCCTAACTCCGAGCTGCTACTGAGAATTTCTTACAAAAACCCAATAACATTTTGCTCGACCTGGGAATCGAACCCAAGACCTCTAGCGTAGCAGTCGCGTTCAGGACCACTAGGCTACCGAGGCAGTTAACATAACGGCATAACGTTGTAGCAGATTTTTTTTTTAAAGTTACAAATATATAAAGAAGCCCCGACGCGTGCATATCTTATATATAGGGCATCTAAAAATCTCAGACACTGGTTTGACGGCTTCATGTATCCAACTTTTAAAAAGAATGGTAAATATAAATATTTATGTGTCAAAAGGACATTATTTTTATATTTGACGAATCAACTGTCACAAGTCTAGTCTCGGACATTAAAAAAAAAACACTTTACTCCCCGACATGTCTAATCCGCCCTGTACAAAAACACCACATACCATCACGCCTGTATTCCCCGAAGGGTTAGGCAGACGTGTAACAATGTACACCCGCAATTCGCCGGTATGTTTAGGTCCGATGTAGTAGCGAGCCTATTGCCATTAACCGGGCACAAATCTTAACTCCGAGCTCCTACTGAGAACTTCATAAAAAAAACCAATAACACTTTTTTGCTCGGCCTAGGAATCGAACCCAAGACCTCTAGCGTAGCAGTCGCGCTTAGGACCACTAGGGTTTCGAGGCAGTCAAAACACCACAGTAAACTAAAAACCCAAACTAACCCAACAACAACTTCTTTCAGGAGGCGAACTGGAATCGAACAGAGAGAAAATGTACCAACTCGTCAAAGAAATTAAAGCAATCCTAACATTCACAAACGCGACCCCGTACAAGACGAAAAACATCAGATATTACTGCGCCTACTGCTCCACGGACGGCCCCCACTTCGAGGACCCCGACGACCTTCGCACCCACACCAGGGTCGAACACGTTGGTCACAGAACAGAAAAAATTGAATACGCTATGAGACCTTATTGGATGAACGAGGTAATAAAACTAGACATAGACAATCTTCTCTGTACAGTTTGCTGTGTTGTCATAAATAATTGGAACGATATGTTTAAACATCTCAGAGATAAACATAACGTGGTCCTCGATCAAGCTTATACGAGAGTCATTCCTTATATTTTAAGGCCTGACCTAAAATGTGCGCTATGTAAGGAGTCATTTACAAATTATCTACACTTAGACGGGCATATGAATGCTCACTACAATAATTATGTATGTGATGATTGTGGTGATACATTTGTGGCCCACAATAGGTTAAAACAGCACATTAAAATCCACAATGTAGGGAAATTCTGCTGCGGTTTCTGTGATAAAGTTTTTACACTACAAAAATATAAACGGAAACACGAGGAGTTGGTTCATAAACAAATTTCCAAGTTCAAATGTCAGTATTGCTCTGAGAAATTCACGGGAGAGTATCTAAGACATTTGCATTGTTTGGAAGTTCACGAAGAGACGGTCAAACCGATTACTTGTGAATACTGTGGAAAGATCTTCACTTGGAAACAATATTACATGAATCATATAAAGAAGAAACATGAAAATAGAAAACGGTTTGGATGTGACAAATGTGAGAAGAAATTTTATAGTAACTATGAGTTGAAGGAACATTTATTACGTCATCGTGGGACCAAAGATTATGAGTGTCCTATATGTTTCAAAAGATATGTGTCTATGAATTCGCTTAAGCAACATGGGAAACAGCATCGGGAGGAGATTGTGGAATATGTAATATCATAGATTAAAAAAAAAAACCTACATAAGGGGGGGATCCGTACCAGGGATCAATTCAATGGCATACCCTGCTGACGGCCTATATGGCAGTCTGCGGCGAGACGCGACGTAACTCGTACTTGTTTTGAGGGCGACACCGTCTGTTTATGGTTTATTACAAACTACAAGCAAAATGGTACTGTACTTCTCCATGATTCGAGAAGTACAAAAAACCCAACTAATGACCAAAATCACGTAGGACAAATTTCGCGTGTTGCACTGTGTCGTGGACTCGTGCTGCGTCGTATTCGTCGCTCACGCAGGACACCGCATTATAAAACTTTCCAATTATTATCCCAAAAAAACACATTCCTGGGGTAAAACGTATACTATGTATTAATCCAGGAAATGGTTTACTTATGTGACAATTTTCATCCAAATCTGTTCAGCGGTTTACGCGTGATTGAGTAACAAACATACAAACATCTTCATAAGCTTTCACATTTACAATATTGGTAGGAAGTAGGATCATTGGATGGTGAACAAGCCGACCGCCTACTTGATGTTCAGCGGTCAACGCTGCCTATAGACATCTGCAATACCAGAGGCCTTGCAAATGCGTTGCCATCCCAGAGACAAAGTTGAAATGTGTCATGTGCCTGTAACTACACCGGCACCCATACCCTTCAAGCCGGAACACAGCAACGCTGCTTTGCGGCAGTAATAGGTATGGTGGTAGTACTTCCCCGGACGAGCTGCTTCACAAAGAGCTTACTACTAACACTGCTTCTTTGAAATAGGTGTATTCTGTTCTATTTTTTCACCCACCTTAAGTTATGTCTTTGGTTACCGCTCCTCTCCCGTGTGTCGTAGCATGATGTTATAAACGCTAAAGCCTTCCTCGATAAATGAACTATCGAACACAAAAATATTTTTGAATTCAAACCAGTAGTTCCTGAGATTAGCGCGTTTAACAAAATAAACAAACTCTTCAGTTTTATGATATATTTACCTTTTTTATGACAACTTCCTGCAATTTGTCGAGGATGAAAAACTACAATTTGTAGACAGAGTCTATGGTTGGTTGGTGCGTCGATAATCCTTCTATGTTAATGACGGGAGACCAATTAATTTTAGACTAGTTATGAAAAAAATTACCTCATGTCGGTATTTCAACTTTAAAATGTTCAAAATCCAGCAGTGTGCTTTTATTTAGGAGACTCTTAGTCTTAGCGAAAGTTGGCGTGAAGGTACTCACTACAGCACTGCTCCGACGCGGTAAATAATTTGCTTATTAAATTAGAACTTTAAGTTGTAAGTATTGGAGTAAATTTTATAATGACAAACAAAAAGGTGACGGCTCGTTATTAGCCGTATCGGAGCGGTGTATATAGGACAGGTTTTTAATATGTGCGGATTTTTTTATGCATTTTGGAACTGGAATTACAACTGTTTATAAAATAAAAAATACGTATTTATTAAAACTCCCATAACCTTTTGACAGCCACAGTCATCAGTCATGTATAGATGACGGCCACGGTCACGATCACACGACAGACTTTTATACGTATATAAAACTCATAAAACATAAACCTACCATCACGACTGTATTCCCCGAAGGGTTAGGCAGAGGTGTAACAATGTACACCCACAATTCGCGGGTGTGTTTAGGTCCCATGTAATAGGGGGCGAGCCTATTGCCATTAACCGGGCACAAATCCTAACTCCGAGCTGCTACTGAGAATTTCGTAGAAAAACCCAATAACACTTTTGCTCGACCCAAGACCTCTAGCGTAGCAGTCGCGCTTAGGACCACTAGGCTAACGAGGCAGTTACCGAAACTCATAAAACAACATCGATATAATTCCGAGCTCATTACTATTTTGTAGGTATTAGAGGATAGCCTAGTGGTCCTAAGCGCGACTGCTACGCTAGAGGTCTTGGGTTCGATTCCCAGGTCGAGCAAAAAGTGTTATTGGGTTTTTCTATGAAATTCTCAGTACCAGCTCGGAGTTAGGATTTGTGCCCGGTTAATGGCAATAGGCTCGCCCCCTATTACATGGGACCTAAATATACCGGCGAACTGTGGGTGTACATTGTTACACCTCTGCGTAACCCTTCGGGGAATACAGGCGTGATGGTATGTTTATATTTTATTTATTTCGTAGCTTGGCGCTGATGGTACGTTTTTGCTTTTTTGACGTGGCGGGTTAAAAGCTTACGTTTATTTAGACAACATTTTCAACTCACTGTTAAAATAACTTTTCCTATAGTGAGCGATGACTTTAGTTTTAAGCCATATCATCCCAGTGCTCCATTTTTGAAACGGTTACTTTTTTATTTTTTTATTATAATTTTTGAACGCATTTTTAAATTAGTGTTTTTCAAAAATGGAACACTGGGATGATATGGATTAAATTGGGTACATGACACTATTAAACAATAATTGCAAGTCGCGAGTTCACAAAAAAATAAAATAAACTTATTTCAGCCCTGAAAATCCGGTAATATTTTAAATAACTATAAAATTCGATTTATTGTTGCTTTGAAACCAATAAATAGTTAGTGAATTGAGATGTCAAAAAAGTGACGTCATAGTTTAGTATTGTCATACCAAAATCTATGGGGGAATCGCGTTTTGACAGCTCATAAAAAGTACGTCAATTGATTAGTGGTGTCATCTACCCAATTAAAATAGATATTTTCTAAGAATGTTATAAATGTATTTAAAAATAATTATTCAATTAGTTTATAGGTACTTAGTTTAATTATCACGAAACTATGTTATTATTATGCAATAAAAGATGCTGTAATTTGTTATAAATGTGCTTAATTCTGTCATAAGGAGCTAACCCACAATAAGTCATTAATTAAATTAATTACAACAAACTTATTGACATATGCCAAATGTGTTCTATCTAGTTCAAACTAATTTAAAATTTAATTAACGTTAAAATATCTAAAATCGTTACTATTACTTAAAAAAATTGAAGATATTCTTACGTGGGTTAGTTCTTTTTGGTAGAAATAAACGTAAAATATAAGTAGCAAAAGCAAAGATCATGTCAGTATTTCACGGTTCAACCAAATTCGATCCGAAATGTTATTTCCTGTATTCACTATAGAATTTGATTGTTTCAACCAAATCTAAGGCGTTAGTGGACCGTGTAATATTTATATTAATACTAGCTTCTGCCTGTGACTTCGTACGCGTGGTTTATTTCACCCGCGTTTACGTAGTTACTGCTCCGCGCCTGTGGGCCGTAGCGTGATGTTATATAGCCTATACTATTCCTCTGAATCTGGCTATCATATACAGAAATATTTTTCAATCCGACTGGAATGTTCCTGAGCAAATAAACAAACAAAAAACGTCTTCAGCTTTATTGTATTAGTATATCGTATGTCATTTTAAACGAGGGACGTATTCAAACCCACAATAGTGCATGCTTATCTACATGACGCCTACTAATAAAAATAAAAACAAGAAAAAAAACAGACAAAAATTTCCCAAGTCTCTCAACGCATACACTATACACCAGTGTTTTTCAATATTTTTTGAATACGTGACCCCTTGACGGGTTGAAAAATTCTGGCGACCCCCTTTAGCTACACACAGACAAAAAGATCATCTATACTAAGATTATCCTTCTCACTGAAATTGTAGCGTAGAACCTAGCCATTTGTCGGCGACACCCGAGTAAGAGCCGCAACTCAGAAATTCAAAAACACTGCCGTACATCCTTGTGCTAGCGATTAATAGTATCCCAGAACGTGTGTGCAGGTCAATGACTTCATGAATTATTCATTTCATTGAAGGATTATGTCACAAATTAGGGTTATATAATTTTTATATATTTGGGACGAAAGAATTGAATGATACCCTCCCCCAATAACCCTATATCCCTAGTTTAACCTAACGTACTGTATAGCTAGATTATGCCAAAATAGAATAATGCAACGGTTACTGAAACCGCCAAATGTTGGTGTAGTATGTAAATATAGAAATAAATACACAAGTACTTGTTTACAATGTTGTTTTTATTACTTATAATATATCACCATCATCCTGCCGTTGTCCCATGTCACTTGGGGGTCGGCTCAACATATTTTCTTCAACCATTCCTCTTTTCATATTAGAGGCCGTTCAAGTATAACGCGGGCAGATTTTTCGCAATTATTTACCTTTTTTTTTAATTTCTAACTATCATAGTCCGATGACACGGCAATCCGACACAATCGGGGTGAGATAAGACGCAGGACCAACGACTTTACGTAGTTTCCGAGGCACGGGGGTGTCACACCACCAATTTCCAAACCCCAGGCTGTTACTGAGCAATTTCTAATGGGAAAAACCCCGACTTGTGAATCAAACCCAAGACCCTATGTTCAACAGTCGTGCTTGCCATCACGAGACCAACGGTGCAGTTACAATGCATACGTAATATTTGAATGACCCCTTATATGTATTTTATTTCATGTAGACACTGATTTCCGAATTCTCCTTCCTCTAATAATTTTTAAAATTTTAAGACATTCAGTAAAAGGTAGACACTTATTACACCGATCGTACTACAATAATACAAGATATTATGGCAATAACACACGGCTCAACCAAATTGATTAAATGATTCAATTTGGTTGTTTCAACCAAATTTAAAGGTAATAAGTATACCGTGTATTATATACTTTTATGGTACTTTTTATACCCTATAAGCGGGTGTCTTTAACTAATGACTAGAATAAAATACTTCAACTATAATTCTATTGTTGTCCATTAATTATTCAGTAGACGATGATTTAACCTCCACATTCAGGTATAGATGATGACACATCAAAATGGAATGAATTCGTAGATTGGCGCTGAGGGCACGTGTTCGATCTTTTTGACATGGCGGCCACAAGGATATAGTTGCCGCCACGAGTCGAGCACAAACATCAAGTTAATTTTTGGGTTTTTGGTTTCCTTTCTCGGTTTTTTGGGGTGCCGACGCTGCACGCGATTGGTTCGACAGTCGTACCGAACGCGTATAGTGTCGGCGCCCCAAAAAAAATTAGAAAAAAACACAAAATCCCAAAAATTAACTTGACGTTTGTGTTCACGACTCGTGGCGACTAATATACTATAATGATACAAGGTACAATGGCGATAACACACGGCTCGACCAATTTATTCATATGATTTAATTTGGTTGCTTCAACTAAATTTAAATGCATAAGTGAACCGTGTATAAGTGTTTCGTGTTATGATTCTTTTTACACCACGAAAGCACGTATTGTAATTAACTTATACACTAAAAACTAATACACAATACTACAATTATACTTATATTCATTAATGTCTTTTAATTATTCAGTAAAGTCACTGATATAATAAATGAAAATATATACATACGTATACTAATTTCCGAATTCTCCTTCCTCATGCAATTTTTACAATTTTAAAATATAACCATAAAAATGATTATAATAGAACATAATATACCGTTCATATTATAATGATAAAAATATGATTCAATTTGGTTGTTTCAACTAAGTTTAAACGCGTAAGTGAACCGTGTATGATAGCTTTATGGTACTTTCATACCCTACAAGAAGGAGTTTTTAATTAATAACTAATGACTAGTACATAACACTACAATTATAATTATATAATACTGTATTTTAATTATTCAGTAGAGACTCTGATATAATAAATAAAAAATATATATACTAATCTCCGAATTATCTTTTCTAACGCACAATTTTAAAATATGACCATATAGATCTATTATAATAGTACATAATATACCATTCACATTATAATGATACAAGATATTGTGGCAATAACCCACGGCTCAACCAAATTGTTTACATGATTCAATGTGGTTGTTTCAACTAAATTTAAATGTGATTAAAAGTGAACCGCATAATAAAAGCTTAATAGATCTTTTGACCACCGATAAGCAAATGTTTTTAATTAATAATTATTCACTACTACAAAATACTAGAATTATAATTATATAATAATGTGTTTTAATTATTCAGCAGAGACTGATATAATAAATAAAATATATATATATACTAATCTCCGATTTTTTTATTCTAACGCACAATTTTAATTATATTGCGTCTTAATTATTCAGTGGACACTGAGTGACGGCCAAGTGCGTAAGGCGCCTTTCATGCACGGGGCTGCGGGTTCGCAACCGGGCACGAGCCAATGTGACTTTATATTTCATATTTCCTTTCTAAGTTTATCTTGGACATCACTGACATCGGTGAAGGAAAACGTCGTGAGGAAACCTGCACATCTAATGAATATAAGTCTGAAATCGCCAACACGCCTTGAGCAAGCGTGGTGATCAATGCTCGTGCCTTCTCTGTATGAGAAGAGGCCTTTGTCCAGCAGTGGAACAATAATAGGCTGGTATTTTATCATTAATGAATATCTAAACATTTATATAAGAACTCTTGAACTGGTAAGACTACAGAAGTGATGTCAAACGTTAAAAAAATAATCTATAGTACCAGCGGTCGTTGACTCCGTAATCAATTGTTTTTGGGACAAGCTCGCCACACTTCCCAACCCATGCAACTCTTAAAAGCCCGAATCAAAAGTGGAGACCGCCAGAAAAGCGCCGAGGCAATGGAGCTCGCCGAGTTCCGGAGAAATCTCATATATAATCGCAGTGGCATAGCTACTAAAGGGTTAGACTTTTAGAAATACCTGAACTCTATTCAGTAGCCGGTTAATACTTTCAGGGTCATCATCATCTACTTATCCTTTTCCCAGCTATGTCGGGGTCGGCTTCCAGTCTAACTCTCCGTAACGACTGTCAAAGATCTACGAATGACAGCCGGGACCAACAGCTTACGTGCTTTCCGAAGCACGGGGGTGTCACACCACCACTTCCAAACTCCAGGCTGCTACTGAGCAAATCCTAATGGAAAAACCCAATAGCACTTTTTACCCGACCTGGGAATCGAACCCGGGACCCCACGCTCCTTAGTCGCGCTTGCGACCACAAGACCAACGGGGCGGTTCAAAAAATACTTTCAGGGTATGTATTTAATGTTACATGTTTGTAGCGACATCTATAGCTCAGCACGCGAACTGACGTTGCCTAGATCGCGATATTAAAGTTCGCCGCGACGTTTAGCATATATACAACATCCCGATAACAACCGTCGGGCAGTAGCCCGCCAGACACAACACCCGACTGGTCGGAGGATCCTCCCTTTTCTATGGAGGATGAAAGACTTTACACCCTGTTTCTCATACCTTCAAACGTTGTATATAGTGTGTTACGTAAAGGGTGGATACATGTCGGAGGAGTGAAGTAAGGCTTCTTAACGTACTAGTGGCGCCATCTATTAGCGTTTGAGGTACCTTAGTCGATAAAAAAAATAACAAACAATGACAGCTGTCATAGATTCAGTAGTTCGAGGTTGTCAAGAACTGTCGCGTGTGACGTTTGACATCTGTCAGATGTCAAGGTGAGACGCGTGTGTGAGCGATGACCCGGTGAGCCACACGAGAGACATCCAGAGCTCGAGTGCACTGGGTGTGTGCACTGATTCTTTTTAACCACGTCGTCATCTCTCTGCATCTCCGATATACATATCAAAGGCGCGGATTTTTTTACTTCTACATGGCAACATTTTTTTAATACATATACTCATAAAATAATAAAGTTAAGAAACACTTAAGTAAAAAATCAAATGTGTCCAATTGAATTCTACACATCACTACACCAAGTCAGCTGATCGGTGTCAATGAACTACACACAAAGAAACAACTCGTAAAAGATTTGTTTCTCCTGACACGTTTGTTATGATTTAAACTTAATAAACTGCCGAAATAAACAAAATATTATGCATTTTCAAAGTTATTGCTTTTAAGCTGAAATTTTCTATAGAGACTCAGTACCGGATACACTGTTCACTCCGTTTGTATGGATATACCCTTACCGTAACACGCTGTATACATTTTGAATGAAATAAACTTAAACAGTTTAGTTAGGGCCCCAATATTTTTTTGGATCACAAGCACCTTAAGTTACCTAGCTACACCTCTGCATACTTGGCTAGTCTCCAATGATACTGTCCATCGCTATTTTTGGTCATTAAATCTTCTGGCCATTGATATTTTTAGGCCATTCCTATTTTTTTTACAATTGCTATTTTTGGTCATTGCTATTTTTTGGTCATTGCTATTTTTCGGCCGTTCTTATTATTTAATCACTGCTGTTATTTAACCAATTACGTTGGTTGGCCATTGCTACTATTCATAAACAGTCTATGTATTTTCAAATGCGCACTCAAGGATCTATTCCTGCTGTACTTCTTATTACAGATCGTACATGCAAATTGCTCAGTGCCTCCGTGTTTGATCATGTGGTCCTTCAATTCGCTTTTTGTAAAGCATGTGTATGTGCATTTATCACATTTAATATTCCTCACGGCCACGTGACACCGTCTCACATGCGTGGATAGAGCAAATCTTCTCTTAAACGATTTTTTACAAATATGGCATGTGTAAAGCAAACGTTCTTCACCATGTACGTTGACCATATGCTCTTGCCTTGTAAAATAATCTATGAATTTCTCCGGACATTTAGAACACTGGAATCTTTTCAAGTTCTCGTGGACGCCCTCGTAGTGCTGACGGTATTTCATTTGGGAGCGGAATGTTCTCTTGCAAAGTTTGCAACTAACTCTGATCCCTTTGTGCTGAGCGTAACTGTGTACTGCTAGCCTGTGTTTCGTTATAAACCCAACTCCGCAAATATCACACTTGAAATTACTGTAATGTGTGTTCATGTGTTTTTCAAGTTTATGGAAAGTTTCGAATTTTTTCGCACATAATTGGCAATCCAAGTCTGTAGCTTGCAATTTAAAAGGAATCACTCTATCGGCGCACTGGTAAATCTTCTTGGCGTGGGTTTTCGACAGATGATTTAAAAGTATCTTTAAATTCCTCATATTCTTTTTGCATACTTTACATTTTAAATCTGTCACATCGGCATAGATGACGAATTCATCCGCACTGTACTTCAGAAGCATGTCGTAAATGCTTCCTTTTTCATGACTCTCTTGATGTTCTTTTATCTTGTCGTATTTGTACACCTCCCGACAGTAATAACACACGTAACCTTTTCTCGTCTTAGTTTTGAAAGCTGTAGCGTTGCTATACTGAAAGATGGTAGACGCGTTTAATGCGAGAGCTAGTTTGTCTGGCAGCCATTTTTCTATCATGTCCTGTTCCTTGCAGAACCATTCTAATGATTCTGGTCTGATCAGTTTAGCTGAAATAGAGGGTGTGGGAGTTAAAATCTACAATCTAAAGCAAGATTGACAAAACAATGTCTATCTATACACCTTTAATATCATTGGCTGGTAAACAAGCCGACAGCCCACTTGATGTTAAGTGGTCACCGCACATCTGCAATACCACAGGCCTTGCAAATGCGTTGCCATCCTAGAGAAGTTGAAATGTCTCATGTGTCTGTAATTACACCGGCACCCATACCCTTCAAACCGGAACACAGCAACGCTGCTTTGCGGCAGACATAGGTATGGTGGTAGTACTTCCCCGGACGAGCTGCTTCACAAAGAGCTGTACTACTACTACTTGTCATCATAATCATCACATCAGCCGCGGGACGTCCACTGCTGGACATAGGCCTCCCCTATAGATTTCCAAAAGAACCGGTTGAAAGCGGCCTGCATCCAGCGTCTTCCTGCGGACTTAATCAGGTCGCCCTACACTGCGCTTGCCGGTGAGTGGTCTTCATTCGAGAACTTCGCGGCCCCATCGGCCATCAGCTCTGCGTGTCATGTGCCCTGCCCACTGCCACTTCAATGCTAATTCGCTGGGTATGTCGCCAACTTTGGTTCGAAAAAAATCTACCTATACCCACTCAAGTCATTCAAACCGGATCACAGCAACGCTGCTTTGCGGCGGAAAAAGGGATGGTGGTAGTACTTCCCAGGACGACTGTAATACTACTAAATCTAAAGCTACATAATAACTTACCATAAGTCTTCTTCAAATGGTCATTGTATTCAGGACATATCTGGGACAAATGTCTTTGTTTCGGGAGAGGACGCACTGGCTTAGGGAAGCGAGCCAATAATTCTGTTTCGCCCTCTATAACTTCACAGGGCTCTTCGTCTACGGAACTGGTGGAACTAAGTGAGATGGAACTGCGGAAACTTGCTGAAATACATCATATCTATGTATTAATATGAGAAGATGAGTGGAAGGCGAAGGACAAAGGGGATTTATATGGCAGATGTGAGTGGCAACGCCGGGAGAGGACGCCCTACAAAGACCTACCCTGACCTTATTGGTGAGGTTCTTCAGAAAGGTCGGGTGCGCTGTACTCCTAACCGGTGTGCTTGTATGACCAGATGTGTGAACGTGGACGAGGTGAAAGGAGTACGTAAGGATCCGTTCAGTCGCAACAGATGATCATACATACATACCCATTCATTCATATTGAAAACCAGCGTCAGGCCCAAGTGGTCTAACAATTTTGCTGAACCGAGCCTCTTTGGCGCAGCAGTGGGGCACACAACTATATTACCTGGTTCTATTGTTTATTTTATTTCTTTTGTTATTTTTGATAGCATAACATACCATCACGCCTGTATTCTCCGAAAGGTTAGGCAGAGATGTACCAGTGTACACCCACAGTTAGCCGGTATGTTTACGTCCCATGTAATAGGGGGCGAGCCTATTACCATTAACCGGGCACAAATCCTAACTCCGAGCTGCTACGGAGAATTTCATAGAAAAACCCAATAACACTTTTCGCTCGACCTGGGAATCGAACCCAAGTCCTCTAGCGTAGCAGTCGTGCTTTGGACCACTAGGCTACCGAGGCAGTTCACAAAGTTCACATAACTTTTCACGTTGTTGAATTTACCAAAACGGATCATAATTTATTTTTTTTCCGTTGTGATATCATCAAATGACTTCCCCAGCTCTGGGCGGGACGGGGAGTGTCACCTTTACTGACTCAAACCCATCCATGTTCCTTCTTGTGCCCTTTGCGTTCCGGGGGCGCGGTATCTCTCACGAACAACCCGCTGCTCCGGCACGGTTCATAAATTGAGTTCTGTTTGGATAAGGAGTACTTACCGCATTCATCAAAATCCGTTTCATAGTCTATAGATTCATCATCTCTGTCTTCATCAATCACCAACGCACCTTCATCTTCATAACTAGAATCCTTGGAACTTTCATATTCGTAATCCGAATCATGAAATACATCGACAGACTCTTCGGAAATATCATCAAAGGAATCGAAATCATCAAATACATCGGCAGACTCTTTGGAATCTTTGGAACTTGCATCATCAAGATCGAAATCATCAAATACTGCTGACTCGGTATTTTCTGAATCACATTCTATCTTTATTTCCGTAGTAAAGTTGTTTGGTCCTGTATCTAAAATCAGTCATATTAAATATTACCAGCTTATTGTGCAGGGCAAAGGCCTCTTCTCATACAGAGAATGCAAGAGCATTGATCACTATGCTTATTTTAGGCAGATTGGGTATTAAAGACCTATATTAATTGGGTAGATGACACCACTAATTAATTGACATACTTTTTATGAGCTGTCAAAACACGATTCCCCCATAGATTTTGTACGACAATACTAAACCATGACGTCACTTTTTTGACATCTCAATTCACTAACAATGTATTGATTTCAAAGCAAATAAAAATCTAATTTTATAGTTATTTTAAAAACTAGAAATGGTTAGACCGATTTGATAATTTTTTTTGTTATGTACAAAATCTACCACAAAGGTCGGATATTTGCACCTGGGTGAAGCCGGGGTAATTCGCTATAGTTCTAAATAAAATTCCCATTACACATACCATGAGGCAATTCAGGGTCTGGTTCACTTTTAAAAATGACACCTTTAAGTAACTGATCCTCCATAGCGACCACCATCATACGGAAACTCGCGGCATCACGGAGACGATTCACGCAGTTGTCACATATCAAATTACTTATGAGGTTGTGTGGTGATAACTGAAAAAGACACAAAAAAACATCATCATCTGTTTAGCCTTTTCCCAAGTGTGTTGGGGTCGGCTTCCAGTCTAACCGGATGCAGCTGAGTACCAATGTTTTACATGGAGCGACTGCCTATCTGACCTCCACAACCCACTTACTGGGCAACACAATACCTAAGATGCAAAAAACAAATTTATGAATTTGTTCAACGATTGGCGGAGAAATCAGTTATTTTTACAGCCTATACTGATCTATAGCTGTGCTTAGGCCTCCCCCATTTCCTTCTAAATATTTTTTTCTAAACCAACCATAGCGGTGTGTGTCTAGGACATCTTGCCACATCTTCCTGGGCCAATCTCAAGAGACTCATCCATCATCAGGCACCTATTCCATGGAGACCTTTGCCAAGCGGTCACTATGCACCTGGCTGAAGTGACCCACCCAATCCCATTTGAGCCTAGCTGCCATTTTTCACATGTCCGTTGCATCATTACAGAAACTATAAATCTTCTGGCATGAGTTGTATTAGCTTCTACCTGCCACATCGTCGGCTTCAAAGTTGACATATTGTGTCCTATCTTGGGGTTGAAACTGACCCCGTGCCAAATTTCATTAAAATCAATTAGATTCGATTGGATTTTCTATGAAATTCTCAGTAGCAGCTCGGGCTTAGGATTTGTGCCCGGTTAATAGCAATAGGCTCGCCCCCTATTACATGGGACTTAAACATACCGGCTAACTGTGGGTGTACACTGGTACATCTCTGCCAAACCTTTCAGAGAATAGAGGTGTGATGGTATGTTTTCCGATCAAAAATAACAAAAGAAATAAAATAAACAATAGAACCAGGTAATATAGTTGTGTGCCCCACTGCTGCGCCAAACAGGCCCGGTTCAGCAAAATTGCTAGACCACTTGGGCCTGACGCTGGTTTTCAATATGAATGAATGGGTATGTATGTATGTATGATCATCTGTTCTGTCATAATTTGAGAAATCCTACTTATATTATAATTGCGAAAGTTTGTTTGTTACTCTTTCACTCTTAAACGGCTGAACGGATCTGGATGAAATTTAGCAGTAAGAAAGGATTTAAATATATACCTTATTTCGATAGGATTATTTTTAAATTTAATTGATACATTTTAAATGTCCTTTCTTGGGGTTAAAACTAACCCCGTGCCAAATTTCATTAAAATATCAGATAGACAGAGTTACTTTCGCGGTCAGTGGGTCGTCTTAGGGGCGGGGTACTTTGGGGCACTTTCCAGATAGACAAGAGTTACTTCCGCGGTCAGTGGGTCGTCTTAGGGGCGGGGTACTTTGGGGCACTTTCCAGATAGACAGAGTTACTATCGCGGTCAGTGGGTCATCTTAGGGGCGGGGTACTTAGGGCACTTTCGCATTTAATAATGTAAGTATGGATTTTTTTAGAGTCAAAATAAATTTATTAGAATTGCGTCACAAGAAACTAAAGCTTATTATCTTCTTTCCAATATCTATTTACCAATAAATAAGTGATATTAACGAACACTTACCGTTATATTAAAACATTCCAGAAAAATATCTTTGTAAATCTCTTTCATATTATTATAATAATATTCTTTTGTCACATCTCGGTGTTGCCCCTTCGCGAAACAGCAGCGGCATTCTCCAAGCTTTGTATATGATTCATCAATCTCTATTTCCGAGCTATCGTTTGTAGAAATCATTATGTTAAAGAAAAGAAACTGAACACCCGGGAAAACCGAAAATTTATTTTGTATCAGCAGCCATTGCAGCAGCAATAAAAATAGTGACGTCTTTCCTTCCTCAAAGCTGTGAAAGTGTCAATCGATAAATTACTTACCGTCTATCAGAGTGAATGGGGATGCAGGACAAAACTAAAGAGAATAACCTATCTACCTTAAAATAATATAGTTTTTTTTTCCAACAAAGACATTAAAACGGAGATTATAATTCAGTTAAAATAATACACTCCTTTTTGTTAAAAATATTTTTAATGTTTCGTCCCGATTCACCCCATTTTGCAGTATAGTGGGAAAACCGTAAAGTAATTAGTATATCTACTCGTCCCTAGATGGCGGTGTTTAAAATTTCAGTCTGCTCCGTCAGGTTTATGTTTAACCACAAAATATAACAGTAATGGGGATAGGCAGTAATACCGCCTTGTTTATGTTTATAAGATTTGTCATCATCTACTTAGCCTTTTCCTAACTATATTGGGGTCGGCTTCCAGTCTAACCGGACGCAGCTGAATATCAGTGTTTTACATGGAGCGACTGTCTATCAGACCTTCACAACCCAGTTACTGGGCAAAACGATACCTCTTGGTAAGACTGGTTGTCAGACTTTCTGGCTACTGACTATCCGTAACGACTGTCAAAGATCTACGAATGGCAACCGGGATCGGCAGCTTTATGTGCTTTCCGAGGCACCGGGGGTCTCACACCACCAACTTCCAAACTCCGGGCTGCTGCTGAGAAATTCGCAATGGAAAAACCCAATAACACTTTTTGCCCGACCCGGGAATCGAACCCAGGACCCCGTGCTCATCAGTCGCGCTTGCGACCACGAGACCGACGGGGCAGTCAAAAAAAAAATGTATCCTATGTAATATTGGTAAAAGCTCTTCAGAAAGGTCGGGTGCGCAGTACGCGTAACCGGCGTGCTTGTAACATCAGATGTATGAACGTGGACGAGGCGAAAGGAGTATGTAAAGATCGTAGCAGGTGGCGTTCTGTTGTTTCTGCCTACCCCCATGGGAAAAAGGCGTGAATTTATGTACGTATTATCCATACTTAATATTATAAATGCGACAGTAACTGTGTGTTAATTCTTCTTCTACGTTTTGAGTTGGTTGACTCGTTTTAAATGTTGCCCGACCTATTCTGAGCTACCTTTACAGCTCTGTCATTGCCCTCGTTTGATTACGGATAGTGCAGGTGGTTGTGCACGACGGGCAACTAAGAAGGTGACGCATATCCTGTGATGGTGCGCCACACAGCACTGTATACTGTCTCTGTTACCGTTTCACGACTAAACCACTAAACCGATTTTGATGAGATTTGGTAAGAGGTAATTTGCAATTCTAATATAACTCCTAGAAATGACATCGAGTATTTTTATGCCGCAACTACGATTGCTTCCGCCATAATCGAGATTTAAGCTGCTTGTCCACAGAAGCGGAACGAGGCAACGGAGCGGAGAAACGGGGAAATATTAACCAATAAGATTAGATAAAATCATCGCTCCTCTCCAGTTATGAAATCCTATCTATACTAACATTATAAAGCTGAAGAGTTTGTTTGTTTGGTTGAAGGCGCTAATCTCAGGAACTTCCGGTTTGAATTTAATTTATTTTTGGGTTGGATAGTTCATTTATCGAGGAAGGCTTTAGGTGCTGCGACACACGGGAGAAGAGCAGTAACCAAAGACGTAACTTAACGCGGGTGAAGAAAACCACGTGAACGAAGTCGCTGGCAGAAGCTAGTTGGTTAATAATCCTAAATAAATAAATATAAATAAAACACAAAATCACAACCACAATATTTATTTAACAATCTACTGTAAATTAAATTCCAAATGATGAGTCTTCAAATGCCCTTTCAAGCTACATTTCTGAACGAACGCCTGCCCACAGACCGCACAAGCAAACCTGCGGTCATTGTTATGTATTCTCATATGTTCTTTTAAGGTTTTTTTCCTTGCATACGATTTCTTACAAACAGAACACTCGAAAATTCTCTCACCATTATGTTTGATCATGTGGACCCTTAACTCATTTTTCGTAAAACACTTGTAGGAACAGGTTTCGCATTGATAATCGCGTTCCTCCAAATGGTCTCGCTTCATATGTCGAGATAACGTGTATCGCCTATCAAAAGACTTGTCACAAACATTACATTTGTATTGTAGAGGGGCCACACCGTGGACTTGGGTTAAATGCTTTTGCCTCCTAAAGTATTCCGCAAACCGCTCTGGACACTTCGTACATTTAAACCGCTTTAAGAGCTTATGTACCGCGTTCACGTGGTTCTTATGTTTTTGTTGCGTGGTAAATATTTTTGCGCAAGAATCGCAAGGGAAGTTACCCATATTATGCATGCTTTTAGAGTGGACTTTTAACCTGTATTTTGTTGCGAAACCCGTCCCACATTCTTTGCAAACATAGTTCCTGAAATGCACGTTCATGTGGCGTTCTATTGAGCCAAAAGTCTCGAAGTTAAACCCGCAGATTTGGCATTCATAGACGCCGTCAAGAGACAATTTGAAGGGTATTACTCTGTCTGTAAATTCTAGATACATTTTCTTTTTATGCGCGTTAGTTAGATGGGATTTCAACTCACTGATGCTTCGTATTTTTTTCTCACATAGAGTGCATTTTAGATCTGTAACGTCCACGTACACTACTAAACATTCCGCGCCGTAAGTTTTTAAAATATGTTTTATTTCTGATTTTTTATGTTGCGTCGTGTGCTCGCGGAGTTTATCAAGATTCTCGAAGACGTTCCGGCAGTAAAAACAGGGGAAGCCGGTCCTACTTCTGCCCTTAAAGGGGGTGACGTTTGAACATTCCAGAATGGTGCCCGCGTTTATTATGTGTGCTAGTTTCTCTGAAATGAATACTCGGCGGGGATTGTTCGATAATCGGCGGCTGTCTTGATCTTCTATCAGTTTTAGTATGTTTTTTGGTAGGATTTTGTTATCTGGAATATAGAAAAAAAAAAGAGATTTTAAATGGACAATTTGAAGCTAAAACTATCGATAAGTGTGGTTACTCCCTTAGCCATTGGGCCATTACGACATGACGGCAACTTTCATTAAAAAAAAAGCACTTGTTTCATAAAATTTCATTGTAAATACATTTTTGTATGGAAAAACGAATATTTTTTTGCTTAGGAAACTTGAGGAACAGGGTGTAAAGTTCTTCATCCTTCATTGGAAAGGGAGGATCCTCCGACCAGACGGGTTTTGTGTCTGGCGGGCTACTGCCCGACGGTTGTTGTCGGTAATTTTTATATATGCTAACGTCGCGCCGAACTTTGATAGCGCGATCTAGGCAACGTCAGTTTGTCGCAGTAATTCGCATGCTGAGCGATAGATGTCGCTACATAATACGCTTCGGGAGGATGGGAGCTTGTAGATACCCCAAAACCCCCCCAATTGGCTACGATGGTCGTGTAGGAATCGAAATGCATGGAGTCTTAGCTTCTGGTTACTTACTTTGCAACACATCGAGCTGTCGACAGTACTCTGGACATACTTCAGGCAGTAACCGTCTTGTCGGTAAAGAAGGGAGCTTGACGCGCGCAAACCGTCCCAGTAACGCAGCCTCGCGGTCCACTAAGTTGTCTGCAGGACCATCTGACACAAAATCTGGAAAAAGGCATGCGTTTTCAAGTTAAGGATGAACATCATCATCATCAACTGCCTCGGTAGCCTAGTGGTCCTAAGCGCGACTGCTACGCTAGAGGTCTTGGGTTCGATTCCCCAGTCGAGCTAAACTGTTATTGGGTTTTTCTATGAAATTCTCAGTAGCAGCTCGGAGTTAGGATTTGTGCCCGGTTAATGACAATAGGCTCGCCACCATTACATGGGACTAAACATACCGGCGAACTGTGGGTGTACATTGTTGCACCTTTGGCTAACCCTTCGGGAAATACAGGCGTGATAGTGTCATGATCATCTTATCAGCTGATCGACATCCACTGCTGGACGTAGGCCTCTCCTAAAGATAGCCACAATGACCGATCTTGCACTGCCCCGCATCCAACGGTACCCCGCGACCTTTACCAGGTCGTCGGTCCACCTCGTGGAGGACCTTCCCACGCTGCGCCTTCTGGTGTGTGGTCGCCACTCAAGAGTCTTACGACCCCAACGGGCGTCCGCTCTAAGAGCTATGTGTGTGTGTGTTAAGGATCATCATCATCTACTTAGCCTTTTCCCAACGATGTTGGGGTCGGCTTCCAGTCTAACCGGATGCAGCTGAGTACCAGTGTTTTACATGGAGCGACTGCCTATCTGACCTCCACAACCCAGTTACTGGACAACACGATACCTCTTGGTTAGACTGGTTGTTAGACTCCCTGGCTTCTGACTATCCGTAACGACTGTCAAAGATTTACGAATGAGCCGGGACCAACAGCTTTACGTGCTTTCCGAGACACGGGGGTGTCACACCACCAACTTCCAAACACCGGGCTGCTACTGAAAATTCGTAATGGAAAAACCAAATAACACTTTTTGCCCGACCCGGGAATCGAACCCAGGACCCCGTGCTCATCAGTCGCGCTTGCGACCACTAGACCAACGGGGCAGGTAAGTTTGTGTGTTAAGTAAAACTTCTTTACGCACGCTTGACTTGGCAGTAAGCTGGTAAATGGGTGACGAGAGCGTTACGGAAATGAGCGTGATCGAGCGAACGGAAGTTGAAAGGGAGATATAAGTTAGTGAAGATAGAGAGAGAGTTACGGTTCGTATATTACTGTAGGAGTAAGAGAGAGCAGTGCGCGCGCTCATTTTCTTTCTCTCTTCCTCAAGTGACACGACTGAAGTTTTACTTACTGGTTACGGAGATTTTGAAGGTCAACATTTCAACTTTTTATTTTTATTTTATTTTACGAAACAAATTAAAAATAGACACATAAACACACACGTGAGCGTCGTATACCTAGTGTCTGCCCGCGATTTGGTCCGCATTTTTTTTTTAGTTACGTCTGTGTTTTCTGCTCGGCTACCGTATGCCGTAGCGTGATGTTACATAGCCTATACTATTCCTCATGAATCTGGTTATCCCACATCACATCACGTATTACCACGCCATTATTCCCCGAAGGGTTAGGCAGAGGTGTACTAATATACACCCACAGTTCGCCGGTATGTTTAGGTCCCATGTAATAGGGGGCGAGCCTATTGCCATTAACCGGCCACAAATCCTAACTCTGAGCTGCTACTGAGAATTTCATAGAAAAACTCAATAACACTTTTTGCCCGACCCGGGAATCGAACCCAGGACCTCTAGCGTAGCATTCGCGCTATGTTATTATTATTATAGTTTCTTACCACTATGAATATAGTCGGACTCATAATCAGCAGCATCCAAGGTCTCCTCAAGTTCCACCTTCACATCAGTGTGTTTTTCGATCTTCACATCTACTTGGCTGTCCAAGGTATTCTCATCAACATTCACTGTAATACCAAAACACAACATATTAGTCAAGTCAAAGTCAAAACATCATCATCATCTGCTTAGCCTTTTCCCAACTAAGTTGGGGTCGGCTTCCCGTCTAACCGGATGCAGCTGAGTACCAGTGTTTTACATGGAGCGACTGCCTATCTGACCTCCACAACCCAGTTACTGGGCAACACGATATCTCTTGGTAAGACTAGTTGTCAGACTTCCTGGCTTCTGACTATCCGTAACGACTGTCAAAGATCTGCGAATGACAGCCGGGACCAACGGCTTTACGTGCTTTCCGAGGCACAGGGGTGTCACACCACCAACTTCCAAATTCCAGGCTGCTACTGAGAAATTCGTAATGGTAAAACCCAATAACACTTTTTGCCCAACCCGGGAGTCGAATCCCCGAGCTCATAAGTCGCGCTTGCGACCACGAGACCAACCAATAAAATTTAAAAAAATTAGTACCATTAACAAATACAGTATCCTTGTCATCTCCAGCAATGGCTTGTAGCAGCTGCCTCTCAGTACTGACCACCATCATACGGAAGTTGGTTGCATCTCGTAAACGTTGCACACATGCTGAACATATCAATGTAGTCAACAGGGCATTTGTTGATAACTGAAATAGTTTTAAATTAAATTAGTTGACATGTTACATTGTTGTTGAACTGCCTTGGTAGCGTAGTGGTCCTAAGCGCGACTGCTACGCTAGAGGTCTTGGGTTCGATTCCTAGGTCGAGCAAAAAATGTTATTGGGTTTTTCTATGAAATTCTCAGTAGCAGCTCGGAGTTAGGATTTGTGCCCGGGTAATAGCAATGGGTGTACATTGTTACACCGCTGCCTAACTCTTCGGAGAATACAGGCGTGATGGTATGTTATGTGTTATGTTAGATACATACAAGATTTTATCTGTGCATAAATTTTGACTAAATAAAGTTTAGTGGAGTTCTGTACATATTTTTTATATGATTATGGTTTAGTAATTAATAATAAAATTATCTGTTTATCTATTTACACTATGGTGCAAAAAAAATGGCCACACAACAATATACAATAGCGTCTTTCTCATTGAGTTCAAACTATATGTACCTATAAGCACATTCACAATATATCTTCTTACGCAAACTAAAAATAAATTAAATCAATAGACTAGAAATTGCTCTTGTTGACGAGTAGCCTAATTTTTTTGCACGCGTGTGTTATTGAGTTTCGTAATCAACTTGTTGTATCAGAACCAAAACAAGACAAATAAAAATAACCCACTTTGATTTAAGAATACAGAGACAATACCCTTAAAGTATTATACAAAGTCTATTCCTAAAACTTACGTATAAATTTAGACTTTCCATAAAAATATCGAAGTACACTTCTCGAATACCGTTAAAATAGTGTTCCTTCATTAAATCTCGGTGCTGGCCCTTCGCTAAGCAGCAGCGGCACTCCCCATAGCTTGTATAACTCTTCTTAGTCTCCATTATTACTTATTTTTGTTCAATATTGACAAAATAAACAAACATTTCGAGAATTCAGAAGTGTTTGACGTTTCGTGTTGTTGTTAGTTAGTGATGTCACACGCGAGACTTTCCTGTTTATCTAGTTAACGGTTTATTAGAGCGAAATCTACGGTTTTCAGAAAAAATGTTATTTATAAATCGGATAATTAAAATTAGAGATAAATCTTTAGTAATGCAAGCTACACATTTGATAAACTATTTTGTGACGGTACTCATATACACCCTTAGACATTATTGAACTAGCAATCAACTCTTGGTTCAGCCACCGTAATGTTATAGTATGATAGTAACAATATTTATCGTAAAGCGTTATTGGGTTTTTCTATGAAATTCTCAGTAGCAGCTCGGAGTTAGGATTTGTGCCCGGTTAATGGCTATAGACTCGCTCCCATTACATGGGACCTAAACATACAGGCGAACTGTGGCTGTACATTAGTACACCTCTCATCTGCCTAACCCTTCGGGGAATACAGGCGTGATGTATGTATATATTAAAAACAGACATAAATCTTTAGTAATACAAGCTACACGGTTGATTTATTTTGTTACGGTACCCATATGTTAGTAACACTCTTAGATACCATTGAACTCGAGTCTCTTGCCTCAGCCACCATTGTTATTGTACGATAGTTACAATATTTGCACGCACGTAATAAATATTTGTATAGCCTACAGATAGTTGTTCCGAGTCTAGCTGTTTGTTATCGTACCCACGATAATACGAAAACTAAAATTATCGTTAATGGTTCCACAATTGGACTGACAAACAGGATCTCCTTATTCGTGAAGACTGGTGAAAATGAACAAACATAATGGAGATACATTTTTTTTATATATTAGGTATTTTGGATCAATATAAGAGAGCACAATTTAATAAAAAAAGAAAAACAAATGTTTTATTTAAATAAAATCCAAAAAAAATCATAAGTACAACTCAATAATTCTAGAACATACTTAACAAAATGAACGATGATTCAATCAGGAATTTTACTTTTTATATATTTCATTCTTTCTTTTCACAAAAATTAAGTAAGTATAGTTGCACCACGAGTCGTGAGCACAAATGTCAAGTGAATTCTTGGGTATTTGGGTTCCATTCTACGTTTTTGGAGTGCTGACGCCTGACGCTCCACTCAATTGGTCCGTGAGTCGTACCAATCGCGTGCAGTGTCGATGCCCCAAAAATTAACTTGACGTCTGTGTTCACGACTTGTGGCGACTGATATACATGAATTATAGCTTAGTAGATCACACACCTACTTATGCAAGCAAGAAATAAACATTTTTGGCACAATTCAGACAAAATAAACGGAATGTAATCTGTATTTTAAAAACCAATTAATATTGGCTTCCTGGATCATTCTTTACATCACAGAAAATTAAAATTCAAATAAAGAACAGCAAAAAGAACTTAATTATTTTTTTTATCCAGTAGGTCAACATAGGCACATTCAATGAGGTCTTCATCCTTTACTCCTAGCTTGGTTTGTAAGTCGCGGGCTATGATCTGACCTTCTTCCAGGGTCTGTTCAGCCCGGAGTACCACTTCTAACTCCATGTAATGTCCGAGATCTTCAACAGTATCTATGTGGATGCGGGTCTGGTCGACCATGTATAGTTTACTAAAAACACATCAAAAAATGTATTATGATGATTCTTTGAAGGGTAGCAGACATTTTTTTTACTGTACAGGGTGGTGAATTTTTTAACCTCAACTGAAGGGAAAGTAAATACTGTAGATATCGAATTTTACTAAAAGGAAACAATCCTTTATTTTTAAAAAGAAACAAATCTGCATTTTTAAGATTTTTGCAATAATTTCTATGGCATCAAATAATAGGGACTACCTTGTCCCATTTGATTTATAAGTTAAAATTTCATGGTTTTGCTTTCATTTAATTTATCATGTCTGTTTAGAGAGATTTGATCCTAATGATTGACCTCTTTTTCGGATTTTAGCCAGTTTGACTTCCTCTTTACTTCCTTTGTACTTTCCCTGCGAGGTAAGGTTATAAAATTCCCCAAGTATAGGTACTTCAATGAGGTATCTCACCGTTCCTTTACCACTCTGCCACGAATACCCAAACATTTCTTAAGCATGTCATCCAATACTTTGGCTTTTACACTTTCGTTGGCGGAGAAATCCAGCAATTCATAGTTACTGAGCTTCGGGCCTCCTTCGTCAGCTCGATCGTACCTCACTAGGGTGGCCGAGGAGTCTGCGTATATCCTCATCTTTAACCGACCTTCATTGACTTTGTAAAATGTATCGTCTTGATTAATTATTGTTGGCGGCCCACCGCTCAATTCGACTGCCATTTTACAAATATTGTCATAGTCGGTGATTTTAGCTTTGATTTCTACGTTACGCATTTTAATTTGAAAGCTATCGAAAGTACGCTTGAGTATAATGTAGAAAACTCAAGTAAACTGAGAATTTGAAAATATACTACTTACAATACGTTTACGTATCAATCTGAAACACAAGAATCACAAAATCAACACAAGCAGCTTTCCCGCTTGTTTTGTTGTCAAATGTATTGTTAATTTATGTCGACTGATTGACACTGACACTTTACGTTCCAAAATATGCTGTGGATTTTATCTGCTGTTAACATTAACATTAATTTGTCGTTATTCAAAAATTCTTAGAGCATTTATTTGTAATTTAGGACACATGGATCAACCGCTACAAATTAGAATGAATCCGTTTCTGAACGGACTAAATCAATGTCAAGCATCCACTGGATGAGTGGATGTGTCAAATGTGTCAAACAAGAATGCAATGTAGGTATTGCACATGATGCGGAATAATTTGTAATGTTTTTAAATTAAAACAATGGATGTAGAGAACGTTGAAAGTTGGGCGTCGCAGCCCGATGTGTGCCGCTGCTGCCTATCTGCAAGTGGGACGTGGGATGTCACCGCTTCTTATGTTACGAAGGCCGGAGACAAGGAGGTTTACTCTGACATGTTACAAGAATGCTATGGGATTTCGGTACGTTAAAATAACTGAATAGTTAGGCAGAAATGTTTGCCTACTTGATATAATAGTAATTTACCATGTTATACACAAGGCATAAGATCACTTTGCCTGAATTAAACGTAGCCAACAGGTAGGTACAGTCAGCAAAAAACAAAACCGTAAAAAAAAACAATTACTTTTTTGTTTTGTTTATTTGGAGTTTAAATTTATAGTGTGTGCATACGCAACATAGTGCAGTAGTTAATCTGCTAAATCATTCATTTCCCTGACAATACCATTCCAAAAATTTTTAAATATGTAAGTAAATACATATTTTGTCTGTTTTTTTACAGCTGTCATATCTAATGGAGTGGGGTCCAAGTAGAATGGTATGTGCCCTCTGTGTAGGGCACCTGAGGGATGCTTGCAGCTTCCGCAAGCAAGTGGAGGAGGCCGAGAAGCTCTTTATATCATACTGTGATGGTAGAAAAGGTAACAAATTTAATAAAAATGAACATAAACAACATCAACACAAAACGGTCAAGTGCGAGGCGTACACAAGATTTCATTCCACCATACAATATTCTATACTGCATAAAAAACATGTATGTTGTGTAGACAGACAGACACCTTTAATTTTTTATTAATATTATCATATACACACTATCTCAACTGTATTCGCTTTAGGGTTAGGCAGAGGTGTGCAAACCGACGCTCCGCTGGTATATTTTTTATGGTCTTATGTAATAGGGAGCTTGCCTATTGCCATTAACTGGGCACAAATCGTAACTCCGAGCTGCTACTAAGAATTTCATAGAAAAACCCAACAATACTGCTCGACCTGGGAATCGAACCCAAAACCTCTACTGTAGCAGTCGCGCTTAGGACCACTAGGGTAACGAGGCAACATTATTTGTTATTATCATGGTAATAGATATACACCCTCTGTGAAAATTTCAACTCTCTACCTATCACAGTTCATGAGATACAGTCTGCTGACAGACAGACGGACAGGTGGATTGCCAGCAGAGGCATTGTATTAGAATCCCATTGGCACCATACAGACCAGAAAATTGTACTGCCTTATTTATATCTAACACTACGCATGTAATGTACCATGTTTAAACTTGGTTGCTGTAACAGTTTCACTCTATTTTTTTCAGCTATCTACACACCAGAGACAATAAAAGCTGAATTTGATCAGATACCAGATCATGTAGATAGTCCACAGTGTTATATCAATATTGGAGAAAATAGCGAAGGTAGGTAAGACTCTATAACTATCTATTACTAGTGAACTGCTCGCAACTTTGTTTGTGTGGCTTATTTTACCCGCGTGAAGTTACGTGTTTCGTTACTGCTCCGCTCCCGTGGGCTGTAGCGTGATGTTATTTAGCCTATGTTACTCAGACATAATTTAATTATATATTGGTGAAAAAATTGTTAAAATTGGTTCAGTAGTTTCGGAGCTTATTCAAAACAAACAAATAAAGAAAACTTTTCTCATTAAAATATTATTATAGACTAGCGACCTGCCCCCGACTTCGTCCGCGTAGCTTATTTCAACCGCGTTAAGTTACGTCTTTTGTTACTGCAGGCTCCGCTCCCGTGGGTCGTAGCGTGATGTTATATAGCCCATGTTACTCAGCAATAATGTAGCTATCTATTGGAAAAAGAATGGTTAAAATCAGTTCTGTAGTTTCGGAGCCTATTCGTTACTAACAAACAAACAAGTCTTTCCTCTTTATAATATTAGTATAGATAAGTCCAGATTTACTCATAAATACATATTATTTTTTGTTTTTTTTTTTCAGATGAAATTAAAGATATTTTTGAAGAAGATACAACAATGTTGAATATTAACTCGAAAATAAACAAAATCCACTCAAAAACCAAGAGAAAGAGACAAAAAACAATTCCAAAAGGGAAACGAAAGAGACAAGCGATTGATTTGAAAGAAGACATGGATTCAGATACACCTATTGCTGAATTGTCAAAGAAAAATGTGCCTAAAGTCATAGAGAGTAAAGTAGAAAATGAAATAACGGAAGAAAGAACAGGGATGGATTCCACAGTTGTTCAAATAGGTATGAAAATTAATAATTTGGTAGTAGACACTACCAATCAATTGGCATACTTTTTATGTGCTGTCAAAACGCGATTCTGCCATAGATTTTTTATGATGTGACGTTACATTTTGGCCAACTCAATTAATCAACTATTAATTGATGTGACTGCCTCGTTAGCCTAATGGTCTTTAGCGTGACTGCTTCATTTCTGCTTTTTTTGCTTTCTTTTTCTGCTTTTCATTAGCAGCTCGGAGTTAGGATTTACGCCCGGTTAATGGCAATAGGCTCGCCCCATATTACATGGGACCTGAAACATACCCGCGGCTTGTGTGTGTACATCGATATACCTCTGCCTGACCCTTCGGGGAATACAGACTTGATGGTATGATTTGAAAGTCACTATAAATCTAATTTTACTGTTAACCTTTTGACCGCTTCGTAAAAAAAGCAAAAACGTGCCCTCAGCGCCAAGCTCCGAATTTATCCAAAGACGCGAGTGAAACCGTGGAGTATAGAAATTAATAGGTCATTTAATTTTGTTTTTATGTAAGACTGGATACGCACGGCTTTACATCAAGCTATAAATTTCCAGTTTATGCTGATCTCTCATTGTATAATATTTCGATACAATGAGAGGTCAGCTTTTACTGGAAATGTAAAGCTTGATATGTAGCCTAGTGTACAAGGCTTTTAAGGATATTTTTATTTTCTTACTCAAATATTTTTCCTTTTTTAGGCTTTCAACACACAAGAGTTCAGAACGGAGTTAAACAAGTCTCTGAGCGTAAACGCGTCATGCTAACGTGTGACACTGTCCTTAGAGACACCACCGCCTGTCCCTTCAGACACCACAAGAGCTGGTTCCAATGCTTCTTCTGCCAGCAAGATTTCATGGAAATAAACCTACTTAGAGACCACATGCTGACAACCCACGCCGACATAGACGTAGAAATAAAAAAAATAAAACGATACCCCCGCTCTTTACAAATTGAAATTTCGAATCTCGAATGCCGCCAATGCAATTTGACTTTGACAGATGTCATTTCGATGTGCCGCCACTTTGTTGAGGTGCACAAAAAGGTTATATACAACGAATGCATTGCAGATTACAAAGTTGACGCTAGTCCGTACTCCTGCCATTTATGCGGCAAACAGTTTCATGTTTTCAGAAGTTTGACGACGCATTTGAATGAGCATTACGCTAATTGTATTTGTGATGTGTGCGGCAAATCATTTTTAAACTCAAAACGCTTAAAAGTCCACAAGCGTACACACGAAAATGGTCATTTTCCTTGTGCTGAATGCGGTAAAATATTAAAAACGAAGACTTCTCAAGCAAATCACATGGAAAGTGCTCATTCAAAGAGGGTTATTAAGTGTCAAATATGTTTTGAGCCTATGAAACATTACAATGACAGAATAAAACATATGTCGGAGGTCCACAACATAACGCATAAGTTTAAATGTCCAATTTGTGGCCGAGAGTATAATATAAAGCATTATTTAGCTACTCATATTCGTCAAACACACGGCCAGAAGAATAAGAATTGTCTTGAATGTGGTATGGCATTTATAACCAATCATGGATTGAAAAAACATATGTTGAAACATTCTGGTGTAAAACAATTTAGTTGTAGCGTGTGTTGTAAGTCGTATGCAAGGAGATATACGCTTAGGGAACATATGAGAGGTCATGATAATGAGAAACGGTTCTTGGAAGCTAACGTAATGTGACTGCCCCATTAGGCTTGTAGTTAGTAGTAGTAGAGCTCTTTGTGAAGGACCTCGTCCGGGGAAGTACTACCACCACATCTATTTCTGACACGAAGCAGCGTTGCTGTGTTGCAGTTTGAAGAGTATGGGTGCCGATGTAGTTACAAGCACATGAGACTTTAACATTGTCTTTGGGATGGCAACGCATTAGCAAGGCCTCTGGTATTGCAGATGTCTATAGGCAGCAGTGACCACTTAACATCAAGCGGGCCGTTGGCTTATTTGCCATCCATGAAATTAAAAAAAAAGCTCGGCTGTTGAGGCTGGTGTCCTAGGCTCGATTACCAGGTCGGGTAGAGATAGGGTTTTTATTACGAATTTCTTAGTAGCAGCCTGGAGTTTGGAAGTTGATGGTGTGACACCCTCGTGGCTCGGACGGCACGTAAAGCCGTTGGTCCTGCGCCTGATCTCTCCCCAGTATTTGCGCTCATTTATGCACTACAGTATCTCCTGCGTACTTGGCTAGTCTCCATTAACTCATATCATCCCAGTGTTCCATTTTTGAAAAACACTAATTTAAAAATGCGTTCAAAAATTATAATAAAAAAATAAAAAAGTAACCGTTTCAAAAATGGAACACTGGGATGATATGGGTTAAGATTATGCGCCGTGACTGAAATCGCTCGGGAGAATACTGTATGTATTTATTGTGTAAGACATATTATATTGTAATTTGTAAAAGTACTTATATAATTAAAGGTACTTAAGTGAAGCATAATAATAAACAATAAGAGCAAAATTGATTTGATTTGAACATATTTTTGTTTTTTTTTTCACACCTAAGCGTTTCCCATTGACTATTTTTCCACACAATCGCACTCCCAAATTTTTGTAGCTTAGAGCGTGTAGCGACATCTATCGCTCAGCATGCGAACTGACGTTGCCTAGATCGCGATATTAAAGTTCGCCGCGACGTTTAGCACATATACAACATCCCGACAACAATCGTCGGGCAGTAGCCCGCCAGACACAACACCCGTCTGGTCGGAGGATCCTCCCTTTTCTATGGGGGATGAGAGACTTTACACCCTGTTTCTCATACCTCCAAAAGCGTAAATATTTTAACCCGAAAAAGATATCAGTGAGAGGACGCCCTAGAAAGACCTACCCTGACCTTATTGGTGAGGTTCTTCAGTAAGGTCGTGTGCGCAGTACTCGTAACCGGCATGCTTGTAGTGTTGTAGAAGCTATAATTATAAATGTGGAAGTTTGTGAACAGAGATAAGACATTTTAAAAATAAATACCATCACGCCTGTATTCCCCGAAGGGTTAGGCAGAGGTGTAACAATGTACACCCACAGTTCGCCGGTATATTTATGTCCCATTTATTAAGGGGCGAGCCTATTGCCATTAACCGGGCACAAATCTTAACTCCGAGCTGCTACTGACAATTTCATAGAAAAACCCAATAACACTTTTTGCTCGACCTGGGAATCGAACCCAAGTCCTCTAGCGTAGCAGTCGCGCTTAGGACCACTTGATTAACGAGTCAGTCCAGCAGCCGGCAGCCGGCAGTACCTAGATATAAGTTATTATAATCTAAATATTAATTTTTGACCCCCGACGCAAAAATGACGGGGTGTTATACACCACAATTTTTTAATTAGTACAAAAATATGGGGCTCTATCTGTACCCGTTACTAATCATATTTGTGCAGTCAAAAGTAAAAAAAACAAAATCCAAAATTGTCCACGAAATTTTGTCATAATTGATAAATTCATAATTGAATCAATCATTCAAAACCATTGCTACTACAAAAGACTACGCGCAGTGCTAATTTATAAGCGGAAGCGCGCGCACGCTTTTTAAATAAATATTTCCATAAATTGAGTGACATTTTGGGATATAAACAAACGCTAATAACTTTGCTGTTTATGAATATTATGTGTCTGTGTGTGTCTGTCTGTGGCATCGTAGCTCCCGAACGCATGAAACGATTTTGATTTTGTTTTTTGTGTTTGAAAGGTTATTTAGTCGGGAGTGTTCTTAGCGATGTTTGATGGAAATCGGTTCAGCGGTTTCAAAGTTATCAGCTCTTTTGTTAGCTACGGTAATGACGTTTTTCTTCTGTCGGGGGTTACTTAAATTTTTTATTTTGTGTTTTTAAAAACTTCCTTAGCGCTTTTTTTAAATTAAGTAAACTAAACTACACACAACATACCATAACGCCTATATTCCCCGAAGGGTTAGGCAGAGGTGTAACATTGTACACCCACAGTTCGCCGATTTGTTTAGGTCCCATGTAATAGAGGGCGAGCCTATCGCCATTAACCGGGCACAAATACTAACTCCGAGCTGCTACTGAGAATTTCACACACTAACACTTTTTGCTCGACCTGGGAATCGAACCCAAGACCTCTAGCGTAGCAGTCGCGCTTAGGACCACTAGGCCAATGAGGCAGTTAACCAAACTGTTTTACGAAAAACTTTTTTACTAAAAAAACGGAATTATCACATAACACACATACAAAAAACAAACATACATACAGTCGAATTGAGAGCCTCCTCCACATTTGAAGTCGGTTAAAATATAATAGATTATCACAATATATTCTTGACAATTCAAAAGTGCCTGTAAATGGTCTAATTGAAATAAATACTTTGACTCTCTAAGGTTATTTTGACGGCACGGTTGGCGCAGTGGCTGAGCGATTGGCTGCTGCGCTGCGTGTCGCGGGTTCGATTCTCGCACGGAACAAATATTTGTATGGCCTACAGATAGTTGTTTCGGGTCTGGCTGTTTGTGTATGTGAGTTTATATGTTTGTAAACGCACCCACGATACAGGGGAATATCCTAGAGTGGGGCAACGTTTTTAAAAAAAAAAATTGCATATTTGGATACACAATAGTTGTTAATACAACAATCAAAAAAAATCAGGCATATTTTACCATTCGGCATGCAAATATTTATAGATGAATTAACATAAGTAACTTAACGCGGATGAAATAGACCACGCGGACGAAGTCGCGGGCAGGTCGCTAGTTTATTTATAAAACACACTTCACACAATACACTGCAGGCGCGTCTGCGCGCGAGACGCTTCTCAAATGGGAGAGTCGCCTTACGAAGGTGAAGACGCCATCGCCAAAAACAATATTGTCCTCATTACTCTTAGTGGCTATTAAGTATACATATTTGCCTCCAAGACTTGGAGTCACTTCACAATCCTCTCAACGTTCCCCTATCATTTTGTAAATCAATAAAATTGGCGCGAACATTTTCCCGCGCTGTCCGCAGTAACCCTAACGAAACACGAACTATTGCCAATCTAACTAACCAACTGTGCACATATGTTGGTCCTGACGTCATCGAGGTAGGCGTGGCTTGACTCAGTCCGTCGTGTTTGCGCCAGTTGGCACACGTCCTGCGTCGCGTTCCCTTCCTTTTTTGAATTATAAATACCTACCAAAAGACTCATTTAATATGAAGTGTTGTGTTTTGACGTGTAAAAATTATTCTGATAAACGATCGGATTACATGAATGACATCGGATTTCAAATGTAAGTAGTTTTATGCGTAGGTATTTCATTATGTGGCTAAGTTCCAAAATAGTACAATCTTCACTTCATCTTTCCTAACGTTAATTGGATAGCAGATATGTAATTCGAAAACGTAATTTCTTTAAAAATAACACTCCATTTTAGCTTGTAAAAGGTAATTAAATTTTCAATGAAGTGTAAAATTTGATTCTTAGTTTGAAATCGATAAATGGTTAAACAATTGAGTTGTCAAATAAATGACGTCACAGTTGGCCATACAAAATCTATGGGGAATTCGCGTTTAAAGTTTTAACCAGCCCATAATAAGTAAGTATGTTAATTGATTGATTGTATCTGGTACCCAATTTATGGCGCCATTATGAATTACTAAAAACGACGTACAAGTTAGATATGATTTTATTTTTTTATATTTTGGAGAGATTTTATTATATTAATATTATTTTTCTATTTATTAATTTCTAAAAATTCGTTATTTCACGCCATCTATAATTGTGGTGTAATGATTATCAACAATAGCATGCTGACTTTTGAAATTTAAAAATCGAATTCAGCTGTCACCTTTAATGTCAATGAGAAATTGTCAAAGTTATAATTTGTACAGTCGACGACTAATATATACAGGCAGAATAGCCGCCACGAAACGTGAGCACGAACTTCAAGATCATTTTTTAGTTTCTGGGTTCCTTTCTGGACTTTTTGGGTCGCCAACGCTGCACGCGGTTAGTCCGTCAGTCGGACCGATCGACTGTAGCGTCGGTGACCCAAAAAATCCAAAAAGTAACCCAAAAACTAAAAAATTAACTTGACGTTTGTGCTCACGACTCGTGGCGGCTACTATAACTGAAAATGTTTTCACTAACCAGAAACAATTTCTTTTTTTGCCGATGAGTTTTTGATGCCATATAAGCTTCCTTTTTTGTCTTTTATATTAACTGTACATACTCGTAGTTTGTAATCTCATTATTAATATTAATTAAGTATGTTTTATGTTTGAAATAAATACCATTTTTTTTTGTCTATGGAGTTTCTTTATGGTGTTTGCCTTTTTATGTTTCAGTTTGCCATCAAAAATTGAATTGAAAGAAGAATGGATAAGAAGAATCAACAGACCCAACTGGACTCCAACGAAGTATACAAGAATTTGTTCCAGTCACTTTGACAAGAAAGACTTTAAACTAACTAAAAAAGGCTTCAAAAGATTAAAGGAGGGCGCTCTCCCTTGTTACTTTCTCCCGGTTCGTTAATCTTTCTTCTTTCTTTTTTAAAAAAACGTTGCCCCACACTAGGAATTTCTCCTGTATCGTGGGTGCGTTTACAAACATATAAACTCACATACACAAACAGCCAGACCCGGAACAACATAAATAATTAATAATAATAAAATATAAATAAAAATAAAAATTAAATAATAAAAATTAAATAATAGTAAATAATAATAATAAATAATAGTAATAATAATAGTAATAGTTAATTTAAATTATTTTAGCTTTTATTAATTACGCTTGCACATTTACTGGTTTCCTAGATAGCTCGGTCATGTTTAGAGGGTGAGTGAAAGGCGACTAACAAAAGGAATTTATGGCAGATGTGAGTGGTAAAACAGGGAGGGGACGCACATTGCCCTTATTGGTGAGTTTCTTCAAAAAGGTCGGGTGCGCAGTACTCGTAACCGTCGTGCTTGTATGACCAGATGTACGAACGTGGACGACGCGAAAGGAGTATGTTAGGATCGTAGTGGCGTTCTGTGGTTTCTGCTTATCCCCATGGGGCAAAGGCATGAGTTTATGCAAGTAAGCTTGCATATCGCGTCCAATTCAAATAGAAACTTCGCTGTGCTCGATTACCCGTATCTATATAGAGCTATTTCTATCGCATTTTAAAAATAGAACCAATTTATATTTAGTCCAAATCTCTATGGTCGAAATTCAAAACAATTTGTGACGTTTAATTTGACATTTGACAACCGTATGACAATCGATTAACGTCATTCTTCTACGTTGTCTATGGTGCAAGCAAATTGTTTTGATAGAAATGTCAAATCTTTTTTTTTATACTGTTTTGTTAGTTAAAAAAAAATCTCTTTTACCTACCTAGTGTGTTATGTGAATATTTAATACTTAAAGATGCGTCGAAGGGAAAAAAAATTGCTTGAATATTTTCGAATAATTCTACCTGGAATGCCACGTTTGCTTAGTGGTCCTAAGCGCGACTGCTACGCTAGAGGTCTTGGATTCGATTCCCAGGTCGTCGTACTAAGCGGACGTCACACAAAGCATTTCGTAGAAAATAAACAATCTCCTGTTTTTTGTTAGTATGTAGTTATTTTAATTGAGAGAAACAAAATATGTAGAATTAAATTACAAATCACTAACAAACAATGCGTGGCCTTCATCTATCCATTATCAACTGAGACTCATAACAAATACAAGCCATGCACGCGACGAACGTCGTCGGATATCACGTGACTCTCCCGAACACTGCCGAACCTGTTAGGAATCACGTCGCTCTCTATAACCAGACACAATTTATAATAATGGGTCACAATAAGCGAAGTCATTATATCTGACTCTGTTGTAAATATGAATAATAATAATGTTGTATATATGAAAACTAAACTTCGCTGTGAACTTAATTAGGTACTGCATTATGAGCTTTGGTCAATTTAGGCGTACTCTAGATTAGCAATTAGGCACCAAACCGTTGCCATTACACGTAATATGGCCACGGCCATATGCGTAGCTAACTTCACTTCAATACTCAGTGCGCCTTGAACCGAGTGACACGCGTCGAGGAAAAAGTCCAAAATGGGTAAATGCGTAGTAAAAAATTGCAAATCAAGATCTCAAAATCAAAAGAAATCAAGTGGAATTACTTTCCACACGTAAGTACCTATATTGTTTATGTATTCATAAAACGTAAATAACGCCAAAAACTGAGATGAAACATTATTTATTGTAATTTTGGTACAGTGTTACCACTAAAAACATTTTTTTTTGGTTTTGGTTTCCCACATAAATGGGAAAATTTGTAATTTATGGAAAAATTTTGCAGGATGCCTAAAAATGAAGAACGTCGTGCGAAGTGGGTGGAAATCATTCGGCTGCTGAGAAGGGAGACTGACTGGCTACCCTCTAAAGCTACTGTCATTTGTTCAAAGCACTTCCGGGATCAAGACAAACTAGGACCAAGAAGGGATGGTGGTCGTATTTATTTGTCTTACGAAGCAGTTCCAATGCTTGTAAGTATAGATTTAAAAGGGGATTTGATATTGTCACAACATACATACATACATAAACTCACGCCTTTTTCCCATGGGGGTAGACAGAAACCACAGAACGCCACCTGCTACGATCCTTACATACTTCCTTCGCCTCGTCCACGTTCATGCATCTGTTCATTCTGTTTGTCACAACATAGGTAACATAAATAATGTTCCTTCTTATACATACGTGTTTTTTTTTCAATATTCAATGACTCTAGGTTGTCAATGAGACCATATATCAAAGGATCAACTGACATATAATTAATTATTAACCGACTTCAAAAACAAGGAAGTTATCAATTCGTCTGTACGTTGTTTTTTTTTTCTTTTTGTGTGTGTGTTACGCGATAACTCCGCCAATTATTAATCGATTTTGTTGTTTGAAAGGTGGTCCCATTACTATTTTTTTTCGAAATTGGTTTAGTAGTGTCGTTCAAAAAATTAAATACCGTCAAACGGGGTGAATAGGGACGCAGGGGTGAATCGGGACGAAATTTTAAAAGGGATTTTTACTTTGAAATAATATAGTTTACAAAATAGCTCGAAAAAAAAAATTTTTTTATTGATTCATCATCATCTACTTAGCCTTTTCCCAACTATGTTGGGGTCGGCTCCCAGTCTAACCGGATGCAGCTGAGTACCAGTGTTTTACATGCAGCGACTACCTATCTGACCTCTACAACCGAGTTACTGGGCAACACGATACCTCTTGGTTAGACTGGTTGTCAGACTTCCTGGCTTCTGACTATCCGTAACGACTGTCAAAGATCTACGAATGACAGCCGGGACCAACGGCTTTACGTGCTTTCCGAGCAAAGACATTATATAAATCTCTTTGTTTTCGAGCCACGGGGGTGTCACACCACCAGCTTTCAAACTCCGGACTGCTACTGAGCAAATCCTAATGAAAAAACCCAATAGCACTTTTTGCCCGACCCCGAACCCGAACCCGAACCCGGGACCCCACGCTCAACAGTCACGCTTGTGACCACGAGACCAACGGGGCAGTCAGTCAATCTTTTTTTATTGATTATTCTGGATACAATTTTATATGATAGGCAACACCAACCCCCATTGTATTTGTCTTTGTCTAACCTTAGCGTCGGTAATGTTCTCGCCATTTGTGTAAGTGAGACAGATATACCATGTTTGCTTTAAATGCTTTCAAAGCTACGTCCGCGTCGTCGCGCTAAATTAGCGGAGTTACACTTTTTTTGACGCGTGATAATGACGTTTGCTTCTCTATCTGTTAAACTCAGTGTGGGTTTTTCTATAAAATTCTCAGTAGCAGCTCGGAGTTAGTATTTGTGCCCGGTTAATGGCAATAGGCTCGCCCCCTATTACATGGGACCTTAACATACCGGCGGATTATGGGTGTACATTAGTAAACCTCTGCCTAACCCTTCGGGGAATATAGCCGTGATGATATGATACATATTTTAATAAGAACGTTATTCCACTGGCCTGTAGCAGCGCTAAGTGGTAGGTACCTATATCTTATCATAATTTAAAAAGTAATAAGTACCGATTTCAATTTTATTTAATACAAGCGGCCCGTCCCGGCTTCGCTCGGGTATACGACGACTACATCGCATAGTTAGCCATGCGGAGTGAGCGGCGACCACGCGAACTTTTTCATAATATTTACATTTTTGAAGCTCGCCGGTTACGAGTACTGCGCACCCGACCTTTCTGAAGAACCTCACCAATTAGGTCATGGTAGGTCTTTCTAGGGCGCCCTCTCCCGGCGTTGCCGCTTACATCTGCCATATAAATCCCTTTTGTTAGTCGCCTTTCACTCATCCTCTCAACATGACCGAACCATCTAAGCATACTCTTTTCTACTTTCGTCACTACATCCTCTTTTAATCCGCAACGTTCTCGTATCGTTTCATTCCTCACTCTATCGTTCAAAGTTACACCACACATACTTCGCAAGGAACGCATCTCCACAGCATTAATCCTACTTTCATGCCTTGTATGAACAGACGCATGAACGTGGACGAGGCGAAGGAAGTATGTAAGGATCGTAGCAGGTGGCGTTCTGTGGTTTCTGCCTACCCCCATGGGAAAAAGGCGTGAGTTTATGTATGTACATTTTTGAACTCTTGATATCTTTCGAATGGAATGTCCGAATTGAATAATTCAAAAAATTGTATAAAGGTCAAACTGCCTCGTTGGCCTAGTGGTCCTAAGCGCGACTGCTACGCTAGAGGTCCTAGATTCGATTCCCAGGTCGAGCAAAAAGTGTTATTGGGTTTTTCTATGAAATTCTCATAGCAGCTCGGAGTTAGGATTTGTGCCCGGTTAATGGCAGTAGGCTCGCCCCCTATTACTTGGGACCTAAACATACCGGCGAACTGTGGGTGTACATTTGTTACACCTCTGCCTAACCCTTCGGGGAATACAGGCGTGATGGAATGTATGTATGTATAAAGGTATTGAAGCAGTCTTGCATATGAAGTAATTTGTTTTGATAAGGATTAATACCGAGGTACAAATAAGCATACTGTTCTAGTGGCGGTATTTTAATGGTTTTTTTAAATAAAAGAAGAACTCTTATTGTCTGTTAGGTCTCGAGTTCGATTCCCAGGTCGAGCAAAAAGTGTCATTGGATTTTTCTATGAAATTCTCAGTAGGAGTTCGGAGTTAGGATTTGTGCCCGGTTCCTATGCCCACCTTCCAGCTCCATCATCAGACCAGCTATGTGACATCATTATATTGCATTGTCATGCAAATTTCACATTTACGCAAAATCTCAGCTCAATCGAACATCGGGAAGTGGGTCAAATTTAACTTGTAAGATTTGACTAACCACACGCACCGGGACAGGTGAAAGTGAATAAAAGCTTGTAAAAGCGAAGAGTAGATCAAAAGCTTTTGTCAGACGATTTGTCGACAAGAGCGGACAGCAGAGAAACAGAATGGAGGGAAATCTTCAGAAGGCAATAAAGAAAAAAATCTCACGAATGGACATATATTAGGGGACCTACCCCATCTCTTAAAACGTATAATTTTAATTTGCCTTTCGCGCTGTTGGATTATCAACGCTCTGCTCTGCGCAGAGAGTTAAAAATCCAACAATTGAAATTCCAAAGTACCATATTAAAGTGCTGTTTTAAGAAATTATGGTTAGCCCCTAGATTGTAGCGAGAACAAAGATTATGTTAATAAATATATTATTTGAAGTGTATAAATATTGTGATTTATTTATGTACCCCTTTAAAATTTTTCAATCACATTTATTAACAAAATATGAAAATATCGTAGTAGAGATGACAAAAAGAGTTTGTATTTTTTATTTTTTTTATTTGCCCCACACTTGTATTTTTTCCTGTATTTTAGGTGCGTTTACAAACATATAAACTCACATACACATACAACCAGACCCGGAGCGACTATCTGTAGGTCATACAAATATTTGTTCCGTGCGGGAATCGAACCCGCGACACGTAGCGCAGCAGCCAATCGCCCAGCCACTGCGCCAACCGTGCTGTCAAATCAAATAAAAATCGGCCAAGAAATATGGCCGATATAAACATTTAAAACTATTAATTACGTACCGATTAGACAGAGAGATCCGACATGGACTGTGACGTCACATAACACTACTGCCGTATAAACTGTTTATTACGTGAAAGCGGATTAATTTCTTTAATAAAAAAAAAATCATGCATATTCATGTATATTTATTTATTATTTTGACTGCATCGTTAGCCTAGTGGTCCTAAGCGCGACTGCTAGGCTAGAGGTCTTGGGTTCGATTCCCGGGTCGAGCAAAAAGTGTTATTGGGTTTTTCTATGAAATTCTCAGTAGCAGCTCGGAGTTTGAATTTGTGCCCGGTTAATGGCAATAGGCTCGCCCCCTATTACATGGGACCTAAACATACCGGCGAACTGTGGGTGTACATTGGTACACCTCTGCCTAACCATTCGGGGAATACAGGCGTGATGGTATGTGTAATGTCATGTATATTCCCTATTATTGACGAGTATGCAAAACTGCGCCTTATTGACGGCTGAAATAAGCTTTTAGTAAAGGAAAAATATTACGTTGCTTCAGGCCCTGAACCATTATGAGGATGAGGACTTGGCTGCCGAGAACCTGCCTGGAACATCGTCTCAGAATGAGGTAAGTTAATGCTTCATAACCTTTTAACCCATAGAAATAAAAATATTAATTGCGTTCCTTCCATTCCTTGCGAAGTATGTGTGGTGTAACTTTGAACGATAGAGTGAGGAATGAAACGATACGAGAACGTTGCGGATTAAAAGAGGATGTAGTGACAAAAGTAGAAAAGAGTATGCTTAGATGGTTCGGTCATGTTGATGATGAGTGAAAGGCGACTAACAAAAGGGATTTATATGGCAGATGTGAGTGGCAACGCCGGGAGAGGACGCCCTAGAAAGACCAACCTTATTGGTGAGGTTCTTCAGAAAGGTCGGGTGCGCAGTACTCATAACCGGCGTGCTTGTATGACCAGATGTATGAACGTGGACGAGGCGAAAGAGGTATGTAAAGATCGTAGCAGGTCGCGTACTGTGGTTTCTGCCTACCTCCATGGGAAAAAAGCGTGAGTTTATGTATGTATGTAAATAAAAATAATTGTAAAAAAAAACCATAAATATGACCTTAGTTTAAACTTAATTGTGTACAAAACTGTAAACCTAAATGGAAATAGAAATATGTATTCATACCAAAGCATGAAAAAAAAATACAATATTTAAAAATATATATTTAAATAGAGACACGTAGTTTTTAAGTTAGATTAAGAACATTGTCGAGTGAGGGCACGATAGTGTATAAATATAATATTATCAAAAAATAAGTAACTAATTCAACCTATAAAGAAGAGCGCGGACGTTAAAGTCTGCGGAAGTAATACTCATTTTAAAAAAAAAAACCTTTTTACCCGCCTCGTCAAAAAAGCAAAAACGAGCCCTCCCGAGCTACGAATTCACCTCTATGGGTCAGTTCACACCGAGACGCGACGCTGCGCGCACTTCGACTCAAAATATTACTTTATTTACTACACGAATAGATACACATTTCATTGTGAGAATTCGGTGCTGGACGGTGCTGCGTCGTGTGATTTGTCACAAAGAAATATGTATCTTTTCGTGTAGTAAATACAGTAAAATATTGAGTCAACGTGTGCGCAGGGTCGCGTCGCGTCGCGTCTCGGTGTGAATTGACCCTAATACCTACAAAATAGTAGTGAGCTCGGAATTATGTCGATGTTGTTTTATGAGTTTTATTTACGTACTAGCTGTTACCCGCGACTTCCGTTCGCGTTCACTATTTTATTGGTTCCAATTTTGTTTTCGCATACCACTCCTTTTTTTAAATAAAAAAATTAAAATGAAAATCGCCTAAGTTACTTCTTATAACATTAGCTATCTGCGAGTGAAAGTCCCGTCAAAATCGGTGCAGCCGTTTCGATAAGCCAGAACAAAAAGACAGACAAAAATTTTAAAAATTGTTTTTTTATGTTAGTACCGTATATACTTTCATATGCATTTAGTGAAACGCTTGTAATTTGAAATTACAAACAGACCCTTCAATTTTATTTATTTGCATAAATAAAAGTCTGTCATGGGATCGTAACCGTGGCGTACTTGACACATTTTTGTTTGTCACCTATACATGACTGGCGGTGAAAAGGTTAGTATTGTTGTAACAACCGGCTTTGGTTCTGTTTGTTGTTTTGTGTTGCCACCGACTTCCAAAGTCAAAGTTATTTTTCACTTTTTAGTGATTGAAGGAGGTTGTTTTGTTTGTAAAAAGTTTTTGATTTTTCCCTTTTTAGTATCAACTTTCTGTCATCCAAATCGTAATATCCACGAAGGAACGATAATACTACGTTTTAACAAGACACCACTTAAAAGTCACAAGAAAGCAGAACACTAACGCTAATTCGTTTACTTGGATGACATATTTTTTCAGTAATTTAGTTTTTTTATTAAACCACTTAACCAATTTCGATAAAATTTATATGGGACCATCCCTAAAGGACCTAATAAAAAAAAAGAATCATCAAAATCGATTCACAATTAGCGGAGTTAACGCGTAACAAACATACAAAAAAAATCATAGTCGAATTTAGAACCTCTTCCTTTTTTGAAGTCGGTGAAAAAAAAAAATAAACAGTTTACCCGACCTGGGAATCGAACTCAAGTCCCCACGCTCAGCTGACGCGCGAAATAATAACTACCGTAAGCAAAGTGACTCCTCCCCCCCCCTCCCATTTATCCACCCGCCATACCCATAACTAGCAGTACGCCAGCAGTATAACCGGAGTCGCGCCGGAAACAGGACGCCATTCCATCGTCACTATAAGTACAATCTTTATTTTATTTGTGCAATATTTTTCGAGATTACCCTAATTTCACTGCCAAACTAGGTTAAGTATATAAAATAACAAAATGGTTCGACATTGTTCAGTTCTAGGATGCTTAGAAAGTACTAAAGCTAATAAAAATCGAAGATTTTTTCGTTTTCCTAATGATGAAGAGAGGTAAGAGATTATACTTAATATTATGATTGTTGACATTTTGTTAATTTTTGTTATTCGAATTCCGCAATTTAATTCAAACTTCGATCGAGTCTCGCGAGTTGGACGAGATAACCTTGTAGTGGTGCGCGGTAGAGATTTTTTAAACAAATCTTCCTTAGTAACTTATTCAAAAAATGACTATTTTAATATTGATAGAGTTTCTTAAAAAAAATTCTGTACATAAATTCGACACTTCAAGTGCGTTTCACACTTTTATACATTACAATCAGAAGGATTTTAAAGAAAGTTCATTAACCATTGAAACTTACATCGTCTCGAAAACGTTTATTGAAAATGAATATGGTTGAATTGACAACTTAAAAGGGATTTATATTATTATAATTTCTTACGCAAATGATTAAGCTGCTTTTAATTAATAAATCGGTATTTTTTTTTAGATGCAAGCATTGGGTTAAAGTAGTAGGTAAACCGAATTTGGATACTAAAGGCGTAAACACACTTCATACAAGCTATTTCGTGTGTGATCTTCATTTTCTTGACTCCGACTGCCCTAGGAAATATCTTAGGCTAAATGCAGTTCCCACATTATTTCTGCCGCAGTTAAAAGACGAGTCTAGTACATCCAAATATACGCAAACTGATCTAAATGTGACGGGTTGTTCCTGTAAATTACGAATAAAACCTGAAACTCCAAGAACTTCGCAATTACGACCAGTACAGAAGACTCCGAAAACTCAATATTTTTTATTGGAGCCGCCTTTGCTAAAGAGCATTGTTCAAGCCCAAGAAGTACTAGAACGTAAGACTCAAGGAAACACATCATCTGACCAAAAATACATACTGTCAGTCAAGGTAAAATATTAATATTTTATTTTCTACTAAGTTCATTAAATCATTGTTATTGTCAACGTAAATTTTGAGAAAAAAGAATCGATAAAAGAATCTGCATTACAAGGTTACGCCGAGCTATCGCGGCAGTCGTCTCTTCGCGTAGCCACGCCTCTTGCAAAGGAGAGCACAAGCGAGAAGCTGTTAAATTCGTATAGCGCTATCCTTGTCTTATCGACAACGGCGACAAACATAATTATTATTACTTGAACGCAAACGTTAGAAATGTAACGTTACAACGTTATTGTTATTTTACGGTTATCGTGTGGGTAGAGAAAACGAAGCATGCTACCAGTTTATAATCTATGGTGGATGCCGTGACGTGGCAGAATTGTGCAACAATAGGGGCTTAGTGACATATTGACACTTGTCAATCAATGTTACTTTAAAAATGGGTCATTATACTTGTTGTGTTGTAAGCTGCAAAAATAACAGCAGAAATAGCCAGCGAAATTAGATCAAATATTTAAACGGACAGCTGCTGTAAATAGATAAAAGTAAGTGTGTTATTGGACATAACCTTAAATTGGGGAGAAGACACCACTAATCAATTGACATACTTTTCATGAGCTGTCAGAATGCGATTCCCGCATAGATTTTGTACGACAGTACTAAAGTATGACGTCACTTTTTTGACATCTAATTCACTAACTATTTATTTATTTCAATCATAAAATTTACTTAAATAATAATTAGATTACAAACTACGAGTATGTACAGTTTATGTAAAAATAAAGAAAGGAAACTTATAGGGCATCAAAAAACTCATCCGCATCGCTGTCAATGGGACAAGTGCCTAAACGGCTGGCAGCATTGCCACGTTGTATGGTTCTTTGGCCCAAGAAAAGGCCAGCCCTTTGGTCACATGAAGAGTCGACCAGTTGCTTGGCAATGACTCGAAAAAATAGATGAGCGCTCGGACCCCATGGCCCTAGTGTTTCAGCCCCAAACAACACAAACATATAGCTTCCAAGAAGGTAATTATATTTGCGCCGTTTGAGGTTTTCGGCTATTTATTGTTTTCAAAGCAACTAAAAATCGAATCAAGTGGTTATTCAAAAATTCATCGGGTTTTCAGGGCTAAAATAAACTTGAAAAGTTGTGTCTTCGATTTTGGAATTATCCTTTTTAATAGTGTCATCCACCGAATTATAGGTAATCGTCTTGATCATTTTTGGTTCCTTTCTTGGTTTTCTGGGGCGCCGACGCAGCACGCGGTCGCTCCGACTGACGGACCAATCGCGTGTAGTGTCGGCGACCCAAAAAAAACAAAAAGGAAACCAGAAACCCAAAAATAAACTTGACGTGTGTGCTCACGACTCATGGCGTCTACAATGCAATATTCATTAAAATCAATTTTATTTGCATTCATTATTGTTTTAGTATTGATGGATCTCCATGTTTTCTAAAACTTGACGACAAAATTTTCGGTGAACATTTCATAGCAGGTAAAAAATGACTGACGCGCAAGCAGATCCGAGTTACGTTCCTATGATATTCCATAAATTATATGAAACGCAGAAGGTAAACGAGTCACATCTTCTAGCTAGATTAAACATAGTAGCCGCCACGAGTCGTGAGCACATACGTCGAAGTTTATTTTTGGGTTTCTGGTTTCCTTTTTGTTTTTTTTTGAGTAGGGTTCAATTCCTTTTGAAGTACGGAACCCTAAAAAAGTGGGAAGTCTCTTACTTTTTTGCAAGAAAGCGATGTAGAAGTGCTTGCCGTATTTAGTGTTGCCGAATATTCTGTGCTTCGGCCTCTTAGCCGAATACCGAATACGGAACATTCGGCCAAATAAAACTATTCGTGGCATCTCTGATAAATAGTCAAATACACTGCTAATATCCTGACTCTTCCCTTTGGTCGTATTCAGGTAAAAATATAAACGTTACAAGTTTAAAAAAGTTATGTTAAGTTACTGGGCAACACGATACCTCTTGGTAAGACTGGTTGTCAGACTTCCCGGCTTCTAACGACTGTCAAATATCTACGAATGACGTCAGGTAGGCAAGCCTGGCAAAGTAAGTACGATTTGGTTGAACGCTCTAATCTGAGGAAACACTGGTTCGAATGTAAACATTATTTTTGTATTGAATAGTCAATTTATAGAGGAAGGCTATATAACATCACGCTACGACAAATAGGTGCGGAGCAGTAACCAAAGACGTAACTTAACACGGGTGAAAATACCACGCGAACGAAGTCGCGGGCAGTATAGTAGCAAAAACGTAAAAACTACAGGGTGTTATAAGTTTGACGTGTGTGTGTGTCTGTCTGTGGCATCGTAGCTCCCGAACGCATGAACCGATTTTGATTTTGTTTTAAGTGTTTGGTAGGTGAATTAGTCGGGAGTGTTCTTAGCAATGTTTGATGGAAATCGGTTCAGCGGTTTCAAAATTATCAGCGCTTTTGTTGGCTACGGATTTTTATTCTCCTGTCGGGGGTTACTTAAATTTTTTATTTTTTTTGTTCAGTCATTTAAAAACAGTTGAAGATTAAATCGTACACCTCTTGCATTAAAATTTGTTTGAAAAGAGGATTACCAGTTGATGACGCAGTCGGTACAAAGCTGTATTTCTGTGTAATTATCTACCCAGTGACGCCCGTGGCGCGTGACGCGGCGCAGACCGCGACGGGTCAATAACATGCCTGGGGGGAGGGGAGCGCAGGGAGGGACATTGAGGGGGGAGACGGCCTCACAGTCATATTATACCAAGCCGTACCTAATGCAGTTTGGTATTGTACCTATAATTGATTCAGAGTGCCTAGAACGAGCGCGCAAAGTAAACGTTATATGAATTAGATCGATTCTTAAATTGGAAATCACTAGTAGTGATTCATGTACGGTTTAAAATCAGTTTTTGGAGGTATGGGAAAAAGGGTGTAGTCTCTCATCCTCCATAGAAAAGGCAGGATCCTTCGACCAGACGGGTGTTGTGTCTGGTGGGCTACTGCCCGACGGTTGTTGTCGGGATGTTGATGCTAACGTCGCGGCGAACTTTGATAGCGCGATCTAGGCAACGTCAGTTTGTCGTAGTAGTTCGCATGCTGAGCGATAGATGTCGCTACATGTTGTCCCGTACATTTTGACTTACTAGTGTAGGTGTGTACTAGGGGAACGCCCTGGTTACGCTCGAGTGCAGTACGTAGATAGTAATTTGGTGTATTAGTGTGGATTGATTAATACTTAATATAGTCGTATTTTAACCAAATTAGACACAAACAAAAAGGCAGGGCCGCCTTCAAAAACGAAAAAGTGAAAAATAATTTTCATAAAGATTTTTTTTTAAATCTACTGCCTCGGTAGCCTAGTTGTCCTAAGCGCGACTGCTACGCTAGAGGTCTTGGGTTCGATTCCCAGGTCGAGCAAAAAGTGTTATTGGGTTTTTCTATGAAATTCTCAGTAGCAGCTCGGAGTTAGGATTTGTGCCCGGTTAATGGCAATAGGCTCGCCCCCTATTACATGGGACCTAAACATACCGGCGAACTGTAGGTGTACATTGGTACACCTCTGCCTAACCCGTCGGGGAATACATGCGTGACGGTGTTTTTAATAAAGAAATGAATTTTAGATGCATGGAGTGGGTTAAAGTCTGCCATAGACAGGAATTACTGGACAGGTCCATGGATGAGTTGAAATTTAAATTCATATGCAGCTTACATTTCCAAAAAGCGATGTATGATAAAAAACATTTGGAGAAATTCGCTGTGCCCACGCTGAAACTGCCTACCTTGACAAGTTGCCCTTACCGTGGCCGCTCTCTTCAGAAGAATAAAGAAATAACAAAAAAAAAGGTATCAGTAAGCCTCTCTGTTCCACAACCGACTTGTTGTCGGACCGATTATCGGAACGATCCAATAAATTAATAGTTTTGTGGAACCGACTTTTTGTCGGACCGATTATTGGACCGATTCAATAAATTCATAGTTTCGTGGGACCGACTTTTTGTCGGCCATGTGGGTTGGTATATTAGAATTCATATGTTCCATTCTCGCCGACAAAAAAAAACGATCAAAAAGTCGTTCATGAGCGGACAGCGTAACCAAAATCAAAAGGAAAATGGGAAGGTAATGTACACTTGCGTTCAACATAACCGGCTCACCCCTTTATTTTCTATTTGAGGGACGATATCTCAATTTTTTTTATTGAAAACAATTTTATGGTACAATTTTCAATAAATAGATTGATACCTTGTCTTTTCATCTACCATTAGGTATTAAAAGTTATTGTTTGATTTTTTTGAGTTATCTTATTCCAAATAGAAAAACAGGGGGTGGGTCGATTTTTTTGCACGCAAGTGTAATTTTTGTAAGTTATATATATCCGTCTGTCGTCATGATGTTGTGGGCTGTAAGTGAAATATGCCCAAAAATCTAAAATTTTTGAATAATAAAATAAAAATTTAAAATATAATGTATTTCATTACTTTTTCGTATTTTTCTTGAATAACCTTTTCATTATTATGTTTCTATTCACATGGTTTGTGTCTATAAACATTTTTTCTAGTGGCTACACTATCAGCGGCCGTTGAACCCGTAATCGTCTGTAGGTTTTTGTGGAATAAATAAATAATTGTAAATTATTATTCTTTTTATTTGACTTTGTGCACCTACTTACATGACGTTCTGTTAAGCTTAAAAGTCACAAAGGTCTCCTCTCCTCTCCTCTCCGCTCCTCTCCACGCCTCTCCGCTCCTCTCCACCTCTCTCCAACATTACTTAAGATACCATCTTTACTAATCTGGATTTTGATAGAAAACTGCGTCCATGGAATTCCTTGCTCGTTCTTCTCCATAAAAACCTACCTACGTTTTAGAACGAGCAACTAGCTTCAACTTTCTGGCTAACTGACAGACTCTTTGCCAATCAACAGTACTTTAAATGGTTGGACATTGAGTCGACAAACCAAAAAAACCTTTTTTTACAAAATACATAACCTCCTTCAAAAATTCCAAAGGGAAAAATAGCTTGAGCAAAAAAAAAAATTTTTGAAAGTCGATGGCAATACAAAACACCAAACAGAACCGAAGCCGCCGACTTCCTAAGCGTTTTTATTTTTCGCTTTTTATTGGTATCAATTTCCTATCAACTCTAACTGCCTCGTTGGCTTAGTGGTCCTAAGCGCGACTGCTACGCTGGAGGTCTTGGGTTCGATTCCCAGGTCGAGCAAAAATTGTTATTGGGTTTTTCTATGAAATTCTCAGTAGCAGCTCGGAGTTTGGATTTGTGTCCGGTTAATGGCAAAAGGCTCGCCCCCTATTACATGGGACCTAAACATACCGGCGAACTGTGGGTGCACATTAGTACACCTCTGCCTAACCCTTCGGGGAATACAGGCGTGATGGTATGTTATGTTAAAAAAAAAAAAAAAAAGCGACATACAGACGAATTAATAACCTCCTTCTTCTTGAAGTCGGTTAAAAAGGTTAGCTTTTAAATATGTATTCAATTTGTTTTTTTTTTACAGAATCAAGACTCCTCTACGATAGAAAATGAGATCAAAGTGTTTTGTCCAAAATGCAACACAGAGGTGTCGCACACTGCCGAAGGGATGCAAGAGGTACCATACAAATATTTTTAACTGGCTACAAACAATACTAACTTACCTTCTTAACTGCCCCATTGGCCTAGTGGTCCTAAGCGTGACTGCTACGCTTGAGATCTTGGGTTCGATTCCCAGGTCGAGCAAAAGTGTTATTGGGTTTTTCTATGAAATTCTCAGTAGCCGCTCGGAGTTAGGATTTGTGCCCGGTTAATGGCAATAGGCTCGCCCCCTATTACATGGGACCTAAATATACCGGCGAACTGTGGGTGTACATTGTTACAACTCTGCCTATCCCTTCGGAAAATACAGGCGTGATGGTATGTGTGTGTGTGTGTGTATACTAACTTCTTCCAGCGACTTCGTTCGCGTAGTTTTTTTCGACCCGCGTTAAGTTTCGTCTTTGGTTTCTGCTACTCTCCCGTGTGTCGTAGCGTGATGTTATAAAGCCTAAAGCCTTCCTCAATAAATGAACTATCCAACACAAAAATATTTTTTCAATTGAAACCAGTAGTTCCTGAGATTAGCGCGTTCAACCAAACAAACTCTTCAGCTTTATAATATTAGGATAGATATACCCCGCGGTGCCACACGCGTTCAGTTATGTCTTCGGTTACTGCTCCGCTCCCTTTGATTTTAGCGTGACGTCCAGTACGTATAAACCTTTCTCTTGAATCAGTCTATCTATTGTTGATAACCGCATTAAAATCCGTTGCGTAGTTTAAAAGATCTAAGCGTACAGACGGCGGGAAGCGACTTTGTTTTGTACTATGTAGGGATATAAGCCTGAAATCGCAAATCAGACTTGAGCAGGTCCTGAGTGTGGTGATCAATCCTCGTGTCTTCTCTGTCTAAGAAGAGGCTTTTGCTCTGCAGTGTGCAGCCTAATCGTACAAATATTCTGAATTCAAAAGTTTGTGAGGATGGTTGGCTGGATCGATGTTTGATACTCTTTCAAGCTTAAACGTCTGAACGGTTTTTGATGAAATTTGATACTTGAATGATTGTAGTGTGGGTAACTGCCCCGTTGGTCTCGTGGTGGCGATCACGACTGTTGAGCGTGGGGTCCAGGGTTCGACTCCCAAGTCGGACAAAAAGTGTTATTGGATTTTTCCATTAGGAATTTCTCAGTAGCAGATCGGAGTTTGGAAGTTGGTAGTGTGATACCCCCGTGTCTCGGAAAGCACGTAAAGCCGTTGGTCCTGCCCCTGAGCTCTCCCCGGTCGTGTCGTTGTCGTCCCATCGGACTATGAGAGTTAGGGAAGAGGGAGTGCACCTGGGTTTGCGCACACACTTGTGCATAATATAATATCTTCTGCGTGCTTGTCAAGTCTGAATGAAGATTAGCCGCTGTGACCGGAATCGGTCTGAAGAATACATATGTATGTATACATAGTGTTAAAAAATATTTTAAAGAAAAACCCAATAACACTGCTCGACTTGGGAATCGCACCCAAGACCTCTAGAGTACCTATCAGTCGCGCTTAGGACCACTAGGTTAACGAGGGAGTTAGTATTATTAATGTATTTAATTATTCCTCAGGATCATACAAAAATTATCATCGCAAGAGTGTATCATTACTTGGAGCAAGAGTTCGTAGAACTAAGGAACATGTACAAGGATATGGAGCTGACTCCTCTGTCGAGGTTGCGCAAGCGCACTGCCCTGGCCACAGGAGTCACTGAGGCGACCATCTATCAGATACTGAAGGAGGAAGAAGAGAGGAATGCGGTCAAGATGAAGGAACTGCCTGTTAAGACTCGACGCAAGGCTCCCAAGAAACCGAAAGAAACAAATATGTAGGTGTTTTTCAGACTTTTACTGACTAAAACCCATCCATGTTCCTTCCTGTGCCCTTTGCATTCCGGGGGCGCGGTATCTCTTTCGAACAACCCGCAGCCCCGGCAGGCATGGCCCTGAGCGGCCCCTTTGGATGTTTGCTGACATCTCTTTGAGGCGCGCGTGGAACACGAACGCGCCGTCGACACGGTCTGTCGTCAAGTGACGTAAGGACGGTGAGCTACCCATTGCTCACCGTCCACAGACCCGCGAAATATATAGGTATTAAGGTTGAAATTGCATTGGTTAAAAGCGTTTCATTATGAACATTTTTCCCTTTAAATGTAATCCTGATATTACTGTCTGGATTTTAAGCTTTAAAGCAATAATATTGACTGTCACTCGTAGCCATGATGGACCGTTTAGTTTTTTTAGATAAACTATTTTTATAGAAGTTATGATCAACCATATTTTTAATAAAAACGCCGATTTGAAACAGCTCCAAATGAACTTCTGGTATAGTAGTCGCCAAGAGTCGTGAGCACAAACGTCAAGTTAACCCAATCCCTACCGCAGCTAACAAAAGAGGGAATAACCTTGAAACGGCTCAACCGATTTTTATAGAACATGATCTAAGAACCTTCGTTAGGAAACTTGCTTTCAAATAAAAACAAACTGCATTTTTTTTTTTTAAATTTTGCCCCACACTATGAATATCTCCTGTGTCGTGGGGGCGTTTACAAACATATAAACTCACATACACAAACAGCCAGACCCGGAACAACTAACTGTAGGTCATACAAATGTTTGTTCCGTGCGGGAATCGTACCCGCGACACGCAGCGTAGGAGCCGATCGCTCAGCCGTCAACCATGCCGTCAAATCGTGCATTCAAGTCGGTTCACCCGTTTAAGAGCTACGGTACCACAGACAGACACACAGACACGTCAAAGTGTCGTGTGAGTCGGGTTAAAAGACTCATCCATTACTACATATGATATGGGTTATATTTTTATGACAAATCTTATTTTAACTGCCTCGATGGGCTAGTGGTCCTAAGAGCGACAGCTACGCTAGAGGTCTTGGGTTCGATTCCCAGGTCGAGCAAAAAGTGTTATTGGGTTTTTCTATGAAATTCTCAGTAACAGCTCGGAGTTTGGATTTGTGCCCGGTTAATGGCAATAGGCTCGCCCCCTATTACATGGGACCTAAACATACCGGCGAACTGCGGGTGTACATTGTGACACCTCTGCCTAAACCTTCGGGAAATACAGGCGTGATGGTATGCTTATTTTAACTATAAAATCCGCCACGAGACGTGAGCACAAACGTCAAGTTAATTTTTGGGTTCCCTTCTGGGATTTTGGGCCGCCGACGCTGCACGCGATCGGCCTAACTGACGGATCAATCGCGTGTAGCGTCTGCGGCCTGAAATATCCAGAAAGAAACCCGAAATCCAGAAAAGTAACTTAACGTTCTGTTGCGTGGCGACTACTATAAACAAAAGAATATGCGACAATTTGGACCTACATTTCCACATTCGTCGCATAGAAATCTTTGTCCAGGGCTTACACGAAAATGTAAAAAACACCATTTTCGCGCTGGATTTGAAGTTAACTGCCATAGAATGAAATAAAGTACTCCTTAAGAGCTTTCATATGACATGGGCCACATCACTTTTGAGCAATTCTGAAAAGAGGGCCCAAGAATCATACAACGGTGTACAATTTTCCATGGTCCTTCGACGGCTTAAAACTAAAATAACCAAACGGTCAGGTTCGGACTCCACCAAAGCGGAGAGGAGAGATGTCTCCTATATAACCAATTGGCTTGCATTATTTTCACATCTCACTGCTTAGTTTCAACATAACACACTATTCTATTGGTTGTCAACGAGACATCTCCTCTCCTCTCCACTTTGGTAGAGTCGGGGCCTCAGGCATAGTCTGTTTCCTTGCCATCCGGTTTGCGGTTTTTTTTTTCAAATCGTCTTTAGTCTCGGACTCCACCAAAGCGGAGAGGCGAGGAGATGTCTCGTAAACAACCAATAGGATACTGTGTTCCCTTAAAGCTAAGAGGTGAGATGTGAAAATAACGCAAGCGGATTGGTTGAACGAGACATCACCTCTCCTCTCCGCTTTGGTGGAGTCCGGGCCTTAGACGTTCAAAAGTGCCTTTTAATGGTCTAATGGAATTAAAAAATAGGTACTTATTTATTGTATTTTTCTTTTAGTATGAAAGATTGTACGAATGAGGATAATGGCAACATTGGCGAGCAGTCAGGGTACGTACATGATGGAGTTTGATATTTTTACAAGCGTATATTTACTGCCTCGGTAGCCTAGCCGTCCTAAGCGCGACTGCTACGCTAGAGGTCTTTGGTTCGATTCCCAGGTTGAGCAAAAAGTGTTATTGAATTTTTCTATGAAATTCTCAGAAGCAGCGCGGAGGTTAGGATTTGTGCCCGGTTAATGGCAATAGGCTCGCCCCCATTACATGAACTAAGCATACCGGCGGATTATGGGTGTACATTGTTACACCTCTGCCTAACCCTTTGGGGAATACAGGCGTGATGGTATGAGTTTATTTAATTCCACCTGTTCCGGTGCCTGTAACTCAAATCTTACAAGTTAAATTTGACCCACTTCCTGATGTTCGATTGAGCTGAAATTTTGCGCATATGGGAACTTTGCATGACAATATAATAATTTATGTCACAGAGCTGATGATGGAGCCGGAAGGTGGACATAGGAACTTAATCTAATCTTGTAAAAGTTGAGGTGCTCGATTAAGCTGAAATTTTACACTTTTTAAAATCTGCCTATTGGCCTAGTTCTGTTCTGTCTCCTGCTTGTTTGGAGGGAAGTGGAAACTATATTTTTTCCTACTCCTCCGCTAATATTTTCTGATTAATTTCGTTGCGGGATCTAAGACAGTTGAATCGTGTCCCCGGGACTTGTCGAGCTTCATTGCCTCATTGCCTCTTCTGGCGGTATCCACAGTTGATTCTGGCTTACAGGAGTTGCAGTGGTTGAGAATAATGTAGCGGGCTTGTACCAAAAATGTAAAAATTATAACTGATGGTACCTAAATTAAATTATAGTTTATTTTTTATTTACAGAAATAAATATTTTGTTATGTTAAGTAAGGAAATAAAAAAATTCAATCCTTAAAATATTACAGCATAAAAATGAAAACACGTTGCCAAAATTTAAAAAAATCCATTACCGCTCTAGTATGTAGTGTAAAAAGCATTAGTGCGTAATGCATCGCATTATGACTTTAAACGCGGTGCAATAAGAGTCATACTATCATCACGCCTGTATTCCCCGAAGGGTTAGGCAGAGGTGTACCAGTGTACACCCACAGTTTTCCGGTATGTGTAGGTCCCATGTAATAGGGGGCGAGCCTATTGCCATTAACCGGGCACAAATCCTAACTCTGAGCTGCTACTGAGAATTTCATGGAAAAACCCAATAACACAATAAGAACCACTTACCTTCAATTACCGTTCTAAGTTTATTTTGGACATTACTGACATCGGTGAAGGAAAACATCGTGAGGAATCCTGGACTTATAATTAATGTACGTCTGAAATCGCCAGTCCGGCTTGAGCAAGCGTGGTGATCAATGCTCGTGCCTTCTCTGAGTGATAAGAGGCCTTTGCCCAGCAGTGGGGCAGTAATAGGTTGGTATTATTACCGATTGCAGTTTAAAAAACATTGTTTTTTTTTTCAGGTCTCTACAGGAACCTGAAATAGAAACATTAATCGTGAAAATTGAACCTGCAGACGAATCGTAAGTAATATGTTAATTTTAAAAGAGTGTTCGTGGAGTTTCTTGAATTTTTCTAGAAATTAATTAAGACTGCCTCGTTAGCCTAGTGGTCCTAAGCGCAACTGCTACGCTAGAGGTCTTGGGTTCGATTCCCAGGTCGAGCAAAAATTGTATTGGGTTTTTCTATAAAATTCTCAATAGCAGCTCGGAGTTAGAATTTGTGCCCGGTTAATGGCAATAGGCTCGCCCTCTATTACATGGGACCTAAACATACCGGCGAACTGTGGGTGCACATTGGTACACCTCTGCTTAACCCTTCGGGGAATACAGGCGTGATGGTATGTTAAATCTGTTATTTTATTTTCAGCTACGAACTTGGAATTACCTCGGAACCAACAAATGCAGAAGTAAATGAGTAAGTTAAATAGCAATTTTTTTTTCCCCGATGAGAAATCATCAAATGACTTTCCCCGCTCAGGGCGGGGCGTAAGGGAGTGTCAGACTTTTACTGACTAAAACCCATCCATGTTGCTCCTTGTGCCCTTTGCGTTCCGGGGGCGCGGTATCTCTTGCGAACAACCCGTAGCCCCGGCAAAGCCAAAAAGCTTTTGTGTGCGAATTTGTCCGCGTAAATGTTCTGACGAATTTTAAGAAAAAACGGAGCAGGTTCTTAAGTAGACGTGTAAACAGGGTGTTAGGGTAAACGAGGGACTTGCTTCAAGGGAGTGCAGTACTCATGAAAGTGAACAACTTTTACTATAGTACGAAACGTAAAATCAAAAAAAAAAATCAACTGCTCCATACATTTATGTTCGCGTAACTCGACAACATGTAAGGAACAGCTGATTGTTTTCTGCAATTTTTTGTTTGATTTTTAAACTAATTATGAATGATCACGCATAACTTTTTACAGAGTAGTTCATTATCATTTGCTTAGCCTTTTCCCAACTATGTTTGGGTCGGTTTCCAGTCTAACCGGATGCAGCTGAATACCACTGCTTTACATGGAGCGACTGCCTATCTGACCTCCACAACCCAGTTACTGGGCAACACGATACCTCTTGGTTAGACTGGTTGTCAGACTTCCAGGCTACTGACTATCCGTAACGACCGTCAAAGATCTACGAATGACAGTCGGGACCAACGTGCTTTCCGAGACACGGGGGTGTCACACCACCAACTTCCAAACTCCGGGCTGCTACTGAGCAAATCCTAATGGAGATATCCAATAACACTTTTTGCTCGACCTGGGAAGCGAACTCGGGACCCCACGCTTATCAGTCGCAACTCGCACTTGCGACCACGAGACCAACGGGGCAGTTTTTTACAGAGTAGTTTGCTTCTAATAATTAAGTTTCTATTGGAAAAGTTATATATATATTGTTATTTTGTTGTTGTGGGTGTACATTGTTACACCACTGTCTAACCCTTCGGGGAATATAGGCGTGATGGTATGTTATATACAGGGTTATTTGTAAAACAATGACAACCTTGCAGGACTGTATTACTATCATCATAAACAACAACTTTTGTTCTATAATTTTTTACAGAAAAAGCGACGCAAGCGCATCGAAGCGAATGACCGACTGAAGGATTTCCGTAAAATTGTAAATAGGTCAAGTACAAACACCCCCGCATCCCTAACCCCGGTCCCCTCGCTATTTTACTATCGCTTTCGTTTGCTTCGCATAGACTTCGTAACATTTAGAGCGTTCAATTTAAATGTTTTTATTTTTGTATGAAAATCTGATGAACTAAAATATGAAAAAATTTTAAATGTCATAGAACAAAAGTTGTTGATTATGATGTTAGTAACATAGTCCTGAGAGGTTGTCTATGTTTTACAAATTACCCTGTATACCGCGCAGTTGGTCCTTCACAAAGAGCTCTACTTCTACTTTTGATTTACGATGCCATTATGTTTAAATATTTCACTTTGTTTATTCAGGGAGCAAGAGGTGGGAGCGGGAGGTGACCCAATATTGATAAACGTCAAGACGGAACCCCGTGATGAAGAAACAGAGAAGTAAATTATGTTTACTAAATTTATTGATTTAATCTCTAGGCAACAAAAAAGCACAAAGGCGGACTTAATGCCTTAGGCATTCTCTACCAGTCAACGAAAGGTGGTGAAGAGATAACATGGCGGGTGCAAATTATTAAAAAAAAAACAACATAACATACCATCACGCCTGTATTCCCCAGAGGTTCAGGCAGAGGTGTACCAATGTACGCCCACAGTTCACCGGTATGTTTAGGTCCCATGTAATAGGGGGCGAGCCTATTGCCATTAACCGGGCACAAATCCTAACTCCGAGCTGCTACTGAGAATTTCATAGAAAAACCCAATAACTCTTTTTGCTCGACCTGTTTGATGGAAATCGGTTCAGCGGTTTCAAAGTTATCAGCTCTGTTGTTAGCTGCGGTAGGGATTTCTATTATTCTGTCGGGGGTTACTTAATTATTTAATTATATGTGTTTTTAACTCGCATTATCTTTGGTGCTGTACAAGGTTGTTTGTAAAACAATGACAACCTTGCAGGACTGTATTACTATCATCATAAACAACAACTTTTGTTCTATAAATTTTTACAGAATCAAGCAACGCAAGCGCATCGAAGCGAATGACCGACTGAAGGATTTCCGTAAAATTGTAAATAGGTCAAGTACAAACACCCCCGCCGCCCTAACCCCGCTCCCCTCGATATTTTACTATCGTTTCGTTTGCTTCGCATAGACTTCGTAACATTTAGAGCGTTCAATTTAAATGTTTTTATTTTTGTATGAAAATCTGATGAACTAAAAAATGAAAATTTTTTAAATGTCATAGAATAAAAATTGTTCATTATGATGTTAGTAACATAGTCCTGAGAGGTTGTCATTGTTTTACAAATAACCCTGTATAATTTTATTTCTATTGCAGTACAAATGAGACACCAATATCTAATAAACCGAGTACTAAACGTAGAGGAAGAAAGAGGCAAAGAAATAATGACGTCACAACTCAGTAAGTACATAGATTATTATTACGTCCTTCCTTGCGAAGTATGTGTGGTGTAACTTTGAAGGATAGAGTGAGGAATGAAATTATACGAGAACGTTGCGGATTAAAGGGGATGTAGTGACAAAAGTAGAAAAGAGTATGCTTAGGTGGTTCGGTCATGTTGAAAGAATGAGTGAAAGGCGACTAACAAAAGGGATTTATATGGCAGATGTGAGTGGCAACGCCGGGAGAGGACGCCCTAGAAAGAATTACCATGACCTTATTGGTGAGGTTCTTCAGAAAGGTCGAGTGCGCAGTACTCGTAACCGGCGTGCTTGTATGAAGAGATGTATAAACGTGGACGAGGCGGAGGAAGTATGTAAGGATCGTAGCAGGTGGCGGTCTTTGGTTTCTGCCTACCCGCATGGGAAAAAGGCGTGAGTTTACGTATCCATCTTTTTAAGAAAAAGGCCATAGATATACTCTCTAAAATGGAGTAGTGTAATGGTAATGTTAATGTAGGCTCGTTTAAATTTAATATCCACACACATAATTGTGCTTATAAACGTTTTGTTTCTTTGTAACTTCTATATATTTTTTTTGTTAATATGTGGACAATGTTGGGACTTATTGTATAGCTTTTAACATGTACATACGAGAATACATACTAGTTTGGAGGTATGAGGAACGGGGTGTAAAGTTCCTCATCCTTCGTTGGAAAGGGAGGATCCTCCGACCAGACGGGTGTTGTGTCTGGCGGGCTACTGCCCGACGGTTGTTGTCAGGATGTTGTATATATGCTAATTGTCGCGTCAAACTTTGATATCGCGATCTAGGCAACGTTAGTTCGCATGCTGAGCGATAGATGTCGCTACACTAGCGTCCCGCCTCGGCTTCATTCGTGTGCAATTTACTAAACAACACATTTATTTTTTAAATTGTCATTCTCTTACCGAAATACCATGTCATTTTTTCCAAATATTTTCTTTCTTTTTCGTGGGTGTACATTGGTATACCTCTGCCTAGCCCTACATGCGTAATAGTATGATGGTATTTTCTTTCATACAAATTTTGTCCGAACAATTACGAAAACAAAAAAGATCAATAGGTATATGATTTATACACATACCATCACGCCTGTATTCCCCGAAGGGTTAGACAGTGTACCAGTGTGCAACCACAGTTCGCCGGTATGTTTAGGTCCCATGTAATAGGGGGCGAGCCTATTGCCATTAACCGGGCACAAATCCAAACTCCGAGCTGCTACTCAGAATTTCATAGAAAAACCCAATAACACTTTGCTCGACCTGGGAATTAAACCCAAGACCTCTAGTGTAGCAGGCGCGCTTAGGACCACAAGCCTAACGATGCAGTTAATATCATTTACCCCCGACGCAAGAACGACGGGGTGTTATAAGTTTGACGTGTCTGTGTGTGTGTCTGTGGCATCGTAGCTCCCAAACGCATGTACTGATTTTGATTTAGTTTTTTTGTTTGAAAGGTGAATTAGTCGGGAGTGTTCTTAGCTATGTTTGATGGAAATCGGTTATCAGCTCTTTTGTTAGCTGCGGTAGGAATTTCTATTCTTCTGTCGGGGGTTACTTAATTTTTTTTATTTTGTGTTTATGCACTAATTTATATAAATATTGTTTTGTGCAGGCAACAAGCACAGGGCGAATCCTCGACAGTGGGAGCCTTTAGCAGCGTTCCCAACACAGAAGATGTGGAACACGTGAATGAGTAAGTACAGTACTTTGTGTTCAAAGAGATGTCAGCATAGTAGACGGGGCTGAGGATTTATATGGCAGATGTGAGTGGCAACGCCGGGAGAGGACGCCCTAGAAAGACCTACCCTGACCTTATTGGTGGGGTTCTTCAGAAATGTCGGGTGCGCAGTACTCGTAACTGGCGTGCTTGTTGGACCAGATGTATGAACGTGTACGAGGCGATAGATTTATGTAAGGATCGTGGCAGGTGGCGTTCTGTGGGTCCTGCCTACCCTCATGGGAAAAAGGCGTGAGTTTATGTACGTATGAATGTAGACGGGGCCCGCTACGGCCAGTGCCTGCTAGGGTTGCGGAATTTGTTCGAAAAAGTCACCGCGGCTCTGGAAAGCAAAGGGCATTAGGAGGAACACTAATGGGTTTTAGTCAGTAAGAGTCTGAGAGTCTCAGCTCCACCCAGAATGGCAGAACTGCCTCGTTGGCCTAGTGGTGGTGGTTGGTAGCGGGGGCCCATATATTCCAATCCGGCCCTGGATATTTAGAATAAAAATTAGCTATTCCATACATTTTCACCGTGTAAGCGTTAGAATACTGTAGGGGCCTGTAGATTTTTATATTTTTTTTAATAAATTCCTTTTCTTTGTTTCAGAAACAGTTTGTTAGGAGAACGAAGAATAAAAATAGAGAAAATGGAAATTAATGAAGAAGGGTTTAGTTAATTTTTTTAAGTGAAGTAATGTTTTAGTTTGTTAAGCGTATCTACTATGTGATTATTCATTTATAATTTTAAAATGTTGCCAAAATATTTCTTCTTCATCATCATATCAAAGTCAAAGTCAAAGCATTTATTGCAATTTGACTATTTACAGGCACTTTTGAATTGTCAAGAAGTTACATTTAAAAGTTGAAGCTAGTTGCTCGTTCCAAAACGTAGGTCTCTATGGAGAAGAACGAGCAAGAAACTCCATGGACACTCTTTTCAAATTGGTTTTTACAAAATCTTGGTTACAATATTCTTGTTGCTTCTATATGTGAAAACAATGAAGATAATAATAGTACTAAAGATGTAAGCCATGGCAGTTAAGAGATGACCAGTCCCAACTGACAGCGCCCGTTCACGAACATGATGCGTGGATCAGCACCATTTTGCTCAACCGTCTTGAAGGGAGCCGAACCATTCAACGCACGCGCCACCATCAGCGAGACATTTATGTGAGCATGACAAAGCTCTCAACCACCATGCTTATAGTGTCCAAAACACAGTAACTTAACAAGTAAATGGCTCCATGCTACTCACATTTACAAAATTGAAATAAATTATGTTAAATTATACAAAATTAAGGTTTTTATTGAACCTATTCGACAGATAAACTGTAGTTTGTAGGATGTAGGAACGTATCAGCTGAACGACGTTCACTGCTGGACATAGGCCTCCCCTAAAGTCAGCCACAATGACCGGTCCTGCTGCCCGCATCCAGCGTCTCCAACATAATGTTGAACTTTAAACATAATCTTATCTTCCAAAATGTACAGGAAATGTTTTTATTATGTGCGAAATTTTGCTTTGGTAGTTCAGTATCACGCCTGTATTTTCCGAAAGGTTAGGCAGGAGTACCAATGTACACCCACAGTCCGCCGGTAACATATTTCATTTAATACTTTTTTTGCATTTTGGAACTAAAATTACAACTGTTTAATTCGTAGCTGATTAAATTAGCGGTCAGTAACCCGCGTCGGCGTTTCCGAGCGCACAGTTAATACCTACATATCGGGCCACAGTCGCTCGCCGGCGCCGGCGGCGGCGAGTGCACATGAGATAATTTTCCAAATAGACATCTGTCTTAAACGATAACTTTTATTTTTTACTAACTTCTGCCAGCGACTTCGTTCGCGTGGTTTTTCTCACCCGCATTAAGTTACGTCTTTGGTCACTGCTCCTCTCCCGTGAGTCGTAGCGTGATGTTATAAAGCCTACAGCCTTCCTCGATAAATGAACTATCCAACACAAACATATTTTTTCCATTCTAATCAGTAGTTTCTGAGATCTTTATAATATTAGTATAGATTACTAAACAATATGAAAATAAAAAATACGTATTTATTAGAACTCCCATAACTTTGTTATGTTAAAATTTACGCACTGATAAAAAAACTTTTCCTGAATGTAAATTGATACAGGATTACTCATTACTATTTGTATATACATACATACCATCACGCCTGTATTCCCCGAAGGGTTAGGCAGAGGTGTAACAATGTACACCTACAGTTCGCCGGTATGTTTAGGTCCCATGTAATAGGGGGCGAGCCTATTGCCATCGCCTCACGAACCTCGCCATCGCCTCGAACTGCCTCGGTAGCCTAGTGGTCTTAAGCGTGACGGTTACGCTAGAGGTTTTGGGTTCAATACCCAGGTCGAGCAAAGTGTTCTTGGGTTTTTCTATGAAATTCTCAGTAGCAGCTCGGAGTTAGGATTTGTGCCCGGTATTTGTATATATTTTTTTAATATTAGGTATGAGAAATAAATAATTAAAAATGCCTTTTCCTTTTTTTTTATTAAATATTTTTGTTGTTTGTAAACTGGCTTCGATTTTTTTTTTGAAGAGTTCATTTGCTACGTAGTAATTTGCCAAATAAAATTATACGGAACATTGTTTCGGATATGATACTTGTCAATTTTTTTTCAATTAAACACGGTATCCTTTTTTCATTCCTATGGAAATGAATAATTAGTGTTTGTACTTTAATTACTTTTTATTTTGCTGTGAATAGAAGTACTTACCTATAGTCAATATTTCTGCATTGCCATTTTTTTATGACTTCGATTCTAATGTACATAGAATTGGGTAGAGGACACCACTAATCAATTGACGTATTTTTTAAGAGCTGTCAAAACGCGATTCCCCCATAGATTTTGCATGACAATACGAAACTGTGACGTCACTTATTTGACATCTCAATTGAATAACTATTTATTTATTTCATAGCAAGTAAAAATCTAATATTACAGGTAGTTGAAATTGAATAAGGCTTAAATTTAATGTTTTTGATGATGTAGTGACAAAAGTTGAATATGCTAAGATGGTTCGGTCATGTTGAGAGGATGAGTGAAAGGCGACTAACAAAAGGGATTTATATGGCAGATGTGAGTGGCAACGCCGGGAGAGGACGCCCTAGAAAGACCTACCCTGACCTTATTGGTGAGATTCTTCAGAAAGGTCGGGCGCGCAGTTCTCGTAACCGGCGTGCTTGTATGAACAGATGTATGAACGTGGACGAGGCGAAAGGAGTATGTATGGATCGTAGCAGGTGGCGTTCTGTGCTTTCTGCCTGTCGCGGAAGACGCGTGACTCTCGGAGTTATTGGTCAATGGTGTCTAATACCCAATTAAAAATGTTTGCAATTTAAATCGAAAATTGTCAACATTTTAATATTAAACTGTCAAGATACTGATGTCTTTTCGTAAAAAAATATAATTATTCTACTGTACACTTTCTTGTTTTATTTGTCCTCCTTCAGATGTAAAATAACACATATTATTCTCCAAACCGATATTTCGTCATGGCAAATTCGAAATTAATAGTGTTATCCCTAAATTTTCTGTAAGATTTTTTTATTATTTTTCACCTTAAACTTAAGATCTAAAGCAAACCAAGGGGCCCCTTGATAGAATTTGCTACGGGCCCCGTGCTGGCTTACCTAATCCGGCACTGACTTTTGAGTGCTTTCCATATATTATATGTCCTCTACCAGTTGAGGTACCTGATTCAGCAGCTGAAGCCTCTTAAAGTCCTGAAAAAATGGCTCGAAGGACCAATGTTTGGGTTCAATATTTGGTAGACGAAAATAACGAATCGTTCTTGTGAAAAAATTAATAAATTTATTAAGTTTGACATAGTAAAGGTACCTACCTATTTTTCAAACATTAAAAGTTACTTAAATCATAATTAAATTACAAACTATTTACAATTTATACTTATTTTTACAATAAAGAAATATAACCGAAAAACAATATCGTCATTTTAAACGAAAAATATGACATTAGAAAACAAATGAATAAATATTGACATTTAAACGAACACCTTTTTTTTTTTGACAATGACAGACATGGCTATTGTCATATTGGCCAGTGCTCGCCAATGTTACCACTGCAAAAAAATATTTTTTTTGCTTAATTTGTCTAAACATGCTGTAGTTTTCTTCCTGAATCTTCTAACTCCTTATCATCACATCGACACTTACGATTCATTGATGTTTCTAGCGAAAGAATCTGCGGTATTTGTTCTATTTTATTTTTAACATTGTCTTTACTTTGTACGTAGGAAAGTTTTTTATCGGGAGCCCTAACGATAACTGATTCTCTAGTTTGTGTTGACATATCTTTGTATTTTCTATCAGTATTGCTATTGGAAACAGGTATTGGAATTAATCTTGTAGGTTCAGCATCAGGCTTTAACTGTGGTATGTACCTTATCATAGATTTGTCAAAATGCAAGGAACATACAAGATAACGTTGCGGATTTTCTGTTGGAGCCAGCAAATCTTTTCTGCCGATTATTTCTAGCCATCTCTTGCGCCTGAAAAGATAAATAATCATTTTCAATATTATTTTCAAACAGCTTATAACATAAAAATAGGATAAAATGTAGTCTCAGTACTAATCTAGACTTCAATCTATCTCAGTGCCAAATTTCATCCAGATCCGTTCAGCCGTTTAAGCGTGAAAGAGAAACAAATATCCATCCATCTAAACTTTCGCATTTATATTAAGTAGGTAATAAGTAATCGATTTGGTAAGATTCGATCTTCACAAAGGTATAGAAACCACCACGAGTCGTGAGCACAACGTCAAGTTCATTTTAAGGTTCCTTTCTGGGTTTTTTGGGTCTCCGAGGCTGCACGCGATTGGTCCATCAGTCGAACTAATCGCGTGCAGCGTCGGCGACCAAAAATACCTAGAAAGAAACTTAAAACCCCAAAAATTATCTTGACGTTTGTTCTTACGTCTCGTGGTGGCTACTATTCCTAGGTATATTTACTCAACAACTTAAATTCAGAATAAGGAATATGTATGTATTTTTTTTACATTTTGATTCGATAATTTACATTGCTATACAGGGTTATTTGTAAAATATAGACAACCTCTCAGGACTATGTTACTAACATCATAATTACCAACTTTTGTTCTATGACATTTAAAAAAATTTTATTATATATTTTAGTTCATCAGATTTTCATACAAAAATAAAAACTTTTAAATTGAACGCTCTATATGTTACGAAGTCTATGCGAAGCAAACGAAAGCGATAGTAAAATAGCGAGGGGAGCGGGGTTAGGGCGGCGGGGGTGATGGACTTGACCTATTTACAATATTACGGAAATCCTTCAGTCGGTCATTCGCTTCAATGCGCTTGCGTTGCTTGATTCTGTAAAAATGTATAGAACAAAAGTTGTTGTTTATGATGATAGTAATACAGTCCTGCAAGGTTGTCATTGTTTAACAAATAACCCTGTATAATACAAAAAAAAAAACAATAAAATAGAAGTATTTAAAAAAAACAACAACCAACCCACACGGGCACGATAAGGCTGGTGGCAGAACAAAAGCTAAGCTAAGTTAGTTTAGCTTAGCTCGCGTAGCTGACGCAGTTTTTCATCCTTGTGTACAGACTGCAAACTATGCAAACTAAGCTATGTAAGCTAACTATAATATGTGAAGCTAACCTAGTTGTGTATGCCGATGCGATACACGAGCTAAGCTAAGCCCCTCCCGCCTACCCCGCATCCACTTCGCAACACTGACTAAGCTTTCGTTTAGTTCTTGGCGTGCACGGGACATATTTTTAGTTTATCTTAACTTAGCTGCTTTTGTTTAGCTTCGGAATTGCTTAGTTGTCGGTCTGCAACCCGCATTAAACGCCTCCCATTTTAGCGAGCTTGGTGTGACGTCTTAGTTTATGACAACAAACAATATAGCGGAGAGAATACCTAACTACGCACTCGTAATTGACATTTCACACGTCACATTTGCTCTGTGTTCCCCTATGGTCGATTGCGAGCGCGTTTGAATTTTGTATAGGAACTTAGGTTTCTCCTAATGACCACTAGATGGCGCTATAACTTATTCCAGTATAAAATTCTAACGCGCCCATCAATGGCAACGCTTTTCAAATATTTCAATGTTCCACAATTTTTTTTTGCACGTTTTTTCGTCTAAAGTAATAAAATACCTATATAACCTCTCATTTCAATCACATGCATATATTCCCTATTAAATAAAAAAATAAACTAAGATGCGCGAGAATTTTCTAAAGTGATTTTGTGATTAAAAACACAATGAAAGCCTTTCTTTATTTTTACCTGTCTTCCTCTTTTGGCACTTTGAAATATGACAAGCCTGTTCTCCGCTTACAGCCGGTCACTGCACATCCTCGATATGTAGACTTTTTTTTCTTAGAAAACATGCCGTGCTAGAGTGCGCGCCCTACTCCTACTGATATTTTTATATTCTCGGGAATACGCTCTCGTCTGGTACTATAGTAGTCTTAAAACTAGCGGACTTGAGCACTGGCACACTCGCTGGAGCCCTGTGCTAATATTCAATCAAAACCTACAATCTACATCATATTCAGTCAGTTTATATTTCCAAAATCAATATAATAAAAGCACTATCTATCTCGCTTACTCTTTCATACTCGCCTTGTTGCCACGCTTCTAACAATGCATCAAACTTCAAAACGACACGAGACTCGTATTGTTTGCTCTTTTTCACTCACAGAACTCAAGTAACGAGTAAAAGAGATAATTCGTTTAAGTTTTGCAACGTTTGCACCGTCTGTGTTATTGAATGCAATTTGCTTTCGTTTTTTTAAACACTGCCATCTATTGGCTAAGATTTAAATCATAGTTTATTATATAGCTAAGAAGATGGAGTACCATATGTGTAAGGATCGTAGCAGGTGGCGTTCTGTGGTTTTTGTCTATAGTAGATTAGTAGCCGCCACGAGCCGTAAGCACAAATGACAAGTTCATTTTCGGGTTTCTTTCTGGGTTTTTGAGGCGCCGACGGTGCACGCGACAATGTTGAAATGACTCATGTACATGTAATTATAAGCCGGTGCATTAAATAAAGGAATCTTAAATGGCGGCATGTACTTGCGTTGACAGATAGTAGAAATAAAACGTTAACTTGAAATTTTATATGGTGACTGTATAAAATTTCAAGTTGACGTTTTTTTTTTTAAATTAAAAAGAATAAAAACAAGACTGGGTCACTAACAAACTAGCTCCTGCGAACGGCTTCGCTCGCGTGAAACTTGAAAGTTTGCAAGACACATGGCGCCATCTATTATCATTAAAGAATTTTTGTTGTTTTTGTCGGAAACGGTGCCTACTTTTTTTCGGGATGAAATGACTCATGTCCGTTCTGTACACCTGACAACGTATATAACAAAATTTCAGGAGGATTCTTATTATGATGTTGGTTAAAATAAAAATAAAAAACTAATATTATATTTAACTCATTTATTAATACTATCAGGTAACAACAGGTAATATCGGAAAAATAACAGAAAACTATAACAAGATATTCGTAAAAAGGATCACTGAGGGCGTCAAGACAGCATAGAAGCAAATCAAGACAATTTTTTTTTTCTGCTTACGGTACGCGCGATTGTGAGTATAGACGGCACTAGTGTGCGAGCGAGAGTACATGATAAGCGCCGCCATTTAAGATTTCTTTCTTTAATGAACCGGGTTATACACCGGCATCGGCACCCTCTTTCAAACCGGAACACAACAACGCTGCTTCGCGATTCGCGGCAGAAATAGGTATGGTGGTAGTACTTCCCCGGACGAGCACCTTCACAAAGAGCTCTACTGCCGCTCCGGTCCCGTGGATCATAGCGTTATATTATACAAAAGAGCAGAATTTATCCAATCCACACATTTTCCACACACACAAAAAATATCTATGGCTTTAGTAATTATAATAGATTTGGCAGTAAATTCTCAATTCTAAATTAGCATCAACTGGCTTCGTAAACATTGTTTGTTGATAGTCATTTTGTGAAAGCGCTCATAATGTCAGTTTCGTTCGAAATAAATCCGCTAGATGTCGCTAGTCGGCTGTCCGGAAAGTATTGGATGGACTTTGTGTTTGTGTTATCCGTATTGATTAATTAAATATCTTGGTAAGTACCCATCAGTTCACTATAAATATCGTGTACAATAATAAATTTCCATTACGGGAATGTCATTTGGTATTTATTAAACCTTAAAAGATTTTTTTTGTAAACAAATAATCATAAAAGCCGGCATCCAAGATGGTGGTGTTGTTTTGTTTATTAATGTCATATTGGAGCGTTCTTATACCGTGAAGGGCGTTCCCAAAATGATGGCGGCGTTCCAGAAATGACTGTTTATTTTTTTAAGTAGTAATTATTGGAAAAAGGAATCGACTTTTGATTGCTTTCTGGAAATAGAGGTATAAGATTCAGTGCAAACAGTGATGCAATGTGTTCGAGCAGTTTTTATTATCTAATTGATAATAACCCTTTGCAAATAGAGTTGAAAATCGTGTGCAAGATATATTACCACGCGCGCGTGTAAATTTTTTTTCTTGCATACAAATTCGAATCATTTTATTTAAAAAATCTTAGGAATTTCGCTTGTATTGTGGGTGCGTTGACTTGTGTCCTACATGGATTTTTTATACACCATATCTCTTGAGTTATATTGTATAAGTAAAACAATACAAAAAGCCATAGAATATGAGCTCCGAAAATGCATAGTTTCGAAGATATCATCAATATAATAATAAAAATATTATTAAAAATAATTTGGGTAAAAAAATGTCTTCCGTTGGACGCATCTTTACTTTTGTACGTAGCGGGATAGTGCAGACTGCCGTCTGTTAATCATTATTAATTTAAAGCTAAGAGAATGCGATATATATATATACTAGCTTCTGCTCGCGACTTCGTCCGCGTAGTTTTTTCACCCGAATTAGGTTACGTTTTTAGTTACTGCTCCACTCCCGTGTGTCGTAGCGTAATGTTATATAGCCTATAGCTTTCCTCGATAAATGGACTATCCAACACAAAATAGAATTTTTCAATTCTAAGAAGGAGTTCCTGAGATTAGCGCGTTCAACCAAACAAACAAACAAACTCTTCCGCTTTATAATATTAATATAATTGAAAAATAATTCATATGCTAGTTGACTCTTTGATATGGTGTCATTCATACCCTAAGGATTTGGAATATATAAAAAAACACTTTGTATAGTATAGACTCATGAACACAAAACGTCAGACCCGGAACAATTACCTACAGGCCATGCAAATTCCGTACAGGATCGAACTCGCGGCACTCAGCGCAGCAGCCAATCGCTCAAACATTGCGCCAACCGTGTCACTAGCCAGGCCAATGATGACCAACCCCAACTGACTGTAAAATGACAGGCCGTGTCGACGGCGCATTCATGTTCCACGCGCGCCTCAAAGAGATGTCTGCAAATTTTTTAAGGGGCCACTCAGGGCCGATGTCTGCCGAGGCTGCGTGTTGTTCGTAAGAGATACTGCGCCCCCTCAACGCAAAGCACAAAAGAAGGAACACGAATGGGTTTTAATCAGTAAAAGTCTGACACTCACTCCTGGTCCGCCTGTAGTTCGTATTTCAATAGTACTTTGCCTGGCGCACTGTAGGATTATTCAACTACTGAAATAACAAAGTATTATTTAATAGATGCTGTTTTAAGGGCGCACCGAGCTTCTGGCGCTGCTTGATTTTAGGTACTCTATACGCTTATGTATGTGTGCGTGAGGCGGAAACGGGCGTCACGCGCCAATTTTTTACCCGACTACGGCAAAGCCGTTATTGTATTAGTTATCGTTTACTTTGTTCCCCATTTAAAATAAAGTGAATTAGGTACTTAACTAAAAATCCTTCATCATGTTATTAATCGTACGTAAGCGCAAGCGACACTGGCTCCCCGTCTAACGACCAAAGCAATGTGTTGTGTTATGGAAAGCTTACAAATACACTAGCCTCTGCCCGCCACTTCGTTCGCGCATACATTATATCACGGGAACCGTACATATTTCGGACACAAAAAGTATCATGTGTGTTATTCCACACTACAATCTATCTCAGTGCCAAATTTCATCCAGATCTCTTCAGCTGGGCTGCAGTCTGGCAAAATTCACTCTCGGTAAATCGTTGTATCATTATTTTTAAACAAAATAATGAATTAACAATAAATATTATTATTGATTTTATACAACCATAACTAAAGGACTTGTTTAAAATCGATTTAGGAGATGGTGATGGTGGGGATGTTAGGTAAATCAACCGTTAAATATAGCTTTTTCGTGCCCAACATCGTTTCGAGTTACGTTTGTGGGCTTAGTTTATGGCAATTTAGAATTAATTTACAAATGTGTTGAGCACATAATTTTCTAAGCCTTCTCGTCTTCAAAATGCGCTGACCACTTTTTTCTAATTATCTTTCATTTTCTTAATTTAAAGGTCACAATTTCATCAAAATTCTCAGATGTTTGTCCCTTATTAACCGGGTTGTTTCATAATATATGCATCGTAAATTACATTGTTAGAGATGCCAAGAGTTCCAATAAAGATAATCCAAAATAAATTGCACCTGAATCACCTTACTCTAACAATAATAATACATAATCTAAGAAGACCTACAAAAAAATGAGTAACACAAACATACCATCACGCCTGTATTCCCCGAAGGGTTAGGCAGAGGTGTACCAAAGTACACCCACAGTTCGCCGGTATGTTTAGGTCCCATGTAAGAGGGGGCGAGCCTATTGCCATTAACCGGGCACAAATCCTAACTCCGAGCTGCTACTGAGAATTTCATAGAAAAACCCAATAACACTTTTTGCTCGACCTGGGAATCGAACCCCCAAGACCTCTAGCGTAGCAGTCGCTCTTAGGACCACTAGGCCACCGAGGCAGTTAAAAATGAGTAAATAAACAAGAATTGTAAGAGAATTTCCTTAATCCTTAGTAGCCAGTGGACGGCTGGAGCGTTCAGACGTGTGATCCACGACGAATTTATTCTAGTCCCTCGCACTCTAACGTAGATCGCGTACCGTAGCGTATCTAAGTTGCTCTATTTTATTATTTTATGTATATGTTTTTTGAGTGTACTGTCTTTTAATAAAAGTGTTTGTATAACCCGGTTCATTAAATAAAGGAATCTTAAATTGCGGCGCTTATCATGTTCTCTCGCTCGTACACTAGTGCCGTCTACACTCACTCTCGCGCGTACCGTAAGCAGAAAAAAAATCATAAAATTTTGTTATATACGTTGTCAGGTGTATAGGAACGGACATGAGTCATTTCATCCCGAAATTCACCCGATTTCCAATGAAAACAACAAAAATTATTTAATGATAATAGATGGCGCCACGTGTCTTTAAAATTTTCAAGTTTCACCCGATCAAAGCCGTTAGCAGAAGCCAATTTGAAATTAATGTGACCCAGTCTTGTTTTTATAATTTTTATTTTGAAAAAAAAATTTAGATTTGAAATTTTATATACTGACTGTACTATCTGTCAACGCAAGTACATAACGCCATTTAAGATTCCTTTCTTTAATGCACCGGCTTATAGATATTTGATTTCAATATGGATCGTAAACGTAAAAAATATGCTTGTACCAGAAAAAGAAAATTGAGTTCCAACGTAAAAGTTATGAAGAGCAATAGAATCCAAAGGTGAGTAGAATTGTTTACAGTATTCATACTTAGGGTCAAAATAAATTAGCTAATCAAACTCCACATCATGTATTTAAGGTGGATGTGTCGACTAGGGTTACCACCCGTACTCTAAAATAGAGTATTGTTCCCTTTTTCATGTAGGCGTACTTTATAATCTACGACACCAATAAAGTACGCTTAAATACTCTATTTACGTAAAACTGATTGTTACAGCCTCGTTACTAGATATGAGTAACTATGAGACTAAATAAACTGGTATCTACAACCAAGCGTTTCCTAACGCAGACACGTAAAATGTCAAACCTAGTGTCGAGTAACATTCAATGTCAATTAATCACAGTAGTATTCAAATAGGCAATCAATCCCTAGAGACTGCAAAAGAATGAAAATAAATAAATAAGTACCCTTTTTATGTTGTGTACTTTATTTTTGTTCTATCAAAATGAAAAAATACTTTATTCTCCCAAAAAAAAGGTGGCAACCCTAGTGTCCATATATTTTTCAATAGAGTTACACACTGAACACTGACGCTCTTTCTTTAAAACTGATCATTTTATGACTTCTCTACAATAAAATGTGTTCGCGTCAGACCTTTTTAGGGAATAACTACATTATTTACTTAGAAAAACAATAGTGAAATGCCGGCAACATTTGACACTTCTTTAGTAGTGTGCCGTGTCCGTGACTTTTGACAAGCAAGCGAAGTTAAAACATTGGCACGCTAGATGGCGTGCAAATGATTTTAAATAATTACCATACCATCACGCTTGTATTCCCCGAAGGGTTAGGCAGAGGTGTACCAAAGTACACCCACAGTTCGCCGGTATGTTTAGGTCCCATGTAAGAGGGGGCGAGCCTATTGCCATTAACCGGGCACAAATCCTAACTCCGAGCTGCTACTGAGAATTTCATAGAAACACCCAATAACACTTCGCTCGACCTGGGAATTGAACCCAGGACCCCATGCTCATCAGTCGTGCTTGCGACCACGAGACCAACGGGGCAGTTAAATAATTCTGATAAATCAATAATTGGTTAATTTCCCTTTCAACCGTTAAAAAAAAGGAGATTATTTTTACCAATAGATAGCTACATTATTCCTGAGTAACATAGGCTATATAACTTCACGCTACGGCCCACGGGAGCGGAGCAGTAACGAAATACGTAACGCGGGTGAAATAGGCCACGCGGACGAAGTCGCGGCGAGGTGGCCAGTTACCAATATGTCAAAATCAACTTTGGTCTTACAGGTCAATAGAGCATGGGGAAGGGCTTAATGAGTCTCCATTGATGACTTTGGAGACTGCTTATTTGAATAACCCTGAGATTATGGAGTAAGTAACTGCCATGTACTTTCTAATCATAGTAACGTCGTATAACTTTATAATTCGATTTTTAGTTGCTTGAAAATCAATAAATGTTGAATTGAGATGACAATAAAGTGACGTCATAGTCACAGTCAAAGCATTTACTTCAATTAGAAGTGCCTGTAAATGCAGGCACTTTTGAATTGTCAAGAAGTTACCCATACAAAATGTTGAAGCTAGTTGCCCGTTCCAAAACGTAGGTCTCTATGGAGAAGAACGAGCGAGAAACTCCATGGACACTCTTTTCAAATTGGCTTTTACAAAATCTTGGTTACAATATTCTTGTTGCCTCTATATGTGAAAACAATGAAAGTGAATAATAATAAAAATTCAATAGAAATAATGATAATAATAAAGTTCTTAAGCCATGGCAGTCAAGAGATGTCCAATCCCAACTGACAGCGCCCGTTCACGAACATGACGCGTGGATCAGCACCACTTAGCTCAACCATACATTAGTTTTGTCAGACTAAATCTATAGAGGAATTGCGTTGTAAAAATACTTCCATTGATTAGTGGTATAATCTACCCAATTCTTATATACCAACGTACACGTCCTATTAAAAGTCGGTCCTACGAAACTATGGATTTATTAAAACTGTGCCTACAAAGGGTCGGTTGTGGGCAGAGAGGATAACATTACATTTTGACGACACGGTTGCCGCTGTGCCTGAGCGATCGGCTTTGATTCCCGCACGGAAAATTTGTATGACCTACAGATAGTTGTTCCGGGTCTATCTGTTTGTGTATGTGAGTTTATATGTTAGTAAACGCACCTGCGATACAGGAGAAATTCCTAGTGTGGAGCAGCGTTTAAAAAATAATAAAAAACCCAATACCATACGCCTGTATTCCCCGAAGGGTTAGGCAGAGGTGTAACAAAGTACACCCACAGTTCGCCGGTATGTTTAGGTCCCATGTAATAAAGGGCGAGCCTATTGCCATTAACGGGCACAAATCCAAACTCCGAGCTGCTACTGAGAATTTCATAGAAAAACCCAGCAACACTTTTTGCTCGACCTGGGAATCGAACCCAAGACCTCTAGCGTAGCAGTCGCGCTTAGACCCACTTGGCTAACGAGGCAGCTCAAATATATAATAATAATATATATACAGTGTTATTTGTATAACAATGACAACCTCTCACGACTGTATTACTATCATCATAAACAACAACTTTTGTTCTATAATTTTTTACAGAATCAAGCAACGCAAGCGCATTGAAGTGAATGACCGACTGAAGGATTTCCGTAAAATTGTAAATAGGTCAACTACAAACACCCCCGCCGCCCTAACCCCGCTCCACTCGCTATTTTACTATCGATTTCGTTTGCTTCGCATAGACTTCGTAACATTTAGAGCGTTCAATTTAAATGTTTTTATTTTTGTATGAAATTCGATGCACTAAAATATGAAAAAAATTTAAATGCTTAGAACAAAAGTTGTTGATTATGATGTTAGTAACATAGTCCTGAGAGGTTGTCATTGTTTTACAAACAAAGCTGTATACATATATATGTATATTTTTATTATTGACGAATATTTTTTTTACTGCATCGTCAGAAACATGGATGAAAAAAATCAAGAAAAACAATTGAATAAAGAAACGAATCGAAGTAGTCAATCCTATTTAAAGTTACGCGAAAAAGCTAATGCGCGAAAACAAAAGTTTTTGAATAAAAGAACTCCAGAACAAAGAGATATGCAAAAAGCTAAAGACAGAGAGTACCAACAAAGAAAGAGGGCCGATAGGAAGACCAAGTCTATTAATGAGATGTCGGAAAACGAGAAAAGGCAGAGGAGAATGCAGTGGCAGAGATACGCTCAAAAATACAGAGCTAAAAAAAGAATGTTGACAGGCGTTTTATACGATAATCTTCTTCTCGTAAATTCAAAATATGAAAACCAAGATGGCCGCTTTGTAGAAAAAAATTGTTTATCTGTGGTAAGTATATTTTTTTTTTACATAACATATGCATTCCATCCCGCCTGTATTACCCGAAGGGTTAGGCAGACGTGTACAATGTACAATTGTACACCCACAGTTCGCCGGTATGTTTAGGTCCCATGTAATATGGGGCGAGCCTATTGCCATTAACTGGGCACAAATCCTAACTCCAACATGCTGCTGAGGATTTCGAAGAAAAACCGAATAAAAGTTTTTGCTCGACCTGAGAATCAAAACCAAGATCTCTAGCGTAGCAGTCGCGCATAAGACAACCAGGCTAACCAGGTAGTAAAAAATTGTAATTGGCTTCTAATTACTCGTTTAATAAATCTCAACACAGTTTGGTTCAATATACATCATCATCTGCTTAGCCTTTTCCCAACTGTGTTGGGGTCGGCGTCCAGTCCAACCGGATGCAGCTATATACCAGAGTTTTACATGGAGCGACTGCCTATCTGACCTCCACGACCCAGTAACTAGGCAACACGATAACCCTTAGTTAGACTTCCAGGATTCTGACTAACCGTAACGACTGTCAAAGATCTACGAATGACATCCAGGACCAACGGCTTTACGTGTTTTCCGAGGCACGGGTGTGTCACAGCACCAACTTCCAAACTCCGGGCTGCTACTGAACAAATCCTAATGGAGAAACCCAATCACACTTTTTGCCCGACCTGGGAATCTGACCCGGGACCCCACGCTCATCAGTCGCGATTGGGACCACGAGACCAACGGGGCATTTTTATAACATATTTATCTAGATATAATTACCTACTCACGTACCGTGTTGCCCAGTTACTGGGTTGTGGAGGTCAGGATAGGCAGTCGCTCCATGTAAAACACTGATATTCTGCTGCATCCGGTTAGACTGGAAGCCGACCCCAACATTGTTGGGAAAAGGCTAAGTAAATGATGATGTTATATGTTATAAAAATAATTAAATGGAACCTAAATTATTATTAACTTAATTATTATAAAGCTGAAGAGTTTGTTTGTTTGTTTGATTGAACGCGCTAATCTCAGGAACTACTGGTTTGAATTAAAAAATATTTTTGTGTTAGATACTTTATTTATCGGGAAAGGCTTAAGGCTATACAACATCACGCTACGAAGAACAGGTGCGAAGCAGTAACCAAAGACGTAACCTGAAAAAATACGCGGACGAATTCGCTAGCGGAAGCTAGTATTTTATAAAAATAATTGAATGGAGCCTAAATTATTATTGACTTGATTATACCTGCGCGAAACGGCACTCGCAGCTCACTTCCGAGCTGCCATTAGTTAGAATTGTATTGTAAATTCACTACTACACGCACAGCCTTGTGTGCGTGACCCGTCAGAGTCAATGACAGGGCACAGAATAATAAACCAAGGTATATTCTGTGGACAAGCCGCGCGATGAATGCGCCAGCACGGCCCCCGCTCGGGTACGAACAAACCGGTTTGAGCCAGCTCAGCTGTCAGCCATAGCAATGTCTCTCTGTAAGCGGACAAAGTTATCGTCGTACTGCTATGACGCGGACGTTTCATTATTGCTTTTAAAGATGCCAAATTGTTGTACTGTGTGTACAAATAATGGCAGAAAAAACAAGCAGATTTCTTTTTTTATAAATCCAAAGGATCTTGTCAGGTAATTATCTATAATTACTTACACAATCATGTTTAATGCTTATTACAGAAGTATTTAGTTACGAGTAGGTAATTATTCAAAAAACCAAGATGGCGACGAGGCTTTCCGAATCTTTGTGTGTGTCTATCTGTGGCATCATAGCTCCCGAACGCATGAACCGATTTTGATTTAGTTTTTTTTGTTTGAAAGGTATATTAGTCGATAGTTTTCTTAGCTATGTTTGATGGAAATCGATTCATCGGTTTCAAAGTTATCAGCTCTTTTGTTAGCTGATTTTTAATTTTCTGTCAGGGATTACTTAGAATTTTTAATTTTCTGTTTTCATGTATTTAATTATGTTAGGTTTGTAGAGTAGTATCAAAGTATATTTTGTAGGCCGTCTTGGTAAGATTTCATTTAGCTGTTTCTATTAGAAAGGTAAGTAGGTATAAAGTAGGTGCCAAGAGTCGTGAGCACAAGCGTCAAGTTAATTATTGCAGATTTGAGTCCCTTTCTGGGATTTTTTGGGTCGCCAACGCTGCACGCGATCGGTCGGTCTGATGGACCAATCGCGTACAGCGTTGGCAACCCAAAAAGCCCTAGAAAGGAACTCTAAACTCCAAAAACTTACGTGTATTATTTCAGGCGACACAGCTGGCTAAAAACTATAGGCAGAGAAGATCTAATTGAGAAACATGGACATTATAGAATTTGTGAACAGCATTTCGAAAGAAAGTTTATCAAATTTTCGAAGTACAGAACAAAAAAATATTTAAGTGATGATGCATTTCCTTCACTTAATATTCCATCTAATGACGCAAGTACAAGTGTAGCGCCACAATTATCACAAATTTCTACTGATAGCAGTCCACTGGTATACATAGATATCTCCAAGAATGAGGATTTATACTTAACAACAGCAGAGGTAGGTAAGTACCTAAGCTTATATAGCTCAGGTTACAGCCAACATAATCCAACAAGTTCTGTTTAAATCACTGCAGTAGTTTTAAAGTTATGCGCATACATACAAACAAACAAACAAAAAACAAAGTCCTCCGCCGCGTCTGTCTGTGTTCTCGTTCACGAAAAACTCGAAAACTGATGCACCGATTTTCATATTGTTTTCACCAATGGATAGAGTGGTTCACGAGGAAGGTTTTAGTATATAATTTGACAAGTTTTTGTATACATTGGCTAAAATATAATTATATTTGTTGGAGGTGTCTGAAAAAAATTAGCCGGCTCTGGGAGCTTTTAACGAAAACGCTGCCTAAACCCTTTGAGATATAACAAAATAATGTATGGTGGAATTGTGTATCTTATATACGTCTACAGAAAAGTCCGCGATGGCATATGTCTATTTCTTAAGGATAACATACCATATCCATTTTAATACTTAAAAAAAAACATTGGCGGTACGAAGTTCACCGGGTCAGCTAGTAATAAATGTAGGTAATTATTTTAAACTACACTCAACGTCAAAAAAATCGCATACATACATACATAAACTCACGACTTTTTCCCATGGGGGTAGGCAGAAACCACAGAACGCCACCTGCTACGATCCTTACATACTTCTTTTGCCTCGACCACGTTCATACGTCTGTTCATACAAGCACGCCGGTTACAAGTACTGCGCACATGAACTTTCTGAAAAACCCCACCAATATGGTCAGGGTAGGTCTTTCTAAGGCGTCCCCTCCGGGCGTTGCCACTCACATCTGCCATATAAATCCCTTTTGTTAGTCGCCTTTCACTCATCCTCTCAACATGACCGAACCACCTAAGCATACTCTTTTCTACTTTTGTCACTACATCCTCTTTCGCACCAAAAAAATCGCACCTCCCAAAAATGTTACTTAGTCTCGTAGTATACATTTCTTTGAATTGAAATTAGTATTAATTAGATAGTCGTTTAACTACTTTAAAATAAACTAGGATTTCATTTTAAAATCAATAATGGTCGCTCGCAAAAGTGACGCTAAAAACAAATTGTCTCGAGGTCCGCTTTTTCCGCTGGCTAAAAGAGGTATAAAAGTGTAGTTCAATGTAGATTTTGCCGCATTTTCAAACATAATTTTGTTAATGTACCGTTTTAAAAATCATTTTGAAAATTAGGGTTAATAATGGTTGTTTTTCCTTTATATACAGGGTTATTTGTAAAACATAGACAACCTCTCAGGACTATTTTACTAACATCATAATCAACAACTTTTGTTCTATGACATTTAAAAAAATTTCATATTTTAGTTCATCAGATTTTCATACAAAAATAAAAACATTTAAATTGAACGCTCTAAATGTTATGAAGTCTATGCGAAGCAAACGAAAGCGATAGTAAAATAGCGAGGGGAGCGGGGTTAGGGCGGCGGGGGTGTTTGTACTTGACCTATTTACAATTTTACGGAAATCCTTCAGTCGGTCATTCACTTCAATGCGCTTGCGTTGCTTGATTCTGTAAAAATGTATAGAACAAAAGTTGTTGTTTATGATGATAGTAATACAGTCCTGCAAGGTTGTCATTGTTCTACAAATAAACCTGTGCCTAAACAAAGTAAAAACTATGATTAACAATAGTTTATTTCATAACCTTTCGACTGAAATCTAATTGATCTCTTAATAATGGTTGGAACATAAATTAAAAATGTTACAAACATTTCTTGCAACAAAAGGTGCGATTTCTATAAGGCCGAGTGTACTATTTTTGATAGACAAAGAGTTGGCAACCCTGCAACAAGCACGATTCATGGGCACAGACTTTAAGTTCATTTTATTGCTTTTTTTCTATATACTGTTTTAGAAATATAGTAGTCGGGCCTCTGATATAGTAGATTACTATGTCTATACTAAAATTATAAAGAGGAAAGATTTTTTCGTTTGTTTGTTTGTAACGAATAGGCTCCGAAACTACTAGACCGATTTTAAAATTTTTTTCATTAATAGTTAGCTACATTATTCCTGCTCGTTAGCCTAGTGGTCCTAAGCGCGACTGCTACGCTAGAGGTCTTGGGTTTGATTCCCAGGTCGAGCAAAAAGGGTTATTGGGTTTTTCTATGAAATTCTCAGTAGCAGCTCGGAGTTAGGATTTGTGCCCGGTTAATGGCGATAGGCTCGCCCCCTATTACATGGGACTTAATAATACTGGCGAACTGTGGGTGTACATCGGTACACCTCTGCCTAATCCTTCGGGGAATACAGGCGTGATGGTATGTGTGAAAATTTAAAATATTTAAACTGAGGTTTAAATATTTCCACCCCAAACATAAAACTCGTTTCCCAGCAAACGCATACTTAAGACTGCCTGACCGCAGTTCTCGCCCCGCTCCAGTTATGCAATCGAATTGGTTCATATTTCTCCGTTTCTCTGCTCCGGATCCTCCTTCCGCTTCTGTGGACAAGCAACCTAACGGTTATGTGATGTGTATTTTTACACTTCGTACAAGTTTACCTACATACTTATACAAGGATAATATTTCAGACGCAAAATCCTGGCAACCCAAGCGCCGAGAGCAACGGGGCTGGAACATCATCTCAAAACACGACAAAATATAGAAGAAAGAAAACAACTCCATTACAAGTAAGTCAGTAGTCAGTACTAGCCTAGGACTCCATACAATTCGATCCTTACCGGCTTCTAACAACACTACTCTAACCAGGGCCGGATTATCTGCTTGGCAGTGTGGGCCTAGGGGCCCTGAACGGGGGCCCGAAAAAACAGTCAAATACAAATGTCTCATGTGCCTGTAATTACACCGGCTCCCCATACCGTTCAAACCGGAACATAGCAACGCTGCTTAGCGGCAGAAATAGTTATGGTATTAGCACTTCCCCGGACGAGCTCCTTTACAAAGAGCTCTACTATTATTAATACGGTTTGAACTCCCTAAGGGTCAGTTCACACCGAGATGCGACACAGCGCGCACATCGACTTAAAACATAACTTTATTTCCTACATGAAAAGATACACGTTTCATTGTGAGAATTCACACGACCCAGCACCATGCAACGTTGAATTCTCACTGTGAAACGTGTATCTTTTCAAGTCAAAGCACACAGCTTAATTTCGAGATCGCAAAGATTTCCTCTTCGTGTCTTATTTAAATCAAATCAGATAAAACAGGGTAGGCCTTAGGCCTTTAGTGTGGGACGCTACGTGCGTAGATACTCTTGCGCCATCCCATCTTCCTAGTTCAGCGTGCTATGCTGGCGCTGCTGCTGAGGCTGCAGAAAACCTTAAACGGCATAAGTATTGCACCCTTATTGGTAACTATATTTTCGAGCCGTTTGGGGTGGAAACCCTCGGGCCGTGGGGTCCGTGTGCCCATAGCCTTTTTAGGGATTTATCTAAACGGTTGGTTGACACTTCCCGCGACCCAAAGGCTGGCTTTTACCTTGGCCAGAGGTTAAGCATTGCCATCCAACGTGGCAATGCCGCCAGTCTTTTGGGCACTTTTCTGGTTGACGGTGATGCGGAGGAGTTTTTTGATGCCATTTAGTTTTAGTTTCTTTTTGTTTTTATTAAGGATTTCTAATTATAAGGCTGTAAATATTATTATGTCAATAAATCAGATCAAATCAAATAATTTATTTCTTTGCAAACATGCGTACATTTATACATTTTTAGCGCTTATGTACACGATTTTTTTTATACTGATGGAAAATCGTCAAATGACTTTTCTCCCTGAGCTCGTCGACTGCCAAAGCTAAACTTATTTTTCTCTTTTTAGTTTTTGAAAAAAAGTTATCTTTTTTGGAAAAATGATCTTACTTTTATGTGTCTTGTTTACTTACGTAGTATGTTCCGTATATTACGTATATGTATTTGGATGACAGGAAATTGATACTAAAAAGCGGAAAATGAGAACATTTTTACAAAAAAGACAACCCTCCTTCAACGGTGGCAGCGAACTCTCGCATCCGGCCCTCGTGCAAGCCATGGTCCAGAGCGAGAGGGAATGGGATGCAGTCGCCTCCTTCTGTGAGGCAGTAATTCTAGAGAAGGAGGCGGCGGGACGGCTGAGACAGAGGTTCTCACGTCCCAGCCGCCGCGGTATACGCTCCGGGCGTCGGGAACCGCGAGACGACTCCCGGCCACCGTAGATACGGGCCTGTGGACGGTGAGCAATGGGTAGCTCACCGTCCTTACGTTGCATAACGACAGGTCGTGTCGACGGCGCGTTCGTGTTCCACGCGCGCCTCAAAGAGATGTCAGCAAATGGAAGTGGCCACTGAGGGCGGCCGCTCCCTAATTTTTGAGACCGGGCGTTGCGTCTCGTTGAGTCGCTATTGCTCAGATTCTGTTAACTCGTGCCGCTAGATGGCGCTAGTGCTGCGTAAGAGATCGTGAAGTTTGAGCTAAAGTAAACGTTTACCAGAACTTACTTGCTTAAATTGTGCAGATTAAGGCGAAAGTGGTCGCGTTAGATAGAAATCAATAATAATAAGTGTCCATCAAAAGTTAAATATTAAATTTAAATTGAATTTCATAAAAAAATCTAGAGAAATTAGGCTATGGTGCCTCCTAGACGTACCATTATGCGTCGGAAACAGCGAGAAGCTGTTAGAAAAAGAAGAGAGGCCCATGAACCTCGACCACGAGCAGCCAACTCGACTGAACGGTCCCAAAAACAAAGGCAGCTTGCTAGATTGAGAGCACACCTGCAATTTATTGCAGCTGGATCAACTGTGTTGTCGCTAGTCGTCTGCAGCCTCAGTGGAGGTAGATGACACCTCCCCAGCCCATCAGTGGACCTCCTGGCGGGACGTCCACTGATGGGCTGGCTGCCCAGGATTACTTACCTTGCGTATTTTTTTGGTGAATGGCTAAGTAATTTGTCTTTTTACACCATGGATATTGTTTATCATTTAAACTGTTGATTTTTCTAGCAATAAATGCATTCGCGGACGCTGCGCGCGCATCTACCGCATCGTAATGTTACCTGGGACACCTTAATAAATAGCTACATAATTATATAAAGCAAATGTATGTTCCAATTAAACGGTCTCGCAACTGAAAAAAAAACAAGCAAATTAACAACGATGTCCGACTTAGCTTTGTTGAAGAAAGCGCCATCTATCGTAGTGTAGTACAACTTAATGGTTTTTAATAAGCACTGGTAGATGTCGCTACTGTCTATTGACACAAATAGCAAGTTAGAAACAAAACATAGCAATGCCGGACGTGTGTGTTTGAAACTGTGCGAAGTATCGGGTGTGAGTGTGACTGAGAGGGATGTGTGTGGATCTTAGGCTATCCTTGAGCGTCCTTCCTGGACATCCGAAAGTATTCTGGTGCGCTAGATGTTTTTGTTTATCGGTGGTTCTCCTAACGACCCAGTCTAAGCCGCCGCCATTTAACACGCGTCAGATCTCTTGCAGTATTTGACAAGAGAGCATGTTGTTCTTTTTTTAAATAACCCTGTTTTCCCGCGTCGGTCAAAATGTCAAGTGATTCGGAAATGGAAGATTTGTTAATTTTGTACGCGTTGTCACTGTCACAGAGAAACAGAGTACGTATCAATGAAGGGTATACTAGGGTAGGTACTTTTTTAGACACCACAAATATTTGACGTAGGTACTTTTTATGAGCTCTCAAAACGCGTCATGTAAAACAATAATAGCCGCTCGTTACACCAATTGCTGGCGTGGCGACGCATGCCCTGGCCACGCGTCGTCAGTAGTCACGCTATACGATAATATATTTATATACAATCTATATGTAGCAGTGTGTACGGTGTGGCGACGCGTCGCCATACAACAGGGACTGCGATTCTCTTTTCACTCGGTTAGGCGTTACGCCACCCCGCCAGACTGAGCTCGGATACTTACCTATATAAAGTGTAAACAGTGTACCTACTTACTTAAAAAATATTTTATTTTAAATAAAATGTCGGACAGTGGTAATTATTATTTATTAAGTGAAAGTGAGCGACCTGCAAGGAAAGCAAAATCAACACTATCAAGTAATCAGTAAGTTAATTATATTTTTATCTGTACTAATAATACTAGGTAGGCTGGTAGAAAATGCCTAAGGCATTAAGTCCGCCTTTGTACGGTGTATTTTGTTTTACATTTGTGCATAAAGCTTTAATAAATAAATAATATAAACAGAAAAGTTTTTTACGTTGGTTTGTTTGTATCGCATAGGCTCTAAAACTGCTGGACCGATTTTAATCATTTTTTACTAATATATAGCGACATTATTCTTGATTAAAATAGGCTATATAACATCACGCTACGACCCACGGGAGCGTAGCAGTAACAAAAGCCGTAACTTAACACGGGTGAAATAAGGCACGCGGACGAAGTCGCGGGCAGGTCGCTAGTATTTTATAATTATAGTGTGCATAAAAATTATCTGTGCCTGCGTATAGTAGTCGCCACGAGTCGTGAGCACAAATGTTAAGCTAATTTTCGGGATTTCGGGTTCCTTTCTGGGTATTTTGGGCCGCCAATGCCGTGACTAATATATATTTGGTCTATTTGAAGCGTCGGTAAATGAAAAATCTACTCTCTTCGTAGATTAAAATTTGTAACACAATTTCATTGCATTTTTGATTTAAATACCTATTGATTATATTTAATTTCATTCTTGACCAAAATAATGCACTTAATTGCTTTAAGGATAAAAGAGAACGGGAGCCTTGTATATGGGAATTTCGTACCGCTAATAAACGTGTTTCGGGGAGAGTTTTAAGTAGGTAGGTAATTATGATAAACAAGCCTTTTTCATATTCATAGATTTTTAGAAGTTGGGGACGTCAAAGTTACAACCCGTTTCTTTTTTGCGGTTATAAACTAGTTTGTATATAAAATACTAATGTACAGTAACCGGCACGAGAGGTGAGCACAAACTTCCAAGTTCATTTTTGTTTTTTTTTTGGGTCACCGACGCTGCACGCGATTTTTCGTCGTTTGAACCAATGAAAATCATTTCGATGTTGTGTTATGGTAACTTAACTGCATTTATTTTACGATTTCACAGAACAACAAAAAAACGATGCGGTACGAAATCTGCCGTCCTTCTTTACTATACTGACAAAATTGTATTTCAAAATCAGCTGATAGCGATACGAACATCAAAAAATTAATTAATCATGCTGGAATTTATATTGAAACAATATATTATTGATATTTAATTTTTAAGATCTTTAGTAATATATTGCAATATCTTGATAAGATTCTTGAGTTTACTAGTGTATTATATCCACATTAAAATGTTTCCCGTATATTTTAATTAAGTAAATATTTTTTATAAATATTTCTGTACCCAACAATCGTCCTTGGGGTCACAAAATATTATTATGGAAACTAGACATCACCAAGATCAGTTAAAAACAAAACATACCGCTAATATTATGTAAGATTTTATGAATCTAATAGTATCAGAATATACATACAATTTAAATTGACTCCCGACGCAAAAACGACGGGTTGCTACCTATAAGTTTGACGTAACTGTGTGTTTGCCTGTGGCATCGTAGCTCCCGAACCCATGAACCGATTGTTTTTTGTTTGAATGGGGAATTACTCGGGAGTGTTCTTAGCTTTGTTTGATGGAAATCGGTTCAGTGGTTTCAAAGTTATCAGCTCTTTTGTTAGCTGCGGTAGGGATTTTTCTGTCGGTAGTTACTTAAAATTTTTAATTTTGTGTTTTTTAGCTTCTGTTAACACTTTTATATATTTTTTAGAGTAAATAATAATAAAAAAGAACATCAGAAACGGTACAGGGAGCAGAACAGAGACAAATTGAAACAGCGTGAAGCTGAAAGAAGAAAACGTCTACAATATTCACAAGGTGTTGCTGGACCAACTACCTCTTTAAACACAAAAAGATTAGAATTTAATAATGAAGAAATAATAACTGCTATTTCTCAAAATTCATCTGGTTTGGAAAAAATACAACCTGAATTGATGATTCGAAGAAACGAGCAAGGTAAAGACATGAATGCCCTCCAAAAGAAAAGGGAGCGTCAACAAAGATACAGGGAGCAGAATAGAGACAAATTGAAGCAGCGTGAAGCGGAAAGAAGGAGACGTCTACACAATGCAGAAATGATTACAGAAACTTATCCAAATATAGAATTTACGGAAATAATCATTGAACCAATAATAGATGAAATGAGTCCGGTTTGTCGAAGTGTAAGTGTAGCTGGTTATGGAGAAATGCAGCATGTAATAGTTGAAGTATCTGAGCAAAATGGAATAGGACAACTAAGCGAAAATGTAACAGAAATTCCGAATTACTACAGTCAATTTAGATATCCATAGTAGTCGCCACCAGTCGTGGGTACAAATGTCAAGTTAATTTTCGGGTTTTCGCTGACGCTGCACACGATCAGTCCAGCTGACGGACCAATCGCGTGCAGGGTCGGCGGCCCAAATTACCTCGAAAGGAACCCAAAACCCAAAAATTAACTTGACATTTGTGCTCACGACTCGTGGCGGATACTCTTCCTATGTCTTGGAATTATTGGTCAATGGTGTCAAGTACCCCCCCAAATTATTTAAGTATCTACCTACGTGCTTACCTATGTTTGCTGTTGTTAATACTAGATAACGTAAGTAACCTACTTATTAAAAGGCGATTTTCCTAAAAAAAACCGACTAACAAGATCCCGTTTTGCCGCGCTGTACATGTTTTGCCAGTTTAGCCGGACGAACTTACTGTATTGTTTTCAAACTTCGAACAGCACGTTGCCAGACCGCTGCAATTTAATGGGTTACGGAGCGCCGCGTCGCACTCGCGTAATATTATGATTGTTGTGACGGAACGGCAACGCTTGGCGATGTCTAGATGAATCGAATTGAGATCTAGCCTACTTCAGTGTGGCGCTCCCCGCGCCCGTTCGCCAATTGCCATGCGCCAGTAGATCCGTTACCGCCGCTGACTGCGGGCTGGCAACGTCGCGGCGTCCCGCGGTACATTCCGCGGGCAAGAAACGTTTGTTATCGATTTTGAAGACTAGTCAGTTTTACCAAAACGTATTATTTAATCAGATAGGTAGGTAAGAGTGATATTAGACTGGCTAACTTTTATTACACTTGCCATTTTATTCAGTAGGTAATTGAATTAAAAAAAACAAGTTTTCATAGAACAACTTTTATAGCGGGACCAACTACGAAAAATCTATACTTAGGTATCTTCATAATTATTATATGACAACCAGATTCTTAAGGAAGAATCTGGTTGAAGTATAAGGCTACGTAACATTACGCTACGACATCGACTCACGGGAGCCGAGCAGTGACGAAAGACGTATCAACATCAACTACGCGAACAAAATGACGAGCAGAGTCTAAGAAATTAGAATCAGTTGTTACATATAAAAATGTTGTAGAACATTATCATAATTATATAGGCAACAGCTGGTTTTATTTGGAACAAAATCCTTACCTAACAGAAATCATTAGTAAGGAAAACGAGACGTGTGCTTTAGACCACACGACTCTCTCTTTCTATCTTCACCTAACTTATATCTCCCTTCTCAACTTCCGTTCCCCTGATCACACTCATTTCCGTAACGCTCTCGTCAAGCATTCACCGGCTTACTCCCCAAGTCAAGCGTACGTGAAGTTTTACTTCAAAAAGCGTTTCATCACAGAATTATATTGTCCTATGCCCCGCCCAAGCGACCTTCCCTCTCTTTCTCGCGTTCTCTATCTCTTTCTTTTTATTATACACAGCCAACGGGGGTGTGTACGTAAGTATCAAAATTCGAGCAGTAAGCTATGTGCGCGGCTAGCGATTTAACCTCAATTCTAAAAAAATTGTGTTAATTTTATTTAAAATTATTTTTAGTTTTGAATTCATACGGGATTTAAATAAAGTCTAAATTGTAGTTTTAAAATGGAAGGTCGAGAAACTGTGGCAAGTTTTAATAGTGTACATTTTAAAATGTAAGTTAATTAAAATAATACGGAGACCATTCAAGCGCAGTGGTGTCTAATCTTTAGGTCTGAGGACAGAAACACGCCCCGTCTTACGCTGAAAACCAGCTCCGTGGTTTCGTGCCATCGTGCACGGACCACGGCATCACGCTGAGAGTCAGCCGTTCCGCGCGGTAGTGGCGCATTATTATTTCTATGTATCACAACATTTAATTAATTTTTTGGTTTGCTTATATACCTATTTTTAACTCTCGACGCATAAACGACGGGGTGTTATAAGTTTGACTTTTCTGTATGTGTGTCTGTGGCATCGTAGCTCCCGAACACATGAACCAATTTTGATTTCGTTTTTTTTGCTTGAATTTTGAACTAGTCGGGAGTGTTCTTACTATGATTGATGGAAATCGGTTCGGCGGTTTCAAAGTTAACAGGTCTTGTTTATTTTTCTGTCGGGGGTTACTTAAAATGTTTAATTATGTATTTTATACCAACTGTTTTTGTCTTCGGCTTGAAATATCAATTTTTTATGTCAAAAAAGTATACGATACAAAATCTACCGTTCTCCTTTAACTAATACTTAAATGATAAAGTACTTATTAATTGTAGAGGTTCACAATTACAAATAATTGGTGACATCATCGTGACTGAAAATGATAATTACCAAATGGAAGCTGATGAAGAAAATACTATTAGAGATCATGTACAAAAACCGACACAAGTGATTGGAGTTAGGTAAATTCATTTTTTTTTATAATCATTCATGACTCTAATAATAATTTACTAAAGGACCATGGGCACCGTTGTATGATTCTTGGGCCAACTTTTCAACATTGCTCAAGAGTGGTGAGACACATGTCCTATGAAAGCTCTTCAATAGTACTTAATTTCAAATCCAGCGCGAAAATCGTGCTTTGGTACATTTTGTCATTTTCGTGTACCGTCAAGTGTGGCAACATTACTATGATTTTTTACTTATATGCAATCTAGTTCAACATGGAGCTAGTTTTTTTAAATTGTAATCTATTATGTAAAAAAGGTGTGCCTCTTTTGGTTGAACCACTGAATTGTATTAAATCTTGCATATCAACGCTATAATAACCAAAAATAAGAGGATACACATTTATGGCAACTTTACCTAGCCTACAGTTTGCATTGAATATGTGTCCCAGTAAGCACGCGACGTAAAGGTACCACTCTGTACTACGTAAAGTTACTACTAGGTAAAGTTACACCTATTTTGACAATTATGGAACTTACTAGCTTTTTTTTTTTGGGGGGGTAGGAGACCATCAAATAACTTCTCCCGCCCTGGGCGGGGCGGGAGGGAGTGTCAGACTTTTACTGACTAAAACCCACCCATGTTCCTTCTTGTGCCCTTTGCGTTCCGGGGGCGCGGTATCTCTTGCGAACAACCCGCAGCCCCGGCGGGCATCGGCCCTCAGTGGTCCCTTCCCTTTGCTGACATCTCTTTAAGGCGCGCGTGGAACACGAGTAGCTTGAAAATTTTTTTTGGGATACAGCAATTTATTATAAAATCTCCCACTACGTCTAAAATTGCGTCAACTGTCACAGAAAAACATATATTTAATGTTAACTAGTACAGGGTATGCTTTGGTAAAATTGCTCACGGAAAGTAAAGATGTCACAGATGACGGTACCTAAATCATGGACAAAGATTACCACATTGCTCAACAGTGATACAGATGTCATATGAAAGCTGAATTGAAGTTAGCTGCCATAGAATGAAATGGAGTACTCCTTATGAGCTTCCATATGACACGTATCTCATCACTTTTGAGCTATGTTGAAAAGTGGCCCAAAATTGTCGCAAGCACCTTTACCAAACTAGGTACCTACTTAAAATGATGAAATTATAGGTCGAATAAAGCGGCAAAAACTTCTGCGGAACGTGGTCGCGAATTCAGAGCACGTAGAGCACTGCATAGGCAACAAAATAAGCAGCAACAGCAATCAGATGCGATAGTTGAAATTGCTACAGAAGATATTCGAAGTGCTGGTCCTTTAGATGATAATCAAGTCCCTGGACCCTCTGAAACACGGCAATGGAGAGAGACAAAAGATGGCGTTAGTGAGTTATTAATAAAACGGGCGAAAACTGCAGCACAACGCATGCGAGAATACCGGGAGAAAAAAAAATTGTAAATATTTTTATTTATTGAAGTAAAACTTCTTTACGCACGCTTGACTTTGGGAGCAGGCTAGTGAATGCGTGACGAAAGCGTTACGGAAATGAGTGTGATGGATGAATGGATGCAGGGGCGTAGCTACCGCCGTATCAATGATACGGGGCCCCCGGGCTACAGGGGCCCAAAAGTATCAGACTTGTCATTATTGTCTATAGAGGCAGAAATTTTGGAAACACTGAAATCGTCTTCAGCTTTAGATGATTTTATAAATAGATTTACCGAAAACAAAGGCAATTTTAGGAGGAAGCGATAACTTATAATCAATAAAATAATATTTATTTGAATTTAATGCAAGCTTTTTGTTTTTTTTTGTTAGAAATCAACATACCATCACGCCTGTATTCCCCGAAGGGTTGGGCAGAGGTGTAACAATGTACACCCACAGTTCGCCGGTATGTTTACGTCCCAAGTAATAGGGGGCGAGTCCATTGCCATTAACCGGGCGCAAATCCTAACTCCGAGCTGTTACTGAGAATTTCATAGAAAAACCCAATAACACTTTGCTTGACCTGGGAATCGAACCCAAGACCTCTAGCGCAGCAGTCACCATTAAGACCACTAGGCTACCGAGGCAGTTGGAAATCTTTACCCTTCATTTGGGCCCCCCCGACTAATTTTGATACAGGGCCCCAAGACACGCTATGCCACTGGATGAATGGGATGGATGGATGGAGTAGGTACTTATTTAATATTTAAATGCATTACAGAGAAATAATAGCGAAAACTAATGCACAGCGTCAAAAAGAGTATCGAATGAGGAAAAAAATCAAAAAACAACTATTTCATCAAAAACAAAAGGAAATTTCACAACAGAGCGAAACAACGTTGAGCCTTGCCAGGTACATCTATACTTATCACTATCACGACATATTATAAAACAAAGTCCTCCGCCGCGTCTGTCTGTCTGTCTGTTCTCAAACTCAAAAACTACTGCACTGATTTTCATGCTGTTTTCACCAATAGATTTTTTTTCTGGATGGGAAATCATCATAATGCCTTCTCCCGCCCTGGGCGGGGCAGGAGGAAGTGTCAGACTTTTACTGACTATAGCCTACCCATGTTCCTTCTTGTGCCCTTTGCGTTCCGGGGCGCGGTATCTCTTTCGAACAACCTGCAGCCCCGGCAGGCATCGGCCCTGAGTGGCCGCTCCAATTGCTGATATTTCTTTAAGTCTTCACGGCCTGTCGTTATGCTACGTACGGGCGGTGAGCTATCCATTGCTCACCGTCCACGGGCCCGTGTCTACGGTGGCCGTGAGTCGTCCCGCGGCTCCCGACGCCCGGAGCGTCTACCGCGGCGGTTATACAATGGATAGAGTGGTTCTCGAGGAAGGTTTTGGTATATAATTTGTCAAGTTTCTGTATACATTGGCTAAAATATAATGATACAAGCTTCTGCCCGCAATTTCGTTCGCGTCAATGTTGGTTATAGTATTATCCAACGAGAACCGTAAATTTTTCCGGGATAAAAAGTAGCCTATGTGCTATTCCAGACTATAATCTATCTATGTGCCAAATTCTATCCAGATCCGTTCAGCCGATTAAGCGTGAAAGAGTAACAAACATCGATACATCCTCACCAATTATCGCATTTATAATATTAGTAGGATTTCTTGGAGTTGTCGAGAAGAAATAAGCTGTCTGGCAGCTTTCAACGAAAACACTGCCTAGGCCTTTTCAGATATAACTAAATAATGTATGGTCGAATTGTGTTCAATCGAATTCATTTAAACCTAGCTACTGCCAATGACTTCGTTCGCTTTGTTGTTTTTTTACCTGCGATAAGTTACGTCTTTGGTCACTGCTTTTCACCTGTTGGTCGTAGCGTGATGTTATATAGCCTAAATCCTTCTTCGATAAATGATCTATCCAATACAAAAATAATTTTTCAATTCAAACCAGTAGTTTCTGAGATTAGCGCGTTCAACCAAACATACAAACTCTTCAGCTTTATAATATCAGTATAGATTAATAGGTATTAGGGTTTCTCACTCTGGATCCTTAACCAGCGATAGTTTGTGGCTTCACCACCTCCCTGCGGGCAAAGCACTATTTTTATACACAATTGAACTTAAAAAAACACCGGCCAAGTGCGAGTCGGACTCGCGCACGAAGGGGTCCGTACCATTATTTATAAAAACGGCAAAAAAATCATGTCTTGTTGTATGGGAGCCTCCTTAAATATGTTTTTTAGTATCTGCGAATATTTTAAGTGTCTAACTATCACGGTTCATGAGATACAGCCTGGTGACAGACGGACGGACAGCGGAGACTTAATAAAAGGGTCCCGTTTTACCCTTTGGGTACGGAACCCTAAAAAGATGTTTTTTTTTTTTTTGGTGGGTGGGAAATCATCAAATAACTTCTCCCGCCCTGGGCGGGGCGGGAGGGAGTGTCAGACTTTTACTGACTAAAACCCACCCATGTTCCTTCTTGTGCCCTTTGTGTTCCGGGGGCGCGGTATCTCTTGCGAACAACCCGCAGCCCCGGCAGGCATCGGCCCTCAGTGGCCCCTTCCTTTTGCTGACATCTCTTTGAGGTGCGCGTGGAACACGAACGCGCCGTCGACATGTTACAATAAAGAATACCGAAATAAAAATAAATAATATAACGCGCGTCCTTGGTACCCCCTCCTACACCGTCGTACGACACCCCGCCACCCTCCGTGGCCTGTCCCCGCGCATGCCCAGTCCCCAGTAGAACACGAAAATCCTTCGCGCGCGCTATCCGTGTCACCTTCGAGTGCGCCCGCGCCCCTAGTTAAGGTCCCCATATATACCTACTTACTCGTTTATGTAGTGTTAAGTATTGTTAAGAGTGTAACGTGTCGGTATAGCCATTAAAGTTTCGCATGTTACGGGTCACGCGTTTCATTATACTTACTAACATTATAATATATTTTTTTTAGAAAACAAAAACAAAACGAACGCGCTAAAAGATATAGAGAAAAATTGAAATTAAAAAAGCAAATTCCTGAACTGGCCTCAGGTCTACCATCGAAAGAGGATGTATTGCCGCCGGTAATAATCAAAGATCAGACAGAAACTCACCTCAATGACTCAAACTGCAAAGAATTAATCTTTGCTCCGTCCCAAATTCAACAATCAATACAAATTGGACCTCAGCAAGTTGTAAGACCAAGTTTTCCAATATTTGGAGGCGGTGCTGCACGACAACATATTTATCTGGCTACACAAAATCTGAAAGCAAAGGTTAGTCAAAGTGCCACTTAGCCACAGATATAGATAGACCTAGATAACGCAAGAGCAACTACTTTGCGTGTCTAGCTTATGTACAAAAATTGTAAGTGGCCAACTGGCCACAGGCCACTTTCGCGCTCAGTCTGCATCAGCGTATAGCGCTAGTCGGACGTCAGTTAAAAACATTAAAATGGTTAATTGTGGTTTTATTAAGTGTAAAAACTGTACAAAAAAAATGAGAAAAAATAAAGTAAACGTTTCCTTCCATCGGTAAGTCATTTTGTGATTAATATAATGCGTAATTAATTTAAAAAATAATTATTTTTTATCTCATACTCTCAGTAATACCTGGTAATACCAAAGTTGAGAAAAACTAAACATTCGTATTAAATTGCGGCTTTTACTTGGAGCGGTTGATGAGTTGTTGTAACAGTATTGGAACAGTTGTTCATAATCATGGGTATTTCATCGCTCCCTGACAAGTGGCAAGTGAGTTGGGTGGTTGACACCATTAAAACAATAATTCCAAGACACGACAAAAAAAAACGGTTTATTTTAACCCTGAAAACTCATTTTTTTTAACATACATACATACTATCACGCCTGTATTCCCCGAAGGGTTAGGCAGAGGTGTACCTGTACACACCCACAATTCGCCAGTATGTTTAGGTCCCATGTAATAGGTGGCGAGCCTATTGCCATTAACCGGGCACAAATCCTAACTCCGAGCTGCTACTGAGAATTTCATAGAAAAACTCAATAACACTTTTTGCTCGACCTGGGAATCGAACCCAAGACCTCTAGCGTAGCAGTCGCGCTTCGGACCATTAGGCTACCGAGGCAGTTTCATTTTTTTTTAATAACTATAAAATTCGATTTTAAGGTGCTTTGAAATCAATAAATAGTGAATTGAGATCTGAAAAAAGTGACGTCATAGTTTAGTATTGTCGTACAAAATCTATGGGAGAAGCGCGTTTTGACAGCTCATAAAAAGTAGGTACGTCAATTGATTATTGTCATATCTACCTATTGTAAGTCGGTTAGGAATGGACATGGGTGAAGAGATCTTGTGCGTTGTGTTTTTCCGAAGATAACTTATAGTCTAGATACTTTAGTCATTGAATTTCGGAACATGCATGATGATAATTATGCATTGTTAAATGTAGCAGCGGCTGCGTGTGTTATTATTGGATCCCTGGACAGCGACTGTTGTTCGGTTAGTTTAAAACCAATTTTGTTGAATCTTAATACAAGCAATTACGGCAAATAAGAGTAGAGCTTTTAGTGAAGGAGCTCGTCCGGGGAAGTACTACCACCATACCTATTTCTGGCGCAAAGCAGCGTTGCTGTGTTCCGGTTTGAAGGGTATGGGTGCCGGTGTAATTACAGGCACATGACACATTTTAACTCTGTGTCTGGGTAGGCAACGCAGTTGCATACTTTAGGTGGGCCGCCGGCCGGCGATTTGTTTGCAACACAATGATATGAAATTAGGGTTCCTTTGCCACTTTTCGGTCACGGAATTTTACAAACGTTTGATAATAGCAAATAGTAATTGTCATTTTCTATTTTTTTTTTGTTACAGAGTCGTGATTCCTCACCGGGCGAGAAGGAAAGCAAAATATTTTGTCCAAAATGTAAAACTGAAGTTCCACACTCTGCTGAAGGGATTCAAGAGGTACGTACAATTATTTTGGCTGTCAAAGTATTTATGAATTATCCAAACGGTTAGTTGACACTTCCCGTGACCCAAAGGCTGGCTTTTACCTTGACCAGAGACTAAGTACCTGTTTGTTTGTTTGTAACGAATTGGCTCCGAAACTACTGGACCGATTTTTACCATTTTTTCACCAATAGACAGCTACATTATTCCTGAGTAACATAGGCTATATTACATGACGCTACGGCCCACGGAAGCGGAGCAATAACGAAAGACTTACCTAAACGCGGGTGAAATAAGCGACGCGGACGAAATCGCGGGCAGGTCTAGCGACGTGCCTTGTATTTATTATATTAAATATTAAACATTGTGCTTTTTTGCATATTCCTCAAATTTCAGGAGATATACTTACGATAACTGGTCAATAATAAATAAATACACACATACCATCACGCCTGTATTCCCAGAAGGGTTAGGCAGAGATGTACCAATGTACACCCACAGTTCGCCGGCATGTTTAGGTCCCATGTAATAGGGGGCGAGCCTACTGCCATTAACCGGGCACAAGTCCTAACTGAGAATTTCATAGAAAATCCCAATAACAATTTTTGCTCGACCTGGGAATCGGACCCAAGACCTCTAGCGTAGCAGTCGCGCTTAGGACCACAAGGCTAACGGAGAGTTTAAGTATATAACTGTATGTAAGTCCGGTAAAAATCGAATTTATTTATAAGTTGAAAATGACACGGAAAGTTTAATTAAATATCGGCTGATTGGCGGAACTTTAAAGTTGAAACCCAACATACGCCCTTAAATATTTGACTGTCAAAGTCGGCAAGACCTCATAACGAACGAGGAACATATGAAAAAATACGTCGAATTGAATTTTATGAAAATTTATTAACAAAAAACGTACCGTCTTCAAGTCGACCTTCGTTACGATTTTTTGAAAAAATTAAGTGTGATGCTGATAAAATGGGGTTGAATAAGGCAGAGGATCCGCTACCAGAGAAAGATTACTTAAAACAATCAGATGATAATCCAAAAAATAAGAAAAATAAAGGAGTTCATGTAAAAATTGAAACTGCTCAGAAAAATCAAGCAGTGCAAACAATTATGTGAAGGAGTAAGTGCTCCCAAATCGTTTATCTCTTCAGCATTTTCCATCGGGAAGATCGACATCTTCTTTAAGCATTTCTGTTGAAATAAACTTAAATGTATGTACTTACTACAAAACACGGATTTGATGAAAAAGAGTGTATGACTGTGTATATATCAATACTTTTTTGGGGGGTGGGAATTCATCAAATAACTTCTCTCGCCCTGGGCGGGGCGGGAGGGAGTGTCAGACTATTACTGACTAAAACCTACCCATGTTCCTTCTTGTGCCCTTTGCGTTCCGGGGGCGCGGTATCTCTTACGAACAACCCGCAGCCCCGGCAGGCATCGGCCCTCAGTGGCCCCTTCCCTATGCTGACATCTCTTTGAGGCGCGCGTGGAACACGAACGTGCCGTCGACACGGCATATATATCAATACTGGCTCCTGCGAGCGACTTCGTTCGCGTGTTTTTTTTTCACCCGCGTTAGGTTACGTCTTCGGTTACTGCTCCTCCCCCGTGTGTCGTAGCGTGGTGTTATAAAGCCTTTAGCCTTCCTCGATAAATGAATTATCGAACACAAAAAGATTTTTTCAATTCTAATCAGTAGTTCTTGAGATTAGCGCGTTCAACCAAACAAACTCTTCATCTTTATGATATTCTAGTATATATTTAGCAAATTGGATAGATGACAATAATTCCAAGACAGAACTTCACAAACAAAACAGTTTATTTTATCCCTGAAGACCCGATGAATTTTAAAACAACTATAAAATTCGATTTTTAGTTGCTTTGAAATCAATAGATAAGTTAGTCAATTGAGATGGCACAAAAGTGACGTCATAGTTTAGGATTGTCATACAAAATCTATGGGGGAATCGAGTTTTGACATCTTATACAAAGTACCTCAATTGATTCGTGGTGTCAAGTTTTTTTTTGGTTTTCCGGATTGGAAATTACCAAATAACTTCCCCCGCTCCGTGCGAGGTGGGACGGAGTGTCAGACTTTTACTGACTAAAACCCACACAGGTTCCTTCATATGCCCTTTGCGTTACGGGGGCGAGGTAACTTTTTAGAACAACCCGCAGCCCCGGCAAGCATCGTCCCTAAATGGCCCCTCCAATTGCTGACATCTCTTTGAGGCGCGGGTGGAGCGCGAACGCGCCGGCGAAACGGCCTGTCGTTATGCACCGTATGGCCTGAAGTTTGTGTTCACGACTCGTGCCGGTTACCATACTTAACAAATTCAATATTATCATCCCCAGGATCAAACAAAATTGCTCATCGCCAGAGTCTACCATTACTTGAAACAAGAGTATGAAGATTTGAAAGAGAATGGGACCCTGGACCTCACTTCTCTGTCGAGGTTCCGTCAGCGGACGGCACTGGCCACCGGAGTCAGCGAGAAGACGGTCAGCCAGATTCTGAAGGATGAAGAGGAACGGAACGCGTATGAGAATAAGGAGTCTCGTAAGATTGGACGGAGAGGTCGCAAGAGGCCAAGAAGGCACACATACACGTAAATATTAATCTGAAATATATACATATGTAAGATTGGATGGATGGATGTTTGTTACCTAATCACGCACAAACAGTTGAACCGCTTCAGACACTACATAACATACCATCACGCCTGTATTCCCCGAAGGGACAGGCAGAGATGTACCAATGTGCACCCGCAGTTCGCCGGTATGTTTAAGTCCCATGTAATAGGGGGCGAGCGTATTGCCATTAACCGGTCACAAATACAAACTCCGAGCTGCTACTGAGAATTTCGTAGAAAAACCTAATAACACTTTTGCCTAGTGCGTTAGCCTAGTGTTCCTAAGCGCGACTGCTATGCTCGAGGTCTTGAGTTCGATTCCCCGGTCGAGCAAAAACTGTTATTGGGTTTTCTATAAAATTCTCAGTAGCAGCTCGGAGTTAGGATTTGTGCCCGGTTAATGGCAACCGACTCGCCCCCTATTACATGGGACCTAAACATTCCGGCGAACTGTGGGTGTACATTGGCATACATCTGCCTAACCTTTCGGGGAATAAAGGCGTTATTCTAACAATTGCATTTTGGTATTAAATTTCAGTTCAAGTGAAGACGATGTTTCGGAGGACAGCCTTGAGGACGCTGGCGAACAATCGCATTCCAATGAGAACAATGATACGTAAGCATTAATAGAAGCAAATCTAGTTCTCCTTCCTATCTGACTTCTCACTTCCAGTACTTGTGCTCTGCGCACAGTAAGCATCTTCGCTCCTCCAATAATCGTCTTCTACGATGTCCTTCTCACCGCTCTGGTTTTCTTAAATCTTCTTTTCTTGTCCAGGCGGTTTTCCTTTGGAATGCGCTTCCTCAGAATATCAGGATGGCCGCCAGTCGTTTCGCATTCAAAGTAAAAGTTCGCGAACACTTGCTTATGAAGTTGGCAGACTCGACTCACAATTAGTTTCTTATATTTCTCCACCTATGTATTTTTTTGGCTTTGTCTACTCTGTATATTTTGTTTGTATGTATGTATATATGTATTTATTATATTTTATTCCTGGAAACTTTCTGTTCCTTGCACCTACTATGTTTTGTCTCTGCATCACCCTAAGGTAGACTGGTAGAAAATGCCAAAGGCATTAAGTCCGCCTTTGTACAGTGTATTATTTACATTATGTGCAAAAAGTTTAAATAAATAATAAATAAATAATAGTACAGCTTTACGTCCTGGTCATAGGACATAGGCCTCCCCCACAGATTTCCAAAATGACCGGTTGGAAGCTGCCTGCATCCAGCGTCTTCCATCGGTCTTAATCAGGTCGTCTGTCCACCTTGTGGGTGGACGTCCTATGATGCGCTTCAAGGTACTAAATTAAAAATATAAAATCAAGTTTCTTTTTCTGATTCCAGTCAAGACCAGGCGATTGAGACATTGGTGGTGAAGCTGGAACCTCCAGAATATCAGTAAGTGATCTTGTTCATCATTTCTCTCAGTCAGTCAGCAACGTCCAAGATTCAAAGTGAAACATAACATACCATCACGCCTGTATTCCCCGAAGGGTTAGGCAGAGGTGTACCAATGTACACCCACAGTTCGCCGGTATGTTTAGGTCCCATGTAATAGGGGGCGAGCCTATTGCCATCAACCGGGCACAAATCCTAACTCCGAGCTGCTACTGAGAATTTCATAGAAAAACCCAATAACACTTTTTGCTCGACCTGGGAATCGAACCCATGACCTCTAGCGTAGCAGTCGCGCTTAGGACCACTAGGCCAACAAGGCAGTTGACAATTCAAAAGTGCCTGTTAATGGTCTAATTGAAATAAATGCTTTAACTTTGACATATCGTTCCTGCTACCTGCTAAATGCGATTTGGTGGTAAATTTTAATAATACAGTACGTATCTTGTAACTTCGGCTTGACTGTCCCGTTGGTCTCGTGACTGATGAGTGTGGGGTCCTGTGTTCGATTCCCAGGTCGGGCAAACAGTGTTATTGGATTTTTCCATTAGGATTTGCTTAGTAGCAGCCCGGAGTTTGGAAGTTGGTGGTGTGACACCCCCGTGTCTCAGAAAGCACGTAAAGCCGTTGGTCCCGGCTGTCATTCGTAGATCTTTGACAGTCGTTACGGATAGTCAGAAGCTAGAGAGTCTGACAATCGGTCTTACCAAGAGGTATCGTGTTGCCCAGTAACTGGGTTGTGGAGGTCAGATAGGCAGTCGCCCCATGTAAAACACTGGTACTCAGCTGCATCCGGTTAGACCGGAACCCGACCCCAACATAGTTGGGGAAAGGCTAATCAGATATAGTACCGTTTGAAATTGCTCACAGGTACGTATTTTAATTTTTTTTTTTTTTCAGTCAAGAACCTGAAATCTTCATTGAAATGGCAGCTGTTAAGGAGGAACCCAAAGAAGATCCAATCGAGTAAGTAGTATACTCCTCTATCCGTCTGGCGTTTATGAGCGTTGGCGTTTCTCCAACGTCTACGCAACGACAACGCTGCGCAGACGCGGCGTTGTCGTTGCAAATCTCTACTGGCAAGCGGTCGCACTGCGACTGCGCAACGTCAACGCGACGTTAACGTTGCGTTTTTTGGCAACAGGTACAATCTGCCTAGTTAGCCTAGTGGTCCTAAGCGCGACTGCTACGCTAGAGGTCTTGGGTTCGATTCCCAGGTCGAGCGATAAGTGTTCTTGGTTTTTTCTGTGAAATTGTTAGTAGTAGCTCGGAGGTTGGATTTGTGCCCGGTTAATAGCAATAGGCTCGCCTCCTATTACATGGGACATTAACATACCGGCGAACTGTGGATGTACACTGGTACACCTCTGCCTAACCCTTTGGGGAATACAGGCGTGATGGTATGATGATAGGTACAATCTCGCCGTTCCGCCTGTCCGGCAGCATTTTAACATTGCGTTAACGTTGCGCAGTCGCAGTGCGAACCCTTGCCACTAGGGAGTCGCGACGTTCGTACTCCAGTAGTTTTTGAGTTTATCCGTTACATACATACATACAAATCTTTCCTCTTTATGATATTAGTATCAAATACTAAGTTATGTCGGCGACTTTGTTAGCGTAAATCAGGGGATGTTATTCGCGGGGAATTAAAACTCTTTTTCTAAATAGATTTTTTCCATTCCGACTAGTAGTTTCACAGATTAGCGCGGCTATATAAACAAACAAAAATGTTTAGCATTATTGTATTAAAGGATAGATTCTTATATTGTTTCGTGAACTGTTTTTCAGAGTACCAATTGAAGGTGGCTTCATTTCTGGGGAAATAAAGGCAGAACCACTGGATACAGAAGATAGGTAAGCTATCTCTTTCTCTCTCATCTCTTCTCTTTCTTTGTAATACAAGTAGTCTTCCAGTTTCAGTAGTAGTAGAGCTGTTTGTGAAGGAGCTCGTCCGGGGAAGTACTACCACCATACCTATTTCTGCCGCAAAGCAGCGTTGCTGTGTTCCGGTTTGAAGGGTATGGGTGCCGGTGTAAATACAGGCACATGAGACATTTTAACTTTGTCTCTAAGATGGCAACGTATCTGCAAGGCCTCTTGTGTTGCAGATGTGTATAGGCAGCGGTGACCACTTAACATCAGGACGACTAGTCGTCGGCTTGTTTGCCATCCAATGATATTAAAAACTGCTGACTAACTAACTGCCTTGTTAGCCTAGTGATCCTTAGCGCGACTGCTACGCTAGAGGTCTTACGTTCGATTCCGAGGTCGAGTAGTGTTATTGGGTTTTTCTATGAAAATCTCAGTAGCCGGTTAGTGGCAATAGGCTCGCCCCCTATTACATGGGACCTAAACATACCGGCGAACTGTGGGTGTACATTGGTACACCTCTGCCTATGTAATGTGAAATGTGATATTAAAATTATATTATTATTTATTTCAGTACAAATAAGATGCCGCCCCTGACTAAACGTAGAGGAAGAAAAAAGCAACGAAAAAGTGACGTCACATCCACACAGTAAGTACCTATAATACCTACCTACATAGATTTTAAATTTTTATACATTGCCCGACACTAGGAACGTCTTCTGTATCGTGGGTGCGTTTACAGACATATAAACTCATATGCACAAACAGCCAGATACGGAACGACTATTTGCAGGTCAAAAAGACCATACAAATATTGGTTCCGTGCGGGATTCGAACCCGAGACACGCAGCGCAGCATTTATTAATTTATTTATTAAAAATTTTTGCACATAATGTTAATAATACACTGTACAAAGGCGGGCTTAATGCCTTAGGCATTTTCTACCAGTCTACCTTAGGGCGATGCAGAGACAAAACATAGTAGGTGCAAGGAACAGAAAGTTTCCATGAATAAAATATAATAAATACATATATACATACATACAAACAAAATATACAGAGTAGAGAAAGCCAAAAAAAATACATAGGTGAAGAAATATAACAAACTAATTGTGAGACGAGTCTGCCAACTTCATAAGCAAGTGTTCACGAGCTTTTACTTTGAATATGAAACGACTGGTGGCCATCCTGATATTCTGAGGAAGCGCAGTGCAAAGGAAAACCGCCTGGACAAGAAAACAAGATTTAAGAAAACCAGAACGGTGGGAAGATCATTCAATCGCTCAGCTGCTGCGCCAACCGTATCATTGTAAAATCTGATATCTGTTATCTGCCTCAGTAGCCTAGTGGTCCTAAGCGTGACTGCTACGCTAGAGGTCTTGGGTTCGATTCCCAGGTCGAGCAAAAAGTGTTATTGGGTTTTTCTATGAAATTCTCAGTAGCAGCTCGGAGTTAGGATTTGTGCCCGGTTAATGGCAATAGGCTCGCCCCCTATTACATGGGACCAATACTTACCGGCGAACTATGGGTGTACATTGTTACACCTCTGCCTAACCCTTCGGGGAATATGGTCTTGTTAGGTTAGTAGTCGGAAAAAACCCATCACTAAACATTTTTTGCCCGACCTGGGAATCGAATCAAGGACCCGGGCCAAATAACTAAGAACTAATTTTTATAATTTTTTGTGCAGGCAACAATCACAAGGCGACACTTCAACTGCGGAAGCCTTCAGTACCGATCCCAACACTGAAGAACCAGACGAGTAAGTACTTACATTATTATTTGCCTTACACACACACATACATATCAGCCTTAAGCCGTCCACTGCTGTACGTAAGCCTCCCCCAATCGCTCCGGGCGTCGGGAGTCGCAGGGTGATTTCCGGCCACCGTAATGAAATAATATGGTGAAACGTACATAACATACCATCACGCTTGTATTCCCCGAAGGGTTAGGCAGAGGTGTACCAATGCACAGCCACAGTTCGCCGGTATGTTTAGGTCCCATGTAATAGGGGGCGAGCCTATTGCCATTAACCGGACACAAATCCAAACTTCGAGCTGCTACTGAGAATTTCATATAAAAACCCAATTACACTTTTTGCTCGATCTGGGAATCGAACCCAAGACCTCTAGCGTAGCAGTCGCGCTTAGGACCACTAGGCTACCGGGGCAGTTGTCGATAGTGAGATGTAATGTTGATAAACTACGTCATATTAAATTAATTATTTTAATGGCGGATACGTGTAGCTGGAGATAACTCGCAGAGGCCTTAGGGCGTTATCACACTAGCAATTTTCGAGCGAATTCAAAGCGAGGCGAGAGCGCAGTGGTTTCGCCGCGAATAGCGCCGCCGAGGCCATTTTGTACAGTCGCATTCGGCAGCCCGCTCCCCCACACTCAGGCGGCGATAACGTAGCGCGCCCGTCGCGTGCTCGCTTTGCCTCGAAAAAACGCCAGTGTGATAGGGGCCTTAGACGGCTTCAAAATGAAATGAAACTCCAAAATAATTAATATCATTACTTTGAATAATCACTAAACCTTTAGGAAAAACAAACAAACCATACATTTCAAATCACAATTAAAGTTTTTGAAGTAAATCTTCTTTACGCACGCTTTACTTGGGGAGTAAGCCGGTGAACACGCGACGAGAGCGTTACGGAAATGAGTGTGATCGGGCGAACGGAAGTTGAGAGGGAGATATAAGTTAGTGAAGATAGAAAGAGAGTTTTTTTTTTTTTTTGGGGGGGTGGGAAATCATCAAATAACTTCTCCCGCCCTGGGCGGGGCGGGAGGGAGTGTCAGACTTTTACTGACCAAAACCCACCCATGTTCCTTCTTGTGCCCTTTGCGTTCCGGGGGCGCGGTATCTCTTGCGAACAACCCGCAGCCCCGGCAGGCATCGGCCCTCAGTGGCCCCTTCCCATTGCTGACATCTCTTTGAGGCGCGCGTGGAACACGAACGCGCCGTCGACACGGCCTGTCGTTATGCAACGTAAGGACGGTGAGCTACCCATTGCTCACCGTCCACAGGCCCGTATCTACGGTGGCCGGGAGTCGTCTCGCGAAGAGAGAGAGTTACGTTTCGTATATTACTGTAGGAGTAAGAGAGAGGAGGGCGCGCGGTCATTTTCTTTCTCTCTTCCTCAAGTGACACAACTAAAGTTTTACTTCAGTCGTGTGGTCTAAAGCACTCGAGTCTTATTAAAATATTCTTTTTTATTTCAGAAGCAGTTTGTTAGGTGAAACAACAGTGAAAGTGGAGAAATTTGAAATTCATGAAGAAGGATTTAGTTAATTTAACCATACCATACCATCACGCCTGTATTCCCCGGAGGGTTAGGCAGGGGTGCCAATGTACACCCACAGTTCGCCGGCATGTTTTAGGTCCCATGTAATAGGGGGCGAGCCTATTGCCATTAACCGGGCACCAATCCTAACTCCGAGCTGCTACTGAGAAATTCCTAATGGAAAAACCCAATAACACTTTGCTCGACTTGGGAATCGAACCCAGGACCCCATGTTCATCAGTCGCGCTTGCGACCACGAGACCAACGGGGTAGTTCATTTAAGTTTGTCTGTATAGGCCAATGGTTCCCTTAGTCCGACTTTTTATAGGACCGATTATCGGACCGTTCAATAGACCTATAGTTTCGTGGGACCGACTATTAGTAGGACGCGTGTGGTGGTATATTACAATTTATATGTTCCATTCTCTCCGATAAAAAATCGGTCGCCGATTGTCTGACGTGGTTGGACAGTCTTAGATGGCAGAGTTCCTTTAGGTCCTCTTGATTTTCATGTAGGAAAAAGATGAAGGACTGTAATTAATGGTCTTCCCAATATTCGCTGGATACATGTTAGTGATCAGTGGACTTTGCGAACTACTGCCATAGAGTAGGGCTGTCCTAACAGGGAATAAGCATGATTTAGTTTTAATTAAAAAAAAAAAAATCCTCATTCATGTAACAAACAGTTCAGTTAAATAAGCCATCGAAGATTTGTTTCTATCTCTTTCTAGCAATACGAAATTTAACACGGAGTTTATATGGACATGGCCGTAGTGTTAACCCATATCATCCCAGTGTTCCATTTTTGAAACGGTTACTTTTTTATTTTTTTATTATTTTTGAACGCATTTTTAAATTAGTGTTTTTCAAAAATGGAACACTGGGATGATGTGGGTTAAGTGACGTCACAGTCCATGTCGGATCTCTCTGTCTAATCGGTACGTAATTAATAGTTTTAAATGCTTATAAAAACTGCACAGTTGGTCTCGTGATCGCAAGCGACACTGATAAGCGTGGGGTACCCGGTTCGATTCCCAGGTCGGGCAAAAATTGTTATTGTGTTTTTCCATTAGGATTTGCTCAGTAGCAGCCCGGAGTTTGCAAGTTGGTGGTGTAACACCCCCGTGGCATGGAAGACACGTAAAGCTGTTGGTCCCGGATGTCATTCGTAGATCTTTGACAGGTGTTACGGATAGTCAGAAGCCGGTAAGTCTTAAAACCAGTCTTACCAAGAGGTATCGTGTTGCCCAGTAACTGGGTTGTGGAGGTCAGATAGGCAGTCGCTCCATGTAAAACACTGGTACTCAGCTGAATCCAGTTGGACTGGAAGCCGACCTCAACATAGTTGGGAAAAGACTAAGCAGATGTTGTTTATAACGGCAGTATTTCTTGGCCGATTTTAAATTCAATTTCACTATTTGTCATCACAACTACGGTATTTTCTCATATTGTTAATAAATGCTATTAAATAAATGCATGCATATTCCCTATTAGAAACCACCTCGGGCCAGGACAAATAAATAAATAAATAGATTGGAGGATCGCTGAATAGTTTTAAATTTAAAAACAAATACACTCTTCTGGAATTCCTCGAATAATAAGTGACAGAAGACTTGTGGCCATCATCATGTCCACTACTGTACATAGGCCTCCCCTAAGGGCGTTATCACACTAGCGATTTTCAAGCGAATTCAAAGCGAGGCGAGAGCGCAGCGGTTTCTCCGCGAATAGCGCCGCCGTAGCCATTTTGTACAGTCGCATTCGGCAGCCCGCTCCCCCACACTCAGGCGGCGATAACGTAGCGCGCCCGTCGCGTGCTCGCTTTGCCCCGAAAAACGCCAGTGTGATAGGGGCCTAAAGATAGCCACAATTACCGTTCCCCGCATCCAGCGATTTCCCGCGACCTTTACAGGTCGTCTGGCTTGGCAATGTGTGAATCAAACACGACTGATTATTAATTAAGAATTAAGTAATTAATAAGAATTTTGCTGTGAATAAATGGTATGCTGCAATTTCATTAATGATATAAAGATGAACCGTCCGCCGTACTGAGAGTCAAAGTCAAATCATTTATTTCAATTAGACAATTTACAGGCACTTTTGAATTGTCAAGAATTTAAAGTTGATGCTAGTTGCTCGTTCCAAAGCGTAGGTCTCTATGGAGAAGAACGAGCAAGAAACTCCATGGACAATTAATCTGTACAATTATTTGATTCTAGTATATGACGTCTCTCTCTGTACGGAGCACGATTCGATCGTATATTTGTATTTTGTATATTACTAAGGGCCGATGTTTCAATCGGCAGATAACTTTTATCTGAACAATATGTTTGACGTTTTCAAAGCTTTTGTATAGAAAATATGTCAAACCACCATATTTATTCCTCGGATAGAAGTTAACTGATGATTGAAAAATCGGGCCTTAGGCTAAAGAAATTGATAAGAATTTTGTTGTGAATAAATGGCACGCTGTAATTTCTTTATTTTTGTATTTTGTTGATTAACGGTCAACGATTAATAATTCACAGTCGAGGGGTTAACGAATTGTGAAATTACAATCTGGTGTTTAACCTTTTGACTGCCACGTCAAAAAAGCAAAAACGTACGCTCAGTGCCACGCTACGAATTTATATCCTTCAATTTCTACAAAATAGTAGTGAGTTCGGAATTATATCGATGTTGTTTTATGAGTTTTATTTACGTATAAAAGTCTGTCATGGGGTCGTGACCGTGGCCTGCTCGGCACATTTTGGTTTGTCATCTATACATGACTGGTTAAAATAACAACTGTTTTTTTGTTAAGTTTTAGTTCTTAAAGCGAAAGCGCTGTGGTAGCCTGCGAAATTCGCAGCGATTCTTTAATTTTTTCATAAATTGTTTCAATTTGACGTTCACATGATATATTTTAGAACAAATAAATCTTATTGAATATATAACTTTCTTGTTTTATTGTACCTTTTTTTGTATAGATCTGCGATAGTAACATGTTCGAATGTCGAGAATCGCTATTCTTTTTGTTTCTGTCAGACTTTTACTGACTAAAACCCACCCATGTTCCTAGTTGTGCCCTTTGCATTCCGGGGGCGCAGTATCTCTTTCGAACAACCCGCTGCCCTGGCAGGCATCGGCCCTGAGTGGCCCTTCCAATAATTGCTGACATCTCTGAGGCGCGCGTGGAACACCAATGCGCCGTCGACATGGCAACAATCGCTATACTAATATAAGGTAACTGTTATGTGGTAACACTTAACATTTATACAAACAATAAAATAAATATTTACTAATAGCAAAATCTAAGAATGGTATCGCAGACGTGGTATATGACATGGCTAGATTTACTTAATAAATATTGTAAAATTCAGCGAATGCGATATAAGTATGATTCAACTCTATATAGTGGCTGTGCAGTGTAGGTAAGTAAATTTTATAATCTTTCGAGTTTAAAAAACTAATACTTAAAAGCCTTAGCAGCCATAATTGAATTCGAATAAAATGTTTGAGTTGTGTATGAATGCGACTGTGTTTTGACATTGACATTGATATAACTAATAGTGACAACTGAAAGGATTGTTGATGTAAATTTTATTGAAAACAAAAATATTTTCTTGATTATAATTATTATTGTTTATATATTTAGACCCAGAAACACTAGTAAACCTATTTTAAAATATTGTTTTTTTTAATGTGCTGATAATAATGGCCGATTTACGTTAGAAATATATTGATCTTATTTATGTTTTATTACGAAAAATAAAAAATAGAAGATCCTTAATCAAAAAAGGGTGAAAATGTTATTGTCGAAAAGTGAACTATCCCTGACTCTCCAGGTTCAACAGTTGGGACTATTATAGATAAAGAAAAACTTAATTTGATCTATGTAAACAAGAAAATTTCTTGGGAAATGGATACATATCAACTGTGCAGCTGCTGCCAAGAGCTGGTATGCATCAAGAGCATGTGGAAGGAGTATATGTGGATGGGCAAGACTGAGGTGTATGGAGTCATGCTGAAGGAGTGCTTTGATTTATCTGTAAGTAAATTACTATGTATCGAAAATGTTTATGATATTAATATCAGTATAGGGGACATCATCATCTGGGGGGTTTGACGATCCAATGAGCTAAAATATAAGTATAGTATAAATTTCAATTATTTAATTGTGAAAATGTAAACCTAAGTACAGTATTCACCGCGAGTCTTGAGCACAATATTCACGTGCGCAGAAATTCATTTTTAGGTCTCTTTGGTGGAATGAAGTACGCACGTCGACGCCTCACGCGATTGGTCCGTTTCATATTAACTATATTCTATATATATACCTTCAGAATAATGAAACGTTAAAAAATAAAAATAAATTACCATTTTATTATTCTATTGAGATATGTTTCAGTCACTTATAAGTACCACTTATGTATTAATTATAGTTTGTGTAAGTACCAAACAATAATTTTAGTAAAATCGATACTGAATTAATTTGGCCAAAAGTGAACATGCGCGAGGTTACCCCCACCACTATCTACCTGTGCTCACGACTCGTGGCGATCATTATACTAAGTTTGTATAAAATGCTGTAGGTACGGAAGAAACCCTCAAAATCTGTAAATAAGGTCATTAACTGCACTGTTGGTCCATGTCCCCCATTGCTGGTCTCTTCACCCCCCACCTTGAACAATTTCAGCCTTTCATTTCATTGACATCTGTGAAGTCCAAGATAAACATAAAAAGTACATTTTAATTACATAACATACCATCACCCCTGTATTCCCTTAAGGGTAACGCAGAGGTGTATGATTGTACACCCACAGTTCGCCGGTATGTTAAGGTCTCATGTAATAGGGGGCGAGCTTATTGCCATTAACCAGGCACAAATCCAAACTCCGAGCTGCTACTAAGAACTTCATAGAAAAACCCAATAACACTTTTTGCTCGACCTGAGAATCGAACCCATGACCTCTAGCGTAGCAGTTGCGCTTAGGACCCCTAGGCTAACGAGGCAGTACATTTTAATTAGTTGATAATAATTAATGTTTCAGTGGACACAAAGGAACGAGGCCAAGGATTTAATATGCGAAGTGTGCATCACTCAGCTTAGGAACGCAGTTCAATTCAAGGAGAAAGTATTGCAGTGTCAATCTAGTTTAAGATCACAACTTGAAGGTAGGAATCTATCTACTATCATATATGCGAAAGTTTGGATGGATGGATGTTTGTTACTCTTTCTCATTTAAACGGCTGAACAGATCTGGATGAAATTTGGCACTGAGATAGATTGTAGTGTGGATCACGCAGTTTACTTTGTCTCTGAAAAATGTACGGTTCCCGTGGGATAAAATATCAAATTTGGCGCGGGTAGAAGTTAGTAATTTATGAATCATCAGATTTAAAACCAATAGTGGGCAAACGATCGAGGAACATTGGTCACCACGCGTACTCAAGACGGATTGGCAATTATAAAGCTGAAGAGTTTGTTTGTTTGGTTGAACGCGCTAATCTCAGGAACTACAGGTTCGAATTTAAAAAATATTTTTGTGTTCAATAGTAAATTTATCGAGGAAGGCTATAGGCTATATAACATTACGCTGCGACCAATAGGTGCGGAGCAGTAACCAAAGACGTAACTTAATGCGGGTGATTAAACTGCGCGGACGAAGTCGCGAACAGATGCTAGTTATAAAATAAATATTGCATATTTTTTTCAGACAGAACGCCACCGTCGAAGGATGAGATATTAGAAATAGAAGAAGATAAAGAAGTCAAATGTGGTGAGTTTTACATTTAATGGAATAGTATTGTAACGCGTCATTTTTAAAACAACTTTATCAAAGGTTGCATTGAAAAATCCCAACCGCAGCTAACAAAACAGATGATAACTTTGAAACCGCTGAACCGTTTTCCATCAAACATAGCTAAGAACACTCCCAACTAATTCACCTTTCAAACAAAAAGCACCACGTCAAAATCGGTTCATGCGTTCGGTAGCTATACTGCCACAGACCAACGGGACCAACTGCTTTGCATGCTTTCCGAGTCACGAGGGTTTCACACCACCAACTTCCAAACTCCGGGCTGCTACTGAGCAAATCCTAATGGTTAAACCCAATAACACTTTTTGCCCAACCTGGGAATCGAACCCGGGACCCCACGCTCATCAGTCCCGCTTGCGACTACGAGACCAACGGGCTAGTCCAACGGGACACAGCGAGGTTACGGATCGAAATAATTCAAAATAAACAAACTCGAGTGGCAATGGGCAAGGCTCATAGCTTGTAGAGCAGACGCTAGTTGAGGTCGTAAGGCTGGCGACCACGACAAGGTAGACCGACGACCTGGTAAAGGTCGCGGGAAATCGCTGGATGCGGGCAGCGCAGGACCGGTCATTGTGGCTATCTTTAGGAAAGGCCTATGTCAAGTAGCGGGCGACGTTCGGATGATGTAATGATAGTGAGAAATGGCTCCAATTGGTTACTTTTCTATTTACAGATATGGAAATAGTCATGAAAATTGAACGCGAAGGAGAATTTGGAACTGAGTCTGATGATGTATTTGCTGATGATCCTTTTTGCACAAGCGGTAAGTCCCTTCAACAACTATACTAATATTATAAGGCTGAAGAGTTTGTTTGTTTGGTTGAACGCGCTAATCTCAGGAACTGCTGGTTAGAATTGAAAAATTATTTTTGTGTTGGATAGTTCATTAATCGAGGAAGGCTATAGGCTGTATAACATCACGCTACGACACACGAGAGAGGAGCAGTAACCAAAGACCCAACTTAACGTGGGTGGAAAAAATCACGTGAACGAAGTCGCTTGCAGCAGCTAGTGTGTCATACAGTTCCTATCTGGCCTGATGGCATTAGTTCCACTTCCAACAACCGTTTTTCTATGAAATTCTTAGTAGCAGCTCGGAGTTCTTTTTGACAATCAATGTCAAAAAATGTATGTGAATTACAGACTTTTTGACAGATTGAGCCTTTTTTTTTTTTGGTGGGTGGGAAATCATCAAATAACTTCTCTCGTCCTGGGCGGGGCGGGAGGGAGTGTCAGACTTTTACCGACTAAAACCCACCCATGTTCCTTCTTGTGCCCTTTGCGTTCCGGGGGCGTGGTATCTCTTGCGAACAACCCGCAGCCCCGGCAGACAGATTGACCCTAAGTTATGATTGTGATTGCAGTTAGTAGAATTGATAAACAATATTGTTTCCAATAGACACCTAAGCCTCGGTAGGCTAGTGGTCCTAAGAGCGACTGCTACGCTAGAGGTCTTGGGTTCGATTCCCAGGTCGAGCAAAAAGTGTTATTGGGTTTTTCTGTGAAATTCTCAGTATCAGCTCGGAGTTAGGATTTGTGCCCGGTTAATGGCAATAGGCTCGCCCCCTATTACATGGGACCTAAAACATTCCGGCGAACTGTGGGTGTACATTGTTACACCTCTGCCTAACCCTTCGGGGAATACAGGCGTGATGGTATGTGTGTAGACACCCAAGCTTGATCATACTTCTACATTCAGTAATTAAATTAAATATCTCCTTGTCACAGATCGTCCCAAAAGAAAAGCAGTCAAAAGCAAGGTTACAGAATCAAAGACAAGTAAGTTGGTTATGATTTGAATTTTAACGAAGAAATAGCAGTTAGGTTAGGACTGCCTCGTTAGTCTAGTGGTCCTAAGCGCGACTGCTATGCTAGAGGTTTTGGGTTCGATTCCCAGGTCGAGCAAAAAATGTTATTGGGTTTTTCTTTGAAAGTCTCAGTGGCAGCTCGGAGTCAGGATTTGTGCCCGGTTAATGGCCACAGGCTCGCCCCCTATTACATGGGACCCAAACATACCTGCGAACTGTGAGTGTACATTGGTACACCTCTGCCTAGCCCTTCGGGGAATATAGGCGTGCTGGGATGTGTGTGTAAAAAGCAGTTATTTTAGCATGGAAGTAATATGTGTATTTTGGGCTTTAAGTCGACGGCGCTAATATCAAATCTGGTTTTTACTAGGCACCCTAACTTGCCTGACGATATGTGATAAATTATGCTAAATTGTATAATAAAATATATCTTTATTTTTTTCTCAGTTAACGTAAGAAAATCTACAAGGAAGTGTCGAGATAAAGTCGAGAAAAATACCATAAACTACATCAATCCTAGACAGAACGTGGCCCTCATTCTAGAACATTCCACCATTTTGCCCTTCAAATCTAGAGTGGGCTATTTTAATTGTTTCTATTGTAACAAACAATTCGCGGGCGTCGACGAGTTGAAAATTCATGTCAGCGAGTTACACGATAATATAAATTTTAAATTCATTATAAAAAGCATCTACAGACCTCGCGACCGAATCAGAGCCGACGTCAGCGACATGAAATGCAGAATCTGCAAAATGAAAATAGACAATCTAGACTTTTTAATACAACATTTGACAGATGAACATAATGTCAAATTCAATTTTGACAGTGACACGATAAAGCCCGCGGATTGTATTTTACCTTACGATTTGAGTGAAGGAAAGTATAGATGTTACCAGTGTAAAGAAGAATTTTACTTTTTTAAAACGCTTTCGAATCATATGAATGAACATAGTACTGAACATGTGTGTGATGTATGCGGTCGATGTTTCTTACTTGCAGATCGTTTAAGGGCACACTCACAGTCGCATAAAGCAAAAAGTAATGTCAAATGTGATTTATGTGGAAAAATATGCGGCTCCAAAATGTTATTAAAGAGCCACATAAGATACAAACACAAAAAACTCGCATTCATGTGTTCAATTTGCGACAAAGCCTTTAACACAAGTCAAAAACGTATGAAGCATTTGGAAGAAGTACACAACCGGGCACTAATGAACTTAACTTGCAAAATATGTTCAAAGAAATTTGAGAGTCCGAAAAATTTATATTGCCATATGAGGGTTGATCATTTGAATATAAAACGGGAAGCCAAACATGGCTGCAGTGTTTGTGGCATGATGTTCACGACAAACAATGGTCTCTCCAATCACATGGTGGTACATTCCGGTGAGAAAAATTACGAATGTGACATCTGTCATAAAAAATATGGCCGCCGGAAAACATTAATGGAGCATCTAAGGATACATAAGAACGATAGGCGTTTTGCCTGCGGAGCTTGTTCGCAGGCTTTTGTACAAAAGTGTAGTTTGAAAAATCATATTAGAGTCCACCATGGTGATTTGGATTATGAAAAACTAATTGTAGATAAGAGATTGACTGTCAAATAAAGTGTTTTATTTCACAACTGTTTTTGTTTCGCTACAATACAGGATTATTTGTAAAACAATGACAACCTTGCAGGACTGTATTACTATCATCATAAACAACAACTTTTGTTCTATAATTTTTTACAGAATCAAGCCACCCAAGCGCATTGAAGCGAATGACCGACTGAAGGATTTCCGTAAAATTGTAAATAGGTCAAGTACAAACACCGCCGCCGCCCTAACCCCACTCCCCTCGCTATTTTACTATCGCTTTCGTTTGCTTCGCATAGACTTCGTAACATTTAGAGCGTTCAATTTAAATGTTTTTATTTTTGTATGAAAATCTGATGAACTAAAATATGATAATTTTTTAAATGTCATAGAACAAAAGTTGTTGATTATGATGTTAGTAACAGAGTCCTGAGAGGTTGTCATTGTTTTACAAATAACCCTGTATATTAAAAGTACATTTTGACACTAGTGTGGTGAGTTTATTGTCGCGGTTGAGGCAAAAGCCGAAGACGAAGACTTTATGGAGCCGAGAGCGTAATCATGCCATACGACATTTTCCAGCAGACTAGTGAGGAATAAACATTGTTCTAAGGCCGCTATCCCACTGGTGTTTTATGAGCGTTAGCGTTTATCTAACGTCTGCGTAACGTCAACGCGACGTTAACGTTGCGTTTTTTGGCAACAGGTACAATTTCGCCGTCCCGCTCTGACGGCAGCATGTTAACATTGCGTTAATGTTGCGCAGTCGCTAATAAGAATTTTGCATTTCACTGTAATTCTGCGAGTTCATCCGGATCTCCATTCCCGGAAACATAAGAAACGAAAAATTTGTAGTACCTCATCATTATCTGCTTAGCCTTTTCCCAACTATGTTGGGGTCGGCTTCCAGCCTAACCGGATGCAGCTCAATACCAGTGTTTTACATGGAGCTACTGCCTATCTGACTTCTACAACCCAGTAACTGGGCAACACGATACCTCTTGGTTAGACTGGTTGTCAGACTTCCTGGCTTCTAACTATCCGTAGCGACTGTCAAAGATTTACTAATGACAGCCGGAACCAACAGCTTTACGTGTTTTCCGAGTCACTGGGGTGTCACACCACCAACTTCCAAACTCCGAGCTGCTACTGAGGGGTCTTTAGAGTAGAGAAAGCATAAAATTAATAAAGCCTGTCGCAGGACTGTTATTTATTTTATTTATTTTTCAATTTGTTCAGGGTTACATACAATTGCTCTACAAAACAATGTCATAGTACAAAAAAGCAGGGCAGTTAAACTTCTAGGCACCTTTTGTCCTGCTGTAAAAGGTCATGTTAAGCGCCCTGGTGCTGAATAGCAAAAAAGCATGAAAAGAAAAAAAAATATTACGACGCCAGCGCCTCTAGTGTTCATTTACCGTTCAAGGTTGTGTTCATGCTTAGGGCCGAACACACGACTAAATTGTAGTATGTTCTTCTTCAATTCAAAGTGATATAAATTGTATCATTTTTTACTGTACTTTTTTCTTTGGTGGAAATCGGTCGGATCGTGCTCGGATCACATCATCATCGTCATCATGTTAAAAGTTTGCATGATTATTTTAAATTACGGAACGGCGCCAAATTTGGCAACATTCATTGAGTTGTCATTTGTCAATCAATAACAAAATAATCAAACTTGAAAGTTATGGAAACAATATGGCGACGGTTCCAAACCATGTACAATAACAACATTATTTGTTGTTAAAAAAGAAATAGCTTAGATACAAATAAATGTCATCGAACAATAAAAATGTCGTCAGAAATTTGGAAAATAGAGAAGGATTTATGTCGATGTTGTCACGGTGAGGGAAGTTTCAAAAATTTGGCTGAACCGCGTATACCTGCTGGTATTCCCAATATTTATGCGGATATGTTGAAAGAATGTTACAATATTGAAGTGAGTATAATAAACTAAATTATCATACTGTTTGCTACATACAGAAATCAAGGTTTTACGTATTTAAATGCCATCTTTCACAAAAAATAAAACAAGTTGTTTACATTTTTATCTTTTAGGTACATAATGGTGTTAAGTAATTTCCGTGATCAAATCCATAGATTGATGGAATAACAAGTCCCCCTGACTAGCTATCCTCTGTAGGCGTCTCATTTCTTTTCGCTACTAAATAAAATTGGATGGAAATTGACTCACTAAACATTTGATCAGACCAAAGCTTACCAAAAGTAGCATTTTTTATTAAATTAAACAACAAGAATTTACTAAGGACTATCTGTGGACCATATAAATATTTGTTTCATTCGGAAATCAAACCTGTGATACGCAGAGCAGAATTCCTTCACCCACTGTGCTAATGTAGCTGTGAAGTGAGTGTCGGACTTAAGTGTCAGTGTATATGGAGCTCGAAATTATACTTGATTGAAAAGGGCCATTGTTCACACATACCATCACGCCTGTATTCCCCGAAGGGTTAGGCAAAGGTGTACCAGGGTACACCCACAGTTTGCTGATATGTTAAGGTCCCATGTAATAGGGTTACAAGATAGGTCTTTGTTCAATTGAACTATATTTAAAAGTAATGTATGCATTACATGAATCTGAGATGTATGCAGGTAATTGCTCCAAAGCAACAAAAACTAAGAACAAATCAACTATTATTTTCATTCGAATTTCTTGTGGAATTCACCTAAGTGTTTGGATAAAAGTTTTCTTCTAGCTTCAGAATGAACCTAAAGTCCTATACAATTCCATGGGAATAGAAATTTGTCTAGGATAAAGATGTAGCCTATGTGCTATTCCAGACTATAATCTGTCTCTGTGCCAAATTTCATCCAGATCCATTCAGCTGTTCTGGCAAGATTGAGTAAAAAACATCCATCCATCCAAACTTTAGCATCTATATTGTATTAAGATCAGTAGGATGTCCACCCACATGGTGGACGGAAGACCTAATTAAGACCGCAGGAAGTCACTGGATGCAGGCCTCTTCCAACCGGTCCTTTTGGAAATCTATGGGGGAAGTCTATGTCCAGCATTGGACATCCTGCTGTTGATATGATGATAATGAAGATTAAATATCTGTAGTTATTTTTTAACTGCCTCGTTAGCCTAGTGGTCCTAAGCGCTACTTCTACGCTATAGGTCTTGGTGCCGATTCCCAGGTCAAGCAAAAAGTATTGAGTTTTTATATGAAATTCTCACTAGCAGCTCCTAGTTAGGATTTGTGGCCGGTTAATGGCAATAGGCTTGCCCCCTATTACATACCGGCGAACTGTGGGTGTACATTGGTACACCTCTGCTTACCCTCCAGGAAATACAGGTGTGACGGTATGTTATGTTATTTTACTACTTACTGCCCGCGACTTCGTCCTCGTGAAATTGGATGTTATCCCACCGGGACTGTATGTTTTTCTAGAATAAAAAGTAGAGTATGTTCTATTCCAAACTATAATCTATCCCCTTGCAAAATGTCATCCAGATTCATACCAAGTTCCCTTGAGAGAAGACCGGGAAGACTCATCTGCTTCTGGAAGGAGGTGGGCTGGTTGGAATAACCCCCGCCACGGCTCACGTACAATGGTCCACGTTAGGACTAATTGCGGAAGCCACAACCCTAACATAGAACATCCAGATCCATTCTGGAGTGATTGGGCAACCAACATCCATCCAATCAAACTTCCCCATTTATATTAGTAGTCAGATATGTGGAGTTATTTTATGACGTCTTCAACTTTGGATATTGCAGATGGCTCCCGTCCCAGGCTTGCTATGTATGGCTACATACGCAATATGCGAGGCTTGCGTCATAAGGCTACAAGATGCCATGGATTTTAAGGAACAAGTCCTGAAGTGTGAGGAGCGGTTTAAGGAAATGTTTAATAGGAATTGTATTAGTGGTAAGTAAACGGTTTTTTTCTGAAATGTCTTCACACTGTTTTGTGTGCATTACTTTGTGTCCTATAAGCAGTCATTTTTCAAGTGAAAAATATGAGTCGTTTCCAAGCAATCATCTTTGTTTAATGGTTCTTAGTTTGATGGTCAGTGTGTGTAGATAATGGCTGTTTGATACAGCTTAAATCTATTGGTCTCTCTTAAAATGGTTGCCCATCAGACAGCGCAGGGCGTTAAGGGCCTTGACTACTTTGTTCTCTCTTCTAGACAAACCTAGTTCTCCTTCCTATCTGACTTCTCTCTTCCAGTACTTGTGCTCTGCGCACAGTAAGCATCTTCGCTCCTCCAATAATCGTCTTCTACGATGTCCTTCTCACCGCTCTGGTTTTCTTAAATCTTTTTTTCTTGTCCAGGCGGTTTTCCTTTGGAATGCGCTTCCTCAGAATATCAGGATGGCCGCCAATCGTTTCGCATTCAAAGTAAAAGCTCGTGAACACTTGCTTATGATGTTGTCAGACTCTTCTCACAATTAGTTTCTTATATTTCTTCACCTATGTATTTTTTTTGGCTTTCTCTACTCTGTATATTTTGTTTGTATGTATGTATATATGTATTTATTATATTTTATTCCTGGAAACTTTCTCTTCCTTGCACCTACTATGTTTTGTCTCTGCATCACCCTAAGGTTGACTGGTAGAAAATGCCATAGGCATTAAGTCCGCCTTTGTACAATGTATTATTTACATTATGTGCAAAAAGTTTTAATAAATAAATAAATAAGCAAATCTTATAAATAATCATAATTACTATACGATTTGCTAAGTCTCGCGGTGTCACCTTCCGTGTTCCTCGTAATGCCTTTTGCCTTTCAGGACCATGGTAACTGTTTCTCATATTTTTCAACTGGCCATAGTGGGTCCCGTCTAACCCGCTGTATGACCTATATTCAGTTACATCGTTGGTTACTGCTCCGCTCCCGTTGTTCGTTGCGTGATGTTCTAACCTTCCCCGTGAATCAGTCTATCTATTGATGAAAACCGCATTACAATCCGTTGCGTAGTTTAAAAGATCTAAGCGTACAGACGGCGGGAAGCGACTTTGTTTTATACATGACTGGCAGATTTGGTATCGATTTTCCATAACGACCAAATATTTTAAGTGTAGACGAAGATTTGAACTCTGTGTAAAATGTGTTATTTTGTTTTTTTTAGTAGGTTTTCCAACTGTTGCCGTAGAGGTCAAGCAAGAATTTCCTGACTCAGACGGTAAGCATATAAATAACTAGATATACCCCTCAGTTTCACCCTCTCTTTGGTTACTGCTCTGCTCGCGTGGTCGTAGCGTGATGTTATATAGTCTAGAATAATGTAGCTGTCTATTGGTGAACAAGTATAAAATTAAAAAAAATAAGCAACACACGGCAGAAGAATAAAGATCCCTACCGCAGCTAACAAAAGAGCTGATAACCTTGAAATGGCTGAATCGATTTTGGTAAAACAAATCTGAGAACCATCGCTAGGAACCCTGCTTTCAAACCTCATTCAAATCGGTTCACCCGTTTAAGAGCTCCGGGCCACAGACAGACACATAGACACGTCAAACTTATAATGATAACACACCGTAGTTTTTGCGTCGGGGGTTAAAAATGGTTAAAATCGGTCCAGTAGTTTCGGAGCCTATTCGGTACAGACAAACAAACAAATCTTTTCTCTTTTAATGTTTATCTATCTATTTTTTGATTTTCAGATGAATTAGTGATTGATCATGATGACGATGAAAAATCAATGGACTTAATAATTAATGAAGACGGTATGTATTATTATGCTGTAACTAACTTTTTCCCGCGCCAGAGGTCTTGGGTTCGATTTCCAGGTCAATCAAAGTGTTATTGGGTTTTTCTATGAAATTCTCAGTAGCAGATCTAAGTTAGAATTAGTACCTGGTTAATGGCAATAGGCTCGGCCACTATTACATGGCACCTAAACATGCAGGCGAACTGTGGGTGTACATTGGTACACCTCTACCTAACCCTTCGGGGAATACAGGCGTGATGGTATGTGGTTGTTTTTTTTTATATACCATTGGATGGCAAACAAGCCGACGGCCCACCTGATGTTAAGTGGTCACCGCTGCCTATACACATACATAGACACCTCTTCCGGACGATCCCCGGACGCCGTCTAAACTAGGACAAATCCGGGGAATTCCGGACGGATGATTGCCCTACCTACACCCTTCCTCGATAAACGGGTTATATAACGCATAAGGTGTTTTTTTATTCGAACCAATAGTTCCAGAGATTAGCGCGTTAGAGTGTGAAAGAGTAACAAACATCCATCCATCCATCCATCCTCACAGAGTTTCGCATTTATAATATTTCCAACTTCTGCCAGCGAGTTCGTTCGCGTGTTTGGTTCACCCGCGTTAAGTTACGTCTTTGGTTTTTGCTCCTCTCCCGTGTGTCGTAGCGTGATGTTATCAAGCCCAAAGCCCAAAGCCATCCCCGATAAATTAACTATCCAACACAAAATTTTTCAATTCAAACCAGTAGTTCCTGAGATTAGTGCGTTCAAACAAACAAACAAACTCTTCAGCTTTATAATATTAGTTTAGACTAGCTGTTGCCCGCAACTTCGTCCGCGTTTCCGTCGTTTTTCGTAAAAAAAGTAGCCTATGTCCTTCCGTATTTCATGTATAACTTTGGTGTTTCTATACCGATTTCTATGATTCTTTTTTATGGAATAGTTAATAATGTTAACTTTTTTAATTAGGGATGACTGAGAGTGTTATAAACGTAAGAGTAGACAAATATAATCAGAAAGCTTCGAACTGCTAAGCTATCGGGAGTTACACGTGATATTGTGAGTCAACCATAAAAGATAGACATATGCTGTCGTGGGATATTTTTTATATAATTTTAAGGAGAACATTTCCGTCATACATGATTTCTGTGTAGCTTTAACCATTAAGGTTGCACAAGCGACGGAAGCTTAAAAATGGAGTAACTTCTCCCGTTTTCCCAACATTTTCCTTCACTGCTCTGCTCCTATTGATTGTAGCGTGATGAAAAGTATACTATAACCAACTCACTAAACTAAGCAGAATGATAGGCTTTATCAGTTGGTTCATTTTGCCAATTTTAAACCCAATAGACCTTCAGATGTTGGTAAAATCAACCTTCGAAGTTAATTTTCAGGTGATGATGACAAACCCTTGAAGGAGGAAGTAGGGAAGAAAAGGAGGGACAAGACTAGGAAGTCCGTGAAGAGCAAGGCATGCAAGGGAACTAAAAGGAAGAACGCGCAGGTGACTGCTGATGAAGAAAATGACGCGGAGAAGAAAAAAGGTAGGATATTTACATTACATGGTGTACAGTCAGCAACAAAAGTCGATTAAAAATTTCTAATTATTTTAATTATTGAGCACAAAATCAAAAGATATGATGTGAACGCTCGTGGTTTAAGAGCTATGTAAAATTAACTGACTGCCTCGTTAGCCTAGTGGTCCTGAGCGCGACTGCTACGCCAGACTTTTTCTTGGGTTCGGTTCTCAGGTCGAGCAAAAAGTGCTATTGGGTTTTTTCAGCAGTAGCAGCTCTGCGTTGGATTTGTGCCCGGTTAATGGCAATAGGCTCGCCCCCCATTACATGGGACCTAAACATACGCGCGAACTGTGGGTTTACATTAGTACACCTCTGCCTAACCCTTCGGGGAATACAGGCGGTGTGGTATGTTATGTAAAATTAACAGTGTTAACCCTTTGACAGCCACAGTGACCTATAGATGACAAACCAAAATGTGCCGAGTACTCCACTGTCACGATCCCACGAGAGACTTGTAAACGTAAATAAAACTCATAAAACAACGTCGATATAATTCCGAGCTCACTACTATTTTGTAGGTATTAGAGGTGATTCCGTAGCTCGACGCTTTTTTTTTTTTTTTTTTTGGTGGGTGGGAAATCAACAAATAACTTCTCCCGCCCTGGGCGGGGCGGGAGGGAGTGTCAGACTTTTACTGACTAAAACCCACCCATGTTCCTTCTTGTGCCCTTTGCGTTCCGGGGGCGCGGTATCTCTTGCGAACAACCTGCAGCCCCGGCAGGCATCGGCCCTCAGTGGCCCCTTCCTTTTGCTGACATCTCTTTGAGGCGCGCGTGGAACACGAACGCGCCGTCGACACGGCCTGTCGTTATGCAACGTAAGGACGGTGAGCTACCCATTGCTCACCGTCCACAGGCCAGTATCTACGGTGGCCGGGAGTCGTCTCGCGGCTCCCGACGTCCGGAGCGTCTACCGCGGCGGCTGGGACGGGAGAACCGCTGTCTCAACCGTCCCGCCGCCTCCTTCTCAAGCATTACTGCCTCGCAGAAGGAGGCGACTGCATCCCATTCCCTCTCGCTCCGAACCATGCCTCGCACCAGGGCCGGACGCGAGAGTTCGCCGCCGCCGATGGCCGCCACGAGGACTCGGCGATGCTCCGCCCAAGCGGGGCATACCGCCACGGTGTGCTCCACCGTGTCCTCGGGGCAATCCACACAATGGTGACACCCGGACGTTTCCTCCCGCCCGATGAGGTGCAGGAACCTCCCGAAACACCCGTGTCCGGTGAGGACCTGCGTCAGGCGGTAGGTGAGGGCGCCGTGGCGCCTCTCCAGCCACTCCTCAAAAAGGGGACTTACCGCCTCTATTAAGGCGTGCCCAGTAGCTTGACGCTGTGGGCACGTTTTTGCTATTTTGACGTAGCTGTCAAAAGTCTTATCGACTTTTGTTGCTGACTGTACTAGTATTGTTTTATTTATACTTCATTTACTACAGCAATAGAAAAGTAACGGCCAAATTGAAATTACTGCAATATTTTGATAATATTTTTTTGTAAGTCAACATTACTTTATTATTATCGTGAAATACAAATTTAAAAGTTTTAAGTAACCCCCGACAGAAGAATAAAATCCCTACCGCAGGTAACAAAAGAGCTGATAACTTTGAACCGCTGAACGGATTTCCGTCAAACATAGCTAAGAACACTCCTGACTAATACACCTTTCAAACAAAGAAAACTCAATCAAAATCGGTTCATGCGTTCGGGAGCTACGATGCGACAGACAGACGTGACGGCACGGTTGGCGCAGTGGCTGAGCGATTGGCTGCTGCGCTGCGTGTTGCGGGTTCGATCCCCGCACGGAACAAATATTTGTATGGCCTACAGATAGTTGTTCCGGGTCTGGCTGTTTGTGTATGTGAGTTTCTATGTTTGTAAACGCACCCACGATACAGGAGAAATTCCTAGTGTGGGGCAACGTTTTTTATATGAAAAAGAAAGAAAAAAGACACACACACACAGACACGTCAAACTTATAACACCCCGTCCTATTGCGTCGGGGGTTAAAAATAACGCAGCTTATTGTACGCTTACATTGAAACAACGATAACGTTGTAACGTTATTTTTCTATTGTTATTTTGAATGGAGTACAGTTTGTAGTTAAGAGGGAGAATCTTACCAGAAAATAATTAACTATAATCAGAGTCATATACTCTAAGATATCTCCCATCCCGGGCTTTAGGAAGCACGTACATTCCCGGCTGTCATTCTTATATCTTTGACAGTCGTTACGGATAGTCAGAAGCCGGGAAGTCTGACAACCAGTCTTACCAAGAGGTATCGTGTTGCCCAGTAACTGGGTTGTGGAGGTCAGATAGGCAGACGCTCCATGTAAAACACTGGTGTTTAGCTGCATCCGATTATCCGATGCCCTGTTTTTGTCTGCCCTCTCGTGATCTAATGGCTGCTTAGCGTAAGATCATCTATTCGATACCCAGGTTGAGCAGTGTTATTTGGTTTTTCCATAACGAATTTCTCAGTAGCAGCTCGGAGTTTGAAGGTTTTTTGTGATCCCCGTGCCTCGGAAAGCACGTAAAGCCGTTGGTCCTGCGCCTGACCTCTCCCGGTCGTGTCGGATTACCGTCGTAAAAGTAAACGGTCAGGAATAGTCGGTCGCCTTGCCGACTGATTAGTGCATTTCATATTTCTAAATCGGTTAAGTTTTGGAACAGATGGAAATGAGGAATACAATACTTCAATTTTGACGATTTTTGTTGATTATTGCCCCTTTCCCTTTGTTACCGGGCTGCGCGACAGCAATACTTATTTTTCAAATCATTCGAGTACTCGTAACCGGCGTATATGACCAGATGTATGACCGTTGATGAGGCGAAAGGAGTATGTAAGAATCGTGGCAAGTGGCGTTCTTGGTCTCTGCCTACCCCCATGGGGAAAAGGCGTGAGTTTATCTATGTATGTATGGCGCGGCTATTAAGTTAACTTATAATGGGTGGCAATTCCTCTTAATATTAAGATTATGTGAGATTATCTTGTAGCGACATCTCTCGCTCCGCATGCGAACTACTGCGACAAACTGACGTTGCCTAGATCGCGCTATCAAAGTTCTCCGCGACGTTAGCATATATACAACATCCCGACACCAACCGTCGGGCAGTAGCCCGCCAGACACAACACGCGTCTGGTCGGAGGATCCTCCCTTTTCTTTGGAGGATGAGAGACTTTACACCCTGTTTCTTCATCCCTCCACAATCTCTTAGTTAGCAAGCGTGGTGATCAATGCTCGTATCTTCTCTGTATGAGACAAAGAGGACAGTATGTTTCTATTTGAAGGGACATCGTGGAATAAGTGTTAACCATGGATTCATGGAGTTTCTTGCCCATTCTTCTCCATACGAAACTACCTAGATTCCTTCTTATTATTTCTAGTAAATTACGTTCAAAAGTGCCTCTTAATGAATAGAATAATTGAAAGAAATGCTTCGATTTTGATAAATTCTTTTTCTTTTTCTTTTCTTTTTATGGATTTTTGTTATTCTTTCACGCTTAAACGGCTGGACTGGTCTAGATGAAATTTGTCACTGAGATAGATTGTAGTGTGGAATAACACATAGGATACTTATAACCCGGAAAAATTTACGGTTCCCGCGAGATTATATGTCAAATTTGACGTGAACATCGCGGGTGGAAGCTAGTGGAAGATAAAGAAATCCCGAAGTCCGAAGAAGATAACGAATGAAGAAGAAATAAAAATGAAACTCAAGTGTGTTTTCTGTCTGCAGGCCGAGTTGTGGCGCCGAAATTTTACCTAAAAGACGAGGATTACACACAAAATGGCTCCATATATCAATGTGTGAGATGCGACAAGACATACGAGAAATTAAACACATTGAAATTTCACGTCAAGTCCAAACATTACAAGATTCCGAAATACAAGTGTCCGATTTGTATGAAAGAGTTCATGACGCCCGCGCCCTGGACCATACACAAGCTCGAAGTCCATAATGTGGATGACAGATTCAAATGTATGGCGTGCAATAAAATTTTCAACACAAAAGTCCAACTTCGGAAGCATATCAACAATTTTCATATGCTTGGAGAGAGGTATAAGTGCGAATTTTGTGATTATGAGTCCTTTAGCTTCGAAGGTATGTACAAACATAAATTTAAACATAAGACAGTAAAGGATTACCACTGTAGGTATTGTAGGAAGTCTTTTCTAAGGAAGACTACGCTGGATCTGCATGAGAGGATACATACTGGGGACCGAAGGAAAGTGTGCAGCGTGTGTGGGCAAGCCTTCGTACAGAAAGCTAGTTTAAATTATCATATGACAAAGTACCACCCTGAGGTCAATTTTTAGCAGACAATAGATTTAAGTCTTCGTAAAACCAGGTTTTTCAAGAAATTTTTGAACGGGTTCCATTTCAAGGTCGAGCTGTGTTCGTTGGGGTTTTCTATGAAATTCTCAGTAACAGCGTGGAGTTAGGATTTGTGACCGGTTAACCTTTTAACTGCTTATTCCGGCAAATATTTTTATGTTAATTTCGCTTGAGTCGTATATTTACGACAGCTCGTTTAAGTCTTTGTTGTTGGTTTTCATTTTTCGATTTATTGTCCAGAGCTTTGGGGGCACGACAACTGATATGAAGTCGGGCGGTTAAAAGGTTAATGGCAATAGGCTCGCCCCCTATTACATGGGACCTAAACATAGCGGCGAACTGTGGGTGTACGCTGGTACAACTCTGCCTAACCCTTCGGGGAATACAGGCGTGATGATATGTTTTGTTATTTTTTGTAACGATTTTGTTGTATACTGTGTACAGAATTTAAAGTTAAGTTTGTTTTGTGAACTGTCCTCTTCGTTATCTATTCAAATAAATAAAATTGAAGGGTCTGTTTGTAATTTCAAATTACATGCTTTTCACTAAATGCATATGAAAGTATATACGGTACTAATATAAAAAAAAAACAATTTTAAATTTTTTGTCTGTCTGTCTGTTTGTTCCGGCTTATCTCCGAAACGGCTGGACCGATTTTGACGGGAGGTTCACTCGCAAATAGCTAATGTTATAAGAAGTAACTTAGGCTAATTTTTTTTCTTTAATTTGAAAAAAAAAGAGGGTTATGCGAAAACAAAATTGAAACCAATAAAATAGTAAAAGCGAACGAAGTAGCGGGCAACAGCTAGTAATATTTAAAATTGTATCCGGTGTAAGGGACATCCATCCTTAAACTGAAGCCATGAATGCTCTATTCTGGACTGAGTATCAGACAACAAGATTTTTTCATAGACAAACCAAAAGTAAAGAGATATGGAGGTTTTTAAAACTTCCGCTAAGTGAAAATTCGCTCTTATTTCTTCTGTATCGTCCTCAGCGGCTGGTAAAAAATTCTTTTGCCCTTGTTTAAGGTCAATAAATGGTCCACTGGGGGCTGATGCCTGCCGGGGCTGCGGGTTGTTCGTAAGAGATACCGCGCCCCCGGAACGCAAAGGGCACAAGAAGGAACATGGGTGGGTTTTAGTCAGTAAAAGTCTGACACTCCCTCCCGCCCCGCCCAGGGCCAAAAAAAAAAGGTCAATAAATATTGTTATTGCCATTAGGGATGACTAAAAAAGCAACAGGGCCACTTTTCAACCTTGATCTCTAGAATTAAGGGATAATTATCAATATTTTCCTGCAAGAGATTCCACTTGTTCTGAAGTCAGATTAGTGTTCTGAGAGGACTGGCGAAGTTTAAGGATATATGTTGCTTACAAAATTATATATTTACCATATAAAAAAAAACAATATTTAATGCAATATTGAACCTTATGTCCTAAGACAATTAGTACATTTTAGAACGGTTTTTTATACAGTTATTTGATCGATTGATTTGTTATTTGGTCGAGCAAAAAGTGTTATTGTGTTTTTCTATGAAATTCTCAGTAGTAGCTCGGAGTTAGGATTTGTGCCCGGTTAATGGCAATAGGCTCGCCCCTTATTACATGGGACCTAAATATACCGGCGAACTGTGGGTGTACATTGTTACACCTCTGCCTAACCCTTCGGGGAATACAGGCGTGATGGTTATTTGCTATGGAAGCATTATTTTTAAAACCAATTGTTAGTTTACAGAAAGGTGCTAAATAAATGTTTGTTACTTATAAATGGTGCAATTGGGTAGATGACACCACTAATCAATTGACGTACTTTTTATGAGCTGTCAAAACGCGATTCCTCCATAGATTTTGTATGACAATACTAAACTATGACGTCGCTTTTTTGACATCTCATTTAACTAACTATTTATTGATTTTAAAGCAACTAAAAATCGAGTGCAACTGCTTCGGTAGCTTAATGGTCCTAAGCGCGACTGCTACGCTAGAGAGGTTTTGGGTACGATTCCCAGGTCGAGCAAAAAGTGTTATTGGGTTTTTCTATAAAATTCTCAGTAGCAGCTCGGAGTTAGGATTTGTGCCCGGTTAATGGCAATAGGCTCGCCCCCTATTACATGGGACTAAACATACCGGCGAACTGTGGGTTATTCATTGGTACACCTCTGCCTAACCCTTCGGGGAATACAGGCGTGATGGTATGTTATGTTATGTGTTGTTAATAGTTTTTTATATTCATCTCTGGTTTTATTTAAATTATGTAAATTTCCTTTGACATTTACAATGGAGATTTTAAATTGTCAATTTAAGGGCTAAGCTCTAAGGGTTCCCGCGAAATTCAACTTTTCTATAAAAAATCATCAAATCGAGGTGTCTGTTTGTAATGTTTTTAATGTAGTAGAGCTCTTTGTGAAAGAGCTCGTCCGGGGAAGTACTACCACCATACCTATATCTGCCGCAAAGCAGCGTTGCTGTGTTCCGGTTTGAAGGGTATGGGTGCCGGTGGAATTACACCCACATGACACATTTCAACTTTGTCTCTGGGATGGCAACGCATTTGCAAGGCCTCTGGTATTGCAGATGTCTATAGTCAGCGGTGACCAACAAATATAAGAAAATTAGAATTTCGCTGGCTTTCCTATCGCCCTCACCTTAATGTTTTACTTAAATTTAGTGACTAGTTCATCTATCAGTTACATTAACTGGAACGTATCCAGGAGTGGTGATCCAGGTTGTAAATCATCACAAAAGATACTTCTTATTGTATGTACATTCATCACTAGTTTTATGTATTGATAGATTTATTATTTTTAATATTAAATTTGAATATATTGTTTACGCAATGTAAAGGAGTTTGGTGTTTTTATTTAATCCGATTACCTTTATTTATTGACTGCCTCGTTAGCCTAGTGGTCCTAAGCGCAACTGCTACGCTAGAGGTCTTGGGTTCGATTCCCAGGTTGAGCAAAAAGTGTTATAGTTTCTATGAAATTCTCAGTAGCTGCTCGGAGTTAGGATCTGTATGACAGCTAATTTCAGAAAATGGTGATTAGGTGCTGATCACCGTTGGACAGTGTGGGAAGCTTTGGCCAGGCTTTACACGAAAATGACAAAATGTACCAAAACACCATTTTCGCGCTGGATTTGAACTTAGCTGCCAAAGAATTAAATGAAGTACTCCTTAAGAGGTTCCATATGACATGGGTCTCATCACTGTTGAGCAACGTTGAGAAAAGTGGGTCCAAATTGTCGCGTGTTCCTTAACTTTTTAAATTTTTGACCCCATGTGACGCTGTCATTAATTTACGTACCGCTTATGTCACCCGCGTTCAGTTACGTTTTTGGTTACTGCACCGCTTCCGTTTGTCATAGCGAAGCGTGATCTTCTATTTCTAGACCTTCCTCTTGAATCACTCTATCTATTGATGAAAACCTCATTAAAATCCGTTGCGTAGTTTAAAAGATCTGAGCGTACATACGGCGGGAAGCGACTTTGTATTATGCTATGTAGAGATAACGGCTCGTGGTCGGTTCTTGACAAAAGTTGATGGGTGGTCTAACAGTGTAACAATCCCGAAGAATGAAGATCAACGAACATCTCTGAAGAATGAAATGCAACTGAAGTGTCTTTTCTGTCTACAGGCCGCGTTACGGCGCCAAAATTTCGCCTAAAAGAAAATGAAGATTTTTAGAAAAAATGGCGCCATTTATGAATGTATGAAGACAAGACGAAAGATTACAACATTTTGAAAAACAAATGCTCAATTTGTCAAGAAAGATTCGCAACGCTTGGTCAAGTCACACTACACAAATTGGAAGTCCATGAAGTCGATGCAAGATTCAAATGCGCGGCGTGTTTCAAGATTTTTAATAACAAAGTCTAATTTGTTAGACACATCAACCATTACCATATGCTTGGGCAGACGTTCAAGTGTGAATCTTGCGATCATGAGGCATATAGTGCAGGTTTTGTAAGAAGTCGTTTTTGAGAAAGACGATTTTGGACTTTTATGAGAGGATACATATGGGGGACAAGAGGAAAGTGTGTAGCATGTGTAAGCAAGCGTTCGTTCAGAAAGCGAGTTTGAATCATCATATGTCGAGAAATCATCTTGACGTCAAGTTTCAGTAGTGCGTAATCGAATGCTACTTTACATACATACATAAACTCACGCCTTTTTCCCTTGGGGGTAGGCAGAAACCACAGAACGACACCTGCTACGATTCTTACATACTTTCGCCTCGTCCACGTTCATACATCTGGTCGTACAAGCACGCCGGTTACGAGTACTGCGCACCCGACCTTTCTGAAGAATCTCACCAATTAGGTCAGGTTTTATTAAATGCTTCTTGAGGTCTTAAGCGCGACTGCTACGCTAGAGGTCTTGGGTTCGATTCCCAGGTCGAGCAAAAAGTGTTATTGGGTTTTTCTATGAAATTCTCAGTAGCAGCTCGGAGTTTGCATTTGTGCCCGGTTAATGGCAATAGGCTCGCCCCCTATTACATGAGACCTAAACATACCGGCGAACTGTGGGTGTAAATTGTTACACCTCTACCTAACCCTTAGGGAATACAGGCGTGATGGTATGTGTGTGTATTGTTTTTTGATAATTCGTCGTTTTACCAAACTGCGTCGGGCATGTTCTGATTTGGCTAAGGCAAATTGTAAAGTGCCTTGGCATTGAATAATACTCCATCCAATAATAATCCAAATAATTATTAGAACACCCGTTTTAACATGTTTCATTTTTTTTTAACATCGTTGGATGGCACACTAGCCAACGGCCCACCTGATGTTAAGTGGTCACCGCTGCCTATACACATCTGCAATACCAAAGGCCTTGCAAATGCGTTGCCATCCCAGAGACAAAGTTAAAATGTACAACGTTGATTTACTTTTAATAATAATATCAGCCTATCAATGTCCCACTGTAGGGCAAAGGCCTCTTCTCATTCAGAGAAGGCACGAGCATTAATCACCACATATTTCCAAAATAGCTATCAGGGGGTGATTAGGGATCGATACTGATGCCAAAAATGCAATCAATAAAATTTTTGTCTGTCTGTCTGTCTGTCTGTATAACCGTTATAGAAACAGAAACTACTCGGCGGATTTTAACGAAACTTGGTACAATTATTTTTCATACTCCTGAGTTGGTTATAGTATACTTTTCATCACGCTACAATCAATAGGAGCAGAGCAGTGAAGGGAAATGTTGGGAAAACGGGAGCAGTTACTCCATTTTTTAAGATTCCGTCGCGTGTGCAACCTTAATGGTTAAAGCTACACAGAAATCATGTATTGCAGAAATGTTCTCCTTAAAATTATATAAAAAATGTCCCACGACAGCATATGTCTATCTTTTATGGTTGACTCACAATATCACGTGTAACTCCCGATAGCTTAGCAGTTCGAAGCTTTCTGATTATATTTGTCTACTCTTACGTTTATAACACTCTCAGTCATCCCTAATTAAAAAAGTTAACATTATTACTATTCCATAAAAAAGAATCATAGAAATCGGTATAGAAACACCAAAGTTATACATGAAATACGCTCATAATAAGCTATCGCGCGTGAATACTGAATCATGCTATAATAAGCCATCGCCATACATTTTTGCACCTCTGCCCCTTCGGGAAATACAGGCGTGATGGTATTTACGCGGACGAAGTCGCTGCTTTTTCCTCCTCATGTTTACTGTCACTGATGTCAGTGATGTCCAAGATAAACTTAGAAAGTACATATGAATTGAAAAAGTCGTATTGGCACTTTCTTTATCGAACCCGCAACCACGCCATGAGAAGCGGGCGCCTTAACCACTGGGCCATCACGATATACCTACACAATACTTATTCATATTAAAACTTGTACTTTTTCTACCGTCTGTGGCCCTGCCATAGCTCAATCCAAACATAAACCAAGTAACAAAATGCTAACGAGGCTGCCTGCCCTGGGTCCGCCACGAGGACATTAAAATACCACCTTCAATGGACACTATTATACTTAACACAACTTGACCAATCTTCTCCCAACTATGACGAGTGCTCCAGCCGCCGCAACAGAAGGAGACGCTCCGGGCGTCGGAAGTCGCACGGCGATTCTCGGCTACCGTAGACGGCAAGCGTTAGGTGGCTTGCCGTCGGGTCAGAACTAGGCCTGACTCGACTCCGCATTGTTTTCGACTCGCGTCTCAAAAAGATGTCAGCACTGTAGACGGGGCCCGCTAGAGCCAGTGTCTGCCAGGGATGCGGAATTTGTTTGAAAGTCACCGCGGCCCTAGAACGTAAAAGGGATTAGGAGGAACATGGATGGGTTTTAGTCAGTAAGAGTCTGACACTCCCTTCCGCTCCGCCTAGAGCGAAAGAAGTCATTTAACGATTTGTTATCCTCAAAATTAACTGACTAATCAGCAAAAAATCCCGAAGACACAAACGATAAATGAACAATTCCGAAGAAATAATTGAAACTGAAGTGTGTTTTCTGTCTGCAGGCCGAGTTGTGGCGCCGAAATTTCACATAAAAGAAGACGAAGATTACAAAAAAAATGGCGCCATTTACCAATGTGCGAAATGCGAAAAGACATACAAAACTATACACACACTGAGACAACACGTCAAAATTAAACATTACAAAATAATGCAATTCCAATGTCCAATTTGCATCGAAGGATTCGTGAATCCAGGACTGTTGACCGTGCACAAATTAGAAGTGCACAACATTGACGACAGGGTCTCGTGTGCAGCGTGCAACAAAGTGTTTTACACGCACGTTCAATTAAGGAAACACGTCACCAACTTCCACTTGCTCGGAGAAGATGGACAGAGGCACGAATGCGAATTTTGTGGCTACAAGACTTTTCATAAAGAAGCCATGTACAAACATAAGATTAAACACAGGACTGTGAAGGCACACCAATGCAGGTTCTGTAGAAAAGCTTTTTTGAGGAAGAATAACTTGAATTTTCATGAGAGGATACATACGGGGGACAAAAGAAAGGTTTGCAGGGTGTGTGAGCAAGCGTTTGTCCAGAAAGCAAGCTTAAATTATCATATGGCGAAATACCATCCTGAGGCCAAATTTTAGCTCGATGAATACACTTTTTTTAGGAGACAAGCCCGCCACTCTGTTCTCTGCCACTGCAACTCCTGAAAGCCACAATCAACAGTGGAGACCGCCAGAAAAGCGAGGCAATGAAGCTCGACGAGGCCCGGAGAAACGATACAGCTGTCTTGGATCCCGCAACGAAAACAAATCAGAAAAGATTAGCGGAGGAGTAAGAAAAGACATAGTTTCCACTTCCCTCCAAACAAGCAGGAGACAGAACAGAACTAGGCCAATAGGCACAAAGGGATGTTTACAACTAGGAGAAGCCCAGATCGCCAAGCACCACGGATTGCAATTAGCTGTTAAATTTGATTCCAGTAATAGGTATAGCAAAAACGAGATCTAATCTGTACACTATCTAACATAATACTTCGTTCATGCTGCTGAATACGCTCCGGTGGAAGGCGGAACGTTGCAACGTAGTTGGGAAAAAGCTAAGTAGATGATGATGATTACTGTCCAAATGCAAGGCAAGGGCCGCTCCTCATACAGAGACACCACTAATCAATTGACGTACTTTTTCTGAGCTGTCAAAGCGCGTGTCCTCAATAGATTTTACATCGTTATAATAAACTGTGACGTCACTTATTTGACAACTCATCGATGAACTATTTATTGATTCAAGGCAACTTAAAATGTAATTTTACAGCAAATTCAAAATTTATCGGGATTTCAGTACTAAAATCATAATCAAATATCATACCTTGAGTTTTGTTCAAATAATTGTGTCCTATAGTAAGTAGGTAGCAATAAAATACATAATTGTCAATTTAATTTACAAAAAAAAAGCTAAAATAAAAGTAGCCTTAGTTACTTCCTGTAACATCAGCTGTGGCAGTAAAAATTGTGTCAAAATCGGTCCAGCCGTTTCTGAGATAAGCCGGAACAAAAAAAACAGACAGGCAATATTTTAAAAAGATATTTTCTGTTAATTGCCGTGAAAACATTCATATTTGTTCAGTGAAAAGCTGTTATTTTGATATTACAAACAGATACAGTAGCCGCCACGAGTCGTGAGCAAAAACGTGGCGGCTGCTTTACTTTGATTCTCTTTAATTGTGTAGATGTTTTATTGTTTAGTTGTAATTATTATTTTAGAGTGTAAATAAATTATTTTCTAAAAGAACTCGTGTTTTTAAAGTCCTATTTTGTCCCACAAATATTGTCCCACTGCAGTACTTTTAGGAACAATCACAATCGAATGTCAGTCTTAATCTGACAAAATTTATGTAGTAACTGCCTCGGTAGCCTAGTGGTGCTAGGTGCGACTGCTACGCTAGAGGTCTTGGGTTCGATTCCCAGGTCGAGCAAAAAGTGTTATTGGGTTTTTCTATGAAATTCTCAGTAGCAGCTCGGAGTTAGGATTTGTGCCCGGTTAATGGCAATAGGCTCGCCCCCTATTACATGGGACCTAAAACATACCGGCGAACTGTGGGTGTACATTGGTACACCTCTGCCTAACCCTCCGGGGAATACAGGCGTGATGGTATGTTAATTTATGTAGTTTCTTGCCCATTCTTCTCCATACGAAACTATATTTTGGGAGGGCCAACTAGACGTTTTTCTTACTTGTAAATGACGTTCAAATGTGCCTTTTTAATGGTCTGATTGAAATAAATTATTGGCGTTTGAGAAATACTTCTAATTTACATACATTTTTGACATGAATTGTCGTTGAGATGATATTGCTATTAGATTTTGAGCATTTTTTATTAGTAGAATTTGGCCTTCGAGACAAAGACTTTCGTATACATGCAAGAAAAGAATATGTATCATCACGCTTGTGTGTTAGCCATTTCAAACTAGCATTTTCTTTCATCAAAAAAGAGTAATGCCAGAATATTACTATCCCACTACAGGGCAAAGGCCTCTTCTCATACAGAGAAGGCGCAAGCATTGATCAACACGCTTGCTCAAGGCGGAGTAGCGCTTTCAGACTCATATTTATTACTAGCTTCTGCCAGCGACCTCGTACGCGTCATTTTTTTCAGCCACGTTAAATTACATCTTTGGTTACTGCTCCTCTCCCGTGTGTCATAGCGTGATGTTATAAAGCCTAAACCCTTCCTCGATAAGTAAACTATCCAGCACAAAAATATTTTTTAAATTCGAACCAGTAGTTCCTGAAATTAGCGCATTCCACCAAACAAACTCTTCAGCTTTGTAAAATTAAGTATAGATATGTCCAGGTTTCACCCAAATAGAGAACATTAACAATATAGTGATGTATACAACAAGAAGATCGAAGACTGACGTCCATTTTTCTTTCTAGGACCACCAAAATACTACACGATAACAGAAAATAAATACAAATGCAACATTTGCGGCAAATCCTACTCTTCGCAACCTTTAGTCTCGCAACACTACCGGTTCGTCCACCTCAAGCGCCGCCCTAAAGACCGGAAATGCACGAAGTGTGACGAACGAATCCCCGACTACCTCCGAAGCGTACATTTGGAAAAAGAACACGGTATACCGGCGCCATCTTGTGGCGTTTGCGGCAAAAAGTTCCGTTACCCTTGCAACGTGTTGCAGCATCAGAAGAAGGTACATATGGGAGAGAAGACGGAGAAATGTGAAGTTTGTGAAAAGAGTTTTTTTAATAAGCTTAGTTTGAAATTGCATATGTCTACGCATTCGGCTCAAAAGAGATTTAAATGTAGGGTCTGTGAGAGGGAATTTCGTTGGGAGAATAATCTACGGGACCACGTGAGAATACATATGGGGGATAAAAGGTTTGTTTGTCCTGTCTGTGAGAAGGCTTTTGTTCAGAAGTCTACTTTGAAACAGCATGCGGCTAGGAATCATCCGGGGGTCGATGTCTCCTGAAGTCCTGATGTCATTTAACTGGGCGCAAGTACATTCCAAATAATTTTATTTGCTACTCAATTAAGGGCTGGAATGCGTGTGCATTAAAGTAAATTTTGTAATGAGAAGATAAAAAGGTGACGGCTTACGGGCAGTGCGTTGTCGTGACGGAGCGCTGTTGGTAATGAGCGATATGACCTTAAGTATTTAAATAAAAGTTTGAAAACATGACTTTGAAATTTTATTTCAACACTTAGGGCAAATTTCATCAAACTTTTACACCTACTTTAAATCTTAACCTACAATATATTTTTTTAATTTTTGACAGATGTTATGGAACATCTGTATGTATGTTGACATCTGACAGTCTTTGTATGGACAAAGACTGTCAGATGTCAATTCAATTCCGTAATTAGGGACCGATAAATAAAGCGATTGGCCCATTTCCGTACGGAACAAATATTTGTATAGCCTACAGATAGTTGTTTCGGGTCTGGCTGTTTGTGTATGTGAGTTTATATGTTTGTAAACGCACCCACGATACAGGAGAAATTCCTAGTGTGGGGCAACGTTTTTTTCGCGTTCAGATTACCACTAATACCCTAGTTCCCTATTCTTACTAAAGTTATAAATGTGAAAATAGCTTGTTGCTTTAAACGCTTTCACTCCTAAACCGCTGAACCAATTTTGATGAAAAGTACAGAGATAGATTAGACTTTGGAAAAGGAGATAGGCTACTTTTTATTGGGAAAAGGGCTTGCAGAGGTTGAAATAGGAAAAGAAAGTTTGTATGGGTGTCCGTCATTATCTACACTAATAATATTATAAAGAGGAAAGATTTTTTTGTTTGTTTGTTTGTAACGAAAAGGCTCCGAAACTTCTGGCCCGTTTTTACTAATAGATTGGTACATTATTCTTGAATAACATAGGCTATATAACATCACGCTACGATACACGGGAGCGGAGCAGTAACGAAAGATGTAACTTAATGCGGATGAAATAAGCCACGCGGACAAAGTCGCGGGCAGGTCGCTAGTTGAAGATAAAACCACAAAATGTATTATTTAGGCACTTTACACATTTGTTCAAGCATTTTTTAAATTTTATCCCACATTATAGTAAATTGGAAATGAAGATCGTATGGAACTCCAAACAAATATATCTACGCTTTCTAGGTATATTTACTACCCAGGATCAGACTATTCCACGCCGTCGAAGTCGTGGGCAAAAGCTGGTAACATGCCATCACGCCTGTATTCCCTGAAGGGTTAAGCAGAGGTGTACACCCACAGTTCCGCCAATATGTTTTAGGTCCCATGTAATAGGCGGCGAGGCTATTGCCATTAACCAGGCACAAATTCAAGCTCCGAGCTGCTACTGAGAATTTCATAGAAAAACCCAATAGCACTTTTTGCTCGACCTGGGGAACGATCCCAACACCTTTAGCGTAGCAGTCGCGCTTAGAACGACTAGGTCAATAGCTAGTATTTCTTCAAAAACCACACAACTGATCACAAAATCTTGTTCTAGATTACGCCACAATTACTGCCCCATACTACACTTTAGAAGAACAAGCCAACGGCCCATCCATCTTTGCCTGCACATCTTGCAAAAGATCGTACAAAACCCTTCCGAGTGTCGTACAGCACTACCGCCACGTCCACCTCCGCATGAGACCAAAGCTCCGATCATGTCATTACTGCGAAATCAAGGTCCCAGGACACGCCAGAGCCTTTCACCTGGAGAAAGAACATGGGATACCAGCTCCAACCTGCAACGCATGCGGCAAAAAGTTCGCATACCCCTTTCAAGTGTTGCGACATCAAAAAAATTATCATATGGGGGAAAAGACGTTTGGTTGCAACGATTGTGAAATGAGATTTACTTCGCAAGCTAATCTGGTTCAGCATAGGATTAAGCATTCTGGTGTGAGAGGGCACAGGTGTGAGATTTGCGAGAAATCTTTTAAATGGAAGAAGAATTTGAGGACTCATATAATGATGCATATGGATGAGAGAAGGCATGTTTGTCCAGTCTGTCAGGATGCCTTTGTACAGCAGACTAGCCTTAAGTATCATATTACTAAAATACACCCAGAGCATGTGTAATATACCATCAATTAGATGACAGCATTAAACAATAATTCCAAGATACAAATTCTCAAAAAAAAACACTTTATTTTACCCCTGAAAATCCGATTACTTTTTAAATAACTATAGATTTTTTGATGCTTTGAAATCAATAAATAGTTAGTGAATTGAGATGTCAAAAAAGTGACGTAATGGTTTAGTATTGTCGTACAAAATCTATGGCGGAATCGCATTTTGACAGCTCATAAAAAGTATGTCAATTGATTAGTGGTGTCATCTACCCAATTGACATACCTTGTTTCAGCTGCCAAAACGCAATTCTCCCGTAGATTAAATATGACAGTTAGCAGTCTGTGACTTTACTTGTCAACTCCTTTTTGTATCTTTAAATGTCAAAGAAGCCGACGGCCTATAGACATCTGCAATACTAGAGGCCTTGCAAATGTTTCATGTGCTTGTAATTACACTGGCACACCCTTCCAACCGGAACACAGCAACGTTGCTTTGCGGCCGAAATAGGCATGGTGGTAGTACTTCCCCAGACGAGCGATTATTATTAACATTATCTTGGCAATAAAATAAATCAATTGAGAGTTTTTTCTGTTAAAATCTCAGCCACACTGTAGTACCTTTTTGTATCAAAAATTGACGCAGTCTACAGCTCTTTAACGGTACTGTATTTAATTTTTTCCAGCCACTTGGTAATTTATTGAAAATAATTGGAACTGTGGGTGTACATTGTTACACCTCTGCCTAACCCTTCGGGGAATATAAGCGTGATGGGATGTGTTAATTGGGGCCATGCAATATACAGGGTTATTTGTATAACAATGACAACCTTGCAGGACTGTATTACTAACATCATAATCAACAACTTTTGTTCTATAATTTTTTACAGAATCAAGCAACGCAAGCGCATTGAAGTGAATGACCGATTGAAGGATTTCCGTAAAATTGTAAATAGGTCAAGTACAAACACCCCCGCCGCCCTAACCCCGCTCCCCTCGCTATTTTACTATCGCTTTCGTTTGCTTTGCATAGACTTCATAACATTTAGAGCGTTCAATTTAAATGTTTTTGTTTTTCTATGAAAATCTGATGAACTAAAATATGAAAAAAAATTAAATGTCATAGAACAAAAGTTGTTGATTATGATGTTAGTAACATAGTCCTGAGAGGTTGTCTATGTTTTACAAATAACCTTGTATACTGTTGCGCATCAGGGCGGTTTGGGATGATCCCAGACACAGTTGGCTATTGCCACGCCTATTCGTTGGGAATACTGATATCAGCTAGGCGTTTGAAACGACTTAGATTTCACAAACATAGCTACTTCGAAAATATAAATGCAAGGAAGTGTCAAGATATTATGTTGCTTAAAATAGGGCTTGCAACTGTTTATAGTTTAAAATCTTGTATTCACCAATTTTGATAGTTTTACACTCTTTATTTTTAGTTATTTTAATATTGTAAATATGTCTTTTTGTACTGTAATGTTGTACATGATTTCTTATAAATAAACTCGTGAAGTTACGTCTTTGGTTACTGCTCCGCTCCCGTTGGTTTAGGGTGGTGTTTACGTATGAACCTTCCTGTTGAATCACTCTAACTATTGATGAAAACCTCATTAAAATCCGTTGCGGAGTTTAAAACATTTAGCGGCGGGAAGCGACTTTGTTTTATACTATGCAGAAATATATTTAAGAGAACAAAAAATATAAATATACAACATTAAATCTAAGTAAAATAATTGTAGATATAATAAATGTTCCTAAGAATTTTGTCTGTATTTTATTTCATTATAAACATCACTGATATCGGTGAAGGAAAACATCGTGAGGAAACATGGACTTGCATTTATTAAGTGTGAAATCGTCAGTATGCCTTGGAGGGCAGTGTTAGGGGTAAGAAATTCTCTTTGCCCCGCAGTGGGTTAATATTTTTATATAAAGAAAAGTTGCCCCCCACACTAGGAATTTCTCCTGTATCGTGGGTGCGTTTACAAACATATAAACCCACATACACCAAACAGATAGACCCGGAACAATCTATGGGACATGAAAATATTTGTTCTGTGGAATCGAACTTGCGACACGCAGCGCAGCAGCCAATCGTTCATCTACTGTGCTAACCAATAGGTAGGTATTATTGTAATTCTGACTGAGGAGCTAGTACTGTTCGCTACGTAAATTTTCAAAACTATAAATGTCTAGAATGAAAAAGACATCTACTTACCTGTTCGACTTGCTGATTTAGCTGACGTGCCACTAATCTATCGGACACGACACCCGCCATCGCTTCGGCTGCCTTTTTTAAAGTCTGGAAATTCATCAAATTAATTCTTCCGCTCTGGGTGGAGCAGAAGTTAGCGTCAGACTCCAACTGACTAAAACCCATCCGTGTTCTTCCTAATGCCCTTTGCGTTCCAGGTTGCTGTAATTCATTCGAACAAATTCCGCAACCCTGGCAGGGAACTCTCTACCTGCGTCTGTATTTCCGAACGCATTGTACCCTAATCTCTTCAAAGTTAGAGTGAACAGGCTTCTTCTGAGTATGCTCACTCCATCGTCGACTTTATCTCTGTCTGACCTAGATTAGAGTCAAGAGCTTATCCATATCGAACAACAATAATAATTAAATCTACTTACCTGCTCAACTTGTAGTCTTAGCTTCTTTGATTCAATAGACATGACACCAGCCGCCACTGCTGCCGCCCTTGCGCCATTTTGAATTTATCTGCGTATTGTTTTTGTAGATAAAACCATGTCATGTCAAAATTACCGCCGTCTTCTAATTTCCCGGCAAATAATTGCAAAATACATATATACATAACTCAAAATCCACGGGATAGGAAACTAACTAATCAGAAGCCTAGATAGATAGTCTTACGAGTGCTTTGTATAATGTGATCTGTTGATTGATCCCTGCCCGCCATTAATCAATAAAAGGAGTTTGCAATCTCAGATAGCAAACCGCAGGATTGTGAGCAAGAATCGAACTATAGATCGCGTTAAAAAAAACCGCCGTTAGAAAAATATGTGAGGGTTTGTAAATAATAATTAGAGTTTTTCAGGCAGGGAAGCAAAGCTGACACAGACAATTTATTTTGCAGATCCACCACAAGCTGACGACTACATTTTTGAAGCTGCCAGCACAGACAAAAGATATACAGAATACGAATTCGCCTACAAGCGGCTATCCGATCTACGTGACCATGAATGATGACAGAATGCATTTGGACAAAAATTCATCAAATGCCAATTATCTAATTACTAGCTGACCCGGCAGACTTCGTAATGCCTTAATCGATAAATAAAAGATCTAAACTTTTGTATTGAAGAGCAATGAAGTTCAAATTGACTCTACATTTTATTTAGAAAACGTTTATATGTGAAAAAGAAAAGGTCTGTTTTTAAGGTTTTCCCGCCAATTATTCGAATTTTTCTCACCTTTTAAACGTTCCCTAGACCTCCACGTACATTTCAAAACCAAGATAAGATAAATCCGTTCAGTCGTTCTCGAGTTTTAGCAAGACTAACGAACAGCAATTGATTTTTCAGATGTTCAGAAACATTAATGTACCACAGACAAAGAAAACAACTCATAAACAATTGCCATTTTAAACAAGGATAAGAAAAGGTTTTATGCGAAAATTGTAATAGACAATTTACAGTTCGCGTCAAATAACTGCCGTTCTAAAGCTAGGCTTTCCGAATGTGGAGACTGTTTGCATGTGTGTGCAGGATCAGGGGTTTCTTCAATGATGCAACAAGATGGCGTACAATTTTTGTATTTTTCAACCGAATCACATATACAATGGTTGTTGTTTATTAGGTGGCGGCTCACGAGAGTAAGAGGAACATAAATCTAAAACATGGGGTTTTATAGGGCGCGAATGAATGACGGATGCGAAACGGATGTGAGCAACTGAGCGGGAACGATTGAAGCACGATTCTTTACGAACGGCGACCGAACACTGTACGATTTACGAATGATGTCAGTCTTGAATGTAGTTGCTATCTTCGTCGGTAGATGTCGCCCATCGCCAGTCCGTCCGCAGCTTATTGGTAGCGTCACACGTAACGCTCACTAGATGGCGTGAACACCGAACAACCGCGCAGGTACCATCGCTTAAAAAAGTGTTCGTTTCCGAAAATATATTTCAACTATATAAGTTTAATTATATTATATAAAATGAAAATAACACACATACCATCACGCATGTATTCCCCGAAGGGTTAGGCAGAGGTGTACCAATGTACACCCACATTTCGCCGGTATGTTTAGGTTCCATGTAATAGGGGGGCGAGCCTATTGCCATCAACCGTTCACAAATTCTAACTCCGAGCTGCTGCTGAGAATTTCATAGAAAAACCCAATAATACTTTGCTAGACCTGGGAATCGAACCCAAGACCTCTAGCGTAGTAGTCACGCTTAGGACCACTAGGCTAACGAGATAGGTAAAACTAATTATCTACGACAAGACATTTCACATCTGTAAAAAATAAAACAATTATTAAGTTACAAATAATTTTATTTCGAAACCTGCTTTTCCATCAAATGATATGTTTTAGTGTGAGTTGACAAAGACCTCTGATTGTCAAACGTCTTGTCACACGCATGACATTTCAAAACTTTAGGTTTCGCGCCATGCACCAATACTTCATGGAGGTTTTTCTTCGTATAATCACTGAATTTCTCGCCACAGTATCCACATTTATTCCTCTTATTCATACAAATGTGGACAGCTTTTTCGTGAGCTCGTCTTTTGATATTGTTATCAAAAACTTTAGAACAGAATGTGCAGTTAAAAACGCCGGTTTTATGCCTGTAAGTGTGAGTTAGAAAAGTCTTTTTGTTTACGAATCCTGCATTGCACACATTACAGATATAATTTCGGCAATGTGAATTCATATGTTCTAGTAAAACTTTGAAATTACTGTATTCGTTACCACAGATTACACATTTCGACATATCAGTGTCGAATTTGAAAGGTACTATGTAATTTTTGAGCCCTTCGTGGAAAAATTTTCCGTGGACACATTTTAGATGTTCGATTATTTCATGTACACTATCGAGCTTAGTTTGACAGATGTCACATTTCAAATTAGTGATGTCAAGTTTAACGCTGAAATCGTGCAATCCTCTGTCTTCCATGAATGTAGATTTTGAGGCCTCGTGTTGGGATATCGTGTGGGCTTTCAGTTCAGCCGTGGTTTCATATTGTTGGGTGCAGAAACTGCAAAAGTAGCCTATGCCAGCGTATTTTCCAATCGGTGTGGCGTTGGAGTGATACAAAATAGTTCGGATGTTATCTTTATGTTTTTCAACTTCTGTTTTTCTTTTAATTTTTATCTGACTTTTAATAATGGTCGGATTTATTATAATCATTGCTTTTTTCTTACATTCTTTCTTTTCCTTCTTAATTGTAATGGTGTGTGTCCTCGGTTTCCGCGCTGCCTCTATAAATAAATAAAAAATGATGTTAGTATCCATGTTAAATATTTCTGTTAAAATAAACAATACATACATTTAGGGGAGATTTTTCAATCGCCAGATAACTTTTATCTGAAGAATATGTTTGACGTTTTGACAGCTTTTGTTTAGAAAATATGTCAAACCGCCATATTTATTCCTGAGATAGAAGTTAGCTGATAATTGAAAAATCGGGCTTTAGTTAAATAAACAATAATTAATCAATTATATTTTTTACTTTTTTGTAACTCGAGACCCTACGGACCCGGACCTTTGAAAGGTGTACGAGGGGATTGTAGATTTGTGGGCCCCAGGTCTGTTCGGGGGCTAAATTACTTGTCAATTGTTAATCAAACCAATTGTCAAAAATTGTTTGATATAACAATGAAAACGGTAAACGGTACCTATAGGAAACAAATTAGAACAAAAACAGACCATTACGATGCAATTGAGCTAATTTTGTACTTACAGTCGAGGCTGAATTTTAGCCCGAGTCAAAAGCGAGGGCGTAATAGAGCCAATAGTGTACTTAGTAAAATAAATGTTTTTTATAATTCTGTTTTTTATTCTTTAGTGAGGGCAAAGGGCCCCCTAATTTACGGGGCCCGAGGTTGCAGCCCTGATCCGTCCCTGTTGTAGAGATTATCACCATAATCACCTTTAAAGCGAGCTGAGACAAGAAAATGGTATGTTAAATGGTAAAGTAATCAAAAAATATTATGTCGACAATATCTTTATTTCTAATAAATATTTAATATTTTTTGTACAATGTTTACTCGTCTACAGTTATATACACATAAATACCATCACACCTGTATTCTCCGAAGGGTTAGGCAGAGGTGCACCAACGTACACCCACAGTACACCGGTATTTTTAGGTTCCATGTAATAGAGGGCGAGCCTATTGCCAGTAATCGGGCACAAATCCTACCTCCGAGCTGCTACTGAGAATTTCACAGAAAAACCCAATAGCATTGTTTTCTCGACCTGGGAATCAAGCCCAAGACCTCTAGCATAGCAGTCATGCTTAGGACCACTAGGCTAACGAGGCAGTTATATACATACGTACTCCATATAATATAGCATTAGAAAAACAACGGCCAAATAACGGCAGTTATTGTGTTATCCATATATTGTTGTTAAGGCACCATTGACTATTTTGGTATCTTATTTGATAAATAGCTAATAAAATACATTGCTAAAAGTTTATTAAAAAATAACGGAGCTTATTATAAGCTAACATTAAAATAACGAAAGCGTTGTAACGTTATTTTTCTAAACGTTATATTGAATGGAGTATAGTTTATCTAAAACTTAAATACATTTACGTCAAATCAACACGAACAATATTGTTATCTAGTAACATTTTGTTCGCGTCAAAGTTAATAATTAACGTACGATGATCGTAATTTATTTTTCCCAATCTTAATCACTCTTTTTTACACAAACTTATGACACAACTCATACATAAATCGGGTGTAACAAAATAGTTATTAAAGTTGAATAAGGTTTCGTTAGTTTGGCAATGTCAAGCAGATTTGTTTGGATGTGGGCGCCACTATGAATGCACGTGAATTTTAATTTTTTAAAAGAAGTGACGTCAGCCATCTTGTGTGACACATTAATGGTGATGAACTCACCGCGTTACCATCGAAATAAAAACCTACGATGTCTGATGGCGACATATACAGGGTTATTTGTAAAACAATGGCAACCTCTCAGGACTATGTTACTAACATCATAATCAACAAGTTTTGTTCTATGACATTTAAAATTTTTTCATATTTTAGTTCCTCAGATTTTCATACATAAATAAAAACATTTAAATTGAATGCTCTAAATGTTACGAAGTCTATGCGAAGCAAACGAAAGCGATAGTAAAATAGCGAGTGGAGCGGGGTTAGGGCGGCGGGGGTGTTTGTATGTGACCTATTTACAATTTTACGGAAATCCTTCGAACTCTTCGAACTCGGGACCCTAGGGCCCCAGACCTTTGAAAGGCGTACGAGGAGCCGAAACCAACTCGCAGAGGCCCCTTAGACAGCTTTATGATGAAATGGAATACCAACCGACAATTATCCCTGTAGGTATGAACTATAAATCCAACAAGGACAACCCCCGGTTGGTGCAAGACTATTCAAGATATGGAAATAAAGATCTGGACTATGGGTTTTGGTGGCTTATATGGACTGGTTACCTTGTATTATTAGTTATTATTATTACTGTGTAATTTCAGACTATAATCTATCTCTGTGCCAAATTTCATTTAAATCCGTACAGCCGTTCTGGCGTGATTAAGTAACAAACATCCATCCAAACTTTCGCATTTGTAATAGTAGTTAGGTAAGAATTGAAACACAGAATATAACTCACTGTGTGAAACATAGTTCTCTTAATTAAAAAGTTAATTTAGGTTTATTATTTACAACTTACAACAATTAAATATAAAAATATCACGCATTTGAGATCAGTAAAGTAATTAAGCAAACATGATTAACATAACTATAATCTAAATAATATACTTACTAGAGATAATATCACATGACTATGTTTTAACGAAGAACTAATACGTTTTTATACACACCAGTTGGCGCCACCGTCGAGTAAGTTCTGCATGCGATAGGTCCGGACAAATCGCGTGCAGCGTCGGCGCCCCCCGTCTCCTTCATTCCGCCAAAGAGACCCAAAATTTAACTTAAAGTTTGTGCTCACGAGTAGTGCTGGTTACTATAAGTGTTAATTAAATATTCAGGGCTAATTTACTGTGTTTATTTATTTATAACGTAAATATTGCCTGAAGTTTGATTGTGTAAGATCTAAGTAACTTATTTAGTGTAGTTTGTCCTAAACATCTAAAACCATATACCATGCTGTGTCACCCGCGTTCAGTTACGCCGTTTGTTACTGCTCCGCTCCTGTCGGTCGTAGCGTGATGTTCTATAGTTATAAACCTTCCTCTTGACTATTTATTGATGAAAACCGCATTAAAATCCGTTGCGCAGTTTAAAAGATCTAAGCATACAGATAAGGCGACTAGTTTTTAACTTCCAACTCAAAAAAAGAGGGGTTTAAGTTTGATGTGTTGTGTGGCACCGTAGCTTTTAAACGGGTGAACCGATTTGAATGCGGTTATTTTTATTTAAAAGCGGATTTCCTAGTGGTGGTTCTGTCTTTTCAAAATCGGTTCAGCAGTTTCAAGGTTATCAGCTCTTTTGTTAGCTGCTGCGGTAGAGATCTTTATTCTTTGTCGGGGGTTACTCATTTTTTTAAATTTTTGTTACTTGCATACCTACTATGTAGTGAAATATGCATTTTAAGCTTATTGTTATATTGAAATTCCATTTCTAATCGTTATGATTACAATAAAACTTTTTATGGATCGTAAAATATCTTTGTGTAGAAAACATTCTGCTGCACATTTCACACTTAAACTTCCTCTTAACTCCATGAACGTCAGCCTCATGCTGTATCATATTATGAAAGTCTTTAAATTTTCTGTCACAAATAGCACATTTCGGCCGCTTTTTCACGTACAAATGCACAGTTCTTTCATGAACTTTCACCTTTACCCGTGTATCGAAAACTTTTGGGCAAAATTCGCATTGGAACACCCCAGTTTTGTGCCTATACATGTGGACCTGCAGCATCCTCCTGTTAACGAACCCAGCCTCACAAACCCCGCAGATGTAATTACCATAATGTGTGTTCATGTGTTCTAATAATGATTTGAAGTTGTGGTATACAAAGGAGCAATCAACGCAGTGTAGCACTGCCGTGTCGAAGCGAAAAGGGACGATATGGTTACCAATATCTGTGTGGAAGAATTTCTGGTGTTGTACAGTGAGGTGATCTATAATTTCTTGTAGTTTGTTAAACGGTTTCATGCACATTTCGCATCGTAGATTTGTGATGTCTAGCTTCACGATATAGGTAGGCATGGTGTAGTTATTCATGAAGGTAGCTATGTTTTCTTCGTCGTGTTGTTCGATTGTGTGCTTCTTGAGGTCTGTGGGGGATGAGTAGACTTCGGTGCAGTAGCAACAGTTGTATCCTAAGCTCCCGTACCTTCCAATTGGAGTAGCGTTTGTGGAAAGAAGTATTGTACGAATATTCTCTCTGTGTTTTTCAACTTCGTTAAGTGTGGAGGCTTCAGTTTCTTCTTCAGGAGTGAAAAATGATGAGGCATCGACTTCTACCTCGACCAGTACGGATTCCGGAGTGGTATCTACAAAAAAAGCGATTATTTAATTTTTTGGCAAAAAAATTAGGTTAGTTGTTTCTGGTAATAATGTTGCTAATTAAAAAATGTTAGTACTTGTTGTTGATGATAGTGATGGAGGTGATATTTTTGGTTATTTTTAGGTGATTAATACTTGTTGTTGATTTACATGCAAACAAACATTAACTTCCATGGGGCTAGGCAGAAACCACAGAACGCCACCTGCTACGATCCTCACATACTCCTTTCGCCTCGTCCACGTTCATATATCTGGTCCTACAAGCACTCCGGTTACGAGTACTGCACACCCGACCTTTCTGAAGAACCTCACCAATAAGGTCAGGGTAGGTCTGTCTAGGACGTCCTCTCCCGGCGTTGCCACTCACATCTGCCATATAAATCCGTTTTGGTAGTCGCCTTTCACTGATCTTTTTCGTTTTGCTGTTGATTTGTTTTACGAAAACTGATTCTGAACTACCCAACACCATTACCTTTATTTAAACTCTGATAATAAATTCATAACACTAAGCTAAATACTTATTTTATAACTAATACTTCAAATACATCATCATCATCTGCTTAGCCTTTTCCCAACTGTGTCGGGGTCGGCTTCCAGTCTAACCGGATACAGCTGAGTACCAGTGATTTACATGGAGCGACTGCCTATCTGACCTCCACAACCCAGTTACTGGGCAACACGACACCTCTTTGTTAGACTGGTGACTTAAAATACATCATCTTCATCTTCCTGCCCTTATCCCATGTTACTTGGGGTCGGCGCAACACGTTTTCTTCTTCCATGCCGTCCTGTCAACCGTCATGCTATCGCTGACTCCCTTCCCTTACATATCATTCTTCACGCAATCCATCCATCTTAAAATACACCAAATGGTATTAAATCTTTTGAAGATTTTTTTCTAGTAAGTACTCAAACTCAAAGTCATTTATTTCAATTAGACCATTAAAAGGCACTTTTGAACGTCATTTACAAGGAATTAAAGAATTTAATTTCTCCTACGAATTCTTTCCGGAGTACCTCTATTACTATATTATTTTTATATTCCAACTACATTTCATATCACCATTGCACCAAACTGCCTCAATAGCCTAGTGGTCCTAAGCGCAACTGCTGCGCTAGAGGTCTTGGTTTTGATTCCCAGGTCGAGCAAAAAGTGTTATTGGGTTTTTTTATGAAATTCTTAGTAGCAGCTCGGAGTTAGGATTTGTGCCCGGTTAATGGCAATAGGCTCCCTATTACATGGGACCTAAACATACCGGCGAACTGTGGGTGTAGGTACATTGGTACACTTCTGCCTAACCCTTCGGGGAATACAGGCGCGATGGTATGTTCATATCACCATTAAATTTTTCGAGTAATAAATACTTGATTGCCTGAATAGATTTCACAGTTAAGCCAAGTCCTAAATGATCCCTCGGGAACACAAAAATGGGAAAAAGGAATAGCCTATCTGCTATTGCAGACTACAATCTATCTCGTGTCAAATTTCATCAAGATCCGTTCAGCCATTCTGGCGTGACTGAGTTACAAACCTACCTGCCTACGTAATACTTTATTGGGAAAGTTTGTGAGGATTAAAGGATGGATGGATGTTACTGTTCGACGTATAAACGGCCGAACGGATCTAGATGCAATTTGGCATTAAGATAGATTGTAGATACTTTTTATCTCGGAAAAATTTACGGTTCCCGTGGGATAATATGGACATCAAATTTGACGCGAACGAAGTCGCGGGTAGAAGCTACTCGTTTATAGTTGTAGTAAGACTCGCTTCTGACGATAAACATCCATCCATTCTCACAAACTCTCGCAATTAAGTAGGTACTAGAGTGAAGGTTGGGATGAAGACGAACCAAACACAAAATGAAACACTTATCAATCATGCAGTTACATTTATTAAACATACCAGAATAGACATTATTACTAACATAAATTAAATCTACAATTAATTAATGCGATTACAAATTAGACACTTATTAATAAAAATATCCTCCCGAATTTCGCTTACTGCGACTAATCTCAATGGAGACTAGCCAAGTACACAGAAGAAATTACAGTGCATAAGATGCGTAAGTACACGAGCACTCCTGCTTCCGTCATTCCATTGTCCGATGGGATGGCAAACCGACACGACCGGGGACAGATCAGGCGCAGGACCAACGACTTTTAGGTGCGGGTTTTTTTTTAAATATCGTTGGATTACAAGCATCCCACAGGCCAGCTGATGTTAAGAGGTCAGCAAATTTTTAAGGGGCCACTCAGGATTGATGCCTGCCGGGGCTGCGGGTTGTTCGTAAAAGATACCGCGCCCCTAGAACGCAAAGGGCACAAGAAGGAATATGGATGGGTTTTAGTCAGTAAAAGTCTGACACTCCCTCCCGACACGCGTACGGCGTGGGAAGTCATTTGATAATTTCCTAACCCTAAAAAAAAGGGGTCATCTCTGCCTATAGACATCTGTAATACCAGAGGCCTTGCTTGCCATCCCAGAAGCAAAGTTGAAACGTCTCATGCGCCTGTAATTACACCGGCACCCGTACCCTTCAAACTGGAATACAGCTACACTGCTTCCACATTACGGGCTGCTACTGAGAAATTCCCAATTATACTAAAACTAAGAAAAAAAAAGACAGAAAATATAAATGAAAGTCGCTCTAAATAATGCTAAAGAGAAAAGTCCATCTCTTTAAAATTAGAGATTGAACAGTGATTTCTTCAAATCGAATTCTCTTAAAATATTTTTCTATTTAACTAAAGCATAACATATGTATGTTATGGTATGGTATGTTATTTATTTCTTGTACTGGCTACAGCTAAACGATCTAATAATTAAACAAGATCTACCTAAAATGTTTTTTTGTTTTTAATACAAGTATTGTCATCCAATGTGCATATTCATACAAAATTACAGCGCAATCTAACACCGGGAAGTGGGTCAAATTTAACTTGTACTATTTGATTGAATTCCTTTGGCAACTATTCGGGTTAATCACCAGACCAAATTACACATTGACGCAAAATTTCAACTCAATAGAACACCGGGAAGTGGGTCAAATTTAACTTATGAGATTTGAGCTTAAAAAGACATGAAAATAATCAAGAAAACTAAACCAAATGCACCGCCTTTTTATGTTCAAGCATCTTACTACGAATAACGAACCCAGAATCACAAAAACCGCAAATATAATTCCTGTAATGTTCCGACATGTGATCCTGAAAGTCGTTAAAGTCTCCTATATCAACCGCGCACACTCCACACAAAAGTTTACGACCATCAAATTTGAAAGGAACGATCTGATTCTTTATCTGTTTATAAATCAGCTCATCGTGGACTGTCTTCAAATGGTCCATCAGCTGTTCCAAGCCTTCGACAGCTTGATCGCAAAGCTTACATTTCAAACCAGTGATATCCAAATAAACGATGTGTCTGGAAAGAGATCTTGCGTTGAAGAATTCAGGTCTATCGTTAGTATGGTCTTGTATTGAATGGTTTCTTAGTTCCGTTGGGTTTTGGAACTGATCGAGGCAGTAGCTGCAGGCAAAGCGACTGCCTACTCGACAACGGACAGGCGAAGCGTTGGAGCATTTTAAGATGGTTTTTATATTGTCAAACTGCCAATCGAGTTCCGTTAAGCGTCGTTCTTGAGCTATTTTCTTCTGCTGCTCTCTGACCCAAGGTATGGTCTTCTTGCCCACTGGTCGGATGGATACGAAAGATGAAAAGTTTAGTTTTCTGTCCAAAGTGATTGTTTTTTCTTCATCATCGAAGATTATGGGTGAAGTATCACGAATAGTTCTGGAGCGAAGACCTGAAAATAACGAGTAGATTTTGAAATGTTAAAATCGATTTTGTTAATTTTTTTCAATGAATTCACATACCATCACGCCTGTACTCCCCGAAGGGTTAGGCAGAGGTGTAACAATGTACACCCACAGTTCGCCGGTATGTTTTAGGTCCCATGTAATAGGGGGCGAGCCTATTGCCATTAACCGGGCACAAATCCTAACTCCGAGCTGCTACTGAGAATTTCATAGAAAAACCCAATAACACTTTTTGCTCGACCTGGGAATCGAACCCAAGACCTCTAGCGTAGCAGTCGCGCTTAGGACCACTAGGCTAACGAGGCAGTTCAATGAATTCCACTGTCGGTTATTTTCAAATTGTTGTTAGTTTTAAGCATGTTTTTTCAAATTATTAAATGTGCAATATAAATACAATTAGCTTCAGTCTTAGACATTGTTGGCATGGTTTTGTTTTCCCGCGTTAAGTTCCGTCTTAGGTTACTGTTACGCTCCCGTAGGTCGTAGCGTGATGTTAGATAGCGTATACTATTCCTCGTGAATGTGGCTATCAGATATAAAAGATTTGTAGGGACACATTTTAACCAACCACGTACACGTATGTACGTGTACGTGTAGGTACAGGTTTTTTTTCAAACCGGGTTTCAGTTCCTGAGATAAGCACGTTTAAACATAGACACAATAAAACTCTTCAGCTTTATTATATTAGGATAGATAGTGAAGATTTCTATGAGCTACACTCTGATCTATTTTAGAATGAACACTTGCTTATGAAGTTGGCAGACTCGTCTCACAATTAGTTTCTTATATTTCTCCACCTATGTATTTTTTTGGCTTTCTCTACTCTGTATATTTTGTTTGTATGTATGTATATATGTATTCATTATATTTTATTCCTGGAAACTTTCTGTTCCTTGCACCTACTATGTTTTGTCTCTGCATCGCCCTAAGGTAGACTGGTAGAAAATGCCAAAGGCATTAAGTCCGCCTTTGTACAGTGTATTATTTACAATATGTGCAAAAAGTTTTAATAAATAAATAAGACTTGACAGTCTGCCACGAGGACTGTCACAGTGGAAAGTTTAGCTTAAAATATAATAATTGGGCACGCCTTAATAGAGGCGGTAAGTCCCCTCTTTGAGGAGTGGCTGGAGAGGCGCCACGGCGCCCTCACCTACCGCCTGACGCAGGTTCTCACCGGACACGGGTGTTTCGGGAGGTTCCTGCACCTCATCGGGCGGGAGGAAACGTCCGGGTGTCACCATTGTGTGGATCGCCCTGAGGACACGGTGGAGCACACCGTGGCGGTATGCCCCGCTTGGGCGGAGCATCGCCGAGTCCTCGTGGCGGCCATCGGCGGCGGCGAACTCTCGCGTCCGGCCCTGGTGCGAGCCATGGTTCGGAGCGAGAGGGAATGGGATGCAGTCGCCTCCTTCTGCAAGGCAGTAATGCTTGAGAAGGAGGCGGCGGGACGGTTGAGACAGCGGTTCTCCCGTCCCAGCCGCCGCGGTAGACGCTCCGGACGTCGGGAGCCGCGAGACGACTCCCGGCCACCGTAGATACTGGCCTGTGGACGGTGAGCAATGGGTAGCTCACCGTCCTTACGTTGCATAACGACAGGCCGTGTCGACGGCGCGTTCGTGTTCCACGCGCGCCTCAAAGAGATGTCAGCAAAAGGAAGGGGCCACTGAGGGCCGATGCCTGCCGGGGCTGCGGGTTGTTCGCAAGAGATACCGCGCCCCCGGAACGCAAAGGGCACAAGAAGGAACATGGGTGGGTTTTAGTCAGTAAAAGTCTCCCGCCCCGCCCAGGGCGGGAGAAGTTATTTGATGATTTCCCACCCACCAAAAAAAAAAAAAAATTTAATAATTAGAATAATAACAATAATGAATAATAATAATTCGAAAATAATAATTAGATTATCTGCCTCGTTAGCCTAGTGGCCCTAAGCGCGATTGCTACGCTAGAGGTCTTGGGTGTTTCTATAAAATTCTCGGTAGGAGCTCGGAGTTAGGTTTTGTGCCCGGCTAGTGGCAATAGGCTCGCCACACATGGGACTTAAAACATACCGGCGAACTGTGGGTGTACATTGGTACACCTCTGCCTAACCCTACGAGGAATACAGGCGTGATGGTATGTTATAATAATTAGACATGTTTACGAAATAATAAGGTTAAAGTGTTTCAATTGAGTAGTTTGTGTTCTCTTCAGTGTTAATCCACGTTCAATGTCGTGATGGCCATGCAGTTAAGGCGCCCGATTCTCATGCATGAGGCAACCTGCATGGGTTCGATATCGGGCAAGTACCAATGTGACTTGTTCAATTCAATAAATGGTCAGTGGAGCGTGAATTATCCGAACGCGAACGATCGCTTATCCGAACTACTACGCCCTAGCGGGTAGGCTTGCTTCGACAGACGAAAATTTAAGATTCCTTCAAGCGTTAATGATATCTCCATGGGGTTCATGTTATATTATAAAACTGTCCGCACTTTCTTTGATTAATTCATATTTGTCATTAAGGATATACCAATATACCAAAAATTTAAATTTTTAAATAGCCCCCGACAGAACAATAGAAATCCCTACAGCTCACGAAAGAGCTGATAACTTTAAAACCGCTGAACTGATTTTCATCAAATACAGCTAAGAACACTCCCGACTAATTCAACTTTCAAACAAAATTAAAATCGTTTAATGCTTTCGGGAGCTACGATGCCACAGACAGACACACACAGATACGTCAAACTTATAACACCCCTTCGTTTTTGCGTCCAAGGTTTAAAATTAGTAAGGTCAATTTAATAAAGGTCGGTTTTCCGAACACCCATATCCAATTAGTTCGGATAATCGACGCTCTAATGTACTCCAATGACATCAGTGAAGTGAAACATCGTGAGGAAACCTGGACTAGTAAATAATTTAAGACCCTGTCGTAAGCAAATGTTTAGGTAATTGACAATAACGCATCGCGGCAACAAATAAGGTGCAAAATAGCCATACGTTTGATGTTAGTTGAATCGGATAACCACAAAAATAACAGTAATTTTGAAGTTTTCTGTAAATTGTGAAAAAAATACACGGCTCAGTGGAATAATTTATAGGTATGTCTTTAGTTCATGAAATTTCCTATAATGTCATTACATAAAATAATATAGTTTACGCTCAAAATTCTCAGATGTATGCGACGAAAAATTTTTTTTTTATGCTCTCCTTTACGATTTTTTTACCTTGATACTATTACACTCTCATAAAATATTTATAGGTAAGTCTTTTCTTTGAATCCTTGACAATACACTCAATTTTTTCAGGCTTGTAATATGTATCAATACGCTAGACTATGCGACAAAAAAAAATGTGTTCGGATAGCCCCTTGAGTTTAGGCGGCGGGACGGTTGAGACAGCGGTTCTCTCGTCCCAGCCGCCGCGGTAGACGCTCCGGACGTCGGGAGCCGCGAGACGACTCCCGGCCACCGTAGATACGGGCCTGTGGACGGTGAGCAATGGGTAGCTCACCGTCCTTACGTTGCATAACGACAGGCCGTGTCGACGGCGCGTTCGTGTTCCAAGCGCGCCTCAAAGAGATGTCAGCAAAAGGAAGGGGCCACTGAGGGCCGATGCCTGCCGGGGCTGCGGGTTGTTCGCAAGAGATACCGCACCCCCGGAACGCAAAGGGCACAAGAAGGAATATGGGTGGGTTTTAGTCAGTAAAAGTCTGACACTCCCTCCCGTCCCGCCCTGGGCGGGAGAAGTTATTTGATGATTTCCAGCCACCAAAAAAAAAAAAAAAAAGCCCCTTGAGTTTCAAATTGCACACACATCCGCCTCGAGCAAGCATGGTGATCAATGCTCGTGGCTTCTCTGGATGAGACCCTTTGCACAGCAGTAGGACAATAATAGGCTGGTATTATTATTGTTGAACCTCAAATAGATAGGTGTAAAAAAAAATACAAATTTGTATTTGAATTCATTTTTAATGCCTAACTAAAACGTACAGTACACACTCGACTCTCCTACATATTCATTCCCCATGCTTCGCTTTCATGTGATTTTGTAACGTACGTTTCTGAACAAACCCTAAGCCACACACGGCACAAGAAAAGCGACGATCGTCGGCGTGCGACCGCAGATGCTGTCGCAAAGACTTTTTAGTCGCATAAAGCTTCGTACAGACATGACATTGGAACTTTTTTACTCCAGTGTGGACCCTCATATGTTCCACTAGGAGATGCTTCAAGAAGAACTGCATATTACAGATGCTACAAACGTGTTGTCTTTCCAAAAGATGGTCTTTTTTAACGTGGCGTGTTAAGGAACGTCTATTCGTGAATATTCTCTCACAAGCTGTACATTTCAGGGATATTGGAGGAGCGCCATGCTTCTGAACCATGTGATGCATTTTAGTCCAATAATCTTCAAATTTCTCTTCACAATCTTTGCATTTGTTTCTTTTTTTTAGCCCTAAATGCATACGTTGTTCATGATCTCTTCGCTTTTGATCGCAAATGAATGATTTGTCACATTGGCTGCATTTAAATTCTCCTTGTCCATGCCTTCGCTTGTGACACGTTAGCAATCGGCGTGTGATAAAGCCTGCGTTGCAAATTTCACAAATATAATTTCTAAAATGTTGGTGCATGTGTTCTTGTAATATTTTAAATGTCGAGTACTCCGCACCACATACGGCACAATGGAATTCCTCAGAGTCAAATTTGAAAGGAATTATTTCGTTTATATTAGTAATCTTTATATTATGGTCAGTTTTCAAATGTGCAGCTAAATAGTCTAATGTCAAAAGACTTTTCTTGCAAATTTTACATTTTAAATCTGTTATGTCAACTTTGATGACATATTCGAAAGATTTTGGCATTCGTAGTAATTGTATGTCGGAATGTTCATCTAAGGAATGTGCTTTTAAATTCTTCGGATCCTCATATATCTTGGGACAAAAATTACAGCAGTAACCGTTGCTATTTTTGTTCCTAATTAAACTTGCATTTGAATACAAGAGTATCATTTTTAAATCATCAGCTCTTCTTTTTGTTTCTTTGCAACTTTCAGGGTTCGATTCAGTTCCCATTAAAAGTTGCCCTGTAGTTATTTTATCTTCTTTTAATGGTGCGTTCCGTTGTACACCTATGAACAAATAAATGCCATCAATTCATTCAGTAGTTTTCAGTTATTTTTGTAAATAATACGCTGCAAGGTCACATGAGAGCGAAAAGACTTGACTAAGAATCTAAAAAGTTTCTTAAATAAAATTAGAGATGTCTTTTGTTATAAATGTTTTTATTAAACGTTGAAGAATATAACATTTTATTCGCAAATCAAAAACTAAAGACAGTCAATGAGTGTGTTTTGTTACATCAATGGATTTGGATGGCAAACATGTTAAGTGGTCACCGCTGCTTATAGACATCTGCAATACCAGAGGCCTTGCAGATGCGTTGCCATCCCAGAGACAAAGTCGAAGTGTCTCATGTGCCTGTAATCACACCGGCATTCATACCTTTCTAACCGAAACACAGCAACGCTGCTTTGTGGCAGAAATAGTTAAAGTGGTAGTACTTCCCCGGACAAGCTCCTTCACAAAGCGCTTAAACATTAATATAATATAACAATTGTGTGTAAAATTTATACTAAGACTATTCAAAAACATTAACTCTACAGTATATCTACGGCTACTACACTTCTTCCCCATGTTTAGACCGCATATGACTTCTCCAACTACATTTCTGCACGAACGCCTGCCCACAATGAGTACAAGCAAATCTTCTGTCGTTCGCGTGGATTCGCATATGCTCTCTTAGCGTGTTCTTCCTTCCATAAGCCTTTGAGCACACCTCACATCTGAACTGCCTCAGCCCCGTATGCTTTGCCATGTGTTTCTGCAAACCACTCTTTCCAAAGAATCTCATATCGCATTCGCTACACTTGTGTCTTCTTTCCATAAGATGGTCTTTCTTTGTATGCCGGGATAAGGATCTCTGGTTGCTAAAAGTCCGCTCACAAGCAGCACATTTTAGTACGACGGGAGGCATGCCATGTTCTTTCACCATATGGTCCATTTTCTTCCAGTAATCGACGAACCTTTCGGAACAGTGACTGCATTTATTTCGCTTGCTCTGACCCAGATGTGTTCGTTTCACATGCTCGCGTATTTTGATTTGGTTTGTAAATGTTTTGTCACATTGATCACACTTAAACTCTCCGCTGTCGTGCCGTTTGACGTGACTCGCTAGAAGTCTATCAGTTACGAACCCTGCACCGCATATCTCACAAATATAATTCCCAAAATGCGAATTCATATGTTCTTGCAAAAGTTTGAAAGAGCTGAACTTTGCGGAGCAAGTAACACACTTTAGTTCGGGCGAATCAAATCTGAATGGAACGATTTGGCTTTTAGCGTCTAAGTACATTGGCTTATTGTGATCATCCTTCAAGTGTGTAATAAGATCGTCTAGATGTTTAACATCTTTGTCACAAAGAGCGCAATTCAAGTACGTTATGTCTAACTTGATGACGTGTTCAAAGAGCTTAGCAGTCATGAATTTTATCAGTTTATCATTGTTATGTTCTTCTAGAAAATGTTTCTTGAGAGCAGTTGGGTCTTGGAACTGCTTTGGACAGAAAGAACAGCCGTACCCATGACCATCTTTACATCTTATTGGATTTGCATTAGAGTTGAGTAAAATATTTTTTAGATTCATTCTGTTCTTCAATGCCTCTGATTTTGAGCCTCTAAGGATTGCATGCGGCTCCCTCGTTGTTAGTTTTGAGATGAACTTCAATTCAACAGTGGCTGTTCTCGGTTTTTCTATTTTGATTATTCTAGTTCCCCGTCCGACACCTACAAAGAGAAATTTTACATTATTGTATTATTTAATAATGCTTTATTTAATGCTTATCACATTTGCTGTATTATTATTATACGGAGTGTAAAATAGACAGATCATATAGCCGATAAATGAGCATTTTATTCATCAAATTTAGCAAACATTGATGCTAGGAATTTATTATTAGTTTAAAAAATCACTGTTTATTGTGGCGTGTAATATCACTCATGCGAAACATTCTGACGGCTGCATTTAACAAACTGTAGTTAAAATCTTAAAAACTCATCTATACTTCTATATTAATATTAATAAGAAGTAAAGTTTGTGAGGTTGTAGGGGGTATTCTCTGGATCTACTGAACCGATTTTGTTCTACCCAAAGAAAGCCACGTTATTTATGATAGTCATAGGTTATATAACATCACGCTACGACACACGGGCGTGGAGCAGTAACCAAAGACGTAACTTAACTCGGGTGAAAATTCACGCGGATGAAGTACCAAATATGGTGTAGAACAAGAATATGATCGCAATCATCATCATCATGTTCCTGCCCTTATCCCATGTTACTTGGGGTCGGCGCAACATGTTTTCCTTTTCCATGCTGACCTGTCAACCGTCATGCTATTACTGACTACCTTTTCTTTCATATAATTCTTTACACAATTCATTCATCTTGGATAATGGAAAGAAAATCTAAGTTTCGGCTTTGCTTTGTCTTTTACAATCGGTAAAATAATTGTTTTTTAAACATAGTAAGTAGTTTTATATTCAATCAATCAATCACTGTGTTAATAAGTTTTCTTTTTGATTTTTCCATGGCCTGTATCTTTATTATTTTTTACATATTTTATATTACTCTTCACCAAAGCCAAAGTTAAATCATTTATTTCAATTAGACCATTGAAATTTTTGGAACGTCAATTAAAACAAATAAAAAAATTGAATCGTTTCTTATGGAGAACGAGCAAGAAACTCCATACATACTCTTTTAAAAAATGTATCACAATAAGTTGTACAATTACATTAATTTTATAAAAAACACACACATACCATCACGCCTGTATTCCCCGAAGGGTTAGGCAGAGGTGTAACAATGTACACCCACAGTTCGCCGGTATGTTTAGGTCCCAAGTAATAGGGGGCGAGCCTATTGCCATTAAGCGGGCACAAATCCTAACTCCGAGCTGCTACTGAGAATTTCATAGAAAAACCCAATAACACTTTTTGCTCGACCTGGGACTCGAACCCAAGACCTGTATAGCAGTCGCTCTTAGGACCACTAGGCCACAGAGGCAGTTATAAAAAAATATACTAATAATCTCAAAACGATCTATCAACAATTAAAGTCATTCTAAGTACTACAATACGTACAATGCAGCCAAATTGTTCTCACATATAGAAGCAACAGGAATAATATACAACCTGGTGTAAAAATTGGTGGTGCTGATCCACCCGTCATGTTCGTGAACGGGCGCTGTCAGTTGGGATTGGTCATCTCTTAACTGCCATGGCTTAATTACTTTATTATTATCATTATTTATATTGTCTTTATTTTATTATTCACTTTCATTGTTTATATAGCATATTATTTATAGAAGCAACAGTAAAATTGTAACCAAGATTTTGTAAAAACCAATTTGAAAAGAGTGTCCATGGAGTTTCTTGCTCTTTAATCTCCATAGAGACCTACGTTTTGGAACGAGCAACTAGCTTCAACATTTTGTATGGGTAACTTCTTGACAATTCAAAAGTGCCTGTAAATGGTGTAATTGAAATAAATTTTTTGACTTTGATTAAAAAGTGTCCGTGGAGTTTCTTGCTCGTTTTTCTACATAGAGACCTACCTACATGTTGCAACGAGCAACTAGCTTCAACGTTCTGACTAACTGACCGACTCCTTGACTGTTCAAATGTACAGGCACTTTTGAATAGTCAAGGAGTCGGTCAGTGGTTGATTTAATACAAATGCTTCCAATTTGAAACTTTTAAAATAATTAAAAACTTAAATTTTGTGTGTTTTACATAAACAAATGAAACAACAGAATCTTTTAAAGTCTTTAATGACACTAATACAATATATAAGATACAAAGCGTTTACATTTTACGTCGGTTTATAAAAACAAATCGGGTGGGGCTGTGTCGGGCTACACGGCCGTTGGTTAAGAGCCTCCGCCCACATCCGACTTTTGTAAGACCAATTATCGGACCGTTCAATAAATCCATAGTTTCGAGGACCGGCCTTTTTGTAGGACGTGTGCGTTGGTATTTTAGAATTCATGTTTCATTCTCACCGACAAAAAATCGGTCACCGATTGTCGGACGTTGGCGGACAGCCTTAACGTGAAACGTCAGCGAGTCGCTTTTAGTGTTAAACATTGAAACCTATTTAGTCACAGTCCGCTTCTCTGACTGACCCTTTTTTTAAGACGTTTCACGTCAAAAAACATTTCTTCCGTAATTTTTTGTATAGAACGGCATTTAAAAGATTATTTTAAACTTTTATTTTTAACTACGCAACGGATTCTAATGCGCTCATCAATAGATAGAGTGATTCAAGGGGAAGGTTTATATGTATATAACATGATGATTATGTATGTGAGTTTATATGTTTGTAAACGCACCCACGATACAGGAGAAATTCCTAGTGTGGGGCAACGTTTTTTTAAAAAAAAATCAAAAAAAAAAATCACCCTGCAACCAACGGGAGCGGAGCAGTAACCAACAACAAAGATAGCTAGTGATTTATACAATCTGTCCATGCTTAGATTTCATATGACCTCTCCAGCTACATTTCTGAACGAAAGCCTGTCCACAACATTCACATTTAAAACGCCTATCATCATTATGGATCCTCATATGCTCTTTGAGAGTCTTCGTCAATCCGAACGACTTCAAACAAACGTTACATTTATGCGGTTTTGTTCCCGAATGCTTTGACATATGATTTCTTAATTCATTTGTAGAAAAGAATGCTTTTTCGCACACTGAGCAAACGTGTGGTCTCTCCATCAAATGGTTTCTTTTTACGTGAACAGCTAAATGTTTCCGATGATTAAATACTTTGTCACAAGCTTGGCATTTCGACTTTTGCTTTTTAATTCCATGTGTATTAATGAGATGTTCTTCCTTCTTCCTGTAGTCGTTGAAACTGTCCTGGCAATACCCACATTTGTACAGAAATTTCTTTGTGTGTATAGCTTTTACGTGGTGATTCTTTTTAACTATGGTATTAAATTTCATTGAACAAAATCCACAGTTGAAATTTCCAATTTTATGTATGGATTTGTGTAACCTACATCCCGAGTCATTTACAAACCCGGCATCGCAGACGTCGCATATATAATTCCTATAGTGTACGTTCATATGCGTCAGTAACAACTTGAATTTATTAAAAACATTCTTACAAATAAAACATTCCATAGGTTTTGTCGTAAATTTGAACGGGACTATGTGATTTTTGATATCTGTGTACACGATTTTCTTGTGTTCAGTTTTCAAATGATCCATGAAATCTTCTGTGGTATCAATAGGGGTGTTACAGAGTTTGCATTTTAGATCAGTGATGTCTAATTTGACGATATAGCAATACATGCTCATGTTTTGTATAAAATAGGCTTTGGTAACATCCTCATGGGTTTCCAAAGCATGTTTTTTGAGATCTGCCGGCTCCGGATACTGTTCCTCGCAGTAGCAACACATGTATCCCATATCTCCCCATAATTTTATAGGTGTAGCGTTGGAACATCGCATTATTTCTATAACGTTTGTTTTGTGCTTGTAAATCTCGCCACTGAACCATTTTGTCTCTAGGGGATTTCGCCAGGAAGGTCTTGCTTCTTTTGTTTTCGCTAGTCGAACGTTTTGTGGAGACTGTTTTTTTTTCTTAACTCCTGGTTCGTTGACTTCTATTCTTAGTGTCACTTTATCTGCTTGAGGGTTACCTATAAAGAAAAGTTCGATTACATTTGATGCTTTCACTGTGTATCAAGTAATTTTAGTTTATTCTTTCAAAAAATTGTTTTAATAATTAATGCTAATTAATTGTTTTGTGTGCCTCGTGATATTAAGCGCGACTGCTACGCTATAGGTCTTGGTTTCGATTGCCAGGTCGAGAAAAGTGTTATTGGATTTTTCTATGAAATTCTCAGTAGCAGCTCGGTGTTCGCCCCCCATTACATGGGACCTAAATATACCAGGCGAACTGTCGGTGTACTGGTACACTTCTGTCTAACCCTTCGGGGAATACAGACGTGATGGTAAATTGTATAAAAAATGTATGTTTGTAAAGTTGTTTATGGAGAATTAATTGTTAACTTTTCGGTTAAATATTATTTGGTAAGTGGGTTGGTTCGATATCCCTGTCTTATTAGAGGTTTTTATGGGACAAATCGCCCCCTTTTTCCACCCACTGCAGCTCCTGAAAGCCAGAGTCAACAGTGGAGACCGGCAGAAAAGCGCCGAGGCAATGAAGCTCGACGAGTCCCGGAGAAATGATACAACTGTCTTAGGTCCCGCAACGAAGCGGAAGAGGAAGAAAACAGTTCTATTAGGTAGATACGAGAGCCAAATTTAAGTCTTATACATAAATGGGTTACGCTAGTGGGGCGCTACGTACGTATTACTAGGCTACTAGTTTTGCCCACAACTTCGTCCCCATAAATGTCGGATAACACGGACGCAGACGAAAACGCGGAATAAAAAGTAGCCTATGTCGTTTGTATAATGTATCAAAAGTACACTTTGTAAACAAGCTTATATTCAAGATAACAATGCTTAGGAACATGCTGGTCCTGCTCCATCGGACAATTTAAAGTCTTGACAAAATCAACTGGTTGCTAATTTATTTAAATAAGTACTTTATTTTGATTAATTATTTTTCTCTTCGACATTAATTCTACATTTGAGTATGCCACACTGATTTCTTGTCTTTGAAATGTATAAATGTATTTAATGTTACAATTAATTTAGCTTTCATTTCTAATTTGTGGCACTGAGTACGTATTGCAGTACTTTGAGTGACTTTTTTTAATAGATTGTTTTGACATCAGTATAATTTTATGGAATTGTACAACTTATTGTAATACATTTTTTTTAAAAAGAGTATGTATGGAGTTTCTTGCCCGTTTCTCTCCATACGAAACTACCTTTTGGAATGGGCAACTAGATTCAATATTTTTTATTTTAACATGTAATTGGCGTTCAAAAGTGCCTTTTAATGGTCTAATTGAAATAAATGATTTAACTTGATTTGTTTCTTGGGGTTCAAACTGACCATTTACGAAATTTCATCAAAATCGGTTCAGTAGTTTAGTTGTAAAAGCGTAACAGGCCGAGTTACTATCGCATTTATAATAGTACTAGCTTTTGCTCGCGTCTCCATCCGCGTAAATGTCATATTTAAAGTTCAATCAAGATTGGAAAGACACGTGGCGCCATCTATTATCATAAGAACATTATTGTTGTTTTCTTTGGAGACAGTACTTTTTTTCAGGATGAAAGGTACCCTATGTCGGTTTCTGGACACCTGACAACGTATATGTTAAATTTCAGGATGATCATGATCAGTGGTTTAGGCCAAACAAACAAGCTTATTTTTGCATTGCATATTAGTTAAGATATAGGATTTCAATGTGATTTTTACAGACGTGTAATGTAGATATCTTTAATGTGCCATTGTTCCTCTGAATGTTAAAGCCTCGTTTCAGGCGTTCCGGTTTGATGCCGAGATTTACTTATAAATCAGAGATGACACTGGGGTTGTAGCAGAGCTCTTTGTGAAAGAGCTCGTCCCGGGAAGTACTACCACTATACCTATTTCTGCTGCAAAGCAGCGTTGCTGTGTACCAGTTTGAAGGATATGGGTGCTGTAATTACAGGCACATGACCCATTTCAACTTTGTCTCTGGGATGGCAACGCATTTGCAAGGCTTCTGGTATTGCAGATGTCTATAGGGAGAGGTGACCACTTAACATCAGGTGGGTGGTCAGCTTGCCTGCCATCCAATGACATAAAAAAGGAGATTGAGCGTAACGTTAGTGAGTACTGTTTGGATGTGTGAGTGTTTAAAAAACCATCAAATATTAGGACCCAACACGATGAACGACTGGTAACATAACAAAAACAAGCAAAGATTATTTCAAAAGCTGTTTATTAAAGCGTAATACCTTAACAAAACATTTAATGAATAAGAAGAGAATAAGAAGTTATACATAATGTAGTAATAATATAAGGTAAAGTTATTATTATTTGCTGAGTAGCCTAGTGGTCTTAAGCGCTACGCCAGACGTCTTGCATTCGATTCCCCCAGGTCGAGCAAAAAGTGTCATTGCGTGTTTCTATAAAATACTCAGTAGCAGTTCGGAGTTAGGATTTGTGCCCGGTTAATGGCAATAGGCTCGCCCCTATTACATGGGAGCTAAACATACCGGCGGACTGTGGGTGTACGTAGGTACACCTCTGCCTAATCCTTCGGGGAATACGGGCGTAATGGTATGTTGTGGCTGAGTAGCTTTCAGAATTTAGCCAAAGTTTTACATTATTCCTTGGAAACACAAAAACGGCATAAATAGCCTCTGTGCTGTTTCTGACTATAATCTATCTCTGTGCCAAATTTCATCCAGATCAGGTCAGCCGTTCTGGCGTGATTGAATAACAAACATCCATCCACCCAAACTTTCGCATTTATAATATTAGTAAGATTCATTATGAAAATCTTGTAGAATACTTTAAACTTAATTACTAACATAGTTTAAGAGAATAACTAACAAATATGTACCAAGTAATGTGCTTAGGAACTAGTGTTTCTCATTATAAGTGAAATAGCATCTGCCCGCAACTTTGTCTATGCGGATTTTTTACCCGTGTTAATTTACGTCTTTGGTTACTGCCCCGCTCCCGTGAGTCGTAGCGTTATGTAATATAGCCTACAGCCTTCCTCGATAAATGGCCTAACCCATACAAATAAATTTTCTATTCGAACCAAAAGTTCCAGAGATTAGTGCTTTTACACAAGCAAGAAAACTTTTCAGCTTTATTATGTAGATAAATTGTTCTGGTTTTAGTTAAACTCTAAGTTCCTCTTAGAATTTAGATATGAAATTCATTCGATTATCCCACAAATCCTAGCGAGAGGAAGATTTACTGCCTTTATGAGACGAAATCATATGCCTAGTCAAGCTAACTTTTTGAATAAAACCCTGCCCACAGAGTTCGCATTTGTACCGACGATCATCTTGATGGATCCTCATATGCCCAATTAAATACTTCGCCTGTCTAAAGGTTTTTAAGCATATCGTACACTCATGGGGCCTCGAATCCGAATGCGTTGTCATGTGGTTCTTCAACTGGTATGCAGCAAAGAATTTCATGTCGCATTTAGTGCATTTATGAGGCCTCTCTTTGAAGTGGTCTCGCCTGACGTGGAGGTTTAGTAACCTCCTAGTTTTGAACTCTTTGCTACATGTCTGGCATTTTGGGACATCCACTCCGTGGACAGACGTTACGTGGGCTTCCCTCTTGCGGTAATCATCAAAAGATTCATCACAGAATCCGCATTTCGATAAGTAAACTTTCTTTTTGTGGATAAAAAGTTCGTGTCGATTTCTCCGAATTTTCGACACTAAAATTTTTGGACATTGACTGCATTTGAATTGCCCAGCATTGTGTTTGACCAAATGGTTCACAAGCCCTGTGTAGTAAACGAAGCCCTCACCACACTTGTCGCAGATGTAATTCCTATAATGAGTCTTCATATGATCGCTTAAAGGTTTAAATTTGGTAAACACGGTCTGGCAAATACAACATTTGAGCTTATCAGTGCCGAACTTGAATGGCATGAGATGGTTTTTGATATTTGTGTCAATATTTTTCTTGTGAACTTCTTTCAGATGCTTCATCAATTCTTCTAGGCTATCGATATCTTTTTTGCAAATCTTGCAATGTAGGGCAGTTATATCAAGCCTTATACAGAACCTTATGTACGGTTTTTCGCGTACATAGTATTCTTTGGTGAGGTCTTTGTTGTGATGAGCAATTAAGACGTGTTTCTTCAGTTCTGTAGCATCTGGGGTCTCAAAGCGGCAGACACAGCATGCGTACCCTCCAGTACCGCATCTTTTAATGACTGTTGCATTAGACCAGCGCAAGATTTCGCGTAAATTTGCACGATGTTTTCTTATTACTCCATCTTTCCTGGATTTCATTTCTTTATGTAATTGAGTTGCAGTAGGGTAATGTTGTTTTGCGACTAAATTAACTTTTCTAGCTTTTTTTTTTCCTATAGAAGTCCGTTCTTGTTGTTCAGCTTTCTGTTTGGTGATGCGTTCACGAAGCTTACCTATAAAGAGAATTACAGTATTACTAGCGGACTGGATGGACGCTGTCCTGCCTGGCGTGGCTTAAAGTACCGCATACTGGCGAACTGCGGGTGTACTGGTACACCTCTGCCTACCCCTTCGGGGAATACAGACGTGATGGTAAATTGTATAAAAAATGTATGTTTGTAAAGTTGTTTATGGAGAATTTATTGTTAACTTTTCGGTTAAATATTATTTGGTACCTGGGTTGAGTCGACATCCCTGTATTATTTGTTTTTTTTTTTATGGGACAATCTTGCCCCTCTTTTTCCACCCACTGCAGCTCCTGAAAGCCAGAGTCAACAGAGGAGACCGCCAGAAAACCGCCTAGCCTAACCCTTCGGGGAATACGAATAGCTTTATTCTGAAAGTTACTTAGCAACAACATAATATCAACATACTATTGTATAACTGACTGAATGACACAATTTTTTATAATATTAAGAAATTTTTAGGATGTAATAGTTAACAACACTGTTTTGCATGCTTTACTTAGAAGCAAAACATGTATGATCGAATATTGTGTAGTAACTGCCCCGGTAGCCTAGTGGTCCTAAGCGCGACTGCTACGCTAGAGGTTTTTGGTTCTATTCCCAGGTCGAGCAAAAAGTGTTATGGGATTTTTCTATGAAATTCTCAGTAGCAGCTCGGAGTTAGGATTTGTGCCCGGTTAATGGCAATAGGCTCGTCTCCTATTACATGGGACCTAAACATACCGGCGAACTGAGGGTGTACATTGGTACATCTCTGCCTAACCCTTCGGGGAATACAGGTGTGATGGTATGTGTATTTTCATACATTGAGTGACATTTTGGGATATAAACAAACGCTAATAACTTTGCTGTTTATGAATATTATTTATTGAGACTTTACATATATGATAACAAGACCTTCTTTAATAAGCCCTTTAAGTATTTGTACTAATTAAAAATTAATGGTGTATATAAAATATGTTTCGAAACCGACTGTTACTTCTGGAGATGAGCGAGTTTAAACAAATGCACACACAAATATACAATGTTTCCAACTTGATTAGTATGTATTCTTAATTTATCTTAAAGTCCTCTAGTGGACTAGGATTTCCATTCCAAACTACATTTATCTCCGTTCCAAACCAAAGTCTACCTAAAACCATAACTAATTCTCATTCCATTTTTTATTATCATTGACCTTAATAACGTGTACCGTTATTATTATTTCTATTTTGTTACATACTACAGGTACTGTCGAATAGGTTCACTTAAAACCTTAGTTTTATATAATCTATCATCATTTATTTCAATTTTGTAAATGTGATTACCGTGGAGCCAATTATTTATTTAATTATTATGTGTTGGACACAACGAGCATGGTGGTTGAGGGCTTTGTCATGCTCACTTAAATGTCTCACTGATGGTGACGCGTGGGTTGGATCATTCGGTTCCCTTCATGATGGTTGTGAACGGGCGCTGTCAGTTGGGATTGGTCTTCTCTTAACTGGCTTACATCTTTAGTACTATATATATTTTTTTCATTGTTTTATATTCATCTTCATTGTTTTCACATATAGCAGCAACAAGAATATTGTAACCAAGATTTTGTAAAAACCAATATGAAAAGAGTGTCCATGGAGTTTCTTGCTCGTTCTTCTCCATAGAGACCTACGTTTTGGAACGAGCAACTAGCTTCAACTTTTTGTATGGGTAACTTCTTGACAATTCAAAAGTGCCTGTAAATGGTCTAATTGAAACAAATGTTTTGACTTTTATTAAACAATTTCTTCATGTTTGGACCTCATATGGCCTCTCCAAGTGCTTTTCTGCGTGAAATTTTGTCCACAGATTTCACAATTAAACTTCTTCTCTTGATCATGGGTCCTCATATGAGCATTCAATGTCTTCTTCCTGCCGTAATATTTCATACACACCGAACATTGGAACTCTTTTAACCCAGAATGCTTGACCATATGATTTTTAAGCCCAGTTGTGGAGTAAAACATCATATCACAGTCTTTACATTTGTGTGGCCTCTCCATTAAATGGTCTCTTTTTATGTGTATATTCAGTTTCTTTCTATTGCCAAAGACTTTGTTGCAAGCTTGGCATACAACTTTTGTTGCAACCACGTCATGTACTAAGGCTACATGAGATTCCTTTTGTCCGTAATCTTTGAAAGTTAATTTACAGTATCCACATTTGTATGTTAGATGGACGTGTGTGTGTGCCGTCCTTTCGTGCAAACGTTTTTTTACTGCAGTAGGATAGATTTTTGGACAAAAATCACAAACATGTTTCCCGGTTTTGTGATTTTCTGTATGTTGTGTCAATGAGTTGCGGTTTACGAAACCGGCGTCGCAAGTTGTGCAAATGAAATTCCTGTAATGGCCATGCATGTGAGTGACAAGAGTCCTGAACTTGCTAAATGTATTCGAGCAAACAACGCATGTTTGTACATCGTTATCAAATTTAAACGGAAAAATATAGTTCAAATAGTTCTCGTACATTTTTTTCTCATGTACTTTTTGTAGATGATCTGTAAAATTGTCTAGAGTATTTATTTGACTGTTGCATAGTATACATTTTAATGCTGTTATGTCTAATTTGACTACGTATTCAGACATGTTCATTTTTGTCATAAAGTTTGCTTCTAAGACATTTTTGTGGTTTTCCAATGTGTGGCTTTTAAGATCTGCAGGGTTTTCGATCTGGTACTGGCAATAGCAGCAGGTAAAACCTTTCCCTCCGTACCTTCGTATGGGTGTCGCGTTAGAATTGAGAAGTATTTCCTTAATATTACTTCGATGTTTCAGAATTTCAGTTCTTGGCGTTATTTTTAATTCTTTTGTATTGTCTCCTAAATTCTCTTCGTCTAATTCTTTAGGTTCGGGTTCATTGGGTACTTTTTCAGCAAGAGTTTTATCTTGATTACCTACAAAGAAAATGATGTTTTGGTTAGGTGGTATTGTCAAAAATGAAGCAAGGTTAAATGCTAGAAGGAATAAGATACTTAAGAAGATATGTTTTTTTTTTTTGGGGGGGTGTAAAATCATCAAATAACTTCTCCCGCCCTGGGCGGGGCGAGAGGGAGTGTCAGACTTTTACTGACTAAAACCCACCCATGTTCCTTCTTGTGCCCTTTGCGTTCCGGGGCCCGGTATCTCTTACGAACAACCCGCAGCCCCGGCAGGCATCGGCCCTCAGTGGCCCTTCCCTTTGCTGACATCTCTTTGAGGCGCGCGTGGAACACGAACGCGCCGTCGACACGGCCTGTTGTTTTGTTAAACGTAAGGACGGTGAGCTACCCATTGCTCACTGTCCACAGGCCAAGAAGATATGTTAAGGATCATCATTCGTTGGCGCAGTGACTGAGCGATTAGCTATAGTGCTGCGTGTCGCGGACTCGATTCTCGCACGGATAAATATTTGTATGGCCTGCAGATAGTTAGAATCTGGCAGTTTGTGTATATGAGTTTATGTTTGACAGGACAAATTCCAAGTGTGAGGCAACATTTGACGATATCACACTGTTTGCGTATAAAAATAATGTTCATATGATTCTGGTTTAGATATTAATATAATACCATCTTATTATTGTCGCATTGCAGGGCAAAGGCCTCTTCTCAAACAAAGAAGGCACGAGAATTGATCACCACGCTTATTCACGGCGGATTGGCTATTTAAGACTTATATTAATTATAAGACCAGGTTTCCTCACGATATTTTCCTTTACTGACGTCACGCATATCTACGTCAAACTTATAAAGTACATAATAATGAATTGACAAAGTCACATTGATATCAAACCCACAAGCTTTATTTTGTGTAAATGCTCACACCACGGCGAACTTTGATAACGCGATGTAGGAAACGACAGTTTAAAGTTGTAGTTCGCATATTGAGCGACAGATGTCGCTACAAACTCTTTGAAATAAAACAACATTTTTATTTAACTTTGAACATTATATTTGCCAAAAAAGGAAACAGATTGATTATTGGGTACTTGACCTAACGACAAAAAAATTTCATAAAATTTCTATATTTCTTTTTTGGGCCTCAATTTGAAGAGGATCCAGTGGACCTCTTACGGTTTAAAAGATACAGCTCTGTGTTAGAAGGACGGACAGACAGATAACGCAAATATAGTAAACGAGTAATGAAAGTCAACGGAAAATTAATTTGATTAATTGACAAGTGCTGTGATTGGGCGTTGACAATTGAATCGACCAATCACAGTAGCATACGAGGGTTTGACAATCTGTCACATAATATTTTCGTTCAGAAATGTGACTTTAAACTTACTAAGAAAAATATTAAAGAAATATTGGGGGTAAAAAGACACTTAACGGAGCAAAAAGGTCCACGTTCTTCCCATCATTACGATCACACACACACATTGACGCACTAAGCGTTTCCAAACGTCTTTTATCATGCGCACTGCAAAGGAGTGGAACTCTCTACCTGCGTCTGTATTTCCAAACGCATTCAACCCTAATCACTTCAAAGTTAGAGTGAACAGGCTTCTTCTGGGTAAGCTCACTCCATCGTCGACTTTGTTTTCTAGACTAAAGTCGAGAGCTCACCCATCTCGAATTTAAAATAATGTTTTTGTTCTGTTCCGTACTTGGAAACTTTCTGGTCGCAGAGGTATTGACGGTCAAACTTCTAACATTCTTTTAACAGGCTCGCCCCCTATTACATGGTACCTAAACGTACCGGCGAACTGTAGGTGTACATTGGTACACCTCTGCCTAACCCTTGGGAAATATAGGCGTGATGGTATGTTACTTAGTTTTATGGTCAGTTTATGTAGTTAACGACTATGTCATGTGTCTTTTTACCCCATAATACAAGCATCCATATGTAGAAGAACATTATTCATCTTCATGTTTTCTCATATGCCAGGTCAAGCTTGGTTTCTGCACAAACGCCTGCGCACATATTGTGCATTTAAACCGTCTATCATTAGTATGAATTCTCATATGCTGTGACAGAGTAGATTTCTTAGCAAAGAATTTCGAACAGACTTCGCATTTGAAATCTTTAGCTCCCGTATGAATAAGCATATGTTTTTTCAGATCACTACTTCTGAAGAACGCTCGGTCGCACTGCGGGCATTTGCGATTCTTCTCCATAAGATGGAAGCGTCTGACATGGACGTTTAGAAAGCTATGGGTCGAGAAGGTTCTGTCACACGCGGTGCAGTTATATTTCCGTGTAGCAACACCGTGGGCTGTGGACAGATGCAATTCCTTATCGATATATTCTTTGAAACCTTCATTGCAGAAATGGCATACGTGTAATTTTCCTGTGCTGGTGTGGTTCCTCATTTCGTGGTTCCGTCTCTTGAATACATTGTCGAAAACAATAGGGCAGTGTCTGCAAGTAAATGCGCCTTTTGTGTGAGTAACGCTATGTCTAGATAGAGATATGTGGTTGATAAATCCGGCGTCACACTCATCGCAAATAAAGTAGCGGTAATGTTTGTGCATATGCTCATGTAATGCTCGAAAAGTGAGGAAAACAACGTCGTTAGTGCAGAGGCAGCATTTTAGTTGCTTAGGATCGAACTTGAAAGGAAATATTTGGTTCTGTATATCAGTATGGAAATTCTTATGATGTTTGTCTGGCAAATGGTGAAATATATCTTCGAGAGAATCTATATTGGCGCTGCAGAGCAGGCATTTTAGGTTCGTGATGTCAAGTTTGACTAAGAACCGAGATGGTCCGTTGGCTCTGATGTTTCCATAGAATTTTTCTTCGTTTCGATGTTCTGATAACGTGTGCACTTTCAAAGCCATGGGTTCTTGGAAAGCTTCCGTGCAATAGCAGCATAGGTATCCCTTATCTCCGTGCCTTAGTATCATTGTAGCATTCGTAGATTCTAGGATTATTTTTAGATTGTGTAGATGCTTGTGTAGAAGTCTCTTTATGCGTGGTCTAGGTGCTGTCTCTGCTATTATATTTACATTATCTTCCATTAGTACTGCAGTTGTCTCATCATTCGGTTCTATTTTGATTTCCGTAGCTGTAGCCACATTTTCTCGTATATCTATAAAGAAAATTATTCAGTTATTCTCAAGTTCTTCCCTTTTACATTTTTTCCTATGGATACAACAACATACATGATCTTTAATCTGAATAATTGAACAATACACATAAAAACATACCATCACGCCTGTATTCCCCAGGGGGTTAGGCAGAGGTGTGCCAATGTACAGCCACAGTTCGCCGGTATGTTTTTAGGTCCCATGTAATAGTGGCCGAGCCTATTGCCATTAACCGGGCACTTCCTGAGAAATTCATAGAAAAACCCAATAACACTTTTTGCTCGACCTGGGAATCGAACCCAAGACCTCTAGCGTAGCAGTCGCGCTTAGGACCACTAGGCTAGCGAGGCAGTTGTGAACAATATAACATTCACTTTGATGTACTGCCACTCTCGAGAAAGTATTTAAATCCTTCACATAGAAGGACAGACAAAAGATTAGTTATGTACAAGAGGCTGGTTATCAAAGCTGACCTGGGTAATATGCTCGTAGATTTGAACAAGGCCACCTTTTATATTGTGCTTAAAGTTAGGACTGTGCGGAATTTTATTGGTAACCCATGCAAGACAACAAAATACGGAAAGATAACACTTTTAAGGGATTTTTTTTTTTTTGGGGGGTGGGAAATCATCAAATAACTTCTCCCGCCCTCGGCGGGGCGGGAGGGAGTGTCAGACTTTTATTGACTAAAACCCACCCATGTTCCTTCTTGTGCCCTTTGCGTTCCGGGGGCGCGGTATCTCTTACGAACAACCCGCAGCCCCGGCAGGCATCGGCCCTCAGTTGCCCCTTCCGTTTGAAGGGTTACAGTAAAAATTAACATCACATACCTGTAACTACTTATACTGTACACTACCCGTCAAACTGAATAAGAATAAGAAGAATAAAAATTTATTTATTTGTAAGAATGCGGTTGTTTGTTGGAGTTGTGGAGTACTACACACCTGCACGCTTGTATTCCCCAGAGGGTTAGGCAGAGGTGTAACAATGTACACCCGCAGTTCGCCGGTATGTTTAGATCCCATGTGATAGGGGCGAGCCTATTGCCATTAACCGGGCACAAATTCTAACTCCGAGCTGCTACAGAGATTTTCATAGAAAAACCCAACAGCACTTTTTGCTCGACCTGGGAATCGAACCCAAGACCTCTAGCGTAGCAGTCGCGCTTAGGACCACTACGCCAACGAGGCAGTTTATTAAAACTTTTTGGACATAATGTAAAAAATACACTGTACAAAGGCGGACTTAATGCCTTTGGCATTTTCTACCAGTCTACCTTAGGGTGATGCAGAGACAAAACATAGTAGGTGCAAGGAACAGAAAGTTTCCAGGAATAATATTTAAGAATAAATACTACTATATAATACTGTATTATATACTATATAATATGTACATACAAACAAAATATACAGAGTACAGAAAGATAAAATACATAGGTGGAGAAATATAACAAACTAATTGTGTGTCGAGTCTGCCAACTTTGCAACATTTTGTGCTCACGACTCGTGGCAACTACTATAATAAAGGTATTGCCATAGGTGAAACATTATCTTAGAGCAGTACCGATAAATATTTGAGGCATCTTAACCTCAAACCGTAACCGTTTTCAGTCCCTGCTTATAAATAGTGTTTTAATCGAGCTTATTAAAAATCCCTTTTTTTTTACCGATGGGAAATCATCCAATGACTTCTCCCGTCCTGGGCGGGGCGGGAGGGAGTGTCAGACTTTTACTGACTAAAACCCATCCATGTTCCTTCCTGTGCCCTTTGCATCCGGGAGCGCGGTATCTCTTTCGAACAACCCGCAGCCCCGGCAGGCATGGCCCTGAGTGGCCCCTTCTGATGTTTGCTGACATCTCTTTAAGGCGCGCGTAGAACACGAACGCGCCGTCGACACGGTCTGTCGGCATGAGACGTAAGGACGGTGAGCTACCCATTGCTCACCGTCCACGGACCCGCGTCTACGGTGACCGGGAGTCGTCTCGCGGCTCCCGACGCCCGGAGCGTCTACAGCGGCGGTATTAAAAAACAAAATCCCTTAATCACAATATCGCAGACCTTGGTAAATACTAAAAGATTATGAAAAATTTCAAATAAAAGCCAAGTTTATAGACTACGGGGTATTTATTCAGAATAAATATACTTTCTAATGACAATGGGGACAAGTAAGTTAGCTAATTTCAGTACGACATTATCTTAGTCTTTTACTAGAATAAATACAATATCTTTGGGTTCGTGAGCGAGATTCTAGGGGCATAGATGGCGCCACCAGCATAAACAGTAAACATTACTTACATAGTTTATTTTAAAACGAGCTATGTTTAAAAAAGTGAAATATTTCTTTTTTAAATTGGCAAACAAGGCGACGGCCCACCTGACGTTAAGTGGTCACCTCTGTCTATAGACATCTGCAATACCAAAGGCCTTGCAAATGCGTTGCTATCCTAGAGACATATGTCATGTGCCTGTAATTACACCGGTACCCATACCCTTCAAACCGGAATACAACAACGCTGCTTTGTCGCAGAAATAGGTATCGTGAATCTTAAATCTTTATTGCAATCCATAATGTGAACATACAGATGGTGAGTGGTAGCAAATTAAAACAATTATGGATCCTGCTGAGCACAGCAACATCTATACACTCTCATCATCATCATCTACTTAGCCTTTTCCCAACCATGTTGGGGTCGGCTTCCAGTCTAACCGGATGCAGCTGAATACCAGTGTTTTACATGGAGCGACTGTCTATCTGACTTCCACAACCCAGTTACTGGGCAACACGATACCTCTTGGTTAGACTATACAATGTATACTGTCTATACAAATAAAAAATATCGAAGTGTCTGTTTGTAATTTCAAATTAACAGCTTTTCACTAAATGCATATGAAAGTATATACGGTACTAGCTTAAAAAAAACAATTTTTAAAATTTGTCTGTTTGTTCTGGCTAATCTCTGAAACGGCTGGACCGATTTTGACGGGACTTTTACTAATATTATAAGGAGTAACTTAGGCTACTCTTATTTTAGAAAATTTAATTTAAAATAAGAGGGTTACGCAAGAACAAAATTAAAAGCAATAAAATAGTGAACGCGAACTAAGTCGCGGGCAACAGCTGGTTTTAAATAAGGAGAGAGGCAGAGCGCTTTAAATTCTTCATAAATGGCAATCTATACTAATATTATAAAGAGGAAAGATTTGTTTGTTTGTAACGAATAGGCTCCGAAACTACTGGATCGATTTTAACCATTTTTACACCAATACATAGCTAGATTATTCCTGAGTAACATAGGCTATATAACATCACGCCATGACACACGGAAGCCGAGCAGTAACGAAAGATGTAACTTGACGCGGGTGAAATAAGTAACGCGGACGAAGTCGCGGGCAGGTCGTATTTAATCATTGTTGTAAATCTGTATAACCTATTTATGTATGTATTCTCTAAATTTATTAATGTGTAGTAAATCTATATTTTTGCTCATTTTAATTGTCTATACTAATATTACAAAGAGGAATAATTTGTTTGTTTTGTTTGTAACGAATAGGCTCCGAAACTACTGTACCGATTTTAACCATTTTTTCACCAATAGATAGCTACATTATCCCTGAGAATCATAGGCCCACGGGAGCGGAGTCAGTAACCAAAGACGTTACGTAATGCGTGTGAAAAAACTACGCGGACGTGGTCGCGAGCAGAACCTAGTTGCATGATATACAGATACAGACATACCAAGACTAGGGTAATGTTGAAATATGAAATAATGAACCTATTGACAATTCAAACCCAAATTCCTAAAGTCCTATGAAGAAAAAAAAAACAACAATTTAACACACACATTTATTTATAAAAAAAAAAAACAATGGAACCAAAACTAAAAGTAGTTTGTTGACACCATCAACCAATCGTAACTTCTTAAAAACAAAGTATGTGTGGGCTGACCTAAGACCTACCATGACCTAATTGGTGAGGTTCTTCAGAAAGGTCGCGCGCGCAGTACTCGTAACCGGCGTGCTTGTATGAACAGATGTATGAACGTGGACGAGGCGAAGGAAGTATGTAAGGATCGTAGCAGGTGGCGTTCTGTGGTTTCTGTCTAGCCCCATGGGAAAAAGGCGTGAGTTTATGTATCTATGTATGTATGTGTGGGCTGAAAATCCGATTCATTTTTAATTAACTGGAAAATTAGATTTGTTCACTATGCAGCGTGTTATAGAAAGGGTATATCCATACAAACGGGGTCAAGAGTGTATCCGGTACTGAATCTCTATACAATATTTCAGCTCAAAAGCAATAATTTTGAAAATGCATAATATTTTTTTTTATTTCGGCAGTTTATTAAGTCTAATTCCTAACAAACGTGTCAGGAGAAACAAATCTTTTACGGAGTTGTTTCTTTGTGTGTAGTTTATTGACACCGATCAGCTGACTTGGTGTAGTGATGTGTAGAATTCAATTGGAAACATTGGATTTTTTACTTAAGTGTTTCTTATTTTTATAATTTAGTTAGTATGGATATTAAAATAATGTTGCTACGTGGTTTGTTAACACCTATAGAATCCGTGCCTTTGATATAAATATACCCTTTCTGTTACACGTTGTATAGCGATTAGTCATAATGGCGATATAAAATATAATATAACTTAACATACCATCACGCCTATATTCCCCGAAGGGTTAGGCAGAGGTGTATCAATGTACACCCACAGTTCGCCGGTATGTTTAGGTTCCATGTAACAGGGGCGAGCCTATTGCCATTAACCGGGCACAAATCCTAACTCCGAGCTGCTACAGTAAAGGCGCAGCCAGCAGAGAACTTTATTTTATATATATCAGTATTTATGATGAGTTTAAAAATGGTTATTTATTATCGTAAGTTGAAAATAATAATTAGTTTATGTAAAAATCCGTAAATAAAAATGCATTTTCTTTGACGTTGGTCACATGACACAAAACGCTCCCGATTGGTCGGGTTTATGAGAAACGTCACTGGCCAGTAAACCTCGTTTTTTGTTTGCAACAAATGGGCTGTCAATCACGTGCCACAGATGGCATACTGGCTAGTGACGTCACCGACGCCGTTGCAGCGCCATATTGTCAAAGTAGCGTTTTGGCGCGCTACTTAAATATTGAATTTATAATTTGATATTTTTCAGCAAATATGTACCAGAATTAAAAAATACAACTTTTACTGGGTTCCTTAAACTCTACTAAATAATATGAAATGGATTTTGAAAACCAGTCAAATAGCTTATTATAGTGAAGATACATTGTGACCTCACGTTAACATATCTTCTCCTGATATCTCCTTTCTGATTCTCTATCTTGCTGTACTAATCCTGCCTGTAGACTGCCTGTCAGACCCGGGCTTACTTCGTCTGGGTCTGGCAGGATATAGGACGATGACGCAGGATCGCCTGATCTCCCCCCAGTTGCTACTGCAACCACTTTACGTTCTTTCCGAGATACGGGCATCACACGACCAACTTTCAAACTCTGGGCTGCTAATAAGTAATGGAAAACCCCAAAAACACGACCGACCTGGAAATCGAACCCAGGACCACGCTCAGCACTCGTGCTTGCAACCATGTGACCAACGGAGCAGTCAAAACAGTAAGTCTATTGAGTTAGCAAAATAAGTGACGTAACAGTTTGCTATTGTCAAACAAAATATAAGGAAGAATCGCGTTTCGACAGCTCTAATAAAAGTATATCAATAAAATTGGTTGATGGTGTCTTCTAACCAAATCAAACAACATCTTCATGTTTATGTTTTACATGATACTTCCAGCTACATTTCTGAACGAACGACATCCCACAATATTCACATTTAAACCGTCGATCATCATTATGGATCCTCATATGACTGTTTAGCGTAGATTTCCTTCCAAAACACTTCAAACAAATTTCGCATTGGAACTCCCTTACCCCTGTATGAGTCACCATATGCTTTTTAACATCATGGGAGGAATAGAACGCCATGTCACACGTCGTGCATTTGTGTCTTCTTTCCAAGAGATGATCTCTCTTCACATGAATCCTCAGTCTTCTCTTGGAGATGTAAAAGTTAGGACAGGCATTACACTTATAGTGTGTGGGCTTGACACCGTGTACTTCGGAAACATGTTGCTCCTTACAATGGTAATCTCGAAAGCCTTTGTTGCAATAACCGCACCTGTTTATTGAAGCATTATGAGTATGGTTGCATCTTTCATGAGACCGTTTCTTTACTGCTGTGTCGTAGATCTTCGGACAGAAACTGCAAGGGAAGACTCCTTTGGAATGAATGCTGAGATGTCTGGTCAAACTGCCTTGGGTAACGAACCCAGCTTCACAAACTTTACATACGAAGTTCTTGTAGTGTGAATGCATATGTTCTTGGAGCTTCTTGAACTTATCGAAGGTGCTGGGACATAGGCAGCAAGTGAGACCATCAGTTTCAAATTTAAACGGTAATATATGATTTTTTATGTCTGTGTGTATTATTTTTTTATGTACTTCCATAAGATGGGTCAATGTATCGTCCAGGCTATCTATTTTTGTGGAACATTCTCTGCATTGGAGATCGGTGATGTCTAGTTTGAGGTTATATTCCGAAATGGGGTTGTGTTTGCTGCATCCAATTGAAGGGTCTGATAGAGTTATATGGTCTGTTAGTGTGTGTTGTTTCAGATTCACGGGCTCTGGGAATTCTTGGAAGCAGTAACTGCACATGTACCCTATGCCTCCACGACGGAGTATTGGTGTGGCGTTAGTGCATCGGAGGATTTGTCTGGCGTTGTGACGATGTTTTTCCAACTCTGCGCACGCCGGCTGGACTGCCTTTCTGGCTTTCTTTTCCGATTCAACGATAACTAATACAGCCGTTTCTACATTTTTGTTTTGACTCTCGCACACTGATTCTTGGTTACCTATAAAGAAAATGTTTAGGTTATTGTCTTAATTAAGTTTTTTCAGTCCATTCTCTTTGTCTACGCAGCATATACGTACAGAAAAAAATCTAGAAACATTCACAGCCCACACAGAAAAAAAAAGATTTGCATTCTCGTAAAAAAAAATCGGAAGGTTATCATAAAATAAAATTACGAAACCTGATCAATCTATACTAATATTATAAAGCTGAAGAGTTTGTTTGTCTAGTTGATCGCGCTAATCTCAAGAACTACTGGTTTGAATTGAAAAAGTCTTTTTGTGCTAGATAGTTCATTTATCGAGGAAGGCTTTAGCCTTTATAACATCACGCTACGACATACGGGAGAGGAGCAGTAACCAAAGACACGAACGAAGTCGCTGGCAGAAGCTGGTAGTTAAAAAATACTACTTTTTCTAGTTGTTTATTCTTCTATATGTAGGATATTTGTAAGAGGTTATCTTAAAGTACTGGTTAGAATATAGAAAACGAGGGAAAAGGTTTTATTTTAGACAATAGACGACGGTAATTCAAGAAGCAGAATTAAAAAACTTTACAGAATAAGAAAGTTTATTAGACACTCACTGTTTGCATACATCTAGAATTAAAAAAACAAATTCCAGCCTATTATTGCCCCACTGCAAGGCAAAAGCTTCTTCTCATACAGACAAGGCACGAGATTTGACCACTACGCTTGCTCAAGGCGGATTAGCGACTTATATTCATTAACCCCCGACGCAAAAACGACGGGGTGATATACGTTTGACGTGTGGCCTCGTAGCTTCCGGCCGCATGAACCCATTTTGATTTTGTTTGAAAGGTGAATTAGTCGGAAGTGTTCTTAGCTATGTTTGACGGAAATCGGTTCAGCGGTTTCAAAGTTATCAGCTCTTTTGTTAGCTACGGTATAGATTTCTATTTTTTCTGTTGGGGGTGACTTATTTAATTCAGGTTCCAACACGACGTTTTCCTTCACCGATGTCAGTGATGTCCAAGATAAACATAGAAAGTACATATGAATTGAAAAAGTCACATTGGTACTTGCCCGGTATCGAACCCGCAACCTCTGGCATGAGAGGAAGACGCCTTATGGGGTGTGTTATATTAAGATTTGGGACAATTAAAAACGAATTGCTAGTACAGTACAATAATTTATTTAATTAATGAACATAAGACAAATACATGAATTGCTGTAAAAGCTAAAATTATTATAAAGATGTTTAGTCAACACTATTTATAAATAATATGTTCTTATTATTTAAGTCCTTTTTTGTGCGAAGCCATATTTTTCATTTTTATTTTAAACCCCCGACACAAAAAGAGCCGTGTTAAGTTTGACGCGTCTGTGGCACCGTAGCTCATAAACGGGTGAACCGATTTCAATGCGGTTTTTTAATTTGAAAGCATGTTTCGCAGCGATGGTTCTTAGATATGTTTTATCAAAATCGGTTCAGCCGTTTCAGGGTTATCAGCTCTTGTTAGCTGCGGTAGACATCATTATTCTTCTGTCGGGGGTTAGTTAAAAATTTTAATCATATTACTTGTTATATAAATGGTTTTCTACTGATGGTAATTTAAGTGTGTGTATAAGTTTGTTTGCGTAAAGCTAGTATAGTAACCGCCACTAGTCGTGAGCACAAATATCAATTTCATTTTTGGGTTATTGTGTTCCTTTCTAGATTTTTTAGGTCGCCAACGCTGCACGCGATTGTTCCGTCAGTCGGAGCCATTGCGTGCAGCGTCAGTGCCCCAAAATCGATCTTGACGTTTGTGTTCACGACTCGTGGCGGCTATTATATCTACTTAAATTAGAAGCAATAATGCTACATACAGGGTGCTAAATAGACACATCAGATAGCCGTTAACGCATCACTCAAACAAACTGAGCAAAGATGAGAGATTTAGACGTGAAACGTCTTTAAAATCACTTAATGGCACCAATTCACCGCGGGAGACGCTCCGGGCGTTGGAAGCCGCGAGACTACTCTCGGCCACGGTAGACGCGGGCTTGTGGACGGCGTGTTCGTGTTCCACACACGCCTCAAAGAACTGGGCCGATGCCTGCCGGGGCTGCGTGTTGTTCGAAAGCGAAACCGCGCCCCCGGAACGCAAATGACACGAGAAGGGATATGAATGGGTTTTGTTCAGTAAAAGTCTGACACTGTCAGATGAAAATGTAAATAATTATTTTGTATGAAAATGACAATAAAAGACAATACATACCTATGTGAGATTTAGTAAATATCTAAATTACATTTGTGCGAAGCCGGGTGAGTCAGTAGTACATAATGAAACATTATCGAGTAATTGGACTAGTAATTTCGGAAAGATTATAGATTTAAAATTACAGTAAACATTTTTATATCGATGATACGTTTATAAATATTTATACAACTTGGGTCCAGTAGATGGGCAAGCTTAATCCTGCTACAGAGGCGCTATTCAGATCGTCAAGGGGCAGGTGAACCAGCAATTGTGACACTCCACCATATGAGACATAGTCTGATCAGAAGCTCCATAATCGCTCTGGGTGTTACACGGGTCTATAGTGCCCCATTTGACCAATAACTAACATAACATCATCATTGTACACTTAGTTCGCAATTAACGTTTTTGACTTTGACTTTGACCAAATTATGTCTTGATTGCGTTCCAGATACACCACTGCAGTTCGCGACCTGACAGCGTCTATATTCAGGAAGTCTCACCAACCTAATTGGCTGTCCTATGACAATGCCTTTCATGAGATTTCAAACTACATTTCTGTACGAACGACCGATTACATGGCTCACAGTGAAACCGCCGATCATTATTATGTATTTTCATATGTTCTGTCAAAGACTTCTTCGTCGTATAAGCCTTCGAACAGATATCACAATGAAACTCCCTTGCTCCGGTATGTACCACCTCGTGATGGCGTAATAAAGCTGCCGTGAAGAATTTTTTGTCACAATATTCACATTTGTGCTTACGCTCCAACAGATGGTCTCTCTGAGTATGGATAGTGAGGGCCCGTTGTCGAGAAAAAGTCTTGTCGCACGCACGACATTTGAACAGGGTAGATTTCACCCCATGCTCTTCAACCACATGATCTTCTCTCGACTGATGATTCCTAAACTTCTTGTTACAGTACCAACACTTACTGATCATGTGTTTGTGTATATGGACGACAGTTTCGTGACCTTTGACCTTGCGTATAGTGTCAAAGGTTTTGGGGCAGAAGCTACATTTGTAAACGCCTTTTTCGTGTGCAGCGGAATGACGTTTGAGACACCCGTGGCTGACGTAGCCCATGTCGCACACTTCGCAAATAAAATTGCGATAGTGCGAGTGCATATGTTGTTGTAAACTCTTAAATTTATCGAAAATACTTGAACAGATGCAACACTTTATTGTGTCACTGTTAAACTTGAACGGTAAAAGTTGGTTTTTGATATCTCTGTGAATCTCCTTCTTGTGGGTACCTTCTAGATGATCTATCAAATTTTCTAATGAGTCTATCTCTTTCTCGCAGAGTGTGCATTGTAAATCAGTAATATCCAACTTCACACAAAACTCATTCCTCTTGGCAAGATTTACAATTGGCGTTACAGAACTGTATAAGCTGTTATGATCATCACGCGTGTGTTTTTTCAGGTCCGCAGGGTTAGGGAACTGTGAATCGCAGTAACAGCACATGTAACCTCGATAATTAATTCCTAGAAACGGCGTGGCGTTGGAACATGTTAGGATAAATTCTAGATTTGTGTGGTGTTTTTTCATGTCTTCCCTCATCGCTTTCCTCGCTTTACCGAGCTCAGTAGCCTCTCCTTTTTTAGCTCTTTTTCGTTTCTCTTCATTATTTTTTTTGGGATTCTCTTCATTCTTTTTTTTGGGACGTCCTTTCTTAACAGTTTTCTCTTGATAACCTATAAAGAAAACGATGTTTTAATTGATTGTGCGTCTTCGGTGTTGAAATTAAGAATGGCGGTATAAATATAAGATTATACTGTTGGATTGAGATCCTAAAGTTACCAAACCTGTTTTTCAGTCATGGCTTAAAACTTGTAGTTAAAAAGATATGTGTATTCTACTAGCTTCAATGCTGGTTCCTTCTCCAAGTTCGAATGTGATGTCTGGTTTTTCAGGATATTGGTAAAAACGAGACACTTTCCGTTGGCCTTAATTTCAGCCAGCTTTGGTCGGAACTTCAGCGTTGCTGAAATTATATTCCAGTATTGAAGCTAACAAGTACGCATATCTTCCTTCGAGTATGTGAATTTAGATGCCTAGTAAAGTTCACGTAAAAAAAATACTGCAAATTGTTACGAGGGCTTATTTTATTGGGCTATATTAGTCAGAATATGAATTATAATGTACTGACATTTAATATTATCTTCGCATTCACCACGCGTCCACCAGCCTCGTCGGTAATGAGGGCGGGTCTCGTCAAACTAACTCAAACTGCAGTATGACTACGTTTCCTTTTTTGTAATACAGATACTACTATTATTTTTCAATGGCGTAGAAACAGTGTTGTTCCTAACTTTTGAACTAGCCGGTAGGAATCGAGTCGTATGGAGTCCTAACTACGGAGGTAAGAATAAAAATAAATTGTGTGTCAAAAGCAACATTTTAAAGAGGAAATATTTTTTTTGTTTTTGCCTAATAAGCTCCGAAACTACTGGACCAATAGATAGGTACATTAACCTTTAGCCCGTCACGTCAAAAAAGCAAAAATGAGCCCTCAGCGGCAAGCTACGGAATCATCCTCTAATACCTACAAAATAGTGGTGAACTCGGAATTATATCGATGTTGTTTTACGAGTTTTATTTACGTTTAAAAGTCTCTCGTGGAATGGTGACCGTTGCGTGCCCGGCACATTTTGGTTTGTCATCCATAAATGACGGTGACGATCAAAAGGCTACAATCATTCAAATTTAACGAAGAGATCGGTTAAAAAGTTAAAATCAAACAGTTTTTTTTATATCAAAACATAACTATAATTCACAAATAAAACACTAATACATACATTCACGTTATAACAGAAATATAATTACTCTAATGTAAAATATTATTTTTCTTCGTTACTATTCGCTGAGTTAAGCTAATTCAATTTTTATTCTTCTTTTTCTTGGGATCAGTAGATGGCCACGTTCATCGCGACATCAGTGGCGTTAATATACTCTAAGGGGCAGGTATAGGGACACTTTGGGGACTGTAGTAAGTTGGCTATTGTCTGATCAGGATCACCGCACTCGCACTGGGTGTAAGTGGGATCTATATTCCCCCTTTTCGCTAGGTTATGTTTGAAGCAATGAACTTGGGTGTGTATTTTATTGAGCGCTTTGCATATAGGCCACTGCAGATCATATCTGAGTGGTAGATGGTGGTGGGTGAAGTTCTTCCAACAACTTACGTCTCACCGTAAATAGGTGGTCCTGGACGGCATGTGTGCATATCGAAGATCTCTTTCGACTGTTCAGTCTACCCGGAGATATATATAATATGGTGAGACACTGGCCAATGGTTAGATTTGATTATTTTTGGGCTGGGTTTGATAAACTCGACAATGGAGTGAGCTTACTCAGTAGAAGCCTGTTCGCTTTAACTTTAAAAAGATTTGGGTTGAATGCCTTCGGAAATACAGACGCAGATAGAGAGTCCCTCTCGTTTGCAGTGCACATTATAAAAGAGGTTTAGAAATTGGTATATTTCACACCAGTTCACCATGCCTGTTTCTCATATGCCCTTTCCAGCTGCATTTCTGCACGAAAGCCTGCCCACAGTGCTCACACTTAAACCGCCTATCATCGTTATGTATCCGCATGTGCTCATTCAAAGTTTTCTTCCGTCCATAAGATTTGAAACATACAGTGCACTTGAACTCTCTTATGCCTGTGTGCTTAACCATATGGAGTTTCAACTCGTTGGATCCGAAGAACTTCATATCGCATTGAGCGCATTTGTACCGTCTCTCCATCAAGTGATCTCGTTTTGTGTGGATGGTTAACGCACCTTTATGATCGAAAGTCTTGTCGCACGCGTTACATTTCACAGCTTTGATTTGAACTCCATGAACTAAAAACATATGGTCATCTCTCTTTTTGTAATTTTTGAATTTCTCGCTACAGTAACCGCATTTACTTAGCATATTTGCATGTATATGAACAGATTTTTCATGACTTTTCTTCTTTCTATGTGTATCGAAGACTTTGGTACATAAATCACATTTGAATGTACCTGTTTTGTGTGCTTCTGTGTGGCAAGAAAGCATGTGTTTATTAATGAACCCTGCATCACAAAATTCACAAATGTAGTTCCTGCAATGTACGTTCATGTGCTGTTGCAGGTTCTTGAACTTATTATAGACGTTCTGGCAGAACATGCATCGTAGCGTATCATCGTCGAACTTGAACGGCATTATATGACTCTTGATATCAGTGTAAATTTTCTTATCATGAGTTTTCAACAAATGATCGACAAGTTGTTCTAGAGAATCTATTTTGCTGTCGCATATTTTACAAATGAGATTAGTAATATCTAATTTGACAAGATATGAGAACATCATTTTGCCGACCATGAATTTAAGTTTAGTTTTATCGTCATGCCCTTCTAGTGTATGCTTCTTTAAGTCTGTTGGATCTGGGAATTCTTCTGCGCAAAAACAGCAGGCATATCCGATGCCTCCCCTGCATCGTATCGGAGTTGCGTTAGAACATTGCAAGATGAAACATATATTACTTCTGTGTTTTATTAATTCGTTTACTTTGTGCTCCTCAGCTTGTTTGACTTTTCTTCTCGAAGATTTGCGAGTCACTTTTTTGTCACAAGCCCTTTCAATCTTGACGTTCACGGTACGTTGTACACCTACAAAGAAAAGTAAATGGTTATTGCATATATCGGAGTCGTTCTTCCGGACTGTTTGCTTGCATGATTTGCTATTCCTCTGTTAATCATTTTCAGGCTATTTCCATATTCAAGTTACTGGTAGTTAGTATTTTGTAATTAAGATCACTGTGCTTTCTTTATTTCAGAACGCAATAAGGTCATCAAGGTATTGTAAAAAAAAATAGGCGGTCATTGCGACTGCCGAGAGAAGTGTAAAATTTAAAACTTTGGAATAACTGATAGTCTGGCGCAACACGTCACATTAGCATGTCGATGACGCAGTCATATTAGCAAGTCAGAGACGAGGTCACACTCGTAATGTCGGTGACGCGGTCACATTAGCATGTAGCGGCCGTATTAGCGTGTTGGTGACGCGACCCCATCAGTTTTACCACTACAAAAAATCGCTCAACGCGTCTAAAGAAGTTTGTACTTAAAAAATAAGAAAGGATTAATAATAATCCTTTCTACGCCGCTTAAGACTGCAAATATTAAATATTTGCAAGAATTGAAGTCTTAAGCGGTGTAGTGTAGCGATGAGTACGTTTTGATTAGTCCACTTTTTTAACAATAGGCAATGATCAAATGACTTCTTCCGATCTGCGGAGAAGTCAGTCGGAATCTTACTAAATTCTATCCGTGCTCCTCCTAATGCCCTTTGCGTTCCAGGGCCGCAGTGACTTTTACTTACAAATTCCGCAACGCTGGCAGGCACAGGCCCTAGGGCCCTGTGTAAAAAGCTGACATCTCTTTGAGGCGCGTGCATCAGTCTCTTAATCCTGCACTATTTGTCTCCCAGTTGAGTCGCGACCATAACAATATTTTTTTCAAATTCTTAAAATTGGTCGATTTCAAAGGGACCATGTGATATTTGATTAAATTCTCTTAGAGTATATGTTAATGTATTATTATCATCGACGTAAGAAGCGTCCTAGTAAGTAAATCACAAAATATCATTAGGGAAATTATGTTGCTCACTTGTGTGACTCAAAAACTTGATCTCTGCGTATTATTTAACCAAACAAGTGGTATCTTTGATTGTCATGTGGCGCTTTGGAAATATCACGAAGAAAAAGTAAAATCATTTATTTCAATAGGACTTGTCAGGAAGTCGAAGCTAGTTACTCGTTCCAAAACGTAGGCCTACATTTTAAATTCATAAAAGTTCAAAATTGTAAAATAAAACCAAAGATGTTTATTTAACTGGAAGCAGTAAATCATTTATTAACTGAACCAATACAAGTCTTGAAATTAAACATGAGTTCCGTTTTTACGCAAAGAAAAAATCCTAAGAAGTTACTATGTGGCTAAAAGCTTAACACCATAGAAATAATAATAAAAGAGTATGGGTGCCGGTGTAATTACAGGCACATGAAACATTTTAATTGTGTCGCTGAGATGGCAACGCATTTGCAAGGGCTCTGATATTGCAGATGTCTATAGGCAGCGGTAGCCACTTAACATCAGAAGTGCCGCCGCCGCCGGCTTGTTTGCCATCATACCATCACGCCTATATTCCCCGAAGGGTTAGGCAGAGCTGTGCCAATGTACACTCACAGTTCGCCGGTATGTTTTTAGATCCCTTGTAATAGGAGGCGAGCTTATTGACATTAACCGGGCACAAATCCTAACTACGTGCTGCTACTGAGAATTTTATAGAAAAACCCAATAAGACTTCGCTCGACCTGGGATTCGAACCCAAGACCTCTAGCGTAGCAGTCGCGTTTAGAGGAGGCAATTTGTTTGCCATCAAATGATATAAAAAAAAAAGAAATATACTTTTTAAACATTTACATAACTAAATATGCTATACTGTGATTCCATGCTTGGAACGCATATGCCCTTTCCAGCTGCACTTCTGCACAAAAGCCTGGTCGCATTTCTCGCATCTAAACCTCCTATCGTTGTCATGTATCCTCATATGCTCCCTCAGAGCTTTCTTCAACCCGTAGGACTTACAGCAGACTTTGCAGGTAAACAATTTGATCCCCGTATGCTTGACCATGTGGTCGTTCAAAGACTCTTTGGTGAAGAACTCCATATCGCATTCAGTACATTTGAATCTTCGCTCTAGTAAGTGATCTCGTCTGACGTGGAGCTGGAGTTTGGAGTCTGAGGGGAAGATTTTATCGCACGCTTTGCATTCCTTTGGTTGGGTGACCACAATGCCATGTACTTCGGCTATATGAGCACATTTCTGACGGTACCACATGAATTTTTTGTCACAATAACCACATTTGTTTAAAGATAACAAATGAACAGTCTTTTCGTGGTACTTCTTTTTTCTGGGTGTGTCAAATTTCTCGGGGCAGTGTCCGCATCTGAAGATTCCCACTTTATGGCTGTCACTGTGTGTGTTTAGCATTTTCTCGTTAACAAAACCGGTGCCGCACACATCACAGACGAAGTTTTGATAGTGTGTGTACATGTGCTCTTGTAGAACTTTGAATCTGTTGAATATAAGTGGACAGAAAGTGCACTTTAGAGTGGAGTCCTCAAATTTGAACGGTATGATGTAACTCTTTATATCATCGAACATTGGATTTCCATGGTCTTCTCTTAAGTGTTGAATGAGGGTTTCAACTGCATCTATGTCTTTATCACACAAGGTACACTTCAGACCAGTAATATCTAGCTTGACTAAAAAGTATAACATTCTCGTTCCTTTCATGAAGTCAAGTTTATCACCGTCATCATGTTCAGTGATGGTGTGCGTCTTCAGCTCTTCGGCAGTAGAGTATTGGTTCTCACAGAAACAGCAGACATAACCGATATCATACTTACGAATCGGCGTAGCATTACTACATAGAAGAATCTCTCTAATATTATAGCGTTGTTTAAACAATTCTTCTTGATAATCTTTTTGACTCTTTTTCTTATTACGTTCTTCATCAGTTTCAGATTGAGGTACTCTGTAAGTATTCTTATCTTTGTCTACCTTACGTGCTGTCTCTGTCTTTGAAGTATTTGGACGTTCTTTGATCTCGGATAGTAATTTGCAGGCAAGATCTGCCGCTTCACTTCGACCTACAAAGAAAACAATCCATTGTAATTTCTTGGATGTTCGATGTTTATAATAGCATAGGCGGTAAGATAAAATCAAGTTTCTGTTACAACTTGGTGGTTAACATTTAGAGTAAAAATCCATTTTCATGGTGTCTTTGATGCAAAACGTGCATATGCGATTTTTTTTGTAGGTCGAAGGGTTCATTTTATTTTGTTAAAGTTGGGTTGATTTTCTCGCGATGTTGTAAGCGTAATTTTCATATTGAGCCCAAATAATTTGATTATAAAAACATGTTTGTATTTCGGGGATAAGGCAGCTTATTAGGTTTTTTGTTTTTCGTGACATAGCCAAGCGACTGGTCGACTCTTCACGTGACCAAAGGGCTGGCCTTTTCTTGGGCCAAAGAATCAGCTTTGCCATACAACGTGGCAACGCTGCCAGCCTTTTGGGCACTTGTGCCATTGACAGCGATGCGGATGAGTTTTTTGATGCCCTATAAGCTTCCTTTTTTGCATTTTATTATAATTTAAGTAAGTTTTATACTAGTGATTCATATTGTGCTTGTTGTATTAATTAAATAAATTTTAAATACTCCTTAATTAAGGCAGCTTCCTATTAGAGAAAGAATGTTTAGAAAACTGCCTCGGTAGCTTAGTGGTCCAAAGCGCGACTGCCACGCTAGAGGTCTTGGGTTCGATTCCCAGGTCGAGCAAAAAGTGTTATTGGGTTTTTCTATGAAATTCTCAGTAGCAGCTCGGAGTTAGGATTTGTGCCCGGTTAATGGCAATAGGCTCGCCCCCTATTACATGGGACCTAAAACATACCGGCGAACTGTGGGTGTACATTGGTACACCTCTGCCTAACCCTCCTGGGAATACAGGCTTGATGGTATGTGTTATGTGTTTAGAAAAGTTCAAACGAAAACATGAACTCTTCAGCTTTATAATATTGATTGATTGATCACTAGGTAAAACGGTTCCGTGGAATAATTTATCGAAATAATATCATTCTCCTACCACTACACGGGCAAGAGCGAACTCCTGTACAAAATTGATAATGATTTTGATAATATTTTGTTACTGAAGTCATTGAGAGAATGAAGCATCAACATTTGAATATTTAATTGGAGTTGGGTTAATATTTTAATAAACAGAGTCTGATTATAGAGTATAGGCAGCGGTAACCACTTGAAATCAGGTCGGTCCGTCGGCTTATTTGCCATCTAATAGCATAAAACAGCTTGTACATCAATTAAGTTATAATAGCCAGTTTTTGAGCAATATGGCGTCCAATGAGCTATCGTTTGAAAGCTTATTGCCACTCAGGGGGTAACTGTGACGGTAGGGTATCATAAAATGACACAAAAACTGTCGTGTTACACGCAGCTACGCTAGAGTTCTTGGGTTCGATTCCCAGGTCGAGCAAAGTGTTATAGGGTTTTTGTATGAAATGCTTAGAAGCAGTCGAGTTAGGATTTGTGCTCGGTTAATGGCAATATGCTCGCCCCTTATCACATTGGACTTAAACATACTGGCGAACTGTGGGTATACATTGGCACACCTCTGCGTAACCCTTCGGGGGATACTGGCGATATGGTATGTTATGTTTAAAAAAAAACTAGATTTGTGTAGACAGAATCTTTATTTAAATCAACTCTAACGTAAACATAAGTTCAGAGCAGCTTGAAATAAACTAGGCATCTATTGAATGTACTCAGATCAATACAGTAATCCTCGGTTTTTCAAATAAAAATCAACTCAAAAGTAATGTGACAAATTACCAAGCGCGCGTAAGTTTCTGTTGAATTGGGTAGATGACACCACTAATCAATTGACGTACTTTTTATGAGCTGTCAAAACGCGATTCCCGCATAGACTTTGTATGACAATACTAAACTATGACGTATTTTTTTTTGACATATCAATTCACTAACAATAGTTAGTGAATTAAATCAATAAATAGATATTTATTAGTTTCAAAGCAACTAAAAATTTAATTTTATAGTTATTTAGAAAATTTAGCGGGTTTTCAGCTGTAAAAAATTGCTTTTAACCCCCGACGCAAAAACGACGGGGTGTTATAAGTTTGACGTGTCTGTGTGTATGTCTGTCAGTGGCATCGTAGCTCCCGAACGCATGAACCTATTGTGATTTTGCTTTTTTTGTTGGAATGGTGGTCTTAGCTATGTTTTATGGACATCTGTTGAGCGATTTCAAAGTTATCAGCTCTTTTGTTGGCTGCGGTAGGGATTTCTATTCTTCTGTCGGGGGTTACTTAAAATTTTTAATTTTGTGTTTCTTTAGAGAAGTTGTGTTTTGGAATTATTGTTTAATGGTGTCATCTACACAATTATCAAAGAGAAACCCCAGAAACAGTATGAATAACTATTTCAATTCCAAGGCGCAGTTTTGCATTCTCGTCAAATTCAAGGAGCTAGTGATTCTCAACACGAATCAATAATACATAGTATTTTTTTTTATTTCATTTTCAAATTCGAACTAGCCATCTTGCCGCTGAATTTAAGCAGGCGGGTCAATGAACCCGCACGTACACACTCACATGGTCGCACGATACTACCTACCGCATACGCAACGTGGCGATTCGGTCCTTAAAAGAGGGTATTTTGAAATACTGTTATAGTAACCGGGACGAGTCGTGAGCACAAACTTCAAGCACAGTTTTGGGTCTCTGACGGACTGAAGGAGGCGGAAGGCGCCAACGCTTCACGCGATCGGTCTCAGCAATCGCGTGCCGCGCCTCCTTTATTTCGCCAAAGAGACCCAAAAATTAACTTGAAGTCAGTGCTCACGACGTTCCGGTTACTATAATACTAATCAGGTGTCGTAATTTTGTTTGTGTGTCAACCTCCTGAAATTTGTCGAGAATGCAGAACAGCACCATGTTTAGAAATATTTCAAAAGTTATACTTATTGTTATAAGTTTATTGACAACAATATGAAGGAATAATTGAATGACAAAATACGTACCAAATAAGGAAAAGCAAAATGAACAAAAATCACCTAATTTTACAATAGCATGATATTGTAACAGTAAACTATAAGCTAGTTGTTTATGACATCGGCATTGGAGTTCTGTCGTGTTGAGCTCGAAGCAGTATCTCAAACAAACCGAAAGTTGATATCTATGGTATCGGATAGCTTACAGAAATAAAGCAATAAATTCCAATTCAATAAGCAAAAAAAGACCACATGTATGAACGTGGACGATACGAAAGGAGTATGTAGGGATCGCAGCAGATGGCGTACTGTGGTTTCTGCCTACCCCCATGAGAAAAAGGCATATGTACAGTGAAAAGAAACCAATAAACGTATGTAACTTAACATTTTTTTTAAACTAGGTTTTCTTGAGATACAACTATCGCATTAAGTACGGCAGACTTATTATGTGGCTTCTAGATTTGCCAAAAAGGAAACAAAAATGTGAATAGTTTTGCACCGACAAGAACCGATTACGAAAGGAACTGCCCGTTGGTGCCTCGAGTCTGGAAGCCCCATCATAAGTCACAAAGAACAATTTATAAACGTGGTACACAATCATCGATATAAACAGTCTATTGTAGGTAATACAATTACATGTGATACAAGTTCTACTTAAAAATATTTATTAAAAAAGAGAAACAATAATGTTGAATTGTCATGCAATGTGCATGTCTATTCTAAATTTCAGCTCAATCGAACACCGGGTATTAGGTCATATTTAACCTAAAAGATTTGAATTAACTTCTATGGCCACCTTCCGGCTCAATCATCAGACTAGCTCTGTGACATGATTATATTGCATTGTTTTACAAATTGTATATTTACGCTAAATTGCTGCTCAATCGAACACCGGAAAGTGGTTCAAATTTTACATATAAGATTTGATCAGCCACAAACACAGGTGAGTCAATAAAAGCTTGTTTTTAGGATTACGTATCTTAAAGGTGCCCCACGGGACCCTATTACTAAGCCTCCACTGACCGTCCGTCTGCGTGTCAGCTGTATTATACCGTGATAGAATGCGAAGGATTGTGCCTTGTGCCCTTTATACAAGTTATCCTGATAACTTAACAAGAGTGGTGCTAGTTACGATAATTTCTAGTGTGCTTTTATAAAATTAAGTGTTTAATTATGCGAATAAATTCTTATATCATATCTGCCTAGCCTTTTCCAACTACGTTGGGGACGGTTTCCAGTCTAACAGGGTGCAACTAAAAATCAGTGTTTTTAACCCCCGGACGCATATATTAGTCGGGAGTGTTTTTAGCTATGTTTGATGGAAATCGGTTTAGCGGTTTCAAAGTTATCAGCTCTTTTGTTGGTTGCGGTAGGGATTTTTAATTTTTTGGCGGGGTTTACTTAAAAATTTTAATTTTGTGTTTTTTACCGGACTACCGCACAAGGTTAAGTTTTACACGGAGCGGTTGTCAAAGACCTAATAATGACAGCCAGGACCAATGGCTTTACTAGTATGCAAAGAAATACTTATTTCTTATTATAATAGGTAGCATTTTTATTGCCGCTATAACAATAAATCATAAAAAAAAAAAACAATGTTTTACAATTTAAGGGGGTTTTATCAATTAAAGGCAAAGAAAAAATTGTTTTGAAATTAATTATTCACACAAGCATACCCCACAATTATACCAACTCGTCATGAATAGTTTTCATATGACTTCTCCAACTGCATTTCTGAACGAACGCTTGACCACACTGATCACATTTGAATTTTCTGTCATCAGCATGGATACGCAAATGCTCTCTTAAAGTATATTTCCGTCCATACGCCTTCAAACAAATATCACACACATAGCGCTTCTCGCCTGTATGTTTCAACATGTGACATTTTAACGCCTTCTTCCGATAAAATTTCATATCGCAGTATTCGCATTCATTAGTCCTCTCAAGTAAGTGGTCTCGTTTCGTGTGGTTTGTCAATGAGTCTCTTGAAGTAAACGTCTTGTCACAGGCAAGACAATTGAGGGTACGAGGAGTTGCACCGTGCTTTTTCATCATATGGTCAGCCCGCTGTGAATAGGTAGAGAATTTCGCATCACAATGTGGACATTTATTCCTTTTATGATCATTGTGCACGGCTTTTTCATGGCATAACGTCTTTGTATTTGTATCAAAAACTTTTGAACAGAACTTACAAGAGAAGTCGCCTTGTTTGTGTCTAGCCTTATGGCTTTTAAGAGTCTTCCTATTAACAAAAGGAGAGCTACAAATGTCACAGATATAATTGTTATAGTGTACATTCATATGTTCTTGTATCAGCTTAAAGCGATCGAAGATTTTCGGGCATAGTACGCACTTCATCATGTCACCTTCAAATTGGAAAGGTAAGATATGATTTTTAATATCTGTGTGTATAATTTTATTATGTTCTGATTGCAAATGATCCATCAGAGGTTCCAAACTATTTATGTCTATTCCGCATATTTCACACTTCAGACTGGTGATGTCTATTTTAACGATGAAATTAACCATAGCGTAGCCTTTCATGAAAGTGCTTTTTGTTTCATCGTCATGTTCCTGTAGGGTATGTAGCTTGAGGTCTCTAGGCATGGTGAAATACTTTGGACAGAAGCAGCACACATAACCATTCCCTGTGTGACTTCTAATAGGGGTTGCATTAGAATGTAAGAGTATCGTACGAATATTCCGCAAATGCTTGTGTATCTCACTTTTGTCTGCTTTTAGATATCCAGCTTTTGATGATTCCTGATCGCTACTTTTTTTTGAGACTGTAACCGTCCAATCAGCTGTTTTACCTAATGTTTGTATGGATGCCGGTTTATTGAGTACTTTCAATATTTTACTTACGCCAGGTTCTAATTTAATTTCGGTATTGCAGCCGAGACCTACAAATAAAATTTTGAATTAAAAACTTCCATTTACTAAGGGCATAAGCAGCACAGAGCTGGTGTTCTGAGGCAATGAGACGGGGTCGCGGAAGGCCACGAAGGAGATGGCGGGACGAACTGGATGGATTCCTTCATAACTGGAGAGAATAAGATGTAAGGAGTGAAGGGAAGCTTTTGCCCAGGAGTGGACTATTAAAATAAATACATTATTGTAATAGTCCACTCCTGGGCAAAAGCTTCATTTCACTCCTTACATCTTCCACGATTCTGTGCATCTTTCAATAACAAATAAAAAAATATATTTACTACTTAGTAGCCAGTGTTAAGATGTTTGACTAGGAGTGCCAGGCCAGCACAAGTTTTAATCAATGGAAAGAACATAGTTTATAGAAACCGAAACGAAGATACAATATCCATACGAATGCATGATAATATTTACTGTCCCTAAAATTTACAACATATGCCTCATTATCGAAGCAACAGACTTGTCAGAAGTGGAGCAGAGTAAATAAAATATAAAATTGCAATAAAGTTTTCAGCTCATTAGTGATTAATACTTCTAATTTATTGTAAATCTTTGGCTCAGAAGCACTCCTAGGTCATTACGCCGCTGTACCAAGATTGTAATGCAATACAAATGTTGACTAACTCAAGATACCTGCTAATATCTGTATAGGCTATAAAACATCACGCTACGACACTCGGGGGCAGGGCAGTAACCAAATATGTAATTTAACGTGGATGAAAAGAGAGAACGAGGTGAAAGAAGTATGTAAGGATCGTAGCAGGTGGCGTTCTGTAGTTTCTGCCTACCCTAATGGGAAAAAGGCGTGAGTTTATGTATGTACTTAGTAAATTGATATCTCAACATAGTATAAACAAAATCGCTTATCTGTTACTCTGTACGCTTAAATTTTTTTAAACGCCACAACGGTCTTTTATGCGGTTTTCATCAATAGGTAGTGATTCAAGAGGAAAGTTTTATACGTATTTAACATCACGATACGACCAACGAGAGTGGTGCAGTAACCGAATACTTAAGTGAAATCGGGTGACACCACGAAGTATATAGCTTTGCAATAAATATGTGTTACTTCGTAACTTTAAGTAACAGTTATGTTTAGACTTCATAATGGCTTCTCCAACTGCATCTCTGCACAAACGCCTGTCCACACTGAACCTCCGAACACATTTGAACATTTGAACCTCCTATCATTAGCATGTGTCCTTAAATGGTCTGTTAATGCATATTTCCGTCCAAAAACTTTCGGACAAACGTTACACTTAAACTCTTTTTCATCTGTATGGTTTATCGTGAGATAAGTCAATGCTTTCGTTATATAAAATTTCATATCACAGTATTTGCATTCGTATTTCCTTTCTAGTAGGTGATTTCGTCTGATGTGTCAAGTCATTGTCTGTTCTGTTGAACGTCATGTCACAGGCCATACATGCTCTGCCACTTAATGCCGCTGTGTGTGGCTAGCGAATTTCTAATCACAATGTGGACATTTATTCCTTTTCTGATGGTTTGATTGTTTTTAAAACTACTTAAAAATAAGGTTTTTAATTCGTCTCTCCAAAGCTTTTTTTGTTTCAGGATGGGAAATCATCAAATGGCGATGCCAAAAACCAGAAAGATAGCGATAAGCTCAAATAATTAAAAAAGCATCTTCCTTTTCTTCAAATGTATAGAACTTCCAGTCGGATTAGAAAAAATATTTTTGAACACGATAGTCAGATTCACGAGGAATAGTATTGTCTATAAAACATCACGCAACGACTAACAGGAGCGAAACAGTAACCGAAGACCTATCTCAACGCGGGTCAAGAATTCCAACGCAAACAAAGTTGCTGTAAAATATAATCAACTTACTTTTTATAACAGAGATTAAAATATATAACTATGTATAACTGCCTCATTAGCCTAGTTGTCCTAAACGCGACTGCGACGCTAGAGGTCTTGCGTCCATTCCCAAGGTCGAGCAAAGTGTTATTGGGTTTTTCTATGAAATTCTCAGTAGCAGCTCGGAGTTAGGATTTGTGCCCGGTTAATGGCAATAGGCTCGCCCCCTATTACATGGGACCTAAACATACCGGCGAACTGTGGGTGTACACTGTTACACCTCTGCCTAACGCTTCGAGGAATACAGACGTGATGATATGTGTGTGTAGATTAAAATATATTCGAATTATTAACATCTTTCTAGAATAACTTTAACTTAATTAGACTAACTCGTCGTGTCTAGATTTCATATGATTTTTCCAGCTGCATTTCTGTACGAACGCTTGACCACACTGTTCACATTTGAACCTCCTGTCCTCTGCGTGTATTCTAACATGTTCTCTTAAGGTATGTTTTCGTCCAAAAGATTTAAAACATACATCACACTTGTACTGTTTCTCGCCTGTGTGTTTTAACATGTGCATATTCAGTTCTTTCTTTCCATAAAATTTCATATCGCAGTGCTCGCATTCGTTTTTCCTTTCCAGTAAGTGATCCCGTTTCGTGTGCCGAGTCAATCTGTCTCTTCTTGTGAACGTCTTGTCACAGGCCATACATTTGAGGATGCGAGGTTCCGCACCATGCTCTTTGACCATATGCTCGTTCTTTTTAGCGTAAGTCGTAAATTTCTCGTTGCACTGAGGACATTTGTTTCTTCTATGGTCTCCAATGTGCACAAATTTTTCGTGACATAACTTCTTGCCGTTTGTGTCGAATACTTTTGAACAAAACGTGCAAAAGAAGTCTCCTTGTTTGTGCCTAGCTACGTGGCTGGTAAGGGTCCTCTTATTGACGAAAGGAGAACTGCATACACCACAGATATAGTTGTCGTAATGCATATTCATATGTTCTTGAAGCAGTTTAAAGCGTTCGTAGATTTTCGGGCAAAGCACACATTTTAACGTGTCCTCTTCAAACTTAAAAGGCAGAATGTGATTCTTAATATCTCTGTGTATAATTTTATTGTGTTCAGATTGTAAATGATCCATTAATGGCTCTAATCCGTCTATAAACATTCCGCATACTTCACATTTCAGACTAGTGATGTCTATTTTGACGACGTAAGAATTTAAAGGATAGCCTTTCATGAAATTACTTTTCGTTTTGTTGTCATGTTCCTGTAGGGTATGAAGCTTGAGGTCTCTCGGCATGGTGAAATACTCAGGACAGAAGCCGCACAAATAGCCATTACCCGTGTGACTTCTGATGGGAGTAGCGTTAGTATGTAAGAGTATGTTACGAATATTTTGCAGGTGTTTATCTATCTCCCGTTTATCCTCGATTAGAGGTCGAACCTTCAATATTTCCTCTTTAAAAAGTCGATGGCTACTTTTTTTCGATACTGTAACCGTCCAATCGATTTTGTCGTTTGCTTTTGTAGATCTCGGCGCTTTGAGTGCGTTTATAAATATCTTACTTACATCTGGTTCTAATTTAATTTCAGTATCGCAGCCGAGACCTACAAACAAAAGTTGGAATTAAATCTCAGATTTATCAATGGTTGATAGTCTGTGTGACGGGATTTTTTGGCTTATTTATAATGTTAAATGTCGAGATGGCCCAGGAGTTCGGGCCCGCCTCTCATGTAAGAGGTTGCGGTTTTGATACCGGGCAAGTACCAACAATGTGACTTTTTGGCAATTAATATGCACTTATTAAGTTTCCCTTGGACATCACTGATATCGGTGAAGAGATACATCGTGAGAAAACCTGAACCTATAATGAGTTTGTGAGTTTAAATTGCCAATCCGCCTGCAGCAAGCGTGGTGATCCATGCTCGTTCCTTCTCTTTATAAAAAGGCACGAGTCTTTGCCCTGCAGTAGGACATAAATAGGCTGGTATTATTATTTATTTGTACAAGATTAAAAAAAAGAAATTACCTAGGCCTAAGAGAACTGCTAGCCTGCTATATATTAATGCCACATAAACATCTTTGTACAGATTATCTCTACATTTACAAATATCTGTAACAAGCGAGCCGCTCAGTTTCCCACGAGCGCTAGAATCAGACGTTTCGGGTGGATTTCTCAAAAATGGTTCTTTTATAAAAGCTTTGTTTAAGAAAACCTACCACTACTAAAAGCTCTGTTCAAGAGACTTAAAACATGCCGGCGAACTGTGGGTCTACATTGGTACACCTCTGCCTAACCCTCCGGGGAATACAGGCGTGATGGTATGTTATGTTGTTCAAGAAATTACGAACTAAATAGTATATAATAATCCGCCAACTGACTCGAGCTGTTCTAGAGTTTTGAGCTTAGCAACATATTAGTCATTAATTTCCATTTAAATAGAAGTTAGGATTATTATGACAACGATAATGTCGATTTATCTTTTTACAACGAGGTCCAAGAGGGTACAGACGCGTTCTGTCTCCTTAAAATTTTATATCCCTCCTCCTCATCGAGTCGTAAGCTTACTGCTAAGCGTCGTGATGTTGCCGTTCACCTGATTCTCCATGACAGAGCTGTTTCCACTTCTCTCGATCCAAATCATGGTTAAGAGCATCTGTGAACGTCGTATTTAAGATTTTAGGTATTTGGGAGGATCATCTAGGGATGTGTTTTTTATTTGTCTGTAATGATTAGGCTCCGAAAACAACACACGGGAGCGGAGCAGTAACCAAAGACGTAATTTAATGCGGGTGAAATAAATAAGCCACTGCCTCGAATTGCCTCGGTAGCGTAGTGGTCCTAAGCGCGACTGCTACGCTAGAGGTCTTGGGTTCGATTTCCAGGTCGAGCAAAAGGTGTTATTGTGTTTTTTCTGTGAAATTCTCAGTAGCAGCTCGGAGTTAGGATTTGTGCCCGGTTAATGGCAATAGGCTCGCCCCCTATTACATGGGATTTAAACATACCGGCGAACTGTGGGTGTACATTGTTACACCGCTGTCTAACCCTTCGGGGAATACAGGTGTGATGGTATGTATGAAATAAGCCACGCGAACAAAGTCGCGGGCATTTCGCTACTTAAATATAAATTGAAATAAATGTAATTGTAACTAGATTTTGCATACCGTTATGATGGTGAAACATTTATTGGCTAGTTTACTTAAAGGTACACCCATATCACATACATATACATACAAAATTTAGATTACTCGACAATATTATTTATTTATTTATTTATTAATAAATAACATATACACAAGATGTTAATTTAGGGGACATACTTTAAGGGAGAAAATAAATCTCTTTCACTATGAAATCAAACTTAAAATTGCGAAAAAAAGCTGCTCCTTACATGTTGCCGAGTTATGCTAACATAAGTGTATGGACTGCCTCGTTAGCCTAGTGAACCCAAGGGCGACTGCTACGCTAGATACCTTGGGTGCGATTCCCAGGTCGAGCAAAGTGTTATTCGGTTTTTCTATCAAATTCTCAGTAGCACCTCGGAGTTAGGATTTGTGCCCGGTTAATGGCAATAGGTTCACCCCCTATTACATGGGACCTAAAAACATACCGGCGAACTGCGGGTGTACAGGCGTGATGGTATGTTAAATGTATGGAGCAGTTGATCTTTTTTTCGCGGTTTTACGGTTCGCACTATAGTCAAAGTTGTTCATTTTCATGAGTATTACACTCCCTTAAAGCAAGTCCCTCATTTTTCCTAAGACCTTGTATATGCCAATTACAGATAAACACAATATTGACAACAGAATATCGCTTAGTTGCTAACTTAAGTCTAGGTGGACACTAGATTGTACACATTTAACACTAAACAATATTACATATTTTTGTTGACTAGAATTTTATATCACGATTCGTGTACATACTCGTATAATGTTTTGTTTAGTTAGAGATCCTAAATTAATTAATAAATAATACCATGTTTCTTGCAAATAAATATTCTATTCTATAATAATGGCGTTAAAAGGTTGGTAACCAACATAATTATGCAATGCAAAGTGCATATTATTCAAATTTTCAACTCAATCGAATCCGGGAAGCGGGTCAAATTTAACTTGTAAGATTTGATTAAGTTCCTATGCCCACCTTCCGGCTCCATTATCAGACCAGCTTTGTGACATCATTATATTGCATTGTCATGCAATAAGCACATATATTCAAAATTCCAGCTCAACCGAACACCGGGAAGTGGGTCAAATTTTACTTGTAAGTTTCGACTAACCACTACACACCGGAACAGATGAAAACCAAAAAAGATATGATAAAAAGGCTCCATTTTTCTAGAATTTAAACTTCTACACCATGACGCACTAGCATATGGTTCTTCCAGCTTCTTTTCTCCACAAACGGTCGTCCACATTCTTTACAGCTAAATCTCCTGTCTTCCAAATGTATTCTCATGTGCTCTTTGTAATGATCTTGACGTCCAAAACTTTTTAAACACAAATCGCATTGAAACGGTTTTTTGCCTGTATGTGTTATGATGTGGGCATCCAGTCCTCTCTTTGCATAGAACTTCATATCGCAATATTCACATTCGTGATTTTTTTCAAGTAAATGATCTCTCTTGGTGTGTTCAGTCATTTTCTCTTTAGAAATAAACGCCATATCACAGGCCAAACATTCGAAAACGCGAGGCTCTTTGTCATGCTCTTCCTCCATATGCCTATTCCTCTGTGCGTAAGAAGAAAATCTCTCGCTGCAATGTGGACACTTATTCCTTTTTTCAGAATTGTGTACAACACTTTCGTGGCGACATTTCTTGACATTCGTGTCAAAGACTTTCCAACAGAACTGACATGGGAACTCTCCCTTTTTGTGTCTAGCTATATGCATGTAATGTGTTCTCCTAGTGACGAAAGGTGAACTGCATATATCGCAGATATAATTGTCATAGTGTACATTCATGTGTTCCAGTAGCTCCTTAAAATGTTCGAATACTTTTAGGCATAGCGCGCATTTCAACGGTCCCCCTTCAAATTGAAAAGGAAGAATATGATTATTGATATTTGTGTACATAATCTTTTTGTGTTCAGTTTTCAGATGATCCATCAGTGACTCTAAGCCGTCAATTTCTAAATCACATATATTACACTTCAGACCGGTGATGTCAAGTTTAACGGAATAGGAGACCATGGGGCAGCTTTTCATGAAAGTCCTTTTGGTGCAGTCGTTGTGTTCCTGAAGGGTATGTTGCTTAAGGTCTCGTGGCCAGGTGTAGTACTCTGGACAATAGGCGCACACGTAGCCATGTATTGTGTGAGTTTTGATAGGAGTAGCATTAGAATGTAGAAGTATGTTATGAATATTCCGCAAGTGCTTGTCTATTTCTCTTTTGTCTATCTTTGATTTTTCTTCTTTAACAGTTTTAAACTTATTTAATTCTTCAATAAAACTAGATTCACTCCCTTCTTGTGATGTAGAACTCGGTTCATCATGTATTATTGTAAGGTCTGTGTTGCGGCCCAGACCTACAAACAAAAGTTTTAATTAAAATCCTCGATATATCGACTGCAAACAATCAGTGCAGCTTTTTTCATTGTCTTAATAATGCACTAGGAAATTCTTTTGTATTGTGGGTTCGTTAACAAACACAAAGTCACATGCACAAACAATAATTGTAAAATAGTTCTAACAGAAAACTATACCTACATATGATATTGTATGCGCTCATTTTAGGAGTCGCCAAAATCAAACTTAAATAGTGAGAGACGACTGATAAAAAATAACAGACATTCAAACGGATTTAGCGCAGCAACCGCATGGGCTTCTGCCTGTGCCTTTGTTCATGGCTAAGCCGCATTAAGTAACGTCTTTGGTTTCTGCTCTGCTTCCGTGTGTCGTAGCGTAATGTTATGTAGCATATACTATTTCTTTTGAATCTGGCATATGCATAAAACATTTTTCCAATCCGACTGATACTTCCAAAGATTAGCTGGTGTAATCAAACAAAACCACTTTTCAGCTTATATCAGTATAGATCTGAAAGTTCACAACAGCTGTCTCATCGTCTGTTCCTGAGAACAACAGAATTGTCTAAAACAAAAAAATATATATTCACCGAGTGGAATTGACTTCTTGTTACAGAGATTAAAGTGACCGACATTGCTCGCAGAATTAGTACGTTGAAGTGGAAGTAGGCCAGTCATATCCGCAGACGGTAGAGCAGACACTTGTTGGAGTGGAGACCGCGTTTAGGAAAACGTAGTGTAGGACGCCCTGCTGCACGGTGGATCGACGATTTAAAAAAGGTGGCGGGCAGCGGATGGATGATTTGTGCCCAGGACAGAGATGGTTGGCGCTCTTTGGAGAAGGCCTACATTCAGCAGTGGAGGGCTGTAGGCTAATATGATGATGACAGAAATTTGAATTATTTACGTTTTAACTTGGTACTCCCTAATTCAAACCAGCTCATCGTGTTTCGATCTCATATGACTTCTCCAGCTGCATTTTTGCACAAACGCTTGACCACAATGTATACATTTAAACCTCCTATCATCGGCATGTATTTTCAAATGCTCTTTTAAAGTATTTTTCCGTCCAAAACATTTGAAACAGACATCACACTTGTGAGGTTTTTCGCCTGTATGCTTTAACATGTGCATATTCAGTTCTTTCTTTCTATAAAATTTCATATGACAATGCTCGCACTTATTTTCCCTTTCGAGAAGATGATCCCGTTTAGTGTGAAGAATAAATTTATCTCTTCTATCAAATGTCTTGTCACAGGCCATACATTTAAGGATGCGTGGCGCTACACCATGCACTGTCACCATGTGCTCATTTCTCTTTACGTAAGAAGTGAATTTCTCGCCACAATATGGACACTTATTGTTTTTATACCCAAGAGTGTGTACTACTTTTTCGTGGCCCAGTTTTTTGCCATTCGTGTCGAATACTTTTGGACAAAACCCGCAAGAAAACTCTCCCTGTTTATGTCTGGCTACGTGTTTGTTATGAGTTATTCTATTAACGTGAGGAGAGCCGCAAATTTCACAAATATAGTTATTATAATGGACATTCATGTGTTCTTGTATCAATTTAAAATGTTCGTAGATTTGCGGGCACAGCACGCACTTGAACGCGCTCCCTTCAAATTTAAAAGGCAGTATTTGATTTTTTATATCGGTATGTATAACTTTATTATGTTCAGACTGTAAATGGTCCATCAATAGTTCTAATCTGTCGATATCTTGTCCGCATATTTCACACTTCAGACCAGTAATGTCAAGTTTTACGGCATAATAAGTCAATGTGCAGCCTTTCATGAAAATATTTCTTTGTTTATCGTCATGTTCTTGTAGTGTATGGAGCTTAAGGTCTCTAGGCATGGTGAAGTCTTTTGAACAGAAGCCGCAATGGTAACTAATTGAAGTATGCCTTCTGATGGGACTTGCATTAGAGTGTAGGAGTATAGTACGAATATTATGTAAATGTTTATCTAACTCTACTTTGTCTTTTAACTTGGTAGCCGCTCGGACACGTAATGTATCATCTGATGACGTATTACTACCTTCTTTAGAGTTAGTAATATGAGAATCAACTATTTTGATATTTTCTTTGTTAGATCTCGGTGTTACGGATCCTTTTATTTTACATTCTTCTGAATTAAGTTTAATTTCTTTATAGCCGCCGAGACCTACAAAGAAAAGTTCAATTAAGTGATGAGCTGTGGATACGTTATTTGGAAGGGGTTTACTGCAAAAATGATCCCTATTACTAGAAGACTAGACACTAATTCTACAACGACGTAGAGATGTTTTATTGTTAGTGGTAATTTCTAAAAGCACAGGATCGATTTAAAATAAATCTGCCCTATCGCCGAGTTCATAGGCTTATGTTTTATGGTAGATTTCCTCGCGGACGAAGACGTAGGGAGACGTCACAGGGAGACGCCAGTAACTAATAATACTTCCACTATTGATTCCCTCACTTGATTGTTCCAATATAAGATGAGATTGAGATGAAAACTTCCATTTAGATATTGAAACTACGTAGGACCACGCCACACGGCAAATATATAATAATATTCCCATGAATAGCAATTATCTCGTTCTAAAAGTAACGGATTTAGATAAAGCTAAAACAAAGGAAAAAAAGAAAAAATGATACAAGTATGTTTGAACACATATCTTTATTCAAAAAAATTGGTAAAAAAACAAACGTATCACGTTGAGCCTTAGTCTAAAGTTAAATCTAAGGAAAATAAGCAAATACAAGTTTATCGTGTCAATAACATACATCAGAGGGCTAATGCGAGAGCGATAACGTAAAAGTATCCGATTTGAGTAGGTTTACGAATTGGAAATACGACTATCCTTTGGCATTTGGTTTAATTTTATGCAATAAACACAATTAGTATCATCTATTGTTATTAATAAAGCCTCCAAACTAAGATTGCCCTTATTGAAATAAAAAATAAAAGTCTTATAGACAATGGAAACATGGGTGAAATTGAGATTTTATCCTAGATGATTTTTTTTTTTTGCAATAAAAATAATAACATCGCTTAGCTTTTTAAAAACCGGACGCGCCCCACAGACGCCTTTAAAACTAGGACAAATCTGGGGAATCCCAGACGGATGGCAGCTCTACTTAAACTTAATAAATATGAAGTCCGAAACGGCATTTTAAAATCGATCGAATTTACACTACGTTTCCTTCGCGAGCTCGTGGTAGACCCTCGAAATGACTTAAAAATAAAAGCACAAGGAATTTCTGCCGCCTGATTTCGGCTGTTGTATCCTTTAAGGATAATAATACTTAATAGATTTCATAAAAAGCAGTCAAATTGTCTGTTACTTCGTAACTTAGACCCGCTCCTCATGACGAGACCGCATATGGCTTCTCCAGCTGCACTTCTGCACGAACGCCTGTCCACACTGCTCACATTTGAACCTCCTATCATCCGAATGTATTCTTAAATGCTCTTTCAAAGTGTATTTCCTTCCAAAAGCTTTGGAACAGATATCACACTTGTGCGGTTTCACACCTGTATGTTTTAACATGTGTTTGTTCAGTTCATGCTTCTTATAAAACTTCATGTCACAGTGCTGGCATGCGTGTTTCCTTTCAAGTAGGTGATCACGTTTGGTGTGGTTCCTCAAATACTCTCTTCTGGTAAAAGTCCTGTCACAGGCCATACATTTAAGCAAGCGAGGCTTTGCTTCATGCTCTTTCACCATATGTTCATTCCTCTGCTCATAAGTAATGAATTTCTCATTACAATGTGGACATTTCTTTGTTTTTATGGTACTGAGGTGTACGTTTCTATCATGGCAGAGTTTTTTGACTTCTGTGTCAAATACTTTGGCACAAACTTTACAAGAGAACGCACCAAGCTTGTGTCGAGCCATATGATCTCTAAGAAAGTTCTTATTAACATAAGAAATCTTGCAGATATCACATATGTAATTATTATAATGTACATTCATATGTCCTTGAATTAACTTGAAGCAATCGTAGACTTGCGGACAAAGTACACATTTTAAATTGTCCCCTTCAAACTTAAAAGGCAAAATATGGTTTTTGATATCTGTGTGTATAATTTTTTGGTGTTCTGATAGTAGATGGTTCATCAACGGTTCTAAACCTTCGATATCTTGTGCGCATACTTCACACTTCAGACCAGTTATATCTAATTTTACAACGTAATCGGTTAACGCACAGCCTTTCATAAAAGTGCTTTTAGTATCTCTGTCATGTTTTTGCTGTGTGTGTGTCTTCAGGTCTCTGGGCAATGGGAAGTGTTCTGTACAGAAGCTACAATGGTAACCAATTGCTGTGTGTCTTCTGATAGGTGTAGCGTTGGAATGTAAGAGTATTGTGCGAATATTTTGGTAATGTTTGAACAATTCTATTTTCTCTGGGTTAAGAGGTATAAATTTTCGCTTTGTATTAACAATGGCTTTAGTGGGGTTTTTGTTAGTTTCTTTAGAGACAGTTACAGGCGAATCGACTTTTCTGGCAGTTGCTTTCGTAGATCTCGGAGTTATGAGCCCTTGCAATACTTTATTCACTGCTGGTGCTAATTTAATTTCTCTATAGCTGCCGAGACCTATAAAAGAAAGTGATTGTCAAATGTTAGATGCAAGATCAAATAGGTGTTAATATACTAATTCATGCTTTGAATTGACCGTGGCCGGGCACGAGCATACCCCGACGCTGTAATGTTGAGGTTATCGTTTTCCTCCGCCGTACCTTTTGAAGATAATTGAATGCAGGTAAACGGTACGTTACTATTGTGGATAGTGTGGAGGCTAAAAACTGGTTTAGCCATATCCAACCTTATTGTAATAAATTTATATTACTACTAGCTTTTGCATGCAACTTCGTCCGAGTGGCGGTCAAACCTGTATTTAATTAAAGTTAATTGATTTTGTATGTTTTCATTTTTTTCGTTATTTATTGTGATGTACTTTGTATTGATTATACACATTTATGCTTAATTTAAGATGGGTTTGCTCTTGACTCTAGTCTACGTCAGAGGGGACAGAGACAGTCGACGATAAAGTGAGCTTACCCAGAAAAGGCCTGTTCTGTTCCCTCTAATTTTGATGATTATTTTTATTAACATTGCTTAATTGATAATTTCATGCACGTACCGTCATATTTGCCTAATTTACGGTAGATTGTACTAAAATAACATTTTCTTCTAAATATCGTAAGTCATGTACCAGCAACCTTTGCAAATAAAAACCAATCTATTCTACTCTCGATTCGATTCTCATTCATACCCACAAAAGCCCTTCATTTTTTTCCAAAACTTAGACGCGCTCCTCATGTTTAGACAGCATATGACTTCTCCAACTACATTTCTGCACGAACGCCTGTCCACACTGTTCACATTTGAACCTCCTATCATCCAAATGTATTCTCAAATGTTCTTTCAAAGTATACTTCCGTCCAAAAGCTTTGAAACAGACATCGCATTTATACTGTTTAACGCCTGTATGTTTCAACATATGATTTCTTAATTCTTCTTTTCCATAAAATTTCATATCACAGTGTTTACACTCGTGTTTCCTCTCAAGTAAGTGGTCTCGTTTAGTGTGGTGAGTTAATCTGTCTCTTCTAGTAAAGGTCTTGTCACAGGCCAAACATTTGAGGATCCGAGGCTCTGCCCCGTGCTCTTTCACCATATGTTCATTTCGCTGCGTATAAGAAGTAAATTTCGCATCGCAATGCAGACATTTATTTCTTCTATGATCCAGAATGTGGACGAATTTTTCGTGACATAATTTCTTGCTATTTGTGTCGAATACTTTGGAACAGAATTTACAAGAGAACTCGCCCTGTTTGTGCCTACTCAAATGACTTTTAAGGGTGCTTTTATTTACGTGTGGAGAGCTGCATATTTCACAAATATAGTTGTCATAGTGTACATTCATATGCTCTTGTAACAGCTTGAAGCGATCATAGACTTTCGGGCACAGCACACATTGTAACGTGTCCCCTTCAAATGTAAAAGGCATTACATGATTTTTGATATCTTTATACATGATTTGTTTGTGTTCGGCCTGCAAATGGTCTATCAATGCTTCTAATCTATCAATATCTTGTCCGCATATTTCACACTTCAGACCAGTGATGTCTAGTTTTACGAGATAATCGTTCAATGAAGAGCCTTTCATGAAAGTGTTTCTTTCTTTGACGTCATGGTTTTGTAGGGTATGTAGCTTGAGGTCTTTTGGCAAGGTGAACTGCTCAGGACAGAAGCCGCACAAATAATCACTCCCTGTATGCCTTCTGATAGGAGTAGCATTAGAGTTTACAAGTATGATTCGAATATTATGCAATTGTTTAAATATCTCTCGTATATCTTGTTTAAAAGGTTCAACCTTTAGCGCATCATCTTTTAATGCTTGTTTTTTATTTTTCTTAGAAAACGTAACAGTCCATTCAACTTTTTTACCGTTCGCTTTCTCAGATTTCGGTTTTTTGATTCTTTTCCACAATTTACTTACTCCAGGTTTTAAATTAATTTCTTTATCGCAGTCGAGACCTACAAACAAAAGTTATAATTAAAATCATCTTTACGTGAGCTGCTAAAAGCAGCTACTTGCCTTCGTTGTGGGTCCAACATGGGAGATGGCGCAAGTGAGAAATCTAGACACTACTAAAAAAAAAAAATAACTACTTTTTCATAAGGGTTTAAATAATGGTCTGGGTAAACTCTAACGTGCGATCTGATTACTTGGTACTCAGTAGTAACACCTTTGATACGAATAATAAAAAACAAACGTGTTCTTTCTTAAATTAAGGCTTCCCAGAACTAGACTATTTAGCAGCCAGTTTAAAGCTACAGGTTTAGCGGCGCGGGCTAGCTCGAGCAGTTGTCCGGGACGTGAATGACGTGAACGTCGCAGTGGACCAAAACTTAAAATGGTATAATGATGGTAATATGAACTTTGTCATCCATTTGAAAACGTTCTAGAAGCTTTCAAATGTTACCATTTTCTGATAGTCTGTTATCGACTTTGGGAATTAAATGAAATGTCGGTTAAGAGTCATCATAAATATAATAATTTAAACCTAACATACAAAGATCACTAATACATACAGATAGGACCTATATAGAATCACATTGCAAGCAATACTGTTATAAGCCAACGTTTTCTTGCTTAACACACTTAGTTAAATTTCACTCATATCGGGCTTATGTTTATTTAGTTTACTACTTCTTATGGTTCCGTACCCGAAGGGTGCTAACGGGACTCTATTACTGAGCCTTGGCTGTATATCATAGACCATAATAGGAAAACAGATGAAATTTTCACTGAGTGTATTTCTATTGGCGCTATAATAACAAATACAATTTGACCGTGGTACGGAACCCATCGTTTGCAAGTCCGATACGCAAGCCGATTTTATAGAATCAATTTTAAATTACCGATTAATGATTTGATCCTTTTCCATCCGCCATCATTATATTCTATAAGTCTTATATAGCTCCGTCCCTTTCTTACAATGATTACTTCACTGCCGTGTCGGATTGCCATCCCATCGGACTATGAGAGTTAGGAAAGAGGGAGTGCACCTGTGTTTACACACACTAGTTCACTAAAATATCTCTTGCGTACTTGGCAAGTCTCCATTGAAATTGAGATTCTATTATATTTAAATCTACTTCGCCATATTCGCCACCATCATATTATTCTTCGTCAAAGAAATCCCATGATTCTTCTTCATATGCTTCCTCTTGCTATTCTGAGTCGCATACGCCTTCCCACAAACCTCACATTTAAATTTCCTCTCGTTGGTATGAGTTGCCATGTAGTGCCCTAGCATATGCCTTTTGATGAAGAAGCCCATACTGCATACAGAGCATTCGTATGGTCTCTCTTTTAAATGGACACTCCTCATATGGAGCATCAAATTCGATTTTAAATTGAATTTCTTCTCGCAAAGATCGCATTTGATCCCCTCAACATTATGTACTTGAATCATATGCCTTGTCTTCTGATAGTAATTCTTAAAGCGAGCTTTGCATATCTGGCAGACACTATCACCAGCTATGCCTTTGTGTTCTGTGTTCACGTGGGCTTTCTTCTTCGATTCTGCGGCGAACACCTGGCCACAATGTCGGCAGGGGTAACTGGACTTTTTCTTGCTATGCGTTGTCTCGTGCCTGTTGAGCCGGAAAGAGTTGACGAAGCCAGCGCCGCAAGTGGTGCAAATGAAGTTCCTGTAGTGGTTATTCATATGCTGCATCAGGAGTTTCATGGTGTGGAAGACTTCGTTACAGAGGCAGCAGTTCATCTGCTGTTCATTGGACAATTTGAAGGGTTGGAAGTAATCTGTGAGTCCGAGATAGTATTTTTTATCGTGTACTGTGACTAGGTGTTCGGTTAGAGTGTGAAGGGTTTCCATTGGCTGTTCGCAGAGGGTGCATTTGAGGTCAACTACATCTAGAAGGGCGACAAAGCTAGACATGCCTGTACCGGCTTTATATGAAGGTTTTTCTTTAGCATGGTCGTTGTGTGTGTGAGCTCTTAAAACATCAGAGTTAGGATACGTCTTGAAGCAGTAAGCGCAGACGAAACCTGCATCGTTCCTATCCTTGAATGGGGTAACGTTAGAGTACTTGAGTATCGTGGTGAGATTGTGCCACTGTTTCTTCATTTCTGGCAGATGTTTTTCGCGATACATCAAACGACTTAATGCCTCATCGTCCGTTTCCTCCTTAACAGCGCGTTTGCGATGTTTTTTGGTTGCTCCGGTATCGCCTATAAAAGAAAAATAATTCTTTCACACGCGGTTCAGGTCTTCTTAGTATTAAATCTAGCAGCTACCGGTCGTGGCAGTTTTTAGAGGCTTGGGGATCGAGTACAGGCAGTAGACGTTCTTAGTTAGAATAAGGTTATAATGTCTCATGAGGTTTATATTTAAGTTGCTTTGGTTAACAGTATTTTATAATAAAAAAGAAGGATAACGGTGTTCCATCCATTTGAATACGAAGACGAATCCGCCGCATACGACTGTTTTAAGACCTAATCAATAAACCTAATATAGCTCTCACGAATGAGAACTACCAGAAAACACTACAATGGAAGTCGTACACAATTTTTAGGTAGACAAAACATTTATCGCATTTATTAGTTGCTAGCTTTTATTAAGCAGCCTGTCTATGTAGATTCCATATGTCCTTATCTAGATTCAACTCGAATTCCTAGACCGAATACTTTTAACTTATTTTACATTCCTGGCTCCAAAACAAATCATCATCAACCTAGATCATTACGCCGTTGTACGAAGACTCTGTAGGCAGTACAATATATTGGCTATAACCACAAACTTACACATTTGTGAGTGTTTGGCTCAATTTAAGAAATCTTGAAGGTTTATTATAAATTACTATTATTAATATTTCTCTTACTAATCTCATTTTATTATTAGTCTTAGTTAATGATGTTAGCTAGTTGTTAACTTTCTTGAGTAAGCTGCGGTCTCCTATAAGTGAAGGGAGTACACCAACATAATACTTATGTTAATAATTGTTTTTATGTCATGATTTGTGTATATCTTTTGTTGGAGATCCTAAATAAATAAATTACAAGCTACTTCGCTGTCAAATTTACCATCACGCCTGTATTCCCCGAAGGTTTAGGCAGAGTTGTATAAATGTACACCCACAGTTCGCCTGTAACACGAGTTACTTTCGCATTTATACACAAATATGTGTGGAACTGTAAATTTTCGGGATGTTTCGGTCATTCACTAATTAAAATAATGATCTAGAGATTCACTTTCCTTTTCGCTTAGCGATGTTATTTACGTAGCAGCAAGTCCACATATTGGTAAATGGTTATCACCATCTACAGATTACGATGGCTTAAATAAAAATAAAAAACATTATAAATACAATAATAGTTTATTTTAAATATATCTTAACCTTCTACACAATGTACAAACAGCTACATCAATGTTCCTCCACGCATTAAAATCTATTGGACAGTTTGATGACACTGTCTGTACATGGCATAACATAATTACTAACATCGTTCCATAAGGAACATATGTTTGTGTCTGTACTTTGAAGGTAACAGCTTGGTACACACGGAAAATTTACGGGTAAAGCACCTAGTTACAGGATTCTGTGTTCTATTTGTATTATTTCACAAGATTGTAAATTAGATGAAAATACGCGGAGATTTTTTTGAATTAGGACCCTTTCTTTCTTTCCCAAAATTTTGACAGAATAATGTTCGCAATATATGGCGAAATGCAAAATTCCGTACAATTTTTATTTTAAACGCGCTGCCTTGGTTACGCCAAGGCTTGACCGGAGACAATATTTTAAAGTGTGAAAAAAAAAATATAAAATTATTATTTCTTTTAGTATCGAAGTACAAAACTAAAAATATCAACATGGGTTTTTTTTTTTTGGGGGGGTGGGAAATCATCAAATGAGGCCATGAGAACCATAGTGGCCTAACTCATTTTTTTACAATATTGAGTTTATGATTTTTTCCAGTTCAAATTGATCATTTTGATAGAACCAGTGTGGCCTAAAAGTGATACAACGAATTTTCACTAGATGGCAGCATAATCATTGTTATGGTTTTAAGTCTGTGATCTAAATTTGAGATGCCATACTGGCCTAAGTAAGATAGGCCACTATGGTTTAAGCCCTCTTTAACTTCACTGTCATGATGACATTAGTTAGGCTACTTTTTGACAGTCTGTGGATGACAAACGTCATTATTTTCGCGCCCATACGTGCTTGCTTTATCGTTCAGTAAATGATTATTAATTGTTAATAAGTGGCTATTTGACAATATGGAAAACGACCGACAAGAAAACAATGTGGATAACGAACTTCGAGGTATGTATTACAATATTCCATTGTATTGTATTGCAATAAACATGACGTGTTATTTGTTAATAGTCTTCTAAGAGTTTTCATTGTTTACAGAAATCTTTGGGTCTGAAGCAGAAGATCCATTTCAAGACTCTGGTTCAGAATACCAGCCATCTGGACGTAATTCGACAGCATCTACTACTGATTTAATTGAGATTTTAGGTGACGAAAACCAATCCCCAAATAATGTAACTTCTGAAATTACTCCAGTTCAATGTAAACCTAGAAAAAGAGTGAGACAACCTAGCAAATGGAAGAAGAATGTGAGAAAGGAAAAGCGTTCAAGAGGTGAGGAATATATTAATGTTAAAGGTGTTCTAGTGCCACCAAAACAAATTGATACTGCTCGTGAGTGTAATTGCCAATATAAGTGTCATGATAAGATTCTGCCTGCTCAGCAAATAATCCTGTTCAACAGCTTTTATGCTTTGGGAAATTATAACTTGCAGACATCTTACCTTTTTTCTTTAATTAAGGTGATACCAAAAAAGACATGCACTGCTTCTGCTGAATCTAGGCGTTCAAATTCAAGGGTGTATCAAGTTCTTAATGGTGATGGCTTGTATGTTACTGTATGCAAAACATTTTTTAAAAAGCTTTTTGGTGTCAGTGATGGCAGATTGTCTAGAGTTTTAAAAGATAAACTAGTTATTCCCACACCTCCCACAGATCAAAGAGGAAACCATGTGCCTTCAAATAAAACTCCAGAGAACAAAATACAAATTGTTAAAAACTTTATCAATAAATTTCCCAAATATGAGTCACATTATACCCTACACAAGAGCACAAACCGAATGTATTTAGCACCTGACTTGGGCTTGCCTAAACTGATTTCTTTATATAAAGAAGAAACACCACCTTCTGAACAAGTGTCAAATTTTATGTTTAGAAAAGTTTTTAATCAGCAATTCAACCTATCTTTTCATGCACCAATTACTGATTCCTGTAAAAAATGTGATAATTTTAAAATAAAAATAGAAGCTGAAGAATCATCTGTCAAAAAGGATGAACTTGATTCTCAAAGGAAACTACATCTCTTAAAGGCTGAATCTGCAAGAAATAATTTTAAGATAGATAAGAATAGAGCTGCAGATGATTCTGATTTAACAGTTATAGTATTTGATCTCATGAAAACTTTACCTACTCCTGTTATTTCTACAGGAATTTGCTATTATAAAAGACAGCTTTGGACTTACTGCCTGGGAATTCATAATGCTAATAATGATGAAGTAACCATGTATGTGTGGGATGAAACTATAGCTTCTAGGGGTCCTCAGGAGATTGGTTCCTGCTTGTTGCGTTTCATCAAAGAGAAAGTCAAGACTAAAAAGTTAATTATGTACTCAGACCAGTGCGGTGGTCAAAACAGAAATATTAAAATGGCTACTCTTTGCCAGTATATTGTTGCCCATCCAGATTACACAGTAGATAACATAGACCATAAGTTCTATGTCAGTGGGCACTCATACTTAGCATGTGACCAAGATTTTGGATTAGTGGAGAAAAAGAAAAAGTTTTTCAAAAATATTTACTTACCGGATGACTGGACTACTGTTATTAAGGCAGCTAGGGACAGGAACCCATTTGATGTCATAAAAATGACAAAAGATGACTTTATTTCAACAAAAAAGCTGGAGAATAACATTACCAACAGGAAGATAACTGCTGAAAAATCAAAGGTACAGTGGCTCAGCATGCAGTGGCTTTTGTTTAATAAAATGCATCCATTTAAATTATTTTTTAAATATTCTAATAATGAAGATGTTTTATTTGAAAATGTAGATTTAAAGAAAAGAGGCTCTACAGATTTGACTGGTATTAAGCTGGATCCTTTATACCCTGATGGAAAACCCATAAGTTGTGAGAAAAAAAAGGACTTATTAGATCTTTTGCCTTTTATACCTCCAGTGCATCACAGCTTTTATACTAGTATCAAAGATAATGTGTCAGTAAGAAATGTCATAGATGTTGAGGATGACATGGATAGTGACTAAGAATACCTTTATTGTTATTGCTGTTGATGTTGCTTTTTTTATTAAGTGTTTTTTAATAAACAATTGGCCTAACAACCTTTTTTTTTTCTAACCTTTTTATAAAAACCTACTGCCAAAGTGGCCTATCTGTGTATAAAATGTAGAAAAATAGCAAAAAAGCTATTTTCTCACTATTAAAATCATAAATTGGAACATTAATAGGTCAAATAAAACATAAAAGTAATAAAAAGTATGTATTCTTAAGAGTGCTAGTTGATTAAAAAAATACTGTTTCTATTTTCTATGGTACTCAAAAAGCTTGTCTATTGAATTAGGCCACTATGGTTCTCATGGCCTCAAATAACTTCTCCCGCCCTGGGCGGGGCGGGAGGGAGTGTCAGACTTTTACTGACTAAAACCCACCCACGTTCCTTCTTGTGCCCTTTGCGTTCCGGGGGCGCGGTATCTCTTACGAACAACCCGCAGCCCGGGCAGGCATTAGCCCTCAGTGGCCCCTTCCCTTTGCTGACATCTCTTTGAGGCGCGCGTGGAACACGAACGCGCCGTCGACACGGCATCAATATGGGTACGTTAAATAATAATGAGAAATCGAAAAAACAAAAAAATACACAAATATCTGTGACATTTGAATAAATATAATATTTTATAGGAAATTAATTATTAATTATTTTATATAAGAAAATAAAACATGTCTTTCGTACAGAAATTCATTGTGACGGCTAAGGGCGTTCCCAGAGACGTAACGTCAATTTGTGGGCCCCTGGGCTGGCACTATTTGGGGGCCTAACTAATTAATCTACTTAAATTGCAATTTTGACAATTTTTATTTGTTACAATGATGTATGTATATGGTATAAACGGCGGTTAGGGGCCTTTTTATATTCATGGGGCCCTAGGCTCCAGTCTAAAAAGCCTATATCCGCCTCTGGGCGCCTAAACGCGCAAATATGAATCATAATCACAATATACATAATGTCCATTCCTTTAGGAAAACTAGCTCAATGGTTCATTTCATTCCAAATCGTTACAAAACTCACCAAGATTTAAAAAAAACCTGGATTTCTTATTTTAAATGAGAACTGAACATTATCTTCTTAAAATCATAATTTATTACAGCACGGCTCTGACACAGCAAATGATTTGCCATTTAAGTAAATCTGTACTATAATATTTAGAGAGGAAATACTTTTTCGTTTGTAACGAATAGGCTCCGAAACTACTAGACCGATTTTAAAATTTTTTCACCAATAGGAGATCTACATAATTCCTAAGTAACATAGGCTATATAACATCACGCTACGACCCACAGGAGCGGAGCAGTAACGAAAGGTGTAACTTAACGCGGGTGAAATAAGCCACGCGGACGAAGTCACGGGCAGGTCGATAGTAACAATATAAAAAGGTGACGGCTCGCTAGCGAAGGAATTTATATGTCAGATGCGAGTGGCAACGCAGGGAGGCGACGCCCTAGCTAGAAGGACCTACCCTGACCCTATTGGTGACGTTCTCCAGAAAAGTCGGGTGAGCAGTTCTCGTAAGCAGCATGCTTGTATGACCAGATGTATAAACGTGGACGAGGCGAAAGGATTGTGTACCACGTAGCGTTCTGTGGTTTCCACCTACCCCTAATGGGGAAAAGGCCTAATGGGGATCAGTTTATGTATGTATGTAGGCTCGCTGGCGGCGTAATGTCCACTAGCAGTTGTAATTTTCGTAACGATTCCGATCAGGCCGTTGTCATGCCGCAGCGGTGCTGTCATAGTAAGCGATGACAATAATGGTCATCACTCAGTACAACAGCACTGCTTTGATAAGGCAATGCCTCGGCCAACATCGCCTCAAAAAATCCACCTGCGAATATACATCACGCCGCCCGCAAACCGTCACCTTTTCAATGTTGTCATTATAACAATGATTTTAACGCACACGATTTAAAGCCCTAACCTGAATGGCAAATTATTTGCTGTTTCAGAACCGGGGTCCGACAAGCGATGACAATTAGTCTAAAATTAGGTCCTTAAGGTTGCGGAATGTCCCATAACCACTGGTTTTAACGAACTAACACTATTCAAACACTTTCTCCTCTTTAGCTTTCTCCGCCTGCGCTTTGATCTTACTCTCAGCAGCTATCTGCTTCAAAGTAAGCTCCCTATTATCAATGAGATGCTTAACATCGTCAAACTCCTTGAAAATGTCCAAATCGTCTTGATGCAAGCGGATATGGCTTTTCAAGCTGCACTTCTGCATGAACGTCTTGTGGCATATCTCACACTGGAACCTCTTGTCGTCTTCGTGGATTTTCATGTGCTCTTTAAGACTTCGCGGTCTTGTGAAACCTTTGCCACAGACATCGCAGGAACAGACCTCGCCTCCCGTGTGTCTTGACAGATGGTCGGCAAGACCTCGTTTGGAAAAGAATTTCGCGTTACACTTATCGCATAGGAAGCTTCTTTGTTGTAAGTGATGATGTTTGATATGCCTGTTCAGTTCAAATTTCTTTTTATACGTCTTGTTGCATGCATTGCATGGGTATACTATAGGAGCTTGGTTGTGAACTTTGACAAGATGCTCGCTTCTATCATAGTAACTGACGAAAATTTCTGGACAATGAGGGCATTTATTTCTTAGCCAACCGCCTGTATGTACACCCTTCTCATGATTCCTTTTTTTTGTCACGGAAGTGTAAGATTTATCGCAAAAATCGCATGGAAATATGCCTTGGGCGTGAGTCTTACCGTGTTTTCTTAAAGCTGCGATGGTGATATAACCAGCGCCGCATTTTTTACAGCAGTAATTCCTGTAGTGACTGCTCATATGATGGTAGAGGTTTTTAAAAGATATGTGTACTACGGAGCAGACGACACACGTGTAGTTATCTCCGTCCTCTAAACGGAAAGGTAATATAATGTCTTTAATATGCTTGAATATTATCTTGTTGTGTGTAGCTACAAGATGGTCCTTAAGATCATTGAGATCTCTCATTTCTAGATTGCAAACAGTGCAACGCAAATCAGTAATATCTAATTTAATGGGGTTATAGCTTAATTTATAGTCTATAATACTGTTGATTTTGTCTTTCTCTGATTGCTGGGAAGTGTGTTCACGTAGTGTGTGTATATCGGGGAATGCTTTGGCGCAGTAGAGGCAGGAGAAGCCGCGGATAGTTTTGTCCCTGAAGGGGCTCGCATTAGAGAACTGTAGTATGGCTGTTAGGTTGACTCTGTGCTCTACGCGCTCTGGGGTGGCGCTTTCATCCGATTTCTTTTTCCGTCTCCTGCGTTTGGGCCTGTCCACGTCCGTTCCTACAACAAACGAGCACATCTCATTATCTCCTTCTTGTCTATTTCTTCTTATATTAAGGTTATCTTCTTGAGGACGGGCGTGCATTTTTGGTCACTCAACTATCTCTGTCTGTTTTGGGTATTATTCTCAATGTTTGGAGGGATTCTAGAATGTTCATTGATTTTTTTGATGAGTACACACTTTGATTTCGTTCACAATCGCTCATAGAATAGCGAAAAAGGCATAGGGCTATTGGCGAGTCCGAAAGTCTTGGTATACAAAAACATGTCGCAGTAGAACATATTAAAGATCGGAGAAAATTAAATAATAAATAGGGTAAAATCATTCATTAGTTTACGTAAAATTATAATATTTTGATAAAACACATACAAAAATTTAATACGACTTTTGCGGCCTGCAAACAACAACTGAACATGATCCTAGATCAAGCAATAAAGTCTCGTTTGATGCCTAGAGACGAAAGCCCTCGAGTATGGCACCACAAGTAATCATATTCCGTTTAGTTGAAGAATCCTCCTTATTCTAAGGAGGACCTATGGTGAAAGTAAAGTCACACTTGGATCCTCCACAACCGATTTTGTGAGATTACCTTAATAATACAATTGGTGTCTCTGAACATTTCAGGATGTAATTAAAGCCACTGTAATCTTGACAACGTGATTGCCTATCGGGTCATAGTAACAAGACCTAGGTATGATAAATTCGAAAAGAAAACTTTTGGAAATGCTTGTAAGTGTCAAAAAGGGCATTATTTTGGACATTAGCAAAGATTGTAAAATACAGTAAACTCTAACCGACTCGAAATCCGATAGAGCAAACGGAGAGTCCACATTAGCCATTTTGTTTTATTAAATATTACAACCAATTAACTATTTTATTTATATACTTTATTTATATTATTCAGTATTAAGAGTTTCAAGTAAATACCTAAATAATTATCACTATGAGAAGATAGGTTAAAAAGTAACACGCATCGTACAATAAAGGGTGTAGAAAAGACATTTGACGAAGCCGGAAGTTAATTTTTTAAACATCGTCGGCAGTCAAGCCGACGGCCCACCAGTTGTTAATTTCATGTGCTTTCCATCATTGCAATTTTCTAGACCATACAAAACGTCTAATTTTTACCAAAATAATCTTCAACGACCCCTGTATATTACTTTTCATGAGTCGTGAGCACAAACGTCAAGTTCATATTTAGGTTTTTGGATCACCGACGCTGCACACGATTGTTCCAAAACAGACGGACCGATCGCATGCAGCGACGGCGCTCCAAAAAAGCCCAGAAACGAAACCAAAAATGAACGTCAGAGCTCACGACTCGTGAAAAGTAATTTACTTTTAATGGAACCGTAACCTCTTATGTTTTGCATGCGTTAAATTGCGTACAACTGCAAACAGTGATTTTATACACCAACAAATTAAAGTAATTTCCTAGAAATAATGTTTGCTCAATATTACTAGTTTGATGGGCAATACGCATGGTTAACGGCTATGTAACGTGTCTTTTTACACTCCGTGAGCATAATTGCGTGACTAGAAATAAAAAGTGTAGTAACCGGCAAGAGTCGAGAGCAAAAACTTCAAGTTAATTTTTGGGTCTCTTTGGCGGAATGAAGGAGGCGGGGGGCGCCGCCGCTGCACGCAATTGGCCCGTCAAGACTAATAGCGTGCAGCGTCGGCGCCCAAAATTCATTAATTCCGCCATAGAGACCCAAAAATAACCTTGAAGGTTGTGCTCACGACTCTTGCCGGTTACTATGCCTACTGGTTAAAGATTTCTATTTTAAGTCAAGAGTCAAAAGTAAAAATTCGTGGTGTAATTATAAGTATTCTTAGAGCGAGCAGGCACGATGAGATTTTTTACAACACTATTTCAATATGTATGGAAAAAGGCGTGATTTAATATACGTGTGTATTTCAAATATTTTTTGTACTACCATCACCAGCACGCCTGTATTCCCCGAAGGGTTAGGCAGAGGTGTAACAATGTACACCCACAGTTCGCCGGTATATTTCGGTCCCATGTAATAAGGGGCGAGCCTATTGCCATTAACCGGGCACAAATCCTAACTCCGAGCTGCTACTGAGAATTTCATAGAAAAACCCAATAACACTTTTTGCTCGACCTGGGAATCGAACCCAAGACCTCTAGCGTAGCAGTCGCGCTTAGGACCACGCTTAGGCTAACTAGGCAGTTCTTTTATTTTTTGTACTATATTGTTGCAATCTTTTTACTGGACAACGGCGAAGCAAACCGGAGACTTAGGGTCAGTTCACACCGAGACGCGACCCGACGCGACGCTGCGCGCACATCCACCCAAAATATAACTTTATTTACTACTTTAAAATATACACATTTCATTGTGAGAATTCGGTGCTGGATAGTGCTGCGTCGTGTAAATTCTTACAATGAAATGTGTATCTTTTAATGTAGTAATAAAATAATAATATCTTTAGTCGATGTGCGCGTAGCGTCGCGTCTCGGTGTGAGCTGACCCTTATGATACTCAACATTAAGTCTTTATTGCATTCCATATGTATTACATAGATTGTATAACAAAGTGAAAGATCAATATGCACCCTGTCGGGCACAGCAAAATTAGGAGAGGAAGATGTTTTTTTTAAAGGTGAATAATCATCAAATCACTTCTTCCGCTCTGAGTAGAGCGGAAGAGAGTGTCAGACTCTTACTGACTAAAACCCATCCGTGTTCTTAATGCCTTTTGTGTTCCAGTGCCGCGATGACTTTTTCGAACTTATTCCGCAACTCTGGCAGGAGAGAAAGAGGGCTAAGTAGCCGATTTTGACCGGTATGTGATGTATGATATGTAGCGACATCTATCGCTCAGCATGCGAACTAATACGACAACCTGACGTTGCCTTGATCGCGATATCAAAGTTCGCCGCAACGTTAGCATATATACAGGGCAGACGGGCAGTAGCCCACCAGACACAACACCCGTCTGGTCGGAGGATCCTCCCTTTTCTATGGAGAATGAGGAACTTTACACCCTATTTCTCATACCTCCAAATATGTATGTTTATCTGTTCCTACACAATTTGCCATACCAATTCATAAATGGTATGTCCACAGTATCGTTGGAAAAAATCGCAGTGCGTGCTCGCGTTAATGGATATTAGAATCAATGATTCAGGTTAAGAATTATCGTAATAAAAGGTAATGGAACAATGTAAGACTACTAGCAATATGACTTGCATATTACTGGTATTCCTTCTAACCCCTCCAAGTAAGCATGAAGCTACTGCGAGTGGATTCACGTCAATAGACCAACGGGTGATATTTTAACTCAAGATCATATATTTATGTATAAAAATCTCGCGTCACCATATCTGTATTCATTTTCATTTCCTATAGTTATGATTACATACATTTTTGTACATATTTTCCTGTTCATTTTGTCTGGTTATAAGCGTGTAAAAAAATTAAATAAATTAATAGAATTTTGATAATAATTTCGGCCTTACGCCCGTTTTCAGTGATAATTTTTTGGGGATTTTTTTGAACCTTGTTTTTTTTTAACCCCCATCGCAAAAACGACGAGGTGTTATAAGTTTGACGTGTGTGTGTGTATGACTGTCTGTGGCATCGTAGCTCCCGAACGCATGAACAGATTTTGATTTTGTTTTTTGTGTTTGAAAGGTTAATTAGTCGGGAGTGTTCTTAGCTTTGTTTAATGGAAATCGGTTCAGCGGTTTCAAAGTTATCACCTCTTTTGTTAGCTACGGTAGTGATTTATTTCTTCTGTCGGGGGCTACTTAAAAATTTTATTCGAGATGGGTAAGCTCTTAACTCTAGTCTAGGTCAGAGCTGACAGACTGGAGTGAGCTTACCCAGAAGAAGCCTGTTCACTCTTAACTTTGAAGAGATTAGCGATGAAGATTATTGTTTTAAACTGTGCGTAGTATAAATATTCACACGTTGTACTTAATAAGTAGTTAATTGTAGTTTAATATAATAAAAGCTAAGGTTCTTTATTTAAGAGTTAATTTGTTTTATATGGTCAATGATAAGGTCAAAGTTTCAATGGCTTACAGCTTAAGTTTCTAGAAGTCAAGTTAAGATATTTCGAGACAAATATTTTAAAAATACACATGCAAACACGTAGAGCATTGCAAAGTTAAAAACGCATTTAAAATATATTTAAAATGATACGAATATCAATATCCAAGCGATTTAGTTGTTTGTTGAGAGGTTCCGTGTGTGTAAACTTACCTTATTTCTTCTTGTCAAGGGTCCCGTTGATTGCTGAAAAATGGTGGGAGGCGCATCACAAACCAAAGACTATAGAGGAGCGCTGTAAGGTGTGAATCCCACTAAAATTATGAACTAGCTTAGGCCCGCGATCTTGTCTGTGCAGAGTCCAGTTTTTTTAAGCTAGAAATTTGTTCTGTATCGTGCGTGCGTTTAGAAACATAAACTCACATATACAAACAGCCAGACCCGGAACGACTATCTGCAGGCCATAAAAAAATTTGTTCCGTGGGGGATCGAACCCGCAACACGCCGAGTTGTGGCCAATCGCTCAGCCACCGCGCCAACTGTGTGTCCGGGAACATAGGTACACCACGTCTTCCCTAACTAACTCTGAATCTGATGAGAGCGCAATCCATTACGACCGGTGAGATATCAGGTACAAGATCAACCGCTTTACGAGTCACGGGGGCGTGACAAAACCAACTTTTATACTCCGGGCTGCTATTGAGAAACTAGCTATGGTAAAATCCAATAACACTGCTCGACCTGGGAATCGAACCCACGAGACCAACGGGGCAGTCAAGTGATAACACCACAAATTGATCACCAATCTATAGATCATCTGCCTAATTTTTTGAGGTCAGCTTCCAGTCTAACCGGATGCAGCTGAATACCAGTGTTTTACATGTCGCGACTACCTATCTGACGTCCATAACCCAGTTACTGGGCAACACGATTACTCTTGGTTAGGCTGGTTCGTCAATCCAAATATAAAGGGACTAGCTTTTGCCCGCTAATGAACGCCAAAATTTTTTGACATTCAAATATAGCCTATATTACTCAGAGATAACGTAGCTTCCAATTAGGGAGAAAAAAAATCTGAATTGGACCAGCAGTTCCCGAGATAAGAGCGTTTAAACAAAAACTTTATTATTATCTTTGTAGTAATGTTGAGAAGGTGATGTGTCCAAGCTGAAAAAATTGTAAGAAATATAGGATCCTCTTTGCAAGCTTGGATATGATAACAGCACTTTTTAACTTTGCAACACCGTGGCAACTTACATCTAGACATACATATTGAATTAGAAATGTGTTAAGAAAGCTGCTATTTGATATTTTTAATAAGAATCTCAATAAATCATCGAATCAGTACAAACAGCACTTTTGAATAGTCAAGGAGTCAGTCAGTAAGTTGAAGTCAGTTGCTCGTTTCAAACATAAGGATTCTTTGGAGAAGAACGAGCAAGAAACTAACATTTTAAGTTCCGAAGAGAGTCATACTCTACTCTATCGTTACGACCAACAATTTCGGAGAATACTGCGCGACACTTCGCAGCGCAACACGACGCCCTCGCTTCGTATGCCATTAAAGTTTTTACCGATGGGAAATCATCCAATGACTTCTCCCGCCTTGGGCAGGCCGTAGGGAGGGAGTGTCAGACTTTTACTGACTAAAACCCATCCATGTTCCTTCCTGTGCCCTTTGCGTTCCGGGGGCGCGGTATCTCTTTCGAACAACCCGCAGCCCCGGCAGGCATGGCCCTGAGTGGCCCCTTCTTATGTTTGCTGACATCTCTTTGAGGCGCGCGTGGTACACGAACGCGCCGTCGACACGGTAAACCACACCCCTAACATAGAACATAGAACTAAATATTGTTTATAATAATTTTTTCATGTATTTATCTTTAATGGCCCCCTGGAACCTGAGCTAAATTTATTCGGTTTCTGTTTTTACGATTACTATTTTATTATAAAGTGTACAAGTAAATTCAGTACCTCCATGATTCTAGACAGACCAACATTTCTAGAAAAGGGGGGTGGGGGGGGGGGGTGTAATATTTCGTCATTTTAACTCTTAATCCACGTCACAAGTTTGCGCGTCTTTGTGTCTACTACAGTGTATTAGTGAATAAATATTACATAACAACATAACATACCATCACGCCTGTACTCCCCGAAGGGTTAGGCAGAGGTGTACCAAAGTACACCCACAGTTCGCCGGTATGTTAAGGTCCCATGTAATAGGGGACGAGCCTATTGCCATAATAATTTAAACAGTAAGTATCTGCCTAAACATTTACCTAACCTTTTCCCATCTATGTTGGGGTCGGCTTCCAGTCTAACCAGATGCAGCTGAGTACCAGTGTTTTACATGGAGCGACTGCCTATCTGACCTCCACAACCCGACTGGGTTGTGGAGGTCAGATAGGCAGTCGCTGACAAGCAAGGTGTATCGTGTTGCCCAGTAACTACTGGGCAACACGATACACCTTGCTTGTCAGACTTCCTAGCTTCTGACTACCCGTAACGACTGACCAAAGCTTATGTTACTTTTACCTAATCTTAAAAAGAACACCCACCCTATACAAACATAAAAAACACCTTTTTTAACACATTTCAAAGTGAAACATTTGGCCGAGTGTGCAAGCAACCTAGAACGTACACCCGCGAAAATATATTTGCAAACATTTCATTTCAAAATCATTATTGAAACTGAAAAACTTTTGTTGCGAGGTGTACATGAGTACTAAAGAATACTAGCAATGCTTCTTCACACAATTCTAGTATTCACAGGAATATTTCTGTTTATATGTACGGCCAACAAAACAGATAAGTAACCAGGTCGCCTAATATAGTTAGTTTCCATTAAAACCGGTGGTTATTTTTAAATGAAATTCAATTTAATTAATAAACTGTTCATTTTCTATTAATAAAAATTAATTTTATTCAAAAACATCTTTCGTTTAAAAAAAAAAACTCTGAATTTAATAGGCGAAGCTGGTTACTTATCTCTTTAGCTGACTGTACTTAGTTCGGTGTACAATAGGCACAGGCACATATCGAGTTATACATTTTCAGTGTGACCTAAAGCCCTACACGGTCCTCCTGTCATAGCAAGATTCAAACTTAATTGCGGCTCGGAAGTTAGCTGCGAGTGCAGGTTCGTATTACAGGGATAACACACTATTTCAGAAACGAAAAGACTTTGATGAGGAATCATTTTATTTATTGGTTCTGATTTTTTTCATAGAAGACTTGACCCTAAATATTGAAATTGGAGCTATTTGACCTCCAACTAGAATTATTCCATTTAATCCATTTCAAATTACTTTATTAAATACAATTATTTTAATTAGATCAGGAGTATCTTTTACATGGGCTCATCATGCAATTATAGAATATAATAATTCTTAAATAACTCAAGGTCTTTTTATTACAATTATTTTAGGAATTTGTTTAACAATTCTTCAAGCTTATGAATATTTTTAAGCACATTTTTCAATTACCGATAGAATTTACGGATCAACATTTTTTATAGCAACAGGAATTTCATGGATTACATGTAATTATTGGAACATTATTACTTTTTATTTGTTTAATTCGTCATTTAAATAATAATTTTTCTAGAAATCACTATTTCGGATTTGAAGCAGCAGCTTTTTTTTTTTTTTTTTTGGTGGGTGGTAAATCTTCAAATAACTTCTCCCGCCGTGGGCGGGGCGGGAGGGAGTGTCAGACTTTTACTGACTAAAACCCACCCATGTTCCTTCTTGTGCCCTTTGCGTTCCGGGGGCGCGGTATCTCTTGCGAACAACCCGCAGCCCCGGCAGGCATCGGCCCTCAGTGGCCCCTTCCTTTTGCTGACATCTCTTACAAGCAGCAGCTTGATATTGACATTTTGTAGATGTAGTTTGATTATTCCGTTATATTTCTATTTATTGTTGAGGAATTTATTAATTTATATTTTTTATTTTATTTTTGTGATTCAAGTCTTTGTGTATATAGGCTCCCTCCATTTAATTACTTCTGTAACATAGATATATAACCAGAAATAATGAAATGAAACCTAAATTATTATTAACTTTAATTTTCCAAATGGTTTAAAAACTTTAAATCTTAAAATGTTTAAAAAAAAACTACTATTATGGTTAAGCACTCATAACTTTTACAGTATAAAATAATTTTTCGAAGTGAAACATTTTGTATTGTAATATTTGCACGCTGTGATACAAGCAAAACATGTATGCTCTATATTGTATGTAACAACTTTTACACCATGTTTTATGCAAATAAAAATTATTATTATTAACCTCATGTGCGTTTATTTCATGAAGCGTTTAGAAAAGGACTTTATTCAGAGGAGATAAGGTCAAAATTGTTTCAAATTAGTTGTATTGTTTAATTAGAACCATTCACGAAATACTTTTGTAAGGATCTAGATTTTCAGTATACCTATCAATAGGGTGGTAGACACGACCAATCCAATGACACTTTTTTATGAGCTGTCAAAACGCGATTCCCCATATTTTGTATGGAAATAGGAAACTGTGACGTCACTTAAGTATTACCAACTTATTTCACTAAATATTTATTGATTTTAAAGCTACAAAATATCTAATATAACAGTTAATTGAAAATGTTGATTAATGGTGTCAACTACCCAACCTACGAAATGCGAAATCAGCTAGTACTAAAAATGTATAAATTGATATGTGCACACGAGTGTGCACAACGCACATCGGTGAGTATACGATGCAATAACCTTTGGGCTACTGCTGTAAGTCAGAAGCTCACTGCTGTTAGCATAAATGCATTTTTGACAACGTGTATCTTTTGTAAATACAGATTTAAAAAATCCTGGTAGATACACTTGCCGTGACGGATTTTTGGTCGATTATCTGCAATAGACGCTAAATAAATACGAATAAGGTCGCAATTACATTTGAAAAGTTCCTTTGTTTTAACGTCTCTTGTTGGCAACATTTTCCTTAGTATTTCCTTTGTCTTTGCATCATCTCTTCATGAAGTTAATTTCATAAGAAGAAAATCTTCATCGTAGCTAGCGAACTCCACGGGATAGATTTAAAAATGGTTCTGTCGTATAGTATTACTCGTTCAATCTCTTCAAATTCTTGTTTCTCATCGATTTTGTTCTTCATCTCTCAGAAACAGGACTACTATGAACCATCTTCTTTCAAAACAAAGTATCCTTACGCCATTCTCGATTTAAAAATGCCGAATTCTCATTATTTTAGTTTGAAACCCGTAAAAAGTGTCTCCGAAAGCAATCGCCATCTTAAGTCATAGACTAAAAAACAAACCTCCTTGTTACCGACCTAAATGACGAAAAAAAAACGACAACACACATTCCACATTCAAAAAAATCCTAAAGATGCGTGCACACTCAGCCTGCAGTCACGTAAAAACTTATAATTAGGAACTTACGTTTGGTGGAAGTCTCCCCGTTGTCAGCTTTCGCCTTCTTGGCGCTTGCGCGAGTTGTCGTGGCCGAAGCTTTGGCCGCAGCTCGCTTTTTCGGCTTAGGGTCGTCGACCTCCGTCTTTATCGGGACCTCGAATTCTAGAAAATAATTGTTTTTTGTTTTATATTGGGATATTATTTAACGGTAATAATTTGCACTTTAATTGTCATAAAGTGACCCATAAAAGCAGTAATTTTTGTTCTGTTCAAAATGAGAGTACAAAAAAACAATACCAGTCAAGTATTGTCCCACTGTAGGGCAAAGGCCTCTTCACATACAGAGAAGGCTTAAGGCGGATTGGTAATTTCAGATTTAATCCGTGTGTGCTACAGTAGTCGCCATGAGTCGTGAGCACAAATGTCAAGTTAATTTTTGGGATTTTGGGATTCCTTTCTGGGTTTTATGGGCTGCCGACGCTTCACGCGATCGGTTCGTCAGTCAGACTGAACGCGAGCAACGTCGACGCCCCAAAAATTCCAGAAAGGAACCGGAAATCCCAAAAATAATACCTTGACGTCTGTGCTCACGACTCATGGCGACTACTGTAGCACATACGGATTAAATCTGAAATTACCAATCCGCCTTAAGCAAGCGTGGTGCTCAATACTCGTGCCTTCTCTGTATGAGAAGAGGCCTATGCCCTACAGTGGGACAATACTTGACTGGTATTGTTTTTTTGTACTCTCATTTTGAACAGAACAAAAATGACTGCTTTTACGGTTCACTTTATGACGCCTCATGGCGACTACTATACAGTGTCGGAAAACCAATCGCCTTGTAGGAAAAACAATAACAAGTTACATAAAAGAATTTTACTGAAATAATTTATTATTAAAACAGCATAATCATTCTTGGCCTCCTTTTTTTCTACTTTCCGAATTGCATACCAAAAATAACACATCTGGTTACATTTATGTCACCAATTAATTGATGTGTGTTAAATAATTCTGTCCGACTTAAAAAGGAGGTCCTCAACTCAGCTGTATTTTTTTTAAATGCTTTTTATCTCAGAATTCCGTCATTTTTAGACCGATTTGGATATTTTTTTTGTTTCTGATAAATATAACTACATACACACATTGTTACAATTTGCTATCATTAAATGTTGTTATTATATTCATATTAATGAACAAGGAAGAATTTAATATTTTTGGGAATATTTATCTAAACAGGAAATAACGTCAGTCAATAGATTCGATTGTGCCAAAGTATAATTTTTCGTTATTTACATATTTTTACTAGAAATGAATACTTGGAATTGGCAAACAGGACAAATTTATTTGTAAAATAATCTTGTATTTTTAACCCCCGACGCAAAAACGACGGGGTGTTGTGTGTGTGTGTGTCTGTGGCATCGTAGCTCCCGAACGCATGAAACGATTTTGATTTTGTTTTATGTGTTTTAAAGTTTAATTAGTCGGGAGTGTACTTAGCTTTGTTTGCTGGAAATCGGTTCAGCGGTTCCAAAGTTATCAGCTCCTTTGTAAGCTACAGTAGTGATATTTTTCTTTTGTCGGGAGTTACTTAAAATTTTTAATTGTGTGTTTTGACTAGTCAATATACTACTGATATAGGAAACTGGGAAAGTAACAGTATTGTGTAAAAAAAAAATTGTCTGTCTGTAAGTTTGTTCCGCCTATTCTCCTAAACGGCTGGAACGATTTTCACAGGCAGCTGATTATACATATAAGGAATAACTTAGGCTACTTTTATTTTAGAAAAATAATTTAAATGAAATATTCTCGGTATTCGCACGAGAAGTCGCGGTCAAAAGCTAGTAAATAATAAATAAATAGATTGTTCAGATAAAACTGAACTAAGGGCTCTTTCATTGCCTTTGAATGAGCCCTTAGTAATGGCAAACATGACATAAAATAATCTATACTAATATTTATAAAGCTGAAGAGTTTGTTTGGTTGAACGCGCTAATCTCAGGAACTTCTGGTTTGAATTGTAAAAAAAATTGTGTTGTATAATTCATTTATCGAGGAAGGCTTTATAACACGGGAGACAAGCAGTAATAATAGACGTAACATAACGCGGGTGAAAACAAACACGCGTGGGAAGTCGCTGGCAGAAGCTAGTTAGATATAAAAATTTCAATAGGTGAAAATACTTATAAGTATGCATATATTTTGTTACGGAACCTAATATAAAAAAAAAAAACTAAAGTTCCCTACAAAAATACTCAACAAGACACAAAATGTCTGTAACAGCTGTTCTTTTCCACATTTCAGAGCAGGTCCCATATTGTATACCGATTTGTAAGGTTATAAAGAATGTCTAGTGGTTTGTACTCACCAGTACCCGAGAATTGTTCGTCACCAGAACCCAAGTTGTCATCAGACTCTTCGTCACCTGGCATCTCCACCTTCACTATATTAGCTGCACAAATAAAGAGTTGAAGTTATTATTTTTTTTTAGGTAGAGGTGTACCAATATACACCCACAGTCCGCCGGTATGTTTAGGTCCCATGTAATAGGGGGCGAGCCTATTGCCATTAACCGGGCACAAATCCTAACTCTGAGCTGCTACTGAGAATTTCATAGAAAAACCCAATAACACTTTTTGCTCGAATCGAACCTAAGACCTCTAGCGTAGCAGTCGCGTTTAGGACCACTAGGCTAACGAGTCAGTTATATATGGATAATATGCAATGTTAGTTTATCTATAAAATATACATATAGGTTACTGTAATAAAAATGGTCAATGGCTGTTTTAAAGTAAATACATAAATAGGCTACATCAATGAATGACAAACAAGCAGACAGTCCACATGACGATAAGTGGTCATTACTGCCTATAGACATCTGCAATACCACAGACCTTACAAATGTGTTGCCATTCCAGAAACAAAGTTGAAATGTTTCATGTGCTTGTAGTTACATCAGCACCCATACCCTTCACACCGGAGCACAGCAACTCTGCTTTGCGGCAGAAATAGGTATGGTGGTAGTACTTCCCTGGACGAGCTCCTTCACAAAGAGCTCTACTACTACTTTATTATTTCTAAAGCCATATTTTGTGTCTCAAACTTACGTCTAAACATCGTCTTGTTTTGCATAAGTTTTTTGAATTGCTCCTCGGTGTGCAACACTTGTTTCTTGAAATTGATTGCGTTCCGCAGCTGAGTGATGCAGACCTCGCATATGCCGCCATCTTCTCCTTGCTCCGACACGTTCAACTGTTGATAAAGGTAAAGATTTGATTCCCTTTGGATTTTCTATGTTGTTTAACTTCTTAGGAATCTACTGTTTGGAACTAGTAACTTGAGACTGATCCCCAACTTCTTAACTTTTTAAGACATTCTAAGCATAAAACTTAAAATATTTTTTCCTTTGGCTTTTGAAAACTTGGCCTTGGGTGACTGACAGGCTTATTGACAATTTAATAACTTGTAAATATTTTATTTGTATGAAAAACTCACATTGGTAATTGCCCAGTGGCTAAGGTGTCTCTTTAACAAGTACCAATGTGACATTTTCATCAGTCATCTAAGTTTTAGAGGATTCAGTGCACTGTGGGTGACTCTGCCAGCTTCATTGCAGCAATTTAGTTAAACAGTTTTCTGAGATTACTTAATAATTAACCTTAATTCAAGACACCTAAAGTCGAATTTCGTGTGCAAGAAAACAAATGCCATGCAGAAATATTTAAACTCATTTATGATGTCGGTATTCAAGTTCTTTATTTAAATTAAAGTCTGTTCGTGTATATAATTGCAGCTCCATTTGCACTGACCTTTAGAGGTTAAGTGAACTACACAGAGTGAGTGAGTTTGTAACCTAGCTAGTACCTACCTACTTTAATTTACCAACCCAACACAGCTTACTGGTAGAAAAAAGAATATTTTATGATCTTCATTAATTCCCTCAATGGCTCCTAATAGTTTGCATATAAAACTGTTTTTTTTTAAAGTCTACCTTACTACTAAATCTCTTAAATCATTTTCATGTTAAGTGATAATCGTCATTCAGTTATTAATGTTAAAAATGCTTCCACCCATTACACTAGTAGTATTCCATCAGCAATATATCAGCCGAACAACATCCACTGCTGGACATGGCCTGTACTAAAGAGAGCCACAATGACTGGTCCTGTGCTGCCCACATCCAGCTTTTCGGTTCACATTAGTATTTACAATGGTGCAATGGTTAATGGCAATAGGCTTGCCCTCTATTACAAGGGACCTAAAAAAACTGGCGAATCGTGGGTGTAGTGGTAAACCTCTGCCTAACCCTTCTGGGTGGAGGAGTGATGGTAAATGATGTACGATGGCATAGAACTCTATGTGTAAGAGTTCAACTGGCACTTGGGGTCATGGGACGAAGAGCATAAAACTGAGTTACACTTAATGAAAACGGGTTGCTTTTAGGGTGGTGTTGAGCTAAATTGAACACATCCATACCATCATGCCTGTATTCCCCGAAGGGTTAGACAGAGGTGTACCAATGTACACCCATAAGTCACCAGTATGTTTAGGTCCCATGTAAAAGGTGGCGAGTCTATTGCCATTAACTGGGAACAAAATTCCGCCTCTAAGACAACCCACTGATCTCAAATCCTAACTTCAAATTGCTACAGAGAATTTCGTAGAAAAACCCAATAACACTGCTCGACCTGGGAATCGAACCTAGGACCTCCAGCGGAGTAGTCGCGCTTAGGACCACTAAGTACACGAGGCAGTTAAATAAAATCAAAAAGTTTAATCGAAAAACAAAGAAGCATCAATGGCATCAACGGGCCGCACTCTTCGAGACCATAAACTATTTCATTAGATATATTGGACCGATTATTTACACAAATAATAAAATTGTTTAGTTTGTTTTGCCCTGACAGTAGGCAAGCTTAGTCTGGGACTACGACACGATTATTTAACACGCTTGAGGTAATAACCAGCCTTGTCGAATTGCCTGTGGCGGCTTCCATTACGATCATACTCCGGTGAATAATAAGTTCAGTTTCCAGTCCGTTTATAAAACTATTTTCCGATTTAAAAATACTAATGCTATTACGAATGTATTTGTTATGGAATCCTTGTAGTTCTTTAATTGGTACAAAAGCGTTTAACTTACGATTATGTCGAAACATTCCCTCAACATGTCGGCATAAATCTCCTCTTCGCCCATCCAATGATATGTGCTTTGAATGTCTTTAAATGCACCCTCCGATGCACAACATCGACACATACCGGTATTTACTGTACTCTCCATCATTTTTAATGGCACTATTCTACCATTTACCTAAACTTTAAAATCTTAAATTAAAATTGAAAGTAGGAGGACGCTACAACTCCGAAGCTCCGCCATTTTCTGTTGAGTTTTTTTTTCTCGTTGCTCTTTGATTAATGGTAGGCAGAGGTAGCAGAGGCCACACAGCCAATTCAGAAATTAAATATTTTTCAAATCCAGAAAGTTATCTGCAAATATTTAAAAAATAATAATAAATCCGTCCATAATATTATTATGATAAAAAAATAAAATATAATAGAGAAAATGAAGATAAATGCGGTTTATATCTAAAGCCAGAAAAGATAAAAAAAAAGTTGACAGCTGTCAACTCGATTGTCATAGCGTTTCAAAATCGGAATGTTTCATTAAATTTACTTTTTTGTAGCATTAAAAAGAGAAAGATAGTTTGCCTCTAAGCGTTGAAATGAACAGTGTAACACAAAAGCCAATGTTTAATGTTGTAACATTACTCTATCCATTGAACATTACTGTCATTAGTTTAATAGCTCTGGGATTGTTCTCTGTAGATAATTTTTTGTTGTAAATTATTAGAATAAGTTAGTTAAAAGTGGTAATAAGTGTATTAAACACCATGTCGTACGGCCTCGCTTGCCGTTGCTGCCTTCTGCGAGTTCCTGACAAAGAACTGAAGACTCAGTACTCAATACTAGGCAAGTCAGAAGTTTATGCTGATATGCTGAAAGATTGCTTCGAAATTCAGGTAAATAATTGCTTACAAACAACATTTTTTGTAGTGAAAATTGCGATAAACTAGATCTGGTTACAGGTCTGAGCGTAATTAGTTTTAAACCGGAATGGACTCGTATTTTTTTTTGTCTTTAGTTCGAATGTGTTTATGTACTTTGAGAGTGGGTTGTATACTGACCTAATTCATAAAACTATATTCTTTCAAACATGTGTATTTTTTTAAAATAATATTTGGTCACTGTAAAGCCATATTTATTTTACCTGTTGCTTGGAATTCTAAATAACAAGGGAGTTGTTTGTAATATTTATTTGTTCAATTTATATTACTTCTCTCAAAGTATTGCCATGATTCCTGTTTTCGAATACTACTACAAAATTTATTAAAAACTGCTATTTGTAAGAAATCTGTTCATCCCTGGTTGCAAATCATGTGGTTTCTAATACTGAGAATAAAAATGATTATTATAATTCCCATTTATTAATTTATATAAAAATATAAAAAACTTGTAGCGGTTGCAGGATTTTTCACATCTGCGGATGCGGATTTTATAGGCTCACATCCGCGGACGCGGATCTTAAGATCCTTTAAAAGAAAGTGTAATTATGGGTGCAGAAACAAAATAATCAGATAGTAATTTTAAATATTTCAAAAATTTTTCTAGGAATTGAGAGTTAAAAATTGAAATAATTTAAAGTAATTTTACCGCCTTTTCAGGTTCATTACGCAGAGACTCATAAATTAAACCTGAATAGCTGTTCTCTAGGAACACTGACCGTTGGTGTCAATAAAAATCTGCATGCTATTAGTGATTGGTAATAGAGTCACAAATCCCCCACAATTTCTTGTTTTGTTACAACCTATGCTACATCCGCATCCACATCCGCATGAACATCCGCATCTATTATTGCGGATGTGGATGCGAATATTCGCAACATCTAAATCTACCTGTACTATAATAATCTTCCTCCATATTTCAGATACTACTTGACTCCAACGATAGTGATGGCGGCATCTGCGAAGTCTGCATCACAAGGCTGCGGGACGCATGCGAGTTTAAAGAACAAGTCCAGCAATGTCAGAAAGAGTTTATATCTAAACTTAACGCTTTTACTGTTAAAGGTAAATATATGAAAGCAGTTCCTTTTTTTGGGGTTTGATATCAACAAATAACTTCTCCCGCCCTGGGCGGGGCGGGAGGGAGTGTCAGACTTTTGCTGACTAAAACCCACCCATGTTCCTTCTTGTGCCCTTTGCGTTCCGGGGGCGCGGTATCTCTTACGAACAACCCGCAGCCCTGCAAAGCAAATAGCATTAAGAGGTACGTGGATGGGTTTTAGTCAGTAAGAGTCTGATCCTCCCTTCGCTCCACCAAGGGTGGAAGAAGTCATTTGATGATTTCCAATCCTTCCAAATCGTGATTCGAAAGACACGTGGCCCCATCTGTTATATCTAGTTATTGTTGTTTTCCTCGGGAACAGTACTTTTTTTCAGCTGCCCCATTGGTGTCGTGGTCGCAAACGCGACTGATGAGCACGGGTCCTGGGTTCGATTCCCGGGTAGGGCAAAAAGTGTTATTGGGTTTTTCCATTACGAATTTCTCAGTAGCAGCCCGGAGTTTGGAAGTTGGTGGTGTGACACCCTCGTGACTGGGAAAACACCTAAAGCCGTTGGTCCCGGCTGTCATTCGTAGATCTTTGACAGTCGTTACTGATATTCAGAAGCCAGAAAGTCTGATAACCAGTGTTACCGAGAGATATCGTGTTGCCCAGTAACTGGGTTGAAGAGGTCAGATAGGCAGTCGCTCCATGTAAAACATTGATATTCAGCTGCATCCGGTTAGACTGGAAGCCGACCCCGACATAGTTGGGAAAAGGCTACGTAGATGATGATGAGTACTTTTTTTCGGGATGAAAGGTACCCTATGTCCATTTGTGTACACCTCACAACGTATATGCAGAATTTCAAGATCATCAGTTCAGTTGTTTAGGCGTAAAAAGGTAACAAACAAACTTACTTTCGCATTTATAATTTTAGCTAGGATGACAGTGGGTCTCCTCATTGCTGGGTTAGTTCTAAGGCCCCTATCACACTGGCGTTTTTTCGAGGCAAAGCGAGCACGCGACGGGCGCGCTACGTTATCGCCGCCTGAGTGTGGCGGAGCGGGCTGCCGAATGCGACTGTACAAAATGGTTTCGGCGGCGCTATTCGCGGCGAAACCGCTGCGCTCTCGCCTTGCTTTGAATTCGCTCAAATATCGCTAGTGTGATAACGCCCTAACTGTTCTTTTGTTTCCTTTTCAGAAGAATCCGACCCACAGGTCAAGGAAGAATTTATAGATTTGGATGATGAAAATGGAATTTACTTTCTGGGTAAGCTTTTTAAACCTCTGACCCAAAAAGAGGGGTGTTACAAGTTTGACGTGTCTGTGTGTCTGTCTGTGGCACCGTAGCTCTTAAACGGGTGAACCGATTTGAATGCGGTTTTTTTATTTGAAAGCTGGTTTCCTAGCGATGGTTCTCAGATATGTTTTATCAATATCGGTTCAGTCGTTTCAAGGTTATCAGCTCTTTTGTTATCTGCAGTAGAGATCTCTATTGTTCTATCGGGTGTTACTAACATTTCTTAATATTACTACTTGTATTATTGGTTTGCGGCTATGGCCACTAGACTGTTCCGACACCGACTAACACCGTCGCGTGCCATGCAAGGAACGTCGACAAGTGTCGGTGGATACAAGAGTTGTAACGGAACTTAGCATCCGCCTTCGTAAGTGCGGAACATCCGCAAAAAATCGTACCACCGCATCCGCATCTGTAAATTTGTGCGGAGTTGTCACGGAGGTTAATTTACGTTTGCAAATAAATCGCTAAGAGCTGTTCAGCTGTGTTGCAAGGGGAGGAGGGGGGGGAGATATTATTAACCTGCCGGTATGGTCCAAAACCTACAAATGTTTTAGTAGGAGTAGAGCTCTTTGTGAAGGAGCCCGTCCAGGGAAGCACTACAACCATACCTATTTCTGCCGCAAAGCAGCGTTGCTGTGTTCCGGTTGGAAGGGTATGGGTGCCGGTGTAATTAAAGACACATGAGACAATTCAACTTTGTGTCTGGGATGGCAACGCATTTGCAAGGCCTCTGGTATTGCAGATGTCTATAGGCAGCGGTGACCACTTAACATCAGCTGGGCCTCCGGCTTGTTTGTGTATGTTTAAAAAATAATTTCGGCCTTCTCAAGTGTCTTCACACGGGTGACGTTTTTGTTTTTATTTTTACAGAATTAAAAGAGGAAATGTCAGATGATTTTGATGACTTTAAAGATGAGGATGACAACAAGAAACTGGCGGAAATGTTCAGCTTTAATGAAGTCACTATCAAGAAAGGATCCGAGAAGCGTCGCAGCAAGAAACGACTTCTTCTCGAGAATGGGGGGAAAGGTAGGCTCGTAACCTATCTATATATCCTACAAATGTACACCCACAGTTCGCCATGGAGTGTCATACCACAAATTTCTTCGGCTGCTACTGAGGAAGTCCTAATGGGAAAAACGAATACCTAACACATTTTGGCCGACCTGGCAAGCGGATCCAGGACCCCACTGTCACAATGTATTATGTATGGAGTTTCTTGCCTGTTCTTCTTCATACGGAACTACCTTTTGGAATGGGCAACTAGATTCAATATTATTAATTTTTGACCTGTAATTAATTATGAAAAGTGCCATATAATGGCCTAATTGAAATAAATGATGTGATGTTGACTTTGACAACCAGAAGGTGAACGGGACAGTTATTTATTTAAAATAGAATAGAATCATAAAACATATAACTGCCCCGGTAGCCTAGTGGTCCTTAGCGCGACTGCTACGCTAGAGGTCTTGGGTTCGATTCCCAGGTCGAGCAAAAAGTGTTATTGGGTTTTTCTATGAAATTCTCAGTAGCAGCTCGAAGTTAGGATTTGTGCCCGGTTAATGGCAATAGGCTCTCCCCCTATTACATGGGACCTAAACATACCGGCCGACTGTGGGTGTACATTGGTACACCTCTGCCTAACCCTTCGAGAAATACAGGCGTGATGGTATGTATGAAAATTCAATACAACTACTGTCATCATCGGATTGTATGCTCTAGGAACTCCCTGGCACTGTAAAAGCTATTAACAGACAGCCATTTGTGTATTTTTATTAACAATCTTGTATTTAATGCTTTTAATTCATTGACTTTTTTACAGAACTGAAATCTAAAAGTCGCGCCATGAAGATTTCCCTCCGCGCCCTCACCAAGCAGCAGGTGATGATGAACAAGATCCTGCAGCCCGTGAAGGTGTCTCCAAGCGCGCGGCTTGTCAGCGACGGCACCAAGCACAGGGTGAACATCGACGCGCTCCTTAAACATTCTAACTGTACTCCGTTCGGGAATAAAACGATAGCAGGTAAGACCTGGTAGTGGGGATAGAGACTTGAACAAATTACATACGCCTGTATACCCCGAAGGGTTTTTTTTTACGGATGGGAAACCATCAAATTACTTCCCCCGCCCTGGGCGGGGCGGGGGGAGCCAGGCTTTTACTAACTAAAACCCATCCATGTTCCTACTGGAGCCCTTTGCGTTCCGGGAGCGCGGGATCTCTTACAAACAACCCGCAGCCCCGGCAGGCATCGGCCCTGAGTGGAGTCAAAAATTGCTGACATCTCCATAGCTCGCCGCCCACAGGCCCGCGATTTCCCAAAGGGTTAGGCAGAGGTATACCATTGTACACCCACAGTTCGCCGGTATGTTTAGGTCCCATGTAATAGGGGGCAAGCCCATTGCCATTAACCGGGCACAAATCCTAACTCCGAGCTACTTCTGAGAATTTCATAAAAGCAGTAGCAGTCGTACTTAAAACCAGTATAACCAATCAATCAAACAAAAGAATCATCAAAATTGATTCATAATTGGCGGAGTTATCGCATAACACACACACAAAAAAACATACAGTCAAATTGGCATCCTCCTCCCTTTTTGAAGTCGGTTAAAATGTACTCACCATTATTCCTTCTCTCTACAGGCATCCTCTGCGCTTACTGCAAGACAACATACCGTGACCTACCTCACCTCCGGACACACATACGCGAAGAACATCAAGCCGACAATTTAATAGACACCAAACGTATGGATAAAAACAACCTATCCATCAAAATGGACATCACAGATCTAAGATGCAAACTTTGCAACATTAATTTCGATATAATAACAAATTTAAAAAATCATCTAATCAAAGAACATGATATCAAATTCTATCCAGACATAAACGATTACATTTTAGAATTCAAATTGACAGACGGTGAAATATTAAACTGTGCGCTTTGTAATTCCACTTTTGAGACTTTCAAAATGTTGCTACAACACATGAACGGACACTACAGGAACTATATTTGTGACATATGTGATCTGGGCTTTATAAACAAGCATAAGTTGAAAAATCATCAACGGACACACGAAGTCGGCAGCTTTAATTGTTCTTTCTGTGATAAAGTTTTCAGTACCCGAGTTAGGAAGCTTTGTCACGAGAAATATACGCATAATTCGAGCGCTAGGTACACAACCAACTGTCCTCATTGCGAGGAATCTTTTACGAGTTACTATAGAAGAAACAGGCATATGGCGGTCGAACATAACTTGGCTGCAGCGACCTACAAGTGTAATATTTGCGACAAATCGTTTATTCTCAAATCCAAATTGACTTCGCACATTAAAAAAGTACACCTCATGGAGAGGAATCATATATGCGCGGAGTGTGGTCAAGGCTTCTTTATAAAGCAGTCGCTAGACGAACATATGATCAAGCATAATGGGGAGAGAGTATTTAAGTGTACCGTCTGTGCGAAGGCTTATGCGAGAAAGAAGACTCTTAGAGAACATATGAGGATTCATAATAATGATAGAAGATTTAAGTGTGGAGTTTGTGCGTTGGCGTTCGTTCAAAAGTGTAGTTTGAAAAGTCATATGTTATCCAACCATGGGGTTACCTTGGTTGAGTACGAGAATACGAGAGCGGATTTGTAGTCTATAGTTTCGTATTTACTAGTGATGTGCCGGATCCGTATCCGTATCCGCGGATATCCGAGTAAAAGAGATCTGTATACGATTACTTTTTGTGCGGATCTCGATCGGATGTTATTATTCAATTTCATTACATATTCTAAACGTTAAAGTTTTTATAAAAACAAACACAACATTAATATAGTTTATATTTTTTTACTTAATTAGTTACATATTTTAACTAAACATACAAAATTCCACAACATTTTACGGTGCAGCATAGATTCTATGCTGCACCGTAAAATGTTGTGGAATTTGTTCGAAAGTGTCACCGCGGCACTGAAACGCAAGGAGCATAAAGAGGAACGCGGATGAGTTTTGGTCAGTAAGAGTCTGACACACCCTTCCGCTCCGCTCTGAGCGGAAAAAGTCATTTGATTATATAAAATCTTAAAAATAAAATGAACGAAAACAGAAAACCCGTGTAATGCAAGTCAAAACATATCTGTTACTAAAGCAACGCTGTCACTAAAGATCACGCGCACTGACACCATCCGCGGATCTAGACACCAAAGATCCGTATCCGCGGATATATATTTCAACGATCCGGCACATCTCTATGATCTACTGTTCACTGTACCTTCACCAATGTCAGTGACGTTCAAGATGAACTTAGAACTACATGTAAATTGAAAAACTCGCATTGTCCTCGGGCACCTTAGCCGCGAGGCCATCACGACATTTGGGAAATACGACGTGTAATAAGACGAATCGCATAGCCGTTAACTTCGCACACTGCTCATCAAACTACGTAACATTGATTTAACATTATTGCTTGGAAACGATCTTTATTTTCTCCGCTGATCTCGCGTTCGCAAGCGCGACTGACGACTGTGGGATCCCGGGTCGGGCAAACAGTGTTATTGGGTTTTTCCATTAGGATTTGCTCAGTAGCAGCTCGGAGTTTGGAAGTTGGTGACACCCCCGTGTCTCTGAAAGCACGTAAAGCTGTTGGTCCCGGCTGTCATTCGTAAATCTTTGGCAGTCGTTATGAATAGTCAGAAGCCAGGAAGTCTGACAACTAGTCTAACCAAGAGGTATCGTGTTGCCCAGTAACTGGGTTGTGGAGGTCAGATAGGCAGTCGATCTATGTAAACCACTGGTATTCAGCTGCATCCGGTTAGGCTGGAAGCCGACCCCAACATAGTTGTTTCCGAGACACGCGTGTGTCATACCACCAACTTCTAAACTCCGGGCTGCTACTGAGCAAATCGTAATGGAAAAACCCAACAACACTTTGCCCGACCTGGGAAGGTGCTTGCGACCACGAGACCGACGGGGCTGTTCCACAAGATTCCACATAAATTGAAAGTTAAAAAGAATCGACTAGGCTTTGTGAAGTGTCTTTGACAACCATTGTAGTCCAAGCAATTTACAAGCGCGCGTCTTGTGAGTCTTTTCTGATTATTTTAAGGTTCAAATTGCAATAATCGACGCGCGTTTGTGAAGTGTGAGCTCTATAGAGCGTTTATATTATTCTGAAAATGCAATAATTAGTATTTTAAACCTTAATATTAGGTAACAAGTAAAATTAAAGATTGGAACTGCGAAATTGGGTATTGGACACGATTAACCAATCATTCATAACATAACAACACGCTTGTATTCCCCTAAGGGTTAGGCAGAGGTGTACCAATATACTTACAACCACAGTTCGCCGGAGGTGTACCAATATACTTACAACCACAGTTCGCCGGTATGTTTAAGTCCCATGTAATAGGGGGCGAGCCTATTGCCATTAACCGGGCACAAATCCTAGCTCCAAGCTGCTACTGAGAATTTTATAGAAAAACCCAATAACATTTTGCTCGACCTGGGAATCGAACCTCTTGCGTAGCAGTCGCACTTAGGACCACTAGGCTAACGAGGCAGTGGTGGCTAGCGGTAGTTTAAATATCATAAGATGGCAAATAAACCCACTTAATGTTAAGTGGTCACCGCTGCCTATAGACATCTGCAATACCAGAGGCCTCGCAAATGAGTTGCCATCCCAGAGACTAAGTTGAAATGTGTCATGTGCCTGTAACTACACCGGCACCCATACCCTTCAAGCCGGAACACAACAACGCTGCTTTGCGGCAGAAATAGGTATGGTGGTAGTACTTCCCCGGACGAGCTCCTTCACAAAGAGCTCTACTGCTACCATGTATATGTCAATTGATTGGTGGTGTGTAATATCCAATTTTGAACCATATTTGTGATGTTTTTTAATTCATTATCTATTGGTAAATGCAGCATATTGCTGTACTGTTTCTGTTAATGTTTTTAATATAATAATTTAGTTGTTATAATGAATAGAATAATTCATTTGTTCTTCCAAAATAAGACTATGTTATTTCTAAATGTATAATCTACACTAATATTATAAAGCTGAAGAGTTTGTTTGTTTGTTTGAACGCGCTAATCTCAGGAACTACTGGTTAGAATTGAAAAATTCTTTTTGTGTTGTATAGTCCATTTATCGAGGAAGGCTATAGGCTATACAGGGTTATTTGTAAAACAATGACAACCTTGCAGACTGTATTACTATCATCATAAACAACAACTTTTGTTCTATAAATTTTTACAGAATTGTAAATAGGTCATGTACAAACACCTCCGCCGCCCTAACCCCGCTCCCCTCGCTATTTTACTATCGCTTTCGTTTGCTTCGCATAGACTTCGTAACATTTAGAGCGTTCAATTTAAATGTTTTTATTTTTGTATGAAAATCTGATGAACTAAAATATGAAAAATTTTTAAATGTCATAGAACAAAAGTTGTTGATTATGATGTTAGTAACATAGTCCTGAGAGGTTGTCTATGTTTTACAAATAACCCTGTATAACATCACGCTACGACACACGGGAGCAGTAACCAAAAACGTAACCTAATGAGGGTGAAAAAATTACGAGGACGAAGTCGTGAGCAGAAGTTAGTTACTTTTATATGTACAGGTTGATAATTTATTTTGTTAGTTAAATAAAAGGATTATAAGTAATTACATACTTATATAAATATTTTGTTTTATTATACCTTAAGGTCAACAGCACAGTACGTCCCCGTGCCTCGGAAAGCACGTAAAGCCGTTGGTCCCGGCTGTCATTCGTAGATCTTTGACAGTCGTTACGGATAGTCAGAAGCCGGGAAGTCTGACAACCAGTCTTACCAAGAGGTATCGTGTTGCCCAGTTACTGGGTTGTGGAGGTCAGATAGGCAGACGCTCCACGTAAAACACTGGTATTCAGCTGCATCCGGTTGGACTGGAAGCCGACCCCAACTCAGTTGGGACGAGGCTAGGCAGGTGATGATGAGGTCAATAGTACAGTACGAGTAGTTTAAAAAACTTATATACATACCAACACGCCTGTATTCTCCTAAGGGTTAGGCAGAAGTGTACAAATGAAAGTACACCCACAGTTCGCCGGTATGTTTAGGTCCCATGTAATAGGAGGCGAGCCTATTGCCATTAACCGGGCACAAGTCCTATCTCCGAGCTGCTACTAAGAATTTCATAAAAAAACCCAATAACACTGCTCCACCTGGGAATCGAACCCAAGACCGTGTTTTAAGCGCGACTGCTACGCTAGAGGTCTTGGGTTCGATTCCCAGGTCGATCAGGAACTTTAAAACCGCTGAACCTATTTCCATTAAATATAGCTAAGAACACTCCCGACTAATTCACCTTTCAAACAAAAAAAACAAGCTAAATCAAAATCGGTTCATGCGTTCGGGAGCTATGATGCCCCACAAACACACACAGACACGTCAAACTTATAACACCCCGTCGTTTTTAACCACCGACGCAAAAACGACGGGGTGTTATTATTAGTATTAGTTTGACGTATCTCTGTGTGTTTTAAAGGTGAATTAGTCGGGAGTGTTCTTAGCTATGTGTGATGGAAATCGGGTCAGCGGTTTCAAAGGTATCAGCTCGTTTGTTAGGTACGGTAGTGATGTTTTTCTTCTGTCGGGGGTTACTTAATTCACGACGGGAGTTCAAAAAACAAGAAATAAATTAATAAACATTTATTTTAATCTACTACAACATTTTGATCACAAAAAAAAATCAATAAATAACATATAAAAATTACAAATATCGAATTGTAGGTAAATTATTTATTGAAATCCTAATTTTACCATAAACACTAACATTGTTATGCACATAATAATATCTATAAATTTAATAATAATATAACGAATTTCTTAATTAATTTATTTATTAACAATTTCACATCTACAACATACATATATGTGGGATTGAACAATCGAAAAAATTGCGGTTAATCTTAATTTTATTTTACACCGAAAAATATCATTGTCCTACGTCTTACGTCATCTTTTTTCTCTACCTACTTCTAACGTCATTCTTTTTTCTTAAAAAGATTAGATGTCATCAATGTCCGTTAATAAAAAGGTTTATTCACGATTAGCCATTCCCACATATATAGCATAGTTACCTACCAGAATTGGGTAGATGACACCATTAAATAATTCCAAGACATGATTTCACAAAAAAGAACTGTTTATTTTACCCCTAAAAACCCGACGGATTTTAAAACATACCATCACGCCTGCATGCCCCGGAGGGTTAGGCAGAGGCGTACCAGTGTACACCCACAGTTCGCCGGTATGTTTAGGTCCCATGTAATAGGGGGCGAGCCTATTGCCATTAACCGGGCACAAATCCTAACTCCGAGCTGCTACTGAGAAATTAAAATAACTATAAAATTCAACTTTTTGTTGCTTTCAAATCAATAAATAGTTTGTGCCCTGCCTCGTTGGCCTAGTGGTCGTTAGCGCGACTGCTACGCTAGAGGTCTTGGGTTCGGTTCCCAGGTCGAGCAAAAAGTATTATTAGGTTTTTCTATGGAATTCTCAGTAGCAGCTCGGAGTTAGTATTTGTGCCTGGTTAATTAATGGTAATGCGCTCGCCCCTTATTACATGGGACCTAAAAACATACAGGCAAACTGTGGGTGTACATTGGTACACCTCTGCCTAAACCTCTGGGGAATTCAGGCATGATGGTATGTAAACTGAGATGTCAAAACAGTGACGTCACAGTTTAGTATTGTCGTACAAAATCTATGGGGGAATCGCGTTTTGACAGCTCATAAAAGTACGTAAATTGATTAGTGGTGTCATCTATCCAATTAGACGAGCATACAAAACTGCATCTTGTTATAGGCTGAGATCGCAGTCACCACACCTACTCAAAGCACAAGGAAATAAGGTTGATTTTAGTATGGCAAAATCTAAAATTGCATACCAAAGATATCTTTAAATACTAATAATAGGAAGACATGAAGCTTGTTTAAGAGGTAATTTCTGGAAGTAATGGACTAATTATAAAAAATCTTTTGTCCTTAGAATGCTACTGCCACTATTGCCAAGTGCCGTAGGATACACACCATTAATTTTTAATTAGTACAAATACTTAAAGGGCTTATTAAAGAATGTCTTGTTATCATATATGTAAAGTCTCAATAAATAATATTCATAAACAGCAAAGTTATTAGCGTTTCTTTAGATACCAAAATGTCACTTAATTTATGGAGATATTTTTTTTAAAAGCGTTCGCGCACTTCCGCTTATAAATTAGCACTGCGCGTAGTATTATGTAGTAGCAATTGTTAAATGATTGATTTAATTACGAATTTACCAATTAGGACAAAATTTCGTGGACAATTTTGGGATTTTGTTTTTTTTTTTACTTTTGACTACACAAGTATGATCAGTAACGGGTACAGATAGAGCCCCATTTTTTTTGTACTAATTAATTTTTTGTATTAATAAACTTTATTTGTAATAGCGTAAAGTGCAAAATAGCATGATCAGAAAAAACACTTGAAGAACAATTTCATGTCTCAGTCAATGTTCGCACAAATTTGCACCTTACGACTATTGACATTAAAGTATATTATTGAATGCAAAAAAAAAACTCTGTTTCCTTTGCGATTATGCAGACAGACCCTAAGAAATATAATGGAAACAAATACAATATAAATATAACAATAATATTATCACAGAACTTAATTTTAAAAAGATATTCTTAAAAGCATTTACGAGGCATAGTAACCGCCACGAGTCGTGGGCACAGAGGTCAAGTTAGGGGCGCCGACAGTGCACGCGATTGGACCGTCTGTCGGACCGACCACGTGCAGCGTCGATGCCCCAAAAAACCTAGAGACAAACCCAAAATCCCAAAAATTAACCTCACCTTTGTGCTCACGACTCATGGCGGCTACTATACGCTATTTAATACAAAATTTCATGTCCAAAATAATTGCGATAGAAGACAATGGAGAATTTACCACCAGGCTGTGTAGGCTTGAGCCTAGATCGGCAGATTTGAAGACCGACTATTTCCTTTGTTTACAGTTTTCTGAAGTCTTAAAGAAATAATTCTACAAGACATCTTTCCGATGACTTTACTTTCTTCCCTTTCAGAGTACATTCAACGGTACAGCAAACTCCTATATTTATTGACGTCTTCTTGAGTGGAGACCGCGAATCGGCAAGCGTAAGTTGGGAAACCCTCAGGCTCGGTGGAGCGACGATCTTCGCTGGGTAGCTGGTAGCAACTGGATGAGAGATGCCGAGAATCGAGCTAAGTGGCATGCGATTGAAGAGTCTTATGTACTGCAGTTTTTTTTCTCAGATTGGAAATCATCTAATGACTTCCCCCGCCCTGGGCGATCGCCATAAGTGTCATCCGAGGCTACCGCACAATCTCCGGAGAGCCTCCTTGCCGGATTGCCGCCACGGGATCCCGAGGTGTTGGTCCTAGCGCGTCTGTACGAATGGCGCGCGGAGGTGTTAAGAAGGGGGGAGAGTTCGCTACCGCAGAAAATCGCCACTCAGCGGACTGACCTCCGGCTCCATCTCATGGCGACATGAAGAGACATAGAGGTGGTAAGTCCCCTCTTTGAGGAGTGGCTAGAGAGGCACCACGGCGCCCTCACTTACCGCCTGACGCAGGTCCTCACCAGACATGGGTGTTTCAGGAGGTTCCTGCATCTCATCGGACGGGAAGAAATGTCCGGGTGTCACCATGTCAGCAGTGGTTTGTAAAATTCTAATTCTCCGTCTTCTGAGTAATCTCACAGGCAGCCATACTAATTCCATGGTTGGATAACAAATGACTTTTCAAACTACATTTCTGTACAAAAGTCAAGCTGCAAACCTCACACTTGAACCGTCTATCATTATTATGTATCCGCATATGTTCTCTCAAAGTATACTTCCTTGCATAAGCCTTATGACAAACCTCACAAGTATAATTCCTCTCACCGGTATGCTTCACCATATGAGCCTTCAACGCCTTCTTGCTGAAGAAACGGTACCCACACTCCGTACACTGACAGTTCCGTTCCATCAAATGACTTTTTTTAATATGATACATTAATAAACTTTTTAAAATATACGCCTTATTGCACACGTTACACTTATATTGAGCTTCGGTATTATGCACTTTCACTAAATGTTGATTCCGTTGGTAGTAACTCCGGAAGGGAACATTACAATACGGACAATTTGAAATGTTTCTCGCGCCTAAATGCTTCATTTTTTCATGGTAATGCTTCTTTGTGCGGCTTGCAAACACCTTTTCGCAATGGTCACATTTGAAACTCCCTTCTTGATGGGTTGTGCGATGAGCGTTCAAGGATCGCTTTGTAGCAAACGCAGAATCACATATAGAACAAGTATAGTTGCTGTAATGCTTGTTCATATGCTGTTTAAGCATTTTAAAAGTCTCATACGTAGACGAACACATGGCACAATCATATATTTCACCTTTTCTCAATTTAAATTGCTGTATATGATCCTTAATATCATTATGAATTATTTTGCCATGTTTTTTGACAAGGTGGTCCTTGAAAATGCCAAGACTGTCCATTTTTTCTTTGCATATCGAGCAGGTTAAGTCAGTAATGTCAACTTTGACATTATACTCGGACATGTCGATGCCTGATTTGAAAAGTAACCGCTCTTTTAAGTGTTCTTTCTCTGTATGCTGTCTTAAATCTGCTGGGTCTGGGTATGACAAGTCACAATACCCACAGGAGTACCCAAGGAGTGTTTTATGCATGAACGGAGTAGCGTTGGAGAATTTAAGTATAGATTTGAGATTTTCTTTGTGTTTCATTTTGTCATGTTGAGCTTGTCCGGACCATAGTAGGTTGACTTTTGACTCGCTGGGGGCGGTCAGTATTAATCGTGTTTTCTTCTGTTTCACTTCTGTCTTCTTAGCTATAACGTCTGGCACATCGCAAGCGTCTGTAAAAGAGAGAGAAAGAATAACAGAGTTGTGCAGCGACATCTATCGCTCAGCATGCGAACTACTGCGACAAACTGACGTTGCCTAGATCGCGATATCGAAGTTCTCCGCGACGTTAGCATATACAGGGTTATTTGTAAACCAATGACAACATTGCAGAACTGTATTACTATGAACATAAACAACAACTTTTGTTCTATACATTTTTACAGAATCAAGCAACGCAAGCGCATCAAAGCGAATGACCGACTGAAGGATTTCCGTAATATTATAAATAGGTCAAGTACAAACACCCCCGCCGCCCTAACCCCGCTCCCCTCGCTATTTTACTATCGCTTTCGTTTGCTTCGCATAGACTTCGTAACATTTAGAGCGTTCAATTTAAATGTTTTTATTTTTGTATGAAAATCTGATGCACTAAAATATGATACAATTTTTAAATGTCATAGAACAAAAGTTGGTGATTATGATGTTAGTAACATAGTCCTGAGAGGTTGTCATTGTTTTACAAATAACCCTGTATACAAAATCCCGACAACAACGGTTGGGCAGTAGCCCGCCAGACACAACACCCGTCTGGTCGGAGGATCCCCCCTTTTCTAAGGAGGATGAGAGACTTTATACCCTGTTTCTCATACCTCCAAATTGGTGACCCCGACGTGATTATCACACGACGTATTATCTGTAGCAATTTTGAACTAGGAATTTCTCCTGTATCGTGGGTGCGTTAACAGACACATAAACTTAGATACACAAACAGCCAGACCCGGAACAACTAGCTGTAGATACAAATATTTATTGGGAATCGAACCCGCGACACGCAGCTTAACAGCCAAACCCTCAGCCACAACCGCGGAGCGATCAGGTGCAGATCAAACGATTACGTGCTTTTTCCGAGACACGATAGTGTCACACCACCAACTTCCAAACTCCGGGCTGTTACTGAGAAATTTCTAATAGCAAATCTAATGACACTTTTTGCCAGACCTGGGAATCGAACTTAGGACCCCACGTTCAAAATAAATATTACAGGTAAACAGGGTATTGCCGGTACAATTGAAAAACAGGCGTATAAGACATTTCAACTTTGTCTCTGGGATGGTAACGCATTTGTAAGGTCTCTGGTAGATGTCTATAGGCAGCGGTGACCACTTAACATCAGGTGGACTGTCGGCTTGTCTGCCATTTAACGACATTGAAAAAAACTCACTGATCGAAGTAGCAAGTCTGGAGACAAGAGTCTTAATCTTGTCTTTCTTCCATGTGCTGTCAGAGGGCGCTGGTGTCTTCTTCGCTGCACTACGCTTGGCCTGACTGCTGGACTTCGGCTTCGGAAGCTTAGGTTCCGTTTTCTTCTTTGTTACAGGAGGGAGCGGTTCAGTTTTGATGTTCTGTTGGGATCTCTCACTGGCTGGAAAGAGAAGTTATAAAGATTAAATATTATCCTACTAATAATATTATAAACTAGCTTTTGCCAGCGACTTCGTTCGCGTAGTTGTTACCCGCATTAGGTGACGTCTTTGGTTACTGTTTCGCACCTATAGGTCGTAGCGCGATGTTATACAACCTAAAGCCTTCCTCGATAAATGCTCTATCCAACACAAAAATATTTTTCCAATTCAAACCAGTAGTTCCTGAGATTAGCGCGTTCAATCAAACAAACTCTTCGGCTTTATAAATTTGGGATAGATGCGAAAGTTTGAGAGGATAGTTTGTTACTCTTTCAGGCTTAACACTTTAACTGCCCAGTCCATACACTCATGTAAATCCGTATGCCCGAAAATGTCTCGCATATTCATAACAACCCGTCAGCCGAGTCAATCGGCACGATGATTAGGAGTTCACTAAACCACGCCCACTTCGCGCCAGCCGCCACAGGGTTTTTTTTTTTTTTTTTGGTGGGTGGGAAATCATCGAATAACTTCTCCCGCCCAGGGCGGGACGGGAGGGAGTGTCAGACTTTTACTGACTAAAACCCACCCATGTTCCTTGTTGTGCCCTTTGCGTTCCGGGGGCGCGGTATCTCTTGCGAACAACCCGCAGCCCCGGCAGGCATCGGCCCTCAGTGGCCCCTTCCTTTTGCTGACATCTCTTTGAGGCGCGCGTGGAACACGAACGCGCCGTCGACACGGCCTGTCGTTATGCAACGTAAGGACGGTGAGCTACCCATTGCTCACCGTCCACAGGTCCGTATCTACGGTGGCCGGGAGTCGTCTCGCGGCTAGACGCCACAGGGTTGTCAAACGCCCTTGACCGTCGCCAACAAAATTTGTTACAGAACAAAATAAACTATATCGTTCTTTGTTTACCTATATTTTTATTTGTTTAAACCGCATTAAAATTTGTTGCGTAGTTTAAAAGATCTAAGCATACAGACGGCGGGAAGCGACTTTGTTATGTACTATGTACAGAAGAGACAGAAATAGAGGGAAGGTCGCTTGAAGAGGGCGTAACGCTTTTTCCTTTTTATATTATTTTCGGATGGGAAATCGTCAAATGACTTCCCCAGCCCTGGGCGGGCCGGGAGTGTCAGACTTTTACTGACTAAATCCCGTCCATGTCCAAAACTAATTTGGTTATTGTATTTAAAAAAGGACATGTTTTTAACCCTTCAATAAATAAATTTGTTTTTAAATACCTATGTTTAATTCAAGAAAATAATTATTATGAGGAACATTTTGAAACATTCTTTATTAGTTATTACTCATGTTAAATTTCATTTAATTTTTTATACTTTTGCTGTGCCCTACAGGGTCCATAATTGTACCTAGCGTTAAGCCTATTATAAGATCTGTAAAACTAACATTATGGAATGCAAATAAAGATATGAATATAAATAACATGTTCATTCTTGTGCCCTTTGCGTTCCGGGGGCGCAGTATCTCTTTCGACCAACCCGCGGCCCCGGCCGGTGGCCCATACCTAGTGCGGCTGCAAAGTTGAAATATATCATGTGCCTGTAACTACACCAGCATGCATACCCTTCAAACCGGAACAACGCTGCTTGGCGGCAGAAATAAGTATGGTGGTAGTACTTCCCCGGACGAGCTCCTTCACAAAGAGCTCTACTGCTAACTCCTTCAGCAAGCCGCGTTAAGGTACTTCATTTCAGAACGGAGCAGACTCACCTGCATCTATTAAATAATAGTCATCAGAGTCATCTTCGCTGTCCAGCTTTGGCTCCACTTTTATTTCTATTGGTTTCTCATCTGAAAGCAATAACTGTGATATTAGAATAGAAAGAGAACTTGTTATTATCTACAACAATTTTGTTTTTGCATATAAACCTTTTTTTTTTAATGTAAGTAAATAAAAAAATAAAAATAGCCTAAGTTACTTCTTATAACATCAGCTATCTACCAGTGTAAGTCCCATCAAAATCGGTCAAAACAAGCCGGATCAAACAGACAGACAGACAGACAGACAGACAGACAGACAGACAGACAGACAGACAGAAAGACAAAAACTTTAAAAATTGTTTTTTTATATTAGTACCGTATATACTTTCATATGCATTTAGTGAAAATATGTTGGGGTTGGCTGCCAGTCTAACAGGACACAGCTGAGTACCAGTGTTTTACATGGAGCGACTGCCTATCTGACCTCCGCAACCCAGTAACTGGGCAACACGATACCTCTTGGTGGGATGGTTGTCAGACTTTCTGGCTTCTGACTATTCGCAACGACTGTACGAATGACAGCCGGGGCCAACGGCTTTACGTGCTTTCCGAGCCACGGGGGTGAAACACCACCAACTTCCAAACTCCGGGCTGCTACTGAGCAAATCCTAATGGGAAAACCCAATAACACTTTTTTGCCCGACCTGGGAATCGAACCCGGAATCCCACGTTCTTCAGTCGCGCTTGCGTCCACGAGACCTACGGGGCAGTCTATTCTAATAATCATGATATGGCTGTAAAATACAAAAACAACCAAAGATTAGCGTGAAAACAAATTCGCTGGCAGTTAGCTGATGCTGTAAGAAGTAACTTAGGCTTATAGAAGCCGCCACGAGTCGTGAGCACAACACAAGTAAATATTTAGGTTCCTTTCTGAGTTTTTTGGAGCGCCGGCGTTACAAGCCATCGGTCCGTCTGACTGACCAATGAAACGGAACCCAAAAACCTAAAAATGAAATTGACATTGAACTGCCTCGTTGGCCTAGTGGTCCTAAGCGCGACTGCTACGCTAGAAGTCTTGGGTTCAGTTTGCGCCCTGTTAATGGCAATAGGCTGGCCCCCTATTTCATGGGACCTAAACATACCGGCGAACTGTGGGTGTACATTGTTACACCTCTGCCTAACCCTTCGGGGAATATAGGCGTGATGATATGTGAAGTGGCGGCGACTACACTTTTATGTAAGAACAAGAAGGGAGTCCTCTTCTTCTAAAGAGAAGAGATTGGCAATTGGCAGTCACACAAATGAAATCAAAGGTAACAGCTACTTACAACTACAGAATGACACACAAACGTAATACAGTATTACCTTTCTTTATAGCGTTTATTTTCTTTAACAATTCCTTCTCTGTGTTTAGCACTTGTTGCTTGAAAACTGCAGAATCTCGAAGACTCTTGATGCATTTGTCGCAGATACCGTAGGGCTCCTCATCTAGAGGTCTCAGCTGTAATCATTGAACATTTATTTAGAATAGTTAAAGAGGAAACCGGCCTAGTGTGAGCCAGACAATATTTTACAATACATGCAAATATACATACAATTTATTTTTATTATTATTTGTTGTTATAACGGCCTCAGTAGCCTAGTGGTTCTAAATCCGCTACGCTAGAGGTCTTGGGTTCGATTCCCAGGTCGAGCAAAGTATTATTGGGTTTTTCTGTGTAATTCTCAGTAGCAGCTCAGAGTCAGGATTTGTGCCCGGTTAATGGTGATAGGCTCGCCCCCTATTACATGGGACCTAAAAACCTACCGGTGAACTGTGGGTGTACATTGATACACCTCTGCGTGATGGTATGTATGTGTAATAAGCTATCAAATCATTAAAAAAAAATGCTGCCCTACGCATTGAATTACAACATATAAACTCACATACACAAACAGCCAGACCCGGAACAACTATCTGTAGGCCATATAAATATTTGTTCCGTGCAAGAATCGAACCCGCGACACTCAGAACAGCAGTCGATCACTCAGCCACTGCGCCAACCATGTCGTAAATATGAATAACAACCTGCACTTTAGAGGACATTAGAAAAACTCCCATGCTGAGATAATTGTGGCTGCCTAGTGGGCCCAGAAGTTATAAGATTACCATCGACTCGGATAGAAGAATCAATTTACCATCATCATACCACCACGCCTCAAATAACTTCACCACGCATCAAATAACTTCTCCCGCCCTAGGCGGGGCGGGAGAAGTTATTTGATCTCAGCATGATGTCCCACCCACTGCCAGCACATGTAATAGGGGGCGAGCCTATTGCCATTACCCGGGCACAAATCCTAACTCCGAGCTGCTTCTGAGAATTTCATAGAAGAACCCAATAACACTTTGCTCGACCTGGGAATCGAACCCAAGACCTGTAGTGTTACTACTGTGAAGTTACTATGTTTTGGACACTATAAGCATGGTGGTTGAGAGCTTTGTCATGCTCACATAAATGTCTCGCTGACGGTGGCGCGTGCGTTGGATCGTTCGGCTCCCTTTAAGATGGTTGACCTAAATGGTGCTAATGCGCGCGTCATGTTCGTGAACGGGCGCTGTCAGTTGGGATTGGTCATCTCTTAACTGCTATGGCTTACATCTTTAGTAGGTAGTATTTTTTTTTTGTTTTATTGTTTTAATACATCTTCATTGTTTTCACATATAGAAGCAACAAGAATATTGTAACCAAGATTTTGTAAAAACCAAATTGAAAGAAAAGAGTGTCCATGGAGTTTCTCGCTCGTTCTTCTCCATAGAGACCTACGCTTTGGAACAAGCAACTAGCTTCAACTTTTAAATGTAACTTCTTGACAATTCAAAAGTGCTTGTAAATGGTCTAATTGAAATAAATGCTTTGACTTTGACTTTGACTTTTGTAGCGTAGCAGTCGCGCTTAGGACCACTAGGCTACCGAGGCAGTTAAATTAAGAAGCAATTTAATTTAACTCTAATAAGTTTCTTACACTAAATGCTTATCTAATTAGAAACTTATTCAAATACTAGCTTCTGCTAGCGACTTTGTCCGCGTAGTTTTGTCACCTTCATAAAGTTACGTCTTTGATAACTGCTCCGCACGTATTGGTTGTAGTGTGTTGTATAGACTAAAGCAAAGGTCTTCACTGCCCCGTTGGTCTCGTGGTCGCATGCGCGACTGATGAGCACGGGGCCCTGGGTTCCCGGGTCGGGCAAGAAGTGTTATTGGGTTTTTCCATTACGAATTTCTCAGTAGCAGCCCAGAGTTTGGAAGCTGGTGGTGTGACACCCCCGTGTCTCAGAAAGCACGTAAAACCATTGGTCCTGGCTGTCATTCGTAGATCTTTGACAATTGTTACGGATAGTCAGAAACTGGGAAGTCTGACAACCAGTCTTACCAAGAGGTATTGTGCTGCCCAGTAACTGGGTTGTGGAGGTCAGATAGGCAGTCGCTCCATGTAAAACACTGATATTCAGCTTCATCCGGTTAGACTGGAAGCCGACTCCAACATAGTTGGGAAAAGGCTAAGCAGATGAGCCAAGATTTTCAACAAGAGGGCAGCAGCCACATAGTCTGCGGCCCGCCGACCCAGCCCACCTTCCTCACCAATTTTTATTTTTGTTCATAATATTGTTCTAATACAATAGACTGAATGCAGTAAATAAAGAATAGTTAAATATTATTTTTAGACCAAATAATATGGCTCGAGTATCTACCAACGTGCGTTAGTAGGTAAAAATCAGTCGAAAATTGTTATTCTTAAGTTATTTTGTAGTGGAATAACAATTATTTATATGTATGTGCGCTTGAGTTGCGGCCCACGGAAACCAAAAAATTTTTTTTTTGGCCCTTCACATCAACGAGGTTGAATACCCCTGGACTATACATAACCTTCCTCAATAAATTGACTATTGAACACAAAAATATTTTTTCAATTAAAACCAGTAGTTCCTGAGATTAGCATGTTCAACCAAACGAGGAAACAAACTCTTCAGCTTTATAATATTAGCATAGATTGATGCTTACGACCTATAGTATCCTCACGACCAAGATTTAAGATTATATACAGGGATCTTATCGCCGAAGTTGACCCTAATTTATTATCAGCATCCTATCAGCCGAACGACGTCCACTTTATCCACACATAGGCCCCCCCTAAAGATAGCCAGAATGACTAAAATTACTAACACAAATATACTAAGTTACCTACCACACTTAACACTTGTCTAAATTTATAGTTTTTATAAACTTACGATGATATTGAAGCAATGTTGCAACATTTGAGCATAATGCTCTTTTTTGTTGAGCCAAAAGTAACTTGAATATAAATCTTTATTAAGGCCTTGGGCGAGGCAGCAGCGGCAGACACCGACCACTTCCATGTTTTAGTTTTCTTCACATTTAAAAATTAATTTTGATTGATTGTGAGAAAAACTCAGAGATCAGGAAGACATAGAAAAAGGAATTACGGGATTTACAGGAAATCCTGGTTCTTGAATGGCACTCATTTGACATTGACTGTTGACAGCCACTGACTGACAGCGGCAATGGACAGATATAACTCAGAGTTGCCAAATTGCACATCCTTTAAGTCAATAATCTCTTTTTATTTTGAAAATCCAAAGTCAAGTCATTTATAATTATGATTTTTTATTTATTTATGTCAAATAAGTCGTTTCCAGGCACTTTTGAATTATTAAGGAGTCAATCAGTTAAGAAATTGTTTGTTCCAAACAGTAGGTTTCTATGCAGAAGAACTAGCAGCAAGAAACTTCATGAAAACGCTTCTAACATCAAATAATAATAATACAATACAATAAATTATCATTAAACAATTTTTCCGCGTCTCTGTTAACTGTGGACCTAAAAGACTTGTAGCGTGATACGGCACGGCGCGCGGCGTCGTCCGGCATCCGATCAATAATTGAAGTGCGTAGGTGTATCGCCCAACCCCTATGGATAATTAGTGTTTGTTACTTTGCAAACATAAATCATTTTATTCCCATTAATTTTCTGGAAATATGATAATGAAATAGAGTTTTATACATGGTGAATTGCCAATGAATAAAAGAATACAACTACGATTCTACGAGGACACCGGATTCTAATAAACTACCAAACAAAACCAGTTTATAATAATCTGTGAACAAAACAAAATGGCCGTGAGCCGTTCATCATCGATTTGTTAGCTGGTTTTGACGCCATCGCTATGTAAATTTTTCCTATTTTCACTGAAAACGCGAAGATTTATTGCTTTTCATTGTGAATATGTTAATGTAGTGCTGTCATAATGGAGTTCGACGAGATTGTGGTGAAGGAGAGCCCCGGCCTCTGCCGGTGCTGTCTCTCCGAAGGCTGCTACAAGGATTTGGGCACAGAATATACCTGGATGAATGAAACCGAGGTGTATGCTGATATGCTGCTCGAATGCTTCGATATTAGCGTAAGTTTAACTATATTGCGACTAAAAACTCTTTGCTAGATATAAGTACCAACTAACTGAAACCTTTGTTTTGCCTAGCCGTGTTATATATGTCGAAAACTGCACCCACCCTTTCGATGTTCTCCGATCTTAAGACTATCCTCAGAAATGGTTGGGTGGGTAGTCTTAGGGGCAGAGCGAAATATCATCAAGGCAAAAATCCACCTTTGCTCTAAGACAACACCCTGATTTTTTTTTTAATAAAAATAAATAAATAGATTTATCTGTATCCATATTATTTTATGCGAATAAATAATTGACTGTTAAAAATTACGGAAATTAATTAATGTAAAGAACAGATCTTCATCATATCAGCCATAGGATGTCCACTGCTGGACATAGGCCTCCCCCACTGATTTCCAATAGGACCGGTTGGAAGCGGCCTGCATCCAACATTTTCCTCCCATAGATGGTATAAAATAAATATTAATTAATAAGGAAAATGATTAAAAAGCTCTCACCCATACACTCCTATTTATTTAAAAATGTTGCTGTGCCCTAAAGGACATTATGGATTGCAATAAATATTTAAGATTTGACATCCAATCTAACTCCGGAATCAAGTCTTAAAATCGAAAGCGAGTTTCTTACCAGTATTTTTATCTCACACCAGATAACCCAACACAATGAAGGTCCGAACGGTCCAAATCGCCTCATCTGCGAGGTCTGCATCACTCGGTTGCGGGATGCGTGTAACTTCAAGAAGCAAGTCATGGACTCGGAGAAGAAGTTCATTGATATGATGGGCAGGGGAGAGTTTAGGCCCAAGAGTGAGTAGTCTTTTTATTATGCTAATTATATAGCCAGCCCCGCCCTGCCCTATTGGTCTTACTTACAAGAGCGATTGTTAAGTGTGTTGTTATCCTATGTTTGATTCCCAGGTCAGGCATACTGCCCTGTTGGTTTTGTCAGCATGACTGCTGAGTGTGGGATCTTGGACTTAATTCCATCCTAGGGTCTTGGGTTGGCCTGATGTTAGTAGTTGAATGTTGTTAGTATGCCACTCCCATGCCTCGGAAAGCATGTAAGGCCATTGGTCCTGTGCCTAATCTCTGCTCAGTTGTGTCGGATTGTTGTGTGCATACAAGCCCAGGGGGAACTTGAGCAGTCGCTCCATGATTTTAAAAGTGTGGAGGTATGAGAAACGGTGTAAAGTCTCTCATCCTCTGTTGAAAAGGGAGGTTCCTCTGACCAGGCGGGGGTTGTGTCTGGTGGGCTACTGCCCGATGGTTGTTGTCGGGATTTGGTGTATAAGACGTCGCGTCGAACATTGATAGCGCGACGTAGTAGTAGTAGTTTGTCTTATGTTGTACGCTGTATACAGCTTTTATACCAGTGAAGGACAGTGGATATGTAGTGTTTTTTAATATTCTTCCGTTCTTATCCGGTTTTTTATTCATGTCCCCCACAAGATAGTTCTCTGGTAAATGGTTCATCAACGTTTCTCATCAAGTTTCATTGCCTTATTCATTGGCTTAATAAAGCCAATAACCAATAGGCAATAGCCTTGGTGAGTTCCTGATTGTCACCACTGTTAATATGTACTTTCAGGAGTAGCAGTGGCTGCAATCATTTTGACGGGCGTGTCCTAAAAATTTGAATTGGGGCAGTACAATGTTAATATTATTTATGAATATCTATTACAGTGCTGATCTACCAGACGCAGATGAAGTGCGAAGGTCCAATAGATGTCGAGCCTATGGACGATGCAGAAGTTGAATACTTAGAAGACGATATTGAATTTAATGATGGTAATGGTATGTATGTCATAGTACTAGGCAATATAACATCACGCTACGACCCACAGGAGCAGAGCAGTAACCAAAGACGTAACATAAAAAGTAACTTAACGCGGGTGAAATAATTGCCCTGTTGGTGTAGTATCTGGCAGCCACGACTGGTATGCGTGGAGTCCTGAGTGCGATGCTCAGGTAGGGCATAAAGTGTTATTGGGTTTTTTCATTAGGAATTACTCAGTAACAGCCCGAAATTTGGAAGTTGGTCGTGTGACACCCCCGTGACTCGGAAAGCAAGTAAAGCCGTTGGTCTTGCGTCTGATCTTTTTCCGGTTGTGTCGGATTGCCGTCACATCGGATTATGAGAGGTAGGAAAGAGGAAGTGCACCTGTGGTTGCGCACACACTCATGCACTATAATATCTCTTGCGTACTTGGCTAGTCTATATTGAGATTGGCCGCCATGATCGAAATTCGGTCCGGAGAATAAAAATATTTTTTTTTTTTTTTTTTATTGGGCGTTTCTATGAAATCGTCAGTAGCAGCTCGGAGTTAGGATTTGTGCCCGATTAATGGCAATAGGCTCACCCCCTATTACATGGGACCTAAACATACTGGCTAACTATGGGTGTACATTGGTACACCTTTGCCTAAACCTTCAGGAATACAGGTGTGATGGTATGTTTTATTGTTTTTAAACATACAATAATTTTCTTTTTCAGAAGCGGTAAATGAAGACTTAGCTCAACCATCAGTATCTGATATCACTGTTTCCACGCTACCCGTTAAGGGCAAGCGCGGACGTCCACGCAAGAACGCAGCGCCCAAGCAGGACAAGAAGAAAGCCGCAAAAGTTGAGAACAAAGCCAAGACTCCCAAACCCGCTCCTAAAGGTAGGTTCATAGTTGTTAAAATGCCTGCAGTAGAATGTGTGTTGTGATTTTTAAACAAAAAAAAATAAATCTGAAACTAGAAATACAGGCACATGAGATATTGCAACTTTGTCTCTGGGATGGCAACGCATTGGCAAGGTCTCTGGTATTGCAGATGTCTATAGGTAGCGGTGACCACTTAACATCAGGTGGGCCGTCGGCTTGTTTGCCTTCCATCATTATCATCTTCCTGCCTCTATCGCATGTTACTTAGGGTCGGCGCAACATGTTTCTTCTTCCGTGCCGTCCTGTCAACCGTCATGCTATCACTGACTCCCATCATACCATCACGCCTGTATTCCCCGAATTTTCCCAACATTTTTTTTTTTTTTGGATGGGTGGGAAATCATCAAATAACTTCTCGGGCGGGGCGGGAGGGAGTGTCAGACTTTTACTGACTAAAACCCACCCATGTTCCTTCTTGTGCCCTTTGCGTTCCGGGGGGCGCGGTATCTCTTACGAACAACCCGCAGCCTTCCCAACTATGTTGGGGTCGGCGTCTAGTGTTACCAGATGCAGCTGAATATCAGTGTTTTACATGGAGCGACTGCCTATCAGACCTCCACAACCCAGTTACTGGGCAACACGATCCTTCTTGGTTAGACTGTTTGTCAGACTTACTGGCTCCTGGCTATCCGTAACGACCGTCAAAGATCTACGAATGACAGCCGAGACCAACGGCTTTACGTGCTTTCCGAGACACGTGGGTGTCACACCACCAACTTCCAAACTCCGGGCCGCTACTGAGAAAATGCTAATGGAAAAACCCAATAACACTTTTTGCCCGACCCGGAACCCCGGACCCCACGCTCATCAGTCACGCTTGCGACCACGAGACCAACGGGGCAGTATCTCAACATCAAGAGCCTTAAATGAAGAGTGATAGAGTTTAATTTTAACTTTAGTGAAAATCACAGCACATACTCTCCACTTTTACATATTTATTTGTTGACAATATTTCTGATTCAAATTCATAAAACTATTCTATGGGAATAATCTGAAAGGAGAAGGGATAGCCTTTCAAATCGGTTGATAAATGACGAAGTTCTGAAGCAAAAAAGAGACAACCGATTTAAGAACCTCCTTCTTTTTTTTGTAAGTAGGTTAAAAATACTTTGAATGGTTGCCATGACAAATAATTTCATAACATTGTTAACTTTGTATTAAAAATATTGTTTGCATGTATTTTGTTAATTTCTGTAAGGCAAAATCATTTGATTGAAACAATTTTTTAGTCTTTGATTGAGTACCAACTGCAAGTGCATGAACGGTTGAAATAATTTGACTGAACAAAAATAAACTCTATTTATTTATATATAAATCAACTTATTGATTTTGCCTTTGAATATTATATGTTTTAAATATTATGTTTTGTCATTAGTGCAATGTTTTTATTGATATGTTCGAGGTATTCCCTGGAAGTATTGTTCCGATGACAAAAATTCTTTGACTTATAGAAAGGACACACTATTGCCGAGTATTTTATGGTATAGTAGTCGCCACGAGTTGTGAGCAGAAATGTCGAGTTAATTTTTGCGTTTTTTGGTTCCTGTCTGGGTTTTTTGGGTCACCGACGCTGCACGCGATCAGGCCGTATAACCCAAAAACGAACCCAAACATCCAAAAATTAACTTGACGTTTGTGCTCACGACTCTTGGCGACTACTATATATTTAACTTCTACTAATATTATAAATTATGAAGAAGTAAAGTTCGTTTTTACGAGATGACCTCTAGAAGAATTGTTCTGATTACTAAAATTTTTAGAAAGCTTAGCTATTGCTGAGTATCATAGGCCCTTATTTATGGTATACTTGACTTCTAAGCGGCCGCCCGCAACATCCCGGACTTTGGAAGTAGGTGGTGGAACACCCCCGTGCCTCGGAAAGCACGTAAAGCCGTTGGTCCCGGCTGTCATTCGCAGATCTTTGACAGTCGTTACGGATAATCAGTAGCCAGAAAGTCTGACAATCAGTCTTACCAAGAGGTATCGTGTTGCCCAGTAACTGGGTTGTGGAGGTCAGATAGGCAGTCGCTCCATGTAAAACACTGGTACTCAGCTGCATCCGGTTAGAATGGAAGCCGACCCCAACATAGTTGGGAAAAGGCTAAGTAGATGATGATGACTTGACTTCTAACCGGACGAAGGCGCTGGTAGAAGTCAGTAACATTTTATATGAAGCCACTGTCATGATAAAAATATTGACAGAGTGTCACTTTGCACTACCTGTCAATCGAACCCAAGACCTGTAGCGTAGCAGCCCCGCTTAGCACCACTAGGCTAACGAGGCAGTTAAATAAAACGTTTCTACTTATATAAACATACATACTTATATCCTTACATATTTAATACATATCTTTTGAAAACAATAAAAAGGTGGACAACAAGACAACTCTAACTATCAAAATCTAGATCCCATACTACTATGAAATCAGTCTTACCTCAATGTTGCAATCATTCATTCTCTAGAGAAAGTCTCATTTAAGTGTTGCCAAGTGTATACATGTTTATGCTTGTGACTGTACTCTCTAATATTCGTAATTTATTTATTATCGTGAAATACTTGAATTTTTCGTGAAAAGCCTCCGTTACACTACCGTTGTTTCCTGACTGCTTTTATGAAAAAATTACTTCTGTTTGTCTATGGGAAATCTTCATTAAAATTCTGATGCACTGTTCTGCAATCATACACTTATCCTAACCTTTTTTAGTACTATTTGATATTGCAAGATTCTTTTATTACCAGTATGTTATATAAGGGGTTCCGAAATTGAGCTTAGCGACGCCCTAGGGCTTCGTAGAGCTATCCTGAGGGCGACCCACGACCGTAGGCACGGTCCCGACCCCCATCTCTTATTTATTTATTTTACATTAACGTAGCTATTGGTCAATTACATTACGTAAATATAGCAGCCGCCACGATTCGTGAGCACAAACGTAAAGTTAATTTTTGGGTTGGTTTCTGGGATTTTTGGGGCGCCCACGCTGTACTCGATCGGTCCGATAGACGGATCAATCGCGTGTAGCGTCGGTTACCCAAAAAACCCCGAAAAGAACCCAAAAATTAACTTGATGTTTGTGCTCACGACTGGTGGCGGCTTCTATACATCATCATCTTCATCATATTAGCCGTAGGACGTCCACTGCTGGACATAAGCCTCCCCTATAGATTTCCAAAAGGACCGGTTGGAAGCGTCCTGCATCCACCGTTTTTCTGCTGTCTTTATCAGGCAGTCAGTCAAAGATGGAGGGAGGGTCGGTCAGTTAATGACATAAAATAATATATTTAACGACATTTACACGCCCCGGTAGCCTAGTGGTCCTAAGCGCGACTGCTACGCTAGAGGTCTTGGGTTCGATTCCCAGGTCGAGCAAAGTGTTATTTGGTTTTTCCATGAAATTCTTAGTAGCAGCTCGTATTTAGGATTTGTGCCTATTTAATGGCACTAGGCTCGCCCCCTATTACATGGGACCTAAACATACCGGCGAACTGTGGGTGTACATTGTTACACCTCTGCCTAACCTTTCATTGAGTACAGGCGTGAGGTGTGACATTTACACGCTCATCTCACAATACTCCAAACATACTGACAGGATCGTCTTCCATTCGTCCTCCGACACATCACAGTCAGGCGTCCAATACAGCGTTAAGCGAGGACAGGACACGTGGAATGGGCACGTGTATTATTTCAATATTACTTTGCCTTGCGCACTGTTGGATTTTCAACTCTCGGGTCAGTATTGAGAGTTGAAAATCCAACAACTGAAATTACAAAGTAATGTTATATAAGTACTGCTTTAAGAGGTAGGCCCTTGGTTGCCGGAGACATCCTTTTCATTAATTATTATAGTACAATCAATGTACTGTTATTATTTTCTAATAAATGATTAAATTCTTTAGTTTTTTTTTTTTTTATTTAAATATAATATTTTTGTTTTAATACAATATACAATAATAATTGGCTAGATGACACCACTAATCAATTGACGTACTTTTTATGAGCTATCAGAACGCGATTTCGCTATAGTTCTCGTATGACAATACTAAACCATGACGTCACTTTTTTGATATGTCAATTCACTAACTACTTATTGATTTTAAAGCGACTAAAAATCTAATTCACTTACCATCACGCCTGTATTCTCCGAAGGGTTAGGCAGAGGTGTACCACATTGGTACACCTTATACATTATACCCACAGTTCGCCGGTATATTTTTGGTCCCATGTAATAGGGGGTGAGCCTATTCCCATTAACCAGGCACAAATTTTAACTCCGAGCTGCTACTGAGAAAATTTTATTCAACAGCACTTTTTGCTCGACCTTGGGAATCGAACCGAAGACCTCTAGTGTAGCAGTCGCGCTTAAGACCACTAGGCCAATGAGGCAGTTACAAAAAAATAATACAATCTGTAAAGGCAGTCGCAGCACAAAATCAATTAGGAACCCCTTAATATAATAAGCTGATCTTAAACCCTAACCTCGGACCATATATTGAAGGGTTTAAAGTCATCATTGTTCCTGTGCAAGAAAGAGACGGAGCTATACAAGTGAATAGCGCCATCCCTTTCTCGCACAAGTACAATGACGGCTTTGTAACTTTTCAATGTTAGGGTCCTGGTTTGTTTTGAAAAATCTTTATTTTGGGATTATTATCCCAAATGAAAATAAGTTATCTCCGTTATTCCTTCTTACAAAGTTTTACAAGTTATATTAATATTAGATTCTGCTCGCGACTTTGTCCGCATAGTTTTTTCACCCGCATTAGGTTACGTCTTTGGTTACTGCTCTGCACCTACTGGTCGTAGCGTGATGTTATAAAGCCTATAGCTTTCCTCGATAAATGGACTATCCAACACAAAAAGATTATTCAATTTAAACCAGTAGTTCTTGAGATAAGCGCGTTCAACCAAACAAACAAACTCTTCAGCTTTATAACATTAGCTTAGATAATAAAGCGAAAGAGGTTTCTGGTTTCTTTGATTGAACGCGTTAATCTCTGAAATTGCCAGTCGGATTGATAAAAATCTTTTTGTTTATGATAGCCTACCTATACTTATTTTTGAAAAAATCAGATGCGATTCTGCGCAGAAGACTCCGTGATTTACGTGAACGAAGTCGTGGACGTAACCTAGTATTTGATACTAATATTATAAAGAAGAAAGATTTCAAACCACCCAAAAAGAAACAATTCTTTCACCATTAGAATGCTACATTATCCCTGATTAACATAGGCTATATAACATCACGCTACGACACACGGGAGCGGAGTAATAACCAAGGACGTAACTTAACGCGGGTGAGATAAGCCACGTGGACTAAGTCGCAGGCAGTTCGCTAGTATTTGATATGATCGCTATGATTTGTATTTGAGGTACGGGTTTTCAATTCGTTTATTGCGGTTGTTGTGATGCGTTTCCACGGATCCACGTTCGGTTGGACATGTCCTCGTGTTAGAAGAACTTTTATTTATGATTTGCTATGCGTTTTGTTGATAACCAAGTCTAGTAGCGGGAAAATTGCGGCCACAGTGTCATCTAATATACCATATAATAATGAGGACGTGTCGCCATTTTTCCTGCACCTGATCTTTCCCCGGTCATAACGGATTGCCGTCCCATCGAACTAAGAGACTGACGGAAGAGGAAGAGCACATGTGTCTGCGCACACACATGTGCACTTTAATATTGTATGCGTTGACTAGTCTCCTTGTAGCCAGAATTCAGTCAGCAGGATTATTATTGTGAAAAAAGAATATCAGCGAATTCCTCAAGCAAGGCAGCAAGATATCTCATACAAAAATTTCACTTTTTAGGTGAGAAACGGCGCATGACTGAGGCCTCGAGTAAGTCCTCCATGTCGTCAACAAGACGGAACAAACTAATGAAGACTAACGCAATAATAGTTCTAGAGACATCCACCGCCGTACCTTTTAAATGGCACAGGCAAGACTACCTCTGTTTCTTCTGCCATTTGAACTTCAAAGATACTGATTTGCTCAAAGAACATACTAAGACCCAACATAAAAAGTCTAACATCAATGCTGCAGTTTCTTACCTAAGAAGGGATGAGAAAGTCAAAATTGACATCTCCGTACTCGATTGTAAAGCTTGCGGTGATAAATTTGACCAGCTAGACAATCTCATAACACATTTAAAACTCACACATAACGTAACGTTCACAGAAGAATGTGGATACGGTCTCATTCCGTACTTTCTACAGAACAACGTCTTCCTCTGCGCAATCTGTAAGAAAGAGTTTCAGTACTTCATGACTTTGAACCAGCATATGAACGAACATTACGGGAATTACATTTGCGAGTTATGTGGCAAATCGTTCTTAAGCCAGGATCGTTTGAGATGTCATTCTTACACTCACGGCTCTGGTTTCCACTGTAATCTATGTCCGGAAAAATTTGATTCCCTAACTCAAAAAGCTAATCACGAAGCGAAGGTCCATAATAAAGAGAAAGCTCTACGATGCTATTTTTGCACTGAGACCTTCCGGAATTATAGCCAGAGAAGACGTCATCATAGTTCAGCTCATGATGTTAAAATCCCAGAATATACCTGTCCGGTTTGCAGCAAGACTTTCCAAATAATGAGCAAAATGAAGGTACACGTAAAGGAAGTGCATATAAGAGAGAAGAATTTCTCCTGTTCTTTGTGTGAGCAAAAGTTCTTCTCCAGGACTCATGTCCAGAAACATATGATCAAGCATTTTGGGGAAAAAGTTCATCAATGTGAGGTCTGTAAGAAGTCGTATTCGAGAAAGCAGACGCTTAGAGACCACATGAAGACTCACACTAATCAAAAGTTTGTGTGTAGTCTTTGTAATCAAGTATTTGTTCAAAATAATACCTTAAAGGTACATATGAAAGTATTACACCCGGATGTGGTGACAGTAGTGGATGATATACAACAGCCATCTTTACCAGCATCTATATTAATTTAACAAAGTTGAAAAGTCTATTTAAACGCTCAAATCTCTAGTACTGCCAGTCGGATTGGCAAAATTCTTTGGATATATAATAGCCAGATTTATGAGGCTATGTAAAGGCTATGTAACATGACGCTACGATGTACGGGAGCAGAGTAGAACGCGCTAATCTCTGGAACTGCCAGTCAGATTGGCAAAATTCTTTGGGTATATGATAACTAGATTCACGAGGCTAAGTATAGGCTATGTAACATGACGCTACGATGCACGGGAGCAGAGTAGAACGCGCTAATCTCTGGAACTGCCAGTCGGATTGGCAAAATTCTTTGAGTATATGATAGCCAGATTTAGGAGGCTAAGTAAAGGCTATGTAACACGACGCTACGATGCACGGGAGCGGAGTAGAACGCGCTAATCTCTGAAATTGCCAGTCGGATTGGAGAAATTCTTTTTGTATGTGATAGCCAGATTCATGGGGCTAAATAAAGGCTATGTAACATGACGCTGCGACTCATGGGAGGGGAGCAGTAACCAAAGACGTGACACAGGTGAAAACGTCCACGCGGACACTTTGTCCGCGTGGACCTTTTCACCTGTGTCACCAAGCAGGAGCTAGTCTTCGAGTCTTGAATATACGTAAAAAACTGTAATGGGGGGGGACTGCGTAGTCGGCGCTATAATTTTGGCCGCCATTTTTTGTCGGTTAATGAAATGATTAAAATATAGCTAGATAAAGATATCTATGAGTTTAAAAGTATTATGTAATCGTATAGGATCTCATTTTTAACCCCCGACGCAAAAACGAGGGTGTGTTATAAGTTTGACGTATCTATGTGTGTGTGTTTGTGGCATCGTAGCTCCCGAACGTATGAACCGATTTTGACTTAGTTTTTTGTATTTGAATGGTTATTTAGTCGGGAGTGTTCTTAGCTACGTTTGATGGAAATCGGTTCAGCGGTTTCAAAGTTATCAGCTCTTTTGTTAGCTGCGGTAGGGATTTTTATTCTTCTGTCGGGGTTACTTAAAATTGTATGTAATTATAAACGCACCGTAGATATAGGTGTGTTTTTAATATTTAAATATGTCTAAGGCATACTATAGTCGATATTACTAAAGCAGTATTAACGCTTTTACTTAGCAAAGGTCAAATCAAGCAGAGTATATCATTCATTTATCTATTGATAATGGACCTAAAAACATCAGCAGTACAGTTGAAAATAACACTTATTTATTTATTTCAATCATAAAACTTACTTAAATAATATATATAAGCGATATGTTTGAGCCGTTTGGGGTTGAAACAGTAGGGCCATGGGGTCCGAGCGCTCATCTAGTTTTTCGGGACATAGCCAAGCGATTGGTCGACTCTTCACGTGACCAAAGTGCTGGCCTTTTCTTAGGCCAAATAATCAGCATTGCCATACAACGCGGCAATGCTGCCAGGCTTTTGGGCACTTGTCCCATTGACAGCGATGCGGCTGAGTTTTTTTGATACCCTATAAGCTTCCTTTTTTGTTTTTTTATATTAACTGTTGAAAATTGAGTGCAAGATATAATTCTGCTATACTAGCTAGTTGTTCCGGGTATGTTTGTGTATCGGAGTTTATATGTTCGTAAACGCACCCACGATACAGGAGAAATATCCTAATGTGGGGCCATGTTTTATGAAAAATTAAAATTGAATTCTATTTCTGTAGGATTATAGTTCATTACCGATTAATCAATGAAAACTGCTTTTGTCTATTCTGATCATAAAGGTCATTGCTCAGTTCAATAGCTTCACTAAACAACACGGCATCGGCCGGCCGGAGTCACTATAAAAAAAAATTACCTTGTCATTGTAAAAAATGTTTTCACTCGCTCGGTTAAAGTCCTAATTTGAATAGTTAATTATTTGCTGTGCCAAAGCCGTGCTGTTGTTATGAGCGATGACTCTTCGCGTGCATTTAATCCTAGGATATTAAGAAAAAAGAAATTGTATGAATCTCGTAAGACACGAATTGGAATAATGTTACTATTTATTTTTATCATTCTTAATAGAAATTAAACAAAGTGATAATTTATTGAAGCATTCGTTTTTTATTTCCGTATCTTACATGTACTTACCTATGCACACAAAGAAATTCTACAAATAAATAAAATAGAAGTTATGCAAAAAAAAAAAAATATTGTCTGTCTGTTTTTTCCTGCTAATCTTCTAAAAGGCTGGACTGATTTTGATAATGTCCAAGATAAACTTAGAAAGTACATATGAATTGAAGGTACTCGCTCGAATGTACGGGAGGCAGGTGCCTTAACCACAACGCCATCACGTTATGAGATTTGATGGTAATTTAAAATTTGAGGAATTGTATTCGAGGATTATTTCATTAGGCTCTTTTTAGACAACTTTAAATGTACCCTAATCATTAATTAAAAAAAAATTAAACTATGTAGTAAAGACGTCATTCAGTATCTACACATTTCTGGGCTAAATAAGAAAGTGCTAAACAGAAAAAAGTTATATTCTGCAAGAATACGTTGTTCTCTTCATTTAGAATTAGGGGTGCTATCATCTAAACAATCGGATAAAATTGAGATTTTCCCCAAAAACCCTTGAAAAAAATATTTTTACAACAACTACTTTTGACAACCCCTTTCGAATGACCCCCGACGCCGTCTAAACTGAGGCAAATCGGGGATACCCGGACGGCTAGCAGACCTATTTCGAATGCGCACTATAACAGCACGGTTCCGACACAGCAAACAATTTGCCATTCAAGTTTGGTGTTTAAAACGTGTGCATATAAGTACATTTTATAATGCCAAGACAAAAAACGTTGAAGGCTCGCGTGCTGTTTAACGGTTCGATTTTTCGGGACAATTTCAACCAGGCGTCTGCTGTGACCTTTACACCAAATCTGTAGCGTCATTCTTCCATACAGTTTTGTATAGACCAGCTGATGTTAAAGGTTCTGTATCCGAAGGGTGCCAACGGGGTCCTATTACTAAGCCGTCCGTCTGCCTCAGCGGTCTGTATCTCATGAACCGTAGTAGTTAGAGAGTTGAAATTTTCAGAGTGTGATTGCTATAACAGCAAAATCAAGTTTAAAATTAAAGGGGGTCTCCATTTGAGAAACGTGTTTGTTTTACGTGCATGTAGTGATAAAATTTTGTACAGTGGTCCAAGAATCTTCGCGAGACCGACATGCATGGTTTTTTTATTAACCGACAAAAAATGTTGTCGCTGGATGATCTAGAATCATGAATTAAACTAGATTTCAACTTTGTCTCTGGGATGGCAACGCATCTGCAAGACCTTTGGTGTGGCAGGCAGCGGTGACGGCTTAACATCAGGTGGGCCGTCGGCTTATTTGCCATCAATTGCTAGATGGTTTAGAATCATGAACTGAATCCATGGCAACACGATGGTCATGATGGCCCTTTTCACCGTAACTATTCTTGCGGAAAACAACATTTTCTTATGGGTAGCACTTTCAAAATTTTACCCGAAATTGAATGATGTTGTAGAAACTGATTATTTTTCACATACTATGGGTACCTTTACAGTAGACAAATTTCTTTTCAGGTAAAAAACCGAGGAAATACAAGGGCACAGAGTCTTCGTCGATGAAAAGGCGACGGAACCTTCAAATACTTTTTAATAATACATCTATTATACCATTTAAATGGCGCGGGAAGTATCTCTGTTTCTATTGCAGCAAAGACGTTGCGGAATACACAGAGCTAAGGAAACATACGAAAGGCCACGGTCACTGCTCCATAAAAGACCATTCTCTAAAAGTCTTGAAGGGAGGACAGAATATGGAAATTAAAGTTGACATTTCCGTTATTCATTGTGAAGTGTGTACGGACACGTTACCGTCAATCGATGAGGTCATAAATCATTTGTTCGTCAAACATAAACTAGAATATGATAAAGAAGTGGAAATGGCTTTTGAAGAATATAAACTTTCTGATCTCAGTTGTACTGGATGCGATGAGAAATTCACCTATTTCGGTTATTTAGTCTCTCATGTAAATAATAATCATCCGAAAAATTGTCTCATTTGCGAATATTGCGAACAGAAATTTAACAAACGACGAGACCTATTCTCGCATATGAAAAATTACCACAGAGAAGGGGGATACCAATGCGAAATGTGCACACAAAGTTTCACCTCATTGAACATTTTAAGAAAACATAGAAACAACAGGCATTTCATCCGATGCAACATTTGCAATTTAAAATTACCGTCAGCTACATTGAAACAAAAACATATCGACCAGGAACATCCAGATGACGGCTCTTTACAATGCGACACTTGCTTGAAAGAATTCCATACGAAACAAGGACTCAAAATGCACACAAGGAAATGTAAAGGAGAAGAAATCTTTGGAATCGCGATCAAGCTAGAAGACAACATTGTCATGGACTTAGACGAAAACTACGAAGAACAAGTCAAAAAGCCATGCGTTAAACAAATAAGAGAAAATATAGTAATAATCATAAACATGTCCACAGCAATACCTTTCAATTTTTATAAAAATAAGTTCAATTGTTTTTACTGTTCCAAAGATTTTACCGATTCCGATTCGATGAAACAACACGTAATTCTAGAACACCCTGTGTGTGATGTTAAACAGAAATGCATTCGGAAATGTAGGGAGTCCGTTGCTTGCGTCAAAATCGATATATCATCACTCGCTTGTAAACTCTGCTTCGAATCTTTGACCGACTTAGACCATTTAATCGATCATTTGATCGCGAAACACGATGCTAAATACGACAAATCGATTACAACGTGTCTACAACCTTATAGACTGATTAAAGACAACATGGCTTGCCCACATTGTCCTAGCGAAGTATTTCGCTTCTTCGGTACCCTTCTTAAACACATGAACAATAAACATACAAACAATAACATAATCTGCGTATACTGTGGCCAAACATTCCGTAGGGATCAAAATTTACGCGTCCACATTTGGCGTCATCACAGAGACGGGAGGTTCAAATGTAATATTTGTTCTGCCGAGTGCAATATACCATCTCGTCTGTACATGCACATGGCGCGCGCGCACGGTGTCAAAGCCGCGAAATGTCCAAAATGCCCAGAGTCTTTCACCACGCAATATTTAAGGCAGAAACATTTGATAGATGCCCACAATACTGGCCACAAATGCTCTTATTGTGGGAAGCTTTTCACAAGGAACTCTTTTATGAGTAATCATGTCAGAAGAACGCATATGAAAGAGAAGAGTGTGGAGTGTTCTGTGTGCGGTATGAAGTTCTTTAATAATATTCTTCTGAGAAGGCATATGGTCAAACATAGCGGGCAGAAGAAATATCACTGTGATGTGTGCGGGGAACGCTTCTATTGGCGTAAAACTATGAAGACGCATAGAGATAGGATGCATAGCAGACAAGCTAACGCTCCTCAGATATAATTATCTAGATTCCTGAAATTTTAACTTCTAAGTGCCATAAAATTGTAGGTTATTAAGTTTTACATGCAAACTAACGAAACAAGCAAGATTTTTATAGAATTAGCACTGCTGCTTAAATTCTAACCAATACTAACGCTTATGAAGATACCAGGTGATAAATCTGACTTCATAACAAACTTATAACAGCATCTGTCCCCCCACGCACTGCCTTTGCTATCTCGAAAGTACAAAATAGTAATTTCTTTTCAGATTTGGAAACCGAGGTGGCAAAGCACAGTGCTAGTTTTCTAAGGAGGAGAAATCTGCAAATATTACTCAACAATACATCAGTAATACCTTTTAAATGGCGCGGGAAATACTTGTGCTTTTATTGTGGGGATGATTCGGAGACGCCCGAAAGTCTCCGGAAACACACGAAGGCCCACGGACCTTGTAGTGACAGAGACAGAGCTATACGACTAGTCAAATCAGCTGATGTAGACATTAAAATAGATGTTTCTGATATTACATGCGAGATTTGTTCACAAACTTTTACGTTTTTAGACGAAATTATAAACCATTTGGTTTTTAAACACCAGCTGCCTTACGATAATAATGTAGACATTCTTATATCACCGTACAGACTGTTAGATCTTCATTGTCTTCTATGCGATAAGAGCTTCAATTATTTGAGTAAATTAATCTCTCATATGAATAGCGTTCATCCTGACAACTGTTTTGTATGTCCCGAATGTAGGCAGGAGTTTAATAAGAAGAGAGACTTGCATTCTCACATCAGATTCCATCATAAAAAATACCATTCGTGTACTAAATGCAACGAAACGTTTCCTACAAATTCCGCGTTACATATTCATAGGTCTAACGCTCATTCATCAACTTGCAACATTTGTTTTAAAATATTTCCCTCTGATAGCAAGAGATTAGCACATCTTAAGGCTGAACATGACACTGGGCAGAGCCAGTGCGGGTTCTGCAAGAAATCACTGACAACAAAACAGGCATTTATACGCCATGCTGCAAATTGCACACATAAACCAAAAGAAGAAGCCATTTTAATCGACGATGAAAACAAAAAGGTTTCCATAAAAGAAACAAGAAAAAGTCTAGCATGTATATTTAATATGACGACTGCTTTACCCTTTAAATTCTTCATGAATAGGTTTCGCTGTTTCTATTGCACGAAAGACTTCACCACATGCGAGAATTTGAAAGAGCACACGTCTATTGAGCACCCTTACTGCGATATAACCTTCAAATCTATGAGGTTAAAGAACAGATACGATGGTATCCAAATCAAAATTGACACTTCTTCTTTGTCTTGCAAAGTTTGCCTCGTCACCTTGGAAGGTTTGAAAGATCTGATTGAACATTTGACCAAGGAGCATAAAGTACAATTTGACGTTTCTGCAGAGAGCAATTTACAGCCGTTCAAGCTTATCAAAGATAGCTACCCTTGTCCTATGTGTGGGGTAGTGTACAGATACTTTGGAGTCTTACTGAAACACGTTAGCTCCTTACATAGTGAAAATAAATATATCTGCATGTATTGCGGAAAAGCATTCAGGACTGACCCCAATCTTAGAGCCCACGTGTCCAGGCGTCATAAAATCTCTGAAAATTTCAAGTGCAACACTTGTGAACTACAATTCGGTACTAAAAGCGCTTTAAGAAATCATCAAGGTGCAGTCCACGGTACCAAACTGGTTCAATGCTTTAAGTGTTCTGAGAAATTTGCGTCTAAATACACGATGCAACGGCATTTGATCACGTCTCACGGCACTGGCCATAAGTGCACTTACTGCGGTAAATTGTTCACTAAGAACTCCTTCATGGTGAACCATGTTAGAAGGTCGCATTTGAAAGAAAAAAATGTAGAATGTTCTGTGTGTTTGGAGAAGTTTTTTGACAGTCAAAGGCTTAAAATGCATATGGTAAAACACGTGGGAGAGAGGAACTTCCATTGTGATATTTGTGGGAAGAAGTTTTTGTGGAAAAGGAATCTTAGGGGACATATGACGTCACATATTCGGAACGCGAACTTACGTAATGTAACCTAGTGTTTTATGAGGGCTTTTTGTCTTTTCTTGATGGCTGGTAATTTATAACTTATTTTTTTTTAAGTTTGCCCCACACTAGGAATTTCTCCTGAATCGTGGGTGCGTTTACAAACATATAAACTCACATACACAAGCAACCAGACCCGGAACAACTATCTATAAGTCATACAAATATTTGTTCGGTGCGGGGATCGAACCCGTGACACGCAGCACTGCAGCCAATCGTTTAGCCACTGCGCCAACCGTGTCGCCAAACTGTAGTCAAATAACTGGTTCTGAATTGATCTGGTTTCCATTCAAAACCCAAGATTTTTCCGCTATGTTTTCGGCCTGTAATCTCAATAGTGCACTGTCAATATCTTTTGAAACGCTGGATAACATATATACATACCATCACGCCTGTATTTCCCGAAGGGATAGGCAGAGAGTACCAATGTACACCCACAGTTCGCCGATATGTTTTAGGTCCCATGTAATAGGGGGCAAACCTATTTATTGCCATTAACCGGGCACAAATCGTAACTCCGAGCTGTTACTGAGAATTTCATAGAAAACCCAATACCACTTTGCTCGACCTGGGAATCGAACCCAAAACGTCTAGCGTAGCAGGCTGAATAATACAATTTGATAGTGCGCCCGGAACATACATACATACATAAACTCACGCCTTTTTCCCATGGGGGTAGGCAGAAACCACAGAATTCAGAGAGCCGACCGATAATCTCTACATAGTATAAAACAAAGTCGCTTCCCGCCGTCTGTACGCTTAGATCTTTGAAACTGCGCAACGGATTATAATGCGGCTTTCATCAATAAATATAATGATTCAAGAGGACGGTTTATACGAATAGAACATCACGCTACGACCAACGGGAGCGGAGCAGTAACCAAAGACGTAACTGAACGCGGGTGACGCCGCGGATTATATAGCTAGAATTGATGTAACAATCGACCCAGCCGATAACAATTGATATAACAATCGGATTAAGCAAAACTAACCAATTATCGAAGGAAAAATAACAGAACATTTATAGAGAAGAACAATTTGTTTTCAGATGGTCTTCCAGGCCCGTACGAAGGCTGTACGTCTGAGCGACGAAGGAAAAATCTGAAAATACTTTTCAACCACACCACAATAATGCCATTCAAATGGCGAGGCAAATATCTCTGCTTCTATTGTGGAAAAAACTACACAGAATACACAGAATTTAGAAAACACACAAAGTCTCACGGACTATGCACAACTAAAGATTACTCCTTAAAACTAATAAAAGGAAATAATGTCGAAATAAAAATCGACGTCTCAGAAATAGGTTGCGATATCTGCAATGAACCTTTCAGTAGATTCGACGAAATAATCGATCATTTGATCTCTAAACACAATTTGGAATACAACAAAAATATCGATATACCCTTCCAAGAATATCGGTTGGTCGATTTTCGGTGCCTACACTGCGAGGAGCAATTCTCTTACTTCGGTTATTTGATTAAACATGTGAACAATGTCCATCCACAGAATTGTTTCATTTGCAATGATTGCGGTGGTACTTTCAATAAAAAGAGAGACTTGTCTATACATTTGAGGAATTATCATAGACTGGGAGGATATCCCTGCGATTTGTGCTTGAAAAACTTCGAAACTCACCTCATGTTGCGAAGGCATCAGAATAATATGCACTTTAGACATTGCAAGAGCTGTGGATTGCCTTTTGCGTCCCTATCTCTCTTGCAAAAACATGTTCAGGTTGACCACCCACAAAATGAGAGTAACATGAAGTGTAGTTACTGCTCTAAAGAGTTCCACACTTCATTAGGCTTACGACAACACGTGACGAAATGTAAAGTCAAAATGATCTCTCAGGTCGAACCACAGACTTCATTTTTAAACGACAACAACATTGAACCGAAGAAAAAACAAAATATCCTGCAAATAAGACAAAATATTCAGTGTGTACTCAACATGTCTACTGCTGTGCCCTTCAAATTCTTTTCCAAATACTCTTGCTTCTATTGCTCGAAGAAATTCGTAGAATTCGACGAGTTACGTCATCATACTAGTATCGAGCACCCTGTGTGTGATCTGAAGTCTAAATGCATGAAGAAATGTAAAGGAGAACGGATAGCGGTTAAAATTGACATATCTACTTTAGCTTGTAAAATATGTTGCGTCCCTATGCCTAATTTAGAAGATTTAATCAACCATCTGATAACAGAACATAAAGCGAATTATGACACGTCAATTTCTGGTTGTCTAGAACCCTTTCGTGTCATAAAAGACAATATGCCGTGTCCAATATGTCCGGATACCGTCTTCCGGTACTTCGGAATTTTACTGCGACATATGAACTCCGAACACAGCAACAATAATCGAATTTGCGACTTTTGCGGCCGAAGTTTCCGGAACGCAGCTAATCTCAACGTGCATATAACGTACGCACACACGGGGTCATGCGAATGCGACATTTGTGGTGTCAAGTACAAGAACCAATGGTGTTTAGCTCGACACCGCGCGAGGACACACGATGCGAAAGACCATAAATGTCCAAGGTGTCCGGAACAGTTCCAATCCCAATACCACAAGCAAAAACATTTGATTAAAATGCATAATGTCGGCCATAAGTGTAGTTATTGCGGGAAAATGTTCACAAGAAACTCTTTCATGAAAGACCACGTCAGACGAACACATTTGAAGGAAAAGAATATTCCTTGCTCAATATGCAACGAGAAATTCTTTGATAATTATCTTTTGAGAATGCATATGGTGAAACATGAAGGCGATAGGAAGTTCAGTTGCACGGTCTGTGGAAAAGCGTTTTTAAGACGAAGTAATTTGAGCTCGCATTTGGAGATGCATAAAAAATATGGACACGTACAATTGCAGATTTAACACCTAGTTGCAGAAAGCTTTGTTTAAATTCTGCTTGATGTTGCCTGCTCACGTCGGACAATCGACAACCGATATTGTTGTCAGTGACAATAGAACATGTGAATTCTAAAATACCAACGCACATTCCTACAAAGAGTCGGTCCTCGAAACTATGGATTTATTGACGGTCAGATAATTGGTCCTAAAAAGTCGGACGGGGGCGAAGGCTCTTAGTTAAGAGGAATTGCCATTCGCGACTGTTTTAAAAAATTGGTATCGGAAAACGTGTATTGCTATCGCGCTGCCCCACGTATGCGAGATACCGCGCGCGAAGAAGAGCGCTGGTTAGGACGATTTTAACATACCATCACGCCTGTTTTCCCCGAAGGGTTAGGCGGAGGTGTAACAATGTACACCCACAGTTCGCCGATATGTTTATTCCCATGTAATAGGGGGCGAGCCTATTGCCATTAACCGGGCACAAATCCTAACTCCGAGCTGCCACTGAGAATTTCATAGAAAAACTCAATAAGACTGCTCGACCTGGGAATCGAACCCAAGACCTCTAGCGTAGCAGTCGCGCTTGGGACCACTAGGCTACCGAAGCAGTTCAACAAATATCATCAAAAGCGATGTATCGTATTGCTCATTATTCTCTTTCAAAACTTTACCGATTTCAAAAAATGTTTTACTTGCCAGTCGTTAAGGAAACAGACTATATTTGTCCCGCAACTAGTTACTAGACGTTTATTTGGAGTAGTTTCAAATAGGCTTCCCTTTTTTATTGAAATTTGGTTGGTCATTCACCTTCTATAAAAATCAGTTTATCCAAAAAACGAAACGGTCAGCCATGGCCACGACTGATATCTATATCGGGTTGTATTATTATTGCTCTAGGCTTAAAATCTAGGAAGAAAAATCGAAATTACATATGTATGGAAAAATTGTCACTGGGAAACGCTCTTAAGAGTTATTATTGCTAATTAATCGTTAAAAGTTCCTTTAACTTCTATTAGAAGAGACATTTATTTTCGTGTTGTATGAAATGACGTAATCTCTGTAGCTTAGGTGATAAAGGCTGAATTAATCTTGGTGTGTGGATGGATTATGTTACTGTTTTTGAAATAATATCTAAGAAACAAAATATGTTTGACTGTATTGCCATATTTTTCTTAGAGAACCCTACGTTTGGACTTAGAATTAATGTATAAAGTAGTATTCAAAATTGATCTCGAAAAACCTTTGTACTTTTGGAGCCTGGTCTTGAATAATCCATTAATATTATGATAGTGAGCTTATATCTGGGATGTTCACCCAGAAATTTGATAGAAGACACCACCAATCAATCGACGTACTTTTTATGAGCTGTCAAATCGCAATTCCGTTATTTTGTTTGGCAATAGCAAACTGTGACGTCATTCATCAATTGGGTAGATTATACCACTAATCAATTGACACACTTTTGCAGAGCTGTCAAAACGCGATTCCCCCATAGATTTTGTATGACAATACTAAACGATGACGTCACTTTTTTGACATCTCAATTCACTATCTATTTATTAATTTCAAGGCAACAGTATGTGGAATTTTATAGTTATTTAAAAATTCATCGGGTTTTCAGGGCTGACATAAACTGGTATTTTTTTCGTGAAGTCGTGTCTTGGAATGATTGTTTGACGGTGTCATCTACCCAATTGAGGTATTTTTTATGAGTTGTCAATTGCGATTCCGCGATATATTTTGTACGAAAATAGTAAATTGTGACGTCACTTATTCGCCAACTCAATTGACTATCTATTTATTGATTTCAAAGTAACTGAAAATCTAATTTCGCAGTTAATTAAACAAAAAGTGGGTTTTTAAAGAATTTCTGTATTGGAATTATTGGTAAATGGTTTTTACAACCCAATTCATGTATCTGTCAAGTTTTTATATATTTATACCATCACGCCTGTATTCCCCGTAGGGTTAGTTAAGTGTAACAATGTACACCCACAATTCGCCGGTATATTTAGGTCCAATGTAATAAGGGGTGAGCCATTAACCGGGCACAAATCCTAACTCCGAGCTGCTATTGAGAATTTCGTAGAAAAACCCAATAACACTTTTCTCGAACCCAAGACCTCTAGCGTAGCAGTCGCGCTTAGGACCACTAGGCTACCGAGGCAGTTACATGTTTTAATACTATATATATTTAAATTTAAGCTTTTTATATATATTTTTAAATGTAATGTATTATTTTTAAATACTTATAGTTTATACTATTTTTTTTCCGCCTAAATTTGTAAATATATCGATAAAATTCAGTACTCAAAACCTACATAAGTAGTATGTACTGAAAATAATATGTTAATCAATATTTTTAATAAGGATAATTATATTGTTGACTCATTGGTATCCTAAACACAGTGAAAGAGATGTTGAGGCGAGAACTTTTACCATGCATTCAGCTTTTCAACCTCATGACTGAGGACATAAGGTAGAAATTGGTTCGCGATTTTACATAATTTTTGGTTTGTGCGGTGAATTATTTCGTGATTTTCAATTCATATTTAATTTCTAATTATCTTGGACATCGCTGACATCGGTGAAGGAAAACATCGTGAGGAAACCTGGACTTAATTAATATACTTGAGTCTACAATCACCAATCCGCCTTGAGCAAGGGTAGTGATTAATGCTCGTGGCTTGTCTGTATGAGAATAGAACTTTTTCCAGCAGTGGGTTAGTTTAAAACAAATTACTTGTCATACAAAACTAAATACATACACGGTCCCAATTAATGTATGGAATTTTTTTAAGTAACCCCCGACATAGAATAAAAATCCCTACCGCAGCTAACAAAAGAGATGATAACTTTGAAACCGCTGAACCGGTTTCCATCAAACATAGCTGAGAAAACTCCCGACTAATTCACCTTTCAAACAAACTAAATCAAAATCGGTTTATGCGCTCGGGAGCTACGATGCCACATACACGCAGACACGTCACGCTTATAACACCCCTTCATTTTGGCGTCATGGGTTACGGCGAAGGCGGAGGGGTGTGTCGGAATCCTACCGACTAAAACCTCACGGTGTTCCTCCAACTGCCGTGGACCGGGGCACGGGTATCGCTCTGAGCATTCTTCCGCACATAATTATATATCTACTGAGCCCATGGTAACAAGATTCGCATTGATATCCTTTCCTACCAATCTTTTATTAATCTCTACGTCAAGCCATGATAAATTATGATCTATTGTAGTAGATATAAGGTTTAAATATACTATAGCACACGTAGGCACTCTTCATAAGTATCGTAAAGACGTTGCAACAACAGGTCCAAATATCCCGGACAAGCTTTTACAGGTCACTGTATTCAGGAATATAAAAAAAAAAAACTTAAATTTTTCAATATCATGTGATGGCCAACAAGCTGACAGACGGTAGTCACCGCTGCCTATAGACATCTGCAATACCAGAGGCCTTGCAAATGCGTTGCCATCACAGAGACAACTGCGGGTTGTTCGCAAGAGATACCGCGCCCCCGGAACGCAAAGGGCACAAGAAGGAACATGGGTGGGTTTTAGTCAGTAAAAGTCTGACACTCCCTCCCGCCCCGCCCAGGGCGGGAGAAGTTATTTGATGATTTCCCACCCACCAAAAAAAAAAAAAAAAAATCACAGAGACAAAGTTGAAATGTGTCATGTGCTTGTAATTACACCGACACCCATACCCTTCAAACCGGAACACAGCAACGCTGCTTTGCGGCAGAAATAGGTATGGTGGTGGTACTTCCCCGGACGAGCTCTTTCATTAAGGCCTAGTCTACTACTTTACTTTCAATATGAGGATGTTTTCAATGTATGTGTTAAGTGCTAAACTCCTGCAGTGCTGTACTGCCGTCATAAGGAAAAAGGACGTAATGACACATCATGAAGTAACTGATTTCCGACCTTAAGAAATAACAATTTACAGTCGGAAATCGATTACTACGTTTGCCGTGTTTGACTTCTTATGACGGCTGTGTAGTAGTGTGGATGTCGGGCTGCACAAGGACGACTGTTTTTTCCATACGTCGTTTGATGATACGATGACCGACCGCACTTATCTCTCTACCCCGCTACCGTCTCTCGCCGGCGGGTGACCATAAAAATGGCTGATAGTAGACATCTTAACTGAACGATAATTTTATTTTTACTTACTTACTATATAAAAGGTAAAATACATATTTATTACAACTCTTTTTAGTTTAAATCTATTCTAATATTATAAAGCTGTAGAGTTTGGTTGTTTGGTTGAACGCGCTAATCTCAGGAACTACTGGTTTGAATTGGAAATCTTTTTTTTTTTTTTTAAACGTTTCCCCACACTAGGTATTTCTCCTGTGTCGTGGGTGCGTTTACAAACATATAAACTCACATACACAAACAGCCAGACCCGGGACCCGGATCTGTAGGCCATACAAATATTTGTTCCGTGCGGGAATCGAACCCGCGACACGTAGCGCAGCAGCCAATCGCTCAGCCACTGCGCCAACCGTGCCGTCGTCTTTGTGTTTGTTAGTTCATTTATCGAGGAAGGCTATAGGTTATATAACATCACGCTACGACAAATAGGTGCGGAGCAATAACCACGGAGCATAAGCTAGTAGTCAATATTTGCGCGCTCGTAAAAAACTTTTCCTGTATTTATTTATGAGAATGGTGACCTACCATCACGCCTGTATTCCCCGAAGGGTTAGGCAGAGGTGTAACAATGTACACCCACAGTTCGCAGGTATATTTAGGTCCCATGTAATAGGGGGCGAGCCTATTGCCATTAACCGGGCACAAATCCTAACTCCGAGCTGCTACTGAGAATTTCATAGAAAAACCCAATAACACTTTTTGCTCGACCTGGGAATCGAACCCAAGACCTCTAGCGTAGCAGTCGCGCTTAGGACCACGGTTGGTGGTTGGTTGGTCGGATGGTGACCTATATATACCAAAAGATTTTCCATGTATTTTGTTTGGACTTCGCGTTGTGTATTTGTTTTTACGATAAATAAGACTAGAATTGTAAATATTGATTTGTGATATACTCGAACGTAGGTAATGTATGAAGTGTGTGACATTTTTATTTAAAAATATACTTCTATGAATTTTATTTGGCGTTTCCATCACTTTACCTCTATAATCTATGACTATAATACACCTCTATAATGACTTTAGCACACATGCGTAAGCTGCGGCCACAACGAATTAAATTAGTTGATAAATGTCTAAATTACGGTGCGGTTGCGTTGTTCGAAAGTGGACGATGTTAATATCAAGAAATTAAGCTTGCGTTAAAAAAAAATTCTCTGGCATTAATATTTTACTACAATAAAATACGCTACCAAAATAATATTTTGCAAAAAAGGAAATAAAAATTAAAAAATGGCATGGAACGTTGCATAGGACTTCAGGAAAACCAGTTTGTGATAGACGGATAAAAAATGAACATATAAGAGTACTCGTGAGAACAATACCGACCACTATTTGACGAGTATTCCTAAGGTTATCCTTCCATCAATGGCCGTTTATCTCAGCATTGGATCCTAACTTAAATCGCAGACACCGACGGAACACACAGAGAGAAAAGAGTACTTACAGAAAAGTAAAAGCTAAATTTCTTTTCAGGTACAAAATCCAATACCGTCGAGGACAAATATAAGAAAATGGAAGTCGCCCGCAAGTTATTAATAAAACGGCGTAATGTTGAATATGTTTTACAATACAGCAATGTTACGCCATTCACATGGCACAAAGGGAAATATAAATGTTTCTATTGTAGCGAAACGACTAAAGACCCAATCGTACTCAGAGAACACACTGCCGAAGCGCACCAATTCGCGAATCTAGAACTAGTCGTGTTTGACAGAACGAAAAACAACAGAAATAAAGATGCTGCAGTTAAAATTGACGTCACTAACATGTCTTGTAAACTCTGCCCTCAAACAGTAACTAACTTAGAAGAGCTGATACATCATTTAATCATTGCCCATGATGCGGAATACGATGTTAGTGTTCCCAACTGTCTGCTACCCTTTAAGTTAGACAGAGACCAGCCTACATGCCCGACTTGCAACATGAAGTTTGTTTTCTTTGAGTATCTGCTCCGTCACGCAAATAAACACCATCTTTCTCATCATTACATTTGCGATGTCTGTGGCACTAGCTTTCAAGGAGAGAATCATCTCAAAATGCATTACAGATACTACCACAGAGAGGGTGGTTACACCTGCGAGTATTGTGGTATCAGTCTTGCTACCTTATCCAAAAAGATCCTACACGAAAAGAACGTACATTTAGTAAACTTATCGACTTGCCCACATTGCCCCGAGACTTTCAAAAGTCCTTACTTGAAAAAACTTCACTTGGCTAACGTTCACGAGGTTGAAGAGCTCAAAATTAAATGCCCGTTTTGTCCAAAAGTGTATCCTCAGGAATCTATAATGTCGCGACATATGAGACGGGTCCATCTTAGAGAGAAGAATGTGGAATGCGAGGTCTGCGGAGACAAGTTTTTCGGTCCATACGACGTCAAACTCCACATGGTCAAACATAATGGCGAGAAGAAATTCGTTTGTTCTGTTTGCGGGAAGAAATTTTCTAAACGAAGCAATTTGAACTCTCATGCCGTCTTACATACGAAAGAGAAGGATTATGTATGTGTGGTGTGCAATAAGGCGTTTGCACACCAAACAAACTTGCGGATGCATATCCGAAACAGACATAGTCGGTTCGACTTGGCTCCAATAGTTGACGAAATTGATGAGAGTGATATGGTACAAATGGAGATCATTCAAGAGGAATTGGAAGGGGACGTAGCAGGGCAATATATTCAATGATCGCCGGAAATATATGAAATTCAACTTTAGCGATATGGAATTGAGTTCATTTCAAATTGAAAGACACGATCAGCAGTCGATAGATAATTTCTGCGATGTGAATTAGACTCTGTTGAAGGGTGTTAAGGCTCCAAATCTGGATCTATTTAAAGTGGCTTATGTAAAGAAGACTGGACTATAACAGAAATGTTTTAAATAAAACATTGCATAAGATTTCCTGAGAAATCTTTGTGATTTAAATGTGAGCGGTGATTCATATTTGTATGTGAAGATTGGTGTATGATAAGCTATTTCTGTGTATGAATTGTATGCAATGACAATCTACTGCTTTTTAAATATATAAAAAAACTAGCTTTTGCGTGTAACCCAAATTCCTTCTTAGCTGACATCTACCCAATTTTAGCTTCATAGGTCAAGTATATATATATATATACTGTCCATGACGCCTGTATTCCCCGAAGAGTTAGGCAGAGGTGTAACAATGTATACCCACAGTTCGCCGGTATATTTAGGTCCCATGTAAATGTAATAAGGGGCGAGCCTATTGCCATTAACCGGGTCTAACTCCGAGGTGCTACTGAGAATTTCATAGAAAAACCCAATAACACTTTGCTCGACCTGGGAATCGAACCCAAGACCTCTAGCGTAGCAGTCGCGCTTAGGACCACTAGGCTACCGAGGCAGTGTTTTTGAGATTTCGTTAAGTCAAGTAGTTTTTGAGATTTCGTGTTTAGACAAACAGTGAATGACCTTTGACCGTTTCTTTTATAACATACTATCACGCCAGTATTCCCTGAAGGGTTAGGTACAGGTGTACCAATGTACATCCACAGTTCGCCGGTATGTTTAGGTCCCATGTAATAGCCGAACTATATTGATTCGGCCATACATATTTAGATTTAATAATCCTTAATGACAAATATGAAATAAATGTATAAGGCGTAGACAGTTTTGTAATAAGACATGTTGCCCATGAAGGTACAAGAGCAATTGACGCTTAAACAATTCGTAAATCTTCGTCTGCCGAAGCAAGCCTACCCGCTAGAACGGGGCGTAGCGGGTCGGGTAAGCGGTCATTCGGTTGATCGCCGTTCGGATAATCGACGCTCCACTGTACATATATTAACACACTAGCGACCTGCCCGCGACTTCGTCCGCGTGGATAATTTCACCCGTGTTAAGTTACCGTCTTTCGTTACTGTTCCGCTCAAGTGTGTCATAGCGTGATGTTATATAGCCTATGGGTGAAAAAATTGTTAAAATCGGTTCAGTAGTTTCGGAGCCTATTAGTTACAAACAAACAAACAAATCTTTCCTCCTTATAATATTAGTATAGATTAATTCGAATGAAAATACTTTTCTATTTATGTTGCTTGCAACACTCGCATTTGACAGCTACTAAGATGTTGCCAGAAAAGAATAAACCAACGGTACTTACTATAGTTTTACTGAAAAATTGTAATCCAATAATATTTAGATCGCCATAGGTATGTAAATTTCGACCTTATGTTACTAGTTTTTAGCGCTATTCTTTAAATTATGTTTTATTTTGTAAATATTACTAGTTTTACATAGTTATTAGTAAATAAACATTTATGAATTCTGATCTTTTCTTTTTTCTTAACCACAATTTCTACGTACAACAAAAATAATAGTCAGACCGCAGATTGAGCTAAGCTCACTTAGTTTATTTATTTATAATTTAAAATCAGAATAAATTCCATATAAATTGTTAGTAGAGCTTACATCTACTTATACAAATTAACCATTTATCCTACATTAAAAAGGACACCACCAGAACTGTGTACCTTATTCCAGTGCCCCACAATACGACACTCAACCCTTTCTATTATGGTGTTTAGAAGGTTGTTGGTGCCGCCCCCCACACGACCCATCAGAGAGGCCACTCTCTTACGCACTATTACTCTAAGGCAGTCGATGTCGGCCTCCGCAAACATTCCCGACGTACTGCAGTAACGTGGCAACCCCATCAACATTCTAAACCCATTATTGTAGAGGATCCGCAGGGCATTGAAAGCCTTCTGCGTATAGCGGACCCACAGTTTAGCCTTGTAACTTTGTTCAATTTTGCACTGTAACACGCGCTTATAAAGCGTATATTACATTGGCCAACAGAAAATTGCAAAATCAGGTGCGGCTGTGTCTGAGCACACGGCCGTTGGTTTAACGTGAAACGTGTATGTCAGCGAGTCGCTTTGTTAAACATTGAAACCTATTTCATTACAGTCCGCTTTTCTGACTTGTTAAAGACATTTCAAAAATAATGGAACCGTAAATACATTTCTTTTCCCAAACTTAATGGTCTTAAAGGCCAGAAACTTAATGATATATCATTTATTTTTCAAGTACCAATACTCGTAATATTATTAGGAATTTACTTACAAACTACGTTGACATTTTAACCGCCCGACTTCATATCAGCTGTCGTGTTCCCAACGCCTATTTTTTTTTTGGTGGGTGGGAAATCGTCAAGTAACTTCCCCCGCCCTGGGCGGGGCGGGAGGGAGTGTCAGACTTTTACTGACTAAAACCCACCCATGTTCCTTCTTGTGCCTTTTGCGTTCCGGGGGCGCGGTATCTCTTACGAACAACCCGCAGCCCCGGCAGGCATCGGCCCTCAGTGGCCCCTTCCCTTTGCTGACATCTCTTTGAGGCGCGCGTGGAACACGAACGCGCCGTCGACACGACCTGTCGTTTTGTTAAACGTAAGCTACCCATTGCTCACCGTCCACAGGCCCGTAGTGTTCCCAACGCCTGGCACAATTAATCGAGGAATGAAAACCTGCCGTCACGAGACGCCTGGCAGATGTGAAACATCGAAATTATTTTGTACAAGTAATAAGCATAAAAGAACAGACTACGACAGGAACTGAATATGGCATAAAGTAAAAAATTCAATACAACGATATTTTTTCCAGAAAATGATGACTGTTTATTTAATAAACATTTATTTACACATATATACAGACAGAAACTCATGCCTTTTTCCCATGGGGGTAGGCAGAAACCACAGAACGTCACTTGCTACTATCCTTACATACCTACTCATTTCGCCTCGTCCACGTTCATATATCTGTTCATACAAGCAAGCCGGTTACGAGTCCTGCGCACCCGACCTTTCTGAAGAACCTCACCAATAAGGTCAGGGCCACTCACATCTGCCATATAAATCCCTTTTGTTAGTCGCCTTCCACTCATCCTCTCAACATGACCGAATCATCCATTCGTTAAATTCGAAAATTTATTACAAATTGTGATAACTCAATTCTACCATCATATAGCGTAACGACGCATCGCCACGGGGCATGCGTCGCCACGCCAGCGATCGGTTTTACGTGCGGCTATAGATGTTTCACAGCAAAACCTACAGTAAAGAGGAATGTGCAATACTTAAATTTTTCAAGGTCAATATTAAACGAGCCCAGGCAAAGTGGACATGACAATATTTTTCGGACTCCGGCGTAGCGGCCGCGTAAGCGGCTTAAAGGTTAACAAAACAATACAAAACAGTTCGTGTCATCACTTCTGCAAGATCAGCTGTAACCTGGCATTAGTAGTCGCACGTAGTCTAGTCTGCTTGTAACCATAATCAGGGGCTTAACACCATATCAAAAAACAATTTTATTTTATCATTATTTTGCCTTGTGCACTGTTGGATTTTCAACACTCGGCTTAGCGCTGAGAGTTGAAAACTCAACAACTGAAATTACACAACCATACCATCACACCTGTATTCCCAGAAGGGTTAGGCAGAGGTGTACCAATGTACACCCACTGTTCGCCGGTATGTTTAGGTCCCATGTAATAGGGGGTGACCCAATTGCCATTAACCGGGCTCAAATCCTAACTCCAAGCTGCTACTGAGAAATTTCATTGAAAATCCCAATAACACTTTGCGTAGGAGGGGCGTAGGAGTCGCGCTTAGGATCACTAGGCTAACATGGTAGTTACTACTGAAATTACAAATTAATATTCAAATGATACTGTTTTAAGAAATGGTAGTATAAGCCCTAGATGCTAATGGTACTGCCTCGCACACTACGGACTAAGGATGCTCATAATTTCCACTTGACTGCGTAGAAGATGTCCACGCGAGCTTCTGCGAGCTTGTCTAAAGGGTTGCATTACTCGGGGCAGTACCAAGAGCATCCTGGTCGCGAAGGATTATGTATGATTTTTGAGTATAATGAGCCCTTGGATAAGGCTTTTGAGTTTAGGCGTTGTCCAAATAAAACGTGACTACGTTAACTTTGCGATTACCGCCTAGTCGCATGATAACAAAAAAAATCTGGTGTCCTAATAAGCTCGTGCATGCTAACCATGGATGTCCAAAACGCCCAGTTTTTACTTTTGGGAAACGTGTGCATGACCTATTTTGGCAATTTCGCCCGCTCCCCGACGGCGCGACGCAATAGGGAATATGCATGAAATTTTTTTACCACATTTATTGACAAAATATGAAAATACCGTAGTAGAGAGGACAAAAAGTGAAATTCAAATTCAAATTGGCCAAGAAATACCGCTGATATAAGCATTTAAAACTATTAACTACGCACTGATTAGACAGAAAGATCCAACATGGACTGTGACGTCACATAACACTACGGCCATATAAACTCCGTGTTAAATTTCGCTTTGCTAGAAAGAGATAGAAACAAACCTTCGATGGCTTTTATATTTTTTAATTTCATAGTTTTTCGAAAAATTGTTTTACTAAACTGTTTATTACATGAATAAGGATTACATTTTTAAATTAAAAAAAAATGCATATTCCCTATTATCGCGCGAATTTAATTAGGACACCTATTCGACGTATGCATGTTTGATCGTGGATTCGTACGACTAAAATTCGCGCGAACTTGCGAAAATCGCGTAGTCGCGTTCTGTCAAGACAACGCCTTATAGGAAAAATCTTAACTGTTATATGTACACTTTTAATATGATTTATTTGCACTAGAGTTGTAACAGAATCGCATCCGCATCTGTACATTTTTTTTTTGCGGACTGATAACGGAGGTTTCTTTACGTTACGTAGAACGAGCGAGAAGGCCGCACAGGTGTGTAGCGAGCGAAATGTCTTAAATTTTGCTCCCGTCGTTCTTGAAATATAATTTTCCTATTGCCAGTAAAGATTGAATAAGAAAGTGTGCTATATGCCTATTAAAAAAATGACTGCCTTTCTATTTCTTAAAAAAAACATGATTTGATCTTTTTATCCATTACCACTTCCGCCTCCGTTAACTTCCGCATGGAAGGCCTCAGTTACGACTCTAATTTGCACCCATCACTTAGACATACAAAATGAGTACCTACCTTAAAATTCATACGTAAAAAGGAACCGTAAACCGTGCCTCTCTTTTCAGAACCCCCGACCACCCATGAAACGTACCTCGAACAACTCGCTAAGAAACGAAGAAACATCCTACAAATCCTGAGATACGGTAATGTTGTACCTTTCAATTGGCACACGAAAGGGTTCCGCTGCTTCTACTGCTACAGACCCATGCGGGACTGCGATGTTTTGAAGGAACACACACATACCCATGATGAAGATCTTGAAATGTACGTAGCAAGAAGGATCATATCGAAAGACATACCAATAAAAATCGACGTTTCGGATTTAAGCTGCAAAGTATGTATGGGGGAGCCTTTCGCCGATCTAGAAAACTTGATCTCTCACATAATTCTTGCTCATGAAGAGAACTATGATAGTTCCTTAGGAGTTTGCGCGTTACCTTTCATTTTGAAAAAGGATATGATGAAATGCGTTTTATGTGAGAAACAGTACGACAACTTTGCTTGCATGATCAATCACATGCACAAGGACCATGTTAGCCATGCCTTCATCTGCCAGGTATGCGGTCTAAGCTTTATCAACAAGACTCGCCTAAAAAGGCATACAAACAACACTCACGTGGGATACCGGTGCTCTGTTTGCAAGAGAATGTTCAACGCTTTCCATAGAATGCAGATACATAAGCAAAAGATTCACGGCGAGAGTACCAGGCAAGAATGTACCCTCTGCAGTAAGACATTTGAAAGCGCGTACCAGTTGAAGGTGCATTTGGGCAAGGTGCACAATGTTGAGAAATACAGAATCAAATGTGACCATTGTCCTAAAATTTGTACGACCAAAGGAGCAATGGTGGTACACGTCAAGTCTCAGCATTTGCACGCGAATTTCGAGTGTGATATGTGCAACTATAAGACTGGGATTAAATGGCTGATAACAATGCATAAGAAGAAGCATTTTGATGATCGAGATTATGGCTGCAGCATTTGCGAGAAGACTTTCCGCAGGTCTAGCAACTTGAGAGCCCATATTAAAGTTCACACCGGCAAATCAGGACGCGTCTGCAGAATCTGTCGCAAAGGCTTTGCAAATTTGGAATCGTTGAACGATCATAAAACTGCGTTTCATTACTTTGAGGAGTCTTAAATGATCAGAAATCCGTAGTAAGGCTTCTTCTTCATTTGCGTATTAATTTATTTGCATACCATAATGTGTATAAATGTTACAAAAAGCTTATTGTACACTTATGGATCCTTCTTTCCGAGTCAATGATATTTTTATAATTTTAGGACCTAATAAGTGGCCACGCTTATAAAAAAGCTGAAGAGTATTTTTTGTTTCTTTAAATGCGCTTATTTCTGTAACTACCAGTTGTATTGAAAGAATATTTTTGTTTATGGTAGCCAGATTCGTTACGAATAGTATAGGCTATGTAACATCACGCTGTGACATACGGGAGCGTAGCAGTAACCAAAGACGTAATTTAAGGCGGGTGGAAAATTCCACGCGGTGAAGTCGCGGCCTCGCGCTTGCCTATTGGTTTAGCAGACCTTTTGCAAATAATGTGGGGTCTTGATATTGGGACGCGTGCAATTGCTGTAAAGAATAGTGGAACGGGGCTTATGTCAAAGTGTATTTGAAAACGTTGTAATTGTAATGTCTTGTGTCATCATGTTAATTATAAGATGTATTAGTGTAAGGCTAAGAATCGGGAATGAGATTATTTCGGATTGTCCGAAACTTTCGGATACTTTCGGATATTACATTTTTGTGGAGTTGTAAAGAAAAACTCAAAAGTAGTGGATGACTGGCAATATGGCTCAGTAATAAAAATGCAATGTCCAGAATTAACTGAGTAGTTTCGGATATTAATCTTTTAAGGAATTGTATAAGGTAATTACGTAATATTGAATATCTGACTTATATGGCTTAGTAATAGGAACTATGGAAACTTTAAATTTAAACGATTCATGGGATCCGCGCGGCTAGTGCATAGAAGCGAAAACCTGGCATAACGTGCCGAAATTATTAAAAAAAAAAAAAAATCTATCAGACTCGCTTACAGTTTCTGAAAGATTTTTATTTCGGATATCGATATCCGATAGTTTCGGTTCCGTTTACGGAACCCCATAACATCGCTGCTAAGAGCAAATGGAGTGATTTCAATCAGGGTTTGCCCACATTGCAGGGCCCTAATTGCTGGTGGGGCGTAAATTGCGTCGTGAAATTCGTTGCTACTTTTTACTAATATTTTCTGAAAATTCCAAGATAAGTCTTGGTTTAAGCAGTATTACTGAAATTTAATTATAAGTATTCATATTATATCTGTGTTAGTTTCTCTTCATACCTATTTGTATAACTTTGAACTAGGGTTGTATCAGGGGTCTTCTTAGCGGAGACGGAAGTGGAAAAATATTTTGTAAAGAAAAAGAAAGTCAAAAATTCTTTATTTAAAATAGGGACGTGGTACACTTTCTTATTCAAACTTTATTGGTAGTAGCAGTAGAGCTCTTTGTCAAGGAGCTCGTCTGGGAAAGCACTGCCATCATACCTATTTCGGCCGCAAAGCAGCGTTGCTGTGTTCCGGTTTGAAGGGTATGGGTGCCGGTGTAATTACAGGAACATGACACAACTTTGTCTCTGGGATGGTAACGTATCTGCAAGGCCTCTGGTATTGCAGATGTCTATAGGCAGCGCTGACCACTTAACATCAGGTGGCCTATGGGGTATTGTACCATCAAATGTTATTAAAAAAAATGGTAATTTAAAATTAAAAAGAGGTAAATTATATTTTACGCCGCTAAGTGTGACCGATGGAAGCATAATCTTGACCATCTCGCTCTTAACAAAGCTGAGCGGCTTCCTCGCGCGTTGTTCGTCAACGTAAATAAACCTTCGTTACAACTCCGCAAAGCACTTTACGGATGCGGAGGTACGATTTCCCGCGAAAGTTCCGCACCTACGAGGCGGAGGCGTGGTTCCGTTACAACCCTAATTTGAACCACTCATTTTAGCTCATCCATAGAATATAGATTAAGTAGTTTTTAAGATTGCGTGTTAAGTTAGTGAGTGATCTTGCACTTCAAGGAAGCAGATCTATGTATAATCTTTTATAATATTATATAATAATAATATAACACAATTCATGCGAGCGTAGCTATGGGCAGAGCTCAAAAATAAAAGAGAATACAAATATTCCTACAAATTCAAAATTTGTGTGAAAACTGCTTGTCGTATTCTGGCTACCTCTTAAACCATCTGTTTTCCTTACAGGAGAACTCAAAGGTCGCCAGGTTACGACTGAGAAGCAAAAACTCACTAAACCACTTCAAGAAGACTACGATGTAGCTATCTCCCAGTCTTCTAGCAGACCAGCTCTCACAGCGAAAGATAAAAGAAACATTATGAGAAGTAATGTTTTGCAAGTGCTTACCAAATCGACAGTCATGCCTTTCCGCTGGCTGAAAAGCTCTTACAGATGCTTTTACTGCTACGATATCTTTCAAGAAGCTTCAGAATTAAAAAGTCACCAGCAAGTTCACTCTGGAGACGCGATCAAAGCTCAAGCTATGAAGAATTACTGGGAGCCTGTAGTCTACGTCGATGTATCAAGTCTATCTTGCAGTCTTTGTCCAGATAAAATTGTCGATCTATACGATTTGATCGACCATTTAATTGCGATGCATGGAGTGGAGTATAACAAAGATGTGGGGATATGTATGGTAGCTTTCAAGCTTGATAACTTTAACGTTAGTTGTCTTGCTTGCGGAGCGAGTTTCTACACCTTTGGGCCTTTACTCCATCACACAAACAAAGATCATAAAGGAACTTCAGCCATACTTTGCGATGTTTGTGGGCAACACTTCAAAGATGCGAATTTACTCCGTCTCCACGTGAAATCAGTACATGAAAATGCGCTTTTCCTTTGTACTGAATGCGGTGAAAAATTCGACTCGAAATATAAGCTTAAAACGCATCAGAAGAACAGCCATGATATGGAAAAGAAATTTAAGTGCGCGAATTGTTCAGAGGTGTTTCAAAGCCACTACAAGAGGTCTAGACATATGGCAGCCGAGCATAAGAATCGGCAAGAAATCAAATGCCCTCATTGTCCAAAGACCTTTGTGTTTAGAAGCATGATGATGACGCATTTGCGAGACTCCCATCTTAAATTTCGTAACCACATTTGCGGTGTGTGTGGCTGGAAAGCGTTTAACAGCAATCGCTTGAAAAACCACATGTACAAACATAGTGGGGAAAAGAATTTCAAATGTGAGGGTTGCGACAAGGCGTTTACTACAAAAAAAATCATGAGAGCCCATTTTGCTAGAATGCACAAGAACCCACATCCTTCGATTATTGAATATGATAATCCTTATATTGGACAAGTTTGAATGATCTAAATGTATCCTTAGACTAAGAAAATGCTGTTATAGTTAGTTGTAGATCTCAACTTGAGTCCTAAGTAAGTAGAATCTAAGATCGAACATATGTTTGTGTCTACGGCATATTTAATGCTGTTATGGCAAGTAAAGTATAAATCAACCTGTATTCGATTTATCGTTATTTATGTAACTGATTACTATACATTACTAACGCGTGGGGATAGCTTTTTTTAATAATCTTAAGTGCATTAGTATTAGTTACATTGATCTTTTGACTTATAATTAGTAACTGTAGTAGAATTAGTTGGTGCGTATGCAAAAACCCATATTTATCAATATATAAATGTCAGTCTGTCTATCTGTCTGTTTGTTACCGATTTTGATGATATTTGCTACAAGGTTTGAACCCAGAGAAAGAACATAGGCTTTTTGTATTCCGCGATAAAAGACTTCGCGAACGAAGACGCGGGAAAAAGCTTGTTTCTTTGTATTTATTTTAAACTGTGTGTACTCTTAGAAGTTAAGGCTTATTTAGGTGTTTAGTTGGTAATAATATTTCACTTTAATTACACTAAATTAGTAATTATATTGCTTTTTCATTTTCGTATTGATATTTTATTCACACGATAAGCCAATCCAAGGTTACTTCATTCATTCGCTTCCCATATTTCAGGGGATGATACTATTCATAAATACAAACAACTTTTACTAAAAGATCAACCCAGAAATATGAGAAAAAAAATAAGAATAAATTTGAGCCGTCACGGGACGCCTGGCAGATGAGAAACATCGAAGTTATTTTGCACAAGTAATATGCATAAAAGAACAGATTACCACAGGAACTATGGCATAACGAAAAATTAAAATGTTAGGTATTTTTTACAGAAAATAATGACTGCTTATTTAATAAACATTTATTTTCATTAAATACAAAATTTATTACAACTCAATTCTACCATTGTATAGCGTGGCGACGCGTCGCCACGGCAGCAATCGGTTTTACATGGGGCTATAAATGTTTCACAGCAAAAATCCGCTGTTCCATACATTATGCTCGTGTTGTAGTGCATTTTTAAGAGGTAACAGCCGATTGCTTTTTTTTTCGTATTTCAGAGTTGGGTCCGTTATGAAAGTTGTTTACATCTGTGAGTACTTTTACCCCCTGAAGGGTGACTGGTGATTGAAAAGTAATCTTTAATGTGTTACATATTTAGCACCTTTGGTTGACTGGTAAAGAATGTCGTAAGGCATTCCGCCATTTTACATTTTTGTTGCATAACAATTAAATATATGAATTCGTGTGGTGTGTTAAACATATTAGTATACAAGATGCAATTTTGAATTCTCGTCTCATTACGACCGTAGGTCAATGATGTTCGACAGTATTTCAGAATACACCACTTTAAAAAAGCAGAATCGCTCCGTTGCGTAGGCGGCAGGCAGTGTCGCACGTAAGGTTGCCAGATTCTAAATCCAGAAAGCCTAAACACCAGTCGGTAAAGCTGGAATTTTTTGGTAAAAATCAGGATTCGCAAATGAAAATATTATTATTTTTAATTTTTTAGATAATTTATCAACTCGATTCCAGATGATTTTAATGTAAAACCTAACAAAGCCGCACACGCATCCAAAAAGCCTGACTGTCCCGCTTTATCCGGACGCCTGGCAACCCTAGTCGCATGACTGAATATCACTGTGTGCGTGCGGGTTCATCGCCCCGCCTGCCTAAAACCAGCGGCAACATGGCAAGTTAGAATTCGAAAATCCTAATTTAATATTGATTCCGGTTGAGAATCAGAAGCAGCTATTTCTTGAATTTGAAAAGGATTCAAAATTGCACATACTGTAGGAAGGCATACCTTCTATAATAAATATTCTTTTAAAAATAAATCTGTATAAGGGCTCTAAACACAAACCTTGCAAGCATATTTTATTGAACATAACTAAGGAATGTGTAATCCATTTAAATACTTAGGTATTTATATAATTTACCATTGTATCCTATATTTTAACCAATTCTCTGAATAAAACACGGCTTTCAACTTATTGTCTTTCTTTTATTTCACATTTACCTGAAAACAATACAAGTGGGGAGATGGCACCACTAATTAATTGACGTACTTTTTATGAGCTGCCAAAACGCGATTCCACCATAGATTTTGTTGGATAATACTAAACTATGACGTCACTTTTTTGACATATCAATTCACTAACTATTTATTGATTTCAAAGCAACAAAAAATTTTATAGTTATTTTAAAATTCATCGGGATTTCAGGGGTAAAATTAACTGTTTTTTTGTGAAGTTGTGTCTTGGAATTATTGTTCAATGATGTCATGTACCCAATTCGGTAGGTTCAATGCTGAACTACTATCTGTAGCAAGGCCGCCCATCCACAGGCCGTGGGCAACTAGAGGCCTAAAATAAATAAAGTTTGCCCGCCATTGGTTTTAAATCTGATATTTTACCATCATACCAACACGCCTGTATTTCCCGAAGGATTTGGCAATGGTATATGGCAATGTGCACCCAACCCTGGGTCTGAATTGATCTGGTTTTCATTCAAAACTCTTAACTCAAGATTTTTTCGCTATGCTCTCTTCCTGTAATATCGAAAGGCTGGATAACATACATACCATCACGCCTGCACTCCCCGAAGAGTTTGGCAGAGGTGTACCAATGTACACCCACAGTCCGCCGGTATGTCTTAGGTCCCATGTAAAAGGGGGCGAGCCTATTGCCATTAACTGGGCACAAATCCTAACTCCGAGCTGCTACTGGGAATTCCGTAGGAAAACCCAATAACACCTTTTGCACGACCTAGGCATCGAATCCAAGATCCCTAGTCTAGTTTATTTTCGGTTTTTTGGTCGTGGTGTTTTATAAATTACAAAGTTCTCTTTATCTTTTTTGTGTGCCGTGTCGACGGCGCGTTCGTGTTCCACGCGCGCCTCAAAGAGATGTCAGCAAAAGGAAGGGGCCACTGAGGGCCGATGCCTGCCGGGGCTGCGGGTTGTTCGCAAGAGATACCGCGCCCCCGGAACGCAAAGGGCACAAGAAGGAACATGGGTGGGTTTTAGTCAGTAAAAGTCTGACACTCCCTCCCGCCCCGCCCAGGGCGGGAGAAGTTATTTGATGATTTCCCACGCACCAAAAAAAAAAAAAAAAAAATCTTTTTTTTGTATAATTATATTAATTACCTCGATAAATGTCGGCCATGTGCCGCCAGAGCCTAAAAAATTTGGTTCGCCCGTAAATCAATTGGCCAACCTCCATTTATAGTTACAAATATTATAAACCTAGTTTATTTGCTTTTCTGTTTTAAAGCATTGATCTCCAGAACTACTGGACAGATTCAAAGTCAAAGTCAAATCATTTATTTCAATTAGACCATTAAAAGGCACTTTTGAACGTCAATCACATGTTAAATTAAAAATATTGAATCTAGTTGCCCATTCCAAAAGGTAGTTTCGTATGGAGAAGAACGGGCAAGAAACTCCATACATACTCTTTTAAAAAAAAAAATGTATTACAATAAGTTGTACAATTCCATAAAATTATACTGATGTCAAAACGATCTATTAAAAAAAGTCACTCAAAGTACTGCAATACGTACTCAGTGCCACAAATTAGAAATGAAGGCTAAGTTAATTGTAATATTAAATACATTTATACATTTCAAAGACAAAGAATCAGTGTGTGAGGAATACTCAAATGTAGAATTAATGTCGAAGAGAAAAATAATTAATCAAAACAAAGTACTTATGTAATTAAATTAGCAACCAATTGGTTTTGTCAAGAATTTAAATTGTCCTATGGAGCAGGACCAGCATGTTCCCAAGCATTGTTATCTTGAATATAATCTTCTAATTTGTAATAAGCTTGTTTACAAAGTGTACTTTTGATACATTTTTTAAATTGATTTTCATTTAATTTTAATATATCACAAGGTATTTTGTTGTAACATTTAACACAGTACCCCATGAAAGATGTGTGCACTTTAGATAATCTAAAAAATTCTATATTAAATTCTATATTATATTGCTTTGCTAGAAAGAACCTACAACTAAAAGAATTGAGATCCTGTAGATAATTCGCGGGTAAAAGCTAATAATCTACACTAATATTATAAAGCTGAAGAGTCTGTTTGTTTGTTTGGTTGAACGCGCTAATCTCAGGAACTACTGGTTTGAATTGAAACATTATTTTTGTGTTGAATAGTCATTTTATCGAGGAAGACTATATAACGTCACGCTACGACCAATAGTTGCGGAGCAGTAACCAAAAACGTAACTTAATGCGGGTGATAAAACTACAGAACGTAGTTCTGTTGAAAGGTCTGTTGACTCTGACTCCAATTAGCATCTCCTCGATCCTCGTTCTGTAAGAAGAACTTCTTTGTTTTTGTCGATTACTCAATTTAATTATGAGCAAACCGCTAATTGCTTCATATGTTGTAATAAATTACAAGATTGGTATTATCGCGCTTACATTTCAATGCAGTCTGATAATGACCACGTCTCAGCTGTTGTCAACATCAGTATTGCCACGTTAAACATCGGAAAACCCAAGTGTTGCCACGACCAAAGAATACTCCCACGACCATAGACTAACATTTCTATGCAGATTTTTTTTTCTTCCAGGCTCTAATGGACCTCGAAGTAAAACAGAAATTAAACAAGAAGACATTCCCGAAAGTACTCCATTACAGACCACAGATGATTCAGAAGCGAAAACGCCAAAAACATATGGGATACTAGAGACTCAAAAAATTTTGAGAGAAAATGTCACTCAAGTTCTTGAAAGATCAACACTAATGCCGTTCAGGTGGCTCAAAAACTCATACCGGTGTTTCTACTGTTACGAAATCTTTCAACAGCCCAAAGAATTAAAAGATCACCAAGGCGTTCATAAAACTGAAGAAATTGCCAAGAAAATGGAGTCATTTTTAGACCCCGCTGTCAATGTGGATGTTTCGAGAATTTCCTGCAAACTATGTCCGCAAAAAATTGAAGATTTATACTCATTAATTGATCATTTGGTCGTCAAACATGGAATTGAGTTCAATAAAGACATAGGTATCTGCATGAATCCTTTTAAACTTAATATCATCAACGTTTCTTGTGCTATATGCAACGGTGTCTATCAAACTTTCGGCCGTCTCCTTTTCCACACGAATAAATATCACAAAGGAGCCTCTAACGTGCTTTGTGATATTTGCGGAAGCCATTTTAAGACAACAAATCGATTAAAAGAGCATATAAGCATAAAGCATGATCATAAAACAGTTAAGTGTCGATTTTGTGAGGACAACATGCCGCCAACAACACTACGAACACACATGCAAAGGGTGCACGGGAAAAAATACAAATGTTTTAATTGTTCAGAGGTATTTGAAACACATTATAAGCGGTCCTTACATATGATGACGGTACACAATGACAGGGAGAAAATTAATTGTCCTCAGTGCTCATTAACTTTCGTTTTTCGAAGTACTATGTTGAGGCATGTACGCGAAACTCATTTGCAGGAAAAAAATGCGGTCTGTGGAGTTTGTGGATGGCAAAGTTTTGAAGGAAGCCGGCTTCAAAGACATATGCTGAAGCATAGCAATGAAAGGAATTTTAGCTGCAGTGTCTGTAGCAAGGCTTTCAAAACGAAAAAGACATTGAAGGAACATTATAAAAATATACATATGAAAATAAAACAGAAGATTGTGCGAAATGTTCCGCCGTAATGGCAGCAGTCAACCAAAAAAATATAAATACACGCTTGTTTGTAAAATGACTTTTATTAATTTTAAGGTCTGGTATGGTAAATTACTTACGCGTGCTTTTTACAGTATAGCACGAGTGCGGTAATGATTCTCTGTTTAAATCTCGGCAGTGATACGATTGTTTTTAAGCATAAATATTTTGTAAATAAATGAACGAATTATGTTAATTAATTAAATGTAAAAAATAAACACTTATGTTTCATCAAGCTGCAACTTATTTTTGTCAAAGAAATTACAGTTGTTTGTAGCCACAAAAAATATTCAGTCTTATCAGTAAAACTTCTTTACGCACACTTGACTTGGGGAGTAAACTGGTGAATGCGTGACAAGAGCGTTACGGAAATGAGTGTGATTGGGCGAACGGAAGTTGAGAGGAAGATATAAGTTAGTGAAGATAAGAGAGAGAGTTACGTTTCGTTTAGTACTGTAGGAGCAAGGGAGAGCAGTGCGCGTGCTCTTTCTCCCTTCGTCAAGGGACACGGCTGAAGTTTTATTTCAGTTGTGTGGTCTAAACCTTTTTATAAATCTTGCTGTTCGGCGACGTAGTCGATCAACCATTGATATTAGCAACTGTAAGGGATCGAAATGTGAAATCCCCTCATCATTTTTCACATAGCTCTATCGAAAATACCGTATTTCATCAAGCTTTATTCAATTTTCCTCATCAATACACCTCTAACATAAATGATTTAATTACATACATACCATCACGCCTGTACTCCCCGAAGGCTTAGGCAGAGTTGTACCAATGTACACTTACAGTTAGCCGGTATGATTAGGTTCCATGTAATAGGGGCGAACCTACCGCCATTAACCGAGTACAAATCCTAACTCCGAGCTGTTACCGAGAATTTGAAAGAAAACACCAATAACACTTTGCTCGACCTGGAAATTGAACCCAGGACCTCTAGCGTAGCAGTCGTGCTTAGGACCACTAGGCTAACGAGGCAGTTATTTAAATTACCTAGTTCAAAAAAGTTTCTGTATTATACGTTTTCTTTTTTTTTTTCAAAGCCTACTACTACTTACATACTGAGTATATCCCATCGATAACCTTACGGGCATAATAACTTTTCGACATTGACGACTTTATGTCGTAAAATTTAAAGTGGTTTTTACATTGCAGTGCAGCGCTCCCACGAGGCAATTTTACCTTGATACCCCAGGAAATATCAGAGAGGACATCTAACGCGATCATTCTCTCATTTCAGAATTTTCACTGGAAGATAAACTAATTGAAAAGAGACGGAAAGATCAAGTCGCGACAATACTAATAGTCATCCTTCAGAACTCAACCATCGTGCCCTTTAGATGGCACAAGAGCAAATATATGTGCTTCTACTGCCGATCCCTCTTCGTCAAAAGCGCTGAACTTAAAAAACACACGGGTTTCCAACACAGAGAGATCAAAATCCGAGACATCATTGTTAGGACAATATATGGCGGAGGCAGAACGAAGTTAGACATTTCACATCTTTCTTGCAGACCATGTAAGACTCAATTTGATAATTTCCGGAAATATTTGGAGCATCTTTCGGGGAAGCATAGTCTTATTTTCGACGAAGAAGTCTCACAATCCTTTGATTGCTTCCATTTAGGGGATAATGGAATGACTTGTATAGAATGCGGACAGTATTTCCAATTCTTCGGACCTCTACTCTTACATACATACCAGTATCACATCGATCAGTTTCTATGCGAGATTTGTGGGCAAGGATTCGTTGGGAAACATAACCTTCACAGCCATGTTAAATTCGTCCACGGAATCAAATCTTGCAAACATTGCAATGAAACGTTTCGCACAATATACGCGTTAACGAAACATGTAGAAAACATTCATCAAAGAGGTAAGCTGCAATGTCCGTTATGCTTACAAATCCTCGGAAATAGATACTTAAAGAAACGTCACATGGCGATAGTTCATGATTGCAAGAGCGCTCAGGTCGTCTGTGAATTCTGCTCCAAGATTTTCACAAGAAATAGTAAGTACGTTCAACACAAGCTTCGAGTACATTTTAAGGAGAAGAATTGTACGTGTGAAGTTTGTGGGCACAAGGCTTTTAACGAAGATTGTCTGAAAAGACATATGGTGGTCCATGATGATGCACGGCCGTTTAAATGTGAGATTTGCGACAAGACCTTCAGAAGAAAGAAGACGCTTGTCTGTCATAAACGAACGCACAGAACGGACGATTTTGTGTTTAAAATAGAAAGTATTGATAGTTACGTGTTGGATGTTTCTGAATAAATTGTTTCTTCAATCGTTTTAAAGTTCTTTTTTTCGGTATCTCATTAAGACGTTGTCGGCTGCTTAAACCGGACTTTCCTGTGGTGGCTAAAGTAAGGCGTCTAGAGAGGGATTAAAACTTAAAAACTAAGCTATTGTATGCTGCGCGCTGCCCTATGTGGTACAGGCTTCGGCTTAGAGCGTCGCTGGGGGAGGGAGATAGGCTGCATCGGATCTCTTTGTTTTTTCTAGGGTTCCGTACCCAAAAGGATTATTACTAAGACTCCGCTGCCTGTCCGTCTGTCTGTTACCAGGCTGTATCTCATAAACCGTGATAGTTAGATGGTTGAAATTATCACAGATGATGTATTTCGGTTGCTGCCATAACAACAAATACTAAAAAACAGAATAAATTAAATATTTAAGGGGGCTCCCATACAACAAACGCGATATTTTTGCTCGTTTTCGCTCGATATTGATAACGGCAATAGATAGACGCTTGAAATATTCACAGAATATTCAGTTATATATTCACTTTGAAATAAATAATTAAGTTCAAATAAAACAAATATTTAAGTGGGACTCCCATACAACAAACGTGTTTTTTTCCGTTTTTATAGGTAATGGTTCAGAACCCTCCATGTGCGAGTCCGACTCGCACTTGGCCAGTTTTTTCTGTTTTTGATCACCTTTTATATGTCTACATTCCTTACTGATACTGCCTACCAATTTTGTTTCTTTGCTGACAATCTATCTTTGGACATTCAAGCATTGAAGGACGTTCTATTGCGATTTAATGTGTTTCGTATGAATATGAACCTTATTTCAATCGATAACTACTACTTAAAATGGCGGAAATGCCACGTTGTGACAGATATATTGCTCTATGACCAGCTCTAGATTATTAGCCATAGATAGCTACAAACAAAGTCACCGGTATTTTCATACTACAGATTCAACTTTCATTTTGGTCGAGGCTTAGTTGGCCTATTATCTAGATCAAAGTTCCAACTTTTCAAAAGGTTTTTTAAAAAAAAACAAGTTTGAAATGATCTGAGTAAACTTAAAAAAAAAATCTTATCTAAAATGTTTAATACCTTCTACTCCATTCCACTCTACACTCATACTTTCCGTGCCAAAAATTCGATCATCTCCTAATAAATACCCTCAAAAACTCCCTTGTATCTCTTGCAATTACTAATGTATACTTGTATATAAATAAAATAGCTTTATCAAATCCGGCTCAGTCGTTTTACCTCACATAACAAACACACAGATAAAAAGAGAGAGGCTAGAAGAAGTCTGAATGCATTTTTTTTTTCGTTTCAGGCGAATCTCTCGCTACGAAACATACGACCCGGGAGGAACTACGGAAAATAGTCGGGATTATACTAGGACACTCCACGATCATGCCCTTCAAATGGTTCCTAAATCGCTATCGCTGTTACTACTGTGACGCTACATTTTTAGAAAGCTCTGAATTAAAGGAGCATACAAAAACACACGACGAAGTAAAATTCAGTAGGATTCTGAAAAACATAGGCGCATCTAGCCGTATTAAGTGGGATGTCTCTGAAATATCATGCAAACTATGTCCCAAATCTATTCACAATATTGAACACTATATAACTCATATTAATGAAGCCCACAATTTAGCAATTAATCGAGATGTATTCGCAAAATGCTGTTACATTTTTAAATTGTCAGACGAATCTATGGGTTGTATAGAATGCGGGGAAAGCTTCAAATTTTTCGCGCCATTACTGCGACATGTCAACAAATTCCATAATAACGCTCAAAAGTTTATTTGTGATCTGTGTGGTTTAGCTTTTGCGTTAAAAGGAACGATAAAACATCATTTGCGGAACGTTCATTCTGGTATTACAACATGCACGTTATGTGGAAAAATGTTTAAAACTAAATTAAGTTTAGCGAATCATCGTAGAAAATCCCATATTACCGGGAAATATGTCTGTCATCTGTGCCCGTCGTCGTTTGAAAGTATATATCTGCGGAAATGTCACGTGGCACTGTCTCACGATATCAAAGGTATGCAATTTCCTTGCGAGCAGTGTTCGAAAATATTCTTCCGTAAAAGCACTCTTATGAAACACGTGTCTGTTGTACATTTGAAGGAGAAATTCACAACTTGTCATCTTTGTGGGTATAAAGGCTATGATATGCAAGCTTTGAAACGCCATCTAGCGACACACGATCGTACTAAGCTATTCAGTTGTACCCTTTGCGCTCAAACGTTTAAAAAGAAAAAGTCTTTGGTTATTCATATGAGAAAACATATTGACTGTCCTATTGTCTGCAGTCTAACTACGTAACTGTCATTTTGACGTTTCGATAATATTCATTGCGTTGTTTACGCTTTCGAGTAGAGGTTTTTCGAGTATTAGAAGCAATGGATTTTGAATCTGAAAAAAATATTAAGAAGAATGATATTGTAGGAACTGGACACCACGATTCAATTGACGTATTTTTTATAAGCTGTCAAAACGCGATTCCCGCTTATAGGCAATAATAATTGGTGACGTCACTTTTTTACCAACTTTAAAAATCAAATTTTACTGTTATCTGAAAATTGACGCCGTGAGGGGACGCCCTAGAAAGACCTATCCTGACCTTATTGGTGAGGTTATTCAGAAAGATCGGGTGCGCAGTACTCGTATTCATTCGAACGAAATACTCATTAGGTAAATACTTTCGCTGGCGGTATTATAAATACCTAGCCACTTTGTTGCATTTCTGTTGTCATAAGAAAAAAAGACATAATTACCACGACAAACTTAGTTATCGATTTCCGACTGTAAATTGTTATTTCTTAAGGTCGGAAATCGGTTACTTCACGTTGTGTCATTACGTCCTTTTTCCTTATGGCGGCAGATTTGTAGGGTTTATAATATATTTTCGTTGTGTTAGTAATTAATTTATCTTCTCTACATCACATCGTTCTCACCTCGAATTTTGCATTAGTAAGTAAGGAGTGTAAATAGACACGTTATACAGGGTTATTTGTAAAACAATGACAACCTCTCAGGACTATGTTACTAACATCATAATCAACAACTTTTGTTCTATGACATTTAAAAATTTTTCATACTTTAGTTCATCAGATTTTCATACAAAAATAAAATCATTTAAATTGAACGCTCTAAATGTTACGAAGTCTATGCGAAGCAAACGAAAGCGATAGTAAAATAGCGAGGGGAGCGGGGTTAGGGCGGCGGGGGTGTTTGTACATGACCTATTTACAATTCTGTAAAAAATTATAGAACAAAAGTTGTTGTTTATGATGATAGTAATACAGTCCTGCAAGGTTGTCATTGTTTTACAAATAACCCTGTATATGCCGTTAACTGCGAATAATGAATATTAAACTAAGAAACATTGAGGCCGCATCTGATGACGGGGCCCGCCAATACCTGCCGGGGTGCGGAAGAATGCTCAGAGCGATACCCGTGCCCTGGCTAATGGTAGTTGGAGGAACACCGTGGGGTTTTAGTCGTTAGGAGTCCGACACACCCCTCCGCCTTCCCCGACGTGGAAGCAATCCATGAGGATATCGCCACGAAAAAAAAAGTAACATGGAGCGAAATTATTTTTGTTGTTAAAAATCACTGTGTATGGTAAGTACATAGTACGCTCGCAAAACATTGTGTTTATGAGTGCATCCGACAGTGCAGGGGTCCTGGGGGTCAAAGTTCAGTTAAAACATTTTTATAATAAAATAATAAATAATTTTTATTGTGTCTTATAAACATTGTCAGGCAGGGGCCATAGTCTTTCCATAGTACAAGGTAACCAGTCCATATAAGCCACCCAAACCTATAGTCCAGATCTTTATTTCCATATACTGCAATAGTCCTGCGCCAACCGGGGGTTGTCCTTGGTTGCATTTATAGTTCATACCTACAGGGATAATAGTCGGTTGGTGTTCCATTTCATCATAAAGCTGTCTAAGGGGCCTCTGAGAGTTGGTTTCGGCTCCTCGTACGCCTCTCAAAGGTCCGGGGCCCCAGGGTCCCGAGTTACAGGGTAAATTCATCACTGACAGGACTATTGTTGCCAATAAGCCTGACATAGTGGTGGTAGATCGATTAGAGCGTCGCGCAATGATTGTTGGTATTACGGTCCCGCATGACGAGAACCTCGTGAAAGCTGAGAAAGATAAAGAAATTAAGTATCTTGGCCTGGCTCGCGAGGTTGTCGATATGTGGGATGTGAGTACAGCAATCATTGTGCCGATAGTCGTAACAGCCAAGAGCCTCGACCAACACCTCAGGAGGCGTCAGAAAGCGGTACTCCTAGACACGGCGCGTATTTTTAGAAAAGTCATTTCTCAGGAGCCCTGACCACCGGTAGCGTGGACCTTGTTCGCGATACCGGTAGGCTACTATTTTTCATATTTTTAAATGTTTTTATATTAATATTTAAAAATATAATTTATATGTATATAAACATAAATAAATGGAAATTAACAAAAAATTAAGTAACCCCCGGCAAAAGAATAAAGATCCCTACCGCAGTTAACAAAAGAGCTGATAACCTTGAAACGGCTGAACCGATTTTTATAAAACATATCTAAGAACCATTGCTAGGAAACTGGGTATCAAGTAAAAAAAACCGCATTCAAATCGGTTCACCCGTTTAAGAGCTACGGTGCCACAGACAGACACAGAAATGTCTAACTTATAACACCCCTTTTTTTAAGTCGGTGGTTAAGAATTGGTTTGGTTAAAAAAATTGGAACTTTGAACTGTATATCTCCGTAACCGAGGAGTTCCCAGGTATGGCCAAGAACAAAAAAATGATCTCAGTGTTGAAGAATTAAAGAATACGTACAAAGTTTTGGCTGCATTATTGTGTCTTATTACACCCGTTTCATAGTAAAACTAAATGTAAGAATACAAATTAAAAAAATACTTTAATCTTTCTTGTTTTATTTAATTCCTAAATTAAAGTTCCTAACCTCACTTCGACAAAATAACCGATTTGATTATTTAAAATTATTTATTTATTTACCACGCAAGTTTTCTTTGCCATCTATACTAATATTATAAAGAGGAAAGATTTGTTTGTTTGTTTGTAACGAATAGGCTCCGAAACTACTGGATCGATTTTAAACATTTTTACACCAATAAATAGCTAGATTATTCCTGAGTAACATAGGCTATATAACATCACGCTACGACCCACGGGAGCGGAGCCTGCAGTAACAAAAGACGTAACTTAACGCGGGTGAAATAAGCTACGCGGACGAAGTCGCGGGCAGGTCGCTAGTTACAGATAAAATCTAATGCGACAGAGTAACTTACAAAATTATTAAACCTTACATACTACACAGTACACACAGTGTATACGTGATTATGTCTGTCATATCCGCTACCGTGTTCAGAATGCGCAGCGCACAGGTCAGCGGTGCGCGCCAGCAGGTTGGTGCGCGCACGCGGCACCACCAGCAGCTGCGGCCCGCGCCGCCGCTCCACGTCGTCCGGGATACAAAACTCTATTTCTGATAGTATACCGGAGTGTTGTATACTACCTCTCAAAACTTTCTTTTTTTTTCATTGTTTTATATTCAACTTCATTGTTTTCACATATAGAAGCAACAAGAATATTGTAACCAAGATTTTGTAAAAACCAATTTGAAAAGAGTGTCCATGGAGTTTCTTGCTCGTTCTTCTCAATAGAGACCTACGTTTTGGAACGAGCAACTAGCTTCAACTTTTTGTATGAGTAACTTCTTGACAATTCAAAAGTGCCTGTAAATGGTCTAATTGAAATAAATGTTTTGACTTGACTTTAAAAAGATACGTTACCAGTGCTACTTCACGTCTGACTTCCAATTTATAGTAACCCATCATACCCAGACAGAACAAGGTAGGATACAGTAAGGAGTAACCCGCGTATATCCTATGAAGCTTTAAATACAGAAAACGAATGTATTTGTTCTGTATCCGTTCTACCATGGTTTTGTATTTTATTTCATTATATTTATTTTATTAACAAACTGTATAAATAAATATCTAAATCAAATATTATATCTACAAATATTAATATCTACTTCGTTTAGAATTGGCTCTGGCAAAATGCTCCAGCCCAAGTCAAAATGTATCCAACCTTTTCTTTTTTTTTCAACTACCTCGTTAGCCTAGTAGTCCTAAGCGCGACTGTTACGCTAGAGGTCTTGGGTTCGATTCCCAGGGCAAGCAAAAAGTGTTATTGGGTTTTTCTTTGAAATATTCAGTAGCAGCTCGGAGTTAGGATTTGTGCCCGGTTAATGGCAATAGGCTCGCCCCCTATTACATGAGACCTTAACATACCAGGAACTAAGGGTGTATACTGGTACACCTCTGCCTAACCCTTCGGGGAATACAGGAGTGATGGTATGTGTGGTTTTTTCTCTAGCCTATAATGTCCCACTGCTGGGCATAGGCGTCCCCCAAGTCCTTTAACTTTTTCTTTCCTTGCGCCGCTTCGAAACAGCTCTGTCGGTTCGAGTCAAGGTCAGCTCGCCACCACTTTCTGGGCCGGCCTCGGCGACGCTGACCATCGTCAGGTATCCATTGCATGGAGAATTTTGCCCAGTGGTCGCTGTGCATGTGGCTGACGTGACCTGCCCAATCCCACTTAAGCCTGGAAGCCTTTTTGCCGACACGATAATCCCAGTTTTGGAGCGCAGCGTGGTGTTCCGTATTTTGTCTGGTCTTTTTTTGCGCTCAGAATGCTGCGCTCCATTACTCTTTGGCTCCATTTTTTCTAACAAATTTTAATGATTTTGGATATTTAACGCTGATTAATTCAAAAATTATTCCAAGCATTAGTTTGGGACGTACATTGAACTGTTTTCGCTGTATAGAAATCTACGCTATAATTATAAATCTGAAGAGTTTGTTCGAACGCGAAAATTTCCGGAACTACTGCGTTTCCTAAAATTCTACGTTATGCCTGAGTGTTTTAAGCCGTTTTTACACTATTAAAGGACCATATTTGGCATATTCAATTAGTTTGATGCACTAGCTGATAAGTTTAATTATTGAAATATTATGGATTGACTCTTTTTGTCAGTATTTGGATAGCTACTTTTTTAAATTATGAGGACTATTCCTAAATCCTAACAACCTTGTTTCAGACTACGATGACACGGAAGAACGCCTTGCCGAGAAGCAACGGAAAGACGACCTCACAAGAGTTCTGATAATTATCTTAGAAAACTCCTCTGTCCTCCCTTTTAGATGGTCAGCTAATAAATACATGTGTTTCTACTGCTGCTGCACCTTTGTAGAAAGCGCTAACCTCAATGAACATACCGTAGAAGAACATAAAGGCGCCAACTTAAAGAACGTCCTAAGAACTCTAGTTGGAAGCAGTCGCGTCAAACTAAATACTTCAGAAATAAAATGCAAGAAATGCGAGGAACAATTCCTTGTTCTCGACGACCTTCTAACGCATTTAATAACGATACATGATTTTAAATTTAATAAAGAAATAGCTAATAGTATTTTTACCTTTAACCTTTCCGATGATGGAATGTCTTGTCACGATTGTGGGCAGGAGTTCAGGTTCTTCGGGACGCTGTTAAAACACGCTCATAAGTTTCATAATAAGTATAAGACGTTCCTATGTGAGATCTGTGGACAAGGATTCGTTGCAAACGCAAATGTGGTCAGCCACATTAAGAACGTTCACAAATTCGCTGAAGGCCATTGTCGAAAATGCGACAAAGTTTTCCGAAACCACTATTCCCTACAAACTCACTGCGAAAAGGTACACAAAACTGAAATGTTGAAATGTCCGAAATGCCCAGAAGTTCTCGCGTCGAAATACTTGAAGAAACGGCACTTAGCGCTTGTGCATGACGTCAAAAAACTTCAGTTTAATTGTGACCAGTGTGAGCAAGTTTATACAATGAAAAGCAGACTAGTACAGCACAAACTGAGGACTCATTTGAAAGAGAAATCTGTCGCTTGCGAGATATGCGGCTTCAAAGTCTTCAATAATGATCTTCTCAAACGTCACATGGTCCGTCACGACGACTCGAGACCGTTCGAGTGCAAGTTTTGCCAAAAATGTTTTCAAAGGAAAAAAACTTTAGATATACATACAAGAATTCATACGAATGATAAGAGGTATGTTTGTAAGGAGTGTGGGAGGGCCTTCGTGCAGGTAACGAGCTGGAAGCTACATATGAGGGTCCATCATGGAGGTGCCGAGGGGTCTTGGAATTAGTATAGGCTTACTGTCAACGAAGGCAAAAAAAGCAGTATGATCCAGTTGATAAGGAACTCAAATGCGAATAGAAATATAGTTGAATTAATAGAGACGCAGGGGATGTGTGTACAAGTATGTACGCAAACACGTGTGCACTCCCTCGTCCCTCAGTCTCACAGTCAGATTGGACAGCATTCTGTTACGATAGGGGAGAGATCAGGCGCAGGACCAATGGCTTTACGTGCTTGCCGAGACACGGAGATTTTACACCACCAACTTCTGAACTCCAGGGTGCTATTGAGAAATTCCTACTGGAAATACCCAATACCACTGCCCGACCTGGTAATCGAACCCAAGACTTGCAGTCGCACCACGAGACCAATGGACAAGAGAAAATTTTCTTAATGTGCGCGGAATTATATCTTGCACTAAAATTTCATCTTTATTTGCGATGTTTTTAAGATCATTCTAGCATATTGTTGATTCATTTTGGTTGACCTTTGGTGTTCAATTGGCTTGGCCTTGTGTAAATAAAGTTATTTATGTTGACTTTATTTTGTTTTTCATTCGTAGATCTTTGATAGTCTTTATGGATAGTCAGAAGCCGGGAAGTCTGACAACCAGTCTCACCAAGAGGTATCGTCTTGCCCAGTAACTGGGTTGTTAAGGTCAGATAGGCAGTCGCTCCATGTAAAACATTGTTACCCAGCAGCATCCGGTTAGGCTAGGAAGCCGTCCCCAAAAGAAAAGGCTAGGCAGATGATGACTATGACTTGATTAGTTTGCTAACATGCAGATGCGGTGGAGCTAATTTCGGTGAGTTTCTTTGACACGCTAGAACGCTGCTAAGAGTTTAGGACACAGGTTGGAGCGCTAGAGGTGATGCTATGAATTCCACGAGACATCATTACAAAGAAACTTTGACTGCCCTGGAAAATCTGAAGAAGACAAATGAAAGCTTGCCCGCACGGACGGATGCAGGAAGTTTACCATCACGCTTATATTCCCCGAAAGGTTAGGCAGAGGTGTACCAATGTACACATTATGTAACAATTTTCGTTTTTATGTTACTTAGGGTTCTGGCAACCGGTACTGCGCGAAGTTAATGATACCCAAAAGTATTTGCATTTTTTTATTTATAAGTAGGTAAGTTAAGACACGGGCACGCGGCGACGGCGCGACGGTCTTGCGCAGTGGTCTGCGCGGTAAGCGTGTGGGCAGCGGACTGTCGCGCCACGCCGCGAGCCAGTAACGGCCATACGAGTGAGACAAAGATTGTCGGTCTTACTCTAACAATCGCGCGGGCATCCGGCCGCGCGACGCCCTGATTGGCCGGCCCGGTTTGAGGGTTGCTATAGAACTCATTAAGTTCGGCTCTCTGGGTTTGTTAAAGTATATAATTGAGTTCAAGCTTGAAGATTGCTTACCAAACTTTGTCATTATGTTGAGAATATTTTTAACATCTGCTGTTAGTAATGCCAGATGCGAGAGAAGCTTTTCAAAACTAGAGTTAATCGAAAATTATCTAAGATCGACCATGTCCACGTTGAGACTTTCAAATTTAGTCATTCTGGCAATTGAACATGATATTCACTTTGATATAGACGATTGTATAAAAGATTTTGCTTTACAAAAAAACACGAAGAGTACCTACATTTCCTAAATCAGGTTCACTGAAATATAATCTAACATTTATTTCAATTTTGTAAATGTGAATACCATGGAGTCATTTATTTATTATGTGTTTGACACAATGAGCATAGTGGTTGAGAGCTTTGTCATGCTCACTTAAATGTCTCGCTGAAGGTGATGCGTGTGTTGGATCATTTGTTTCCCTTCATGATGGTTGAGCTAAGTGGTGCTGATGCAATGTGACTTTTTCAAATTCATAATATACTTTCCAAGTTTAAGTAGGACATCACTGACATCGGTGAAGGAAAACATCGTGAGGAAACCTGGACTTATAATTAACATAAGTCTGAAATCGCCAGTCCGGCTTGAGCAAGCGTGGTGATCAATGCTTGTGTCTTCTCTGTATGAGAAGAGGCCTTTGCCCTGCAGTGGTGGGACAATAATAGGCTGTGACGATTTGTTGTTTGGTGTGTTTCAATCTTGTAGACGATGAGGTAATAAAAAAAACTAATTTATTTACTCCATATGCATTTTAATTATCACCCAAAGTAAAAAGAGTATATACATTCACTATGTACATCAATCTATACATATTATTGCTGTTACAGTAACCCTATATTATGTAAAGAATTACATAGAGAACACTTTTGTAAATAGTACAAGCTTTTACTTACTTTTATCTGTCTCTGTGTCTGTGGTCAATCAAATCTTACAAGTTAATTTTGACCCACTTCCCGAGGTCGGATTGAGCTGAAATTTTGCGTAAATCTGCATTTTGCATGACAATACAATATAATGATGTCACAGAGCTGGTCTGATGATGGAGCCAGGAGGTGGCTTTAGAAACTTAATCAAATCTTACAAGTTAAATTTGACCCACTTCCCGGTGTTCGATTGAGCTGGAATTTTGAGTACACATAGATATTACATGATAATGCAATTTAAAGGCTTGTTTAAAAAAAAATTGAACCTGTTTATTTATTGAAACCGGACTTAATGCCTTAACCTCCTCGAGTGCTGGAACGTAGATCAACGCTCAAAATAAGTGAGCTCAAAGTAAGTAAGTAAGCTCAAATAGTGTTAGTCTGCCGGAGCGTTTATCTGTAATTACGTGACATTAAAAAATAAATTTGTACTTGTTCGCCCGGCATACGAGGGGTTAAACATTCTCTACCAGTCAACCAAAGGTGGTGAAGAAATAACATAGCAGGTGCAAATCATTGTACGAGAAAAACAACAAAATTAATGATAAAAAAACATACATAAATAAACTGCCTCGTTAGCCTAGTGGTCCTAAGCGCGACTGCTACGCTAGAGGTCTTGAGTTCGATTCCCAGGTCGAGCAAAATTGTATTGGGTTTTTCTATGAAATTCTCAGTAGCAGCTCGGAGTTAGGATTTGTGCCCGGTTAATGGCAATAGGCTCGCCCCCTATTACATGGGACTTAGGTCCCACTGTACACCTCTGCTTAACCCTTCGGGGAATACAGGCGTGATTGTATGTATGTACATAAATAAATTGAAATATATACACAAGAACAAATTGTTGTTTTTCTTGACAATAAGTAACAAAATGTCGCCCAATATTTAGTTTTGTTTCACGAAATTTGTACAAATATTCGAGGTTATACTTTATCACAAAAATGATCTTTAAAGTAATAAGAATAGGGTTTATTACCAGCTCACCTGTGGGTTTAAGATATTTTGTTATAAATAAAGAACTAGCATTACTAAGAAAAAAAATACAACTCACAGACGGTTAATTACAAAATTCCAATTTTATAATCTTAGTCGCCATCTTTTTTTTGTTACAATCAATGTCAAAATATTGTATTTTGTAAAGTAGGATATCCTTTTAAATAAAAAAAAAAACTAAATTAGTTAATAAATAAAGGAGCTCTGAGGCAACAAACAAGGAAAAAAAATTACAACCGAATCGATCACGTCGTTTTTTGAAGTCGATTAAAAAAAATGGCCGTCTCTCCAAAATGCTCTGTGCGAGTGGCCCGTCTTTCTAGCCTCAAGGCTTGTTTAATTATACCTACTTTGAACTATCTAATATTTTGGACGGGCGCCTATTGGCGGCAAGGCATATCAAGATTTTTTTTTGCGTCAAATAAAAATAATAACAATTTTTTTTAGAAATAAAGTTGAAATTTCAATTTTAACAGTCGTAAGCATACCGAGTTAAGTAATATTTTTATTTGTCGCCAAAAGTACCTTGCCATGGCATGACGCCAATGGGCGTCGAGCTGTATCACAATAAATATTACACTATTTACAAGTTTTCATTAACACCATGACTTTTTATCCACTACCAAACTTTGTAGGGATGAAAATTAACTAAAAATAAATTACGTAAGTATTTTAAATAATAACTATTTTGATCTAATTAATCGGTACGGAACCTAGGTACTATGCAAATAAAATAGGAATGGAACCGATAAAGGATAAAATTTTGGAGGTATGAGAAACAGGATGTAAAGTCTCTCATCCTCCAAAGAAAAGGGGGGACACTACGAGCATGGTGGTTGAGGGCTTTGTCATGCTCACTTAAATGTCTCGCTGATGGTGGCGCGTGGGTCGGATCATTTGGTTCCCTTCATGATGGTTGAGCTAAGTAAGTCGAGCTAATTTTAAAGCTGTTACGGTCAGTTCACACTGAGACGCGACGCGACGCGACTCTGCACGCATATTTTAATAGAGCGATTCAAAATATAACTTTATTTACTACACGAAAAGATACATATTTCAGTGTAAGAATTCAGAATACGTTACACCATGCAGCGCTGAATTCTTACACTGAAATGTGCACCTTTTCATGTAGTCAATGAATTCATATTTTCAGTAATGTGTCGCGTGTCGGTGTGAACTGGCCCTAACTGCTCGCTACTGCCTTGCCGGCTGCTGCGATTTAGGTGTGTTTTGAGTCTTAGGACATTGCTCCGAGGACAGACATCACATCGAAGAATATCGAGTGGGGTTGTGTCGAGACACACGGCAGTTGGTTTAACGTGAAACGATTATGTCAGCTAATCGCTTTTAGTGTTAAATATTGAAACCTTACAGTCCGCTTTTCTGACTTGTGCCCATATTAAGACGTTTCACGTCACCTATTTTTTAGCTTAGCATTTTAACAATTATTTGAACACGCTGGTTTTATAATAAACATACCATCATGCCTGTATTCCCCGGAGGATTAGGCAGAGGTGTACCAATGTACACCCACAGTTCGCCGGTATGTTTTAGGTCCCATGTAATAGGTGCCATTAACCGGGCACAAATCCTAACTCCGAGTTGCTACTGAGAATTTCATAGAAAAACCCAATAACACTTTTTGCTCGACCTGGGAATCGAACCCAAGACCTCTAGCGTAGCAGTCGCACCTAGCACCACTAGGCTACCGAGGCAGTTAAAACTAAACAGTTATAATAAACTTGAATGGCATTTTTTTACTGTTATAAGGAGCGATGATTTTTAAAGTATTTCACGTCATGTTCTTGAACACAATCGCCAAGTTCATTTTTGGGATTTTGGATTCCATTCTGGGTTTTTTTGGGTCACCGACCCAACACGCGATTGGTCCATCAGTTCGACGGATCGCGTGCAGCGTCGGTGACCTAAAACAACCCGGAACGGAATCCAAGAACTCAATGCTCACGGCTCATGGCAGCTACTATGCAACATATCAAACTATGGATTGACATTTAGTATCCATTTTTCAGGATCTAAGACTACTATGGACTTTCTTACCCATTCTTCTCCATACGAAATTACCTATTGGAATGGGCAACTAGATTCAATGTATTTTTGGTCTTTCTTATAAATGACGTTCAAAAGTGCCTCTCGTTCTAATGTTACCACGTCACCGACATGCTAATGCGACCGCGTCACCGACATGCTGACGTTACGTGTTGGGTCAGACTGGCGACAATCACTCCAAAGTTTCAAGTTGTCACTTCTGTCGGCAATCCCCATGACCACCTAATTTGTTTTTCATATTTCAGTATTGATCCCGTAATAAAAGCTGTCTGTATTTATGACTATTTCCATCCCGTAAATTATTTCCCAGTCAAAGAAATAATAAAGGTTAGCTTAAACCGGAAATATAGGGCCTGCACACACTGGCGGACGGGACGGCGCAGCTCCGCGCATTGAAATATATACCTTATTTCTATTGGACAACAGTTAAATTCCTGACGAATTTAAAATTTTCTGCCATCGTTTTCGCCTATAGCTTGACACTGTCGTCATGTCGAAGACCAGTCTTGACAGTACGAAGTCTTGTGCAGACAGCAAAAGAGATAAGTAACCAGAGTCGCCTAATAAATTCAAAGTTTTTTAAAAACCGATAGATGATTTTGAATGAAATTGATTTTTATTAATAGAAAAAGAAACAGTTAATTATCTTAATTAAATTTCAGTTAAAAACGACCAGCGGTTTCAAAAAATATTTCAACAATATTAGATGATCTGATGACTTATCTCTTCTGTTGACCGTACATTTTCGGTGGCGCCACATTTCCCAAACTTTTTTGCCAAGCCCCTACAACGTTAGAGCTAAAAAATGTCCGTGGCACTGTAATAATTAAGACTAATAACTAGACATCTTCAGAACGCTTTCTTACTCCGCTGTGGTAGAATGGACTCCTTGGCGAAGCTGAAGAAAGAGAGGAGGCTGTATCTCTTCGATTTTCTAGATAAGTAATCTGTTAACACGTTGTTGTCACCTGAAATATAAAACGTAAAGTTGGACAATAGAGATGGAGGTGAGAGATAGGAAATCATCCAATGACCTCTCCCGCCTTGGGCGGGGCGGAAGGGAGTGTCAGACTTTTACTGACTAAAACCCATCCATGTTCCTTCCTGAGCCCTTTGCGTTCCGGGGGCGCGGTATCTCTTTCGAACAACCCGCAGCCCCGGCAGGCATGGCCCTGAGTGGCCCCTTCTTATGTTTGCTGACATCTCTTTGAGGCGCGCGTGGAATACGAACGCGCCGTTGACACGGCCTGTCGTTATGCAACGTAAGGACGGTGAGCTACCCATTGCTCACCGTCCACAGACCCGCGTCTTCGGTGGCCGGGAGTCGCCTCGCGGCTCCCGACGCCCGGAGCGTCTACCGCGGCGGCTGGGACGAGAGAGTTTCTGCCTCTCCCGTCCCGCCACCTCCTTCTCACTGCTTCGCAGGAGGTGACTGCATCCCATTTCCTCTCGCTCCGGACCATGGCTTGAACCAGGGCCGGACACGAGAGTTCGCCGCCGCCGATTGCCGCCACGAGGAGAGAGAACTACATAAAAATGCCTTTTCTAACGTCAAAGTGTCATTTTTCACTGACAGTGACTTTTTCTATCATATTTACAGAGAATATAACCCTTGAGTTAGGCTGTCTCCTGCCGGGGCTGCGGGTTGTTCGTAAGAGATACCGCGCCCCCAGAACGCAAAGGGCACAAGAAGGAACATGGGTGGGTTTTAGTCAGTAAAAGGCTGACACTCCCTCCCGCCTCGCCCAGGGCGGGAGAAGTTATTTGATGATTTCCCACGCCCCCAAAAAAAATTAAAAAAAAAGGGCTACCTGTCTACTGGAGCGGAGCAAAGCTGCAGAGCGGAGAGATAATTACCAATAAGATTGCATAACTAGAGCGGAGCGAAAATATTATGTAATCCTATTCGTAATTATTTCTCAGCCTTATGGAATATAAAAAAAAAGTTGTATACAGGGTTATTTGTAAAACAATGACAACCTTGCAGGACTGTATTACTATCATCATAAACAACAACTTTTGTTCTATAAATTTTTACAGAATCAAGCAACGCAAGCGCATTGAAGTGAATGACCGACTGAAGGATTTCCGTAAAATTGTAAATAGGTCAAGTACAAACACCCCCGCCGCCCTAACCCCGCTCCCCTCGCTATTTTACTATCGCTTTCGTTTGCTTCGCATAGACTTCGTAACATTTAGAGCGTTCAATTTAAATGTTTTTATTTTTGTATGAAAATCTGATGAACAAAATTTTTAAATGTCATAGAACAAAAGTTGTTGATTATGATGTTAGTAACATAGTCCTGAGAGGTTGTCTATGTTTTACAAATAACCCTGTATATAATCTAGATATACTGGACTGCCCCGTTGGTCTCGTGGTCGCAAGCGCGACTGATGAGCACGGGGTCCTGGGTTCGATTCCCGGGTCGGGCAAAGTGTTATTGGGTTTTTTCATTGCGAATTTCTCAGTAGCAGCCCGGAGTTTGAAAGTTGGTGGTGTCACACCCCCGTGCTTCGGAAAGCACGTAAAGCCGTTAGTGCCGGCTGTCATTCGTAGATCTTTGACAGTCGTTACGGATAGTCAGAAGCCAGAAAGTCTGACAACCAGTCTAACCAAGAGGTATCGTGTTGCCCAGTAACTGGGTTGTGGAGGTCAGACAGGCAGTCGCTCCATGTAAAACACTGGTATTCAGCTGCATCCGGTTAGACTGGAAGCCGACCCCAACATAGTTGAGAAAAGGCTAAGTAGATGATATAAAATCTAGAAATAATTAAACGGAGCCTTAATTATTATTGACTTGAATAAACCAGCGCGAACCTGCAGTCGCAGCTTAGTTCCGAGCCGCCATTAATTTTGAATCGTATTATACCTGTTTGGCTGCGCAATGGAACTTTTAGGAACAAAACTGTCTACTGCGTCTGCCGTACCACCATACCATCATGCCTGTATTCCCCGAAGGATTAGGCAGAGGTGCACCAATGTACAATCCACAGTTCGCCGGCATGTTTAGGTCCCATGTAATAGGAGGTGAGCCTATTGCCATTAACCGGGTACAAATCTTAACTCCTAACTACTACTGAGAATTGCACAGAAAAACCCAATAACACTTTATGCTCGAATTGGAAATCGAACCTAAGACTTCTATCGGCCGTGTACAGTAAGTAATTCTTACCTAACAAGAGTGGCTGTTTCTCCCCAGTCGTGGGCAACACGTAGTCGTTCGCAGACAGAGACACGAACAGGGCAAACGGCACCACCCACAGACATAGCGTGAAGTATGCTAGTACCTGTAATATTAAAAAAATTATAAGGAATCATGATGGCCTGGAGGTTAAGGGTCCGACGTCGCGGCCTCAGAACACCGCCGCACTCATTTTAAACCTTATTTGCATTAACCTAATTTGCAATACCAGAGGCCTTGTAAATGCATTGCCATCTCAGAGAACAAGTTGAATGTCTCACGTGCTTGTAACTACACCGGCACCCAGTCCCTTCAAGCCGGAACACAGCAACGCTGCTTTGCGGCAGAAATAGGTATGGTGGTAGTACTTCCCCGGACGAGCTCCTTCACAAAGAGCTCTACTATACATACGTACCATCACGCCTATATTCCCCGAAGGGTTAGGCAGAGGAGTACCAATGTACACCCACAGTCCGTCTGTATGTTTTAGGTCCCATGTAATAAGGGGCGAGCCTATTGCCATTAACCGGGCACAAATCCTAACTCTGAGCTGTTACTGAGAATATCATACAAAAACGCAATAACACTTTTTGCTCGACCTGAGAATCGAATTCAAGACCTCTAGCGTAGCTAACGGGGCAGCTTTACTACTACGAAAACATACCTCTAAGTAGTGGGACAATAATTCATACCTCAGAAAAACTGTAGAACACGGTCCCAAAGAACTTGAAGGCGAGGTAATGATGGAGCACCAGGGTCACTACAGACATGATGAAGTTTATACTGGTGACCCTGACTACTGGGAAGTGCCGTAGCAGCAGAGCGTGGAGCACCTGCTGCAGGAGGCCCAGGGCGTTCAGGTGGAGCGGTAAATCTTCAAATATTTGGAGCCCTATATGGATAACTGCTGTGACCTGCAAAAGATTCATTTAAATCACATTATCATTCAACCATGTATTCCTCGAAGGTTTGGGCAGAGGTGTACCAATGTACACCCGCAGTTCGCTGGTATGTTTAGGTCCCATGTAATAGGGGGCGAGCCTATTAACCGAGCACAAATCCTAACTCCGAGCTGCTACTGAGAATTTCATAGAAAACCCCAATAACACTGCTCGACCTGGGAATCGTACCCAAGACCTCTAGCGAAGCAGTCGCGCTTGCAAACACTAGGCTACCGAGGCAGTTAATTTAAATCTATACTAATATCATAAAAAGGAAAGATTTTTTCTTTGTTTGTTTGCACCAAATAGGCTCCGAAACTACTGGACCCATTTTTTTAATTTTGTCACCTATAGTTAGCTACATTATTATTCCCGAGTAATATAGGCTATATAGCAGCACGCTGCGACACACGGGAACGGAGCAGTAACCAAAGACTTCATCATCATCTGCTTCGCCTTTTCCGAACTATGTTTGAGTCGGCTTCCAGTCTAACCGGATACAGCTGAGTACCAGTGTTTTACATGGAGCGACTGCCTATCTGACCTCCACAACCCAGTTACTGGGCAACATGAACCGAAGACTTAACGCCGGTAAAATAAACTACGCCGATGAAATCGCGGACAACAGCTACTTGAGCTTTTAAAAAAAATAATCTTTTGCAAAATAAGTTAATTTATTTTGTCTTAAATAAATATTCCATCTGTTAATATTTAACCTTTTTACCGCCACCGTCATGTATAGATGACAAACCAAAATGTGCCCAGCACATCATGGTCACGATCCCATGACAGACTTTTATACGTAAATAAAACTCATAAAACAACATTGAAATAATTCTGAACTCACTACTATTTTGTAGGTGTTACAGGATGAATTCGTATCTTGGCGCTGAGGGCACGTTTTTGCTTTTTTGACATGGTGGTCAAAAGGTTAAAGAAATAGTTTACTTACTACAACAGTCCACGATATTATATATTTGGCCATTACTGTGTATTCTTCCACTAATTCTGCTAAATAATAGAGACCGGCAGCTGAAAACAATAACAGAATCTTTTTATATGGAGTGTATAGTACACATTGGGATATGCGCACTTCGTCCCTTTCGCTGCGTAGCATGAGCATGAGGGCCCTATCAACTTCCAAATTCTGGGCTGCTATTAAAAATTTCACCATCACGCCTGTATTCCCCGAAGGGTTAAGCAGAGGTGTAACAATGTACACCCACAGTTCGCCAGTATGTTTAGGTTCCATGTAATAGGGGGCGAGCCTATTGCCATTAACCGGGCACAAATCCTAACTCCACTCAGAATTTCATAGAAACTCCAATAACACTTTTTGCTCGACCTGGGAATCGAACCCAAGAGCTCTAGCGTAGCAGTCGCGCTTAGGACCACTAGGCTAACGAGGCATTTACAAAAACAACAAAACAATAACATATTCTTTTTATACGGAGTGTAAAGTAAACATTGGGTTATGGGCATTTCGTCCCATTTGCACTTCGCCCTGCGTTGCATGACCATGAGGGCCTTATCAACTCCCAAATTCTGGGCTGCTACTAAGAAATTTGTTAAGGAAGAACTCAATAACACTGTCAGACCTAGGAATCGAACCCAGGACCTCACTCTAAACAGTAGCGCTCACAACCACAAGACCAATGGCAGCACAACTAATTATTATATTTAATTATACTGTTTCTACGCTGTAATTAATTTTTATTAGTTAGAAACTATTTAATTAGTGTAACTTGGTAATAAACATTTTCTTTTGCCAATATCTTTCTGGATAATTGCCAGAATTGCGTGTTTGTTGCAGTAGAAACCTTTATTTCTTTAATTAAATGCACAACGATAAATTTAGAAATGCTGTAAAATTAATTATCGGTTAAATAGCATTAAGAGTGATGATACGGCACATTCGAAGTAGGCAAATTTCCTTAAAAGAAAATGTAAATTTAAGAGTTGTTTTTTTACTTTGTTTCGACATATCGACCATTAACAAGTATATAAGTCATCATTTTAACATGTTAACTGCAAGAAAAACGTACTTTTATACTCCTAAATTAATCTTTTAACACATAAATCTTAATTTTTTGTAAATACTAATTGAATTGCGTTTTTGACCTAAAATTGTAGGTTTTGCTTACCGATGGCCAGTGTAATAAATATAGCCTGAACGGCTAGTGATAAAATACTTAATACGTATAGGAATAACATGTTTTTCAATTATATTTCTTCTTTGTTTTTAATTTTCTTAACTAATTTTAAGGTTATACGCGTTGTCATTACAATGTCAAGTTTATTAACGTCAATGTCAATGTCAAAAAAGTGTTGTTATCGAAAAATTTAAATTTCTACCAATGTATCTAATCATTTTCGCAACAGTAGAGTACTAAGTTCCAATTTGTCAAAATAATGTATTCAAATGTGTAATTAAAATATTGGTTGAAAACAAAAAACAAAAGTTTACTTGCAAATGGATCATTTTAATATAATTAAATTCGATTGCATACTTCTAATCTTAAAACTAGATAAATTAAGGTTTCATCAGTCTAAGCAACATGAACTAGAGTCTCTGCGTACAAATCCCCGTGTTCGTTCTCAGCTTTGCAGCCATAGTATCCTGTGTCGCCTTTCTTCGCATTGTTAATGGTCAAGACGCCGTCTTTGAAGGTGGCTCTGTCACCGATAGGCTTGGCGTTGTATGACCAAGATACCTTCGGCTCAGGTAAGCCAGTTACTTGGCAGGGTATCGAGACATCTTGACCTTCTTTCACGCTGACGTGCTTTTCTGATTTCTGGGAGAGTTTTGGCGCACCTGTGAAAAGTAAACGATTAGTTAAATAGCTAAGCAAAGAATTAACGAACACCTCATGACTATCGTTATCGTCCTGCTCATAATGCATTTATTACTAATTGTCCTGCATATTTAACAATCGTCTCAGTAATCACTCTTTTTTTAAATTATATCTGTCACACTATCCTTGACTAATTTTTTTGATTGTCCCCTTCTCAAAACAAACGAAACTTAATTTAGTTCTTAAAACTTCTCTCACGACATACTTACATAGTGTATTCAATAAGATTTCTACAGCTATTTTTAACCTCCAAACGTTTTATTAAAGTAGATTTTAGATACTCACTGACTACAGTCAATTTCATGGTGTGTGTCTGCTTCTGTCCGACTTCATTGTCAACCACGCATTTGTACTCGCCCTGGTCTTCTGGCACCGTGTCCTTAATTAACAGCCGCTTGCCACTGGTGCGGTTGTGGGCTGAAACCCTCTCTCCTGGCTTTTCGCCAACCGACTTGCCGTCTTTGAACCAACTAGGGTAACCTAGAGGGCTGTGGAAGTGAATTTATGGTTATTAAGTTCCTAACTAAGTTCCGTACACACACAAAATGTTTCGTACAATATTTACCACTACATACAAATACTTTTTTAAACTTGATTTTGATGTTATACCGGCCTTTGTAGAATATAAAAAGCATTGAAGACTTACGTTCCACCGTAAATGCAGTAAATCATGGTGACATCACCAGCCTTCGCCATCATATCATTGCTCACGTACTGCGGGACCAGCTCCCCGTTACTTGGGTGCTTATCATGCACCAGGGCCTTCAAGAAATGCTCAGCCAGAACCACATCTTCACTAGCAGCAGGGGTTTGGGCAAAGCAGACGTATTTGAAGCTGGGGCTGACGTCAGACTCGGTAACGTTAGAAAACCACAAGGTACCATCTGGAGACAGAGTGATTCTTCGGCTTAAGAAGGTTTCAACGATGGTGGGGTCCGAACGGAGTTGGGTCTTCCAAACTATGGTGGGTTTTGGGTAAGATTCTGGTATAGGGCACTCCAATTTGAAAGGCTTTCCTTCTACTGGAGTGTGTTCTTGGGTTTTGACCTTCGGGACGTTGATGAATGCCTTTTTCAGGGAGATCTGGCGTGTGCTGGCTGTTCCTGCTGGGGTTTCCACGAAGCACTGGTATTTGCCCTCGTCTTGTGGTTGAGGGTTGAAAAACATGATGCTTCCTTCGCCAGGGCGTTGGGCTATGTGTCCAGCTTTCTCCCAGTCGAAGGGCTGACCGTTTTTGTGCCAGGAGTATCTGGAAGTACGAGAGAAACAAATTATACTAAGATAATAAAGCTGAAGAGATTTGTGAAATGAACTTCTTTTTGCACGCTTGACTTGGGGAGTAACCTAATGAATGCTTGACGAGAGCGTTACGGAAATCACTGTGATCGGGCGAACGGAAGTTGAGAGGGAAATATAAGTTAGTAAAGATAGAAAGAGAGAGAGTTACGTTTCGAATATTACTGTAGGAGTAAGAGAGAGCATTGCACGTGCTCATTTTTTTTCTCTATTCCTCAAGTGATATTTATGTTCGATAATTTCTGGAACTACCGGTTGGATTGGAAAAAATATTGTTGTCTAAGGGCCGATTTTTCAATTGTCAGATACCTCTAAACGAAGGAATAAATATGGCGGTTTGACAGCTTTTGTATAGACATTAAGTTAAACTGTCATATTTATTCGTCAGTTAAAAGTTATCTGACCATTAAAAAATAAGCCCTAAGATAGATTTATGAGGAAAAGTATTAGACATAGTAATCTCTACATAGTATAAAACAAAGTCGCTTCCCGCCGTCTGTGCGCTTAGATCTTATAAACTATGCAACAGACTTTAATGCGGTTTTCATCAATGGATAGAGTGATTCAAAAGGAAGGTTTGTACGTATAGAACATCACGCTAAGACGTAACGGAACGCGGGTGACACTGCAGGATATATATAGCTACTAGTATAGACATAAAACATCACGGTACGAGTGCTACGGTACACGGGAGCCAAGCAGTAACCACAGACGTAAGCGCGGGAAAAAATTCTACGCCGAAGAAGTCACTGGCAGAAGCTAAATAAAACAAGCCAACAAGTCTAGTGGTCTTTAGTGGTTCGATTCCCAGATCGAGCGTTATTATTGGGTTTTTTTATGAAATTGTCAATAGCAGCTCGGGGTTAGGATTTGTGCCCGGTTAATGACAATAGGCTCGCCCCTTATTACATGGGACCTAAACATACCGGCGAACTGTGGGTGTACATTGTTACACCTCTGCCTAATCCTTCGGGGAATATAGGCGTGATGGTATGTTATGTTATCATTTATTTCAATTACACCATTAAAAAGCACTTTTGAACGTCAATTCATGTTAAAATTTAAAATATTGAATCTAGTTAATAATAACTGCCTCGGTAGCCTAGTGGTCCTAAGCGCGACTGCTACGCTAGAGGTCTTGGGTTCGATTCCCAGGTCGAGCAAAAAGTGTTATTGGGTTTTTCTATGAAATTCTCAGTAGCAGCTCGGAGTTAGGATTTGTGCCCGGTTAATGACAATAGGCTCGCCCCCTATTACATGGGACCTAAATATACCGGCGAACTGTGGGTGTACATTGTTACACCTCTGCCTAACCCTTCGGGGAATACAGGCGTGATGGTTTTTTTTTTATTTAGTTAATAATATATATACATATATACAATAAAAGTAAGAAAAGTCAATTTATAAAAAAGATTTTTCTCAATTACTAATTGTGATTCCTTACGTGTATTTATTATTACAAGGAAAATGTAATATGACTATTTATTGAATCACTTGCATTCGGTATTTTACCTGACACTTTAAGGAAACAATAAAAAAATTATTGTTTTGTATTATCTCGTAATCGACGTGTTTGTATGACCAGATGTATGAACGTGGACGAGGCGAAAGGAGTATGTAAGGATCGTAGCAGGTGGCGTTCTGTGGTTTCTGCCATGGGGAAAAAGCGTGAGTTTATGTGCGTATGTTGTATTGACTTCATTTTTTCCTTTCATGAACGCTGTCCTTCGATTCACTTGCCAGCCAGTCAGCTTGCAGTCAGCTTGCAGTCAGGGGAGAAATTACTCATGAATTTGAACAATTTTTATAATGAAACTTAGTGACTATTTGACGACACGGTTGGCGCAATGGCTGAGTGATTGGCTGCTGCGCTCCGTATCACAAGTTCGATTTCCGCGCGGTACAAATATCTGTATTTATTTATTAAAACTTTTTGCACATAATGTAAATAATACACTGTACAAAGGCGGACTTAATGCCTTTGGCATTTTCTACCAGTCAACCCTAGGGTGATGCAGAGACAAAACATAGTAGGTGCAATGAACAGAAAGTTTCCAGGAATAAAATATAATAATAAATACATATATACATACATACAAACAAAATATACAGAGTAGATAAAAGATAAAAATACATAGTTGGAGAAATATAACAAACTAATTGTGAGACGAGTCTGCCAACTTCATATCAAGTGTTCACGAGCTTTTACTTTGAATGCGAAACGACTGGTAGCCATCCTGATATTCTGACGATGCGCATTCTGTATGACCTACAGATAGTTGTTCCGGGTCTGTCTGTCTGTGTATGTGAGTTTATATGTTTGTAAACGCACCCACGATACAGGAGAAAACTTTTAGTGTGCAACAGTGTTTAAAAAACAACTGAATTTAAATAGAAAATTTGCTATTCCCTAGTTGTAGTTGCCATACTCTTTAAAAAAATCTAGTGTCTACTTATAAGGATTTATAAGATACAGGCCTGCGAGTCCTATGACAGATGGGCAGACAGCGGCGTCTTACAATAAGCTTCCGTTTGGCACCGTTTAATAATAATACCAGCCTCTTATTTTCCCAATGCAGGGCTTAGGCCTCTTCTCATACAGAGAAGGCACGAGCATTGATCACCACGCTTGCTCAAGGCGGATTGGCGATTTGAGACTTATGTTCATTAAGTCCAGGTTTCCTGACAATGTTTTCCGTCACCGATGTCAGTGATGTCCAAGATAAACTTAGAAAATACTAATGAAATACAAAAAATCACATTGGTACTTGTCCGTGTCCGGTTGCGAACCCACAACCTCGTACATGAGAGATGGGTGCCACAACTGAGCCATCACGACATTAAAACCTTTGGATATCAAAAAAAAAAAATGCACTTACTTAACATCCTTCTCCCGACCTTCAGTAGCGCATTCCAGAAGAACTGTGGAGTAGTTATCAGCTTTGAACAGCACTTCGGATGGCTGGTCCTTCAGCACTGGCAGGTTGGCTGCCTCATTCTTCTCCACGGGAAGAGCGGTACCTTCATTTTTTATATTTTTTTATTTAATAGAGGGCGAGCCTTTTGCCATTAACCGGACATAAATCCTAACTCCGAGCTGCTGGTGAGAATTACATAGATAAACCTAATTACTCTTTGTTCGACCTGGGAATCGAACCCAGGACCACTAGGCTAACGCGGCAGTTATTAAAAGCTAAGCTTATTTATGATTTTTATGAAATATCATTAGATGGCAAACAAGCCAACGGCCCACCTAATGTTAAGAGGTTACCGCTGCCTATAGACATCTGTAATACCAGAGGCCTTGCAAATGCGTTGCCATCCCAGAGACAAAGTTGAACTGTCTCATGTAAGATTTTCATTTTCAGTAACAGCTCAGAGTTAGGATTTGTGCCCGGGTAATGGCAATAGGCTCGCCCCTTATTACATGGGAGCTAAATCATACAGGCGGACTGAGGGTGTACATTGGTACTTCTCTGCCTGACCCTTCGGGGAATATAGGCGTGATGGTACGTATGTATATGTATAGTAGAGCTCTTTGTGAAGGAGCTCGTCCGGGGAAGTACTACCACCATACCTATTTCTGCCACACAGCAACGCTGCTTTGAGACAGTAATAGGTATGTTTTCCTATTTCATGTTTGCCCACTGCTGGGCAAAGGCATGAGGACTTTCTCCTTCCAAACTTGGGAAAGGTGTATAGTAAATTGAATCATAGGAGTTTATTACTTACCGAAAACCAGGCAAGCTGCCACCACTAAGAAACAAGTCTTCAAGACGTGAGCCATGATTTCTGAAAAATAAAAAGTTCAATAATCACAAGCGGTTCGCAACATTAATTTCGAAACATTCGGTTCGGCACACTCGGTTCGGCATTACCAATACAATCTTTAGAACACTCATCATCTGCTTAGCCTTTTTCCCAACTGTGTTGGGGTCGGCTTCCAGTATAACCGGATGCAGCTGAATATCAGTGTTTTACATGGAGCGACTGCCTATCTGACCTTCACAACCCAGTTAGTGGGTAACACGATATACCTCTTGGTTAGACTGGTTGTCAGACTAAAAAGTACTAACATTAGGCTTAAATCTTCCAGCCAATTATTGTATTTAGAACCCTATTCCGACTACCATAAAACTTTTAAACAAAATTTGACAACTCAAAATCTGCCCTTAAGTCAGTTTTTGTATTCAGACCTCTATTTCAGTCTGAATCACTTTCAAAATGCAATAACTGGTTTGAAGAATGAGAAGAACACTATAGAATAAATAATAAAATAATTACTGCCCCGGTAGCCTAGTGGTCCTTAGCGCGACTGCTACGCTAGAGGTCTTGGGTTCGATTCCCAGGTCGAGCAAAAAGTGTTATTGGGTTTTTCTATGAAATTCTCAGTAGCAGCTCGGAGTTAGGATTTGTGCCCGGTTAATGGCAATAGGCTCGCCCCCTATTACATGGGACCTAAACATACCGGCCAACTGTGGGTGTATATTGTTACACCTCTGCCTAACCCTTCGGGGAATACAGGCGTGATGGTATGTTGTTGTTGTTAAAATAATTATAAAACCAGTCTATTATTGTTCCACCACTGCAGGGCAAAGGCCTCTTCTCATACAGAGTACACGGCACAGTTGGCGCAGTGGCTGAGCGATTGGCTGCTGCGCTGCGTGTCGCGGGTTCGATTCCCGCACGGAACAAATATTTGTATGGCCTACAGATAGTTGTTCCGGGTCTGGCTGTTTGTGTATGTGAGTTTATATGTTTGTAAACGCACCCACGACACAGGAGAAATTCTTAGTGTGGGGCAACGTTTTTAAAAAAAAGAAAAAGAAAAGAAAAAGAGAAGGCACGAGCATTGAACACCACGCTTGTTCAAGCCGGACTGGTGATTTCAGACTTTTATTAATTACAAGTCCAGGTTTCCTCACGATGTTTACCTTCACCGATGTCAGTGATGTCCAAGAAAGACTTAGAAAGTACAGTCAGCAAAAGAGATAAGTAACCAGAGTCGCCTAATAAATTCAAAGTTTTTTAAAAACCGATAGATGTTTTAAAATGAGATTTATTATTTATTTCATTTAAAAAACAAAATCTAACTATCCTGGTGTTTATTTAGTAGAAAAAGCGCTTAAAAAATTAAAAATTTAAAGTAACCCCCGACAGATAACTAAAAATACCTACCGCAGCTAACTAAAGAGCTGATAACTTTGAAACCGCTGAACCGATTTTCATCAAACATAGCTAAGAACACTCCCAACTAATATACCTTTCAAACAACTAAATCAAAATCGGTTCATGCGTTCGGGAGCTACGATGCCATAGACAGACACGTCAAACTTATAACACCCCGTTGTTTTTGCGTCGGGGGTTAAAACGACCACGAAAAAAAGTGAACGAAGTCGCGGGCAAATCTAAATAATGACTTAACAACCTTAAGTATGTACGTACCTCTGTTGCAGTAGATGTCAGGAACTACACTACAGAAATAGGCGACGACACAACAGTTTATATATCAGACAAAAATGATTCAGTTATGTGCACAACGCGGGTTACCTCAGAAGTTTTACTTCGTGTTATGTTTTTTTAGACAAGCCTACCACAATTTCACAAGCATTTACATAAGAAGTTGGCAGACTCGTCCCACAATTAGTTTGTTATATTACCCATATATGTATTTATTATTATATTTTATTCGTACCCTGTTGTTCTCGAGGTCGCAAGCGCGACTGATGAGCATGGGGTCCTGGGTTCGATTCCCAGGTCGAGCAAAGTGCTATTAGGTTTTTCTATGAAATTCTCAGTAGCAGCTCGGAGTTAGGATTTGTGCCCGGTTATAAAAAATATTAAAAATTAAACTAATTAGAAGATTAACTAACAAAATTATAAAATAAAAACTTTTAACTGCGAAGTCGGCGGCTTTTATTCTGTTTGTAGTTTTGTATAGGCACCGACTTCCAAAGCTAAAGTTATTTTTCACTTTTTAGTTTTTTCGACGGTTCAATTATTTGGTTATCACTTAGAAGTATTTGTAGGCGGTAGTCTTGTGTTCATTTTCGTTTTAAGAAATCGTAACTTTGTGGGTTTTCTGGCCTTGCCTGCTATGTGGAGTGTTTTTGCAAAGTGCAATACGTGCTCATGAGATAAGCTGTGACATAAGTACCTACAAAAGCAGGGACTTTACTTTAGTGTCACCGGCAGAATTCCAACCTGTCTACCTAATATTATGAACAGGTAAACGATTATTGTTTGTTTGCAGATGTAATCTTTTGAAGTACCTACGTATTGACTTTGTTTACAAAAAAAAACATTTAATTACATACCATCACGCCTGTATTCCTCGAAGGGTTAGGCAGAGGTGTACCAATGTACACCGACAGTTCGTCGGTATGTTTAGATGATCCCATGTAGTAGGCGGCGAGCATATTGCCATTGACTGGGCACAAATCCTAACTCCGAATTGCCACTAAGAATTTCATAGAAAACCCAATAACACTTTGCTCGACCTGGGAATGGACCTCAAGACCCGAAGTGTAGCAGTCGCGCTTAGGACCACTAGGCTATCGTGGCAGACGGGTGGAGGTGTGTATTTCAATTGCCGCTACAAACAACAAATATTTTATAGTGAATTAATTACCAACCTTACTTTGAAGACACGGCTGGCGCTGTGGCTGAGTGATTGGGGTTCGAAACCCTCACGGCAACTTTCACGCAAACAGCTGAACGAATTTTGCACTGAGATAGATTGCAGCCTACCTGCCTCCGTAGCCTAGTGGTCCCCCCTTAGGCTCTCCCCCTTTTACATGGTACCTAAACATACCGGCGACCTGGGGGTGTACATTGGTACTCCTTTGCCTAACTCTTCGGGGAATACAGGCGTCATGGTATATTATGTTATAGATTGTAGTGTATAATAACGCATAGGATACTTTTATCCCGGAAAAATGTACGGTTCCCGGTGGATAATATATCAAATTTGACGCGGACAAAGTCGCTGGTAGACGCTAGTTCCTAATAATATTTGAAACGCGGTAGGATTAATAATTGATGTAATATGTATTCTCCAGACCGATTCCGACCACGGCAGCTAACTTAGCCACGTACGGAGGCGATATTATAGTGCACAAGTCTGTGCGCAAACATAGGTGCACTCCCTCTTCCCTAACTCTCAGCCCGATGGAACGGCTATTCGACACAACCGAGGAGAGATCAGGCGCTGGACCAACGGCTTTACGTGCTTTCTGAGGCACGGGGGTGACACACCACCAACTTCCAAACTCCGGGCTATTGGATAAAAAAAGGGTGTCCCATGGAGTTTCTTGCTTGTTGTTCTCCATAGAGACAACGCTTTGGAACGAGCCACTAGCTTCAACTTTTAAATGTAACTTCTTGACAATTCAAAAGTGCCACTAAATGGTCTAATTGAAATAAATGCTTTGACTTATTACTGAAAAATTCCTGATGGTAAAACTCAATAACACTTTTTGCTCGAGTTGGGGATCGAACCCAGGACCACACGGTCAACAGTCGCGTTTGCGGCCACGAGATCTATGAGGCCTATGGACCTAGGTAATACCATAATACCTAATACTACTCGTATGTGAAACGTGGTGAAATTAATAATGAATAGGTATTTGAATCATAGTCCAGAGTCTTATAAAACAAAGAGTTTCCTCAATTAAACGTAGAATTTGACCTTCAGAATAACCATTGCGTCTGCAGATTAAGCCAGCTGTTTCCTTATTTTTTAACCCCCGACGCAAAAATGACGGTGTTTTATAAGTTTGACGTGTCTGTGTGTGTGTGTCTGTGGCATCGTAGCTCCCGAACGCATGAACCGATTTTGATTTAGTTTTTTTTGTTTGAAAGGTATATTAGTCGGGAGTGTTCTTAGCTTTGTTTGATGGAAATCGGTTCAGGAGTTTCAAAGTTATCAGCTCTTTTGTTAGCTGCGGTAGTGATGTTTTTCTTCTGTCGGGGGTTACTTAAAATTTTTAATTTTGTCTATGACTATGAGTATTACGGAAGAGAGAGTGCACCTGCGTTTGCGCACGCATTTGTGCACTATAATATCTCCTGCGTACTTGGCTAGTCTGCATTAAGATTAGGTGCCGCAACCGGAATCGGTCTGGAGAATGCAATTTTGCATATTGCCCATCAAACGAAGTAACGTTGAGCAAACATTATTGCTATTTGCTTATTTTAATTACACATACAATGTACACCAACAGTTCGCTGGTATATTAATGAATTTGAATTTGAATTTGAATTTGAATATTTAGGTCCCATGTAATAGGGGGCGAGCCTATTGCCATTAACCAGGCACAAATCCTAACTCCGAGCTGCTACTGAGAATTTCATAGAAAAACCCAATAACACTTTGCAGGACCTGGGAATCGAACTCAAGACCAGAAATCATGTCTGTTGTATGGGAGCCCCCTTAAATATTTATTTTATTCTATTTTTTAATAATGTTTATTATAGCGGCAACAGAAATACGTCATCTGTGAAAATTTCAACTGTCTAATTGTCACGGTTCATGAGATACAGCCTGGTGACAGACGGACCGACGAACAGCGGAGCCTTGTAATAGGGTCCCGTTTAACCCTTTGGATACGGAACCTTAAAAATACCCGGCGAAAGTCGCAGACAGAAGTCAAAGTCAAAGTCAAAGCATTTATTTCAATTAGACCATTTACATGCACTTTTGAATTGTCAAGAAGTTACATTTAAAAGTTGAAGCTAGTTGCTCGTTCCAAAGCGTAGGTCTCTATGGAGAAGAACGAGCAAGAAACTCCATGGACACTCTTTTTTTCCAATTTGGTTTTTACAAAATCTTGGTTACAATATTCTTGTTGCTTCTATATATGAAAACAATGAAGATAAATAATAATAATAATTGATAAATCAATAAAAAAAAATAGTATTAAAGATGTAAGCCATGGCAGTTAAGAGATGACCAATCCCAACTGACAGCGCCCGTTCACGAACATGACGCGTATAAATAAAATAATTACAAAAATACACCTAGGTACACAAGGCATAAAAGTTTACACGACCATGGACAACGCGTGCCGGTGCTGATGAACTCTGGCACTTGAACTTAGGGTTGCCACTCATACGGGTTTCTTTATGTCAAGGGAATCCCGATTAATTGTAAGATCAACAATAAATTAAGATTTTAAAAGCATGAAAATGTAAACGATGTTTTTAATGTTGAAAAATGTTCTTCTCTGAAGTCCGGGAAATAATCACAATTTCATCTAAATGTTCGGAGTTTTTGCAGTTTTCGTCCGGACAACTTAGGTGATGACAGCCCTACTTGAACTGCGCAAACCCGTCTCAAGTTCAAGGCGTTCAGGTTAGCGGGGGTTATGGTCTATGATCACAGTCTCGTTATACCTTGATGTCATTTTAGCATGCTTGTTTGAAGATAATAAATAAGTAATTTAATAAATATTTTTTCAAATAATAACCGATTATGCAAAGTGAACATAGCTAACAGTAAAAAGATTTTCCGTAAATTATTGTGCCTAAAAATAAACACACATAACATACCACACCATCACGCCTGTATTCCCCGAAAGGTTAGGCAGAGGTGAACCGATGTACACCCACAGTTCGCCGGTATGTTTAGGTCCCATGTAATAGAGGGCGAGCCTATTGCCATTATCCGGGCACGAATCCAAACTCCGAGCTGCTACTGAGAATTTCACTAAAACACCCAATAACACTTTTTGCTCGACCTGGGAATTGAACCCAAGGACCTCTAGCTCAGCAGTCGCGCTTAGGACCACTAGGCTATCGAGGCAGTTAAACTAAAACCAAATATCAAAGGTGCACGTAATGGTGGTTCGGAATTCCAATGTTAGGTCATATACTTAGGTGGTAAATTATAATTGAGATCATTATGGACCCTGTAGGGCACTGCAACACAGGGTTAGGAGACAGGAAGCAATGTTTTAAAAAATCATTAAGTATAATAGAAATAAGGTAAGACTCGAGAATAATCAAAATTTGGAGGTCCTAAAAAAAAGTATTATCACTTTACTTATGTCTAATATTAAATCTTATTATAGCCAGCGACTCCGTTCGCGTAGTTTTTTTCACCCGCATTAAGTTACGTTTATGGTTGCTGCTCCGCACCTATTGGTCGTAGCGTGATGTTATATAGCCTATAGCCTTCCTCGATAAATGAACTATCCAACACAACAATATTTTTCAATTCCAACTAGCAGTTCCTGAGATTAGCGCGTTCAAACAAACAAACTCTTCAGCTTTATAAGATCCTGGACGAATTTCCTTATGGAAATTCTCTACATAGTATAAATAAAACAAATGGGATCTAAACACTTCTGGCGGACTGTGGGTGTACACTGGTATAGCTCTGCCTAACCCTTCCGGGAATACAGGCGTGATGGTGCGTGTGATGATGGTTTACATCCACTCCTTATTTCCATAAGTTATTCAAAAATTAGGATTTAAAAATCGAAAAATCTCTTACGACTTTTGTCACTGAAAGCATGTACATACCTACCAATTTATTCAAAAGCATGAAATTAACGCTTGAATAATTTCTAAATACATAATAAACAGCTGATATTGATGCACAGAAAATCTCGAATTTCTACTTGACCTCATATTACTTAGACTAGCTTCTGCTCGCGCCTTCGTCCGTTTACTTTTTTCACCCACTTTGGTTACTGCTTCGTTAGTCGTAGCGTGATGTTATATAGCCTACAGCCTTCCTCGATAAATGAACTATCCAACACAACAATATTTTTCAATTCCAACTGGCAGTTCCTGAGATTAGCGCGTTCAAACAAACAAACTCTTCAGCTTTATAATATAAGTGTAGATAAACGGTACAATCAAGTTTTAAGTCTTTGACCTCAGATTGCGCTAGGGTTGCTACCACGTACAGTCAGCAAAAGAGATAAGTAACCAGATCGTCCAATATAGGTGAAGGTTTCTTTGGTCATTTTTAAATGAAATGAAATGTTATTAATAAACTGTTCATTACCTATTAAAAAAAAAAATATTCTAAAAAATCTATGATCGGTTTTAAAAAAACTTTGAATTTATTAGGCGACTATGGTTACTTATCTCTCTTTCCCCGACGCAAAAACGACGGGGTGTTATAAGTTTGACGTGTCTGTCTGTGTGTGTGTGTGTCGGCCTGTGGCGTCGTAGCTCCCGAACGCATGAACCGATTTTGATTTAGTTTTTTTGTTTGAAAGGTATATTAGTCGGAAGTGTTCTTAGCTTTGTTTGATGGAAATCGGTTCAGCGGTTTCAAAGTTATCAGGTCTTTTGTTGGCTGCGGTAGGGATTTTTATTTTTCTGTCGGGGGTTTCTTAATTTATTTAATTTTGTGTTGATTTGCTGACTGTTGTCTCATTTCCTAAGTGTTGGTAGTGAAAATCGGGGTATTTTGTAGTCAGTATAACAGTCTGATGATAGACCCCTCCGTGCAAATAGCGCGAGAGACATTCAGGGTCTCGGCACACGACCGACTCTTGACAGATTTCTTCTCACCGTCAAAGAAATCTGTCAAAAGTTGGCCCGAAGACACTATTAAGGATTCTTTACCCCGACACGATAAAAAAAAATTGTTATTTAGTTATTTTTTCTTGTAAGTAATTGTTCAATCTTGTTTTTTTTTAATTTCAGAAATGCTATAAAAAAACAATTTTTCTTCCTTCAATACTAGTTTCTTCCCGAGACTTCGTCCTCTGTCAGTAGTTTCGGAGCTTATTCAGTACAAACAAACCCTTCAGCTTAATAATATTAGTATAGATATTGTTAATCTAGAACAGTGGCAACCCTAGGTACCTAGTCGTTTCGTGCGGGTACACATTCGTCACATACGGTATAAATAACTAGTTTACATATTCATTACTGTTGGGATTCACCGGCTCCCATTTGACGAGGAAACTGCTGCTTATCAAGAAATATAAGAGTCATTTTCCTTTCGTTATGCATCAGTCATAACAAGGGCAACCCTGACTGGTTTGACGGGGAGGAGACCGTTTGAAGGGTATATTAGCAAAGTAGGTAGGTAGGTACTTAGTATATTAAACAATAATTCCAAGACAATAATTTTTTTAGCCCCTAAAACCCGATGAATTTTTAAATACATAACTATGAAATTCGATTTTTAAGTAGTGAATTGAGATGACAAAAAATAGACGTCATAGTTTAGTATTGTCATACAAAATCTATGAGGGAATCGCGTTTTGACAGCTCATGAAAAATACGTCAATTTATTAGTGGTGTCATACATACATACCTACCATCACGCCTGTATTTCCCGAAGAGTTAGGCAGAGGTGAACCAATGTACACCCACAGTTCGCCGGCATGTTTAGGTCCCATGTAATAGGGGGCGAGCCTATTGCCATCAACCTGGCACAAATCCTAACTTCGAGCTGCTACTGAGAATTTCATAGAAAAGCCCAATAACACTGCTCGACCTGGGAATCGAACCCAAGGCCTCTAGCGTAGCAGTCGCGATTAGAACCACTAGGCTAACGAGGCAGTTAGTGGTATCATCTACCCACACACACATGAGACATTTCAACTTTATCACTGGGACAGCAGCGCGTTAGCAAGGCCTCTGTTATTGCAGATGTCTGTAGGCAGCGGTGACCACTTAACATCTGGTGTGACGTCGGCACTTTTGACTTACGCTGCCCGCTCACGTCAGACAATCGGTGACCGATTTTTTTGTCGGTGAGAATGGAACATAATTATAAATTCTAATGTACCAACTCACACGTCCTACAAAAAGTTGGTCATTGAAATTATTATGGATTCATGGAACGGTCCGATAATCGGTCCTATAAAAAGTCGGACGTGTCCAAAAGCTGCTGATTCGACGGGGAGGAAAATATCAAATGTATCAGCCAACTCTAAAACCAGTACCTACATTTTTAACCCCCGACTCGGGGGTGTAATAAGTTGACGTATTTGTGTGTCTGTCTGTGGCACCGTAGCTCTTAAACGGGTCAACCAAATGGAATCAGGTTTCTTTTATTTGAAAGTAGGTTTCCTAGCGATAGTTCTCATATATGTTTTATCAAAATCGGTTCAGCCGTTTTAAGGTTATCATCTATTTTGTTAGCTGCGGTATCTTTATTCTTCTGTCGAGGGTAAAAAAAAATATTTTATCAATTGATTAAAATACTTTGCTTACCTTACTTTACTTACTTTAAATAGTTGGCCTGCCCCGTTGGACTTGTGGTTGTGACGAGCGTGGGGTCCTGAGTACGATTCCTAGGTCGGGCAAAAAGTTATTTTTTCCATTAGGATTTGCCTAGCAGCGCCCGGAGTTTGGAAGTTGGTGGTGTGACACCCCCGTGCCTCGGAAAACACGTAAAGCCGTTGGTCCCGGCTGTAATTCGTAGATCTTTGTCAGTCGTTACGGATAGTCAGAAGCCGGGAAGTCTGCCAACCAGCCTAACCAAGAGGTATCTTGTTGCCCAGGGTTGTGGAGGTCAGATAGGTAGGTATATATAGGTAGGCAGTCGCTCCATGTAAAACACGGTATTCAACTGCACCCGGTTAGACTGGAAGCCGACCCCAACATAGCTGGGATAGGGCTAAGCAGATGATGACTTGAATAATAAGTACTTTGTAATTTAAGTTGTTGGGTTTTCAACTCTCGGCACTGAGCAGAGCGTTGAAATACAACAGTGCGCAAGGGAGTGAATAATGAATTACTTAGGAGCAAAAAAAAAAGACGTAACTTAACGCAGATGACATAAGCCCTGCGGACGAACCCTCACGCGGAAAGTAGTCGATACTAATTTCATAAAGAAGTTTCTCTGGATCTAAAAAAACCTATTCAGTCCTTATTGGTGAGGTTCTTCAGAAAGATCGGAGCGCGCAGTACTCGTAAACGAGGCGAAAGGAGTTATGTATGGATCGTAGCAGGTGGCGTTCTGTGGTATCTCCCATGTGGAAATAGGCGTGAGTAGCATGTATGTAGTAATACACTATTAAGTTGATGGACAGACAGACAGAACGTAAAGCTTACCGTTGGCACATTTTGAACCCTAAAAAGGTACCTACCGACATTACTGGAAAAGAACAACAATTTAAATAAATAATACAACACGGGTTACACAAATATGTAATGTTTTTAAATATATTTCAACTTTACGATACATAAATAAAAAAAAAAGTCTGAAGAATTGATGTCATACAGATTTGTATATCGTCGACTGCTGCGTTGGTTGGTCGAGTTTGTGGGGTTCCTCGAGTTTGTGGGGTTCCTCGAGTTTGTGGGGTTCCTCGAGTTTGTGGGGTTCCTCGAGTTTGTGGGGTTCCTCGAGTTTATGGGGTTCCTCGAGTTTGTGGGGTTCCTCGAGTTTGTGGGATTCCTCAAGTTTGTGGGGTTCCTCGAGTTTGTGTGGTTCCTTGAGTTTGTGGGGTTCATGGAGTTTGTGGGGTTCCTCGAGTTTGTGGGGTTCCTCGAGTTTGTGGGGTTCTTCGAGTTTGTGGGGTCCCTCGAGTTTGTGGGGTTCGTCGAGTTTGTGGGGTTCCTCAGGTTTGTGGGGTTCGTCAAGTTTGTTGGATTCCTCGAGTTTGTGGGGTTCCTCGAGTTTGTGGGGTTCATCGAGTTTGTGGGATTGGTCAAGTTTGTGGGATTGGTCAAGTTTGTGGGATTGGTCAAGTTTGTGTGGTTGTTCAAGTTTGTGTGGTTGTACAAGTTTGTGTGGTTGTTCAAGTTTGTGTGGTTGTTCAAGTTTGTGTGATTGTTCAAGTTTGTGGGATTGGTCGAGTTTGTGGGATTGGTCGAGTTTGTGGGATTGGTCAAGTTTGTGGGATTGGTCGAGTTTGTGGGATTGGTCAAGTTTGTGGGATTGGTCGAGTTTGTGTGGTTGGTCGAGTTTGTGTGGTTGATCGAGTTTGTGGGATTGGTCTAGTTTGTGTGGTTGTTCAAGTTTGTGTGGTTGTTCAAGTTTGTGTGGTTGTTCAAGTTTGTGTGATTGTTCAAGTTTGTGGGATTGGTCGAGTTTGTGGGATTGATCGAGTTTGTGTGGTTGCTCAAGTTTGTGTGATTGGCCAAGTTTGTGTGATTGGCCAAGTTTGTGTGACTGGTCAAGTTTGTGTGCTTGGTCAAGTTTGTGTGATTGTTCAAGTTTGTGGGATTGGTCAATTTCGTAGGATTGAATAGGTTCGTGGGGTTGCTCGAGTTTGTGGGATTGGGTGGGTTGGTGGGGTTGATCGAGTTGGTGGGGTAGGTCTATTTTGTGGCATTGGTCGGGTTGGTGGGGTTGGTCAAATTGGTAGGTTTGGATGAGTAGGTGGGATAAGACGGGTTGGTGGGGTTGGTCGGGTTTCTGGGATTGGACAGGTTGGTAAGATAGATCTTGTTGGTGCGGTTTGGCAAGTTTGTGGGATTGCACTGATTGATGGTGTTGGACAAGTTGCTGGGGTTGGCCGAGTTGGCGGGATTGATCAAGTTCCTGGAATTCCTCGGGTGAGCAGGTTTGCTTGGATTTAACCGATTGCTCGGGTTGTAGTGATTGGTTGGGTATGCGGGTTTGGTAGGATTCATCGGGCAGGTTCGATTGGTCGAGTCGGCTTTTCGGAATCGCATTGGGATTTTTTGTCTTCTTTGTATTAGAACCACCATAGTTAAAAAACAAATATTTGGCCTCCTTCTCAGCTTGTTTCTTGAGCCATGGGTCCCTCAATTTCCTTAACATTTCGCTCTCTTCAGGAATCCTTTCTCTTGGTCTCCAGAAGACGTCATCATCACCTCTCTTTGCGTCATAGTATCTGACGAGGACGTAAGCCACCGTTCCCATTGGTGGGACCAAAAAACGGTCCAAATTACATGGCCCTACGTTTACTGGCACATACTTATTCACGTGACAATAACTTGGAATCACATTGGTATAAGAAGTAGTGAACTTTGCGTTCGATATAGCGTTCTTTTTGATATGAGATTGAGCAGTCTTCGCAGTGGAGTTCTCGTTCTTCTGCTCTAGAGAGACAGCTCTCGAGGTCTTATAGGGTTTTCTGACATCGAATTTCGGCTTCGTCCATTCAGTTCTGCAGAAATTTCTGCGTCCTAAAGGTGTATCTTCATTTCGTACTACAATATAAATATTAATGGTCTTAGTACGTCGCAACAAGGGCACTGCGATACAGCAAATAATTTGCCATTCAATTTAAGACTTTAATTGTGTGCGTTAAAATATTTTTTACAATTTATTAAATAATAATAGTAAGCGGCACGAGTCGTGAGCAATAACTTCAAGTTAATTTTTGGGTCTCTTTGGCGGAATGAAGGAGGCGGGGGGCGCCGAAGTTGCATGCGATTGGTCCGTCAGTAGCAATCGCGTGCAGTATCGACGCCCAAAATTTTTAAGTGTGTTCAAGATTCGTGCCGGTAACTGGACCAGCCTGTTACCGTTCTAGTGTAGGGCATACAAAGTCCGTCAATTAATTAGTGGTGTCATCTACCCAATTATTGTACAGGAGTACAACGACAAAATTAGGGTTAAAAAAAAAGGAAATATACACAAGTACAAAACAATTAAAATTTTACATACCCTAAAGCCAAGCCCAAAATGAGGGTTATGTGTTTGACCTGTACGTATGTATGTTCGTTCCTATGTCCGGTCGTAACTACTCAACGGCTCAACCGATTTTGATGGGTTCCGGCTGAAGTCTATACTATAGCACTCAACGTCTATAGGACCTACTTTCGTTCATGACGTACGTAGGTACGTTAATTTCTTATCTATACAACGTGTAACAAGGTAAACGCATGCCCTAAAGGCCGCTATCCCATTGCCGTTTTATGAGCGTTGGCGTTTCTCTGACGTCTGCGCAACGAAAACGCTACGCAGACACGTCGTGACGTCGCGAGTCTCTAATGGCAAGCGTTCGTGCTGCAACGTCATTTGTGCTCACGACTCGTGGCGGGTACTACACGTCGACCAAATCATTATAAATATTGTAAAACATTAGATTTTCAAAGAGTAATGGAGTTTCTTGCCCATTCCTCCATACGAAACTACCTCTTGAAAGGGGTAACCAGATTTAATTGTTTATTTTTATTAAAAGTGTTATTGGGTTTTTCTATGAATTTGTCAGTAGCAGCTCGGAGTTAGGATTTGTGCCCGGTTAATGGCAATAGGCTCGCCCCCTATTACATAGGACCTAAAAACATACCGGCGAACTGTGGGTGTACATTGGTACACCTGCCTAACCCTAACCTAACCCACTGCCTAACCCTCTGGGGAATACAGGCGTGATGGTATGTATTAGATATTCAAAGAATTATGGAGTTTCTTGCCCATTTCTCCATACGAAACTACCTCTTGGAAGGGGTAACCAGATTTTATTATTTTTTTTGTATGACGTTAAAAAATGCCTTTTATTTATGGCCTAACTGAATAAAATGATTAGACTTTGATAACATTCTACAATTTAAATAAATCAGAACTAACACATTAATGTAGGTACCATACAATTTATTTTCGCTGTTTATCAAAAAATTACGATTTTTAATTTAAAAAAAAATTATCTTGGGAAAGGTTAAAATTGACCAAGATCGTACACTTGATTTTCTCCTAGCGATACAGCGAAACAGTCCAACATAGAGAAAGATCTCTTGGGGAAACCTTCACAAGGCCTGGGGTTACATCTCGGTTCAGGGTTTCTGCTAACATTGGCCTTCGGAAAGACTGGGCAGCCGGTGATACAGGGCGGGACTCCATGGTACCCTGGCTGCACCTTCGGTTTATCTACCTTTTTCGTATGCGGCCATGACGGAATTGGCACCCACGGTTCGTAATCCCTAGCAAACAATGTCTCTACCTGGGATTTGACCTGTCTTAACACACCGGCCAACGTCCTGCCCAAGGTCTGAAGATGGTCAATAACTACTTCAGTCAAATCTGCCTCTGATGACCGGACGAACAAACCACAAGCTTCGTCACTCTTGTAAAACATTTCCAAATCTAGTGGAACCCCTACCTGCACGCCACATATCTTAGACTGGTCACAAGAAGAACAATTAGTTATGTTAGGCTTCCTTTTAGGTTTACAGGCAGGTGGCCTCCGTTTCAGCATAGGAAGACCAAACGAAGGTGGAGGAATTGGATTATTTGGCGGAGACCTGGGTGCCGTGGGTGGGCAGCGAGGCGACTTCCTGGGACACTTCGCTTCCATAGGAACCACCTCAATTGCCAGCGTTTTACAATCATTATTAAAAGCCATTAGTCGACTTCTTTGCCTCACTCTTCTTAGTAGTTCAGACAGAGAAACATCCTCAGCAAGACTAGGCAATTTGTCGAGTATAGATTGAGCTTGAATTATAGTTTGTATCTGTTGTGGACGTGGGATGCTCTTGAATTCCATTACCATATCATCCAAAGATCTTTTAGCCGGATAATCGTCAACGTCCTCGGTAACCACGAGGTTCGTACCTCTTCCATAGGAATACCCGATATCACTGAGCTGTTCTTGTTCTGGTGACGCCGCAGTACCGTGAGTGGTTTCCTCAGCCTGGGAATAATCGAAATTCTGTTTATATTCTGCAATATTAGCACCCTGTTCATGTTCTGCTATATTTGCACCCTGTTCATGTTCTGCAATATTTGCACCCTGTTCATGTTCTTCAGTATTAGCATCCTGTCCATGTTCTGCAATATTGGTAGCTTGTTCATATGCGAGCGCTATATCACCGAGGCCGACTGGCTTTGGTGAAATGGCACATGATTCCTTGCACATAAGGTTTAAGTCATTATGTTTAAATTTCTCAGATTCCATTACCAGGTCGTAATCCAAAGATCGTTTAGCCTGAACATCTTCTCCATAATCCTCATCTACAAGTTCAATACCCTTTTTAAAAGCGTACGCGTGAACTTTCAGTGGATTCGTGCTGGTTTCTTTGTTCAAGTCTAATTCAGGCTCAGGCTCCAATTCTCCACTCTTTATTACCAAATTAGATTGTTCATCCGAAGATGATTTAGCCGGAAAATCTTCGTTATACTCGTCATTCTCCACCCGTTCAGTTAACTCAGGTTGCTTAAATTTCTCCTCTTCCATTACCAAATCAATTTTTTTATCCATAGATGGTGCAGCCATTTCGTTGGTGCCCTTTTCATAAGCCAATTCTGGTTTCACTGAATTCATGTATGCCATATCTGATTGCCTTAAGACCTCGTTCGGCAAAATGGCTTTTCCAGTGGCGTTTACCATGTTTGGTACTGCTACTTCAGAATTTTCTGGATGTATGTCATTAGGTAGTGGCGACATCTTACCACGTCTTCCTATGTGTGACCATTTAGAGTTTGGCAAACGGAAATTGCTAAATGGAATTTTTAAAAAGTGTTTATTCACCGTACAAAGTTGTGTCGGAACAGCAACATCCTGCAGTTCTTTTTTAATTTCAGGCTGATTTTGTATTCGTTCGAAATCATGAGCTTTTTCGACATGTTTATTTTCGTCATATTTATGATGGGCAACGTTCGTGAAAGTCAAATTATGTGAAGAAATTGAGTCTTTGTCAGGGTTTTTCACGTCTATTTCAGCTGATTCTATACGTAACTGATGCCCCTTTTTAACCTTTTGCTCCTCAACTCTTCCAACAGTTGGTTCTGTTAATGATAATGGTGCTGAAATTTCCCTTTTCATATTTTCAAGAAAATATGGGTCATGCGGTGCGATTGGACTTCCTACAATATTCACCTGTTCAACGTTTATAGGTAATTCTTCAGCGTTGTCAATGTGATTACTTAATTGACCGACGATTTGTCTCTTTCTTTCTGAGGAAGTCTTGTGTTCATGGATTAGTGGTTCATCGTCAGACGGATTGTCTGATAACTTGGAATTATCCGGTGCAGCTTTTGATGACTCAAATAATGGGTCAAGAGGATTATTATCAAGTTTAGCGGGAGTCTTTTCTGCATCTGGAGCACCTGTCATCTCTGAATGTAACTGAGACAGATTCTCATTCATTTTCTGTTGTTCGTATACATCCTTTGCATCATTCCCTTCCAGTGATGGTTGACCTTCATGTCCTGAATTCTGGTCTACGGTTTTAGGGTAGTTTTCGTTATACGATGCTATTGGACTTACATCATCAATTACAAAATCACTCTTTAGAGGCAATTCTTCGGGGTTAAGTGTTTTCTTACTTCTGAATAAAAATTTTCGTTTCTGAAGCTTTAATGGTGGGAGTTCGGATTCCGGCATAATGTTTGGTAACCTAGAATTCTCTGATACCATACTCTGTGGCTCAAGCGATATTACATTGTCGGTACTTGGTTTAATCACGTCAGTGAAAGTGTTTTCAGTTGCTGCAGGAGTTGTATTTAACTGTGACACATTTTCACTTATGTCCTGTTTAGCACTTACATCTACTGTGTTCTCTTTGGGTACATTAGTGAGTTCATTTTTGACAAACACATTTTCTTCGGGTTTTAAAACGACTTTATCCGTTTGTTCATTTACATTGGGTAATATAGCTTCGACGTCACGTGCTACTTCTACTGATATAGGACGCATACCAACTAGACCATCTTTAACTGGATCGCTATTTGGCGGCTCTTTCGATTCGTTCATTTGTACTAGGTCGTCCTCTGAATCCATAGCGGGACTTTTGCTCTCAGTATTACAATTACTATGTATATCTAGGTTTTCCAGTTCATTTATCAACATTTCGTCAATCTTACCAACTGGGCTTCGCAAGCAACGTGTAGCCACTTGGTCTATGGCATCAGAGTAATCATCTACTAGTTGAAAATTATTTTCGCTAGAGACGGTATTATATGTAGGCTTCGCGTCTCCTAAAACCTGTGGAGGCGTATTAAACCCTTCCATTTTGGGCTTTTCAGTTTCGACTAACGGAGTTTCTTCTATGTTTTCAACTTTTTGAGCTAATTCTTCTTCGTTTTTTTTTGCGGTAGTGGCATTAACTATGCTAGACTTATCTTCTGTGTTTTCCGTGGCATGATGCATTTGATATTTTTCTTTAAGCAGTTCTATTGCCTCAGCAGCTTCTTCAGAATGCGCTTTATATTCTTCTTTTTCTTGTTCCTCTTCTTTAAGTGTGGGTGGTCCGAGATGCTTACATGCTTCATGGACTTTCGCTTCATTCTGTTTAAGTACTTCCTGGGCTTGCTCCATATTTTTCAAATTCTTACTCAAGTCTGGTTCTGTAACTACTCTGACAGTGGACGCGTGAATTTGAGGTGGTTCTTTCACTTGAGCCACTTTGTCTGTTGCAGATAGACCAGCTGCGTCTTCAAAAATAAGCTCACGGGACATTTTGAATAAGCCATACTGCGTTCTATCATCAGGTATTATTGGCGATCCTGCAACTGATTCTTTGAGTTTTAGTAAAGCCTTCTCAGATTCAATGATTTCGCGTTTGGTCTTTTCAATATTGACAGTGTGGGAGCAATACTGTTCGTCCTGTACGCGGTCTGGATCATCTGTACTCTCTACACTCCCAAAAGCTTGATCTACAATTCTCTTGCATCTTTCGTGATGTGACAATGGCCTTTTCTTATTTTTTTCATCTGCTTTGATCTCCTCCCCTGATGTTAACAGATAACTGGCGCCATCGTTACGTTTATCTGTAGTGGCTTGGTCACTATCATCTGGAGGTTTTGTACTTGTACTTTTCTGGGCTATCCTTATCACAGCATATGAAACTGAAAAATAGCGAAAAAAGCCATGAGTTTGCTTGTTAAAATGCATTAAATAGGTTGTAAAAAATATTTGAGTTTAAATTTCTAATTTTAATTTTCGATGCAGGCTTTTTCCGCCACTTTTTCTTCATCGCTTTATAAAAGCTAAACAAGGTAGGCAGGCTTATAGATTCTTATCGGTACGGTCAGCAACAAAAGTCGAGTAATAATGTTACTTTTACATATTATTTAAATAGACATAAAATAACACAATTCACTGCTATTCAGAATTTTACGCAATACCTAACAGATAATTTTATCTTAATTTTAGATCCATCTCGTATTTCCTTTAATATTGTGCTCAGTAATATGAATTTAAAAATCTGAAATGTTAAATCTACTTTTGTTGCTGACTGTACATGTATAAAAACTTTACAGATGTAAGTAAGTACTTTAATTATTATCAAATTGGTCGAGGGTATAAAATATGGCGAAACCATCAGCTATCTAAAACTTATTGACCCGTATTCTTGCAGCTCTTTAAGCGTAACCATTCGCGCTGGCTAGGAAGTAAAATACACATACATGGTATATGATTCATTGTTATAGAATGTACCATGGATTCAGTCATTTTCATCGGTTCAAAAGAAAAGATCTTCTGTTCCATACAAAAGCGTAAAACTTACACGTTCAAATGTATGAAATAGCTGAGTTTTTCTAAAAAAAATTAAACTCTCAGGGGTTTTGAATCGGATCTATAGTAAAAATAAAAGCGAAAGGGCATTCATTTAGGCTGCCTGTCCACAGAAGTGGAGCCTCACTCCGCTTCTTTGGACAGGCAGTCTTAGTCCCTGAAACGAAATCTCGTAAAGTACCAACGAAGCTGAACTCTGGCAGCTTAGTAGTTTATAGGTGGATATAGCAGCTAGGAAGTGAATTTAATAACAGGGCTAAATTCCGGGGAGCCCGAATTCGACGCGAACGAAGCGGCGAGCAAACATTTAAATCGGTTCCTAAACATTTTAAATCCGATCCAGCCTGTCCTCCTTCCAGTGACCGCCTAAGCCAACGTCCGCACCCCACATGGGGTGCCCTTAGTCACTTAGTTTAAGTTTTATGCCTTAGATGGAGATCTTAACATATTAGGGCACCGCAGTCCGGTTATTGTTTGGAACGGCATAGCTAAGCAGTCACTGCCATTTGAAACTTTGTCTAATATGCTAATTCCTGACTTTATCCAACGCACCACTTGTAATCTGAAATGTTACATTACAAGACATTGCTACCCAGACAGAGACGCAGATATTGTAATGTGAGGTGGCCGGACGATAGAGAGCCGGACGGTAGACGCTCCGTTGGGAGCCGCGAGACGACTCCCGGCCACCGAAGACGCGGGCCCTGTGGACAGTGAGCAATGGGTAACTCACCGTCCGTACGTTGCATAACGACAGGACGTGTCAACGGCGCGTTCGCGTTCCACGCGCGACTCAAAGAGATGTCACTAATTGGAGGGGCCACTCAGGGCCAATGCCTGCCGGTGCTGCGGGTTGTTCGAAAGAGATACCGCGCCCCCGGAATGCAAAGGGCACAAGAAGGAACATGGGTGGGTTTTAGTCAGTAAAAGTCTCACTCCCTCCCGCCCCGCCCCGATTGGGGGAAGTCATTTAATGATTTCCCATCCGGGAAAAATTTAAAATATTGTAACGTAATGCTCAAAATCAAATCTCTAACGTAAATTACAGGCGAGTACTGCCGATGGGCATCTTATTTAAAAAAGTCTTGGTAATCCAACCATTAGCTGAGAGCGGGCCACCCGCCATGTGTACCATCTTATATCTTGTTATAAAAATTGTTTTAACGCACACAATTTTAAGTCCTAACTTGGATGGCAAATTATTTGTAGTGTCATCCTCTAATCCAGAAAAAGGACATAATTACACAACAAACGAAATAATCCATTTCCGACTATAAGTTATTACTTTTTAAGGTCGGAAATCGGATACTTTATGTTGTGTAATTACGTCCTTTTTTCTTATGACGGCAGAATACTTGTTTTGTCTATTTATTGACTTATCAAATTGGGTGTAAAAAGATAGATCACACAGTACATCATTGAGCGAAAATTATATCTAAGTCTTTTTGGTGTCTGAAAACAAAAAAATAAAAATTTTTAAGTAACCCCCGACAGATAAATAGACACCGAGACCTACCGCAGCTAACAAAAGAGCTGATAACTTTGAAACCGCTGAACCGATTTCCATTGACACTCCATTAACACTCCCGGACTAATTCACCCTTCAAACTAAAAAAACAAAATCAAAATCGGTTCATGCGTTAGGGAGCTACGATGCCACAGACAGACACACACACACACACAAACACGTCAAACTTATAACACCCTGTCGTTTCTGCGTCGGGGGTCGAAAACAAGAATATGTAACCAGAATTTGTAAGAAAAGTAATTGAAAAGAGTGTCCGTAGAGTTTCTTGCTTGTTCTTCTCCATAGAAACCTACGTTTTGGAACGAGCAACTAGCTTTAACTTTCTGATTATACATCAAAAGTGCCTTGTAAATGGTCGAATTGAAATAAATGCTTCGACTTTTGACTGTACGTGGTAGCGATGCAATGTAAGGCACGAAAACAATGTGCTTACACCCATAGAAACAATCAGGGATCGTGAAAAGTCTAGTGCAAAGTAGTTTTTGCTAAAAAATCTGGAAATTTGACCTTCAATATCTCCATAGTAAGAACATTCCCAGGTATGGCTCAAAACAATCAATGATCGCAATGATGGGGAAATAAGTAAGCTTCGGCTTCGGAAATTATGTCTTTTTACACCCGATTTACTGATATTAATGATTAAAGAAATAAAATATGTTTCGACTTGCCTGGAGCGCAGCGTTGGTCACCTCGCAAGACACGAGGAATGAAGGCTATAGTACACACTTTTTTTATTCTTGTTATAGTAGTGCGTAGCATCTTTGTGAAGCCACTTAAATTTAAAATGATAATCAGCGAAAATTAATTTATTACATTTTCTTGAATTCTTGACGAAGCTACAAAAAAAAATTTGCCATGAATTTGCTTTTGTTCCTATTTTATTAAAAAAAATATATTATTTATTCTTCATTCGATAATTTGGTTTTTTATTCTGAATGTATGCTGCCAGCAATAGTTACTTGGCTGTTTTAAAAATGTAGAATCGCTTTCTTGATATTATTCTGGAACTGCAGTGTTATTCCGAAAAAAAAGGGGCGAAAAAGCGTAACATCGCTGCATGCTAGGAATTTACAGCTCACGCCACGCTCACTTCATTTAAATTCTCCGAAGGAGATTGTTTCAGAATAGCACTGCTGATTAATTTATAATAATTATAGTCTTATAGTTAGGTGTCCAGTAGGCAAACGGCCGAGCCGCATGGAAATAATATAACAAATCGCATACCAACAGATTAGGTTCTGGGTCGATTAGAGGGGTGCAGTACAGGACAACCTTTAGGCTTTCGTTAAGTTATGTGGGCAAAGGATATTATGACTCAGTAGGATTTAATCTACAAAAACAACATTACCGACTAAGAAAAAATGTAGGTCAAAGGAAATATCTGGCTACTTCTTTTTTGATAATTTGGTAATAAGTATAGACGCAAGTAAGATAAAACAATAAGTTAGCAGTTGCTGTACATGGGCATCTATTAAATGCACCGCCGCGCCGCCGTGGACGAGAGAAAAAAACATCCAAAATTGAACGCAATTTATTGAACGAGACTTTTCTGAGCAACGTTTCGTTCCATTGTAACTTATTGTACTGAACTATGAAAACAAATAAATTGAAATATTTTTTTTTTAGATAGATTATATTATAAAGAATTACAAAATGCTGAATGATCAGAAACACTTTGAATTTTAATAGTTTAACAATTTTTTGATTTATTAATAAAAAACACGAAATCTATTCTGATTAGATATCTTTGACAAAACGAAACGTCATTTCAAATGCAAGAAAATAACAAAGATGGCTGAAGAACAGGTGAGAACCAAAATATTATGATTTATAAATGATTTTAAATGAATTGATTGTTAATATTACACTTAACACTGCACCAAAATCACTATTATAAATAAGAGATATTATTTTTTTTATGCCTCCCCATTTTTCATTAATTTCGCCTCTGTAATTTTATGTTTGGTCCGTGAAGTGATATTTTGTGAGTTTGATTCTCAAAAACAGCATTATTTTAGCAACTTATCAATTATAAAAGTATCTATTTATCTTTATGAAGCAAGTTATTGTGTGATGTTGCCGGCACTTTGGTTATAATGCGATGTTTACACATCCTATCCTTGAAAATGTAGTCTAAACTTATCTGTACCTAATGAATTCATTGCCTTCTGCCCCCTATTGCGCTAAACGGTTTCTGGTGTTCTACTTAAAAATGTCTATATTGTTAAGATGAGAATTGTGTCAGTCATTAGTTTTGTAAAATTCCGCGTTCAAATTTAATATATTTAGTTGTTTTGAAGGACACCCAATATTGTAATATTCCAACAATGTTACAAAATGTTTGTCGGTTTAAAAGTACTTCTTGATGCTCTAAACGTGTTATTTTCAATAATACTTACTTAGATAGTGTTATTACAAGTCTTTTTCTCATCCAAAATTTGTACAAATAAGGTTAAATAATATGTCATAATTCAGATAAGTTAATTATCTTCTAAAATTCGTCATCCTTCATCAAAAATAGTTTTAGTAAAATTGTATGGGCCCCGTACCCCAAAAAAAGTTGACTGTAGCTTTATGAACTATGTTAGTATGTTGACTATGAACTATGTTAACTATGTTAGGTGAACAATGCATTAGGTGCACTAGGTCTATGGTGTTACTAGGCGTGAACTATGTTAGGTGTGTTAGTACGCTTTCATGAAATATTTTAATTAACCTACAGACATAATCTCCAGTTTTGTTGAAAGTTGAACTGATTTCTTTTTGTAATATAATACTGGCCTGTTATCGTCCCACTGCAGGGCGAAGGCCTCTTCTTATAAAGACAAGGCATGAGTATTGATCACCACGCTTGCTAAAGTCCGCATGGCAATTTTAGCCTTTACCAATGTCAGTAATGTACAAGATAAACTTAGATAGCACATCTATACTAATATTATAAAGAGGAAAGATTTGTTTGTTTGTAATGAATAGGTTCCAAAACTACATGACCGATTTTAACCATTCTTTTACCAATAGATAGCTACATTATTTCTGAGTAACATAGGCTATATAACATCACGCTACGACACACGGGAGTGGAGCCTGCAGTAACAAAAGACGTAACTTAACGCGGGTGAAATAAGTTACGCGGACGAAGTCGCGGGCAGGTCGCTAGTATGCAATAAAATAAATCACATTGGTATAATACTCGCCACGAGTCGTGAGCAAGAATATCAATTTATTTTTTGGGTTCCTTTCCGGGATTTTTAAGCCGCTGACGCTGCACGCGATTGGTCCGTCAGCGATCGCGGGCAGCGTGGGCGCCCCAAAAATTAACTTGACACTTGTGCTCATGAGTCGCTCAACGCCCAGGCTTGTACATGCAAGGTGGGCATCGTGACCTAATGGTCAGCCACCACAATAATTCAATTGTTTTTATTAAATACCTCTTAGATGTGTCAAATATATGCTGGGCGGTAATCAAATAAACTGCCTCGTTAGCCTAGTGGTCCTTAGCGCTACTACGCTAGAGGTTTTGGTTTCGATTCCCAGGTCGAGCAAAGTGTTATTGGGTTTTTCTATGAAATTCTCAGTAGCAGCTCGGAGTTAGGATTTGTGCCCGGTTGCACAATGGCAATAGGCTCACCCCTATTACATGGGACTTAAAAACATACCGGCAAACTGTGGGTGTACATTGGTTACACCTCTGACTAACCCCTTCAGGGAATATAGGCATGATGGTATGTATGAATGATTTAATCAAATACAGACATAATTCATAAAGCTACAATTAAATCTGGGTCGGCACCTATCCATTCCCCTTTCTCTTTTAAAAAATTCTCTAGAAATGTTGTCAGTACTGGCAGAATTACTAATTTATAATTATTGGAGTAGTAGGTTGTAGGAAGAGAGCATAAATAAGCAGGTGTGTCCACTCTTTAATAAATAATAGATTATACCAGAATTTTTAGGATTAAAAGAGGATATAGTGACAAAGTAATATGGAAACTGCCTCGTTAGCCTAGTGGTCCTAAGCGCGACTGCTACGCTAGAGGTCTTGGGTTCGATTCCCAGGTCGAGCAAAAAGTGTTATTGGGTTTTTCTATGAAATTCTCAGTAGCAGCTCGGAGTTAGGATTTGTGCCCGGTTAATGGCAATAGGCTCGCCCCCTATTACATGGGACCTAAACATACCAGTGAACTGTGGGTGTATACTGTCGGCGTAGCACTCGCGCTTAGGACCACTAGGCTACCGAGGCAGTCCACAAATAATGACATAAATAATGGTATGATAAAAATAGTTTTAATCCAAACTTAAACATACAAGCTTGTTTTTGCAATTTAAACTTTAATTTGACTAACGTAAGGTTCTTAATATACAGCTGGCTTTTTAGTACCAGAGTAAGGATCATCACTGTCAGCGATCATGGTCAGTGCTTATCATTATGGTAATTGCTCATTGTAACAGCACCGCTTCGATGCTGGGCCGGAATCGTCTCAAAAATTCCAAGCTAGCCAGCACGCCGCCCGCAAGCTGTCACCTTTTCATCTTGTTATTAGAAAATATATTTTATCGCTCACGATTTAAAGCTTTAAATTGAATGGCAAATTATTTGCTGTGTCGGAGCTGTGCTGTTATTGTGAGGGATGTGTGTTAGATGTTGGTTTTTGTTTAATATTATTATTAAATTGTGTTTGGTAATGTTGTGATGGTGCAGAGGATACCGGGGAAGTGCAGACAGCATCATCAACAGGTTACCTCCTTTTCGAACGAATTTTATTGCAAGAGGGGTAACCAATTGATGACGCTGTCTGTACCAATGTGACCTTTCAATTCTTAATTACTTTCTTATTTTATCTTGGACATCATTGACATTTATGAAAGAAAATATTGTCAGGACAACTGGACTTAAAATTAATAAAAGTCTGAAATCGCCAATCCTCCTTGAGCAAGAGTGGTGATCAATGCTCGTGCCTTCTCTGTGTGAGAAGAGGCCTTCGCCGTACAGTGGGACAATAATGGGCTGGTATTATTATCATTATTTTTTACCCCGGACACAAAAACGACAGGGTGTTATAAGTTAGATGTGTCTGTGTGTGTGTGTCATAGTAGCTCCCGAAGGCATGAACCGATTTTGATTTAGCTCTTTTTGTTTGAAAGGTGAATTAGTCGGGAGTGTTCTTACCTATGTTTGATCAAAATCGGTTCAGCGGTTTCAAAGTTATCAGCTCTTTTGTTAGCTGCGGTCTATTCTTCTGTCGGGGGTTACTTAAATTTTTTAATTTAGTTGCTTTCATTAATGAAATCAATGGGGGAGGCCTACGTCCAGCAGTGGACGTCCTGTGGCTGTTATAATGATGATGAAATAAAATATTACCACTATTTTCTATTAATAAATTGATTAATTGCACCCCCGCGACACGGGGTATCCTAATGTGTGGTCCAGGGTTGCATAAATTCTTGGAAAGAGTCACCGCGGCCTTGGAACGCAAACGGGATTTTGTGAACCACCGACGGGTTTTGATCAGTAAGAGTCTGACAGTCCCTTCCGCTCCGCTCTCAGCGTAAGGGCGTTATCACACTAGCGATTTTCAAGCGAATTCAAAGCGAGGCGAGAGCGCAGCGGTTTCGCTGCGAATAGCGCCGCCGAAACCATTTTGTACAGTCGCATTCGGCAGCCCGCTTCGCCACACTCAGGCGGCGATAACGTAGCGCGCCCGTCGCGTGCTCGCTTTGCCTCGAAAAAACGCCAGTGTGATAGGGGCCTAAAAAAGAACCTTGAACAAATCTTCTGCCATTTTTCTTCTTCAATGAAATTAAGCTGGTCATCTTATTCCGTTATATTAAAATATTTTCTTTTCAGGAGGTGATACAAATAGAGCTGCTATGCAAACAGCTGTACGAATCCCAGGACCCGCATGTGAGAGAGCAGGCAGAGAAGGCGGTTGTTGGTTTTCAGGTACAGTTTTTTTTTAAATTTCGTTTTATGGCAGATAAGCCTACCTGATGTTATGTGGTCACCGCTGCCTATAGACACTTGCAATACCAGAGGCCTTGCTGATGCGTTGACTTCCCGGAGACAAAGTTGAAATGTCTCATGTGCCTGTAATTACACCGGCACCTACACTGTACTCACTGAATATGTCTGCACTGCTGTGTTACACAGACAATATTCTGTAGAAATCTATGTAAGACATCTATGTTGACGGACCAGTAAGCAATTGTTCACACAGCTGTTTTTTAACAAGGAAAATTGTAAATAGTGCATTGGATTTTAAAAGCTCAGCGGACTGTCCAGAGTTGTAAATCTATTGCACAGTGCAATTACACAAGTGCTTAATATGAAGGTTGGACCAGACACCTAATTGGTATTCCTATTCTCGTAGTAGTAGAGCTCTTTGTGAAGGAGCTCGTCCGGGGAAGTACTAACACCATACCTATTTCTGCCGCTAAGCAGCGTTGCTGTGTTCCGGTGTGAAGGGTATGGGTGCCGGTGTATTAACAGGCACATGAGACTGCAACTTTGTCTCTAGGATGGCAATACATTTGCAAGGCCTCTGGTATTGCAGATGTCCATAGGTAGCGGTGACCACTTAACATCAGGTGGGCCGTTGGCTTGTTTGCCATCCAATGACATCAAAATAAAGTAATATCCTTCATGTAGACAGGAGATAAAAATGCACCCTAATTCATTCAATTTCATACAAAAAATTATTTTTTTCCCTTTGTAGGATTCCCCAGACACGCTGAGCAAATGTCAGGCGTTACTGGAGCGAGCGGATTCAAGCTATTCGCAGCTGCTTGCTGCCACTACCCTGGCTAAACTTATAAGCAGGTAACTATCAAATTTATTGGAGAATCCTACTATTATAATTGTGAACATTTGGATGGATGGATGTTCGTAACTCAATCACGCTAGAACAGACGGGACGGATCTTAATGAAATTTGGATGGATGGAAGTTTGTAATTTAATCACGCCAGAACATAGATGAAATTTGTAGTCTGACATAGCATATAGGCTCCTTTTTGTCCCAGAGAAATGTACAAAAAATGTAGTACAAATGAGAAGGACTTGATATTATCCCACTGTAGACCTTTTGAGGATGCCGTAGTAGTGGTATGACGGTCTGGTGTCCGCAACTCCACGTCTTAGCGCGTGCGTTCGGGTGGGAAGTAAATTATTCAATCGGCCTCAGCTCCCCAAGGAAGGCCAGCAGCGCCTTGAACACTACTAGTTACCTTCCGAAGGTTACCTGGGTTATCGGAGTACTTAGCCCTGAATGAAGTGACCTCCGGGCAGTTCAAAAGCACATGGCCTGCTGTCTCTTCAGCCCCCATGCAGGCTCTGCATAGTGGACCGTCTGTGACTCCTATGATAAAGAGATGTTTGTTGAAAGACCCATGGTCGGTTATGGCGGCTGTGATCATCCGCATCAGCAGTTTAGGCAGTCGGAGGACCTGTCTCGTGAAGCGGCTATACACCACAAATTTTTAATTAGTACAAATACTTAAAGGGCTTATTATAGAATGTCTTGTTATCGTATATGTAAAGTCTCAATAAATAATATTCATAAACAGCAAAGTTATTAGCGTTTGTTTAGATACCAAAATGTCACTCAATTTATGTTTTTTTTTTTAAAAAAAAGCGTGCGCGTAGTATTTTGTAGTAGCAATGGTTATGAATGATTGATTCAATTATGAATTTACCAATTATGACAAAATTTCGTGGTCAATTTTGGGATTTTGTTTTTTTTTACTTTTGACTACACAAATATGATCAGTAACGGGTACAGATAGAGCCCCATATTTTTTTTTGTACTAATTAAAAAATGGTGGTGTATATCACTGGGAGTGCCTCCTTAGTCTGCCTGCACTCGCCCCAGTTTGGTCCACAGTCCGATGTCAACATTTGATGGTTTGAGGATGTAACATCATCATCTCATCAGCCGAATGTCGTCCACTGCTGGACATAGGCTTTCACTAAAACTAGTCACAATAACCGCTCTAATAATTATTACATTTAATATAAATAATATAATAACTGCCTCGGTAGCCTAGTGGTGCTAGGTGCGACTGCTACGCTAGAGGTCTTGGGTTCGATTCCCAGGTCGAGCAAAAAGTGTTATTGGGTTTTTCTATGAAATTCTCAGTAGCAGCTCGGAGTTAGGATTTGTGCCCGGTTAATGGCAATAGGCTCGCCCCCTATTACATGGGACCTAAAACATACCGGCGAACTGTGGGTGTACATTGGTACACCTCTGCCTAACCCTCCGGGGAAAACAGGCGTGATGGTATGTTTATAAATAATATGTGTTTTTTTACTATTTAGGTCCACAGCGAGCCTGTCAATTCAGCAACGTTTGGACATCAGGAATTATGTTCTTAACTACTTGGCAACTAGGCCGAAATTGGCCAACTTTGTCGTACAGGTAAGCCATAATACCTAAGTGAGTATGGGATGGTATGGGCCCGGGGAAGTACTACTACCATACCTATTTCTGCCGCAAAGCAACGTTGTTGTGTTCCGGTTTGAAGGGTTTGGGTGCCGGTGTAAATACAGGCACATGAGGCTTTAACTTTGTCTCTGGGATGGCAACGCATTTGCAAGGACTCTGGTATTGCAGATGTCTATAGGCAGCGGTGACCACTTAACATCAGGTGGGCCGTTGGTATCTTTAACATCCAAAATCCTGGTTACAATATTCTTGTTGCTTCAACAGGCGTTGGTGTCCCTGTTCGCACGCATCACCAAGCTGAGCTGGTTCGACATGATCAAGGAAGAGTACGTGTTCCAGCACGTCATTAATGATGTCACCAATTTCCTCAGGGTAAGCATAGAATACACGTAGCTTGTAGGGCCAGGGTGGCTTGGAGGGGCCCTGTATCAAATTAGTTGAGGACCCAAATAAAGGGTACAGATTTCTGCCTCGAACTAGAACTGCCTCGTTGGCCTAGTGGTCCTAAGCGCGACTGCTACGCTAAAGGTCTTGGGTTCGATTCCCAGGTCGAGCAAAAAGTGTTATTGGGTTTTTCTATTAAATTCTTAGTAGCAGCACGGAGTTAGGATTTGTGCCCGGTTTATGGCAATAGGCTCGCCCCTTATTAAGTAACAAAAATGCTTGCATAAATTTAAAATAAATATTTCATCATCTACTTAGCCTTTTCCCATGTTGGGGTTGGCTTCCAGTCTAGCCGAATGCAGCTGATTATCAGTGTTTTACATGGAGCGACTGCCTATCTGACCTCCACAACCCAGTTACCGGGCAACACGATACCTCTTGGTTAGACTGGTTGTCAGACTTTCTGGCTTCTGAGTATGCGGAATGACTAAAATAAACGAATTAAAATAAATATTTATTGATTATAATTCGTTAGGATTTGTGACATACACAGATACATGGGACCTATAAACATACCGGCGAACATTGGTACATCTCTGCCTAACCTTTCGGGGAATACAGGCGTGATGGTATGTATGTATGTATGCAATTAGTTTGGTGGGCAGGGTGTGCAGTTAACGGCTGTGGTTGCGGAACTGCTCCGTGGGTCTCGTGGTCGCAAGTGCGACTGTCGAACGGGGGTCCTGGGTTCGATTCCCAGGTCGGGCAAAAAGTGTTATTGAGTTTTTCCATTAGGAATTTCTCGGTAACAGCCCGGATGTTGGAAGTTGGTGGTGTGACACCACCGAGACTCGGAAAGCACGTAAAGCAGTTGGTCCTGCGCCTGATCTCTCCCCGGTTGTATCGGATTGCCGTCCCATCAGAATATGGGAATGAGGGAAGAGCACCTGTGTTTGCACACACACCTTTACACCAAAATAGCTCTTACTTTGATATCTCCATTGAGATTAGCCGCCGTGATCAAAATCGGTCTGGACGTAACTAGTAGTAATTAGTTCTTAAAATGCAACGCCGGAAGGGGTCGCTCTAGAAAGACCTACCCTGACCTTATTGGTGAGGTTCTTCAGAAAGGTCTCGTTAGAAGGAATTGCTGATGATTTCTGATTGATGCTTCGATGGTTCGGTCAAGTTCAGAGGATGAGTGGAAGGCGACTAACAAAAGGGATTTATATGGCAGATGTGAGTGGCAACGCCGGAAGAGGACGCCCTAGAAAGACCTACCCTGACCTTATTGGTGAGGTTCTTCAGAAAGGTCGGGTGCCCAGATGCATGAACGTGAACGAGGCGAAAGGAGTATGTAAAGATCGTAGCAGGTGGCGTTCTGTGATTTCTGCCTATCCCCGTGGGAAAAAGGCGTGAGTTTATGTATGTAATTTTCTAATTACTTTTTTTTTGGATACAGAGTCAAGACCTCTGCACTATAGGCGTACAGCTGCTGTCCCAGCTGGTGGTCGAAATGAACCAGGTGTCGGAAGCTGATGCCAATCGCTCTCTCGCCAAGCACAGGAAGATCGCCTCTTCTTTCAGGTCGTCTTTCAGGTCATCTTTTTCCAATGGGGTAGATGACACCACTAATCAATTGACGTACTTTTTATGAGCTGTCAAAACACGAGTCCCCCATAGATTTTGTGTGACACTACTAAACTGTGACGTCACTTTTTTGTCATCTCAATTCACTATTTATTGATTTTAAAGAAACTAAAAAATTAATTTTATCGTTATTTAAACATTCATCGGGTTTTCAGGTTTTTAAATGAACTGCTTTTTTGTGAAGTTGTGTCTTGGAATTATTATTTAATGGTGTCATCTACCTAATTCGCATAAAGCGTTTCCAAACGTCTTTTCTAATGCGCACTGCTAAGGAGTGGAACTCTACCTGCGTCTGTATTTCCGAACGCATTCAACCCTAATCTCTTCAAAGGTAGTGAACAGGCTTCTTCTACATTTATCGCTCAGCATGCGAACTACTACGACAAACTGACGTTGCTTAGATCGCGCTATCAAAGTTCGTCGCGACATTAGCATATATAGGGTGACTGGTAATTAGTGACCGATATTTAAACACGTGATTGTACTCATGATTACAAACAACTTTCCTGAAGAAACTTTTTTTGTATACTTATTAGTTTCATTTTTATCACTATATCAAAATTACTGGCGCGCGTGCAAAGTTCAACGCCCGATCAGCTGTTAGCGGCGTATTTATTGTAGCGCGCGCGCGAAAAGTACCAAAATACTAGTCTTGGATATTATTTTATCGAAACATGTAGGTGCATTGCCTACGCGTCGACAACGCGGGCGCGGGGCCTTGCCGGTAACAGCTGATCGGGCGATGAACTTTGCACGCGCGCCAGTAATTTTGATATAGTGATAAAAATAAAACTAATGAGAATACAAAAAAAGTTTCTTCAGGAAAGTTGTTTGTAATCATGAGTACAATCACGTGTTTAAATATCGGTCACTAATTACCAGTCACCCTATATACAAAATCCCGACAACGACCTGTCGGGCAGTAGCCCACCAGACACAACACCCGTCTGGTCGGAGGATCCTCCCTTTTCTATGGAGGATGAGAGACTTTACACTCTGTTTCTCATACTTCCACACCAACCAATGACATAAAAAAACCACGCGGGCAGTCAGAAGCTCAGTTTCTTTGGCCTAACAAAACTCTTCACCCCGCAGGGACACCCAGCTGTTCGAGATGTTCCGCCTGTCCTGCACCCTGCTGGGCACGATGCGGAGCAAGCCGCTGGAGCTGGCTGATGAGAGGCAGCACGCGCTGGTGGCCGCGCTGCTGAGGCTGGCACACAACTGCCTCACCTTCGACTTTATAGGCACGACTAGTGATGAGTCCAGTGATGACCTGTGTACTGTGCAGGTGGGTTTAGCGTTATTCTTTTTTTTGGGTTCCGTAACTAGAATGTGGGGACTATTGTTTGGGATGTGCAACTGGGTTCTGCTATCTGACTGATTGACGTGTCAATGTCTTATTATTTATTTCAATTAGACCGTTAAAAACAAAATAAAGACACGTGCTTCAGACCAAACGACTGAAGTAATTTTTTTTCGTAATATACGTAACGTAACTCTCTCTCTTTCTATTTTCTCTAACTTATATCTCCCTTTTAACTTCCGTTCGAATATTTTTTCAATTTGTTACTCAATCACGCTGTAACTGCTGAATGGATTTCAATGAAATTTAGCACAGATATAGATCATATTAGGCTGCCCCGTTCGTCTAGTGGTCGCAAGCGCGACTGATGAGCGTGGGGTCCCGGGTTCGATTCCCAGGTCGGGCAAAAAGTGTTATTGGGTTTTTCCATTAGGATTTGCTAAGTAGCAGCCCGGAGTTTGGAAGTTAGTGGTGTGACACCCCCGTGGCTCGGCAAGCACGTAAAGCTCATTTGTAGATCTTTGACAATCGTTACGGATAGTCAGAAGCCAGGAAGTCTGACAACCAGTCTAACCAACAGGTACCGTGTTGCCCAGTAACTGGGTTGTGGAGGTCAGATAGGCAGTCGCTGCATGTAAAACACTGGTACTCAGCTAAAGGCTAAGCAGATGATGATGATAGATTATAGTCTGGAATAGCATATAAATATTTTATCAAATATGTTCCATTTCCTCCACAGATCCCAACATCATGGCGTCCAACATTCCTTGAGTCAGCTACCCTGGACCTATTCTTCGAGCTGTACCACCTGCTGTGCGGTTCCCTCGCGAGTCTAGCCCTCGCCTGCCTGGTGCAGCTGGCGTCTGTGAGACGCTCCCTGTTCAGTTCCAACGAACGGGCCAAGTTCCTGAATAGGCTGGCTGCCGGAGTGTTGAGGATATTAGATAATACTCAGGTAAGATAGATGGAGTCGACAGATTAACGTCATTTTAGCTTTGTTGATCTTTTGAAGAGAGGTCACGCCTTTTTCCTATGGGGCTAGACAGAAACCACAGAAGGCCACCTGCTACGATCCTTACATACGTCTTTCGCCTCGTCCACGTTCATACATCTGGTCATACAAGCACGCCGGTTATGAGTACTGCGCACCCGACCTTTCTGAAGAACCTCACCAATAAGGTTGGTCTTTCTAGGGCGTCCTCTCCCGGCGTTGCCACTCACATCTGCCATATAAATCCCTTTTGTTAGTGGCCTTTCACTCATGGGGCTCAACATTACCGAACCATCAAAGATTACGTATCATTTCGATTCAGTAAATACAATTAACTGCCTCAGTGGCCTAGTGGTCTTAAGGGCGACTGCTACGCTAGAGGTCTTGGGTTCGATTCCCAGGTCGAGCAAAAAGTGTTATTGGGTTTTTCTATGAAATTCTCAGTAGCAGCTCGGAGTTAGGATTTGTGCCCGGTTAATGGCAATAGGCTCGGCCCCTATTACATGGGACTTAGACATACCGGCGAACTGTGGGTGTACATTGTTACACCTCTGCCTAACCCTTCGGGGAATACAGGCGTGATTGTATGTGTGTAAATGCAATTCAATGTAGTCATAAAACATAATAAATTGGTTAATTAAATATGAATAACTATCAATAAAATTTTCATCCCAAATTACATTACATTTTAAATTATATAATCATGATTAATTGTTTTTTCTCAGGGCCTGTCTGACCCGACGAACTACCACGAGTTCTGCCGCCTCCTCGCCCGTTTGAAGTCCAACTACCAACTGGGAGAGCTGGTGATGGTGGACAACTATCCTCGACTCATCGAACTCATCGCCAAGTTCACCGTACAGAGCTTACAGGTGAGAAACATAACTTTTTGAGGGTGACAAATAGTAGACTGCCTCGGTGGCCTAGTGGTCCTAAGCATGACTGCTACGCTAGAGGTCTTGGGTTCGATCCCCAGGTCGAGCAAAGTGTTATTGGGTTTTTCTATGAAATTTTTAGTAGCAGCTCGGAGTTAGGATTTATGCTCGGTTAATGGCAATAGGCTCGCCCCCTATTACATGGGACCTATAAACATACAGGCGAACATGGGTACATCTCTACATAACCCATCGGGGAATACAGGCGTGATGGTATGTATGTCTCGTGGTCGCAAGCGCGACTGCTGAGCGGGGGGTTCTGGGTCCGATTCCCAGGTCGGGCAAAAAGTGTTATTGGGTTTTTCTATGAAATTCTCAGCAGCAGGTCAGAGTTAGGTTTTGTGCCCGGTTAATGTCAATAGATTCGCCCCCTATTACATGGGACCTAAACATACTGGCAAACTGTGGGTGTACCTTCGCGGAATACAGGCGTGATGGTATGTGTTATTGTTGGTTTATTATGTTTTAATTTCGTTTCAGATGTGGCAGTTCGCGCCCAACTCTGTCCACTATCTCCTGTCGCTGTGGCAGCGCATGGTCGCGTCAGTGCCATACGTGAAGGCGTCAGAGCCACATCTGCTGGAGACGTACGCCCCCGGAGTCACCGCTGCGTACATCGGCTCCCGTCTCGACTCCGTGGCTTGCGTGCTCAGGTATATACAGTAGTCGTGATCCGTCAGTCGGACCGATCGCGTGCAGCGTCGGCGCCCCAAAAAGCCCCGAAAGGAACCCAAAAACCGAATAATTAACTTGACATTTGCGCTCACGACACACGGCGACTAATGTACTATTGTGCATGTCTAGTGGCTTTTCATTTCCAGCCGACCTTTCATGGTGTGAAAGTGTAGTAATAAGCTCTTTGTGAAAGAGGTCGTCCGGGGATGGACTGCAACCATATACCATTTTTACCCGACTACGGCAAAGCCAAAGAAGGGATATGATTTTGACAGACTATGTATGTATATGTTCATCTGTTCCCTCATAGCTCCTAAAATACTTATCAGAACTCGATAAATGAGGTATCGTTAGAACCGTCTTAATTGTCCGCTGAACGTAGGCTACGTGTCGTGTCACAAAACTCAATGTGACGCCCTCTGGCGGACAAAAAGCATATAGTAAAAAAGAAAAATAAGATAAGTACGCCGTGTTTGGTATCATTTGAAAGGGCTTCACTTGTATATTTCCAAAAAATAAGTTGACGTTTGTGCGGCTACTATACATACATGTTTCTTGATCATGACCGTTGCCCCCAGAGACGGGCTGGAGGAGCCGCTGGCGGAGCTGGGCACGGTGGCGGTGCAGCTGGAGCAGGTGTCGGTGGTGGGGCGCTGCGAGTACGCCAAGACCTGCTCGCTGCTGGTGGCGCACTTCGACCGCGCCGCCGCCGCCTACGCCGCGCCGCAGCCGCAGCAGATACCGCTGCTGCAAGGTAACTAACACCCTCTTTAACTTCTTGACCGCCACAGTCATGTATAGATGACAAACCAGAATGTTCGCAGCACGCCACAGTCACGATCCCAAGACAGACTTTTAAACGTAAATAAAACTCGTAAAAGGACGTCGATATAATTCTGAGCTCACTACTATTTTGTAGGTATTAGAGGATGATTCCGTAGCTTGACGCATTTTTTTTTTTTTTTTTTGTGGGTGGGAAATCATCAAATAACTTCTCCCGCCCTGGGCGGGGCGGGAGGGAGTGTCAGACTTTTACTGACTAAAACCCACTCATGTTCCTTCTTGTGCCCTTTGCGTTCCGGGGGCGCGGTATCTCTTGCGAACAACCCGCAGCCCCGGCAGGCATCGGCCCTCAGTGGCCCCTTCCTTTTTCTGACATCTCTTTGAGGCGCGCGTGGAACACGAACGCGCCGTCGACACGGCCTGTCTTTATGCAACGTAAGGACGGTGAGCTACCCATTGCTCACCGTCCACAGGCCCGTATCTACGGTGGCCGGGAGTCGTCTCGCGGTAGCTTGACGCTGTGGGCACGTTTTTGCCTTTTTGACGAGGCGGCCAAAATATTAAGGCTATCCTTATCTCTTTAAGGAGCATTGAAGCGACAGAGATACATTTCCAATCAAATTATTTATTTGATTAATACATGTAGATAAAAACAGATGTTCTAATTAAATATAAAGTTCTAAAATAGTTAATCTTTTTCTGAATTTAAAGAAGCTTTAGTTGCTCCTTAAAACTTTAGCTATCTGTCAGTGAAAGTCCCGTCAAAATCGGTCCAGCCGTTTCTGAGGTAAGCCGGCAAGATAGACACACAAAAATTAAAAAAAATTCTATGTATGTATATTCGCCACGAGTCGTGAGCAGACATGTCAAGTTATTTTTTAAGATTTTGGGCTCCATTCGGGGTTTTTTAAAGCGCGGACGCTGCACGCGATGGGTCCAACTGACTGATCAATCGCGTGAGGCGTCGGCGGCCCATGTAAAAAAAATTTTTTATTTTGTAAATGCACAATTTTATAGAAATGGTATTTCTTAGACACGAACGGCATGACGATTTACCACATCATTCTTTTGAGGAACCCAAGGTTTGTTTCAGTCAAATGAACCTATTTTCTCTTTCTTTCTTTCTTACTCACCCCATGTTCCCCAACAGGTCAGTTGACCTGGCTGGTGTACATCATCGGCGCGGCGATCGGCGGCCGCGCCTCCGTCAACACGTGTGATGAGAACGACGCCATGGATGGAGAGCTCGTCTGCCGAGTACTACAGCTTATGGACCTTACTGATTCTAGATTAGCACAGGTTAGAATATCAACAATAAAAAATCCTTTTTTACAAAAAATGTCAACCGCCTTCAAGGCTCGACTGGCTGTAATGGTGTGTTGGTGCCTACACTTATGTATGGAAGTGAATGTTGGGTATGGCAAACGAGGCATGAAAGTAGGATTAATGCTGTGGAGATGCGTTCCTTGCGAAGTATGTGTGGTGTCATTTTGAACGATAGAGTGAGGAATGAAATGATACGAGAACGTTGCGGATTGAAAGAGGATGTAGTGACAAAAGTAGAAAAGAGTATGCTTAGATGGTTCGGTCATGTTGAGAGGATGAGTGAAAGGCGACTAACAAAAGGGATTTATATGGCAGATGTGAGTGGCAACGCCGGGAGAGGGCGCCCTAGAAAGACCTACCCTGACCTTATTGGTGAGGTTCTTCAGAAAGATCAAGTGCGCAGTACTCGTAACCGGCGTGCTTGTATGACCAGATGTATGAACGTGGACGAGGCGAAGGAAGTATGTAAGAATCGTAGCAGGTGGCGTTCTGTGGTTTCTGCCTACCCCCATGGGAAAAAGGCGTCAGTTTATGTATGTTCCCCCACAGGGCGGCTGCGAGAAGCTGGAGCTGGCAATGATGTCATTCTTCGAGCAGTTCCGTAAGATCTACGTCGGGGAGCAGGTGCAGAAGAACAGCAAGGTGTACCGCCGCCTCAGTGATGTGCTGGGGCTCGCCGACGAGAGCCAGCTGCTCAGTGTGCTCATGAGGAAGATGTGAGTACCGGCGTGACCCTGGCGGAGACACGGGCCGGTCGGGGTCCAAACTACACAATGAAAAGATTAGAACCAATTTTTATTTTGCGTTATTACGAGATTACTGTCCCGTTGGTCTCGTGGTCGCAAGCGCGACTGATGAGCTTGGGGTTCCGGGTTCGATTCCCAGGTCGGGCAATAAGTGTTATTGGGTTTTTCCATTAGGGTTTGCTCAGTAGCAGCTCGGAGTTTGGAAGTTGGTAGTGTGATATACCCGTGCCTCGGAAAGCACGTAAAGCCGTTGGTCCCGGCTGTCATTCGTAGATCTTTGACAGTCGTTACGGATAGTCAGAAGCCGGGAAGTCTGACAACCAGTCTTACCAAGAGGTATCGTGTTGCCCAGTACCTGGGTTGTGGAGGTCAGATAGGCAGTCGCTCCATGTAAAACACTGGTACTCAGCTGCATCCGGTTAGACTGGAAGCCGACCCCGATAGTTGGGAAAAGTCTAAGTAGATGATAATGTTATTACGAGATAATTCACTTATTCTCACAAGAATATTTTTTTCCTGCGTGAATTTTTGTCGGGGAAAAATATTGTTGAATTTTTAAATTTTTTATCTGCAGCACCGTACCGCGCGCGTTTGTGTGATGCGTGTTGGGGCACACATGCCAGTCTGTATTGTGATTTGCCGTCGTGTCCGGGATTAGGTTATAAAGAATATTATTATTAAACGAATTTTTAATAATATTTCGAACTTTATTTCGAGTGAACTGCCTCGTTAGCCTAGTGGTCCAAAGCGCCACTGCTACGCTAGAGGTCTTGGGTTAGATTCCCAGGTCGAGCAAAAACTGTTATTGGGTTTTTCTATGAAATTCTCAGTAGCAGCTCGGAGTTAGGATTTGTGCCCGATTAATGACAATAGGCTCGCCCCCTATTACATGGGACTTAAACATACCGGCGAACGGTGGGTGTACATTGTTACATCGCTGCCTAACCCTTCGGGGAATATAGGCGTGATGATATGTGTATGTTTATGTTTGTGAAATAAAGTTTTAAATACGAAAACTGACCAAGTCTTACTTGTAAATTTTACCCATGATGCAAATTAGCCCACACTAAACCATTTCCAATCAATATTGCTGCTTTTGTCGGAATTGCTGGATGCGGGCAGCGCAGGACCAGTCATTGTGGCTATCTTTAGGGGAGGCCTATATCCAGCAATGGACGTCATTCTGCTATATAATGATGATGATAATTGCTCGCCCCCACTTACATGGGACCTAAACATACCGGCAAACTGTGGGTTGTACATTGCTACACCTCTGCCTAACCCTTCGGGGAATACAGGCGTGATGGTATGATAATTGCTACTTATTATTTGACAGCATCACCAACCTGAAGTACTGGGGCGGCTCGGAGCAGATCATCTCCAAGACGCTCGGGCTGCTGAGCGACCTGAGCGGCGGCTACTCCTGCGTGCGCAAGCTGGTCAAGCTGGACGAGGTGCAGTTCATGTTGACCCACCACACGGTAAGTCTGATACAAGACCCCCCCCCCCCCTTACCCCTTTGGATTCACCCGCGTTCACTTCGTCCGCGTAGTTTTATCACCCGCATTAAGTTACGTCTTTGGTTACTGGTCCGCACTTATTGGTCGTAGCGTGATGTTATAAGCCTTCCTCGATAAATGAACTGTCCAACACAAAAATATTTTTTCAATTCCAACCAGTAGTTCCTAAGATAAGCGCGTTCAACCAAACAAACAAACTTCAGCGTTACAATATTAGTATAGATTAATACTAGCTTTTGCCCGCGACTTCGTTTGCGTAAATGTTGGTTATCGCGTACAAAGTCGCGGAAAAAAGGAGCTCATGTCCCTTCTTGGGGTTCAAACTTACCTGTACCATATTTCACTAAAATCAGTTCAGTGGGTTTGTCGTGAGAGCGAAACAGACAGAGTAAGTTACTTTTGAATTTATAATATTACTAGCGAACTGCCCGTGACTTCGGCCGCGAGGCTTTTTTCCCTCGCGTTAAGTTACGTCTTTAATTACTGCACTCGAACTGCCTCGGTAGCCTAGTGATCCTAAGCGCGGCTGCTACGCTAGAGGTCTTGGGTTCGATTCCCAGGTCGAGCAAAAAGTGTTATTGGGTTTTTCTATGAAATTCTCAGTAGCAGCTCGGAGTTAGGATTTGTACCCGGTTAATGGCTATAGGCTCGCCCCCTATTACATGGGACTCAACATACCGGCGAACTGCGGGTGTACATTGGTACACCTCTGCCTAACCCTACGGGGAATACAGACGTGATGGTAAATAGGAACGATTTATTAATTACGTGACGTTCGTGTGTTTCAGGCGGAGCATTTCCCGTTCCTGGGCATAGCCGGCGTGGGCGCGGCGGACATGCGCTGCCGCAGCATGCTGTACACGGCGCTGGGCCGTCTGCTCATGGTGGACCTGGGCGAGGACGAGGACCGCTTCCTGGCCTTCATGATGCCGCTCACTGGTATGTGGATATCTAAATGCCGAGACAAAATCAACTGGTTGCTAATTTAATTATATAAGTACTTTGTTTTGATTAATTATTTTTCTCTCCGACATTAATTCTACATTTGAGTATGCCTCACACACTGATTCCTTGTCTTTGAAATGTATAAATGTATTTAATATTACAATTAACTTAGCTTTCATTTCTAATTTGTGGCACTGAGTACGTATTGCAGTACTTTGAGTGACTTTTTTTAATAGATTGTTGTGACATCAGTATAGTTTTATGGAATTGTACAACTTATTGTAATACATTTTTTTTCAAAAGAGTATGTGTGGAGTTTCTTGCCCGTTCTTCTCCATACGAAACTACCTTTTGTAATGGGCAACTAGATTCAATATATTTAATTTTAACATGTAATTGACGTTCGAAAGTGCCTTTTAATGGTCTAATTGAAATAAATGATTTGACTTTGACTTTGACCAAGATTCCTAATTAAAAACCGGCCAAGATTATCTATAAAAATTTTAAAAACAAAATACTCGTTTGTTTTATGGGAGCCCCCTTAAATATTTATTATATTCTGTATATTAGTATTAATGTTTGTATTATTGTTTTATTAGTACTTGCTGTTATAGCGGCAACATAAATACATCATCTGTGACATACGGCCTGGTGACAGACGGACGGACGGACGGACAGCGGAGTCTTAGTAATAGGGTCTCGTTTTACCCTTTGGGTACGGGACCCTAAAAACGTCAAAATCTAGTCGCAATCTCATCTCGGCAATCAATATCAAATATTTGACAAATAATTTGGGCTAGTTGATGTAGCTGCACTGCATGTCGCGGGTTCGATTCCCACACGGAATAAATATCTGTATGACCTACAGATAGTTGTTCCGTGTCTGGCTGTTTGTGTATGTGAGTTTATATGTTTGTAAACGCACTCACGATACAGGAGACATTCCTAGAGTAAAGCATCGTTTAAAAAAAACGCCCAATGGTTTCCTCACAATGTTACCCACCCTCATCGCTATTAGAATAAGAATTACTTTACGAATAACTCAAAAACTATGTTCACAGCGGCCTTCGAGAGCATCATAGGCCTCCTCAGCGGTCCCGAGTCCCCGATGTTCAGCTCAGAAGACGCCAAGAAGACGCTTATAGGACTCGCGCGAGACCTGCGAGGCCTCGCCTTCGCGTTTAACACTAAGACAACATACATGATGCTGTTTGATTGGATGTAAGTGATACAATTACACCAGGTTCCATTGGATTATGTAATTCTTACTTATCAAGTCCTGTGTCAGAGAAGTCAAAGATGTTACTACATATTGTTAAGTGTGGTCTGAAAGATAGATAAGTATTACAATACAATGAGGTGTATGTAAACTTAAATTAAGTATAACTAGTGTGAATGATTTGTATTGCATGTTATTACAGAGCGACATATTCGCCTTAGCGAATCAGCTCTCTAAATAAAGAAAAAAAAAAAAAAAAAAATTACACCAGCTTTTAACTCGTTAGCCTAGTGGTCCTAAGCGCGACTGCTACGCTTAAAAAAGAAAGAAAGAAAGAAAAATATTTATTCTGGACCCACACAGGAAATACAATATATAAAATCACTAGCTGCCCGCGACTTCGTCCGCGTTTCTTTTTTCACCCGCGTTAAGTTACGTCTTCCGTTACTACTCCGCTCCCGTTGGTCGTAGCGTGATGTTATACAGGGTTATTTGTAAAACAATGACAACCTTGCAGGACTGTATTACTATCATCATAAACAACAACTTTTGTTCTATAACTTTTTATAGAATCAAGCAACGCAAGCGCATCGAAGTGAATGACCGACTGAAGGATTTCCGTAAAATTGTAAATAGGTCAAGTACAAACACCCCCGCCGCCCTAACCCCGCTCCCCTCGCTATTTTACTATCGCTTTCGTTTGCTTCGCATAGACTTCGTAACATTTAGAGCGTTCAATTTAAATGTTTTTATTTTTGTATGAAAATCTGATGAACTAAAATATGATACATTTTTAAATGTCATAGAACAAAAGTTGTTGATTATGATGTTAGTAACATAGTCCTGAGAGGTTGTCATTGTTTTACAAATAACCCTGTATAGCCTATGTTACTCAAGAATAATGTAGCTATCTATTAATGAAACAATGGTTAATATCGGTCCAGTAGTTTCCGAGCCTATTCGTTACAAACAAACAAACAAAAATCGTTCCTCTTGGTAATATTTATTATATAATCATAAAGGATACAAAGAAGAAATTAAAGGTCTCGATCTCAGGATACTGCTGCGATATTTAATTTCGCTAGGGGTCTTGGGTTCGATCCTCAGGTCGAGCAAAAAGTGTTATTGGGTTTTTCTATGAAATTCTCAGTAGCAGCTCGGAGTTAGGATTTGTGCCCGGTTAATGGCAACAGGCTCGCCCCCCTATTACATGGGACCTAAACATACCGGCGAACTGTGGGTGTACATTGGTATACCTCTGCCTAACCCTGTGGAGTATACAGGCCGGATGTGTTGTTAGCTTTTATTCACGACTTAGTTTGCGCGATTTTTCTTACAATTTCTTAATTTTTTTATACTATAACTAGCTTCCGCTCGCGACGTTACGTCTTTGGCTATTGCTCCGCTCCTATGGGTCGTAGCGTGATGTTATATAGCCTGTTTTACTCAGGAATAATGTAACTATCTATTGATGTGAAAATTGTTAAATTCGGTCCAGTAGTTTTGAAGCATATTCGGTAAAAACAAACTAACAAAGAAATCTTTAGTAACCAAAAACGATGATGGTAAGAAAATTGTTTGTCAGTAACGATTTTATTTCTACTTCCCAGCTACCCAGTCTACATGAAGGTGTTACTCCGCGGCATAGAGGTGTGGTTCTCGGAGCCGGCCCTCACCACCCCGGTCCTGAAGCTGACGGCGGAGCTGGCACAGAACAGGAACCAGCGGCTGCACTTCGACGTGTCCTCGCCGAATGGCATCCTGCTGTTCAGAGAGCTATCCAATATCATCTGTGCTTATGGTAAGTATGCACGCGGTTCCGTTGGTCTCGTGGTCGTAAGCGGGACTGCTGAGTGTGGGGTTCGATTCCCATGTCGGGCAAAAAGTGTTATTGGATGTTCCCATTAGGAATTTCTCAGTAACAACCCGGAGTTTGGAAGTTGGTGGTGTGACACCCCCGTGCCTCGGAAAGCACGTAAAGCCGTTGGTCCTGCGCCTGATCTCTCCCCGGTTGTGTCGGATTGTAGTATCATCGGACTATGAGAGTTAGGGAAAAGGTAGTGCACCTGTGTTTGCGCACACACTTGTGCACTATAATAGCTCTTGCGTACTTAGTAGTAGAAGAGCTCTGTGAAGGAACTCGTCCGGGGAAGTACTACCACCATACCTATTTGTGTCTTTAAGCAGCGTTGCTGTGTTCCGGTTTGAAGGGTATGGGTGCCGGTGTAATTACAGGCACATGACACATTTCAACGTTGTCTCTGGGATGGCAACGCATTTGCAAGGCCTCTGGTATTGCAGATGTCTATAGGCAGCGGTGATCACTTAACATCAGGTGGGCCGTCGGCTTGTTTGCTATCAAACTTGGCTGATCTCCATTGAGATTGGCTGCCACGGCTGAAGGGAGAATGTAACATGGCATTTTGTTCGTTTCAGGCAGCAGAATACTGACCATAGAGGTAAACAAGAAGCAGATGTACCCTATGAAACTGAAAGGCATCTCTCTCTGCTTCTCCATACTCAAGTGTGCTCTGTGCGGAAACTACGCCAACTTCGGAGTGTTCAGGTAAATTTAAATATTACTTATTTATTTGACTGCCTCGTTAGCCTAGTGGTTCTAAGCGCGACTGCTACGCTAGAGGTCTTGGGTTCGATTCCCAAGTCGAGCAAAAATTGTTATTGGGTTTTTCTATGAATTTCTCAGTAGCAGCTCGGAGTTAGGATTTGTGGCCGGTTAATGGCAATAGGCTCGCCCCCTATTACATGGGACCTAAAAACATACCGGCGAACTGTGGGTGTACATTGTTACACCTCTGCCTAACCCTTCGGGGAATACAGGCGTGATGGTATGTTATGTTATTTATTTGACTGCCTCGTTAGCCTAGTGGTCCTAAGCGCGACTGCTACTCTAGAGGTCTGAATAAATTTCAACAATATAATCTAATAACTGCCCTTATTTGTCCGTTATTTTTCTATTGCTGTAGTAAATGGAATATAATATTATAAAAGCGAACGTTTGTCAGGATGGACAGATGAATGGATGGATGTTTGTTACTCTTTCACGCTTAGGTCCGGCGCCCATTGGCGGCACGGCATCGCGAGGTATATTTTGACGACAAATAAAAATACAACTTAATGGGATGGTAATAAAGTTGAAATTTCAATGTTAACAGTTATAAGTATAAAACCTATATCGCGATATGCTTACTATTGAAATTTCAACTTTATCTTCATGCATTTAAGTTGTATTTTTATTTGTCGCTGAAAATCCCTTGCCATGCCGTGCCGCCAATGGGCGCCGGGCCTTAAACGTCTGAACGGATCTGGATGAAATTTGGCACTGAGATAGATTGTAGTGTGAAATAACACATAGGATAATTTTTATCCCGGAAAAATGTATTAGGGATAATATTAATATTAATTTTAAGTTATTTTGTACACATACATACCCTCACGCCTGTATTCGGTTAGGCAGAGATGTACCAATGTACACCCACAGTTCGCCGGTATGTTTAGGTCCCATGTAATAGGGGGCGAGCCTATTGCCATTAACCGGGCACAAATCCTAACTCCGGGCTGCTACTGAGAATTTCATAGAAAAACCCAATAACACTTTTTGCTCGACCTGGGAATTGAACCCAAGACTTCTAGCGTAGCAGTTGCGCTTAGGACCACTAGGCCAACAAGGCAGTTCAACGGCGATAATATTTGTAGGATTTTTAAATAATCTGTTTTTATATTGTTGCAGGCTCTATGGTGATGAAGCTCTTGACAACGCCTTGAACATGTTCGTCAAGTTGCTCCTCAGTATACCACAGAGTGATCTACTTGTAAGTACTTATTTACTAGCTGGGCCCGCGGCGTCGCTCACGTGGACTCAAGTGTAACTATATTAAGTACTATGTCATCACATCCTTCAAATGTACTAAGTTGGCTAAGGTCCTATGACCAATTTCCGGCTCCATCATCAGATCAGCTCTGTGACATCATTATATTAACATAAAACGTAACTTAGCATCACGCCTGTATTCCCCGAAGGGTTAGGCAGAGGTGTACCAATGTACACCCACAGTTCGCCGGTATGTTTTAGGTCCCATGTAATAGGGGGCGATCCTATTGCCATTAACCGGGCACAAATCTTAACTCCGTGCTGCTACTGAGAAATTCATAGAAAAACCCAATAACAATTTTTGCTCGACCTGGGAATCGAACCCAAGACCCCTAGCGTAGCAGCAGCGATTGGGACCACTAGGCCAACGAGGCAGTCACTTTTTTTTTGTAGTAATTAAATTAATAATAATCTTTTTCTTGTTTCAGGATTACCCCAAGTTATCACAGACTTACTACGTGCTTCTAGAACGTTTGGCACAGGATCACATGCCGTTCCTAGCTAACCTTCAACCTGACGCAACGCTCTACATACTATGCTCCATATCTGAAGGTCTAACAGCTCTTGGTAAGTGTACGTACGAACCATGCCCTGGTAAGACTTGTCCTAATATCCTACTAACATACCATAACGCCTGTATTCCCCGAAGGGTTAAGCAGAGGTGGACCAATGTACACCCAGAGTTTGCCCGGCATGTTTAGGTTCCATGTAATAGGGGGCGAGCTCAACTGAGCTAGTCAACGCGGCTTTATGATTATTTGGATTTAGAACACCGGGAGGGGGCGCCCTAGAAAGACCTACCCTGACCTTATTGGTGAGGTTCTTCAGAAAGGTCGGGTGCGCAGTACTCGTAACCGGCGTGCTTGTATAAACAGATGTATGAACGTGGACGAGGCGATACGAGTATGTAAAGATCGTAGCAGTGGGCGTTCTGTGGTTTCTGCCTACTCCCAAGGGAAAATGGCGTTTATATATGTATGTAGATGATATACGTATTGCTATTGGTTGTATTTCAGATACAAGTGTGTGCACCGGATGCTGCGCCACTCTCGACCATATAGTTACATTTTTATTCAAGCAATTAGTTCAGAAGTGTAAGTACTACTTCAATACTAAAGTTTTTGTGGTAGTAGAGTTTCTTATGATTTGAACTGCCCCATTGGTCTCGTGGTCAAGCGCGACTGATGAGCACGGGCTCCTGGGTTCGGGCAAAAAGTGTTATTGGGTTTTTCCATGACGAATTTCTCAGTAGCAGCCCGGAGTTTGGAAGTTGGTGGTGTGACCCCCGTGGCTCGGAAAGCACGTAAAGCCGTTGGTCCCGGTTGTCATTTGTAGATCTTTGACAGTTTTTACTGATAGTCAGAAGCCAGTCTAACCAAGAGGTATCGTGTTGCCCAGTAACTGGATTGTGGAGGTCAGATAGGCAGTCGCTCCATGTAAAGCACTGGTACTCAGCTGCATCCGGTTAGACTGGAAGCTGACCCCAACATGGCTGGGAAAAAGGCTAAGCAGATGATAAGTTATTAATCGTAAATAAATTTTGTTTTTAATATTTTCAGCTAGCAACAAAGTCCCGAACCCGCGCCAGCCGCCGCCAGAGACAAGCAACATGTTCATAGAAGTGTTGCAGCGACGGCCTGAGATCATGCAACAGTTGCTAGCAACCGTATGTACTATATACCTCTCCCTTCCAGGCGACGACTTTATACAACTCGATTCCTACCGATTTCCCCTCAGAAATTTGAGACAATAGCAGTTCTCCCGCCATTGAAAAAGGCACAACTGTGTCTCCGCGGGTTGTTCATAAGAACACGCAACATAAGATACGCAAACGTTGCGCTTCCCTCCTCCGCAGAATGCGTGGCAGTTCACACAGCATCTTGAGCGTATCGTCTGATAAATGGGACAGTCCAATGTTGGGCCATTGGATTAGTCTGCACGCGATGTAGACTGTAAAGTAGAATTTGTTTATTTATTTATATTAAATTACTAACAATAGATTAAGATCATTGTTACTAACATTTTATGGACTTTTGGTCTGAAATAAATGATTAATAATAATAAGAGATACCGCGACCCCGGAACGCGAAGGTCACAAGGACGAACATGGGTGGGTTTTAGTCGGTATAAGCCTGACACTCCCTTCCGCCCCGCCCAGGGCGGGGTAAGTCATTTGACGATTTCCCATCCTGAACAAAAAAAAGAAACTAAGTGTCTACTATTTCTAAATAATTGGGTAGATGGCACCACTAATTATTTAACGTACTTTCATGAGCTGTCAAAACGCGATTCCCCCGTAGATTTTGTATGACAATACTTGTGCGGGATACACATTTGTTTGCTGGGTTGGTGGGGAATAAAACCAGTCTTGAAGGCTTGAAGGTGTTTATTCTTTCTTCTAGTGTTCCTGTTTTCTTCCTATTTCTTCTATTGCTGCTCGCCGACTGTGTCGACACCGAAATCCGGCCCGATATTTATATAAAATCTCATAAGAAAATTTACGCCGTCTGATTGGTCAGCCAATCAGAATACGAGAATTTTCGTCCAATAAGAAAAGGAGTCGATTTCGGCACAGTTAGCTTAAGTATGACAAAACTTTACCCTAACGAGAGCCGTGTGACATTATTTACGTTTTTCTTATTATTTTTCTATAAAAACATATTACAAATTACACATTTTTCATTTCTATAAACTATTATCTATTTAACAAAAATATAAAACATAGGAAAACGATATATCTAATAAAAATCCAATAACGATAAGAATACAACGAATCAAACAAGAGTGTACTATAAGTCCTTATGTAAACTATAACTATTAACTATACACTGTTTTATCAGTTCACTTTGTCACTTTATCACTTGTCCCGCACAATACTAAACTATGACGTCACTATTCCGACATCTCGATTCACTAACTATTTATTGATTAAGCAACTAAAAATCGAATTTAATACACTCAATGTCAAAAAAATCGCACCTCCCAAAAGTGTTGCTTAGTCTCGTAGTATACATTTATTTGAATTGAAATTAGTATTAATTGGATAGTCATTTAACTACTTTAAAATAAACTACGATTTCATTTTAAAATCAATAATGGTCGCTCGCAAAAGTGACGCTAAAAACAAATTGTCTCGAGGTCCATTTTTTCCGCTGCACAGTGGAACGAATGTATGGGAGCGGTTGGACGTAGACATGTCCGAAAAAAAAGAGTAAAATTATGCCAAACTAATGATGCCATCTTATTCGATTACTGAATGCCTTCATAACTTGTGGTGATGAATTTCTTCATAACTCCCATATTTCGGGAGTAATTTGAGAAAATGTGAAATTTTACTATGAAAATGAGTGTATCGAGCTCTCTCCCTCCTGATTCCGGGCTTGTTTCAAGTAGCGGTCTCTAATATCATAATGCTAATACTAAGAGCTATATTTAATACTAAGACACATAGTGCGCCAAATGTGCACTTTCTGGGATAAAGAGTGATGTTTATTTTATAACACAATTTTTTTATTTTTTGTTTATTTTGTTGATTAAAACCGTTTTTCTAAAAGTTTACCTTATTACAATAACATTTCTGAGCAGCCAATTAGAGAAGATATAAGCTAATTAGGATATATAATTAGGGACTTAAGGTTTACATATAAAACTGATGCACTAATGATTACTGATAAGAACATTGCTATTATTTAATTACTAAATGGCTCTTAATACACTAATTTAGCATGCATCATTTACTAATTATCACAATAACTAATTACCTTGCAATATTTAACAAAGGATACCTGGGATACCTGGATTTTATATAAATAGGTCACTATTAGTAACTTTAAAATCAGTGTTGATTTACACCTCGTTGTATCCAAGCTAATCTCGCAATGTATTTTCCAAATTTTAATACAAATCTTGATATTCACGTTGCTTTATGCGCACGCGCACATAAAGATTTACGCGACTTTAACTATTTGTTCAGTGTTTTAAAAGATAACAGTTGTGTTCAGTTATGTGAAAGTGCTGAAACAAGTTTAAAAGACTGGTGTCGTCGATTTTGCTACCGCATTTATGCAAAATGGACACAGTCTGGAAGAAGCACAGATAAGTTTCGGAAGAAACATGAGATTTGGCTACAGGCTGCAATTCAATGGCCGGAATTACAGAATGAAAATATGGAACCTTCTACAGAAAATATAAGTGACGTCATCGAGCCCATAATTTCTCCTGCTAAATCTGATGCTTCAACTTGTACACATCCTAGTCCTCGTAAATCTTTTGAGGACCTTAGTAACCGGCAAAAAAGAAGACGCACTGAAGATAGTCTTTCATGCAGCAGTAGCAGCGCTGAAATTAAGTTTTCGGCCGAAAGGGCGCTTCAAAAGGCAGGACAAAGCGATACAGCTTATGTTATGAAATACTTGACGGAGAATCCAGAAGAGGCCTCAAAAATCAAAGCCTTCATTGAAGGTAAATCAATTCAGGTACGGGAAATATCCCCTTTGAAGGCATTGGCTCTTTATGTATCGATGAACTTATCGAAATGGCGCTATAACACTCTTCGGGATTTCAACACTCAAGAAGGAGCTCTTCAATACCCGAGTTACTACATGTTGGTTAAAGAAAAAATTAAGTGCTATCCGGCCAAAGAAGATCTCACAGTTACAGAGAGCTCTGCAAAAATCAAATTACAAGCCTTGATGGATTTAACCTCAAGAAGACTTATTAGGTCGTTAGAAACCCCTGTTGATCCCAATCAACAGCTCGTATTGACCAGCAAATGGGGTTTTGACGGATCATCTAGCCAAAGCATTTATCATCAAAGGACGAGTGAAGATGAGCAAATCGATCTTGCTAGTAATTTTATGATTAGTCTTGTACCACTGCGGCTCGTCTCAAAAGGTGTAACAATTTGGGAAAACGAGCGACCATCTTCCACTTCATTTTGCCGGCCAATATTGTTTAAGTTTATAAAGGAAACCAAAGAAAATGTGCAGAGAGAGATGGCTGAAATCGAAGCAGAGATTGAAGCCTTAACTCCATCCACCATCACTGATGGAATTAGTGTCAAACACCAACTGCTGTTGACAATGATTGATGGTAAAATTCATTCCATTATATCCAATACAGCAGCTTCAGTGTGTGACATATGCAAGGCTTGTCCTAAAGAAATGAATAATTTAGAGTTAATCAAAGATAAACACGCAAACGAGGACATGTATAAATATAGCTTAAGCACCCTTCACGCTTGGATTCGCTCAATGGAATGCTTATTACACATTTCCTACAAATTAGACATAAAATCATGGCAAGTAAGGGGTGATATAGCAAAAAGGCAAGTTGATGACAGGAAGAAAAGAGTTCAAGAGGCTGTAAGAAGAGAAACGGGCTTACTTCTCGATGTTGTGAAACAAGGCAGTGGATCCACCAACAATGGCAACTCGGCAAGGAGATTTTTTGAAAACTACACTAAATCTGCTGAACTGACCGGAATAGATGCTATGCTTTTAAGAAAAATCTGTGTGATCTTGCAGTGTATTTCATCAGGAGAGAAGATCAACGTAACTAAATTCCGAGAGTTCTGCTTTGATACTGCTAAGCTTTACGTGGAGTTATACCCATGGTATTATATGCCTTCTTCACTTCATAAAATTTTAATGCATGGGCCAGACATAGTTCAGAACATGTCAATTGTGCCCATTGGTTTTCTATCCGAAGAGGCATCTGAGGCTAGAAATAAAGATTTTAGAAAATATAGAGAGGGGCATTCTCGAAAGCATAGCAGTATCTCATGCAATGAAGATATTATGCACAATCTTTTACTGTCTTCTGATCCACTTGTTACAAGTATCCGTCCAAAAGGAAATAAGTTTGTAAAAAAATCTTCTTTTAAGGAATTTTATGAGCTTACGGATTCTGAGAAAAGTGATATCGAATTTGTTAACATAAATGATTTAGCGGACATCGATTCTGAATTTGAATTAATTGATGATGATGATGATGACGAAGATAATTAAATGATGTTATTGTTTTAAAATGTGTAACTTAGTAAATTAGAGCTTACATCTTAATTATTTATTGTACTTTTAATGAAACTAGGTAATTTATTATCAACTTACTTAAAAGTCATACTCTCATCAGTTCTTGTGAATATTTTTGTTAATATATATTTCTGTATATATATAATATATTTATAGACCTCTTAATAAGTCTGTCTGCGGTTTAAAGTAAATACAAATGGGGAAAAAACGTTTTTTTTTTTAAATTTTCATTTCCTTTTATCCCAGAAAGTGCACATTTGGCGCACTATGTGTCTTAGTATTAAATATAGCTCTTAGTAATAGCATTACGATATTAGAGACCGCTACTTGAAACAAGCCCGGAATCAGGAGGGAGAGAGCTCGATACACTCATTTTCATAGTAAAATTTCACATTTTCTCAAATTACTCCCGAAATATGGGAGTTATGAAGAAATTCATCACCACAATTTATGAAGGCCTAGTAATCGAATAAGATGGCATCATTAGTTTGGCATAATTTTACTCTTATTTTTCGGACATGTCTACGTCCAACCGCTCCCATACATTCGTTCCACTGTGCGCTGGCTAAAAGAGGTATAAAAGTGTTGTTCAATGTAGATTTTGAGGCACTTTCAAACATAATTTTGTTAATGTACCGTTTTAAAAACCTTTTCGTAAATTAGGGTTAATAATGGTTACCATCCATCACCATCACGCCTGTATTCCCCGAAGGGTTAGGCAGAGGTGTAACAATGTACACCCACAGTTCGTCGGTATGTTTTAGCTTCCATGTAATAGGGGGCGAGCTTATTGCCATTAACCGGGCACAAATCCTAACTCCGAACTGCTACTGAGAGATTCCTAATGGAAAAACCCAATAATACTTTGCTCGACCTGGGAATCGAACCCGGGACCCCATGCTCATCAGTCGCGCTTGCGTCCACGAGACCAACGGGGCAGTTCACACATATATAAATACATATTTTTAGTGTAAAAAATTACTGTGTCCGGTAACGCACGACTGTCTGTTGAGCGTGGGGTTCTATTCCAAGGTCAAGCAAAAGGTGTCATTGAGTTTTTCCATTAGGAATTTCTCAGTAACAGCCCGGAGCTTGGAAGTTGGTGGTGTGACACCCCCGTGCTTCGGAAAGCACGTAAAGCCGTTGGTCCTGCGCCTGATCTCTCCACTATTGGTCTCACCCTACCTGTAAACACGTTTTGCGTTAAGCCAATCACAGCACAGCTCTACTGCCAGCCGTACTGCTGCACATGTAAACGTCTGTTCTTTTCCCCTTTCAGGTACTGAACGTGGTAATGTTCGAAGACTGCTGCAATCAGTGGTCCATGTCCCGCCCCCTCCTCGGCCTGATCCTGCTCAACGAGGAGCAGTTCAACCGCATCCGAGAGGACATGATATCCCAGCAGCCAAGGGACAAACAGGCTCAGTTGGCTCACTGGTTCAACGGGCTCATGGCTGGCATTGAACCGAACTTGCTCACCAAGAATCGAGACAGGTAAGTCTTATGGCCATAGGGCAGAAGCCTCTTCTCAATTACAGAAGGCATGAGCGTTGATTAGTATACCTGACCCGTTCTTGCGACTGCTGCGGGTGGGATCCTGGATTCGATTTCCAGGTCGGGCAAACAGTGTTATTGGGTTTTCCATTAGGAGTTTCTCAGTAACAGCCCGGAGTTTCAGAATTGGTGGTGTGACACCTCCGTGCCTCTGAAGCACGTAGAGCGGTTGGTCCTGATCTATCCCCTATGGAGTGAGGGAAGAGGGAGTGCACCTGTGTTTGCGCACACACTTGTGCACTATAATATTTTCTGCGAAGTGTGTGTTGAAGGGTATGGGTGGCGGTATAATTACAGGCACATGAGACATTTGAACTTTGTCTCTAGGATGGCAACACATTTGCTAGGCCTCTGGTATTGAAGATGTGTATAGGCAGCGGCGGCCACTTAAATAAAATAAATAAATAAAATATCTCTATTTCAGACGCAAAGTGTCCATAACGTTGTTAGTGAGTTAGTAACAGAATGTACTTAATATATTATGTTAGTCTTGTTAGTACTAATTATATAATCCTATAGCTAATTCCACCCAGTGTCGTTGGATGGGGCAATCTGGCCTACCCGCAATCATTCTCAAGATGCTGTTACGACTGCTACGCAACCGTTGCAGTAAGGAAGCCGCTTTCTTACGCATGATGGCGTGAAAACCATCCGCGTGAGCTGCAGCAAACATTTCCGACGCACTACAACGTCGCGGCAGCCGCAACAGCATCTTGAAAGCGTTATTGTATTGTACGCGCAGGACGCTGTAAGCTCGGCGCGTATATGATACCCATAGGCCGCTTGAGTAGAAAGACTGGCAGAACGCCCTGAATAAACTCACTTTGACGTCTGCCGTACAGCGAGCGAACCTACGGGCAAGCATATTGCCCCGCACCGCCAACGCCCTACGCTCACGCTCTATGTCACCATCATCACGTAGGTCACTAGTGACAACATGACCCAAGTACTTAAAACTATCAGCCACATTGGTACTATGCCATTGAGATATACCGGAGGTACACGACGGGGCTGTTGTTTGGGTGCTTTAAACACTAAGACCTTAACATCAGGTGGGCCGGCAACCAAATCTAACCAAACCAAATTGAAAATATGACGGCCAAATGCTAATTTTATAAAGTAACTAGCGACCTGCCCGCGACTTCGTTCGCGTGCCTTATTTCACCCGCGTTACGTGTTCCGTTACTGGCCCGCTCCCGTGGGTCGTAGCGTGATGTTCCACAAGAATAATGTAGCTATCTATTGGTGAAACAATGGTTAAAATCGGTCCAGTAGTTTCGGAGCCTTGTCGTAACAAACAAACAAATCTTTCCTCTTTATAATATTAGTTTAGATTCACCTGCCTTTAAAGGCATCGAAGCGGGCTGATGATGATGGTTTCGTAACGGTCCAAAGGAGAAAGCGCCGTCCGCGAACCAACAGGAACCGCTGCGGTACGGCTCCTGTGGAGCCCAACACTATACGTGCCCCTAAGCCGAATACTCCGGTGTATATCTCACGCCTACACTACACCACTAAGACTGAGGACATCGTGGAGTACGTGCGTCCAAAGATCAAGTACACGCCGAGTACTGTACCAACATGTTTGCTGCACCTCGTCATGGAAGAGAACTTTTGGCCGCAGGACGTGGTGTTCCGTCGCTTCCGCGGACAAGTGCTACTGGAGTGCACTATAAAATAGTGCTGAGTGAAGTGTTTACTGACATAGTTTTAAATTTATGTATACTAACACAAATTGTACTGTAATAATATACATATATGTCAGTCTGTAAGGTATATATCGATGGGCCCAAGTAGTCTGAAATATAGTGGATATTATTATTATTAACCCCATACCTTCTCTTCGACAGATTCACACAAAACCTGTCCATGTTCCGTCGTGACATCAACGACCTGCTAAAGGGCGCGGCCGGCGTTTGCGGCGGGAACGCCACTGACATGATGACGTCATAACTGACTTGTACCAGTAGTGTATTCGTAGGGCAGTGTCGGGTGAGTAGCGGTCGAGTTGGGGGGCCGGAAGATTGGCTAGACAGAATAGATCCGATGGAAATGTAACCTTGCGCTCTGTCTTACGATTAACGCTACTGTTCTGTGTATAATTGATCAGCTTTTGTTGATTAATAATGAACTGGAAGGACGGAAGATTATTTTGTATGTACATAGTCCTTATAGAACGCTGTCGGAAGTTCGCGCGAATTGGATAGTTGACAACACTAGCCAATTATTACAAAACACAACTTCTATAAAAAACACTTTATTTTAGCCCTGAAATCCGATTCATTTTTTAATAACTATAAAATTAGATTTCTACTTGCTTCGAAATCAATAAATAGTTAGTGGATTGAGATGTCAAAAAAGTGACGTCATAGTTTAGTATTGTCATACAAAATCTATGGGGGAATCGAGTTTTGACAGCTCATGAAAAGTATGTCAATTGATTAGTGGTGTCATCTACCTAATTTTTGAAAAACTGACAGACGTCAATTGTTTTTGACAAATAAACGTTTGTTTGTGATGGTTTTAATCTTGACTCTCTAGTCTATGTCAGCGATGACAGAGATAAAGTCGACGATTGAGCGAGCTTACCCAGAAGAAGCCTTTTCAATTAAACCATTTAGTTGATGCTCGTTGCTCGTTCCAAAATCTAGGTCGTAGGAGACCGAGCAAGAAACTCCACGAACACTCTTTTTGAAATCTATTGCATTTGTAAAGTTATACGATTTCCGACTGTATTTTTGGAGTGTTAAAGTTCATTATTAATTAATAAATGTTAACTGTTTAAGTGTAAATTGAATACTTAGTCAAGTAACACACGGTTTTATGAACAAATGTTTTTCTGAGAAATGGTCAACTGATTTGATTGACTGTCTGAATTGTCAACAGCCAATGGAGTATGCTTCCGATTTGTTGACGAATTTATTTTTTTAATACCGCGTGTTAATTAGGAAAATAATATATCATTCAAATTATCACGTGTGTTTTTAGTTATTTGAATAAATATGGGGTGTAAGTAGACTTAGAAGAGAATATTAGATAGCCGTTATCTAAATGTGGGATAGACGCGTCAGGAGTAAAGAGCCCTTGATTGTAATTCCTCTATCTATCGAGTTTCCGACTACTAAGTGGACCGTGTCTCATGTCTCTGTGCGATTGCATGGGAAAGCAAGGTGTGATCAAAGTTTTTTAGGGATAGATGCCTTGTTTCTGAGCGTGGCGACTATCCTAAACGTAATTTATATGGACTATTCAACTATCCCATGTATAGGATAGTTGTCCCAAAAAGTAGAGTTCCGCAAAAATCGCTAATACGCTGGAAATATCGAAGATTTTTTACTTTTCTTAAATTTGTAGATAAAGAACCAAAGTACTGGTTAGTTTTGCAAATAAAATGTTTTGAATTTTGTCCTGGCATATATAAAATGATTTCAAAAAGTGTACCGTCTATCCCCAGATTCCCAGGTCAAGCAGTTAGGATTTGTGCCCGGTTAATGGCAATAGCCTCGCCCCCTAGTACATGGGACCTAAACATACCGGCGAATTGTGGGTGTACATTGTTACACTTCTGCCTAACCCTTCGGGGAATATAGGCGTGATGGTATATCATGCCATCTATCCCACTTTTACCCTGCTGACCGTCAAATGAAGTTACATTGAGCGAAACGATTTTTATTTTCGGTATGTAAAGTTGTTTGTCAGCGGGCAATATATTTTGCTTTCAGTACAGGGATCGTGGAAGTATTTAAAAAAATGAACACCTTATTTAAAAAAAAAAAAACAGTTTGAACCTTCAATATCTTCGTAACCAAACGGTTCCTAGACACGGTCCTTAACAAAATAATCGCAATGACTACCCACGAGGTGGACAGACGACCTGATTCAAGACGCTGGATGCAGGCCACTTCTAACCGATCCTTTTGGAGATACATGGGGGAGGCCTATGTCCAGCGGGGGAAGTCGTGCAGCTAGTATGATAAAGATGTGGTCTCTTTACACCCCATATAACGCGCTATGAAAGCGTTAAATATCAAGCTGTTATGTACACTATTTGGTGTGTATGTCCCAGTTACGTACATCCTAAAACTAGATATATATTATGTACTACAGATGCATTTAAATGTCACAATTTCTTCACAGTTTTAAGGCATATATTTCGCCTAAGCTAGCTGAGGTTATTGTGACATCAAGGCTACGTGCCAATTACGTTTAATACTGCCAAAAAGAACTAAGCCACGTTGAAATTTGTCTCTTTTCGAAGTAATATTAACGATATTAAATGTTTAACGCTGATTAATTTTAAATTGTTTCTAGGTGTAAGTTTTTAATGTACAGGTTTGGCGTGTCGTTGAGTTGTTGTGAGTTGGTTCTTTTTGGCGGAATAAGCTACATGTTTCTTTAAAAATTATACCCTCAATTCGACCACTATTTTCTTATCGACATTATATTTTCTGTGTACTGTGTATTTGAGATAATGTTTTTTTTTAATGAAATAAGTAATGAAATGCCCCGGCGTCTCTCGGGTGCAATTTACCGACTTTTTGGGTGGATTTATAAAAAAATATCTTTTATATAAATCTTGTCCGGAAAATAACGAACAGAACAAAAATAGAATCAGCCAAATCGGTTCAGCCGTTCTCGAGTTTTGAGTTTAACAACACATTTAGACATTCATTTTTATTTAGGCCGCTATCCCACTGGCGTTTTATGGGCGTTGGTGTTAATCTAAGGTCTGCGAAACAACAACGCTGCGCATACGCGACGTTAACGTTGCGAGTCTAGTGGCAAGCGTTGACACTGCGACTGCGTAACGTCAACGTGACGTTAACGTTGCGTTTTTTGGCAACAGGTAGAATCTCGCCATCCCGCTCTATCCGGCAGCATGTTAAAATTGCGTTAACGTTGCTCACTCACAGTGCGAACGTCAACGCCGCGTCTGCGCAGCCTTGTCGTTGCGCAGATGTTGGAAAAACGCCAACTTTCATAAAACACCAGTGGGATAGCGGCCTTATAGTATAAGAAGAATATATATTCCTATAATATATTCCTTATAGAAGATATTTTTATCACTTACAAAAATAAAATTACATTTATAACTACTATGAATTTACAGAATATAGTTTAAACATACATAAACTCTCGCCTTTTCCCATGGGGGTAGGCAGAAACCACAGAACGCCACCTGCTACGATCCTTACATACTTCTTTCGCCTCGTCCACGTTCATACATCTGGTCATACAAGCACGCCGGTTACGAGTACTGCGCACCCGACCTTTCTGAAGAACCTCACCAATAAGGTCATGATAGGTCTTTCTAGGGCGTCCTCTTCCGGCGTTGCCACTCACATCTGCCATATAAATCCCTTTGGTAGTCGCCTTTCACTCATCCTCTCAACATGACCGAACCATCTAAGCATACTCTTTTCAACCTTTGTCACTACATCCTCTTTTAATCCGTAACGTTCTCGTATAATTTCATTCCTCACTCTATCGTTCAAAGTTACACCATACATACTTCGCAAGGAACGCATCTCCACAGCATTAATCCTACTTTCATGCCTCGTTTGCCATACCCAACATTCACTTCCATACACAAGTGTAGGCACCAACACACCATTGTGCACAGCCAGTCGAGCCTTTTTGGACATCGACTGATTGGTTACAACCGCATGTATAGCACCATTCACTTTATTTCCCGCATTTACTCTCCTTTCCACATCAGCATCAATCTTCCCATCTCTTGTAGGCTGCCCAAATATACAAACTGGAACTAGTTTTAACATATGACAAGAAAAAACAATAAAATAAATATTTTAATATTTGGTTTGATTACTTATTTAAATCTTTTACAAGTGTTGTGTCATCTTCTTTCTCTTCCCTATCAATGCAGTCTAACAGTACGAGGAAGAGATACAGTGCTATACATGACTGGGAGATCCATCCCGCCGTTTTCAAATCACACGCGTTAAGTTACGTCTTCGGTCACTGCTCTGCTCGCTTCAGTCGTAGCGTGATATTATATAGCTTATGTTGCTCAGGAATAATGTAGCTATCTATTGGTCAAAAAATGGTTAAAATCGGTCCAGTAGTTTCGGAGCTTATGCGGTACAAAGAGATAACAAAACATCTTTCCTCTACAATATTAGTATGGACTAGCTGTTGCCCGCGACTTCGTTCGCGTTCACTACTTTATTGGTTTCAATTTTGTTTTCGCATACCCCTCTTATTTTTAAATTAAAGTAAATAATAAATTTAAATAAAAATAGCCTAAGTTACTTCTTATAACATCAGCTATCTGCGAGTAAAAGTCTCGTCAAAATCGGTCCAGCCGTTTCAGAGATCAGCCGGAACAAACAGACAAAAATTTAAAAAATTGTTTTTTTATGTTAGTACTGTATATACTTTCATATGCATTTAGTGAAACGCTTCTAATATGAAATTACAAACAGACACTTAAATTTTATTTATTTGTATAGATTATCCCATTTTTACCAGTAAAGAAAAAAAGAAAAATATCTTAATAATACACAGTACACAAAGAATTAGAAATAATCTAAAAATTAAAAAATATAATTATATTATTAAAATAATAATTAATAATTAAAAAAACTGTTTGAGTTCGGATTTCAATAACTATATCACAATGTGAACCTTTATTCATAGTATTTTTTTTTTATTATTATTATTATTTTTTTGTTTTAAAAAGCTATAAATTTAGTCTTACAGTCTTGTTAGGTACTTCGTGATTTTTTTTTTATTTAAGAATTCGTTGATAAGATTATCTTGGCGTCTAAAGGCGTACCGCTACTTGGTATTTAGCCCACTGTTGGGCAAAATTCTCTGTCATACAATTTTGGGCCATGACTTATTTACGCTAAAGGGTAGCGGCAGAGGTATTCATTATGACGGTTGAGACAGCGGTTCTCCCGTCCCAGCCGCCGCGGTAGACGCTCCGGACGTCGGGAGCCGCGAGACGACTCCCGGCCACCGTAGATACGGGCCTGTGGACGGTGAGCAATGGGTAGCTCACCGTCCTTACGTTGCATAACGACAGGCCGTGTCGACGGCGCGTTCGTGTTCCACGCGCGCCTCAAAGAGATGTCAGCAAAAGGAAGGGGCCACTGAGGGCCGATGCCTGCCGGGGCTGCGGGTTGTTCGTAAGAGATACCGCGCCCCCGGAACGCAAAGGGCACAAGAAGGAACATGGGTGGGTTTTATTCGGTAAAAGTCTGACACTCCCTCCCGCCCCGCCCAGGGCGGGAGAAGTTATTTGATGATTTACCACCCACCAAAAAAAAAAGAGGTATTCATGTTCGTAGAAAAATCGTGACTCAAACTTTTGATGATGTTACAGGCTTGCTAATGTCATACAAAATCTACGAGAGAACCGCATTTTGACAGGTCAAACAGTATGTCAATTAGTTTTATTAAATTTTTCCAAAAAAGCGTTGCCCCACACTAGGATTTTCTCCTGTATCGTGGGTGCGTTTACAAACATATAAACTCACATACACAGACAGACGGACCCGGAACAACTATCTGTAGGTCATATAAATTTGCTTCGTGCGGAAATTGACTGAGTAAGTTTTTACAGCTAGCATCGCATAGCATAGCATCAATATGACAAAGCAGTTATCATTTGTTAAATAATAATACTGAAATTAAAGATTGATAAAGTTGAAAATTGCATGAAAAATAATAAAAGTCGCGGGTAATTTTATCTTGCACGCCATTTTGGACTCTATCTGTTGGGTCTTTAGGTTCATTATCAATAAATAAAAATATGTATCTTGCTGCTTTGTTAGTGCTGAAATATTTACTAAATGAGACTTGCACGGTTGGCGACTTGGACGATTTTGAAGACTGGTTTATATGTTTGTAAACGCTCCCACGATACAGGAGAAATTCCTAGTGTGGGACAATAATGTATTAAAAAAAACTTTGCCCAACAGTGGGACAGCGTAACAGTAGTGTCGTACGCCTTGTGATGTCACAATATATTCGTGTACGCTGTTATTATCTGTGTTGTGTTAGGCTACGTTCTCATAGCGTTGAATTGTACGATATTTGTGTAAAACAACTAGCGAATTGCCCACAAATTCGTCCGCGTTAAGTTACGTCTTTGGTTGCTGCGCCGCTCCCGTGGATCGTAGCGTGAAGTTATATAGCCTATATTACTCAGGAATAATGTAGCTATCTATTGGTGGAAAAATGGTTCAAATCGATCCAGTAGTTTTGGAGCTTATTCGTTACAAACAATAATATTGTACAGTTCAACGTCTTGTGAGCATTCACATACAATCAATATGTTCCTTATAGTACGGTTAAACTGATATTCTGTGACTGTCTAACATACTATTTGTCTGTACTTTTGTCGATAAAGTTTATTTTTGCTAAATAGTAGAGCTCTTTGTGAAGGAGCTCGTCCGGGGAAGTACTACCACCATACCTATTTCTGCCGCAAAGCAGCGTTGCTGTGTTCCGGTTTGAAGGGTATGGGTGCCGGTGTAATTACAGGCACATGAGACTGTAACTTTGTCTCTGGGATGGCAACGCGGCCTCTGGTATTGCAGATGTCTATAGGCAGCGGTGATCACTTAACATCAGGTGGGACGTCGGCATTTTTCTTCATATTTCAGACTTGATCCCTTATTAAAAGATGTTCGTTTACAAGAGTAATTTCACTCTGAAATATGCGTAGTGGAATAAAAAGTCAATGTATTGTAAAAACTTGTATTTATCGACAAATTACAGAAGAAATAATTATGTAGGCATATGATGTTCTTTGAATGAACGCGAAGTATATTGTATTAGTGTGTAAAGAGTGCATTCTATGGAAATAATATTATGTCTAGTTGGTATCAAAACGGTCTAAAAAATACCTTGCGTCACATCTACATACCCAGCGGTGTCTTTGGTTACTGCTCCGCTCCAGTATGTCATAGCGTAATGCTATATAGCTTATGGTACTCGGGGATAATGTAGCTATATATTGGTGAAAAAATGGTTGAAATCGGTCCAGTAGTTTCCAAGCTTATTCGGTACAAACAGACAAAAAATATATTTTCTTTTTAAATATTGGTATAGAATAGATATTTGCTTCAACTAGACATAATATCTATGTACCATTTTTATTCAACTGTAGTAGTATCCCTCGTGTTTCTGATAAATAGCGAAAATACAATTGTTTGATGCAGAAAATGTATTGACAGTAGTTCCTATGTATGGAAAAGTCCATCCAGGAATATTAGTGAATATTGTGGCCGCCACGAGTCGTGAGCACAAATGTCAAGTTTTGGGTTCGCTTCTCAGTTTTTTCAGGTGCCGACGCTGCACGCGATCGGTTCGGTAGACGGACCAATCGCGTGCAGCGTTGGTGACCCAAAACTTTCAAGAAGGTACCCAAAAACCCAAAAATATACTTTGTGCTCACGACTCGTGGCGGCTACCCCTTTAAATTTTTGATTTCTTCCACTCTGGGCGGATACCCATCCGTGTTCCTGCTAATGCCCTTTGCGTTCCAAGGCCGCGGTGAGTCGTTCGAACAAATTCCGCAATAAGTCCTCTAGCTTCGAGTCCCAATTTGAAAGCTAATTATTTTACGTCCGCCCGACAAATCGTTATAGTTTTTACATTTCCTGCTTCAATATTGTAAGTTTTAAATGTGTAAATGTCTTAAGTATCGACATTCCATATTGTGCGCCGTCTATGGTAGAATGTTCACGAGGGTGTATGTCCACCGGTTGTATTGTGTGCTGTTGTGTCGATCCCGGAAACTAGGTTAATTTGTGTGGAATTGCCTAAAAGTTGTCCACAGACTGCTTAAATCGCGTAAGATTAGAAAAACTGCTATAAGTCCCGGTAAAATCGATAACTGATAGGTATGCGCAGGCGCCGGTAATACTCGTAGTGCCTAAACGCAGGATTCGTGGTACATTATATCATACAATTCTGAATCCGGCTAAAGCTAAAGGCCGATAATAATCCTGCAAACATTCTGACATGGGCGATGATGTAATCTATCAATCAATCTAAGATCTGTGCGTCATTCTGTGTTTACAATAATATCTAGCAATTGATAGCTGAAAGCTTCGCCGCTAGAGAGCGCTCACTTATTGACAGCTGTCAAGATCATGTTAAATAAAAACTCAACAACGTACAGCGACATCTAGTAGCGAATTTTTTTGCTTAGAAACTTTATTGACCGTAGAATAAGTGATGTACACCTAGCGCCATCTACGCGGAACTAATTTGACAGTAAGCGTCCATATTGAATACCAGTCAAGTTCGGGATTCGACATAACATGTACTGTTTGATTTTTAAACGGACTTTACTTATATGGAGTTACAGAAAGCCTATATTTATTCTCAATCATTGTAACAGTTAATTATTTTGACAATATAACGATTATATGTCTAGCTTTTTCCGTACTATGTCGGGGTCAGCTTCCAGTCTAACCGGATGCAGCTGAATATCAGTGTTTTACATGGAGCGACTGCCTATCTGACCTCCACAACCCAGTTAGTGGGTAACACGATACTTCTTGGTTAGACTGGTTGTCAGACTTCCCGGCTGCTGACTATCCGTAACGACTGTCAAAGATCTACGAATGACAGCTAAGTCGTGCTTTTCGAAGTAGAGAGGGTGTCACACCACCAACTTCCAAACTCCGGGCTGCTATTAAGAAATTCTTAACGAGAAAATCCAATGACAATCTCCTCATTATCTAGAATCAACTTTATTTACATATTAGTGAAGTCCGTTTTTTTATAAATATTTCATAAAATGTTGGAACGGCTGTTTGAATATATTATGATGTTGTTTACTATTTTAGAGTCTTCAATGTCTTCTTAGTTTTAAAATGTCGTAATATTAATAAGTTTACAGTTATTGTTTCCTATGAAAGTGTCGGTTACTGCGGTATTTTCGTGCGGTAAAATTCGGTTAATTTATCTGCCAGATAAATTTGCAGTAAGTGTTTATCCGGGCTTTGTGAAGCTGTCAAAATGAATTATGGGTTATACAAGATTATTTTAAAGCTGCTTGTGCTTTTATTATTAATATTGTATATAGTTGTCGCCACTAGTCGTGAGCACAATCGTCAAGTTGATTTTTGGGATGTTTGGTTCCTTTCTGGGCTTTTTTCGGGCGCTGACGCTGCACGCGATCTGTCAATGACGACTCCGACTCGTGGCGGCTGCAATACCAGCCATTTTGTGTTCCAAAAGTATTGTTTTCACATTGACCAAGTCATAAAAGCGGATTGTAAGGAAATAGGTTTCAATATTTAACACTAAAAGCGACTCGCTGGCATACACGTTTCACGTTAAACCAACGGCCGTGTGCCCCGACAGGGACCCACACGGCTTGTTCAATATTTACGATAGTGGCGATTCTTTAAAAATATATAGTTAGCCCGTACAATACTTGAATACTCTGCTACCACTTATAGAACATACTTTTATCAGACTGCCTAAAGAAGAGCAATTTTTTTTGAGATTTCTTGTTCTGTTGCGAAATTGATCTCATGAAAGGTAAATGTTGATTAAACCCTCTGTAAGTTTGCCTATTAATTCAAAGTCCTGGCGTAATCGGTTCGGCACATTCGGTTCGGCATGTATGAAGTTGCCGAACCGATTAAGTGTATAGCGACTTTTACTCCGCACGATATGTCGTGGTACTGCCGACTACTTTTGATTATAGTAGTTAAAGTCAAAATATATTTATATAGTGAGACTTTATTGAGTTTGTACGCAGTGCGCTATGCGCTTGTAAATACAATAAATTGTGATTTGTACAAAGTGATTTATTTGGTTTTATTTTTATTATTATACATACTAGCCAATGGCAATAGGCCCGCCCCCTATTACATGGGACCTAAACATACCGGCGAACTGTGTAGATTGGTACACCTCTGTTTAACCTTTCGGGGAATACAGGCGTGATGGTATGTTATGTTACTATCCAATTCTGAATAAAAACCATAGAAAAGTCTTCCGTGTGTGTCACTGATGTCGGTGAAGGAAAACATCGTGTTGAAACCTGGAGTTATAATTAATTTAGATCTGGCATCGCCAATCCGCCTTGAGCAAGAGTGGTGATCAATGCTCACGCCTTCTCTGAATAACGAGGCCTTTAAAGGCCTCTTGTTATTCAGAGAAGGCGTGAGCATTGATCACCACTCTCAAGGCTCAAGGCGGATGGCCGATGTATGTTAGTATGCCATTTTTTTTTTTTTCCCTTTAACTATTGGTCGTAGCGTGATGTTATATAGCCTATAGCCTTCCTCGATAAATGAACTATCCAACACAAAAATATTATAACAAACAAACTTTTCAGCCATATATATTGGTATGGTGATTAGTTAGGTTGGCGTTTCACGGTTTCCTACCCTACTTCTGTTCATTCATATAGTTTGGGAAAGTTCCAAAAATAAACAAACAACGAATGAAACACAAATTTATAATTGTAAACATTTTATACCATTAATGAACAAAAATAATTCCAATACAACATAATGACTTAAAATCTACTATCTCAATAATAAACGATTGTAAAAAAGTCTTTAAAAAGGAAGAGAAGCCACGGAGCAAAGCTAGTTTCAAAAATGTTTCTCGCAATGTATTAGGGCTTTGGAGGTATGAGGAACAGGGTGTAGTCTCTTATCCTCCGTACCAAAGGGAAGGTCCTCCGACCAGACGGGTGTTGTCGGGATTTTGTGTATATGACGTCGCGTCGAACTTTGATATCGCGATCTAGGCAACGTCAGTTTGTCGTAGTTCGCATGGTGACCGATAGATGTCGCTACAGGGCCAATAGACAGATTCTAAGCAACATATAATAGGTGTAAAAAGATACGTAAGGAAACCGAAACTTACCGATTTTTCTTACTAAAAACAAAACTCGTTTCGCTGAAATAATGTTTGCTCAATATTACTTAGTTCGATTTGCAGAATGGCGAAGTTAACGGCGATGTCATGTGTCTATTTACACCCTTTAGAAAAAACTAAATGCAACATCCCAAGCTCTGTGCTAAGTCCTACGATAAATCCAAATAAATCATTTGATGTTCTTGGCCCTTTAAAAACTCAATGAAACATCTCAAGCTCTGTACTAAGTCCTACGATAAATCCAAATAAATCATTTGATGTTCTTGGCCAGCTCATGGGACTTGGCAACCACATCCTCAACGGTTCCCACCATGTAGAAGGCAGCCTCGGGAATATAGTCCAGTTCACCTTTCAAGATCTGCCGAAAAAATTAGAAAGTTATATATAACCAGTTGGATTTAACCCAAAATGACCCAAAAAATTAAAAACTTAAGTAACCCCCGACAGAAGAATAAAAATCCCTACCGCAGCTAACAAAAGAGCTGATTACTTTGAAACCGTTGAACCGATTTCCATCAAACATAGCTCTAAGAACACCCCCGACTAATTCACCTTTCAAACAAAATCAAAATCGGTCCATGCGTTCGGGAACTACGATGCCACAGACAGACACACAGACACGTCAAACTTATAACACCCCGTCGTTTTTGCGTCGGGGGTTAATAAAGTAATCAATGAGTATATAGAAGAAGTTTGAAAGTAGCGCCAGTGACAGAAAAGTTGAAAGGGAACCGTTTGTCTTGGTATGGGCATGTGAAGAGGAGGGATGAGACGCATGTGACCAAAAGAGTTATGAATATAAATGTAGACGGATGGAGAGGAAGAGGCAGGCCAAAGAAAAGATGGATGGATAATGTGAAGAATGATATGAAAGAGAAGGGAGTCAGCGATAGCATGACGATTGACAGGACAGCATGGTAGAAGAGCCGTGTCGACGGCGCGTTCGTGTTCCACGCGCGCCTCAAAGAGATGTCAGCAAAAGGAAGGGGCCACTGAGGGCCGATGCCTGCCGGGGCTGTGGGTTGTTCGCAAGAGATACCGCGCCCCCGGAACGCAAAGGGCACAAGAAGGAACATGGGTGGGTTGTAGTCAGTAAAAGTCTGACACTCCCTCCCGCCCCGCCCAGGGCGGGAGAAGTTATTTGATGATTTCCCACCCACCAAAAAAAAAAAAACCATGGTAGAAGAAAACGTGTTGCGCCGACCCCATATAACATGGTATAATGGTAGGAAGAAGAAGATGTAATCTACTCACCCTCTGGAATCCTTTGATGGTCTCCTCTAACTTGACCAGCTTGCCAGCGTGGCCGGTGAACACTTCAGCTACCTACAAAATTATCACACACAGAATTAGAGATTGCAATCGAGAGTTGAGACACAGAAAACACTGACAGCATAAAAATGAGGTGGAAGAAAAGATATCGCATAGCCGGTAACTACCTACGCACACTGACCATCAAACTAAGTAATATTCAGCCAACATGATTGCTGGATAACGAGTTAATTTTGTTGTGAAAATCCATTTTTTTTTATATCATCGGATGGCAAACACCACGACCCACGAGCACCAACTCTTTGTGAAGGAGCCCGTCCGGGGAAGTACTACCACCATACATATTTCTGCCGCAAAGCAGCGTTGCTGTGTTCCGGTTTGAAGGGCATGGGTGCCAGTGTAAATACAAGGACATGAGTCATTTCAAGTTTGTCTCTGGGACGGCAACGCATTTGCAAGGCTTCTGGTATTGCAGATGTCTATAGGCAGCGGTGACCACTGAACATCAGGTGGACCGTGGGCTTGTTTGCCATCATCATCATCTACTTAACCTTTTCCCAATTGTGTTGGGGTCGGCTTCCAGTCCAACCGGATTCAGCTGAGTACCAGTGTTTTACATGGAGCGACTGCCTATCTGACCTCCACAACCCAGTTAATGGGCAACACGATACCTCTGGGTTAGACTGGTTGTCAGACTTCCTGGCTTCTAACTAACCATAACGATTGTCAGAGATCTACGAATGACAGCCGGGACCAACGGCTTTACGTGCTTTCCGAGGCACGGGGGTGTCACACCACCAACTTCCAAACTCCGGGCTGCTACTGAGCAAATCCTAATGGAAAAACCCAATAACACTTTTTGCCCGACCTGGGAATCGAACCCGGGACCCCACGCTCATCAGTCGCGCTTGCGACCACGAGACCAACGGGGCAGTTTGCCATCATGATATAAAATAAAATAATAGATTAAAACACCTATTACTTGGAATGGCTGTGATAAGAACCGCTGAATCTTTCGCGCGCGCGCCACAGTCAGCTTATCATCTTCTGATAACTCATCCATGCCCAGGATAGCAATGATGTCCTGGAGAGACTTGTAGTCCTGGATGCAAGAAAGTCATTAGTTACTAGCTACCCCCGACTTTGTCTGCGTCAAATTTGATATATAACCCCACAAGAACCGTATATTTTACCGGGATTAAAATTATCCTATGTGTTATTCCGCACTACAATCTATCTCAGCGCCAAATTTGAACCAGATCCCTTCAGCCGTTTCAGCGTAAAAGAGTAACAAATCCATCCATCCACTCACTCTCAGAAATTTTCGCATTTATAATATTAGTAGGATTAGTAGGAAGTTGTGCCAAATAAAAATTCTCTCTGCTTCCTAAGTCAGAGTCAAATTACTTATTTCAAACAGGCCACAAAAAGGCACTTTTAAACATATACAAAAAATATATAGAATTGAATCTAGTTACATCTTCTCAAAGGTATTTTCATATGAAGAAGAATGGGCAAGAATCTCCAAAGAGAGACAGACGGCGGAGAGCGACTTTGCTTTTAACCGACTTCAAAAAAAAGGAGGTGATCAATTTGACTGTATGTTTTTTTTATAATTATGTGTGTTATGTGATAACTCCGACTACCAAAGTCAAAGTCAAAGTCAAAACATTTATTTCAATTAGACCATTTACAGGCACTTTTGAATTGTCAAGAAGTTACTCATACAAAAAGTTGAAGCTAGTTGCTCGTTCCAAAACGTAGGTCTCTATGGAGAAGCGCCACCATCAGCGAGACATTTAACTGAGCATGACAAAGCCCTCAACCACCATGCTCGTAGTGTCCAACACATAATAATAAAATAAATAAGTATGAGTAACTAACTGGCAACACTTGAATCGACAAGACCTGTCTAAAAATTTAAATTTTTATATTTCCCATTTTGCCCTATTTTTGGATTTTAACAGTAAACCATATCATCCAGGATTTCCATAAAACTTTTGAAGTAATAGTACAAACTGCAAATACAGTCGTCATGAGAAAAAAACGTAGGAAAACTATGAATTTTTAGTGTGACGGCTGTCAAGACCGTCATCATGAAATCAAGTCAAAATGTAAAAGAAAAACAGGAATGTTGACACGCGCCAGAGCTCGAAAAAATGCACAATTGTCATCCCCGGACTCGTTGCTCAGCTCCGCCTCGCCGCCGTCGGAATCCAGCCCCACTGTGAGTGCTGCCACACCGGCCACGGCAGTTGCGTCGAGCTCGAGCGACGAGTATTTCTCTCCGCTGTCGTCGCCACCACCTGCTCGACGACGGGGAGGACGCCGGCCACCGACGTGCTTGGGATCCCGAGGCCCACTGGCTTCTGATAGGGTCCCCGCTGCCGGTGGAAGTGTGCAGCGCATGAGATGGACACAGTCTGTTAATGAGAACGTCATGCGCTCATACTTTGGGGCTACAGAGGGGGGAAGTAACCTGACTGCGTACCGTGGTCGGATGCTCTCTCTGTTTCAGGTGCTTGAACCAACTGTCAACGTGTCGGCACAGCGACTATCGGATCAGGTGCGGGCTATACAACGTAATCATATGTTGAATAACACTGTACTTGATCGACTTCGGCTCGAATCACGGAGTAGTCATATTACACCTGCTTCGTCACAGCACACGGTTGTGGTCCAACCGCAAAGTTTACCTAGTACAATGCAGTCGCCGCGACCTGATCGCGTTGATGAAGTGGATGATGACGTGGCTATTTCCGTGAGTTCTCAATGCAATGAACAGTTGAGGAGTGCTTTGGAGGATGCGTTCCGGGAATATCGCTTCACACCACCGGAGCTTAGACCACGACTACCACGTTTGCCGATGCACAACAAAAATAAAGCGTTGGTGTGTGCTCTAGATTCGCAGCTGTCAAACTGTTTTGACAGCAGCAAGGACCTTGTCGATACCCACTCAATCTTATATTGCGCGGCTGTTGCGGCATGTCGTGTAGCTCATGTCAAATTTCCCAACAGTGACGGAGCTGCACGACCAAAACCAGTCGTACCAGCTTGGCAGTGCAGGATTGAGCTTCGTATCGATAGGGCTAGAGCACTCATCGGCAAGCTAATCTGCTTCAGGGAGGGCAATATTCGCCCTAGAGTGATGCGTTTTGTGAGGCGGGCATTCTCGGGGACTGATATTGATCCTCGAGATTATTTATCCCGCGTCACAGAACGTATTGACTTCCTGAAGCAGAAGATATGTGCATGGGCAAACCGTATTCGTCGGTACAAGCGGCGAGTGGAGCGATACACCCAGAACCGCACATTCCAGAGCGATGAGAGGTGGGTCTACAGGGCTTGGGAGCGGCCAGACCAAGGTGTGACTGATGCGCGTCTGCCGGATGATGATGCCATGTGTTCGTTTTGGCGCAGCATCTGGTCGGTGCCTGTCAGTCACACTGAGGGCGATTGGACTCGGGAGGTTGAACGAGTGTGTGATCCCATACCACAAATGGGGGCAATTACGATCAGCCCCCAAGACGTAGCTCGTGCAGTTCGTCCGTTGCCTAATTGGAAATCTCCAGGACCGGACGGACTGCACAATTTTTGGATTAAATGGCTACAAAGATCGCACGTTCGCTTGGCTTCTCAATTCCAGTCAGCCTTAGAATCTGGATCGTTACCCCAGTTTTTAACAACTGGAATAACCCACCTGCTCCATAAATCGGGTAGTACTACGGAACCCAAAAATTATAGACCGATCACCTGTTTGCCGACGGTCTATAAAGTTCTTACATCTATCTTGAGAGTTAAAATCAATGAACATATTGATAATAATTCCATTATGTCTGCCTCTCAAAATGGATGTAAGAATGGGTCCCGTGGTACTAAGGAGCTACTCCTCATTGATATGGCCATTAACCAGCAAGTTCGTCGTTCTCGAAGGGATCTATCGGCATGTTGGATAGACTATAAAAAGGCCTATGACTCGGTGCCACATACATGGCTCATGAGGGTGTTGGAATTGTATAAAGTGGATACAACTCTGCGCACCTTCTTGATGTCGTGTATGGGGCAATGGAGGACGGTCCTACGCTATCCAGGATGTCGGCAGATCCGAGAAAACAGCGAACCAATAAGGATCGAGCGTGGTATATTTCAGGGCGATAGTCTGAGTCCACTGTGGTTTTGTTTAGCCTTGAACCCTCTAAGTACACTGCTGGAGGGTTCGGGGCTGGGCTATCGGTTGAGAAGAGGTGGTCAGGTCATATCTCACCTCCTTTACATGGATGATCTGAAACTCTTTGCCCCCAACAATTTGCAACTGATGGAGCTACTGAAGGTAACTAAAACTTTCAGTAGTGCCATCAGGATGGAATTTGGTGTGGACAAATGTGCAGTCATGCATGTGAAGCGAGGGGAGATTATGGAATCTGTGGGAATCCAACTCTCGGATTCCATACACCTTAGGTCCCTTTCCTCAACTGAAACCTACAAGTATTTGGGTATGTCGGAAGCGTTGGGCATCAATGCTACCAACATGAAGCAATTGTTGAAGGATCGCTTCTTTGGCCGCCTTAATAAAGTTTTAAATAGTCTTTTATCAGGCGGCAACAAGGTGCGCGCCTTCAATGGTTGGGTCATGCCGGTTTTGATGTACTCTTTCGGCATACTCAAATGGACTCAGACAGAACTTGACGCCCTGGATAGGAGGGTCCGCTCATTATTGACCGCAAATCGGATGCATCACCCACGTTCATCAGTAATGAGACTGTATATCCCGCGGAAGTGTGGAGGTCGAGGCTTCTTAAATGCTAAAACCCTACACAACCGTGAGATATGCAGTCTCAGGGACTACTTCCTGGAAGTTGATGTGGGGATGCACCGAGATGTGGTCTCTGTGGACAAGGGCCTCACCCCGCTCTCTTTAGCGAATGAGAACTGGCGCAAACCTATAGTATTAGATACTAATGATCGCAGGGAGGTATGGAAGAGCAAGGAGCTTCACGGGCGCTACTATCGGGTCCTACATGGGCCGGATGTAGACTTCAAGGCGTCCGTATCCTGGCTGCGCTATGGTGACCTCTTTGGGGAAACCGAAGGTTTTGTCTGTGCTATTATGGACGAAGTTATGATGACGAACAATTACCGGAGGTATATTGTGAAGGACGGCACGGTTGACATCTGTCGGGCATGCCACCGTCCGGGGGAATCAATCCGTCACATTATATCTGGGTGTTCTCGTCTGGCTAACGGAGACTATTTACATAGACACAACCTTGTAGCCAGGATTATCCACCAGCAACTTGCTCTGAAATACAGTCTTGTTGAATTAGAAGTACCGTACTATAGGTATGTGCCCGACCCAGTTCTTGAAAATGGCAATATCACGTTGTATTGGGATCGATCTATCATCACTGACAGGACTATTGTTGCCAATAAGCCTGACATAGTGGTGGTAGATCGATTAGAGCGTCGCGCAATGATTGTTGATATTACGGTCCCACATGACGAGAACCTCGTGAAAGCTGAGAAAGATAAACAAATTAAGTATCTTGACCTGGCTCGCGAGGTTGTCGATATGTGGGATGTGAGTACAGCAATCATTGTGCCGATAGTCGTGACGGTTAATGGCGTAATAGCCAAGAGCCTCGACCAACACCTCAGGAGGCTCTCGTTGGGTAGTTGGATCAAGGGCTTGATTCAGAAAGCGGTACTCCTAGACACGGCGCGTATTGTTAGGAGATTCCTTTCTCAGGAGCCCTGACCACTGGTAGCTTGGACCCTGTTCCCGATACCGGTGGGCTACTATTTTTTATATTTTTAAATGTTTTTATTTTTTATATTAATATTTAAAAATGTATTTAATATGTATGAGAAATAAATAAATGTAAATTGTAAATAAATAAATGGCTCCATGGTACTCACATTTACAAAATTGAAATAAATGATGATAGATTATATAAAACTGAGGTTTTAAGTGAATCTATTCGACAGATGATCTGTAGTATGTAAAAAAATAGAAATAATAATAACGGTACACGTTATTAAGGTTAATGAGAATACAAATAAAAAGGTGGCAAGAAACATCCCCCTGTATTAATATACATTAAGCACACACAAAGCTAAAGTTATTTTTCACTCTTTAATTTTTGAAGGCGGTCGTCTCTTTTGTAAAGAAGTTTTATACCTGGTAGAGATATCCAATCTATTAAAACCAGAACCTCACCTGCAGAATCTTCTGTACTCCTCTCGCGACTCCATAATGCTCGGGCCCAATAACGTTAGGGTCCATCACCCTGGAGGTTGAGTCTAATGGATCTACCGCTGGGTAAATGCCAAGCTCGGCGATCGCGCGGGACAGTACTGTGGTCGCGTCTAAGTGAGCAAAGGTTGTTGCTGGTGCTGGGTCTGTTAAATCATCTGCTGGGACGTATATTGCCTGGGTATGGAAAAAGAAGTCATTAGAAGGAACTGCTGATGATTGCTGATTGATGCTTCGATGGTTCGGTCATGTTGAGAGGATGAGTGAAAGGCGACTAACAAAAGGGATTTATAGGGCAGATGTGAGTGGCAACGCCGGGAGAAGACGCCCTAGAAAGACCTTAGGTCAGATTCTTCAGAAAGGTGCGCAGTACTCGTAACCGGCGTGCTTGTATGAACAGATGTATGAACGTGGATGAGGCGAAAGAAATATGTAAAGATCGTAGCAGGTGGCGTTCTGTAGTTTCCGCCTACCCCCATGGGAAAAAGGCGTGAGTTTATGTATGTATGTGTAGAAGGAATTACAAAGGATTTCGTCTGAGGTAGTTCTACCTCCATGTGTATTTTTGCCCTAAAACAGCGCTGCTGTGTTCTCATTTAAAGAATAATATCCAAAATGCAGTTTTGCCTCTTTGTCTAATTTGAAGAGGTTCTCATAAAAGACAAGTAATTGTTACGGCCCCGGCATTATCAGCGGACGCCCGCAGGACTTTCTTCTGCCATGGTCTCCAAGCGTATGGGACTTCATAGTGCCATGCAAGTTCGAGTCCTTGCGCCACGCCGCCCGGCGCCCCACCATACGAACCAGTCGTTGCCATTCCACGCACATCCCACGTACCAGCAGCGATCTCACAGCCATGAGCCATTTTGTACAACAGTATACACTCCATTATTAAATCGAAGAGTGTTATTTCCAATGTAAGAAATAAGATTAACACAGCGCTAACAGTAATCAAAAAAAAATTGCCAAAAAAGAATTGTATAATACTCGTAGTAGTAAAGCTCTTTTTGAAGGAGCTCGTCCGGGGAAGTACTACCACCATACCTATTTCTGCCGCAAAGCAGTTCCGGTTTGAAGGGTATGAGTGCCGGTGTAATTACAGGCACGTGAGACATTTCAACTTTTATCTCTGGGATGGCAACGCATTTGCAAAGCCTCTGGTATTTAACATCAGGTGGGCCGTCGGCTTGTTTGCAAGCCAATGACATAAAAAAAATACTTGTTTGATTAGTTATTTATGCTTGACAGTATTTCAGAATACATCTCTTTCATAGAACAGAATCGCCCGTTGCGGTTACGGTAGGCAGTGTCGGTCTTCCAGACGATGCTATTCACAGCTACCCTGGTGATAATGGAATTCTATTATGTTCCTATCATCACCTCACCTGCACACTGGTGATGGAGCCAGTCTTCGTGGTGGTGATCCGCTCCTGCATGGTGCCCATATCAGTGGCCAAGGTTGGTTGGTAACCCACAGCAGACGGGATACGGCCAAGCAACGCCGACACCTGAGAAACAGCGGCAAATAATTTGCCATTCAAGTAAAGTGTGTGTAAATTGTGTGCGTCAAAATAGGCAAATTTACAATAACAAGATGGAAAAGGTGACGGCTTGCGGGCGGTGGGCTTGCAGATAAGATAAGATAAGATAACGGTTGGATTTTTTTAAGCGGTTAGGGTCGCAGACGCAATCTCGGTATAAAAGTAGTCTATACGCTTCCTTGGAGCTCAAAGTAACCACTTACTAAATTTCATCAAAATCTGTTCAGTGGTTTAGTCGTGAAAGCATAACACACAAACACAGAGATATCTTGCTACCTCTTCCTAGGCCGGCCACGGTGACGCCGACGATTCTCAAGCATTTCGGTGAGTTTTTTACTCAGCAAAATAAACAATTTGGAAATACCAACCCATCATTCCCAAAGCAGGACAAAGGCCACTTCTCGTACAGAGAAGGCACGAGCATTGATCACCACGCTTGCTCAAGGTGGATTGGCGATTTTAGACAATTAATTACAAGTCCAGTTTCCTCACGATGTCAATAATGTCCAAGGTAAACTAAGAATTATTTAAAAGATTTGTTTCTCCTGACACGTTTGTTATGATTTAAACTTAATAAAATATTGATCTAAAATTTTGTATAGAGATTCAGTACCGGAGAAACTCTTCACCCGTTTGTATTGATATACCCTTTCCGTAACACGCTGTATAAAAAACCAATTTATGAATGGAAATGCTAATTTTCATGTCATTGTGCACATATCGTCCAATAACCTTCTAAGTACTTACCTCTGAGCCAGCCTGCGTGAATCTGAAGATATTGTCTATGAACAGCAAGACGTCCTGGCCTTCCTTGTCTCTGAAGTGCTCAGCGACAGTCAGGCCGGTGAGGGCAACGCGAGCCCGAGCTCCGGGGGGTTCGTTCATTTGCCCGTACACCAAAGCCACCTGATCCGAGAAGCATACATTTTAAGGAGCTAAGGTTGCCCGTGATTTTGTGGTAAAACTCTTTGTGAAGGAGCTTTTACAAGGAACTAATACCACCCTATCTTTTTTACCGCAAAGCAGCGTTGCAATGTTCCAGTTTAAACGGTATGGGCTTATTTTTGTTCCGGATGGGAAATCATCAAATGACTTCCCCCGCCCTTAGTGTCGGACTTTTACTGACTAAAACCCATGTTCCTTCTTGAGCCCTTTGCGATCCGGGGGCGCGGTATCTCTTTCGAACAACCCGCATCACCGGCAGGCATCGGCCCTGAGTGGCCCCTCCAATAATTGTTGACAACTCTTCAGGCGCGCGTGGAACACGAACATGCCGTCGGCACGGAAAGGGTATGGGTGCCGTCGGCTTGTTGGCCATCCTATGATATATATGTAAAAAAATCGTACAAATAAATTTGAACCTTCAATATCTCTGTAACCAGAAGGTTCGCAGAACAACAAAATGTTCGCGATGATGGGAAGAACATGCAACTTGGGGTTTCGTTAGCCCCGTTGGTCTCGTGGTGGCAAGCACGACTGTTGTGCGTGGGGTTCGATTCCCAGGTCGGGCAAAAAGTGATATTGGGTTTTTCCATTAGGAATTTTACATTAGCAGCCGGGAGTTTGGAAGTTGGTGGTGTGAAACCCTTGTGTCTCGGAAAGCACGTGAAGCCGTTGGTCCTGCGCCTGATCTCTCCCCGGTCGCATCGGATTGCCGTCCCATCGGACTATGAGAGTTAGGGAAGAGGAAGTGCACCTCACACTTGTGCTCTTTAATATTTTCTTGCGTACTTGACTAGATTTCAGTAAGATTAGCCACCGTGGCCGGAATGGGTCTGGAGAGTAGGGTAAAAGTGGGATAGACGCGTCAGGAGTATAGATGCCCCGACTGTAATTACTCTAGTTTTGCAAAAGAACCGTGTGCTATTTAATTTATCTATCGAAAGACTTACCAACTGCTACTAAGTGCACCGTGTCTAATGTCTTTGTGCGATCGCATCGGGAAGCAAGGAGCGATCAAAATTTTTTGGGATATATGCTTTGTTTCTCAGCGTGGCGACTATCCTAAACGTAATTTATATGGACTATGCAACTATCTCATACATGGAACAGTTGTCCCAAAAGCTAGAGGTCTGCAAAAATCGCTAATACGCTGGAAATATCGAAGATAATGTTTTTTACTTTTCATAAATCTATATATATAAAAATCAATTGCTGTTCGTTAGTCTCACTAAAACTCGAGAACGGCTGAACGGATTTATCTTATCTTGGTCTTGAAATATTCGTGGAGGTCTAGGGAAGGTTTAAAAGGTGAGAAAACAGCCTTTTTCTATTATCGTTTTCTGAATAAAATGTAGAGTAAATTTGAACTTTATTGCTATTCGTTAAAGTTCATATTAAGTTAGTATTTCAGGAAAACTCTGTTTTGTAGGTAAGCAACATGATGTGTCGAAAATAATAAGAAAACTTCATGCTTCATTCAAAAAATGCTTTTTTATTAAATACGGAAGCATCCGATGTTCTGGTGTGGTTTTGTGCCCAGTTGATCTCCCAAGTGCGTGTGTATCGGCGTACAGGTTATGTCTACTTATGAACTCTCCTAAATGAATCGCTTATTTATGCGATCATTACTATTATTTATTGTAGTATTAAAGCCCAACCTTACAAAATGTGTTATCGAAATTTAACGGATTCTATATAGTAATAAAAAAAACGTGGATTTTCGGTTGAATGACCCGACCATCATGAACTTCGCTAATAACGGCTAGCATCCATTAGCCGCCACGCACATCACGCGCTGATTGGTGGCGCGTACCATCGCGCATCGTCATCAGCAACTTCAAGTTGTCGATGATGTCTTTTGATGCCACTAGATGGCGTAGGCGTTAACAATTATTTTATACTAAAGTTTAGGTCTTCTATTTATCTATTGAGGCAGTACGAAGTCTGCCGGGTCAGCTAGTTTGTAAATAAAGAACCAAAGTACTTGCTAGTTTCTTTTTTTTTAGTTTTTGTACTGGCTGATATAAAATGATTTCAAAAAGTGTGGCATCTATCCCACTTGGCTGCGGGTTGTTCGCAAGAGATACCGCGCCCCCGGAACGCAAAGGGCACAAGAAGGAACATGGGTGGGTTTTAGTCAGTAAAAGTCTGACACTCCCTCCCGCCCCGCCCAGGGCGGGAGAAGTTATTTGATGATTTCCCACCCACCAAAAAAAAAAAAAATCTATCCCACTTTTACCCTACATACCTACATTAAGTTAGTGCGTACCTTAGAAGTCTTGTAATCATCAGTAATGACTCCGCCAACTTTCATTTCGTTGTACAAATCGTTGCCTTCACGCGTCCTCTCTCCGACACCAGCAAATACCTAGAAAATATAGCATAACACTAGTTTTCTCCCTTGGCTTTGTTCACTTATGGCCTGCGAGGATGAACGGGACAGCAGAGGATTTTAAATTAATCAATAGAATTTAATAGTTATCCAATCGGCATCATTATCATCTACTGCCTTTTCCCAACTATGTTGGGGTCGGCTTCCAGTCTAACCGGTTGCAGCTGAATACCAGTGTTTTACATGGAGCGACTGCCTATCTGACCTCCACAACCCAGTTACTGGGCAACACGATACCTCTTGGTAAGACTGGTTGTCAGACTTCCTGCCCTCTGATTATCCGTAACGACTGTCAAAGATCTACGAATGACAGCCGGGTCCAACGGCTTTACGTGGTTTCCGAGGCACGGGGGTCTCACACCATCAACTTCCAAACTCCGGGCTGCTACTGAGAAATTCGTAATGGAAAAACTCAATAACACTTTTTGCCCGACCCGGGAATTAAACCCAGGACCCCGTCCTCCAATCGGCATTTTTTTTTTGGGGGGTGAGAAATCATCAAGCAACTTCTCCCGCCCTGGGCGGGGCGGGAGGGAGTGTCAGACTTTTACAGACTAAAACCCACCCATGTTCCTTCTAGTGCCCTTTGCGTTCCGGGGGCGCGGTATCTCTTACGAACAACCCGCAGCCCCGGCAGGCATCAGCCCTCAGTGGCCTCTTCCTTTTGCTGACATCTCTTTGAGGCGCGCGTGGAACACGAACGCGCCGTCGACACGGCCTCCAATCGGCATAAGATATATATTTTAATGCCCAGTTATCGGGGATGGACTAGAGTAAAACTTTATACGTTTAAAAGTACTTACAGAGTAACCTCCGTGTGCCTTGGCAACGTTGTTGATAAGTTCCATAATCAATACGGTCTTGCCGACTCCTGCGCCGCCGAACAAGCCAATTTTGCCTCCTGATAGACATAACATGGATAATTGGGAAGGTGTGCTAAAAGACCTACACGCAAAATTAATATCTTAATCAGAGTGGCGAAGGGTCGAATTTTCATAAGAGGGAAGCGTCCTCTTCTCGTAACCAAGATTTTCTAAAAACCAAATTGAAAGAAAAGAGTGTCCATGGAGCTTCTTGCTCGTTCTTCTCGATAGAGACCTACTCTTTGGAACGAGCATCTAGCTTCAACTTTTAACTGTTACTTCTTGACAATTCAAAAGTGCCTGTAAATGACCTAATTGAAATAAATACTTTGACTTTGTCCTACAGAGAAGGCACGAGCATTGATCACCACGATTGCTTAAAGCTTAATTTTAGGTCCACATTTCCTCACTTTGTTTTTCTTCACAGTCTTCAGTGATGTCCAAGATAAACTTAAAAAGTAAATATGAATTGAAGAAGTCATATTGTTACTAAGAGTGAGACGTATTTATCGGAACAATTAAAAAAAACAGATTTTTTAAAATAGCATCATGGAACAGATATCTTAAAACCGAAAAAACAGTTCAGCCTGTTTCACCTGTTCCACAAGCTCCTAGCAGTGCCCGCAACAGACCATGCCGTAACTGGTGTGTCTGTGTGTATCTGCGCAACATGGCTGTTCTCTATCTAGCTTATGGATATTTACTTTGTTAGAAAGAGATACAAACAAAACGACCTAGAACAGTTTGGAACAAGCTCTTTTCTCTTCTGACTTAAAGTAATAAAAAGAGATAGCCATATTGTAAAACTGTTGCAATCAACGAGTCTTTGGTTGACAAGCTGTCAACGGAACGAACTGTTCTTTTGGAACAGGGTTTTGGAACTGTTATTTCCCTGGAACTGGAGAAACAGGTTGCTAATTTTGCTTGGTACAGAACGCCTCTAATTGTTACTTGTCCGGTATTAGCCCCGCAACTTCATGTATGAGAGACGAGCACCTTATTCACTAGCCATCACGACATTTTTGCTAGCAACTTGGCAGGTGTAAATTGAACTCTAATCATCTTTTACTAAGACCGAAGATCTTTTATAGCTTCTGATGCTAAGGCAGCAAGATCACATACAACCAACCTTTGACGTACGGCGCGAGTAGATCCACCACTTTAATGCCAGTAACCAGAATCTCCTGCTCAACCGCCATGTCTGTAAATGGCGGTGCCTCTGCGTGGATTGCTGCATACTCCTGAGTCTCAATAGGGCCGCGTTCATCTGTAAATGTAGATTGAATACAACACTTTAATTTTTCCAAAACCTACAGAGTGTCCCACTGTTGGGCAAGAGCCGCTTTCGAGTTCTTCCACGTAGTCCTTGTCGGGGTATATGCGTCCAAATCATATCGCCACTTGTTTCTGCGCCGTTCTCGACGATGCCGTCCACATTCAGGCACCAATTCTCTGTTTATTGCAATAAGCCCGCCACACTATTCCCAAACACTGCAACTCCTGAAAGTCAGAATCAACAGCGGACACCGCCAGAAGAGCGCCGAGGCAATGAAGCTCGACGAGGCCCGGAGGAACGATACAACTGTCTCGGATCCCGCAACGATATTAATCAGAAAAGATTAGAGGCGGAGTGAGAAAAAACATAATTTTCACTTCCCTCCAAACACCCATTGTGTGGAGACTCTTGCCCAGCAGTCACTGTACGTATGTTATGATTAATGTGATCTGCCCAACCCCACTTGAGCATAACAGTCTTTTTAACCCCCGACTTAAAAAGAAGGGTGTTATAAGTATGACATGTCTGTGCGTTTGTATGTGCGTGTCTGTCTGTGGCAACGTAGCTCCCGAACGCATGAACCGATTTTGATTTTGTTTTTTTGTTTGAAAGGTGAATTAATTAGGAGTATTCTTAGCTATGTTCGATGGAAATCGGTTCAGCGGTTTCAAAGTTATCAGCTCTTTTGTTAGCTGCGGTAGGGATCTTTATTCTTCTGTCGGGGGTCACTTAAAATTTTTAAGTTCATTACATGTAGTCGTTTTAAACATAATATTCGCATAAAATGTAGTTAGGTCCTTGTACGTTTTGCCTGTAAGGCATGCAACTGCCCTGTTGATCTTGTGGCCACAAGCACAACTGCGGAGCGTTGGGTCCTGGATTCGTTTCGCAGGTCGGGCTAAAAGTGTTACTGGGTTTTTACCCATTACGAATTTGTCAGTAGCAGCCTGCAGTTTGAAAGTTAGTGGAGTGACACCCCTGTGTCTCGGAAAGTATGTAAAGCCGTTGGTCCTGCGCCTAATCTCTCCCCAGTCGTGTCTTATTGCCGTCCCGTCAGACTATGGGAGTGAGGGAAGAGGGAGTGCATACTTGTTCACAGCAATACCTCCTGCGTACTTGGTTAGTCTCCATTAAGATAGGCTGTATATTCAAATCTGTCGGTAGATTATTAGATAAAATGACTCTTACCAATAGGCTCGCCAATAACATTCATAATCCTTCCCAGGGTTTTTTCTCCTACAGGTATGGTAATAGGTGCTCCTGTGTCCACAACGGGCTGCCCCCTGATCAGGCCCTCAGTACCATCCATGGCGATACACCTGCAGGCGCTCCCGCCCAAGTGTTGTGACACTTCCAAGATCAGGCGAGGTGCTGTAAATTGACACACGTTAAAAACTCAGACATTTTCCCAAAGTAATTGCTGGATAGGATTTTACGGCACGGTTGGCGAAAGCGATTGGCTGCCGCACTCCCATGTCGCGTGTTCGCATGGATGTATAGACATTTACAATTGGGTAGATGACACCACTAATCAATTGACGTACTTTTTATGAGCTGTCAGAACGCGATTCCCCCGTAGACTTTGTACGACAATACTAAACCATGACGTCACTTTTTTGTCATCTCAATTCATTAACTATTTATTGATTTTAACTGCTTCCACGACCCAGTTACTGGGCAACACGATACCTCTTGGTAAGACTGGTTGTCAGACTTTCTGGCTTCTGACTATCCGTAACGACTGTCAAAGATGAATGGCAGCCAGGACCAACGGCTTTACGTGCTTTCCGAGACACGGGGGTGTCACACCACCAACTTCCAAACACTAACAACCAAACAAAAACAGCTGCTACTGAGAAATTCGTAATGGAAAAACCCAATAACACTTTGCTCGACCTGGGAATCAAACCCAAGACCTCTAACGTAACAGTCACTCTTAGGACTACTAGAGTAATTTTAATCAATTAACTGTTAGTTAATGAAGTTGGTGAAAAGTAACGTCACCTTTTACTATTGACATACAAAATGTATGGAGGCATCGCGCTTTGACAGCTCATAAAAAGTATGTCAATTTATTTATTAATTTATTAAAACTTTTTGCACATAATGTAAATAATACACTGTACAAAGGCGGACTTAATGCCTTTGGCATTTTCTACCAGTCAACCTTAGGGTGATGCAGAGACAAAACATAGTAGGTGCAAGGAACAGAAAGAGAGAGAGAGAGAGTCAATTGATTGAAAGTTATCTCCTACCCGCTTGCAAATGATCAATCAAATTTTTTCTGAACAATATGGCTTACTCACTTCTGTTACTAACTTCCAGTGCGTTCAGGATAGGAGGTAGGTCTTTCTGGAACTGTACGTCCACCACGGCACCAATAACTGTGGAGACAGAACAGCTTTACATTTCAGTTTATCAACTAGCCTACATTTATTTATTTATTTATTCATTTGCATACCATAATGTGTATAAAAGATGTTACTTATAGGCTTAAAGCTAAAAGTACAGTTATGGACCCTGTTAGGGCACAGCAACATAGTATTAACTTAAAGTCTAGAGAATAAACAAAGTATACATGCAATAAGTACTGGTTCTAAATTAACTATTTCAACATATGTAAGTATTTTAACTTATTTATATGTTCATATATATATATATAGGTTGAATTCCGCTTACTTATTTATATCTTATATTTATTCGTGTTATTATTCTTTGATTGTTGGCATTGTTATATTATTTATTTAATACTAATAACTATTATACCTATAAGAAATTTATTTTTACATGCTTATACATTAATGTATTATTGTAACTGCCTCGATAGCCTAGTGCTCCTAAGCGCGACTGCTACGCTAGAGGTCTTGGGTTCGATTCTCAGGTCGAGCAAAAAGTGTTATTGGGTTTTTCTATGAAATTCTCAGTAGCAGCTCGAAGTTTGGATTTGTGCCCGGTTAATGGCAATAGGCTCGCCCCCTATTACATGGGACCTAAACATACCGGCGAACTGTGGGTGTACATTGTTACACCTCTGCCTAACCCTTCGGGGAATATAGGCGTGATGGTATGATGGTATTATTATTACATATAAATAATTAATAGGTATTAGCCAAAAGTATTTATTTATATTTGTTCCTATTATGTATGTTTGTCAGTTAAATATTCATTTATAGAGTAATAACATTTGTTTATCAGTATTTTTTTTAGTTTTTTTGGAAATATATTGAACTTATCTTCTTCTTTTATTATGTTAGGCAGTTTGTTATATATTTTAATAGACATAACGTAGGGACTTGTAGAATGCATTTTTAGCTTATTTAATGATGAGTGAAAGGCGACTAACAAAAGGGATTTATATAGCAGATCTAAGTGGCAAAGCCGGGAGAAGACGCCCTAGAAAGACCTACCCTGACCTTATTGGTGGGGTTCTTCAGAAAAGTCGGATGCGCAGTACTCGTAACCGGCGTGTATGAACAGGATGTATGACCGTGGACGAGTTGAAAGAAGTATGTAGGGATCGTAGCAGTTGGCGTTCTGTGGTTTCTGCCTACCCCCATGGGAGAAGGGTGTGAGTTTATGTATGTATGTTATTTATTTAAACTTTAGGTTACAAAAAAACAGAAATTAAAAAAAATTAAGTAACCCTTAAGAATAAAAATCCCTACCGCAGCTAACAAAAGCACTTTGAAAGCGCTGAACCGATTCCCATCAAACAAAGCTGGTATCAAACACTCCCGACTAATTCACCTTTCAAACAAAAAAAATACAAAATCAAAATCGGTTCATGCGTTTGGGAGCTACGATACCACAGACAGACGCACACAGACACGTCAAACTTATAACACCCCGTCGTTTTTGCGTTCGGGGGCTAAAAAGGAACAAAGGCAGACCTAATATCTTCGGCATTCTCTACCAGTTTACCAAAGGTGGTGAAGAGATAACGTGCCAGGTGTAAATTATTGTACAAGTTTAAAACAACAACATTTGTAATTAAAAAAAAAATAACTCAAAGCAATTACGTAAATACATCGGCGATTATCTTAGCTATGCTAGTTGTCTTGGGGTCGGTTCCCCGGTCGAGCAAAAAGTGTTGTTGCTTTGAAATCAATAAATAGTTAGCGAATCGAGATGTCAAAACAGTGACGTCATCATCATGTATTGTCGTACAAAATCTATGGAGGAATCGCGTTTTGACAGCTCATAAAAAGTACGTCAATTGATTAGTGGTGCCATCTACCCTTACCTGGCCTTCTTTGTCTCGCTCTTACAGAATCATCATCATCTGTTTACCCTTTTCTCAACTATGCTGGGGTCGGCTTCCAGGCTAACCGGACACAGCTAAGTACCAGTGTTTTACATGGAGCGACCGCCTATCTGACCTCCACAACCCAGTTACTAGGTAACACGATACCTCTTGGTTAGACTGGTTGTCAGACTTTCTGGCTTCTGACTACACGTAACGACTGTCAAAGATCTACGAATGACAGCTGGGACCACTAACTTCCAAACTCCGGGCTACTACTGAGCAAATTCTAATGGAAAAACCCGGAATCGAACCCGGGACTCCACGCTCATCAGTCGGTCGCGCTTGCGACCACGAGACCAACGGGGCAGTCCTCGCTCTTACAGAAAACAGGCAGGAAATGAAGGATGACGTAGGCAAGACTTACCAGCGGTGATGTTACCCGTGACACCAGTACCCTTCTTTGGAGGTCCGGAAGCTGCGGCGGCCTGGCCTTTAGGCGCTTCTGCTGATTTCTCTGCAGCTTTAGCATATCGTACCGATGTTGTATTAAACTAGGATAGAACATAACTATTATTTAACTTGTAACCCGATAGCTTAGTGGTTGTAAGCGTAGCTGCTACGCTAGAGGTCTTGGGTTCGATTTCCAGGTCGAGCAAAGTGTTATTGAGTTTTTCTACAAAATTTTCAGTAGCAGCTCGGAGTAAGGATTTGTGCCCGATTAATGGCAATAAACTCACCCCCTATTATATGGAGCTAAACATACCTGTGAACTGTGAGCGTATATTGTTACACCTCTGCCTAACTCTTCGGGGAATACTGGCGTGATGGTATATGTTGTTTTACTTGTAGACTGGTTATAAGTTAATATTTTACTTAGCCTTTTCCCAACTATGTTGGGGTCGCGTTCCAGTCTAACCGGCTGCAGCTGAATACCAGTGTTTTACATGGAGCGACTGCCTACAACCTAGGTACTGGGCAACATGATACCTCTTGGTAAGACTGGTTGTCAGACTTTCAGGCTTCTGACTAACCGTAACGGCTGTCAAAGACCTATGAATGACAGTCGGGACCAACGGCTTTATGTGATTTTCGAACCGTGACACCCCGTCACTCACAGGCTTCAAAACTACGGACTGCTACTGAGAAAGACTTAATCGAAAAATCCAATATTTTTTTGCCACGAGGCCAATGGGACTTATAAAATAATAATACTAGGCTATTATTTTCCCACTGCAGGGAAAATGCCTCACCTTACACAGAGAAGGCACGAGCACTGCTCATCACGTTTGCTCCATTCGGATTCCCACTTCCCTCTAAACAAGCAGGAGACAGTACAGAACTAGGCCACTAGGCACACTCACATTGTAAGACGCTCCGTGAAGAGGAACGCCGGGAGTCGATTTGAATATTGGCGGCGGTAACAGCAGAGTTTTATCCCTCGGTTGATTTAGATAGATATCCCGCGCTTTATCCTTTAATCTTGTGAGAAGACCAGACTCCTCCTCTTTTGTTGTCGATGGTGAAATCTTGACGAACTGCAACATTGGCATGCTGGATGCCGATAGCTTCGAATTGACTGCAATCATTGGATAATAATTTTTAGTACGCCCGTCTGCTCGGAGGTTGAGAAACTTAACACGCTTTTTCTCATCCCCCGAAAAACTTAATAAACCAGCTCATACACGCGATTTAGCCTGTGTGGTTTTTTTCACCTGCGTTAAGTTACGTTTTTGGTTACTGCTTCGCTCCCGTGGGTCGTAGCGTAATGTTATATAGCCTATACATACTACTCACCATGAATTGGCTATTGGTTATTCGTAGGCCCCTGAGTAGTGTTACCCCAGGACTCCAAAGTCACAGTCCGGCCATGACTAATTTAGTCATATTTTGGTCAATAAGTCAGCAATACTCGACGACATTTTGTAGTTGGGATTAGGGCACAAATATCTAGGCAACCTTTGAACCTAGATCCCTTGGAAAAGACAATCTCATCATCACCATCCTCCTCTTATCCCATGTAACTTTCATGCCGTCCTGTCAACGGTCATGGTATCACCGACTCCCTTCTCTTTCATATCCATCCATACTTCACACTTTCATCTTTTCTTTGGCCTCCCTTTTCCTCTCCATCCATCTACATTTACATTCATAACTCTTTTGGTAACATGTGGTTCCTCTTCACATGTCCATACCAAGACAAACGGTTCCCTTTCAACTTTTCTGTCACTGGCGCTACTTTCAAAATTCCTCTAATATAGTCATTCCTTACCTTATCCATTCTGGTCACACCACACATCCATCTCAACATTCTCATCTCCGCTACATGCTATCTTTTTTCATCCGTCTTCTTCACGGCCCAACATTCCGATGTATACAGTACGACAGGTCTTATCACGGACTGGACGATCTACAAAGAGGCGATAGGTACTTACAAGAATTGGAACTAATTCGTTTCATCTCACACTTAGCAAACCCCTTCATTTTCATCACAATATTTTTTCCGACATCAAAAATATTCTTCAAAATTTCCATTGACAAACGAAATAGTGGCCAACGTTTTTTCAAAATATTATCTGGAATTTAGAATGCATGGAATTATTATGTAGGTCCTATACGGACCAAATGTCATTAAATTCAAAATCAATTTATATAACTTCTAATTTTTTTTTTAATAGCTTCAGAAAGTGCCATTCTGAAGAGGTCGTAGTTGTGACGGCTGTCATTCGTAGATCTTTGGCAGTCGTTACGGATAGTCAGAAGCCAGGAAGTCTGACAACCAGTCTTACCAAGAGGTGTCGTGTTGGTGCACAACCGTGAGATATGCAGTCTCAGGGAGTACTTCCTGGAAGCTGACGTGGAGATGAACCGAGATGTGGTTTCAGTGGACAAATCAATAAATCCTCGTTACTGCTTCGTTAGCCTAGTGGTCCATAGCGCAACTGCTACGCTAGAGGTATTAGGTTCGATTCCCAGGTCGAGCAAACAGGGTTATTGGGTTTTGCTATGAAATTCTCAGTAGCAGCTCGGAGTTTGGATTTGTACTCGGTTAATGGCAATAGGCTCGCCCCCTATTACATGGGACCTAAACATACCGGCAAACTGTGGGTGTACATTGTTACACCTCTGCCTAACCCTTAAGGGAATACAGGCGTGATGGTATGTAAGATAAAATCAATAAATCCACTGTGCCAACCAGATTTTGGCCGCGACTTCGTCTACTTGGTTTTTCTTAAGGAAACCCTGATATTTTTATAGTAAAATATAAACTTTGGTACTCAGTGATAAACTAGCTTCCTATTACCGAAATAATTTCCAAAATCGAACGTGCAGTTCCGTAGATCAGCACGTTTAAACAAAAAATAGAAATTGATCAATGGCAGCCTGGGGTTTTTAAGTTGATGGTACGACACTGAGAGCCCCGTCGTTGGTCCCGCGTCTGATGTCTCCTGAATTGTGTCGGATGGCCGTCCCATCGGACTATGAGAGTGAGAGAAGAGGGAGTGTACCTGTTTGTGTGCACTACGCTTATACTTGGCTAGTCTCCATTGAGATTCATCATTTATTTCAATTTTGTAAATGTGAGTACCATGGAGCCTTTTATTTATTTTATTATTATGTGTTGGACACTACGAGCATGGTGGTTGAGGGCTTTGTCATGCTCACTTAAATGTCTCGCTGATGGTGGCGCGTGGGTCGGATCATTTGGTTCCCTTCATGATGGTTGAGCTAAGTGGTGCTGATCCTCGCGTCATGTTCGTGAACGGGCGCTGTCAGTTGGGATTGGTCATCTCTTAACTGCCATGGCTTACATCTTTAGTACTATTATTATCATATATTTTTTTTAATTGTTTTATATTTAACTTCATGGTTTTCACATGTAGAAGCAACAAGAATATTGTAACCAAGATTCTGTAAAAACCAATTTGAAAAGAGTGTCCATGGAGTTTCTTGCTCGTTCTTCTCCATAGAGACCTACGTTTTGGAACGAGCAACTAGCTTCAACTTTTTGTATGAGTAACTTCTTGACAATTCAAAAGTGCTTGTAAATGGTCTAATTGAAATAAATGTTTTGACTTTGACTGGCCATCGTGGCGAAAATACAAGACTTTTACCGCTGCCACAAACTCAATAGATGCCAAAAAGACGTTTTGCAAAAAGCCTTATGTAGTGCTAGCCACCATGGGTCGTAGCGTGATGTTATATAGCCTATGTTACTCAGAAACAATCTAGCTTACTAATGGTGAAAGAATTTTTGAAATCGGCGCAGTTGTTTATGAATTTATTCATTACAAACATACACACACACACACAAAAATACAAATATTTCCTCTTTATAATTTTAGTGTAGATTAATTTATTTATTTATTAAAGCTTTACCCACAAATGTAAAATAAAATACACCGTACAAAGGCGGACTTAATGCCTTAGGCATTTTCTACCAGTCTACCTTAGGGCGATGCAGAGACAAAACATAGTAGGTACAAGGATGAGGAACAGAAAATTTCCAAGAATAAAATATAATATTAATTCATACAAACAAAATATACAAAGTAGAGAGAGATAAAAATACATAGGTGGAGAAATATAACAAACTAATTGTGAGACGAGTCTACCAACTTCTTATGTAAGTGTCCGCGAATTTTTACCTACAATGTGAACCGACTGGAGGCCATCCTGATACTCTGAGAAAGCTAAAACACCTAAGTTTATCGGCTGAGACAAAGGTTCTCACGTCCCAGCCGCCGCGGTAGACGCTCCGGACGTCGGGAGCCGCGAGACGACTCCCGGCCACCGTAGATACGGGCGGCCTGTGGACGGTGAGCAATGGGTAGCTCACCGTCCTTACGTTGCATAACGACAGGCCGTGTCGACGGCGCGTTCGTGTTCCACGCGCGCCTCAAAGAGATGTCAGCAAAAAGAAGGGGCCACTGAGGGCCGATGCCTGCCGGGGCTGCGGGTTGTTCGTAAGAGATACCGCGCCCCCGGAACGCAAAGGGCACAAGAAGGAACATGGGTGGGTTTTAGTCAGTAAAAGTCTGACACTCCCTCCCGCCCCGCCCAGGGCGGGAGAAGTTATTTGATGGTTTCCCAACCCCCAAAAAAAAAAATGTAGTATTCAAGTCTGTCTAAGCTTTAATAATACGTTATCTTTTCGTCTATGTCTGCTGACAGAGCGCTGAAGCGCAGGGTAAAGGGTTAATTGTCGGCGCAACGCGTCGGTTCCCACACCGATCATTACAGTACACCTATTGCTTCATACTAGCAATGTTAGGTGGACTTTTTATTTACAAATTTTTCACTAGTTTGTTTTTTAGCAAAGTTAAGAAAACTTGAATTTTTTTTTTTATTAACCCCCGACGCAAATACGACGGGGCGGAACAGTAACTAAGCTAGTTAATTACAAGTTCAGGTTTCCTCACGGTGTTTTCCCTCACCGTTGTCAGTGATACATACATACCACCTCGCCTGTATTCCCCGAAGGGTTAGGCAGAGGTGTAACAATGTACACCCACAGTTCGCTGGTATGTTTTAAGGTCCCATGAGGGCGAGCCTATTGCCATTAACCGTGCACAAATCCTAACTCCGAGCTGCTACTGAGAACTTCATAGAAAAACCCAATAACACTTTGCTCGATTTAGAAATCGAACCCAAGACATCTAGCGTAGCAGTCGCGCTTAGGACCACTAGGCTACCGAAGCAGTTACATATGTATGAATTGAAAAAGTCACATTGGTACTTTTTCGGTATCGAACCCACAATCGCATGGCCTCAACCACTGGCCAACGGCCTTAACATAATTTGTTGAAAAGTGGGTGTACTTTACGCCTCATTTATATGACTATAGAAAAATAAAATGGAATACTCGCGCCCGAACTGAAGTGATAGTGTAACATCACCTTCGATCCAATAGTTATTAGCTATTATTCGATGTTAGACCTTCGAAGGACAGAGAAAACTGTGGAAAGTTAACATACCAACACGCCTGTATTCCCCAAAGGATTAGGCAGAGGTGTAACAATGTACACCCACAGTTCGACGGTATGTTTAAGTCCCATGTAATAGGAGGCGAGCCTATTGCCATTAACCGGGCACAAATCCAACTGAACTCCAAACTGCAAGCAAACTCCAAGCTGCTACTGAGAATTTCATAGAAAAACCCAATTACACTATTTGCTCAACCTGGAAATCGAACTCAAGACTTCTAGCGTAGTAGTCACGCTTAGGACCACTCGGCCAACGAGGCAGTTCCTCTTGTGGAGTGTTACTCTAACTATTTGACCGCTAGTACAAGGCCGAAGGTAACTGCTGGTGTATCGTATCCGTGATCAACTGGGCTTTATTCTGCCAAAATAAGTCAACCCACAACACTCAATGATTTTTTTTTGAGCGGAATTCACACACACATAACATACCATCACGCCCGTATTCCCCGAAGGGTGGTAACAAAAACAGAGTTGTAACCATTTTACACCCACAGTTCGCCGGCATGTTAAGGTCCCATGTAATAGGGGGCGAGTAACTAATGATAATTTCACTAAGCCGTTCCGCGATCATTTTAGTATCTACTCACAATTGAAGTGACGAGATCTAATACTCAAATAAAAATCATTGATGATTTTGCTATCGTTCCCGTCATCGATATTTTTTTGTCATTATCATGTAGTCATTGATACAGAATTAATCATCACTCAGCCCATCTCTAGCCTTGGAGCGCAGTATACTAAGTGTTGAATTAACTACCAGACCGATACCAGACACGGCGGCTGATAGTTCGTGGCCCACCTGATGTTAAGTGGTCACCGATGTCTATACACATCTGCAATACCAGAGTCCTTGCAAACTAATGCGTTGCCATCCCAGAGACAACGTTGAAATGTGTCATGTGCCTGTAACTACACCGGCAGCCATACCCTTCAAACTGGAACACAGCAACGCTGCTTTGCGTCAGAAATAGATAAGGTGGTAGTACTTCCCCGGACTAGCTCTTTCACAAAGAGCTCTACTAGTACGGCTGATGAAAAGTACGAATAAAAATATAAATCATAGTCGTCTCTACAGCCCGCTCTGTCCAAGTTACTCGGTCGCTCATAACGTGCACGATGGCGACGCCGTAAGCGTCAATTATAACACCACGCGACGCCATTTTGCTTTCAGAAGGCTGTTTATAAGTAACCTCTCTAGTTTTTATTTGGATTTTTTAATATTTGACTTAAGAACGCCACTACGGGTTTGACTGCCCCGTTGGTCTCCCCGTTAGTAGTGGCAAGCACGACTGTTGCGCGTGAGGTCCTGGATTCCCTGGTCGGGCAAAATATTAGGGTTTTCTATTAAGAATTTCTCAGTAACAGCCCGGAGTTTGGAAGTTGGTGGTGTGACACCCCCGTGTCTTGGAAAGCACGTAAAGCCGTTTGTTGGACCTGCGACTGATCTCTCCCCGGTCGTGTCGGATTGTCGTCCCATCAGATTATGAGTGTTAGGGAAGAGGATGCACCTGTATTTGCGCACACACTTGTGCACTATAATATCTCCTGCGTACTTGGCTAGTTTGCATTAAGATTAGCCGCCGTGGCCGGAATCGATCGGTTTGTGGAGAATACAAGTATACGCTGCGTTTACTCTTTGTGGGGCCGCGCACCGCTGTCAGTGCGATGAAGCTGTCGACTGCCTCGGACAGCATGGTCTGTCATGCAGTAATAGCGCTGGCCGCATAGCACGGCACGCCAGCATTAATGACATCATCCGGCGTGTTCTTGCTTCCGCTGGAATGCCAGCTGTTTTGGAGCCAATTGGCTTGGCACGGACGATGGGAAGACACCAGACGGGATGACTATAATGCCTTGGAAGTTGGGTAGGCCTTTGGTGTGGGATGCAACATGAGTCGACATCGTTGCGCCATCCCATCTTCCTAGCACGACGTGGTGTGCTGGGGCGGCTGCCACTGGTGCCGAAAACCTCAAACTGCGCAAATATAATAAACTTCATGGAAGCTATATGTTTGAGCCGTTTGGGGTTGAAACACTAGGGCCATGGGGTCCGAGCGCTCATCTAGTTTTTCGACACATCGCCAAGCGACTGGTCGACTCTTCACGTGACCAAAGGGCTGGCCTTTTCTGGGGCCAAAGAAGCAGCATTGCCATAAAACGTGGCAATGCTGCCAGCCTTTTGGGCACTCGCTCCATTAACAGCGACGCGTACGGATTCTTTTATTTTTTTTATGAGACTTTTTTAAAAAAATTGTAGGTAGGTACATACTTGGTAATTAAATTATTATTTATAAGTTTTGTGTTAAGTCACATTGGTACTTGCTCGGTTTCGAACCCGCAACCTCATGCTTGTGAGGGTCTAAACCAGTGGGGCCATGATGACAAATTTTACGAAATTACATAAATGTAAAAGAAATAACGTGAGCCGTTACAGGACGCTTGGCAGATGTCAAAAATCAGAGTCGCATAGTCGCTTGCGCATGGCGACGCGTCGCCACGTGCATGCGTCGCCACGCCAGCAATCGGTCTAACGAACAGCTATAGATGTTTTAAATCAAAAATCGAGAACAAACTCGACCTCATAAAAAGCCATTTCGACCACCTGAAAACTTAATGCCACTTCATCAATATTCAACACAGAATGTTACACGCGGTGTCATAAGCTAAGCCGGGTTACCGCGGGAAAATAGGGGGCGTGACCCCCGACCCAACCAATCACACGCCAGCAAACCACCCGATAATTACTCTACCGACCAATAGGAGTCAAGGATGTTGCTGTACAATTAAGAAAGGCTCCAATGGTATAAAGCGCGCGAAATTACTCAAAGTGACGTAGCGTTTTCCATAGTGGCGTTATGTTGGTTTATTTTCATTACGTGTTTGAATTAGGAAAGGTGGTGTGTTAAAAAAATTGGTACCTAATTAAAATTAAGGTCCTGCTTGTAAGATTAAGTAAATCTTAAACTATTTAATGGTGATAAAAATAATCCAATCGCGAAATATAATTAGCATATTTGTAAATCAATTCCAAATTTAAATTTTTACATCAGCAAAATTTTTTGACGTTTCAATTTTTTATTTCTTTCCTACTTGTAAGTTAATAAAAATATATAGACTACTGAACTGCAAAATTCAGTTAACAATTAGTTTTTGAAACAGGGAAGTGCGATTCAACCCTCCAAAATCTAGGATAAAACTTTAATGGATACAAAATACTGCAACAAAGAAGAATACCCAAATTATTCTTTTATTAAATAAATGTAAAGCATGTCTATTGAAAACCGAAACTTAAAAATATAATACAATGTGAACTAAAAGTTAAAATTAAAACCAACACACCATTTAAAAAAAGAATGCTATGGAAAGAGTGTGAACAAAAAAAAAATGCATAGACTAAATACCAACATCTAAAAACGAAACAGTTTCAAAAAAAGAACAGTGCATTTTGAAAATGGAGCCAGGAATGCCTCTGTATTCTTTGGAGTCAGTCGCGTGTCTGCTTCGGAGCTACAATCACCTGCTGGCCCCGACGGCACCCGCTCCCGCTCCTGGTAAGTCCTGTTACGATAATTACATACCATCATGCCTGTATTCCCCGAAGAGTTAGGCAGAGATGTTCCATTGTACACCTACAGTTCGCCGGTATGTTAAGGTCCCATTAAAGGGCGAGCCTATTGCCGTTAACCGGGCACAAATCCTACCTCCGAGATGCTACTGAGAATTTCATAGAAAAACCGAACAATACTTTGCTCGACCTGGGAATCGAAGCCAAGACGTCTTAGCAATAGTAGAGCTCTTTGTGAAGGTGCTCGTCCGGAAAGTACTACCACCATACCTATTTCTGCCGCAAAGCAGCGTTGCTGTGTTCCGGTTTGAAGGGGTATGGGTGCCGGTGTAATTACAGACACATGGGACATCTTAATCTTATCTCTGGGATGGCAACACATTTGCAAGGCCACTGGTATTGCAGATGTGTATAGGCAGAGGTGATCATTTAACATCAGCTGGCCCGTCGGCTTGTTGGACATCCAAAGAAATGAAATTAAAAAAAAAGTTGTCGTTTACTTTTTTTTGTTTTGTTTTTGCCAAATAATGTTATGATATAAAACCAACTATTTAATTTAAATAATTTTCAACTAGAAAGTATTGAAGATTGAGCCATTTTCGGCCCCCGTTAAAGTTTTTCAACAATGTCCGAACCCCGCGTAAAATTACTTGCCAACAACTAATCTGTACTATGGTCAAAACATTTTATGTGGAACAAGCTAACGGCCCACCCGATGTTAAGTGGTCACCGCTGAGACATCTGCAATACCAGAGGCCTTGCAAATGCGATGCCATCCCAGAGACAAAGTTGAAATGTGTCATGTGCTTGTAATTACACCGGCACCCATACACTTCAAACCGGAACACAGCAACGCTGCTTTAAGGCAGAAATAGGTATGGTGGTAGTACTTCCCCGGACAAGCTCCTTCACAAACAGCTCTTCTACTTATTCAATCCATCTTCTTACTAATAAAATAAATGCGAAAGTTGTATGTCTGCCATCCGCCCGGGATAACACGGATTTGTTCTAGTTTAAAAGGGGCGTCCGGGAGTCTTCCGATAGGTGTTGTCAAAAAGTGACAGGAGAAAACCGATTAATATGTGCAATAATTGAAACAAATCTTGGTTACAAATTCATTCGTAAGCCGCATTGAAACTTATTTGGGCGTTGCAAAGTGGCCAATGACGACAGACGACCGGATGCCGCCGGCGGGCAGCGTCGGAGGAAAAACTAAAATAATAACATGACCGAATAATACTTTGCTCGACCTGGGAATCGACTTAAGAATCACCAGTTAAGATATATTGTAGCAGTCGGGACCCATTCTAGAAAGTCAGCCGTGTAGCCAGCACAAAGTCAAAGTCAAAGTCAAAACATTTATTTCAATTAGACCATTTACAGGCACTTTTGAATTGTCAAGAAGTTACTCATACAAAAAGTTGAAGCTAGTTGCTCGTTCCAAAACGTAGGTCTCTATGGAGAAGAACGAGCAAGAAACTCCATGGACACTCTTTTCAAATTGGTTTTTACAGAATCTTGGTTACAATATTCTTGTTGCTTCTACATGTGAAAACAATGAAGTTAAATATAAAACAATTAAAAAAAAATATATATGATAATAATAGTACTAAAGATGTAAGCCATGGCAGTTAAGAGATGACCAATCCCACTGACAGCGCCCGTTCACGAACATGACGCGAGGATCAGCACCACTTAGCTCAACCATCATGAAGGGAACCAAATGATCCGACCCACGCGCCACCATCAGCGAGACATTTAAGTGAGCATGACAAAGCCCTCAACCACCATGCTCGTAGTGTCCAACACATAATAATAAAATAAATAAAAGGCTCCATGGTACTCACATTTACAAAATTGAAATAAATGATGATAGATTATATAAAACTAAGGTTTTAAGTAATTCTATTCGACAGATGAGCTGTAGTATGTAAAAAAAAATAGAAATAATAATAACGGTACACGTTATTAAGGTCAATGAGAATACAAATAAAAAGGTGGCAAGAAACATCCCCCTGTATTAATATACATATGTAAGTATTAATTTGTGAACCCGAGTGACTATGGAGCAGGACCAGCATTAAGCCAAGCATTCTTGTCATTAATATAATCTTCTAACTTATAATATGCTTGACTACATAGTGTGCGTTTGATGCAAGTTTTAAATTTTCTCTCATTTAGTTCGAGAATATCGAGCGGTATTTTATTATAACATTTTACAGAGTACCCCATAAAAGAAGTGTGTACTTTAGACAATCTGAAACTTGGTTGATCTAATTTGTTCCTATTTCTAGTATTAAAATGATGTCTATCTCCAATTTTTTTGAAAAGATGAAGATTTTTTCGAACATGCATAATGTTTTCATATATATATTGACATGGAACCGTCATGATATTAATTTTTTTGAATAATTCCCTTAGAGACTCACGACGGCAAAGATTATAGATAGCTCTGACAGCCCTCTTTTGCAAAATAAAGATAGAATCCATATCTGCAGCCCGCCCCCAAAGCAAAATACCGTAAGACATAATACTATGAAAGTAACTAAAATAGACCAGTCTCGCGGTATCTACGTCTGTTAATTGTCGGATTTTTCTGACAGCGTAAGCGGCTGAACTTAACCGCCCTGCAAGAGATGTTAAGTGAGGACCCCACTGCAGCTTTGAGTCTAGCGTAATCCCCAGGAAAACTGTCTTTTCGACGAACTCCAGTATATCCTTATTTAATATAACTTGACATGGACAACTTTTAACATTCGGCAAAGCAAATCTTATGCATTTAGTTTTCTTCTCATTTAATACTAAGTTATTTATAGTAAACCAATTATGAACCACATTGGAGTAATTTGCAATGCAATATAGGTATGTGCTCTATATTCACTAAGTCTCCATTTCTAGAATGGGTCCCGACTGCTACAATATATCTTTACTGGTGATTCGTAAGTTAAGTGTAATCGGGTAAAATGACTTTCTTGTTTTAGGGCTTTTTAATAATACTCAGAAAAGCAGTCGGGTTTTTTAGTTTTTTAAATTACCGTTTTATATTTTTTCAGTTTTAATTTGGCGCCAAAAATCCACCATTTTGTTTTTTTTATTTTGATATACCCAGTGTCACTCTCACAGTAAATACGAATCTAACGACACCATTCAAGCTTAAATCCATCGAGCCGTTCAGGCTACAGAGCGTGCCAAAAAATTATACATACATACTCTCGAAAAACATAACCCTCCTTCTGGCGCAGTCGGGTAAAAACCTAATAACACTTTTTGCTCGACCTGGGAATCGTACCCAAGACCTTTAGCGTAGCAGTTGCGCTTAGGACCACTAGGCTAACGAGGCAGTTCCACCACTACCACCAGAACCACCATCTTCCTACACAAATGCGAAATTTTGGATCGATGGATGTTTGTCACTCAATCACGTTGGAACGGTTAAATGGATCTGAATGACATTTGGCTTAGATATCAGTTATAGTGTGGAATAGCACATTGGCTACTTTTTATCTCCGAAAAAGTGTATAGATACTGTGGGATCATATATAAACTATGACGTGAATGAAATCACGGGCGGAGGCTTTATTTTATTTTAAACAAACTTCAAAAAAGAACGTCTCGTTAGCCTAGTGGTCCTGGGCGACTGCTACGCTAGAGGTCTTGGGTTCGATTCGCAGGTCGAGCAAATTGTTATTGGGTTTTTCTATAAAATTCTCAGTAGCAGCTCGGAGTTAGGATTTGTGCCCGGTTAATGGCAATAGGCTCGCCCCCTATTACATGGGACCTAAAAACATACCGGCGAACTGTGCGTGTACATTAGTTCACCGCTGCCTAACCCTTCGGGAAATAAAGGCGTGATGGTATGTCAAAAAAGAAGGAGGTTATCAATTCTTCTGTACCTATGTATTTTTTTTTGTGTGTTACGCGTCAACTCCGCCAATTATGAATCGATTATGAGGATTCTTTTGTAAAAAAGTTTTCAACTTGATATCTTTAGACGTTACTGAGAAAAAGGTTTTTCAAAGACGGAAAATTAAGTAATCCTATAACAGTTCCTGTTGTGAGGTACGGAATCCTAAAAACACATTAAAATCACACCCAACATATTTACTGTTAAACATTAGTTACACTTACAATTCAGCATTATCATCAACGGTACAGAACTTCAATTCATTTTCTACTTTACACCAATGAAAACAAAGTGTTATTTCAAACGAGTGCAGTGTAAATATCCGTTATGTGATCAACCAGGTGTTAGGGACACAAGGTCGGAGGTTAATTACTTTTTAAAATCAATATTTACTTTTGTAACAACATTGGATATGTTACTTGCTTCTGCCAGAGACTTCGGCCGCTTTCACATTAGGACGTTAGCAGCGCGACAGTAGCGCGGCAGAAGCACATGCCTTCAAATATTTCAAAATCTGATTCCGACGGGGAAACACTTGTTTCTGCTTTTGATAGTACTCATTCGGCGCCATCGATGTCGCGTAGAACAACGGTAAAAAAGATAAGGCATGAGCTTCTGCCGCGCTACTGTCGCGCTGCTAACGTTCTAATGTGAAAGCGGCCTTCGTTCGTGTGGTTTGCTTTTCACCCGCTTTAAGTTACGTCTTTGGTTACTGCTCCTCTCCCGTGTTTGCTAGCGTGATGTTATAAAGCCTTAAACCTTCCTCGATAAATGAACTATCCAACACAAAAATATTTTTTCAATTCAAACCAGTAGTTCCTGAGATTCAAGCAAACAAACAAACATACTCTTCAGCTTTATAATATTAGTATTGATAAGTGAATTTTGTTAGTGATTTTTGTAATCAATGGCGAAAGGCTAAGTAGATGATGATTGTTAGAGAAATAAATGATTTTAGATTTTGATTTGATTTCAGTGTGCGTAGTTAACGACTATGGGACATTACATAGTTTTGAACTCCCTTCTTCGCGAGACGACTCCCGGGCACCGTAGACGCGAGCCTGTGGACGGTGAGTAATGGGTAGCTCACCGTCCGTACGTTGCATTACGACAGGCCGTGTCGACGGCGCGTTCGTGTTCCACGCGCGCCTCAAAGAGATGTCAGCAATGTTAGCAGAGGCCACTCAGGGCCGATGCCTTCAGCCCCGGCAGGCATCGGGGTTGTTCGAAAGAGATACCGGTGCCCCGGAACGCAAAGGGCACAAGAAGGACCATGGATGGGTTTTAGTCAGTAAAAGTCTGACACTCCCTCCTGCCCCGTTCAGAATAAAATTCAAAATAAACTCTTTTTTTTATAGAAGTTATGTCTTGGAATTTTTGGTCATGGGGTCTCCTACCATATTCACGCAACACGATCTCCACTTACTTCGTTTTTTTTTTTGAGAACGTTGCCCCACACTAGGAATTTCTTCTGTATCGTGGGTGCGTTTACAAACATATAAACTCACATACACAAACAGCCAGACCCGGAACAACTATCTGTAGGCCATACAAATATTTGTTCCGTACGGGAATCAAACCCGCGACACGCAGCGCAGCAGCCAATCGCTCCGTTCCGCGAACTTCACGACGTACACATTGGGGGGTAGTCGCAATAACCTCTGCAGGTGAACTCTCTTGCTATCCAAGATGGCGGCCGAACACAAGTCCGGGCATAGCTGTGAAAATCTCAATGTTGTTCTTTATGTTTTGAAGCGATTCCCATCCGAAAAAAAAGCTACTTTCTTGTCTTGTTGCACCACGTATATATTTTTTCTAAATTAATTGCTTGCAAACGCCACCCCTGTTCATCACCCCACTTGGTACGATCACTCCGTAATGCCAGGATCATTACGTGATCGTGCGATGCTAAATGTTTGTGTAGCTAATTATTATGGGGGGAACGTATTATAATTATGCGGTTTTCTGAACGCTGTGGCGTGGCTGACAACAAATATGTTTTTATTTGTACTTCGATTTGAATAGTACACTTACGTAAGCTTCCCGTTGTATGTAGACTTAGATCTTTTAACCTCTGAAACGGACTTTAATGCGGTTTTCATCAATAGATAGAGTGATTCAAGAGGAAGGTTTGCACGTATGGGTACGTGAGCGGAGCAGTAACCAAAGAGGGAACGGAACGTTACTGTCCCATTACAGGGCAAAGGCCTCTTCTCACACAGAGTAGGCGCTTGCTCAAGACGGATTGATTGGCATTTGCAGACTTATGTTAATATAAGTCCAGATTTACTACCTCGTTAGCCTAGTGGTCCTAAGCGCGACTGCTACGCTAGAGGTCTTGGGTTTGATTCCTAGGTCGAGCAAAAATTATTGTTGGATTTTTCTTTGGAATTTTCAGTAGCAGCTCGGAGTTAGGATTTGTGCCCGGCTAATGGCAATAGACTCGCCACCTAAACATACCAACATAACTGTGGGTGTACACTGGTAGACCTCTGCCTAACCCTTCGGGGAATACAGGCGTGATGGTATGTATATTTCCTCACGATGTTTTCCTTTACCGATGTCAGATGCTCATTATGAAAATTATGTAAAAAAAAGAATACCTATGCCAACAAATAAATGAAATTGAAGGTTCTGTACTTACATGAAAAATAATTTATTTTATCGGTCAGTCTGTTTTTTCCGGCTTATCTCCGTTACTTTTTTGACGAAACTTTCACTGGCAGATAACTAATGTTATAACAAGTTTAAGCTAAGGCTATTTTTATTTAAAAAAAAACAAAAACCCGCAGATGTCCGACATTCACGCGAACGAAGTCACAGGTATAAACTAGTTCTGAATAAAATACAAACAGTAACCCCTTAAATGCCAGTAATGACACTTAATTAGTTGAACACACCCCTACTCTTGCGAACTGCACGAGTTTAACCCCTGACGTTCATTTTGGGGTTAATTCTGATTGCGGTTCGTAGATATTAGTATTTTAATAACAAGTTTCGAACTATTAACTATATTTTCACGGGAAATCTTCTTTTGAACGTCTTCTATTTTCCGAGAAGAAGGAATCAAAAGCTCCAAATATTAAAATGGCGTGATTTTTTTGATTTTAACCATTTTTTAACTAATAAATAGCTACATTATTCCTGAGTAACATAAGCTGTATAACATCACGCTACGACACACGGGAGCGGAGCAGTAACCAAAGACGTAACTGACACTGCGAGTTTTTTTTTTGAATATGCAATCAATTGATGGCACTCATGCCGACGGCTCACCAGATGTTAAGAGCCTATACGTCTCCAATACCAGAGGCCTTTCAAATGCGTTGCCATCCCAGAGGCAAAGTTGAAATGTCTCATCTGCCTGTAACTACACCGGTACCCATACCCTTCAAACCGGAACGTAGATTATGTGTTGTGTAATGTAAAATATTGAGCGTTGGTACGGAACTCTTCGCGTGCGAGTCCGTCCAGCACTTCACCAGTATTTTCTTATCTCGAGTGCTCCTGCAATTGTATCGTGGTATATAGGTACGTAAAATATACCATCACGCCTGTATTCCCCGAAGGGTTAGGCAGAGATGTAACAATGTACACCCACAGTTCGCCGGTATATTTAGGTCCCATGTAATAGGGGGCGAGAATATTACTATATATTATATATTATTATTATATTTATATTAATATTTTTTTTACCTAATAAAACCTTATTTTTTAAGGCTGGAAAATCATCAAATGATTTTCGTCCTGGGCGGTGCGGAAGGGAGTGTCAGTCTCTTACTGAATAAAACCTATCCGTGTTCCTGCTAATGTCCTTTGAATTCCAGAGTCGCGATGACTCTTTCGAACAAACTTCGCAACACGGGCAATAAAATTGTACCTACGATACACACATTGACATAACATACCATCACGCCTATATTCCCCAAAGAGTTAGGCAGAGGTGTAACAATGTACACCCACAGTTCGCCGGTATGTTTAGGTCCCATGTAAAAGGGGGGCGAGCCTATTGCCATTAACCGGGCACAAATCCTAACTCCGAGCAGCTACGGAGAATAACATAAAAAAAACCCAATAACATTTTTTGCTTGACCTGGGAATCGAATCTAAGACCTCTAGCGTAGCAGTCGCACTTAGGACCACTAGGCTAACGAGGCAGGATACCTAATAGAAAATAATTTTACCCTTCGTTGCATCATATCATCGTCTACCCCAAACCCCTTCAATAATTAGCTACTATCATCAAAGGCGGTGTGACCCCCGCGCACAGGTGCGCTGGTCCCCACGGCCGCAGGTGCAACTATGTGTTTAACTGACATCGCGGCACGACCCCTGATGTCATTAGTTGTGGGGCCATCGACAGAGTTATTAGGTAGAAGTATTAAAGTTCCTATTTATTTTGGACATCCCTGATATAAGTGAATTAAGAGTTTCTCAATTAGGAAGTTGGTGGTCTGACATCCCCGGAGAGCACGTAAAGCCGTTGGTCCCGGCTGTCATTCGTAGATCTTTGACAGTCGTTACGAAAAGTCAGAAGCCAGGAAGTCTGACAACCAGTGTAACCAAAAGGTATCGTGTTGCCCAGCAACTGGGTTGTGGAGGTCAGATAGGCAGTCACTCCATGTAAAACACTGGTACTCAGCTGCATCCGGTTAGACTGGAAACCGACTTCAAAATAGTCGGGAAAAGGCTAAGCAGATGATGACTTATTTTAGACATCACTTGCATAAGTGAAGGAAATCTTCGTGAGAGATAACCTGGACTTATCTCTAGATAGTAAAGAACAAAGTCGCTTCCCGCCATTTGTACGCTTAGATGTTTTAAACTACGCAGCGGATTTTAACGCAGTTTGAATTAATATATAGAGTGATTTAAGAGGAAGGTTTATATTTATACAACATCACGCTACGACCAACGGGAGCGGAGCAGTCATCAAAGACGTAATTGTAAGCGGCAGAACCGCGAGGTATTACAAACTTTTTTTATAAATAAGTGAAGACCTAATAATTGGCTATCAGTCTAACCTATTTACTGTCCTCAGTCTGTATTTTTAGCTGTTAGTCTTCCGTAATAATTAAATAATACTAGCCTATTACTGTCCCACTGCAGTGCAAAGGCCTCTTCTCATACAGAGAAGGCATGAGCATTGATCACCACACTTGCTTAAGGCGGATTAGTGTTTTAAGAACGCATTATAAGACTAGGTTTCCTCACGATGTTTTCCTTCACCGATGCCAAAGATGATCAAGATAAAGTTAGAATTAAATTATCCATAATATATAGGTACATAGAAATAAATAAAATTGAAGGGTCTGTTTGTAATTTCAAATTACAAGCTTTTCACTAAATGCATATGAAAGTATATACGGTACTAACATAAAAAAAAGAATTTTTAAAATTTTTGTCTGTCTGTTTGTTCCAGCTTATCTCTGAAACGGCTGGACCGATTTTGACGAGGCTCGCAGATAGCTAATGTTATAAGAAGTAACTTAGGCTATTTTTTAGGCAAGTTTTTTATGTACTTAAATTAAAAAAAGAGGTTTATATGCAAAAACAAAATTAGAACCAATAAAATAGTGAACGCGAACGAAGTCGCGGGTAACAGCTAGTGTATACTAATATTATAAAGCTAAAGAATTTGTTTGTTTGGTTGACCGCGCTAATCTCAGGAACTACTGGTTTCAAATGAAAAATTATTTTTGTGTTGTACAGTTCATTTATCGAAGAAGGCTATAGGGTGTATACCATCACGCTACGACCAATAGGTGCGAACCAGTAACCAAAGATGTAACTTAATGAGGGTGATAAAACCACGCGGACGAAGTCGCGAGCAGAAGCGAGTATAATATATTTGTATATCTTTTTTAGTTATTGTTTTTTTTTATCTAGTTTAAAATTGAATTAAACATCGATCAATAGGCTTGCTCCCTATTACATGGGACCTAAACATACCGGCGAACTGTGGGTGTACATTGTTACACCTCTGCCTAACCCTTCGGTGAATACAGGCGTGATGGTATGGTAAACATCGATGGCTTTCTATACTAATATTATAAAGAGGTAAAGTTAGGGAGTTTGTGAGGTTGTCCCCTTACAACCTCACAAACTCACTTACTTTAATCGGTTCAGTAGATCCAGAGATTACCCCTTTATTCTCTGGATCTACTGAACCGATTTAAAAAAGTCTTTTACCCATAGAAAGCCACGTTATTTGTGAGTGTCATAGGCTATATAACATCACGCTACGACCAACGGTAGCGGAGCAGTAACTGAAGGCGTAACTTAATGCGAGTGAAATAAGACACGTAGACGAAGTCGCGGGAAGTTCGCTAGTAATAAACATACATACATATACCATCACGCCTGTATTCCCCGAAGGGTTAGGCAGAGATGTACCAATGTACACCCACTTTTCGCCGCTATGTTTAGGTCCCATGTAATAGGACCAGTAATAAATAAATAATTAAAAGACATTCAAAGTGAACGAAAGCTACATAATTAATATCTTATTACACCCCATATTTGCTCTCTCCAAATAAAAACAATCCAATATTTGATCAAACTATTTGACCAATTATTGGTGCGACGGCAAACGTTGGAAAACACGTGGCAACGATCAAATGCAATAACAACACGTCATTACGTTGGACAAGGGAAGCCGGGGGGCATGCATGCATAGATTATGAGTACCAGTAATTGTAGAGGGGCGACGTCGACAGGAGGACAATAGGTTAAATGTACGACAAATATTGACTGTCATTTCTAAGAAGCCTCTTCGGAAGTTAAATTATTAAAGAAAGCTATTGTATTTCTTGTAATGTTGTATTTTGATTATATAATAAACAATGTAAAAAATAAATAACAAATAACAACGAGCAAAAAGTGTTATTGGGTTTTTCTATGAAATTCTCAGTAGCAGCTCGGAGTTAGGATTTGTGCCCGGTTAATGGCAATAGGCTCGCCCCCTATTACATGGGACCTAAAAACATACCGGCGAACTATGGGTGTACATTGTTACACCTCTGCCTAACCCTTCGGGGAATACAGGCGTGATGGTATGTGTTATCTATCCATCTATAGTCTATAGGTACCTGACTAGCTTCTGCTCGCGACCTCGTCTGCGTGGTATTATGACCCGCATTAAGTTACGTCTTTGGTTACAGCTCTGCACCTTTTGGTCGTAGCGTTATCTTATATAGCCTAGCCTTCCTCTATAAATTGACTATAACACAAAAAAAATAATAAATTCGAACCAATAGTTTCTGAGATTAGCGCGTTCAAACAAACGAACAGCTTTATAATATTTGTATAGATAAAGCTGAAGAGTTTTTTAGTTAACTGCCTCGTTAGCCTAGTGGTCCTAAGCGCGACTGCTACGCTAGAGGTCTTGGGTACGATTTCCAGGTCGAGCAAAAAGTGTTATTGAATTTTTCTTTGTAATTCTCAGTAGCAGCTCTAAGTTAGGATTTATTAAGTAGCGTAACGGAACGCGACACGCAGGTGAAAAACATCACGCGGACATCGCGGGCAGAGATTAGCGAGAATCAGAGATTAGCGCGTTTAAACAAAAAAACTACACATACATACCATCACGCCTGTAGTCCTCGATGGAGAGGTGCACCAATATACACCCAGCCAGTATGTTTAGGTCCCATGTAATAGGGGGCGAGCCTATTTCCACTAACTATGTAGAAATTTTTGGATAACCTCTTCATAAATTTCAGATGTCCATAACGTGGTGAATCCATTGCTGGCTGCGCTACCACCACAGCTGCACTGCATCCCGCCATATTGTCATCATCTACCTCCAAGGAGCACGACGTGTATGTACTTTTTAACCCCAGACGCAAAAACAACGGGGTGTTATAAGTTTGACGTGCCTGTGTGTGTGTCTGTGGCTTCGTAGCTCCCAAACGCATGAACCAATTTTGATATAATTTTTTGTTTGAAAGGTGAATTAGTCGGCAGTGTTTTTAGCTATGTTTGATGGAAATCGGTTCAGCAGTTTCAAAGTTATCAGCTCTTTTGTTAGCTGCGGTAGGGACTTCTATTCTTCTGTCGGGGGTTACTTAAAATGTTTAATTTTGTGTTTTTATTGTAATATAAAACATGTAACTGGAATAACGCATAACGCCTCGATTATCCCAATTAAGTAAATCATTAAGCTACAAGTTTTTTCGGGACATCGCCAAGCGACTGGTTGGCTCGAGACACGACTAGAGACAAAGTTGAAATGTGTCATGTGCCTGTAACTGCACCGGCACTCATACCCTTCAAACCGGAACACAGCAAAGCTGCTTTTCGGCAGAAATATGTATGGTGGTAGTACTTCCCCGGACGAGCTCCTTCACAAAGAGCTCTACTATTACTTGTAGATTCTTTGTTGTGTAATGTTAAATATTGAACGTTGGTACGGAACTCTTCGCATGCGAGTCCGTCCAGCACTTCACCAGTATTTTCTTATCTCCAGTGCTCCCATCACCGACCAGTGAGTTGGACATCCGTCGCCGCGGCGAGAAGAGACCAATCCCACCAGAACTGAAGGATGAGAAGTACTTTGAAAGACGGCGACGAAATAATCAAGCAGCCAAGAAGTCCAGAGACGCCAGACGGATCCGAGAAGACCAGGTACGGGAAAAATGCTAGAAAACTGCCTCGTTAGCCTACTGGTCCTAAACGCGACTGCTACGCTAGAGGTTTTGGGATCGATTCCTATGTCGAGCAAAAAGTGCATTTTGGATTTTTCTGTAAAATTCTCAGTCAGACATAAAATTAATATAAGTCTGAAATTGCCAATCCGCCTTGAGCAAACGTGGTGATCAATGCTCGTGCCTTCTCTTTATAAGAAGAGGCGTGTCCTGCCTGGAACAATAACTGGCTGATATTATTATTCACATTCATTTATTTCTAATACACATTGAATACATTTTTAAATATTGATATAAAAATATAAACATTTAAAAATATAAAAATTAGCACCCCACCAGCGTCGGGAACAGGGTCCAAGCTACAGTGGTCAGGGCACCTGAGAAAGGAATCTCCTAACAATACGCGCCGTATCTAGGAGTACCGCTTTCTGAATCAAGCTCTTCCAACTGCCCAACGAGAGCCTCTTTAGGTGTTGATCGAGGCTCTTGTTCAGTATATTGTTCTATAGATGATATGAATGACTTCTTTCTTCACCAGATAGCCTGGCGAGCCTGTCTTTTAGAACAAGAGAACGCGTCGCTACGAGCACATGTCGCTGCTCTTCGTCAGGAAGCCCTGGCCCTCCGCTCACTCCTGGCTGCCAGAGACGAACCACCAGCCCCGGCACCGTCTTCTACCACTCCTGACTAGTTCTCCGAATAAGAGGAATCTGCTAATGGAGCTAACCCACAATCTCTCTAAATTGATGACGTCAAACGAATTCCATATGCCAAATGTGACATTACTATCCTCAAAAATAGTTTAGGGCTGATTTTTCAATGGTCAGATAACTTCTATCTGACGAATAAATATGACAGTTTGACTTAATGTCTATACAATAGCTGTCAACCCGCCATATTTGTTACTCCGTTAAGAGTTATCTAACGATTGAAAAATTGGCCCTTAAAGAATTAAAAATTTAAAGTAACCCCCGACAGAAGAATAAAGATTTCTACCGTAGCTAACAAAATAGTTGATAACCTTGAAACGGCTAAACGGCTTTTGAACAAACATAACTAAGAACCATTGCTAGGAAACCGGCTTTCAAATCGGTTCACCTGTTCAAGAGCTACGGTGCCACAGACACACACACAGACACGTCAAACTTATAACGTCACTCTTTTTGAGTCGCGGGTAAAAAAAGTTGTTAAATAATTATCTAAAATCATTACAATTACTTCGAAAATGGAAGAAATTTTTACGTAGGTTAGTTCGTTTTGGAAGAACGATGCCCTATAGAGTAGTAGACACTACCAATTAATTGACATACTTTTTAACCCCCGACGCAAAAACGACGGGGTGTTATAAGTTTGACGTGTCTGTCTGTGGCATCTTAGCTCCCGAATGCATGAACCGATTTTGATTTTGTTTTTTTTTTTGTTTGAAAGGTGAATTAGTCGGGAGTGTTCTTAGCTATATTTGATCAAAATCGGTTCAGCGGTTTCAAAGTTATCAGCTCTTTTGTTAGCTGCGGTAGGGATTCTTCTGTCGGGGGTTACCTAAAATTTTTATTTTGTGTTTTTATGAGCTGTCAAAACGTGATTCCCCCATAGACTTTGTATGACAATAGTAAACTTTGACGTCCCTTTTTCGGATAGTGATTTCAAAGCAACTATAAACTTGCTGGTCTAGAAATACTTGCCACTCGGTTGTGATTTTCAGTGGCCTATATGGAAAACGCTCCATAGACTGCGCACCTAAGTAGGCCTCTGCAAATACAACCATACCTTTTTCTGCCGCCAAGCAGCGTTGCTATGCTCCGGTTTGAAGGGTATGGGTGCCGCATGCCGGTGTAATTACAGGCACATGACACATTTCAACTTTGTCTCTCTGGGATGGCAACGCATTTGCAAGACCTCTGGTATTGCAGATGTCTATAGGCATCGGTGACTACTTAACACTTTAACCGCTCGTGTGCCGGAACGTAGATCAACGCTCAAAATAAGCCAGTGTTAGTCTGCTGGAGCGTATATCTGTAATTATGTGACATTTAAAAATGAACTTTGTACGTATACGCCCGGCATACGAGGGGTTAAAGGACTAAACGAGACACAATAGAAGTTATATTGTGATAACGCCTATGGGCGTTTAGCGTCCTTCAAAGTGTTAACAACGAAATGGGGGATTATAGATAGATCCCACCGACATGACACCCAGTGCGAGTGTGCGGTACGAGCACGAGACAATGGCTCTCTTACTACAACGCCCAAAGTTTCCCTACACCTTCACTTTAGAAGACATGAACAACACTGCTCATCAGCAGTGTTGTCACACACAATCTTATAAAATTTTGGGTGGAGTAGGTGGTACTCCACCCAAAATTTTATAAGATTGTGTGAGTATTCTCCAGACCGATTCCGGCCACGGCGGCTAGTCTTAATGCAGACTAGCCAAGTACGCAGGAGATATTATAGCGTACAAGTGTGTCCTCTTCCCTAATTTTCATAATCCGATGAGACGGCAATCCGACACAATCTAGGAGAAGCTAGAAGAAGATTAGAGAAGATTAGAGAAGAGAGAAGATTATCATCGACTGAAAAGAAGGGCTAAAAGTTCTTAATTCATTGGTTAATAGTATTTACTAGCCTAATTGCGTAACATACGTCCTACGCAATTATTCCGTCCAATAAAGTGTTTGCTACTCGATCACGAGAACGGCTGAACAGATTTGGATGAAATTTGGCACAGAGATAGATTGTAGTGTGGATTAACACATACGCCACTTTTTATCCCGGAAAGATTTACGGTTCCCTTGGCAAATCGCTTGGATATTAAGTACCGCTACCCACGGCGATAGCCACTGGCCACGAGTCGTGAACGCATATGTAAAGTAAATTTTCTGGATTTCGGGTTTATTTCTGGGTATTTTAGGCCGCCGACGCTAAACGCGATTGGTCCGTCAGTCGGACCGATAGTGCAGAAAGGAACCCGGTATCTAACTAATATACTAACTTTATTAATAAGAATGATCTCGATACATAAGTGCAATTATCTAATTTTAGTGTAAATAAAATTAAATCTAATTCATTTTGTGTGGGTAATATGGCCGTCATATGACGCATATTTTGACACTTGCAAATAAATAATAATTTTAATATTATCGTAAAATAAGCTCCTTTATTTTACGATAAAAATAAAGAATTGTACGCTAATAGCCTATGTACAGTAATGTTAGCACAATAACTGCCGTTATTTGACAGTTATTTTTCTAATGCTGTAATAAATAGAGTAAAAAATCATACAATTTGGCGGGAGGCAAGGGCACAGATAAAGGAAAAAAACGAAAGTTGTTAATATTGTTAGTAGAGCCTCTCACTGTTTTACTAGTTTTATGTTCGATTTGCTATGTTTGTAAGTGATTAAGATTATGCACATTAAATGTAAGTAAATAGGCTTTTAATTACTATGTACTCCTAAGTCGTGTACTAATAAATTATGTTTCAAATAAATACATATTACATCAAAAAGCCATTCTTTTTCGATTTTTTTTTTTACCCCATGCTTAAATCAGCCAAGCAACGCATCGATACTAAACAAACTAAATCAGGCGCTTGCTTAAGGGTAGGTACTTATTTGATAATGTAATTTAATAACACATTTGAAGTGCTCACTATTTATTGCAATAAACTGTTAGTTTACGAAGTAGGTATTAAGACAAAGATAGTAATAGATACTATTCCTACTTATTTTGGTCCTCTTTATCCAAGTCGTAGGCGGGTATTTGTACAATTTAGTACAAATATACCGCATTTTTTCAGTGAAGGTCAAAATATATAGAAAGATCACATCGGGCCATCTCTTAGCAAAATATGTAAAATGTATTATTATTAGTAATCACTAGATGGCGCTAAATATTTTGTGCGAAAACGGCTAGTTTACCTTTAATTAATTTAAGAAACATGGTGGTCATATAATGTTATTTTTAAGGCTGTAAAATCGTAATATTTTGTAACTCATGGAAATCACCTTTTTATTACTATTGCGACGTTACATAACCAGTTAGTTTTCACTGACAGCAACTCAGTAATGCTAATACCCCGTACGTACCATTGGTTAATGTAATGACGTCATTGGTTGTGAACCAATCCAAATATAGTAGAGAAATAATTTGCCAATGAAAACGCTCCAGTCTTATAGAAAAAAGGAGAACATTCTAGGGCGACCGGCATTTATTTTTTGTGTTGGCAAGTTTTGTTCTTCGAGGTGTGCTAGAAAAAAAAGTAAAAATCGTTCTTTCATAGTTTCATGAAGTTGCGTCACCCACATGTCCTGTTTGAAGTGAAATAAAGCTAGCAAATAAATTAAATAGTTGAGAATATTGTTGCAAAAATGTTGACCGCTACGCGGGTAATCGGCCGTAAGGCTCTGGAGTGCTCCGGCATAAGTACAGACCTATACACACAGAGGAATTTCTCGTCAATTATCAGAAACGTGAGTGACCATTTTATTTTTGAAAACGAATGAAAATCGTATGTCACATTGTCAGAAAAAGTCAAAAACTTATTAATTTATATTTCTCTGTAGCTATTTGTGTTATTTATTCCTTAATCTTTTGATTATTCGTGCCGGTTCCAAAGACACATGGGACCCGACTGCTAAAATGCCTAGGTTAAATTTTCGCCTTATTATCGTGAATTTCAGACCGCAGCCCCCACAGTGCCTATTTACCAGAAACATGCTGTCCAATACAGGAACAAGTAAGTGTGAAATAATCTTTTTTTTTTGTAATATTTCATCATAACCTAACTTATTGCATATCTCGGTTGACCTTTGAATGCAAAATAAATTAAGGAGGTTTGGGCGGCAGGGTTTGTCCTACATACTATAAGATTGTCTGATATTATCTGTACATCTTGAAAACCAGGTTCATTGACCATCTTGGTAATATTTTTAGTTTTAGAAGGGCTCTCATGGATACCAATCTATGAAATTCGTTGTACTTTATTAAAATTGGGAAAAAATACTTATCTTAAATATTTACAATGCTGGAACATTCAATTTCATGCTTCAAAACGAAATAAGATTGATTTTCTTTAGACCATAAAAAAATAATCTTCATAAAATATGACAATTAGCAAGTCTGCTTCAAGTTAGATTATGTTTCTATTCCGTCAAACACCCTGGATTTTTATAAAGTCAAATGTGAAGAAATTCTATTCATAATTACTACACTTCACTTCTATGTCATTATGGTCCAGTGGTTAAGGCGCCCACCTCTCATGCAAGAGGCTATGAGTCTGCTTGTGACTTTTTCTATTTCATATGTACTTTCTAAGTGGTCAATTGCCTCGTTAGCCTAGTGGTTCTAAGCACAACTGCTATGCTAGAGGTCTTGAGTTTGATTCCCAGGTTAAGCAAAAAGTGTTATTTGGTTTTTCCATGAAATTCTCAGTAGCAGCTCGGAGTTAGGATTTGTGACATGAGACCTAAACATACCAGCGAACTATGGGTGTACACCTCCACCTAACCTTTCAGAGAATACAGGTGTGATGAAATGTTATGTGTGTAAATTATGTTAATAATTTTTAGATGATCTACAAGTATAGTCAATAACAAAACCTGTCTATAATTGTTACACTGCAGGGCAAAGGCCCCTTATTTTTTTTTATTTTTTTTTAAAATTCAACAAAAGTAATACAAGTGGACTTAATGCCTTCGGCACTCTCTGCCAGTCAACCAAAGTTGGCAAAGGTGACTTCTTTTCATACAGAGAATGCACAAGCATTGATCACCATGCTTGCATAAGTGAAACCTAGTTTTTATTTAGATTTTTCTAGGACTTAAAGTACCTTTAACTCCATCCCACAATAGTCTAATCAAATTTTGGTCAAAAAGCAAATTATCTTAATTTCAAAATGATATTCAAAATTGTGAACACATACATACCATCACACCTGTATTCCCCGAAGGGAAGAGTTCGCCAGTATGGTTAAGTTCCATGTAATAGGAGGCGACCCTATTGCCATTAACTGGCCACAAATCCTAACTCCGAGCTGCTAGTGACAATTTCATAGCAAAACCCAATAACACTTTTTGCTCGATCTGGTAATCGAACCCACAACAGTAGCAGTAAACTGTGAACAAAGTTTACAAAATCATTTTCATTTTAAAATCAAGTTATTTTATGGGAAACTGGCCATGGGTGTAAATATTGATGCTCTTGTTCTATTAATAATTAATTATTAGTTTAATTAATTACTTTTTTACTAAAATAAATGCAAGACTACATTTGTTAGGAGAGTTCTGTTGGTACCCCCCTTATTTTATCTTGATGGTTTAGTTTCTGCACTTTATGGTGCACTGTACCCCCCCCTCATTCCTTTATAGCACCGCCGATCGGTGTCCGCGCCAATGTGCGGTACACTTTTGCAGCGGTGCGAGAGTAGTCGCGGTACCAGCTAGTCGCGTGCCACATGCGCGCCACTTTCCTAGAAACCGCGGCACATTGTATTTAACTTTAAGAAATGTGTTCTTCCCAGCATTACACTATATTTTTTTTACTCAAGAGAATCATACCTGTGATTCTTTTGGTCATACATATAAGATATACTGAAGGTCAATTGAGGCTATATGTAGAAGTGGCGTATGTACTATGTAGGGGAGATGTATGTCGTTGGTTGACAAGCAAGCCACCTGATGTTAAGTGGTCACCGCTGCCTATAGACATCTGCAATACCAGAGGCTTCCCTTGCAAATGTGATTCCATCCCAAAGATAAAATTGAAATGTCTCATATGCCTGTAATTACACCGGCACCCATACCCTTCAAACTGGAACACAGCAACACTGCTTTGCGGCAGGATTAGGTATGGTGGTAGAACTTCCCCGGACGGATCCTTCACAAAGAGCTCTATTCAATACTGGGAGGACATTTTGGAATTTTAACATATAATCTGTTTATTTTTTATCTAGGTCGGAGGGTGTCCGCGGCGCTGTCATTGGCATCGACTTGGGTACCACCAACTCTTGCGTTGCCGTCATGGAGGGCAAGACACCTAAGGTAAGAATCCTATGAAAATTCAGACTGATTTTTACTCCAGTGGCCATTTATCAGAGGATGTTAGTACTTTTTTGTTTTTTTTTTTTAATTTCTTTAATCATTTGGGGACTTTTATAACGCACAGCGTATGTCAGTCCCATTGTACCCTAAGACAAGTTATTGATTACAAACGAGATCGGGTCCATAAAGTCGAACAACTTTCTCGCATCATCGGAAATCTGCTTACTTAATATATGGTGGACTGTACCTATATTATTCTTGTTCAATTTCAAAGCCCCGAACGACCTACTTCTATCAGCCTCAGGTTCAGTTCTTTTCGTGTAGTAAATAAAGTTATATTTTGAGTCGAAGTGCGTGCAGCGTCGCGTGTCGAAGTGAACTTACCATCACACTGAACACATTCCATCAACAAATGATGCATATCTTCTACAACTCCACACACCTCACATGGATGTTAGGACTTGTAAATACAAACAACACAAGTACAGACCCTCTTCTCTTACTCTCAGCCCACTTTGGAGGACATTAACAACACTATTGATGCCACGATAAATGTGGCCATCTACTAGGCCAAAAAATTGGGTAAATGACACCATTAAACAATTATTCCAAGATACAACTTCTCTAAAAAATCATTTTATTTTACCCCTGAAATCCCGATTGATTTTTAAATAACTATAAAATTAGATTTTTGGTTGCTTTCAAATCATTAAATAGTTAGTGAATGGAGATGACCAAAAAGTGACGTCTTGGTTTAGTTATGACATACAAATTCTATAGGGAATTGCGTTTTGACAGCTCATAAAAAGTATGTCAATTGATTAGTGGTGTCATCTACCCAATTATGATTATCATTGACTCGAAGAGAAAAAGAAGAAGCCCGATTTATTTATTTTTTATTTTTTAACCTGACCAAAAAGACATTAAGTGCAAGACTGAACGTGGTCAATTGGGTAGTTACTGTTACCGTCTCATCGGCCTATGAGAGTGAGGGAAGAGGGAGTGCACCTGTGCTTGCGCACACACTTGTGCATTATATCTCCTGCATACTAGGTAAGTCTCCATTGGTTAGGTTGGTCGAGGGAATATAATTAAACTTTGCTTTAAGTCAGATAATGTACGGCCACACACAATTATCTATCTTCATAAATGCAATATTTATAAGTGTTGAAGAGGTTGAAGTTTGTTTATTATTTAACTACTTTCCACCCGCCATTTTGATCACCTGGATGTCAAGTATACCATAAAACATTATAGTCCATGACAATCAATAATAGCTTCCCATCAGTGAAGGATTTTTGTAATCGGACCAGTAACTTCTAGAGATTACCTCTTACAGACTAAGTTACCTCTTTATAATGTTGGTACACAAGGTGTTCGTTTAAACAAGATACGTTCTTCAAGGGAGTGTAGTGCTTATGAAAATAAACCACTTTCACTATGAAATCAAACTTAAAATTGTGAAAAAAATCAGCTGTTCCTTACATGTGGTTGAGTTATGTGAACATATAGCATATATGACATAGGTAGCGCTGACCACTTAACATCAGGTGGGCCGTCGGCTGTTTGCCATCCATGTCATTATAAACAAAATTAAAAAATGTAAGTAACCCCCGACAGAAGAAAGAAATCACTACCATAGCTAACAAAAGAGCTGATAACTTGAAAACCGCTGAACCGATCAACATCAAACATAGCGACGAACACTCCCGACTAATTAACCTTTTAAAACATAATCAAAATCGGTTCATGCGTTCGGGAGCTACGATGCCACAGGCAGACACACACACAGAGACACGTCAAACTTATAAAACCCCGTCGTTTTTTCGTCGGGAGTTATATATAAGGAGCAGTTATTTTTTCTTTTTGCTATTTTACGGTTCGTACTATATTAATAATTGTTCATTTTCATGAGTACTGCTCTCCCTTGAAGTACGTCTCTTTTTACCTAACACCTTTTAGAAAAACCAGTTTTGTGTAAGAAGGAATGAATACAATTATGTTGAAACGTATTATGTGATGTAATAAACACGTCATAAGGTCAAAGGTCATAAGGCACTTGACAAAGAATAATTTATTGTTGTATAAGAATAATGATTGTTTTTTTTGTCGGCACGGTTGACGCAATGGCTAAGGGATTGGTTGACTGTACACGAAAGGTACAGGAGAAAAAAAAATTAGATACTCCCGGCTCCATAATTTTTACGGCTCTTTTGTCGTATTGCGCGCGGACGGCCGTGTGTTTTTATACGCACGCTCGACGGCAGGAGGACAAACGTTATGCGTCAACTGTATGACAAAAGGATAACTCTCCGTATGCAGTCCGGGAAACGCACCGATTCGGCACCGAAGAAGTCCGGCCGGCACCAACGCATAAATTGAAATCGCCCTTAGTAAAAGGAAAAATGTCTAGTCGAAATCGATAAAGGTTGAAAACTTTACTCCACGATTGCTTATCCAAGGTTAAGTCACCTTGACATAAGCACCGCCGATCGGTGTCCGCGCCTTTGTGCGGTACACTTTTGCAGCGGTGCGAGAGCAGTCGCGGTACCAGCTAGTCGCGTGCCAGTATGCATGCTGCTTTCCTAGAAACCGCGGCACATTTTTGTATTACGTAATTTTTATCTTAAATTTCCTAGTTTGATAGTATTTTTTCTTATCACTATGACAGATAATGGTTGAGTGCGTCATCTAGGCGGCACGGTAAAGAATATGTTGAAAATATGGTCCATTCAGTTTGTCATTCGATTTAAAAGATCTTTCTGACAGCTTCTTCTGTACAAAAGTAATCTAGTCTTAATGGGCGCAAAAGGGTGCATTTACGAAATATATTATAAAGGGGAAACATTTTTTGTTCGTTTGTCCGAATTAGGCTTGGAAACTACTGGACCGATTTTAACCATTTCTTCAGCAATAGATAGCTAAATTATCAAGAAGAAACAGACTACAACTAATTTTAAAAAATGTGAGATCGCGAGCAAATGCAAAGCAAATAGCATAGATTTATTAAATTAGTCCGATTCAAATAGTGATCGGATTTTCAACATAACCTTTAAAAATCCATAACTCCATTCTCCCAGGTCGTTGAGAACAGCGAGGGTTCCCGCACCACTCCTTCTCACGTAGCCTTCAGCAAGGAGGGAGAGCGTCTCGTCGGCATGCCGGCCAAGCGCCAAGCCGTCACCAACAGCGGCAACACCTTCTACGCGACTAAGCGGCTGATTGGGAGGCGCTTTGATGACCCTGAGGTTCAGAAAGACATGAAGAATCTGTCCTACAAGGTGGTGAGGGCTTCGAATGGAGACGCTTGGGTTCAAGGTCAGTTTTACATTGGTTTGTAGTATAACGTTACTCTTATATACTTCCCGCTGGTGTCAATCAATCAATCTTTTATTAATTGTGAACATGGTTGGATGCATAGGTAATACAGGTAGATTATACACAGTTCTCCAGGCGTACAGGTGTCGTGGCTGCTGAACCTAGGTTCGATTCTCAGGTCAAGCATAGTGTTACACGACCCCAACTTCCAAACTCTTGGCAGCTACAGAGAAATTCCTAATGGTAGCCCATTAGGAATTTATCTGTAGCTGTCCGGAGTTTGGGTCGTGTTGGATTGCCGATTCATCGGGCTATGAGAGTGAGAGGAGATGGTGATGATGATGAGGTGATGGAGGTCATGAGGATGTTTATTCTACGTACTTGCTAAGTCTCCATTGAGATTTGCTGCCGTGACCAAAATTCGGTCTGGAAGATACTATTACGCCTAGGCATTATTTTTTTAAATTGCGTCTCTTATATCTTGCACTCAATTTTTAATTCTATTTGTACAGCCTTCTGGTTTATAATCAATTATTCAATTGACACTGAAACCAAGCAGCCGCGACTTTGACCACTAGATAAAAGAATCATCCTGTCTGCTGTCTTAGGTTCCTTGTTAGTAATATATGTAAGCACCGCCGATCGGTGTCCGCGCCAATGTGCGGTACACTTTTGCAGCGGTGCGAGAGTAGTCGCGGTACCAGCTAGTATTGTGCCACATGCACGCTGCTTTCCTAGAAACCGCGGCACATTGCATTCTTTCTCCCTATTGTATACAAAAGAATGATTGAACGCAGTTGGGTACTTGGCACCACCTATAAATAGACATACCGCAATTCTCCCATAGATTTACACATACCATCATGCCTGTATTCCCCGAAGGGTTAGGCAAAGGTGTACTAATGTACAGCTAATAGTAGAGCTCTTTGTGAAGGAGCTCGTCGGGGGAAGTACTGCCACAATATTTATTTTTGCCGCAAAGCAGCGTTGCTGTGTTCCGGTTTGAAGGGTATGGGTGCCAATATAATTACAGGCACATTTACATTTCAACTTTGTCTCTGGAATGGCAATGCATTTGCAAGGACTCTGGTATTGCAGATGTCAATAGGTAGCGGTGACCACTTAACATCACGTGTCCCGCCGGCTTGTTAGCCATCCAATGACATAAAGAAAAAACACAGGCATTGAATTTAGCTGTTTTGCTTTATCAATTGATAATGTACTTAATTTTCTCATAAATAGAGTAAAGAATTGCGTAATTTCTTGCAAGATGAGAAATTTCACTTGGTACAGTGTCTTTTACAGAATTTTCAACTCTATTTCTATTTCTGCCCAGCTGTGTTTACTCACACAGTTGCACCAATATCTCCTGCGTACTTGGCTGGTCTCCATTAAGGCCCATCACCGAAATAACATCAAAGTATAAAACTGCCTCGGTAGCCTAGTGGTCCTTAGCGCGGCTCCTACGCTAGAGGTCTTGGGTTCGATTCCCAGGTCGAGCAGAGTGTTATTGGGTTTTTGTATAAAAATTCTCAGTAGCAGCTCGGAGTTAGGATTTGTGCCCGGTTAATGGCAATAGGCTCGCCGCCTATTACATGGGACCTTAACATACCGGCGAACTGTGGGTGTACATACACCACCTGGTACACCTCTGCCTAACCCTTCGGAAAATACAGGCGTGATGGTATCTATGTATGTATATAAAACCATATTTTGTCCCGCTACAGGAAGCGACGGTAAAGTGTATTCTCCGTCTCAAATCGGAGCGTTCGTTCTGGTGAAGATGAAGGAGACAGCTGAGGCTTACCTCAACACCTCGGTGAAGAACGCTGTCATCACCGTGCCGGCTTACTTCAACGACTCGCAGAGGCAGGCCACTAAGGATGCAGGTGGGTGGTAACATTTTTAAGAATTATAATTTGCCCAACAGTGGGATGCCATGAGAAAAAAAAATGAAGTTTCTTGTCCATTTGAAACTGGCAACTAGATTTTATTATTAATACCTTTTTTTATTATAAATGATGTTCAAAAGTCCTAATAATGGTTGGTATGGTGTAAGTGCATCGTTAGCCTAGTGGCCCTAAGCGCGACTGCTGCGCTAGAGGTCCTGGGTTCGATTCCCAGGTCGAGCAAAAAGTGTTATTGGGTTTTTCTATGAAATTCTCAGTAGCAGCTCAGAGTTAGGATTTGTGCCCGGTTAGTGGCAATAGGCTCGCTCCTATTATATGGGACCTAAACATACCGGCGTACTTGCTTATTGATGTTCACCTGATTAAGACCACAGCAAGATGCTGTATGCAGGACGCTTCCAATCGGTCCTTTTTGAAATCTACGAGGAAGGGCATATGTCCAGCAGTGGACGTCGTACAGCTGAATGATTGTGATGATGATTATAAACAATACATTCTTTGTTCTTTGAAAACATCAGAATAGGTCTGAATTACTAGCCAACACAACAGTTTTAACACAATCACAATGTCAACAGGTCAGATCTCTGGTTTGAATGTGTTGAGAGTGATCAACGAACCGACCGCGGCGGCGCTAGCTTACGGCATGGACAAGACAGACGACAAGATGTGAGTATTATTGTATTTATTATTGTTTATGCCAAACAAGCTGATATTCCTGTTCATCCTAGGCAAGCGTGTTCCACCTTAAGCCGCATCATCACTTAACATCAGTGTGGTAAGTGCGAGTTTTTCGACTCACGTCCGATTGCTAGCGCGCTTGAATTTTGCATGAGAAATCTGGTTTCTCCTAGTGACCACCAGGTGGCGGTGTAACTTATTCCCATATAAAATTCTAACGCGCTCGCTATCGAACGTGAGGGAAAAATCTCACACTTAGCACACAGGGGAGTTGCGGTCAAACGCAAACTAATTAGAAAAAAAAAACTTTGACAAAAGCTCCTCTTGATATTAGTCCATTTACTACACAATATTGCCCAATTTACTGAGTAACATTGAGTAGAAATTATCGATGGGAAAGTAATGTTATTGTGTTGATGGGAAATGTCCACAGTTTTGTAGCGCGCAACATAATACTCGCAAAATATTGTGCTTACAAGAGCAAACAACAGTTCAGGGGTCGTCGGGGATTTTAAAATTTGGCCTTCAATACCTCCATAATAAAAACTGATCGCAATGATGTTTACAACAAATACTTGCGGCTTCGTTTTGAATCTTTTTTTTAGATTGTTATTATAATCGAGTTGGCAAATAAGTGACGTCACAGTTCACTATTACCATACATAATCTATGAGGGAATCTCGTTTTGACAGCTTATAAAGTATGTCAAGTATCCTGTTAATCTTAAATGTTGTCACCAGCATCGCGGTTTACGACTTGGGAGGTGGCACCTTCGACATCTCAGTGCTTGAGATCCAGAAGGGGGTGTTCGAGGTGAAGAGCACCAACGGAGACACCCTGCTCGGCGGAGAGGACTTCGACAATGTCATCGTCAACTTCTTGGTGGATGAGTTTAAACGCGACGTGAGTGTTCATAATAATACATTGATGGATGATTAGACTCTAAACTTCATAAAAATATGACACTCGCGTTAATTATATTGATTTTCCATTCACAGCAAGGCTTGGACATACGCAAAGACGCGATGGCGATGCAGCGTCTCAAGGAAGCAGCTGAGAAAGCCAAGATTGAGCTGTCCGGCTCCCTACAGACTGACATCAACTTGCCATACCTGACCATGGACGCTTCCGGACCTAAGCACATGAATCTTAAGGTAAAGGAGATTGCCATGTAACTAGCAAGAGCCCGGAAAGGTTACCACAATCTCTTAAAACAGTATTGTTTCAATACATACATAAACTCGCACCTTTTTTCTATGGGGGTAGGTACATAGTCCTTTCGCCTCGTCCACGTTCATACGTTTGGTCATACAAGCGCGCCGATTACGAGTATTGCGCTCGCGACCTTTCTGTTTACTTTGTATTTGTACTGGCTTGTTAGCCTAGTGGTCCTAAGCGCGAGTGCTACGCTAGAGGTCTTGGGTTCGATTCCTAAGTCAAGTATAGTGTTATTGGGTTTTTCTATGAAATTCTCAGTAACAGCTCGGAGGCAGGATTAGTGTCCGGTTACGGCAATAGGCTCGCCCCCTAGTACATGGGATCTAAACATGCCGGCGGACTGCGTCTGTTCATTGGTACACGTCTGCCTAAGCCTTCGGGGAATACAGGCGTGATGGTATGTTATAATTTTTATTGTTGGATTTTGAACTCTTAGCGCTGAGCCGAGCGTTGAAAATCGCACAGTGTACAAGACCAAGTAATGTTGCAATAGCACTGTTTTTTAGAGATGTTGATAGGACCACAGATCCTGGTCTAGTAATACGCACCTTAACAGCACAAGCTGATGTCAGTCCCTCATGGCTGTCTAAGCGGTCTTGCAGACGGGTGCGAGAGTGAACTGGGGTTATATTCCCCGGCCGTGTCTGTACATGGTCGGGTTATACGCTCACGTACATTAAAATATAAAAAAAAAAAAAAACTATTTTTCGGGGTCCCCAACGTGACTGCTGTGATTGATTCCCAGGAGATTGCTTTTTTAGGCCGCATCGTTGTTAATTAATATTATATTTCGGGCTGGAAGATCGTACAAATTAAGTGTGAATACGACTTAATAAAATAATGTTCATTGTATAGTCTCAATATATATTATAATGATTTATGTCCGCTGTTAGCCGTCATTTTGAATTCTCTATGACGTCATGTAGCTTATAATCAGTGGAACGATGACGTTTCCAAACGATACCTCATGCGTTGTTCATACGACGAATATTGTAGGAGATACAGGTACACAGATGGACATACATACATGCATAGTCTGCTAAAATCATAAACCTTCTTTTGGTTTCAACATAGTCGGGTAAAAAGAGGATCAACTTGAGGAGCTCTAGAGTTGCGTAGTAGTAGAGCTCTTTGTGAAGGCGCTCGTCCGGGGAAGTACTACCACCATATCTATTTCAGCCGCAAAGCAGCTATATATAAAAACATGTATTATGATTTTTTGTGCAGATGACTCGCTCCAAGCTGGAGTCCTTGGTGGGTGATCTGATCAAGCGCACGGTGGCGCCGTGCCAGCGCGCGCTGCAGGATGCGGAAGTGCAGCGCGCTGACATCGGGGAGGTGCTGCTCGTGGGCGGCATGACCCGTATGCCTAAGGTAAGCATGATATTTGTAGTCATTGGGATGTAGACACCATTTACCAATCATTCTAAGACACAGCTTCTGTAAAAAAAACACGTTTACCAACAATTTTGGCCCTGAAAATTCAATTTAAATTCGATTTATAGTTGCTTTGTAAATCATAAATAGTCAATCAAACAACTTTTCAAATATACACTTAATTTTAGCTCTAAAAACTATATACAAAAATAGTTTTAGTTGGTTTAAAATTCGAAAATACTTTCCAAAAAAAAAAATGTTGATAAAACACAAATCAGACTTTCTCGAGTTCTATGTAAAGCGACACATTTAGCTATTAATTTTTATTATGCCACTAGTACACCAGAAACTAATCACCAATTTACCCATACCCAGGTACAAACAACAGTCCAAGACATATTCGGTCGCGCGCCCTCTCGCGCTGTCAACCCTGACGAGGCTGTTGCCGTGGGCGCCGCCGTGCAGGGCGGAGTGCTCGCCGGAGACGTGACAGACATCCTGCTGCTCGATGTCACTCCCCTGTCCCTTGGTATCGAGACCTTGGGAGGAGTCTTCACCAAGCTGATCACCAGGAATACCACCATACCTACCAAGAAGAGCCAGGTCTTCTCAACTGGTGAGTTTTGAAGTTAATTTTCTTAAATGGGGTATAAAAAGATGCATGTCCAACCAAATTTATTTTTTTGCTAGGAAATAAATACGACTTATTATCTTTGGAGACAAAAATATCGGTAGTCCGGGTTCGCTTATCAAATTAAGTGCATACTGATAGGTAATAGGCTCGCCCCTATTACATGGGACCTAAACATGCCGGCGAACTGTGGGTGTACATTGTTACATCTCTGCCTAACCCTTCAGGGAATATAGGCGTGATGATATGTTAATGTAATAGGTATATCAGTCGCCACGAGTCATAAACACAAACGCCTTTTTTTTTGGGGACGTTTTGGGGCGCCGACACTGCACGCGATCGGTACGACTGACAGACCAATCGAGTGTCATCACTCTAAAAAACCTGGTAAGGAACCCAACGAACCAAAAGTTAACTTGACATTTGTGCTCACGACTCGTGGCGGCAACTACACCAAGCTAAATTATAATGTGTATCTTTATTGAAATTGTCGGTCACGGAATTGAAGTAATTTCTCAAGAAGTAATTTAAAAATAACCAGTCTGTACTCTAAATTGGTCAAACACATACCACCACGCCTGTATTCCCCGAAGGGTTAGGCAGAGGTGTACCAATGTACACTCACAGTTCGCCGGTATGTTAAGGTCCCATGTAATAGGGGGCGCGCCTATTGCCATTAACCGGGCACAAATCCTAACTCCGAGCTTCTACTGAGAATTTCATAGAAAAACCTAATAACACTTTTTGCTGGACCCCTAGGCTAACGAGGCAGTTGGTCAAAGTAAACATTTTTTCTATTTACCCGACCAAATTCTATACAAAACTATTTATTTCTATACAACAGTCATTCATACTAAGCCAGCACCCAAAGTTTTCGTAAATATACATTTGATTATAAAGGGAGTGAACTTATAACACCCCTCTTTATTAACCCCCGACTCCAAAAGTCGGGTGTTATAAGTTCGACGTGTATGTGTGTCTGTCTGTGGCACCGTAGCTCTTAAACGAGTGAAACGATTTGAATACAGTTTTTTTTATTTGAAAGCAAGGTTCCTACCGATAGTTCTTAGATATGTTTTATCAAAATCGGTTTACCCGTTTCAAAGTTACCAGCTCTTTAGTTAGCTGCGGTATTGATCTTTATTCCTCTGTCGGAAGTTACTATTTTAAATTTTATAACGTGTTTTAATGACTAGCTTCTACCCCAGATGTCGTCTGCATAGACTTCGGAATATACGTAACCAAAACCATTTCACCCACAGCTGCTGACGGCCAAACCCAGGTCGAGATCAAAGTACACCAGGGCGAGCGTGAGATGGCTGCCGACAACAAGCTCCTGGGACAGTTCTCCCTAGTAGGCATCCCGCCTGCACCGCGCGGCGTGCCGCAGGTGGAGGTTACCTTCGACATTGACGCCAACGGCATCGTGCACGTGTCCGCAAGGGACAAGGGCACCGGCAAGGAGCAACAAAGTAAGTAGCCAGCACGAGGATGTGGAGATGTCTGAACGTGGCCCAACGAGCTATGGAGACGACCATGCTCGAAGTCTCTGCGAAATCAAATCAGAAATGAGGAGATCCGCAGATGAACCTAAGTTACCAACTAGCTCAGCTAATCAGCAAGTTGAAGTGGCAAAGCTGACGGCCGATGGGGCCAAAAGTTCTAAAACGGAGACCACGCACCGGCAAGCGCAGCGTAGGACGTCCACCCGCAAGTGTGGACAGACGACCTGATTAAGACCGCAGGAAGACGCTGGATGCAACCGGTCCTTTTGGAAATCTATGGGGGACGCCTATGTCCAGCAGTGGACGTCTTACGGTTGATGTGATGGTGATGATGAACATGACGTGTGTATCCATTATAGTAGGGTTCGATACCCGAAGGCTGTCCGTCTGTCTGTCAGCGGGCTATATTTCATAAAAAAAAATATTGATTTAGGAATGTTTATTTGTGAATTTTAAACTTTTTATTTTGATTATTTTGGCACAAACATGAATCTCATTTTTAATTTTGCTATAAATCACCAAAATAATGAAGTATTAAACGAACATTTCTAAAAATCTTTTTTTTTTAAGCTTTGTATTCGTATAAACTCACGCCTTTTTCCATGGGGGTAGGCAGAAACCACAGAACGCCATCTGCTACGATCCTTACGTACTCCTTTCGCCTAGTCCACGTTCATACATCATATTAGCAAAAAGGCCTGAGTTTATGTATGTATGTTGTATTACTATAAGCACCGCCGATCGGTGTCCGCGCCAATGTGCGGTACACTTTTGCAGCGGTGCGAGAGTGGTCGCAGTACCAGCTAGTAGCGTACCACATGCACGCTGCTTTCCTAGAAACCGCGGCACATTGCAATAATTCTATTTAAAGATTAACTCGTTTACATTGGTGTAAACGAGTTAAACAAATAAAATAAGCAAAACAGCTTTACCATACCAGTATAGATATTAAATATTTTCTTATCATCTCCCAAACAGTCGTAATCCAGTCATCAGGCGGTCTATCCAAGGACGAGATCGAGAATATGGTGAAAGCGGCCGAACAGTTCGCGGCGACTGACAAACAGAGGCGTGAACGCGTCGAGGTGTCCAACCAGGCCGAGGGCGTGCTGCACGACACCGAGTCCAAGATGGACGAATACAAGAGCCAGCTGCCTCAGGATGAGGTCTGTATCTACTACTGTTCTGTTGGTCTCCTAGTAGCAAGCTCAACTATTGAGCGTACGGTCTTGGTTTCAATTGGGTAGTAGGCAATGTTAAATAATAATTCAAAGACTCAACTTCTCTAAAAAAAAACCCTTTACTTTAGCCCTGAAATACCGAAGGGTTAGGCAGAGGTGTAACAATGTACACCCACAGTTCGCCGGTATGTTCAGGTCCCATGTAATAGGGGGCGAGCCTATTGCCATTAACCGGGCACAAATCCTAACTCCGAGCTGCTACTGAGAATTTCATAGAAAAACCCAATAACACTTTTTGCTCGACCTGGGAATCGAACCCAAGACCTCTAGCGTAGCAGTCGCTCTTAGGACCACTAGGCCACCGAGGCAGTTAATAATTTTTAAATAACTAAAAAATTTGATTTATACTTACATACATACCATCACGCCTGTATCACCCGAAGGGTTAGGCAGAGGTGTATTAATGTACTCGCTCAGATTGCCGGTATGTTTAAGGCCCCATGTAATAGGGGGCGAGCCTATTGCTATTAACCGGGCACAAATCCTAACTCCGAGCTGCTACGAAAGTGTGTTTATTTTTCTGCAATCTACACTTAATTGCACTTGAAACAAAGTTTGTTATTCAATGTCATGGGAACTTATGGGCTCGGTTACCACCAAGGTTGTGAGGACAGACTACAAAACCAACGAAATAATCGTAAAAAAAAATCAAATGATTTACAAGTACTTTTTCTCCATGAACAGTGCGACAAACTTCGCGAGGACATCGTGAAACTCCGCGAGCTTCTCTCCAAGAAGGACACGGCTGACCCCGAGGAGATCCGCACCGCCACCAGCACACTGCAGCAGGCCAGTCTCAAGCTGTTCGAGCAAGCTTACAAGAAGGTAAGCTTTACTCGAATCTGTCTAACCATCATCGATCTCAATGGCGAAGGCTTCATATAACTCAATTTTTACCGCCTTCCCTTCTAAAATGGCTCAGTCAGTAGCGGATTTTTTTTCTTCGGATCGAAAATCATCAAATACCTTTGTGTTCCGGGAGCGCGGTATCTCTTACGAAAAACCCTCAGCCTCGGCAGGCGTTGGCCCTGAGTGGCTCCTCCAATTTGCTGACATCTCTTTGAGGGGCTTGTGGAGCAAGAACGCGCCGTCGACCCGGCCTGTCGTTAAGCAACGAACGGACGGTGAGCTACCCATTGCTCACCGTCCACAGGCCCGCGTTTGCGGTGGCCGGGAGTCGTCTTGCGACTCCCGACGCCCGTGGCGTCTACGGACGGGAGAGTCTCTGCCTCGACTGTCCCGCCGCCTCCTTATCTAGCATAACTTGCGTGAACCTAGTAGGGATCAGAGAGAATGTGACGAATGTGAATTCTTACGCCACATTCAAATGTGAAATTCCGAGTGCGTAGTTATGTGTTCTCTCCGCTTTATTGTCATAAACTATGACGTCACGCCAAACGCGCCAAAAAACTCATTCTTCCCCGAGATTGACACTAACAAAGTCATGCACACATTTGAGCCTACTCGCCATCTTAAAAGCCGGTTGGTCAAGCACGTGTGCTATATAACAGTAGTCGCTAAGTCAACTGGCTAAGGTATAATATGAGCTGGACGATTTAGGACTACTACATAATACTAACATTTAGATTTTAGTAGTAGTAGAGCTGTTTGTGAAGGAGCTCGTCCGGGGAAGTACTACCACCATACCTATGTCTGCCGCAAAGCAGCGTTGCTGTGTTCCGGTTAGAAGGGTATGGGTGCCATGGCAACGCAGTTGCAAGGCCTCTGGTATTGCAGATGTCTATAGGTAGTGGTGACCACTTAACATCAGGTGGACCGTCGCCTTGTTTGCCATTAAAAAAAATAAGAAACATATAACATACTATCACGCTTCTATTTCCCGAATGGTTAGGCAGAGGTGTAACAATGTGCACCACACACACACACAGTTCGCCGGTATGTTTAGGTCCCATGTAATAGGGGGCGAGCCTATTGCCATTAACCCTAACTCCGAGCTGCTACTAAGATTTTCATAGAAAAATCTAATAAGACATTGTTTGACCTGGGAATCAAACCCAAGGCCTCATGACATTCACTGCTGGTCATAGGTGTCTCCTAAAGATAGCCACACTGTTCCTCATATAAATAAAACCCTTCATCCTTCAGATGGCAGCCGAGCGCGAAGGTCAACAGCAACAGCAGACGACAACCCAATCAGGCGACCAGCAGAGTCAAGAGAAGAAGGAAGAGAAGAATTAAGTATACTCAGTTGTGTTTGTACTCAACTAAGTGCCACTTAGTTATTTTGTACTCGGAGTGCTCGACTAGCGAGATTTGCTCACCCAGTGTACAGGATTGATAGCTGAACGGTCTCATGAACTATGTGGAATAGGAATATTATTAGGTTGGGGACACTTTTAAAGATCTATCGGCACTGTAATAAGGTTTTTTATTAAACTTGCTAATCTGCTGACCTACCAGTCTGATTAGATAGTTGTTGAAATTCAAGAGAAATTTCGTGTCTTAAAATATTTTTTTGTTTAATTATGCGATGTGTTGGTTTTGTAATGAAATTAAATTTCACGCGGAAATGGCCATCACTTTTCTGACGGGTCTGAATATGTAGGCCTAGTTTTTACCAGACAGACCACTAGATTCGATGTCAAAGCATTTATTTCCATGAAAACATTTACAGGCACTTTTGAATTGTCAAGCAGTGTGTCAGTTAAAAAGTTAAAGTTGGGATATTATTTTTCATATTAATATGTTCCCAAATAATTATTCAGAAATGGCATTTCTAATAGATAGTATATTTTAATTTCCTACCAAAATATTGTAATGGCAACACTGGAAGTATTCCCAAACCTAATACTGTTACACGATAATATAATGTATGTCAAAAGTGTTTCATTGGCTGATCGGCGGCGTGACGTCATGCAGCTCACTTCTGATTGGACAATGTTCGGATTATCACTCCATATGAATACTATGCAGTATGCTTGTAATAAACGGATTTTTTGGTAGAAAAACCGCAGTTGAAATTGGTAAGGTTAACGTGATTTAAGGGTTGAATGACTTAATTTAAGACGTTGGTAAATGCATCTCTGTCGCTACAATACAGCTTCAAATGACAGAGATAGCATAAAAGTTGAGTTGCATTTAAGAATTTGACCATTTGGTCATTCTAAGTATCGGCGGAATTGCCGGTCCTGCGCTGCCTTATTCGGTTTCACAAAGCCTAATACAGGCTGACTCTTAATATTAGTCCATTAATAAATATATTCATAAGTAATTTCTTCCTTTGAAATTGGGTATCAACAAGTCAGTCTAAATCTTCATATATTTAGCCTTTTCCCAACTATGTTGGGGTTGGTCCCCAGTCTAACAGGATGCAGCTGAATACCAGTGTGGTACATGGAGCGACTGCTTATCTGACCTCTACAACCCACTTACTGGGCAACACAATACCGTTTGGTAAGACTTCTTCATCCCGTCCTTGCGATATTTTTTTGTTTTAGAATCTATCCTACTTATATTGTAAATGCGAGGATATTTATAGTTCAGTATTGTTTTATCATTGATTGACTTATTGCCGGCCCCCTCCCCACATTGACCTTACCAACTTTAGTTGTAGTTGTTGTGAAATTAAAGGCTCGGCTACACGGTGATGCGCGCGCGCATGTGCTGCGTGTAGCCCCGCCCTAAGGTGTGCAATGTGTGAACGTCTCATCCATACATTTTATTTGACAATAGGCACAAATTACTGCCTTGTATATGACTTAATATACAGTGATTCAATATGGTTGCATTTTACTGTCAATATATTAGACATTTTAGCTCTTGTCTATGGAATTAAAGTTGTCCATAGACAAAATAATATTAGCTACCATCTTTTTTTTTTTTACAAAATTTTCCTGTCATATTGGATCCTGTGAATCAAGTTGGATTGTTACACATAAGTACGATAAAATATATTATTTTATCATACTGTTGCGTTGCAAGGAAATATTGTTTAGTTTCAAAGGAAATGCACAATATTGTATCTACAGATAAATTCCAGTAGTCCAATATTAAACATTTTCTTATCACATTTAGTAGCCATTTTATGATTTAGACATTAGAATTAAATATTAAATTGTTATTTAGTGTAAATCGGCTGGTTTTCTTGTAGTATAATAATGAGAGCTGCAGCCTTTATTTTTATTAAATTATAAATAATTTAAACTTTTCTTTTCAATTATTATCGTTTTATATAACCTTCATCAACATCTTATTAGGGGAACAATGTCCACTGCTGGACATAGGCCACTCTTAAAGATAGCCACCATGACCGGTCCTGCGCTGCCCGCATCCAGCCTTTACCAGGTCGTTACCTCCACCTGAATAAATGACCTATAGGAGAATCAAATATACTGAGTATTCATGGGGCAACACTAAACGTTGCTAGCAACAGTTGCGTGTCTGTTTTTCGTGAATATAAAGCGTTAGCATGTTACAGCAACAGTACGTGTAACGTACCGTGTTACACGCGACGCAAGTACATGTTGCTGAATCAATGTTTCGTTTCCCAACGGAATATTAAGCTATAATATCGTTCAATTTCAACACATTTTGTCGAACAAGACACTGCGTTTGTATCAAAAAAGACTCCGCCTATTTTAATCGGTAAACGCCCAACCATAAACTCGCTCCATTATTTACGTTAATTTCTTAAAAATAAAGACTGCATGACACGTTATAAAATTCATTATTACATAATCTTGTAGGTAACAAATTAATTGTGGCGTATTGAGTTAAGAAAATATAGGTATGTGCTAAATCTAATGTTTGTTTTTCAAAACCACTGAAATATATTAATCTTCAATGGACTGTGCACATTTCCTAACTTGCAAGACACATCAGGGTCCATGCATTTAAAAGTAGTATTACAATAATGATGTCAAAATACACCGGGTATTTTGACATAGTATAGTTGCCGAAACGAGTCATGAGCACAAATGTCAAGTTAATTTTTGGGTTGCTTTCTGGGTTTTATGAGGTGCCGACGCTGCATGCGATTGGTCCGTCTGTAGTACCGATCGCGTGCAGTGTCGGCGCCCCAAAAAATCCATAACGAACCCAAGATCCCAAAAATTAACTTGACATTTATGCTCACGACTCGTGGCGGTAAGATTACCATTCTGAATTCACATTATGTACTTTCTAAGTTTATCTCTGATATCTGTGAAGGAAAACCTTGTAAGGAAACCTGGACTTAATGAACACAAGTCCAAAATCGCCAATCCGCCTTGAGCAAGCGTGGTGATCAACGCTCGTGCCTTCTCTGTACGAGAAGAGGCCTTTGCCCAGCAGTGGGAGAATAGGCTGCTATTATTATTACAATACAAAATCCACCAAGCTTTTCCGTTACATTCGAATATTAAGCATATTTCAAATTGGCAATCCTGGTTGTATTTTCGGCGAAGGAATTGATCGGGCATTTTGTTTTTATTATTATTTTTAATTTCTACATAGGTAGGTACTATACTGATTTATGTAGGTAGTTCAGCTTTACCAAATACAATGCTAAGAATTATTTTGTGTTTTATTTACATACACGTATAAACCAACACGCCTGTATTCCCCGAAGGGTTAGGCAGAATATACACCCACAGTCCGCCGTTATGTTTTGGGTCCCATGTAATAGGGGGCGAGCCTATTGCCATTAACCCAGATATTATCCTTGAAAAACCCTTACAGATAGTCAGGAAATCCTAACTACAAGCTGCTACAGTCAAACGGGGTGAATAGGGACGCAGGGGTGAATCGGGACGAAATTTTAAAAGGGATTTTTACTTTGAAATAATATAGTTTGTTACCAGCAAGGACGTTAAAATCTTAAATTGTAATTTAGTTAAAACAGAAGAGATCTCTTTGGTAACAAACTATATTATTTCAAAGTAAAAATCCCTTTTAAAATTCCGTTCCGATTCACCCCTGCGTCCCTATTCACCCCGTTTGACGGTACTGAAAATTTTACAGAAAATACCAATTTCACTGCTCGACCTGGAAATCAAACCCAAGACCTATCTAGCGTAGCAGTCGCGCTTAGGACACACGCTTAAAAGGCGTCCGTCCCATGGGAGTAGACAAAATCTAAGAATTAAAAATACCAAGTTTAAGCCTCCCCTCCTCCCTGAGGCATTTGTCGCACCGCTAATGACGTTATGCCCAGCCTTACTAGCGTCCTGCACACGTAATTCAGTACCTACGAAGTGTGCGATTGCTCGGACACCACCACTTCAATGCGTATATACCTAGCAAGAGACTGACCGAGTGCCCGTAGTCGAGCATCGCTAAGCGAGTATTGTTCTTATTACCTTTTGTCGCTCAGCGACAAACTACGGAGCGAGTCCTCGCCGGCGCCGGCGGCAGTATAAACAGTGATCAACTATTAATATCCATCTCTTTTGCTTACACGGAATGTAAGTTTTGTACATTTCTTGAGTGAGTCGTTTCCTCGCCTGCGGTGGGACAACTGCTTGAGCCTGATTTTGTATCAAGAACCATTCCGACTAATCTCATGTTCTAAATATCAGCCGTAGGACGTCTACTGCTGGACATAAGCCTCCCCCATAGATTTCCAAAAGAACCGGTTGGAAGCGGCCTGCATCCAGCGATCTTCTCTTCACTGTTTTCACAAATCGAAGCAACAAGAATATTGTAACCAAAATTGTGTAAAAACAAAATTGGAAGAAAGAGTGTCCATGGAGTTTCTTGCTCGTTCTTCTCCATAGAGACCTACGCTTTGGAACGAGCAACTAGCTTCAACTTTTAAATGTAAGTTCTTGACAATTCAAAAGTGCCTGTAAATGGTCTAATTGAAATAAAATCCTTGACTTTGTAATACAGAGATTATATATTATATAACAAATTGTAAACGGTTTCAAATAAAACGTTTCGAACTTAAGAAGAAAGTATTTATTTTTTATATGAAATCTTATTTCTCTTAAAAATGTCGAACTACAATATTGTACCGCAAAAGCTGTAATATAGGTATACCTTAGGACCGGCAGGGCACCTCGTGGCATCAAAACACCGCCGCACCCGTTTTAAACCTTATTCCAATTAAATTAGCTGTCATAATCCTGTGACACAAGTGGCTCATGAGACACGGTGTCAAGCCGCGCTATAGTTTTATCGAAATAAATTAATATGAATTCTAAAGACATTGAAATAAGGGCAAAAAGAACTTGATCAGAAACAATATCATTTAGTTCATTTACAATGCCGTGATGTGCCACGACGTCAGTCAGCGCCAGCCCTTTTACTTTTGACCGCCATGTCAAAAAACGTGCCGTCAGCGCCAAGCTACGAATTCATCTTCTAATACCTACAAAATAGTAGTGAGCTCGGAATTATATATCGATGTTGTTTTGTGAGTTTTATTTACTAACTAGCTGTTGCCCGCGACTTCGTTCGCGTTCACTATTTTAATATATAAACATATAAGTCTAAATTACTTCTTATAACATCAGCTATCTGCGAATGAAAGTCCAGCCGTTTCGGAGATAAGCCGCAACAAACAGACCCTTCAATTTTAGTTATTTGTTTAGATGAAAGTTTGTCATAGGATCGTGACCGTGGCGTGATGTGCAAATTTTAGTTTGTCATCTATACATGACAGTGGCTGTCAAAAAGTTGAGCTACACAAGCCTAAATCGCCTTATCAATGCATAACCTCATGGGACAGAGGCTTGCTATTCGGATCCTCATAGCGGTCGTTCGAAGAACAATCGTATAACAACATGAGTCCATACAACAAGATGGCCATACACAGAAACGTGATCAATAAGCATGCCAGCAGAGATGAAGTGAAGAATGGCGTGCAATGGATGCTTGGGCTAAAATCGACCGTCTGTAAATCGCTCTTCGGTTCAACCTGGTGAGTAAACAGATAAAAGAGTCCGTAAATCTGAAAAAAGGCCGGCAAAGCAACGTTGCTTTGTTCCGATTTGAAGGGTATGGGTGCCGGTGTCATTACAGGCGTATGACACATTTCAACTTTGTCTCTGGGATGGCGACGCGTTTGCAAGGCCTCTGGTATTGCAGATGTCTATAGGCAGCGGTGACCACTTAACATAAGGTGGGCCGTCAGCTTGCTGTGGGCTGTGGACACCTACACCTATATATACCCTTCAAACCGGAACACAGCAACGCTACTTTGCGGCAGAAATTGTATGGTGGAATAATATGGTTCAAACCTGATTATCTCCATTTAATTACTTCTATAGCGTAAGTGTATATCTAGAAATCAATAAATGGAACTTCAATTGATGAGTTCCTTCACAAAGAGCTCTAGGTACTACCATTTTTATTTAATTGGTTATATTATTTTATATTTATGAACTCACGTGGTATTCACTTATGGTAACTGTACTCAAATCTCTGTTGTTTATGATGCTAATCGGTTCCGCGCAATAGTATGAGTATCCGTCGGGTGCTCCCACCCCAATTACAGTGCGTCCAACTTCTTCGTCCCCTTCGTATATTGAAACGAAATCTAAAAAGATAATCAGAATTAATGGTGACTGATACTTATTGTGTGATGTTTTTTTCCTAAACAAGCTTACATAAAAGCTTGCTCTTGGCCGTGATTTCGTCCGCGTAAGGCTTTCTGCCCATAGAAGCAGAGTGAGGCTGCGGAGCGAAGAAACAGAGAAATATTGACCAATAAGATTGCATAAAATTTTCGCTCCGCTCCAGTTATGCAATCCTATTGGTTAATATTGCTCCGCTTCTGTGGACAGGCAGCCTAGATGTCGGTTATATTTAATTCATTCATGATTCGAAAGACACGTGGCGCCATCTCTAATCATAATAACGTCATTGTTGCTTTCCCCGGGAACAGTATTCACGTTACACTCTTTTTTGGGATGAAAGGCTATGTCCCTTTTTGTACACCCGACAACGTAGATATATGTAAAAATTTCAGGATGATCGGTTCAGTGGTTTAGGCGTTAAAAGGTAACAAACAAACTTACTTTCGAATTAATAATATTAGTATGGAATAATAAAGTAAGAAGTAGTGTGGATGGCACAAGTTAACGTAGTGTGTGGGATATAGGGAACATTTTATGTAGGTATACAGAATGTGAAGAAAGAATTATCATAGAATATAATATATAATCTGATTGTAATCTGTTTGCCGATTAAGGGAGAGAGATAATGCGAGAGTGTTTGAAGTTTTGCGAGAATATCCACTGTTATTTATTAAGTGTGTGGTAGATTTTATAATAATATTAGTATTGTCCAGTGAACTGTGGGTGTACAGGTACACCTCTGCCTAACCCTTCGGGAAATAAAGGCGTGATGGTATTAGTATTGTGTTCTAGGTTAATTATTGTAATTGGTGTGTAACCGTTTTAATTATTATAAAGAGGAAAGATTTGTTTGTTTGTTTGTAACGTATAGGCTCCGAAACTACTGGACTGATTTTAACCATCGTTACACTAATAGATAGCTACACTATTCCTGAGTAACATAGGCTTTATAACATCACGCTACGACACACGGGAGCGGAGCAGTTACGGAATACGTAACTTAACAAGGATGAAATAAGACACGCGGACGAAATCGCGGGCAGGTCGCTAGTGAAAAATAAAAAAATCCCAGGCTGTAATTACTGCACTATTGGCAAAGGCCTCTTCTCATACAGAGAAGGTACGAGCATTGATCACCACGCTTGCTCAAGGCGAATAGGCCATTACGACATTTTTCGAAACGTGAAATTGCTTGTCCTAATTAAACTGACAGCTGTCAAAAGGTACTATTAATATTAACGAAAAACCCTAAACCAGTGAAATAGAAAAACAAATTACCTAGACGCCAAGAACTATTTTCAGGAAAGCTGAAGGCAAATACCAGATCGAAGGTCACATAAGAAACCTTTGTCAAAAAATTCGGTCGGGAAACAATTTCCTCCACCACTACTGGGGGTTGGTCAAACACGGCGCGACGCGTCTGTGTTACTGCTTCCACTCCTGGAAAAACGACCACGGAAATGGAAAAATCATTATATTATTAATTTTTTACTTATTTTGGCCCCGACTTCAACCGCGTAAGTAAAAAGTAGCCGACAGACGTCCTTTTACGACTTTCCTGGGATTTAATTTTTTTTTTATTCCGGTTGGGAAATCATCAAATGACTTCCCCCGCCCTGGGCGAAGCGGGAGGGAGTGTCAGACTTTTACTGAGTAAAACCCACCCATGTTCCTTTTCGTGCCCTTTGCGTTCCGGGGGCGCGGTATCTCTTTCGAAAAACCCGTAGCCCCGGCAGGCATCAGCCCTGAGTGGCCCGTTCAATTGCTGAAATCTTTGAGGCACGTGTGGAACACGAACGCGCCGTCGACACAGCCTCTCGTTTCGCGGCTCCTGACGCCCGGAGCGTCTACCATAACTTTCCTGGGATGCAAGTACTGTTGAATACGAATAAGCACCAATGGTGATAATTTTTTTTTATCCTTAGGTGGTAAACAAGCCGACGACGGCCCACCTGATGTTAAGCAGTGTTCACCGCTGCTAGACATTTGCAATACCAGAGGCCTTGCAAATGCATTTCCATCCCAGGGACGGAGTTGTAATGTCTCGAGTGCCTCTAATTACACCGGCACCCATACGGCCATACCCTTCAAACAGGAACATAATTGCAGCTTTGCGGCAGAAATAGGCATGGTAGTTTGGAGGTATAAGAAACAGGGTGTAAAGTCTCTCATCCTACATAGAAAAGGGAGGATCCTCCGAGCAGACGGGTCTTGTGTCTGGCGGGCTACTGCCCGACTGTTGTTGTCGGGATTTTGTATATATGTTAAACGTCGCGGCGAACTTTAATATCGCGATCTAGGCAACGTGAGTTCGCATGCTGAGCGATAGATGTCGCTACAGTAGTAATACCTCCTCGGAGGAGATCCTTCACTGAAACATTTGAAAGAAAACTGTTATAATACTGCAAATCCTACCACTTACCATACAGCCGGAAAAGGGCTTTAGGAGAAACGATAAAAACTCCTGATTTCCTTAAACTTTGAGTTGGTTTATCCTTTATAAATTCTATCTTATTGACTACAACTGGATTCATTTTTCCTGTATAGAACGCTACGATAGGGCCGGGGTTTAACGTACGTGTCGTGGTCACAATTTCCGATATGATAGAATCATGCTTCCGTAGAACCTCGGACCTCGTCTCATTCACTACATCTTGAAAGGGGTCTTTGAAAAAAACGTAAAAATACTTAAAATTTTCCTGCAGCTGTAATTTCGTGTTTCCCGACACATGAAAAACGTTTTCCTTTTGATATTTAAATATTTGGCTTAGAAGTTTGTATGGTTCGTCTACGGATGCAAAGTATTTCACTCTATCTTTGTTTGCGAGGAGGTTCTTGTGTATCTGTTTGTAGGGAGTGCCGTATATATCTTTTGTGCTCAAGTCCTCAGAGCTAAAATTCTCTTCGACAAAAATTATGACACCAGAGCTGCGTTTGGCCGAATCATGGACTATATCAGCGAACCCCACAGTCGTCAACTTCGCAAAGGGATTCGGTTCTACTTGAACATGTTTCATAACTAATTCGTAATCTAACATTAATACAGGAACCGCCTTTTTATCGGCATAACTAGTTTGCAAGACACTGATAAACGTTAAGAAAATAAATAAAGACATTATTTTTATTCTGGTTTTTGACAGAATCACTTTTACCATTATTGTCTAATCAGTAGGCTAAACAAGATGAAGGACAGAATATGAGTTTGATTTTAGCTGAAAAAGAATAAGTTTTAATAGCCATGATCATTTAAGAGCTTTCTGAGTTGAGTTGAAAATTCTGCGTGAACACGCATAATGTAGCATGCTTGTAGATACGGCTTAATATATCGTTTTGTCTATGAAATCTATCTATAGACAATTATATTTTTCTTTAACTTTACCCATAGAATAGGGAAAATAACATCTAATTAGAAAAATTATATTTTTTCTAAACTAAAAATTTTCAGCCATGTTTAAACTTTTATTCGGTTTATGTAATAAAAGATTTATCTTTTTAATTTACAATGACTTAAAACTCTAATGCGGATTGTTGATTCAATTTAATAAATATTTATTTGAATATTATTTTACAATTTAGGCAGTTTATATAACAAATAGTGGCAACAATGGCGAACCATAGACAAGGCGTCAAAGTTATCATATGATCACTTTTCACATGACCGATGGTCAGTCGTCATCGCCCGAACGCTGTCTTTTTATGACAAATTTGGGCTAAAATACTAACTTTTAGTCCGTTTTGCGTCCAGTAAAATTAGCCTTAAATATGGCGTTTTGCCGTGTGGTGATCACGTTATTAGTTCTAAGTGTAATTAGCTGTTATTCATCAAAAGTCCCAGTGTTCTTATGGGGCGACTCTCTTAAAAGTTCCATCAAATCGAATCCCCTTACGACGTATGCCAGCGACGAGTTTGCAGCCATCCTCAAGCAGGTGCTGGTAGAAGACCCCCTGACGCTTGTATTCATCGAAGAAACGCTGTCTGTTGAAGATTTTTCACTGAAAAATGAGAACGGGGAGACGTCGTTCCCTTACCTGCACGACAATCTTGATGAAGCTGTGTATTTGCCCACTGTGGAGGATGCGTTGCCCACGCTGAACCGCACAGCTGGTCCTGACGCTAAAACCGTTTTTTCAGACAACTTTGTCCCTAATGGAGACAAATTTGTGTTCATCTACCTTAATGACGCTGAAGAGGGTGAATCCAGGGCTCACCTGCTGCGCCGTCACGACGCCTTCATGCAGGACACTATCTCGCAGATGCCCGAAGACCAGAAGGTGGTTGCTGTGTACACGGCCAACTACCCATCGTGGACCATCCCGGAGACTAAGTCGAGAGTGCGGCGTGCGGCTGGAGGTGCCCGCAATTCCCGCATGTATACTCTAGATGGTCTTCGAATGGTCGCAACGAACGTTATAGTCAAGGCTGGCAATGATACAAGGACCCTGTCTGATATTACGGACCAGAGCTCCGAGCTTAACGTCACATTTGTGAACGCTGCGCTGACCTTTGACAACACCACACTGACTCTGAACTTTAACTCCAAGATGGGTTATTGGTTTTTCGGTGAGTTCGATCTTTTATTACGTTTTCTTTCAGGCTGATTTTGTACGGTACTTTTTCTGGAACTTGTGGTTTGTGTTTGTAAACATACTTACAGGAACATCACTCTCTCTCTGTCAAAAATTTAATTGTTAAATAACTTTTATCTGAGAGATAAATATGACTGTTGCAAAAATACTTAAAAGCTGTTGAACTACCATATTTTCTTCATTAATGCTTATCTAGAGATTGATAAATCAGCCCTTCAGTTTATTAACACATTCAGTGCTGGAAGCAGGCTTGCTGTATTACATAGGACTTATATGATTATAATTAATATCTAGCAAAATGAGAGAGCACAATACATCTTTTTAGTAGTCGTACAGCTCTTTGTGAAGGAGCTCGTCCGGGGAAGTACTACCACCATGGGGACCTATTTCTGCCGCAAAGCTTTTGAGAGTATGGATGAGAGTATGGAAGAGTATGGGTGCCGGTGTAATTACAGGCACATGAGACATTTCATCTTTGTCTCTGGGATGGCAACACATTTGCAAGGCCTCTGGTATTGCCTTTGCTGATGTGTATAGGTAACAGTGACCATTTAACATCAAGTGGGCCATCGGTAACCGACTGCCTCGATAGCCTAGTGGTCCTAATCGCGACTGCTACGCTAGAGGTCTTGGGTTCGATTCCCAGTTCAAGTAAAAAGTGTTATTGGGTTTATCTATGAAATTCTCAGTAGCAGCTCGGAGTTAGGATTTGTGCCCGGTTAATAGCAATAGGCTCGCCCCTTATTATATGGGACCTAAACATACCGGCGAACTGTGGGTGTACAATGTTACACCTTTGCCTAACCCTTCGGGGAATACAGGCGTGATGGTATGTATGTTATGAGCCATCGGTTTGTTAGCCATCTAAAAATATCTGCTGGATTTTTAGGTAAAAACAAGTGTGATGTTATCAAATATTCATTTATACAATACTGTTTATTCTACGAATTAATTACATTACATACCATTACGCCTGTATTCCCCGAAGGGTTAGGCAGAAGTCTACCAATGTACACCCACAATTCGCCGTTATGTTTTTAAGTCCCATGTAATAGGGGGCGAGCCTATTGTCATTAACCGGCCACAAATCCCAACCCCAAGCTGCTATTGAGAATTTCATGGAAAAACCCCATAACACTGCTCGACCTGGGAACCGAACCCAAGACCTCTAGCGTAGCAGTCGAGCTTAGGACAACTAAGCTACCGAGGCAGTACGAATTAATTAACGAGGACAAAATGGTAAAAAAAACGTAATATGGTGAGGTTAGCTTGGTTTAGTAAGCGCTCTGTGTGGTTTGACTGCCCCGTTAGTCCTGTGGTTGCTAGCAGGACTGCAGTCTTGGGTTTGATACCCAAGCCAGGCAAAGTTTGGTTGTTTTTGCATACTTGGCTAGTTGCTATCGAGATTGGCCTTGACCTTGACCGATTTCGCGGAGACAAATATAAAAAAAAATATATTTCTATACCAAAATTACTATTTTATTATTTAAATAGCTGACCCGGCAGACTTCGTACTGCCTCAATCGATAAGTAGAAGACCTAAACTCTGTATTGAATAGCAATAAAGTTCAAATTGGCACTACATTTTATTTAGAAAACGTTTATATGGGAAAAAAAGGGCTGTTTTTAGGGTTTTCCCGGCAATTATTCGAATTTTTCACACCTTTTAAACCTTCCCTAGACCTCCACGAACATTTCAAGACCAAGATAAGATAAATCCGTTCAGCCGTTCTCGAGTTTTAGCGACACTAACGAACAGCAATTGATTTTTATATATATAGATATTATAAATGCAAAAGGAACTTTGTCTGTCACGCCTTCACGATTAAATCACTGAACAGATTTTGATGAAGTTTGGTATTGAACCCTAAGAAAGCCGACGCTGCACGCTATCAGTCGGACTGATAAACCAATCGCGTGCAGCGTGCGCGACCCAAAAGACCCAGAAAGGAACCTAAACACCGAAAATGAACTTGGAGTTTGTGCTCACGACTCGCGGCGGGTACTAAATACTAGAAAAAAAAACAAAGGACGTAGACCACTTTTTTATTTACAACTTTGTTTGTGTCTCGAACAGCAGACATTTAAATGTATGAAATTGACGGCAAAACCCATAAATGATTTACAAAATTCGCAAAAATCAATACTAATATTATAAAGCTGAAGAGTTTGTTTGTTTGGTTGAACGCGCTAATCTCAGAAACTCCTTTTTAGAATTGAAAAAACCTCTGTGTGTTGGATAGTTCATTTATCGAGGAAGGCTATAGGCTATATAACATCACGCTACGACCAATAAGTGCTGAGCAGTAACCAAAAACGTAACATAATGCGGGTGAAAAAAACTACGCGTACGAAGTCGCTGGCAGAAGCTAGTATTGCATAAAACTAAAAGACATAACTTGAACATCATTGATCTCGGCTAAGATGAACTGAAGTACACACTGGCAACAATCCAAATCCAAGGCCCCGGGGACTTTTAATCAATAAAACAAATATTTGACCATACCATACCATCACGCCTATATTCCCCGAAGGGTTAGGCAGAGGTGTAACAATGTACACCCGCAGTTCGCCGGTATATTTAGGTCCCATGTAATAGGGGGCGAGCCTATTGCCATTAACCGGGCACAAATCCTAACTCCGAGCTGCTACTGAGAATTTCATAGAAAAACCAAATAACACTTTTTGCTCGACCTGGGAATCGAACCCAAGACCTCTAGCGCAGCAGTCGCGCTTAGGAGCACTAGGCTACCGAGGCACTGAGGACTTTTAATCAATAAAACAAATATTTGACTTTCTGCTCTTACAAGAATGTACAGGATAGTGTAAAAAAATAATACTTTAACTTAACAAACATAAATACATAAACTCCTCACGCCTTTTTCCCATGGGGGTAAGCAGAAACCACAGAAAACGGTGACTTTTTGTGTGACGACGCGAAAGGAGTATGTAAGGATTGTAGCAGGTGTGCTACGATCCTTACATACTCCTTTCGCCTCTTCCGGTTTGAAGGGTATGGGTGCCGGTGTAATTACAGCCACATGACACATTCAACTTTGTGTCTGAGATGGCAACGCATTTGCAAGGCCTCTGGTATTGCAGATGTCTATAGGTAGCGGTGACCACTTAACATCAGGTGGACTCGTCGGCTTGTTAGAACTAAATTTTAATAATTTTTTTTCGCTTTTTCCCAGATACCGTGGTCCTCACAGTAGGAACAATCAACGAAGTATTGTATCCTAAAGAGGAGGTGTATGCAGTCTTGGGCTTCTCGTATCGTTGCGCCCAACACGTTAGCTTTACCAGCAGGAATGAAACGACCACCTACACTGTCACCTTTGATGATTTGAAGGTAAAGTACATGACCATCTCAATTTTTCTACGTAGTATAAAACAAAGTAGCTTCCCGCCGTCTGTACGCTTAGATCTTTTAAACTGCGCAACGGATTTTAATGCGGTTTCCATCAATAGATAGAGTGATTCAAGAGGAAGGTTTGTACGTATAGAACATCACGCTATGACCAACGGGAGCGGTGCAGTAACTGAAGACGTAACTAGATGTGGGTGACACCGCGAGGTATATAGCTAGTGAAAGATAAATACCTGTATATTAATAGGTTGTTTGACTGTTTCTACACAATTCTGCTTACTGCCCCGTTGGCCTTGTGGTCGCAAGCGCGACTTATGAGCGTGGCGTCCTGGGTTCAATTCCCAGGACGACCAAAAAGTGTTATTGGGTTATTTCATTACGAATTTCTCAGTAGCAGTCCGGAATTTGGAAGTTGGTGGTGTGACACCCCCGTGTCTCGGAAAGAACGTGTCGCCGTTGGTCCCGGCTGTCATTCGTAGATCAATGTCAGTCGTTACGCATAGTCAGAAGCCACGAAGTCTGACAACCAGTTTTACCAAGTAACGTGTTGTCCAGTAAGTAGGTTGTGGACGTCAGATAGGCAGTCGCCCCATGTAAAACATTGGTATTCAGCTGCATCCGGTTAGACTGGAAGCCGACACCGACATAGTTGGGACACGGCTAGGCTGATATACACAATTCTGCTTACGCCTTTGGGGAATGCAGTCATAGTTATGTGTTCTTACTATTAACACTTTCAGAATAAGTTAGGGTGTGAAATAATTCATTTTAAAGTACCTATGGGAGACCAATTGGCATCAAATACTAGTAAATTTATCTCCCTTGTTGGGTAGTTTTGTGTTTGGAAAATATTAATTATAGCGCTAAGTATAGGTTCGTACTCTAAAACGCGACTGGAGAGCGATGAGTCCTGGGTTCGATTCTCAGGTCGGACAAAATGATATTGGCATTTTCCATAAGGAATATCTCAGTACCAGGCTACCAGCCCGGAGTTTGGAAGTTGGTGGTGTGACACCCCCGTGCTTCGGAAAGCACGTGAAGCCGTTGGTCCTGCGCCTGATCTTTTCCAGGTCGTGTCGGACTGTCATCCCATCGGACAATGCGAGTGATTGACTAGGGCAGTGCACCTGTGTTTCCGCACACACTTGTGCACTATAATATCTACTGTATAGTTGGCTAGTCGCCTTTGAGATTGGCCGCCGTGAAATCGGTCTGAAGAATATTAGTATTAAGTACATGGTTGTAGACTCAAAAGCGACTTAACTTTACATCACATACTTAATAAAACCTTCGTTCAACACTGACTCGGTCAAAATGTATGAAACGGCTGATTTTTTTAACTTAAACTCACGCTTTTTTCCCACGGGGGTAGGCAGACCTCTACCCCTAATACGCTACGATCCTTACATACTCCATTCGCCTTATCCACGTTCATACAAGCACGCCGGTTACGAGAACTGCGCACTCGATCTTTTTGAAGAACCTTACCATTAAGATTTTTTTTTTTAATAACCTACAAAAAACTAATCAACATAATTGTCCATAGATCCAGCCATTCTTCGAGACTAACACGACCCAGGAGTTTGGTGACTCGTTCAACTGTGTCGGTTTCTTCTCCGCCCCCATCTGGGCAAGTCTGTTCGTCGTGTTCATCCTCCTCGCCATCACTTTCTACGGAATAATGATGATGTTGGACATCAGAACTATGGACCGCTTCGACGACCCCAAAGGCAAGACCATCACGATTAATGCTGTGGAGTAAATTTTATAAAATATCGATGTTTTAGGATTTAGTGAGAGAATTTCTTTGCGGCATAATTAACCTCTTTTTGTGTTCAATTCAGCCTGTTTTGCTATGTGAACTCTTTTTGTATTGTCTGTGCAAATCTTGTGACAGTGTAATTTGGCGGCAAATTTATTGGAATATGTCAAATAACTGTCAAATATATATTCATGTTAGTTTTCATTCTCGCTACGTTTGTAATGTATATGCAACTTAGACAGACTATAGAAGTATTTAAATAAGCGCAAATTTTTTGGAGTTTTTATTTTTGGGTGACAGTTTTTTTTTCGATATTTTTATTTATATTGCATTTTTATAAGATTATGGTGTAGTTCGGCTTGCGTTCTCTCACTAAATAAGTAGCATCGCTAATGCAACCTAAGACATCGTATTTTTACGATGACGTTTTGCAAACGTCAAAATCTGGTGCCGTAGTAAACACACGATAGTTCGTCTTCTGAGCTCAAATTGATTCCAAAACTATTTATTGTTGTTAATAATAATAGTCGGTTAAACTAAGAAATGTTTTCGATATATTTACGGTTAGAAAAACGGTGCCTCTATGCATAGACAATAGACGAAAGACTAAAACGATCAATTCTAAGGTTCTGGCCCACAAGCACGTCTGGCCCGGCGACTGTGGCGCCGCCGGTGAACAAAAACGGAACCTTTTCACTGTCAATTTCGTTAGTTCTATTTTTACCCACCGGGTCAGATTAGTTTGTGGCGCTACTGTCGATTTTTGACATCGACTCTTTCATTTGACGCTAAAATAACTTGTCTACTTTTTATTCGATGTTAAAAACGCAATTATATACTCTTACCGCGTATTTGCTTATATATAAATATATATTAAAATTGCTTATGTATACTGAATGTAGATAATAATAGTTTAAGATTGTTCAAGAACCGATAAAGTGCCTACGATACAAAAGAAATAATAAAATGTGGGTGATTAATAATATAATTATAAATAGAGAAATATTCTTGGAGAATGCATGTTACGTCTTAAATTATTCCCCTTTGCTAGTGAAATTAACGACCATGGGCCAAAAATTTCAAAAACCCCCAGACATTTGGCTAAAATAGTTTTTTTTTTTACAATAAAAAGTAAAAGCGTCGTTTACTAGTAAATTTATTGAATTGAATACTTATCTTCAAATCAATACCTGGATTCCTCGGACACAAAAAGCTCTTCCGGACGCCTCCCGGACAGCCTCAAATCCAAAGAATTCCGGACAAACGGCAGCCCTACAAGAGCCCATCTAATAATTATTTCACCAACTGCAAACATTTCTAATGTCTATAGCGGCTACAATAAAATATTGGGCTTAACATGCATTCTGTAAGTCTTTAATAGCCTATATTATAGGAACCATGGCCTTAATAAAACGCAAAATAACTTCCAAATACGAAATTACAACGATAACGTACAGAGCTTGTATTGAACGCATAGTTTTAAGTCATATATTAATCCTTAATTTGACGAGTTTAAAACATACATACAAAAAACAGTCACTTTTGACATCTCCAAAATGTCATTTTTAAAAGTTTGACATTGGGTCGCCCGCGTAATAAAGACTAGTGGGCGACAGTGTGAAACAGGCCTAAATAAAAAAAAACTCGTCAATTATAGGTGTCTATTCCAACTTTCCATTTGCAATCCATTGCCGATAAAATTTTCTTTTATAACACATTATTACTGCTGGAACCCAAGCGACACCACGCTGGCCCAGCATGGGTAACAATGGCTGTCAAAAAAACTGCAGTGTACCAAGGGTGTGAAAAAGTAATAAAGAAAGAGATCCCTCCATGCTAGTGCCAATTTTCCATAAAGTTGGTTAAATTATATAGAAACTATGATATATTTAAGAGTTACAACCTACTTTAAGTGACCTTCAAGTATTTCAATTTTGTAGTTCCATTATTTTAATTTTTTCCTAATACTTGGCGACATTTTTTGACATGGCAACATTGGCTCGTGTTTAAAAAAAGATGTCTGCCAAGTATTGTGTAAAATTCAGTTTTTCGGATATTTTAACCATGGTTTTTTTAGCTCTAAGCATAATTACACTTTTTCTTTTTATGTAAATAGTTTTGTTCCGGACTTATTTTATTGTTGTTTCGAAGTATTAAAATCGTGAGACCAAAATATTCTCTCTTTCATTTTGTTTTTTTTTTTACTTTTGAATGTGCGGTCCTAATGTAATTACTAAGATAAAGTTGAAAATGTTCGTTATTGATATAGAAAATAAAGCTTATAATATTAGTTTTCATTATTTTTATGCACCCTTCCCCTTTACTACTATCAGAGGTGGTGTATAAATTTGTCAAAATGGCAATTAGTTTGCCATAGCCCAGGGTCCCGGCTATGGCAAACTAATTGCCATTTTGACAAATATTTTTTATCTATAAATAAAAAAAAAAACATTTATTTCAGATGTCTAAACGATCCATAGTAGTTTTACACGTTCATTGAATTTATAAAAATTAAATACATTCAAATTAAAATTACGTTTATCAAATTATTAAATTAATATATAATCTCCATTTTCCATTTAGGCTACAATCTGTGTTGATGTGAAGTGTGAGAGTATAGAATATATTTTTCAATTAACAATATGGTCTATTGTCGTTAATAAAATAGAATAATTCGCATCAACAGTACAGCTATTAACAATACAAACTTGTTAGACTTAAATATAATGCAGGTAGACTTAAGTTGGCGTAACTAGTACCCTTGCTAAGTTATCGGGATAACTTGTATTAAGGGCACCAGTCCCTACCCTTGTTTCATATTTAAGGCGATACAATATTAAAATGAAAGCAATTAATTATTGACATACTTAACATTAAAGTTAAATTAAAACCTAACCTAAAAATAAAATAAAATGGGAACTTATAGCCGGGGAACGGGTGTAGTGAAACGCTGGTGCTATGAGGTAGTGGTTTATTCTCCAATTACACAGGTCACAAACTTAGAAAAACTTCACAAAGATTAACTCGCGCGTCAAACATTCGCGGGTAGCTCGGACTCTCTGCTTGGCAACTGCCAGGACTCTCTAGCACTCCTGCGGGCGCCCTCTTACGGGCGGCCGGGTAACCACTTTGGATTGCCAGTAAATATTTATAGTCTGCCGCACGCTATAAACTACGGAGAAGCCAATATACAATTGTAAACATTGAACGTGAAGATGGGGTGTGTTAGTGAAGTGTGTATATTGTGTATGTGTGAGAATGTACCAGTTTACTAATAGTTATCTCCAGAAAGAAGAAACCGTTCTGTGTCCGTAAAATTTTGTTCCAGTAGTCAATTTGTGACAGCCGGCCGGGTGGGGCCGTCGGCTCTGGGCCGCAGCCGGTGAAGCCCATAACTAGTTCTGCCCCTGGTTACTAAGGAGGTTAACGTTGCTCTCCCACGTCAGACAATCGGTGTCCGATTTTGTGTCGCAGAGAATGGAACATACATACATAAACTCACGCCTTTTTCCCATGGGCGTAGGCAGAAACCACAGAACGCCACCTGCTACGATCCTTACATACTTCTTTCGCCTCGTCCGCGTTCATACAGCTGTTCATACAAGCACGCCGGTTACGAGTACTGCGCACGCAACCCTTCTGAAGAATCCCACCAATAAGGTCAGGGTAGGTCTTTCTAGGGCGTCCTCTCCCGGCGTTACCACTCACATCTGCCATATAAATCCCTTTTGTTAGTCGCCTTTCACTCATTCTCTCAACATGAATTCTAATATCACGAAACTATAGATCTATTGAATCGGTCCGATAATCAGTCGGACGTGGGCAGATGCCCCAAGAATGTAGAAATAAAACGACAAATCAATCTTAAAGTATATTTTTTATTCTTATAAACATTGAGTAGGCAATAGACGCAAAAAAATCTCATAAGGTATCATCATTAGGCATGTCTAACCCCCGGTTTCTGAACGAAACGTCAATGTGTTATTTTGACAAGCGCGTGAAAGTTGCTGTCACTTGCCAGAGTTGACAATTTGTAACACTTGAATTGTTCGTATAGAAAACTGGGAGTAAATTTTACAAAAAGTCAATTATTATTAAGATGATTATTTCAATCAATTTGAGACATACCTACATATACATATTATATATATTTTTAAAAGGCAACAATCAAAGCGCGTTTACAAATTTTCTGTTGTACAAAATCACCTTCCTTTTTTTATGAATATACATATACATTTTTATGGTCACAAATCAGTGCTAGAAATAAAATTGAGCATATTCTATGGTTTTTAGGAAAGAGTGGTTTCAAAATACTTTTTTTGTGACAAGTTTGCGTGCGCGAAGTGGGGCTGCATCATCTGTACGTAGGATAAAACGAAGTCGCTTCCCGCCGTCTGTACGCTTAGATCTTTTAAACTGCGCAACGGCTTTTAATGCTGTTTCCATCAATGGTGTTTCGAGAAGGTACGTGTCATGGTGCGATGAACGGGAGCGGAGCAGTAATTTAAGATTTAACTGAACGCGGGTGACAGCGCGGGGTTTAAAGTTTGTGAACTATAGGTACTTAGTTAACTAAACTGACATTCGTTGTCACAAAGGGTTGACGTTTTGAAAAATATTATGAAATAAGTACTTAGATAGGTTACCAGGACTAATCTCAAAATAGATGTAGGGACGGTCCCGTGGTACTTACTTCTTACTACTATTACAAATGCGAAAGTTTGAATGTATGGATGTTTGTTACTCGATCACGCCAGAGCGATTGAACGGATCTGGATGACATTTGGCACATAGATAGATTATAGTCTGTAATAGCACATAGGCTTTTTAACCCGGAAAAAATTACGGCTCGTGTGGATTAATAATATATCAACTTCGGTACGGACAAAGACGGGCTAGTGTATATATAGGGTGACTGGTAATTAGTGACCGATATTTAAACACGTGATTGTACTCATGATTACAAACAACTTTCCTAAAGAAACTTTTTTTGTATACTCATTAGTTTCATTTTTATCACTATATCATACTTAATGGCGCGCGTGCAACGCCCGATCAGCCGTTAGCGGCGAGGCCCTAAAATACTAAAGTTGTTTGTAAGCATGAGTACAATCACGTGTTTAAATATCGGTCACTAATTACCAGTCACCCTATATACATATACACGAAAGTGATTTTGCATCTGTTTGTTTGTTTGTTTGTCACGCTTTCACGTCTTAATTACTGAACCGATTTTGATGAAATTTGGTACAGACTAAGCTTGAACCCCAAGAAAGAATATAGGCTACTTATATTTTGAAACCACTGTCTTTACTTCTCTAACGGTCGTCTAGTCATAAGAGTAAGTCCTAGGATCGTAGCCTTTTCCTGCGACTTTGTCGTCGATCCAGTCTCGCAGCTGTGACACATCGACGTAGACACCAGGAGTTCCATCTTCTCCGCAGCCGATACCCCAGGCGACGATACCACTTTGAACGAAGCGATCCTTTTCGTACTGCAAAAGAAAATTAATCAAGTTAGGAATGACATCGTTCCCGAGGTGGCGGTGCGTGGTGTACCACGCGCGCCCCTCTTTGACGTCTCGGAGAGAGACAAACACCTCAATCCCTCTTGACCTGAAGTGGCCCGCAGCGGCAGGCTGGCACCTGGCACCGGAGTGGAAAAAAGGAAAGTCGTAATGGTTCCAAGTACCATATGGCTTTCTAAGTTTATCTTGGACATCACTGACATCGGTAAAGGAAAACACGTGATTTATAATTAATATGTAAAAATTTGAAATCGTCTGAAATTGGTGATCAATGCTCGTGCCTCCTCTGTATGTGATGAGGCCTTTGCCATGTCATGGGGCAATAATAGGCCGGTATTGTTTTTCTAGCTCCTTCTTCTCCTTAGACACCTGCCTACGTTTTGGAACAAGCAACCAGCTTCAACTTTCTGACAGACTCCTTAACAGTTCTATAGTGTAGTAGTCGCTCGAGGCGTAAGCACAAATGTCAAGTTAGTTTTCGGGTTCCGTTCTGGCTATTTTGGGCCGCCGACGCTGCACGCGATTGGTCCGTCCGTTGGACCGATCGCGGGCAGCGGACCATTTACCAGTAGGTAAATGGTGCCACCATAACATAACATACCATCACGCCTGTATTCCCCGAAAGGTTAGGCAGAGGTGTAACAATGTACACCTACAGTTCGCCGGTATGGTTAGGTCCCATGTAATAGGGGGCGAGCCTATTGCCATTGACCGGGCACAAATCCTAACTACGAGCTGCTACTGAGAATTTCATAGAAAAACCCAATAACACTTTGCTCGACCTGGGAATCGGACCCAAGACCTCTAGCATAGCAGTCGCGCGACCACTAGGCTACCGAGGCAGTTAGGTAAATGGTCTCATTGAAATAAATGATTTTACTTTGACTTTGTGACTTTAAGCTTTCACTTTTTCCGGCAGTCCCCATAACTGCCTATTTCTTCGAACTAGCTTTTTCCGTTAGCCTGTTCCACTATGTATAGTATAATATACAAAATGCCCTTACCGGTATGGGGCAAGACAGAGGTGATCCACCGTCTCCTTTGCAGGTATCCTTGCCAGGTTCTCCACCAGCGCACATGAATGAAGAGTGCAGTTGGAAGAATCTCCCCAGGCGAGTCTTCCGGAGAGCGGCTTGACATTTATCATGTTTTACCACCGGTAACTCAATCTGAAAATAAATTAGGTTAGATCTAAGTTTATCTAGGGCATCACTGACATCGGTGAAGGAAAACATCGAGAGGAAACTTATGATAAAATTAATATAAGTTTGAAATCACCGCAAAAATCTTACTGTATATGATAGCCAGATTCATGAAGGCTATATAACATCACGCTAAAACCCGCAGGAGCGGAGCAGTAATGAAAAACGTAACTCAATGCTAGCTTGCTTTATGTTTAACGTGAAATGAAACGATGAAGCCATACGTACTAACATTGAAATAACGATACGTAGTAACGCTTTTTTCCTTTTGACGTTAACACGTCTTTAAAACATACATACATAAACTCACGCCTTTTTCCCATGGGGGTAGGCAGAAATCACAGAACGCCACCTGCTACGATCCTTACATACTTCTTTCGCCTCGTCCACGTTCATACATCTGTTCATACAAGCATGCCGGTTACGAGTACTGCGCACACGACCTTTCTGAAGAACCCCATCAATATGGTCAGGGTAGGTCTTTCTAGGGCCTCCCCTCCCGGCGTTGCCACTCACATCTGCCATATAAATCCCTTTTGTTAGTCGCCTTTGACTCATTCTCTCAAGGTCTTTAAAATTGCTTCAAAAAACCGAATGATAACAAAATCGAGGGATACAGTTCGGTGTTGCAGCTTCATATCTATCATTGCTATCCAAAATTCAATTACACTACAGGACAGCTAAAGAATCAAAGAATTTATTACGCTAATAAGGACGGTCATACAACGCGCGGGATGGAGGGGGAAGCGCCGCCATTTTGAGGTCATTTTGCTGCGTATCGAGATTTCTATTTAGTATAACTTTAACCCCCGACGCAAATCGACGGGGTGTTATAAGTTTGACGTGTGTGTGTGTGTGTCTGTGGTATCGTAGCTCCCGAACGCAAAGTTATCAGCTCTTTTGTTAGCTACGGTAGTGATTTTTTTCTTCTGTTGGGGGTTACTTAAATTTTTTAATTTTGTGTTTTGCCTCGGAGAGAATTACAAGACGCATTCACGTACAACACACGGCCGTGCCCTGACACAGCCACACCCCATTTTTTATTAAAACGTTGCCCCACACTAAGATTTACTCCTGTATCCCGTGCGTTTACAAACATGTAACTTCACAAACACAAACAGTCACACTCGGAACAACTAGGTTTCCGTAGGCCGTACAAATATGTGTTCCCAGCCACTGCAAAAAACCATCACTAACCTTCTTCAAGATGACTTGGTACCGTCCTTCCTTGCCAAATTTGTCTTTACCCCAACCAGTAGCGTAGCAACGAGTGCCATCTTCCTGCTTTATCTTAGGTTGAGGCAGACAGGCCACGCGTACATTAGGAGCCAAGTCCACAGGCTCCGCGAGGAAGAGGACAGCGATATCGTAGAACAGGTTGCCTGAAAGAGAAAGAGGTATTAGTGTCACTTACACCAATCAATCTACCTAGCCTTTTTCCCAAGTAAATATGTTGAGGTCGGTTTGTAGTCTAACCAGATGCAGCTGAATACCAGTGTTTTACATGAGGCGACTGCCTATCTGACCTCCACAATCCAGTTACTGGGCAACACCCACCTTACCTCTTGGTAAGACTGGTTGTCAGACTTCTCAGCTTCTGACTATCCGTAACGACTGTCAAAGACCTGCAAATGACAGCCGGGACCGGATTACATGCTTTCCGAGATACGGGGGTGTCACACCACCAACTTCCAAACTCCGGGCTGCTACTTAACTGAGAATTTCCTAATGGAACAACCCAATGACACTTTGTCCGACCTGGGAATCGAACCTAGAACTGCATTTTGAATTAGGTACCTTCTTTTAAAATTGGGACAAGCTCGCCACCCTATTCCGAACCACTGCAAGTCCTGAAAGTAGGTGTACATTGGGACACCTCTGCCTAACCCTTTTAGGAATATAGGTGTCATGGTATGTGAGTTATGGCATGGTATAAATTACCTTTGTTGAAGTCCTTATGAGTCTCAACCGAAGCGACATCCCGATCTTGGAATGGATAGATCTCTTTAGTGCTCTGTGTGTCCCACTCTCCTGCTCTGATCCTCAGTGCCTTGGCGCTGACGACGTAATGAGCAGCAGTGAGGACCACACTCGGATGGATCAGAGAACCTCCGCCGACATACACGTTCAGTTTCTGGCCGTCTGGTTCATTTTCATTAACAGGTTCGATCCTGAGAAAAAGAAAAGAGATTTTCAAAAGTGGAATTGGGTAGTACACCTTAAAACCTTTTCTCACACGACCGACTTCTTGTAGGACATGGGTCCTACATGAAGTCGGTCGTGGTCGTGTGTGGGCGCGTGTTACTATAAATGTATGAATCGGCCCGATAATCGTATCGGACCGATTCATAAATTCAAAGTTTAAAATTTTAATTATGTTACATTCTCGCCGACAAGAAAATCGGTTAAAAAGTCGGTCGTTGGCAGGGAGGCTTAACCAATAATTCTAAGACATAACTTCTCAAAAATTAGATAAACAATAATAATAGATAGATGGAAGAAATGGAGGGAGGCGATTGCCACGCTGTAGGACAGTATGGGCTAAATAATAATTTAAAAGTAATCATAATTTCTCAAAAGAAACCAACTCAATTTGGCCCTGAATGGGGATTCAAGGCTAAATCTCAATTAAATGTGAAATTAGATTTTAGTTGCTTTGAAATTAATAAATAGTTGAGTTGTCAAAAATGTGACGTCACAGTTTTGTATTGTCAAACAAAACCCATGGCGGGAATCGCGATTTGACAGCTCATTAAAAGTATATTAATTGATTATACTAATCAATTGGCATATTTTTATGAGCTGACTGTTTTTTTTTTTATTTGTTTTGTTGTCTATTGCCCAATTAATCGGTATGGACATAGAAAGTCGACACTCGAAGTTGATAACAGTAAAAAGGATGAGACAAACAGGAAAACATGAGTATTGCAGAGAAAAAAAAACATAAGGAAGTAAAAAAATCAAGAAATTGTATGTATTTAGAGGGAAAGAGAGAACGCTATACTCCAGCTGTGTGTTAGAAAGAGTAACTAAACTTCACTCGTGCTTCACCCCTTCTTTACTTACGTAACCTATATATTATATACTTACACAGACGCTATTTCTTTGCCATCCAAAGGTACACTGTAAGAGATTTACAATTAAAAACCGCATCAAAAATCGGACCATTGTTTCGGAGTAACGATTGCGCAGACGGACATTACTTAATAAAAATTTCGCGATGGCCCATTGATTAAGGCGTCCGCCTCTCATGCATGACATGACAGGTTCGAACCGAGCAAGTACCAATGTGACTTTTTCAATTCTAATGAAATCATCGTGAGGAAACCTGGACTTATAATTAGCATAAGTCTGAAATCGCCAATCCGCCTTGAGCAAGCGTGGTGATCAATCCTCGTGCCTTCTCTGTACGAGAAGAGTCCTTTGCCCTGCAGTGGGACAATAGGCTTGTATTACTGTTGTTAAGGTACTTACTTGAGAATGGCGACCATCCACGGAAACTCTCCGAACTTGGTCTCTCCGTTGACTTCGCCTGTGGTACGTAGGTCAGCACCGTCTGGATTGGCCCAACCACATCCCTCACGCTGGAACATATGACACAAATCATAAGACTAGTCTCTGGGGCTATTAAGTAAGCAGGATTATATGTATACACAAAATAATCACGCCTGTATTCCCCGAAATTTTTGGCAGAGGTATGCGAACTTACACCTAGAACGCTATGTTTAGGTCCTATGTAATAGGGGGCGAGCCTATTGCCATTAACCGGGCACAAATCCTAACTCCGAGCTGCTACTGAGAATTTCACAGAAAAACCCAATAACACTTTGCTCGGCCTGGGAATCTTACCGAACCTCTAGCGTAGCAGTCGCGCTTAGGACCACTAGGTTAACGAGACAGTCAAATGATGATACTATGATGACGTTTTGATTTGAAAACGAAACACATTTTTAGAGATTTACCAAAGTAATGGATACGCTTATTTACTTATAGCCGACTGAAAGAACCGATTGGGAGAATAGATATTATGTTTCTTTTTATATGTAATTCGATGGCAAACAAGCCCACCTCATATTAAGTGGTCACCGCTCCGTATATGCAATACCAGAGGCCTTGTAAATGCGTTGCCATCCCAGAGGCAAAGTTGAAACGTCTCATGTGCCTGTAATTACACCGGCACCCGTACCTTTCAAACCGGAACACAGCAATGCTGCTTTGCGGCAGGAATAGGTATGGTGGTAGTACTTCCCCGGACGAGCTCCTTCACAAAGAGCCCTACTACGAAGTACTAGATAGATAGTGCCAAAAGACAGAAAACTCGTTAAGTCTACAAGACTGGTTTTGCGGGCGATGACCAATGCGACCATGGTACCTAACCGGTATGGCAAGGCTATTAAAATAAAATTATTAAGATGTTTACCGAGAGGCTAGTTCTGCCGGGTTTTAAAATTTCATTTATGTAAGACAATGTATAGTTACAGAGTAAATGTCAACGCATTTATTTCAATTAGGTACACCATTTGGAAATTGGGTAGATGACACTATTAAACAATAATTCCAAGACACAACTTCAGAAAAAAACTGTTTATTTTACCCCTGAAAACCCGATGAATTTTTAAATAACAATAAAATTCGATTTTCAGTTGCTTTGGAATCAATAAATTACTTAGTGAATTGAGATGTCAAAAAAGTGACGTCATAGTTTAGTATTGTCATACAAAATCTATGAGGGAATCGCGTTTTGACAGCTCATAAAAAATATGTCAATTGATTAGTGGTGTCATCTACCCAATTGTCAAGGAACCTATAATGTGAAGCTAATAGCTCGTTCCAAAACTTCAAATAGAGAAGAACGAGCAAGAAATTACACAGACCGGCATTTTAAGACCAAAGTCAAGGCATTTACTCCAATTGAACCATTAACAGGCAATTTTTAAATTGTCAAGGAGTCGGTCAGTTAGTCAGAGAGTTAAAACTAGTTGCTCGTTCTAAAACGTAGGGTTCTATGGAGAAGAACGAGCAAGAAACTCCACGGGCATTCTTTTCAAGCAAGTTTTTACAAAATCCTGTTTTTTTTTTGTTTTTTTCGACTGGGAATTCGAATCCCATTTGCACACATCGCTTTAAATAGAGGCTTTGTTGGTGTAGTCATAAGTTCGATTTCTAAACGAGGCGTTCCAAATCTCGGGTGTTTTTTCAGGGATGTGAAATCATCAAATGGCTTCTTCCGTTCTGGGCGGAGCGGTAGCGTCAGACTCTTACTGACTAAAACCCATCCGTGTTCCTTCTAATGCCCTCTACGTTCTAGGGCTGCGGTGACTCTTTCGAACAAGTTCCGCAACCCTAGCAAGCAGTGGCCCTAACAGGTCCCTTTCCATTTGTTTACTTAATCCTAGAGCTTAAAGTCTTTGCTAGCGTGGAGTTTTAGGTCTCGACATTGTTGGGAGAAGTACCTTTGTTGGCAATACACTAAGACTAATTCTTTTGAAGCATTCTTGGCGTATCGCCTGCAAAGCAAATTTGGACTCTCCCTTTATTATTATAAAGTGAGTATTAAATAAATTATAACATTTCTATCGAAAAAACGGGTGTATACACTTATACACTTCGTTTTTAAGCTACATGTTTACAATAGACAACACAATAAGCTACAAGTCAATACAAACACAAAAACACCAATCATAGGGTAGAGAACACACACAAACAAAAGAATACATTAACATAAAGAGATTTCACTTGAAACGGGTAAAAAGGATGGGGCCATTTTTGTGTCCAGAAACATCATAAGGAGAACGTCAAAAGTGACATGAAGAAAAAATCCAATGTCTAAAAACGACATATTAAATGTTGATGGATGAAGTAAGTTATCTTCTAATATTTAAAAGCTTTAAAAGGAGATCTTCTAATGTCAAAAAGTGATGTATGGAGATCATTTCAACATTAAAAGTAACAATGTGTTGTGTTGAAATAACACATAGAATACTTTTTATCCCAGAAAAATGTACTGTTCCTATGAGCTATGATAATACATAAAATTTTACTAAAGAACTTCCAATGCCAAAAAATGACATAAGGAGACGTCTAATGTCAATAACTGACATTTCGAAATCAAAATGGCCGCTCCACCAATTAATTTCGTAAATCTATTCATATTCATTTACTTGTAATTTACCTAATTCAGCTGATTAGTACTAAATACTGACATAGAAAAGGGAGGACCCGGAAGTGATTCAGTTGTGTTCGATGTTTCCTTAACAGGACTTGTGTCTTTATATCTAGAAGAACCCTTTTAATTCAAGAACAACATGAAAATACCCATCAAAAACATTGAAAAAGAAACGAAAATATACACAATTACTTAAACAAACGACAATAGTCCTAAGGGCCTAGACAAATAGGTAACTTTTAGCGTAAACGTTTTGTATAAAATGTATGACAGTCATAATTATTATCTGTGGGGAAGACACGTGACGGCTCAGATTACGTCAAATAGTTATTGTTCATTCCAAAGTTTGCCCTGAAGAGGCATTCTAGATTTACAACGTTTAAAATCTTCTTGCAATCTTATGACAGTAACAATGAATGTCAAAAAATAGGTACAATAGAGACATTTTTGACAGATTAAGACTTGAAATGACACCGCCATTGAATTGACATACTCTTTACGAGCTGTCAAAACGCGATTCCCCCATAGATTATGTACGACAATACTAAACTGTGACGTCACTTATTGATTAATTGATTAACTATTTACTGATTTTAAAGCAATAAAAAATCTATGAAGTATGTAAGGATCGTAGCAGGTGGCGTTCTGTGTTTTTTGCCTACCCCCATAGGAAAAAGAGTGAATGTGGATTTATATTAAAATTTCATTTTAATCGAGTTTCTAAGTCTAAAATAAACTCTTTTTTTAAGAGAAATTGTGTCTTGAATTTAATGATCAAGGTGTGAACTAACAAATTGTGGCGCGCGTGAAAAATGTAATGAGAAATATGATCGGATTTTTGTCTAGGCCCTTAAAACACTCAATATTCAAGACAGAAAAGTAGATTTAAAAAAAGTCACCACCTCTAGACAGACATCCGTGCGGCAGCCGACCTGTCAAGGATGAATTAGGACGTTAGAGAAAAAGTAAATTGTAATCCACTTCCTCCCCCCCCAGAAGAGAACTAAACGAAGAAGAACGAAGATGGTCCGCGGAAATAAAAAGCGGGAAATCTTAGTAAACAGGATATAAGCGGCTGCCGAAAAGCCAAGTGTTTAAGCGCAAAAATTTCAATATCATGACAAAAAAATAATTTTTGTCTACACTAATAATATAAGCAGGAAAGATTTTTTGTTTGTTTTCATGTTTGTAACGAATAGGCTCCGAAACTACTGAACCGATTAAAAAAATTCTTTCACTAACAGATAGCTACATTATTACGGAATAACATAGGACATATAACATCACGCTACGGCACACGGGAGCGGAGCAGCAACGAAAGACGTAGCTTAACGCCAGTGTTTCTATAAAAAAAAGATACCACCCATACCAAACAAAAGTTTGGATGAATGTTTGTAACTCAATCACGCCAGAACGTGTATTGGGATCTGGTTGAAATAGAGAACGACCATGAAATCAACAAAGCAGCACTAATGGTGTCTCCAATCCAATTACAGTTTAATATAAAGGCTATGATTCACCTTCCATTCTATGGGCTATTAAAATTTGTACTACGGTTCGTTTATTTATGCATTCATATCTAAAAAACCTTTTATAAAAACCGGCCAAGTGCGAGTCGGACTCGCGCACGAAGGGTTCACATCTATGTACAAAAACTAATAAATATTTTGTTGTATGGCAGCCCTCTTAAATATTTATTTTATTTTGGTTTTTAGTATATGTTGTTATAGCGGCAACAGAAATACATCATCTGTAAAAATTTCAACTGTCTAACCATCACGGTTCATGAGATACAGCCTGGTGACAGACGAACGGACAGCGGAGTCTTAGTAATAGGGTCCCGTTTTACCCTTTGTGTATGAAACCCCAAAAATGTCCTGATGGCCCAGTGGCTAAGGCACCAGCCCCTCATGCTTGGGGGTTCGATACCTGGCAAGTCCCAAAGTGACTTTTTCAATTCATATGTACAATTTTATCTTGGACATCACTGACATTGGCGAAGGAAAACATCGTGAGGATATCTGGACTTGTAATAAATACATACCATCATCACATACCATCACGTCTGTATTCCACAGAGGGTTAGGCAGAGGTGTACCAATGTACACCCACATATGCTTAGGTCCCATGTAATAGGGGGCGAGCCTATTGCCATTAACCGGACACAAATCCTAGCTGCGAGCTGCTCCGAGCTGCTACTGAGAAATTCATAGAAAAACCCAATAATACTTTTTACTCGAAATGAGAATCGAACCCAAGACCTCTAGCGTAGCAGCTTCGCGCTTAGGACCACTAGGCTAACGAGGCAATAAAATATAAGTTTAACATCGCCAATCCGCCTTGAGCAAGCGTGGTGATCAATGCTCGTGCCTTCTCCGTATGAGAAGATGCTTTTGCCCTGCAGTGGGAGGATAATAGGCTGGACTTATTATTCTTATTATAGCGTCCCGTTGGCACTTTTCTGGTACGGAACCCTAGATCATAACAATAGTATGTGGGATGTGAGTACAGCAATCATTGTGCCGATAGTCGTAACGGCCAATGGCGTAATAGCCAAGAGCCTCGACCAACACCTCAGGAGGCTCTCGTTGGGTAGTTGGATCAAGGGCTTGATTCAGAAAGCGGTACTCCTAGACACGGCGCGTATTGTTAGGAGATTCCTTTCTCAGGAGCCCTGACCACCGGTAGCTTGGACCCTGTTCCCGATACCGGTGGGCTACTATTTTTTATATTTTTAAATGTTTTTATTTTTTATATTAATATTTAAAAATGTATTTAATATATATGAGAAATAAATAAATGTAAATATGTAGTAATAAAAAAAAACTACATTTAGTCATGGTAATATTGTCATGGAAATAATGACTGTACCTAATGATTTAACATTACATATTAAATACATAACTAAACACATTGTTTATGATGTATTTCATTTAATATTATGTATCGGATAAAGAATTAAGTTTCCTTTACCAATAATAATAAAATTCTATCGACCGAATCTCTGCCAATCTTAATCGAGACTAGCCAAGTACGTAGAAGATATTATAGTGCACATATGTGTGCGCGAATACAGGTGTACGCCCTCTTCCCTTACTCTCATAGTCCGATGGGACAGTAATCCGAATCCGACACGACTAAGGACTGATGAGAGGGTGTCACACCACCATCTTTTAAATTCCGGGCTGTTACTAAAAAAATCTTAATAGAAAACCCATTAACATTTTGCCTGACCGGGGAATCGAACCCAGGACTCCATCCTCTCAAAAAGACCTCTTCTCACACAGAGAAGGCATTGATTACCACATTCGATCAAGGCGAATTGGGTAGATGAAACCACTAATTAATTAACGTACTTTTTATGAGCTGTCAAAACGCGATTCCTCCATAGATTTTGTACGATAATACAAGATGACGTCACTTTTTTGACATAACATAACATACCATCACGCCTGTATTCCCCGAAGGGTTAGGCAGAGGTGTAACAATCTACACCTACAGTTCGCCGGTATGTTTAGGTCCCTTGTAATAGGGGGCGAGCCTATTGCCATTAACCGGGCACAAATCCTAACTCCGAGCTGCTACTGAGAATTTCATAGAAACGAAACTATCGAGTATTTTCGCTTTTTTATTCAAGCGTTTTAAAAAAAATAGTATCTTAAAAATAAAAATGGCTGCCGAAAGTAACAATTCAACGTAAACGAAGTCGGGGGCGAAACTATTAACTTAATAGAGACCAAGATTAACATCGGCCGCGCAAACAAGAAGATGTTAAGTGGTCACCGCTACCTATAGACATCTGCAATACTAGAGGCCTTGCAAATGCGTTGCCATGGCACCCATACCCTTCTAACCGGAACACAGCAACGCTGCTTTGCGGCAGAAATAGGTATGGTGGTATATTACTCGCCACGAGTCGTGAGCACAAGTGTCAAGTTAATTTTCGGGACTTCGGGTTCCTTTCTGGGTATTTTAGGTCGCCAAAACACCCTGAAAGGAACCCAAAAACCGAAAAATTAACTTGACACTTGTGCTCACGACTCGTGGCGACTAATGTAGTACTTCCCCGGACGAGGTTCTTCACAAAGAGCTCTACTACTACAACTGCTAAAAAGATTTCCCCACACAAGAAAAGTGTGATAGACATAAGACAGTGTTCGACAAACACTCGTAAAATCACATAATAAAAATCGACGTACGTTCGACGCTTCCCAGGCTTCGGTGATAGGGTTGAAAATCTAGTTTAGATATCGATAAACAATATTAGCTCCTTATCTGTGATGTTATGTTTAAATATGTACAATATTAACAGACTTAATAAATAAGATAAACCTATAAAAATAAATAATAATACAAAATTAAAATGCGATATAAAAAATAATCCCCCGCATCGCATCGCCGTCAACTGGAAATGTACCCAAAATATTGGCGGCAATACTGAGCCTCCGGCCAAGGTACAAGCCAGCCCTTGGATCACGGAAAGTGTTAACCAACCGTTTGGACAATTCCTTAAAAAGGCTATAAACACACGGACTCTGATGGTTTCCACCCCAAACGGCTCGAAAATAATGTATTCTTTTTTGAAAGAAAGTACTTTCAGTCGATTGCTACTATCCCTTTTGGCGCTGCGTAAATGTAGACGCTTTTAGTTACCGACACGAGACACCATGTGGTTGCTGTGTTCAGTGAGGACAACCGGACAGTCTCTGGTTGCTACTGGACACTTTCGGTGTGACTAGACACTGTCGGTGTTACTAGATACTTTCACTGTTTCCATACTAGACACAGTTTCTGGTTTCTACTGGATACTGTCGGTATCACTGAGCACAGTTGCTCGTTGGTACTACTCGGACACCCTCGGTATTACGGGACAAAGTTGCTGGTTACTTTGGGTGCTTTTTGACATAGGTCAACGTCCAACGGTTTTATTCTAAACTAAGGGCTAGTAAAAAGTCCAAAATTTTATTTAACATACCTGTGGTTGATCTGGCTTAGGCTGGGGTTTCACGGGCTGGTCTGGGGGCCTCTTGTCGGGTACCAGACAACAGGTATCGATGTATGACTCGCAGGGGCCGTCACGGACACTGTTACAATAGGGTTCTTAGTTAGAAGACTGTTTTATTACAGACTCTGGGACTCTGGAAATAGGTATGTTACATTTATAACATCACACTACGACTCACGGACCGGAAAAGTAACCACAGACGTAACTTAACGCAGGGTTTACGGTGAATTGAAAGTTACTTTTTTTTGGTGGGTGTTGGAAATCCTCATGGACTTCCTCCGTCGTGGGGGTGACGGAGGAGTCCACACCTCTGCCTATGGCCGGGGGTGCGGGATTCGCATAAGCATTCACTCACAGCTCCCCCGATAGGCCTCGATCCGCTGTTCCTCAGCAGGTCCTTCCTCCCCTTGAATAGAACGTTACTTACCGAATATCAATAACGCCGACACCATCGGTAATGACAGAGTTATTGCTGACATTGCAGAGGTAGTAACTGACGCACTCTCCCTCCTGACCGTCAGGCATCTTGCACGATAGGTCCTGATCTTCTTCCGTGGCTGTTAACAATTATACATTATGATTAGAGTCGCCATCACCCAAATTGCTGTCGTCGAACGAAATGTCCAAAAACCCCGGATATTTGGATTTGGGTGAAATCGTCATTATTTCCCGGATTCTAGGGAACAATATTTTTAAATAAAAATAAAAACATTGTTTACATTTTGATTGTTTATCTTTCAATTTATCGGGATTAATCTGATACTAAAAGTGTCCAGGTGCATTTGGACATTTTTGAACACCCCTTCCGGACGCTCTCTGTACAAGGACTACTTCGGGGAATTCCGGTCGGATGGCAGCTGATAATTGTGATACAATGAGGTAAGTTTGTAGTTGCAGTTGATGCGAAAGCCAGGGCGTAATGGAGGCGAGAATGTAATGATAAAATGCTAACGCGTGTCAGGGGGTCTTAACTAGTATTATAAATGCGAAAGTAAGTTTGTTTATTTACTACCTTTTGATACCTAAACCACCGAACAGGGTGATCACCCTGAATACACGTTACTGTATTGTACTGTATACGCATAATTATACGTTGGCAGGTGTACAGAAACGGACATAGGGTACCTTTCATCTCTTGTTGCGTCTATATGAGAAAACAATGAAGGTGAATGTAAAACAAAAAAAAAACATTTGTAAGCCATGGCAGTTACGCGATGATCAATACCAGCTGACAGCGCCCGTTCAGGAACATGACGCGTGGATCAACACTATTTAGCTCAACCATCTCGAAGGGAAACAAATGATCTAGTACACGCGCTGTCATCAGCGAGACATTTAAGTGAGCATGACAAAGTTCTCAACCGTAATGCTCAATATGTCCAAGACAATCATTTTAAAGGAATTGCCACTCAAAAAATAAGTTTGTGACAGTATGTATTGTCAAAATTCCGAGCGCGAAAGACAACCGTAAGCCAAAACGATTTCAGTAAACAAAAATCGTTAAAATCCATGATTTGTAATCCCGATTTTTCTCGTCCAAATCATGACCAATTTCTAAATTATTTTCACTAACCAGAAGACAAGGAAGCCGAATATGACTGACCATTTCGTTTTTTTTTTATTTCATGCCGTCAGATTTGTTTACCACACTTTTATTTGAGGCCATTTTAAATTTGCATTTTTTATTGGTATTCCATATTCACATTTATTCATTTGCATACCATAATGTGTAAAAAGGATGTTACATACAGGCCCAAAGCTAAACGTACCCTATATGGACCCTGTTATATGTATGGACCCTGTTAGAGCACAGCAACTAACGTTCTAAATTAACTATTTCAACATATGTACATATATATTTATATAGGTTGAATTCCGCTTATTTATTTATATCTTATATTTATTCTTGTTATTATTCGTTGATTGTTGGCATTGTTATATTATTTATTTAATTCTAAAATTATTGTACCTATAAGAAATTTATTTTAACTTGCATATACATTATTGTATATTTATTACATATAAATAATTAATATAAGCTAAAATTATCAATTACTTTTAGCTTCTATTATATAATATATATGTATTTTATTATTATTTGTTTTATTTATTTGGTTGGTCATAACTTCTATAAAAATGCGTTTATATAAAAAAAAAACGAAACGGCCCGTCATGGCCACGGGACACGACTGATACAGGCTGTTAAGGCAAACGAGGGACTTACTTTGAGGGAGTGCACTAGTGCAGCATTCATGAAAATTAACAACTTTTACTATAGTACGTACGAACCGTAAAATCTAAAAAAAAATCAGTTGTTCCTTACATTTTGTCGAGATATACGAACATAAATGTATGGAGGAGTTGTTTTTTTTCGATGTTAAGGTTCGTGCTGTAGTAAAAGTTGTTCCCTTGTTGGCCCTCGTTTATCCTAACACTCTGTATATTCGGGTCAAAATATTATTGCTCTAGCCTCAAAATCCAGGAAGTAAAATTGGGAATACGGAGTGTAGCATTCATGAAAATGAACAACTTTTACTATAATTCGAACCGTAAAATCTAAAAAAAAAACAGTTGTTCCTTACATTTTGTCGAGATATACGAACATAAATGTATGGAGGAGTTGCTTTTTTTCGATGTTAAGGTTCGTGCTGTAGTAAAAGTTGTTCCCTTGTTGGCCCTCGTTTATCCTAACACCCTGTATATTCGGGTCAAAATATTATTGCTCTAGCCTCAAAATCCAGGAAGTAAAATTGGGAATACGGAGTGCAGCATTCATGAAAATGAACAACTTTTACTATAATACGAACCGTAAAATCTAAAAAAAAAACAGTTGTTCCTTACATTTTTTCGAGATATACGAACATAAATGTATGGAGGAGTTGCTTTTTACCGATATTAAGGTTCGTGCTGTAGTAAAAGTTGTTCCCTTGTTGGCCCTCGTTTATCCTAACACCCTGTATATTCGGGTCAAAATATTATTGCTCTAGCCTCAAAATCCAGGAAGTAAAATTGGGAATACGTTTGTATGGAAAAAAGGGGCACCGGCAATCACTCTTAATAAATAAATGGCTCCATAGCACTCATACTTACAACGCTGAAATAAATAGTAACAAATTATATAAAACTTAAGCTTTAAAAACGCTGAAAAACAATGATACACTCGGAACTGAAGTATTCACAAATCTGTACACTGCAGACTTGAATTTTCAGTCCTTTTACCAAAACACTGGACGCCGAAGGTTCCTGAAGGGTCGACAATGATCTACTCTTAGATTAAGAGGGAGAGAGAGAGACGACAATCTGTCTCTCTCTTTCAGATGGCTGTTCTCGCATAGTTATGACGGAGAAGAACAACGTCAATGGTCTTGTTTTAGGCTCCCAATTGGGTAGATGACACCATAAAACAATAACTTCAAGACACAATTTCTCAAAATAACACTATTTTACCCCTGAAAACGCGATAAATTTTTAAATAACTATAAAATTAGATTTTTAGTTGCTATGAAATCAATAAATAGTTTGTGAATTGAGATGTCAAAAAAGTGACGTCAGATAATCGGTTCTACAAATAGCAGGACGTGGGCAAAGGATAAAAGATCATCATCATCTGCTTAGCCTTTACCCAACTATGTCGGGGTCGGCTTCCAGTCTAACCGGATGCAGCTGAGTACCAGTGTTTTACATGGAGCGACTGCCTATCTGACCTCCACAACCCAGTTACTGGGCAACACGATACCTCTTGGTAAGACTGGTTGTCAGACTTTCTGGCTTCTGAATGTCCGTAACTACTGTCAAAGATCTACGAATGGCAGCCGGGGCCAACGGCGACACGTGCTTTCCGAGATACTGGGGTGTCATACCACCAACTTCCGAACTCCGGACTGCTACTGAGAAATTCGTAATTGAAAAACCCAATAACACTTTTTGACCGACCCGGGAATCGAACCCAGGACCCCGTGCTCATCAGTCACGCTTGCGACCACGAGACCAACGGGACGGTCAAAGGATAAAAGATATAAACACAACATACCATCACGCCTGTATTCCCCGAAGGGTTAGGCAGAGGTGTACCAATGTACAACCACAGTTGCGAGCCGCATGTTTACGTCCCATGTAATAAGGGGCGAGCCTATTGCCATTAACCGGGCACAAATCCTAACTCCATTAGGAATTTCTCAGTAACAGCTCGGAGTTTGGAAGTTGGTGGTGTGACATCCCCGTGCCTCGGAAAGCACGTAAAGCCGTTGGTACCGGCTGTCATTCGTAGATCTTTGACAGTAGTTACGGATAGTCAGAAGTCAGAAAGTCTGACAACTAGTCTTACCATGAGGTATCGTGTTGCCCAGTAACTGGGTTGTAGATAGGCAGTCGCTCCATGTCTCTCCCCGGTCGTGTCGGATTGCCGTCCCATCGTGCTATGAGAGTTAGGGAAGTGGGAGTCCACTTAGCGCATATCTCCTGTGTACTTGGCTAGTCTGCATTAAGATTAGCTTGGAGAATACATGATTATGCAGTTCAAGTTTTAGTTACCTGAATTGGTGTGGACTGGTGGTACAATGGTAGACGCTTGTGTCTTGTCCTGGATTGGCTGTGCGGTCGATAAAGGGTTCTGGTTGGTCTCAGCTGTAGGTGGAGGGCCAAAGATCTGGCTCAGCACCGAGTCCAGGTCCCCAGTATTGGGATTATTGCCCTGGCCGTGGGCAATTGCCACGAGCGCAAGGATGGGTATCAATTTGTACATCTGAAAAAAAAATGGTACCATATTTTAATTATAATAATAATTAATACTAGCCTACTATGGTTGGGCACGCCTTAATAGAGGCGGTAAGTCCCCTCTTTGAGGAGTGGCTGGAGAGGCGCCACGGCGCCCTCACCTACCGCCTGACGCAGGTCCTCACCGGACACGGGTGTTTCGGGAGGTTCCTGCACCTCATCGGGCGGGAGGTAACGTCCGGGTGTCACCATTGTGTGGGTCGCCCCGAGGACACGGTGGAGCACACCGTGGCGGTATGCCCCGCTTGGGCGGAGCATCGCCGAGTCCTCGTGGCGGCCATCGGCGGCGGCGAACTCTCGCGTCCGGCCCTGGTGCAAGCCATAGTCCGGAGCGAGAGGGAATGGGATGCAGTCGCCTCCTTCTGCGAGGCAGTGAGCTTGAGAAGGAGGCGGCGGGACGGTTGAGACAGCGGTTCTCCCGTCCCAGCCGCCGCGGTGAACGCTCCGGACGTCGGGAGCCGCGAGACGACTCCCGGCCACCGTAGATACTGGCCTGTGGACGGTGAGCAATGGGTAGCTCACCGTCCTTACGTTGCATAACGACAGGCCGTGTCGACGGCGCGTTCGTGTTCCACGCGCGCCTCAAAGAGATGTCAGCAAAAGGAAGGGGCCACTGAGGGCCGATGCCTGCCGGGGCTGCGGGTTGTTCGCAAGAGATACCGCGCCCCCGGAACGCAAAGGGCACAAGGAGGAACATGGGTGGGTTTTAGTCAGTAAAAGTCTGACACTCCCTCCCGCCACGCCCAGGGCGGGAGAAGTTATTTGATGATTACCCACCCACCAAAAAAAAAAAAAAACCTACTATGGTCCCACTGCAGCAGGTTGAGCAAAGAATTATTAGGTTTTTCTATGAAATTCTCAGTAGCAGCTCGGAGTTGGGATTTGTGCCCGGTTAATGGCAATAGACTCGCCCCGTATTACATGGGACTTGAACACACCGGCGAACTGTGGGTGTACATTGGTATACCTCTGCCTAACCCTTCGGGGAATACAGGCGTGACGGTATATTATGTAAGTAGGTGCTTTTTAATCAGTTATATTGTTTTGTAACAATGAACCAATAAATTATTCTTATTCTTATACTTCCATTTTATTCATATTTATAAATAATATTGCCTATTGAACTTATGATAACACTACTTATCAGAGGGCAGAGTCTCGGTAATAAATTTGTATTTAATATGTTTTTAATTAATAAAACATTTATTTTAACTTTGCTTTCGTACAATCACTTGCATAATTACATAACAGATAATTAACATACCATCACGCCTGTATTCCCCGAAGAGTTAGGCAGAGGTGTAACAATTTCACCCACTGTTTGCCGGTGTGTTTAGGTCCCATGTAATAGGGGGCGAGCCTATTGCCATTAACCGGGCACAAATCCTAACTCCGAGCTGCTACTAAGAATTTCATAGAAAATCCCAATACCACTTTTTGCTCGACCTGGGAATCGGACCACTAGGCTAACGAGGGACTCCTTTATTTAAAATTGGTTAAAAAAGCTTCATTACGTCGCTCTTTTCAATGCTCGCTTCATTGACTGCTTGTTTATTATTTCTCCAACTATGTATTTTTATATCTCTACTTTGTATGTTTTTGTATGTATATATGTATGTATTTATTATTAAAATATATTCTATTCCTGAATATTTTCTATTCCTTGCACCTACTATGTTTTGTCTCTGCATCGCCCTAAGGTAGACTGGTAGAAAATGCCTAAGGCATTAAGTCCGCCTTTGTACGGTGTATTTTTTTTACATTATGTGCGTAAAGTTTAATAAATAAATAAAAATCCAGTGCACGGTTAAAAAATTCGCTAAAAAGGCGCCATTACCGCGCACTAGACATACAGTTACATTATTTCGAAGGGCTTGAAGAAAAAAAAATGTGCTTTGTATTTTTTTTATTTTACCATTTGTCATTCCAAATTACATGTAAACACACAAGTTACACGCATTTTTGCAAGTCATTTATGAAACCCTTTATTCTGACACCCAACGCGACAGATTAAAAAATAAAAATTTAAAACAATAAGTCACCAAAAATCGGCCATTGCAATTATTTTTTTCAATTTTGATATAGCCTATGTCACTCCCACAGTCAACACTAATCAAACGACACCTCATATGTTAAAATTTACCATACCGTTTGGGCTGTGGGGCGTGCCAAAGAAACAGACATACATACACTCTGAAAAAAACCGGCCTCCTTCTGACGCAGTCTAGTAAAAACAGCACACAAGCAAACGAGCACAATGACGTTCGACATTCGGGAATTTTTTGCTAACGCGGATATTGAAACCAGCTATATTGCAATATCATTACTGTTTTGCCTAGCTACCGTTTTTCCTGTTACGTATTTGATACTAGCTTTCGCACACGGCATTGCCCGCGTGGAAGTAGGCTACGACAGTGGCAGTAGTAGAGCTCTCTGTGAAGGAGCTCGTCCGGGAAAGCACTATCACCATACCCATTTCTGCGACAGCAGCGTTGCTGTGTTCCGGTTTTAAGGGTATGGGTGCCGGTGTAGTTACAGGCACGTGAGACTTTTCACTTTGTTTCTGGGATGGCAACGCGGCCTCTGGTATTGCAGATGTCTATAGGTAGCGGTGACCACTTAACATCAGGTGGGCCGTCGGCTTGTTTGCCATCCTATGATATATACATATAAAAAGCCGTGGTTTTTAATGTCGTGGTGGCCACTGAAGACGGAGTTGCGGCCATTGGTCCGTTATTCAATACAACGGTTATCAATTACCTAATTTAGTGTCATACAATACAATAAGCTTATCTATACAAAACAATAAAATCGAAATGTAATGTCAAATCAGTAACGTTTAAATATGAATTTACACGGTACTTATACCATAAACACATTTTTATTTTATTTTGGTCTGTCTGTTTGTTCTAGCTAATCTGCGAAACGGCTGGACAGATTTTGACGGGACTTACACACATAGGCTACGTTTTTTAACCCCCGACGTAAAAACGACGGGGTGTTATAAGTTTGACGTATCTGTGTGTTTGTGTGTGTGTCTGTCTGTGGCATTGTTGCTCCCGAACGCATGAACCGATTTTGATTTAGTTTTTTTTTGTTTTAAAGGTTAATTATTCGGGAGTGTTCTTAGGTATGTTTGATGGAAATCGGTTAAGCGGTTTCAAAGTTATCAGGTCTTTTGTTAGCTGCGGTGGAGATTTTTATTTTTCTGTCGGGGATTACTTAACATTTTTAATTAAACCGAGCACAAATCCTAACTCCGAGTTGCTACTGAGAATTTCATAGAAAAACCCTACAACACTTTTTGCTCGACCTGGGAATCGAACCCAAGACCTCCAGGGTAGCAGTCGCGCTTAGGACCACTAGGCTAACGAGGCAGTTAATAATGGTTTGAAACCTAAATAAAAGATGTTACAAATATTTCTTGCAACAAAAGGTGCGATTTCTATGAGGCCCAGTGTATATCAACATTATCAACTTTGACACGGACGGAATCGCGGGCACAAGCTAGTCTTCCATATATGCGTAATTAAAATCATGAATAATGAAATGGAATTCCCCCGACTGGTATTTTTTTTATGATCAACTGTGTCGGTTTGTATTGTAAACACCATTATGAAGGCAATAAATATGTTTTATCGAACTGATTTGACCTTACGAGGTCACAAGGAGCTCTCTAAAGCGATAGTGGCGCCACGAAGCCATCTATTCTTTTTTCCGAGTAGGTACAGGCGGCGACAAAAATATTTGATATTTCGCAATTTATTTTCGCATTTCTCTTTTGTTTTTAAGATACTTTATTTTTCATAAAAAGAAACTACAATTGGAAACTACCTACAAAAATACCTTTTTTGGGGATGAGAAGTCATCAAATTTATGGCCTTCCGCTCTGGGCGGAGTGAAAGGGAGTGACACTCTTACTGACTAAAACCCATCCGTGTTCCTCCCAATGCCTTTCGCGTTCCAGGGCCGCGGTGACTCTTTTGAACAAATTTCGCAAAATTGACAGGCAGTGGCCCTAGCGGGCCCCATCTTACGTAAGTACCTAATATCATAATTAACCTAAACACAAAAGTTATAGTACATACATACCATCACGCCTGTATTCCCCGAAGGGTTAGGCAGAGGTGTACCAATGTACACCCACAGTTCGCCGGTAGGGTTTAAGTCCCATGTAATAGGGGGCGAGCCTATTGCCATTAACCGGGCACAAATCCTAACTCCGAGCTGCTACTGAGAATTTCATAGAAAAACCCTACAACACTTTTTGCTCGACCTGGGAATCGAACCCAAGACCTCTAGCGTAGCAGTCGCGCTTAAGACCACTAGGCTACCGACGCAGTTCCGAAAAGTTATAGTATAGATAGTAAATTAAAATTACAAACTATATGATTTAAAAATAAAAGAGGCTCCAGAAATATCGTCCGTATCGCTGAAATTTGGCCATGGTATCGCATTGCTGATTCTTTGAGAAATGATGATAATGATTAAGTAAGAAATATATATTATTATTCTTATGTATGTATGTATTGCACTTACATTAATTTAGAACTACAGTCCAGGGTCCTACCAACCAGGCCTGCCGACTGCACCAAACAAAAAAGAATTATCCGATTCTACAAAAAATAAAATCGAAAGTAACAATTAATGTAAAAGTTGTAATCAAATCGATTACCGATTAATGTTTACAATAATTGTTTATATTTTTACAGTAATTTTTCGATGTTTTTCACATTTTTACAATAAAGCTATTAGTGTTGATTAGAAATAAACGGTTTTATGACAAATTTGATTAGTAATGGAGTACAGTCCACACACCTTTGGATAAGACCTAGAGACTTTTTTGAGAGATAAAATGGATAGTAATTTGGCCGGATACTAGTTATTTAACAAGCTTCGAGGCCGAGCCAAATATCCGGCTGCTGAATATTCAGCCCTTTGTCGCGTTTAGTTGTGACGAGCTTGATTTTAGTAAACAAGATTGGAAAGAAGATTCTGGCGCATTTGTTTGTCTATTTGTTCCAGCTACTATCCTAAACGACTGGACAGATTTTGACGGGACATTCACTGTTAGATACCTGATGTTATAAAAAGTAACTTAGTCTACTTTAATTTTAGAACAAAATTAAAAATTTCATGTAACCCCCGACAGAAAAATAAAAATCCCTACTGCAGCTAACAAAAGACGTGATAACTTTAAAACCGCTTAACAGATCTCCATCAAACATAGCTAAGAACACTCCCGACTAATATACCTTTCAAACAAAAAAAAAAACAAATCAAAATCGGTTCATGCGTCCGGGAGCTACGATGCCGCAGACAAACACACACACACACAGACACGTCAAACTTATAACACCCCGTCGTTTTTGCGTCGGGGGTTAAAAATACTCCCGTTTAAAAACTTGTGTTCGGACAAAGTCACAAGCATTAGTTGTAATAGATTATAAAATTTAATAGTACTGATTTAACCTTTAAGGTTATTGGTTTTTCCAGTACCTAGGCGGGTAACGGAGGTCAGTTGGCAGTGGCTACCACGATACGAATCTTGACATAGAAGAGTCAAGGCAAGGCTGAGAATGACGAATGTTTATACAGACAGAATTTTATAGTGTTGTTACTGTTTTGCTATTTTAGTATTGATTCTCTTTCACTTATATTTGTAACCATGTGGCTAATTGATAGTACAATATGGACCCATATTGTAGGCTCAAAAACATGCAATGTTATTGCTACTCTACTTGGGAGTGGAATCTGTTTCTCCTTAACACAGATCACTTGATGATCTAGCTCGGAGATCAGCGCCTCGCCCAAGTATTTGTATGTACCACATGATCTTTGTTGTGTTCTTTTCCACAATGTATTAGCCCTTCATGTACTGCAAATAACCATGTATCATTATTATTGTCAATAAAAAATATTATTATTATATTAAACCGTACACTCAAGTCTACGGTCCCATGAAGTTGTGAAAAAATCAAACTTCTAAGTTTAGGTAAAAAAAAACAGATACGACAGTTTATTCACCAATTAGCGCATATTTCGACACTCTCAAGGGAATCAAAACTCATAAGGTACTTCCCGTTAACCTAGTTTCATCAATAGATAGATACTTGGCTACTTTTTATCCCGGAAAAATGTGCGGTTCCTGTTGGATGACATACGAACTTTGACGCGGACAATATCGCGAGCACAAGTTAGTCTATATTACACATACACATACCATCACGCCTGTATTCCCCGAAGGGTTAGGCAGAGGTGTAACAATCTACACCCACAGTTCGCCGGTATGTCTAAGTCCCATGTAATAGGGGGCGAGCCTATTGCCATTAACCGGGCACAAATCCTAACTCCGAGCTGCTACTGAGAATTTCATAGAAAAACCCAATAACACTTTTTGCTCGACCTGGGAATCGAACCCAAGACCTCTAGCGTAGCAGTCGCCCTTAAGACCACTAGGCCACTGAGGCAATTCAGTTGAGGCAGTCTATATTAATATTATCTATATGAAATATTTTTTGTTTATGTGTTTGTTTGTCCTGAAAAAGCTCCGAAACTGGACTGGACCGATTTTAACAATTTTTTCATCAATAGAATAGGTAAATTATTCCTGATTACCATAGGCTATATAAAATCACGCTACAACCTACGGGAGCGGAGCAATAACCAAAGACGTAACTTAAAGCGGGTGAAATAAGTTCGATAGTTTTAAATTAAGTAAGGAAGCTGACTAAGTGAAGGCTGGGAAGGCCCGAGACAACATCAGAAAGGAACATTTAAAGGAGCCTAGTTAACGAAAATAAATAAATTCATTAGTAATGTTTATTATGACTCGGGAAGCACGTAAAGCCGTTGGTCCCGGCTGTCATTCGTAGATCTTTGACAGTCGTTACGGATAGTCAGAAGCCAGGAAGTCTGACAAGCAGTCTTACCAAGAGGTATCGTGTCGCCCAGTAACTGGGTTGTGGAGGTCAGATAGGCGGTCGCTCCATGTAAAACACTGGTATTCAGCTGCATCCGGTTAGACTGGAAGCCGACCCCAACATAGTTGGGAAAAAGCTCTAGGCAGTTAGTAAGTAATGTTTAATATGAATGCCGAACGCTCAGTACTGAGTTTTTCCATACAAAATTTGCTTTTTCCTTCTTCAAATAGGTACTGTATACCAGGGGTTCCCAATCTTTTATGTACTGTGACTCCGTTTAAATGTTGTATGGTTTTTGTGTGTAGCAGATATGAAGAGTATCTATGTTAATCATTATTCTTTATTGAATTAAAATCAAAACATACGTATTATTAAAGAAAAGTCTAAATGATTATTATTTATAAAACATATTTTATTCATTTTTAAACATCGTTGGATGGCAAACAAGCCAACGAAACACCCAATGTTAAGTGGTCACCGCTACCTATTGACATCTGCAATACTAGAGACCTTGCAGACGCGTTGCCATCCCAGAGACAAAGTGGAAATGAGTCATGTTCCTGTAATTACACCGGCACGCATACCCTTCAAACCGGAACACAGTAACAGCAAAACGAAAAAAAAATTTAAGTAACTCCCGACAGAAGAATAAAAATCCCTACCGCAGCTAACAAAAGAGCTGATAACTTTGAAACCGCTGAACCGATTCCCTTCAAATATAGCTAAGGACACTCGCGACTAATTCACCTTTCAAACAAAAAAAAAACTAAATCAAATGCGTTCGGGAGCTACGATGCCACAGACACACACACACAGACACGTCAAACTTATAACACCAGCACCACGTCGTTTTTGCGTCGGGGGTAAAAAATAAAAGTACAATGATTGTTCTACAATCAATAAGAAGGCCAACGCGTGCCATCGACCTGTGCCTCCAGCCGCACGAATCGGCGCCCCAAGTTTGAGAACCACTGCTGTTATTAACTACTTTTTTGTACCAACAATGTAAGCAAAAACTCGCATCTGCGATAATGGAGGTCCGTATTCATAAAGTATTTATAACAGACGAAACATTTTCGTTTGTTTATTTACATACAACTTGAAAACAAATAAGCAGGTACTTTAAGTTTTTAATTAATTTTAATACTAGCGAACTGCCCGCGACTTCGTCCGCGTGGCATTAAGTTACGTCTTTGGTTACTGCTCCGCTCCCGTGTGTCGTAGCATACATACATACATAAACACACGTCTGTCATGAATGTCCTCCACACTGGGAGGATTTTTTTTTTTTTGGGGGGTGGGAAATCATCAAATAACTTCTCCCGCCCTGGGCGGGGCGGGAGAGAGTGTCAGACTTTTACTGACTAAAACCCACCCATGTTCCTTCGTGTGCCCTTTGCGTTCCGGGGGCGCGGTATCTCTTACGAACAACCCGCAGCCCCGGCAGGCATCGGCCCTCAGTGGCCCCTTCTCTATGCTGACATCTCTTTGAGGCGCGCGTGGAACACGAACGCGCCGCCGACACGGCCTGTCGTTATGCAACGTAAGGACGGTGAGCTACCCATTGCTCACCGTCCACAGGCCCGTATCTACGGTGGCCGGGAGTCGCCTCGCGACACTGGGGGGATGGAGGTGTCCGTCTGACTGTCCTTTAACCCACCCCGGTGGCTAACGCCGGAGATCCCGGGAGCATATGTGACTTCTGAGATCCCCGACTGATGCCCGCCTCTCCGGGGCTCCGATTTAAGAGTGTACCTAAGAACAACCGCCAGTTGGTGCCAGTCTTGCGACAAATAGGTGTCCATATACGTACATAAGCTCACGCCTTTTTCTCATGGGGTAGGCAGAAACCACAGAACGCCACCTGTCACGATCCTTACATGCTCCTTTCGCCTCGTCAACGTTCATACATCTGGTCATACAAGCACGCCGGTTACGAGTACTGCGCACCTGACCTTTCTGAAGAAGCCTATGATACTAACAAATAACGTGGCTTTCAATGGGTAAGAGAATTTTCAAAATCGGTTCAGTAGATCCAAAGATTACCCCCTACAACCTCACACACTCACAAACTTTACCTCTTATAATATTCGTGTAGATAAATACATGCTTATGCCCGTGACGTCATTCTTCTCCATGCAGCATTATCTGCTTAGCTTTTTCCCAACTATGTATGTTGGGGTCGGCTATCAGTTTAACCGGATGCAGCTGAATACCAGTGTTTTACATGGAGCGACTGCCTATCTGACCTCCACAACCCAGTTAACTGGGCAACACGATACTTCTTGGTAAGACTGGTTGTCAGACTTTTAGGCTTCTGACTATCCGTAACGACTGTCAAAGATCTACGAATGACAGCCGGGACCAACGGCGGCACGTGCTTTCCGAGGCACGGGGGTGTCACACCACCAACTTCCGAACTCCAGGCTGCTACTGAGAACTTCGTATTGGAAAAACCCAATAACACATTTTGCTCGACCTGGACAAATGGGATTTTCTATGAATCCTCAGTAGCAACTCGGAGTTAGGATTTATGCCCGGTTAATGGCAATAGGCTCGCCCCCTATTACAAGGGACCTAAACATACCGGCGAACTGTGGGTGTACATATACACCTCCGCCTAACCCTTCAGAGAATACAGGCGTGATGTATGTACATTTGTTATGTATAATTGTTGTTTTAAGATATTACAAACAGATTATTCGAGTATTCATCGCGCATAGCTTTGCGCTCTTAAATGACCGCTGTATACAATAATTAAATCATGTTTTCCTTATTAACTCGTCAAAAGATTTAAATTGGCAGCTCGTTAAACGCTAAAGAATTCTAGTGTCCATTACAACTTATTAAGGTAAATAATTCTGATCCACGCATCATGTTTGTGGACAGGTGCTATCGGGTGGAATGCAATTTTTTTAATGATTAAATTTTTTTTGTCACTTTTCATGACCTAAGGTACCTTTATCTTGGCTAGAGGCTTAGCATTAGTATCCGACGTGGCAATGCCGCCACTCTTTTTAACTATTGTGACGTGTACAATTAGGAAAATCCTAGGTTTACGGAATATTTGCGGTACTTAATAGGGCTCTTTGTGAAGGAGCTCGTCCGGGGAAGTACTACAACTATACCTATTTCTGCCGCAAAGCAGCGTTGCTGTGTTCCGGTTTGAATGGTATGGGTGCCGGTGTAATTACAGCCACATGAGGTTTATTATCACTAGCACTCGACAAGTTGTATAAATATATACGTAACCTTATATACTGAACACTGTCTCTTAAGATACAGGTAACCCTAGTTTAAGAGGCAGGGCTCACCACTTTGTGAATAGATTTCTGCAGCGTGACATACATTCTTGCTGTACCTGCTTCTACCTACTAGCTCTAAATTTCTAACCTTATAATTTCATTTTTGTAATTTTATGTATTTAAGTCTGTAAACCTTGTGGAGCTAAATAAACTATTTATTATTATTATTCTCATTTATTCATCACTATATAGGTATATACATATAAATTACATTTTTAAATATTGTTATAAAAGTAAAAACATTTAAAAATATAAAACAGTAGCCCACCGGTATCGGGAACAGGGTCCAAGCCACCGGTGGTCAGGGCTCCTGAGAAAGGAATCTCCTAACAATACGCGCCGTATCTAGGAGTACCGCTTTCTGAATTCAGCCCTTGATCCAGCCGCCTAACGTGAGCCTCCTTAAATGTTGGTCGAGGCTCTTGGCAATTAAGCCAATGGCTGTAACAGCAATCGGCACAATGATCGCTGAGTCCACATCCCACATGTCGACAACCTCGCGAGCCAAGTCAAGATACTTGATTTTATTGTCATTCTCGGCCTTCACGAGGTTCACGTCATGTGGGACTGCTATGTCAACAATCATTGCGCGCTTCTCCAAGCGATCCACCACCACTATATCAGGTTTATTGGCTAAAATAGTCCTATCAGTGATGATGGATCGGTCTCAGTACAATGTGACATTGCTATTTTCGAGAACTGGGTCGGGCACATACCTATAGTATGGTACCTCCGATTCCACAAGGCGGTATTTTAGAGCAAGTTGCTGATGGATAATCCTGGCCACAAGGTTGTGCCTATGCAAGAGTCGTTAGCTAGACGAGAACATCCAGAGATGATGTGACGGATTGATTCGCCCGGCCGGTGGCATGCCCGACAAATGTCAACCGTGCCATCCTTCACAATAAATCTCCGGTAGTTATTCGTCATAATAACTTCATCCATAATTGCACAGACAAAACCCTCGGTTTCCCCAAATAGGTCACCGAAGCGAAGCCAGGATACGGACGCTAAGAGATCTACATTGGGCCCATGCAAGGCCCGGAAAAAGCGTCCGTGAAGCTCCTTACTCTGCCATACCTCCTCGCGAGCTTTAGCCTTAAGTACCACTGGTTTGCGCCAGTTCTCTTTAGCCAAGGAGAGCGGGGTGAGGCCCTTATCCACTGCCACCACATCTCGGTGCATCCCCACGTCGGCTTCGAGGAAATATTCCCTGAGATGGCATATATCGCGGTTGTGGAGAGTCTTAGCATTTATTATTATAATAAAATGTTAAGCAAAATGCTACATTTTAAGCACTTATTATGTAAGGTCGAGGAGATGAACTGCGTCACTAACATATAAGCAGGTATTTTGTCCCAAGTTCGAGTTTATCAAGTAAAAAGAAACAGCTTTGATAACATTGGATTTTTCTTTTTATATATTGAATGGCATAAAATTAAGGTAAAAACGTAAAAAAACTGGCTTGATATAATCTGTATCTACAAGTAAATAAAATTGTAATGTCTGTTTGTCACATCAAAATAACAGCTTGTTACTAAATGTATAAAATAAACTGCCTACTGCCTATGTGTACTGCCTCGGTGGCCTAGTGGTCCTGAGCGCGACTGCTACGTTAGAGGTCTTGGGTTAGATTCCCAGGTCGAGCAAAAAGCGTTATTGGGTTTTTCTATGAAATTCTCAGTGGCAGCTCGGAGTTAGGATTTGTGCCCGGATAATGGCAATAGGCCCTCTATTACATGGGACCTAAACGTACTGGCGAACTGTGGGTGTACATTGGTACACCTCTGCCTAACCCTCTGAGGAATATAGGCGTGATGGTAGTTGCTTAAGGCGAATCTTTTCATTTTTTATCTTTTATCAAATTACTTAGGCCTCGTCCGGTCCACGTCCGAATTTTTAACCCCCGACGCAAAAACGACGGGGTGTTATAAGTTTGACGTGTCTGTGTGTGTGTCTGTGGCGTCGTAGCTCCCGAACGCATGAACCGATTTTGATTTTGTTTTTTTTTGTTTGAAAGGTGGATTAGTCGGGAGTGTTATTAGAAGAGGATGTAGTGACAAAAGTAGAAAAGAGTATGCTTAGATGGTTCGGTCATGTTGAGAGGATGAGTGAAAGGCGACTACCAAAGGGATTTATATGGCAGATATGAGTGGAAACGCCGGGAGAGGACGCCCTAGAAAGACCTACCATGACCTAATTGGTGAGGTTCTTCACAAAGGTCGGGTGCGCAGTACTCGTAACCGGCGTGCTTGTATGAACAGATGTATGAACGCGGACGAGGCGAAGGAAGTATGTAAGGATCGTAGCTGGTTGCGCTCTGTGGTTTCTGCCTACCCCCATGGGAAAAAGGCGTGAGTTTATGTATGTATGTTATTAACTATGTTTGATGGAAATCTAGAAACTTAGATTTTTTGTTGTTGTAACAAGTAAACTTCTAAATAAAAAAAATATGTGCTTTAAAATCATTACAATTAAGTTTACAAATAAAACAAAGTACTAGAAAGTGTTGGCTTAGGTATCTATGTTATTAGTCACCCTGCCCTGGAGTTGTATTCGGGAGGCACTGCGCTATCATCGAGTGCCTCCTTACCTCCGCCACATTGTTGGGGCTTATCTGTCGGAGAGGTGTGTCACCTACATGGGACGTGATGGCAGTTATCAGCACCAAATGTCGTGCGGTGTTCCACAGGGCTTGGTTCTGGGCCCGCTTCTGTGGAACATCGGGTACGATTGGGTGCTGAGGGGCGAGCTCAGGCCGGGGGTAGCCCTTACATGCTACGCAGATGACACCCTGGTCACTGCCCGGGGGAGCTCGCATCGGGAAGCAGCGTTGCTGGCGACGGCTGCGGTCTCACAAGTGGTAGGCTGCATACGCCGCCTAGGCCTAGAGGTGGCCCTCAGCAAGTCGGAGGCCATGGTGTTTCATGACCCCCGGCGGGCGCCACCGCCCGGATCACACATCGTGGTTGGAGGGGCTCGAATCGCTGTCGAGTCTACCATGAAGTACCTGGGATTGGTGCTCGACAGCCGGTGGGACTTCGGGCCCCACTTCCGGCGGCTGAGGAAAAGGAGAGAGAGATCACAACCTCTCTTCCAACCCGCAGCAGGCGCACCGGGCGGACAACGCCCTCTTCCAGCCCCCCTGAATGGGTCTAGGGGTGGCGGACTTGGGGACGTCCGTTACCCCCTATTCAACTGGACCCGAGGCGGCGGCGCGTAGTGTTCCACGCGCGCCCCTATTTGACGTCGTGGAAGGAGTTCCAACACCTCACTCCCTCCCTTGACCTGAGGAGGGCCGCAGTGGCGGACCGGCACCAGTCGGGGATCGCGGAAGGCGCATCAGTTCCCGGGATCCCCGGCGTAAGTGTGGGAAGGGAACACTGGGGTGGTTTTTAGTCAGTAAGAGTCTGACAGACCCCTCCGCCCTCCCCAGGGCGGTGGACATCCATGAGGATTTTCCACCCCGGCAACAAAAAAAAAAAGGTATCTATGTTTTTATTAGCAACGATAACCTATTGGAACGTGTTATCGTAACTAAATATTAACGTTGAAACGTTTTCAACACCAAATGTCATTATTTTTTTTTAATACAAACACTAATAGTCTTGTCGAACACTTGTACTTTCAATGTAGGCATATAATCTTTCGTAATTGTGAGGATTTTAAGGTAGGTACTTATAACTATTTTTGCAAGCATCTTCGTATAAACTAAATTGTGAGCATTTCTTGTGCTCTTTGATATAGGGCTTATGTTCAACAGGCTTTAGGCTAGTTTATATATATTGTTATGTATTTCGAAAACTGCCTCAGTGGCCTAGTGGTCCTATGCGCGACTGCTACGCTAGAGGTCTTGGGTTCGATTCCCAAGTCGAGCAAAAAGTGTTATTGAGTTTTTCTATGAAATTCCCAGTAGTAGCTCGGAGTTAGGATTTGTGCCCGGTTAATGGCAATAGGCTCGCCCCCTATTACATGGGGCCTAAACATATCGGCGAACTGTAGGTGTACATTGTTACACCTCTGCCTAACCCTTCAGGGAATACAGGCGTGATGGTATGTATTTCGAAACATATACACATTGCCTATCTGATATTCATAGTTTCAAAAGTTATGTTACAAAAAATCCTGCTGCTGACCATCCTTAGCGTTTATCTACACAAATAAAGAGGAAATTTTTTTTTTGTTTGTATCGAATAGGCCTCAAAACTCCTGGACCGATTTAAACCATTTTTTCACCAATAGATAGCTACATTATTCCTAAGTCACATAGGCAATAGAACATCACGCTACGACACACGGGAGCGGGGCAGTAAACAAAGACGTAACTTGAAGCGGGTGATATAAATCTGCTAGGGTATTTATAAATAAAGAGTACAAAGGCGTACTCAAATGTTGGCCAACCTCGAAAATTACTACTTGTTTTTAAACGTATTTTTAATTAGCTCATCATTATGATTAATTGACTATTAGACACAATCAAAAAAACACGTTTTGACAATCTATTTAAAAACTTGCAGAGCAAGAAAAAAGGTATTTTTGCTCGAAAATTTTCCCCCATTCCCAGAAAATTGTCGTAAAAATTACAAAATCATAACCGTCACTCACCTTTTCCGTCCAGAAACAGTCTTCAGATAATAAGTTGCACTAATATAACATAATATTTTATAGAACAAGCACTGATAAGTTCTCCGAAGCCGGTTTTTATATTTCTTCGTTTATTTTCCTTGTGACACAAGGTCGAATAGCGCGGTCGGCGGTCGGCGCGAACTGGACGCGGACAAGCGCAGCTGATTATTATATGTCGCCGCCATTTTGATATTTACATGTACTTTGTCGCTAATGGCTGACAATTGTGACGATGACATTTGCTTTACTGGAATTAAATAATGCATTCAAAAATATTTCTATTTAATTCTGAGAATATTATGTCAGAAGTCATAAGCCATTCGTTTCTGGGTCACTTGTGTGGCTGTTGATGACATGATAATGTTATCTGTTGTTAAAAAACATACAGTATCGTAACGCCCGTATTCCCCGAAGAGTAAAGCAGAGGTGTACCAATGTACACCCACAGTTCGCCGGTATTTTTGAGTCCCATGCAATAGACCTAGATGATAGGGGGAAAAATCTTAATATTTAGAGTGACGCATAAGCATACTGGTTTTTTTCATCTTCCGGAGTTTCCAAAGCTTCCTTCCTCATGTCAACAATAAGACTTTCCCAATTTTAATTTAGAAATGGTCTAAAATCCCTTAGGCTGCCTGTCCACAGAAGCGGAGCGAATCTGCGGAGCGAATCTGCGGAGCGAAGAAACGGAGAAATATTAACCAATAGGATTGTATACATTCTTCGCTCCGCCCCATACGACAACCCACTGGCCCAGTTATGCAATCCTATCTATATTCTATACTAATAATATAAAGCTGAAGAGTTTGTTTGTTTGGTTGAACGCGCTAATCTAAAGAACTACTTTTTTGAATTTAAAAAAATATCTATGTGTTAGATAGTTCATTTATCGAGGAAGGCTTTAGGCTTTATAACATCACGCTATAAAACACGGGAGAGGAGCAGTAACCGAAAACGTAACTTAAAGCGGGTGAAAGAAAAACCACACGAACGAAGTCGGTGGTGTGAAATGAAGTGACAGAAGATAGTTGGTTACTATTTCCCCATTTCTCCGCTCTTCAGCCTCGCTCCGCTTCTGTGGACAGGTAGCCAAAAGCGTGATGGTATGTGCAGTCCTACAAAAAGCCGGACATGGGTCGAGCGTAAGGGCCTTCGCCCACGTCCGATTTTTGGATCCTCGATATATTATTTAATTATTATTATTTAAGGTCACGAGATACCGATAACTGCGGGCAACGCAGAACCGGTCATTGTGGCTATATTTAGAGGAGGCTTCTGTCCAGCTGCTGCAGCAGACGTATAGTCAGCAGAAGAGATAAGTAACCAGAGTCGTCTATTCAATTGAAAGTTTTTTAAAAACCGATAGATGCTTTTAAATGAAATTTATTTTTATTAATAGAGAAGGATTGAGATTATTAATTTAATTACATTTTGTTTAAAAATGACCACCGGTTTCAAAGAAACTTCAACTATATTAGACGATCTAGTTATTGATATCTTTTGTTGACCGTACATACATACATTTACTACATTCCCATGCGGGTAGGCGGAAACCACAGATCACCACCTGCTACGATTCTTACATACTCCTTTCGCCTCGTCCACGTTCATACATCTGGTCATACAAGCACGCCGGTTACGAGTACTGCGCACACGACCTTTCTGAAGAACTCCACCAATGAGGTCAGGGTAGGTCTTTCTAGGGCGACCTCTCCCGGCGTTTCCACTTACATCTGCCAAATAAAACCCTTTTGTTAGTCGCCTTTCACTGATCCTCTTATTATGTCTGAAGCATCTAAGTATATTCTTTTCAACCTTTATCACTACATCCTCTTTTAATCCGCAACGTTCTCGTATCGTTTCATTCTTCATTCAAAGTTACACCGCACATACATCGCAAGGAACGCATCTCCACAGCATTAATCCTACTTTCATGCCTCGTTTGCCATACCCAACATTCACTTCCTTACATAAGTGTAGGTACCAACACACCATTGTGCACAGCCAGTCGAGCCTTTTTGGACATGGACTGGTTACAACCGCTTGTATTTGCAACAGACGTCGTTCGGCTAATACGATGATTATGAACTCCAAATCAATATAAACAGATAATCATCATCTACTTAGCCTTTTCCCAACTATGTTGGGGTCGGCTTCCAGTCTAACCGGATGCAGCTGAGTATCAGTGTTTTACATGGAGCGACTGCCTATCTGACCTCCACAACCCAGGTACTGGGCAACACGATACCTCTTGGTAAGACTGGTTGTCGGACTTCCTAGCTTCTGACTATCCGTAACGACTGTCAAAGGTCTACGAATGACAGCCGGGACCAACGGCTTTACGTGCTTTCCGAGGCACGGGTGTATCACACCAGCAACTTCCAAACTCCGGGCTGCTACTGAGAAATTCGCAATGGAAAAACCCAATAACACTTTTTGCCCGACCTGGGAATCGAACCCGGGACCCCACGCTCATCAGTTGCGCTTGCGACCACGAGACCAACGGGACAGTTCAATATAAACAGGTAATAAATAATTAAAATGAAATATTACCGGTTTATCCTTCACTTGTATAACTGAGAAGGAATATTTGCATTGTTAAATTCTCATAGGTAGGCAATACACACAACTGATGAGATCATCGCGAAATTGACAGTATTTACCTAACAAGTATCTCGGCACTTAAGGTCAAGGTACACGGTAACGCGACGCGAAGCGACGCTGCACGCGCGTCGTCTCGACCTATAACTTTATTTCCCTTTATTTCTACTGCTCGTGTGCCGTAGCGTGATGGTATATAGCCTATGTTACTCAGGATGAATGTAGCTTTCTAATGGTGGGAGAATTTTTGAAATCGGTGCAGAAGTTTTTGAGTTTATTCATTACAAACATACACACACAAAAGTACAAATCTTTCCTCTTTATAATATTAGTGTAGATTCACAAGACGCAACACAATGCAGCGCTGAATTCTCACAATGAAATACGTATCTTTTCGTGTAGTCAATAAAATTATAAAAAAAAAAAAAAAAAAGTAAAGAAGTAAGAGAGAGAGTGTAAGTATAAAGTTGTGCAGTGAGTCCAGTATGTTCGCAGAGGCGGAAATTGAGGGCTTTCATGCCATCATGCGCAAGCGATGCGCCTCTATCATGCGCAGGGTACGCGTCAGCCCCAACATCATTCTGAAGACTATAGCGGACAGATGGGACAGCCCTGTACTGGAGCATTGGATGCGCCTGCACGCCCCTGTGGCGCAAAATACATAAAGAAAGTACTAACACTAGTTTTTAAGTTATGTTTATACTAACAAACTTTGTCTGAAATAAAAGATTTATTTTATTTTATATTTTGAACCGGTGTGTAGGCAGCGTCGCGTCGCGTCGCGTCTCGGTGTGAACTGACTCTTAGGGTCAAGTCTCACCGAGACGCGACGCGATAAAGCGCGAACTTTTAAAGATAGCAATACAATATAGAACTTTATTTATCACAAAACGTATTTATGTGTAATTCTGTATAGCTTTACTAAGCTCTGACATAACATATCACGCCTATATTCCCTTAAGGGTAAGGCAGAGGTGTAACAATGTACACCCGCAGTTCGCCGGTATGTTTAGGTCCCATGTAATAGGTGGCGAGCCTATTCCCATTAACCGGGCACAAATCCTAACTCCGAGCTGCTACTGAGAATTTCATAGAAAACCCAATAACACTTCGCTCGACCTGGGAATCGAACCCAAGACCTCTAGCGTAGCAGTCGCGTTTAACACCACTAGGCTAACGAGGCAGCTTTATAAGATATTTATACTGGAATATTCTCTAGGCCGATTTCGGTCACGGCGGCTAATCTGAATGGAGGCTAGCCAAGTACGCAGGAGATATTATAGTGCACGAGCGTGTGCGCAAACACAGGTGCACTCCCTCTTCCCTCTCTTGGGACGGCAATCGGACACCACCGGGGACAGATCAGGCACAGGACCAACGGGTTTTGGTGTTTCCGAGGTATGGGTTGTGTCAAATCACCAACTTTCTAATGGAAAATCCCCCTACTTTTTGTCTTACCTGGGAATCGAACCTAGGACGCCACGCTCAACAGTCGTGCTTGCCTCCACAAGACCAATGGGGCAGTCTATATTAATATAATAAAGCTGAAGAGCAAACTTCACGCGACTTCACGATAAACCTCTTGAAGTACCATCGCTTCGCGTCGCGTCTTGGTGTGAACTGGCCTTTATACTTTGAGAATATTATTACCTAACTGTACATTTTAAACTTGTGAAACGTGTAGGCATCTATTTTACATCGTTCCACCCATATTAGTTAGTGAGTTTTTTGTAAAGGAATTCATAACATAACATACCATCACGCCTGTATTCCCCAGAGGGTTAGGCAGAGCTATACCAATGTAGACCCACAGTTCGCCGGTATGTTTTTAGGTCCCATGTAATAGTGGGTGAGCCTATTGCGATTAACCGGGCACAAATCCTAACTCCAAACTGCAACTGAGAAATTCATAGGAAAAACCCTATAACACTCTTTGCTCGACCTGGGAATCGAACCGAAGGCCTCTAGCGTAGTAGTCGCTCTTAGGACCACAAGGCCAACGAGGCAGTTAACGTGAAGGAGCTCGTCCGGGAAAATACAATCACCTTATCTATTTCTGCCGCATTGCAACGTTCCTGTATTCCGGTTTGACGGGTATAAGTATGGTGTACAGGCACATGAGACATTTCAACTTTGCCTCTGGTATTGCAGATGTTTACAGGCAGCGGTGACCATTTAAGGGGCTATCCGAACACAGGACACCGTATAAAACACATTTTTTGTTGCATAGTCTGGCGTATTGGTACTTATTACGAGCCTGAAAAATTGAGCGTATTGTCAAGGGTTCAAAGAAATAACTTACCTATAAATTTCATAAAAGCATAACACATTTGAGATTTGGGATTTGTGCCCGGTTAATGGCAATAGGCTCGCCCCCTATTACATGGGACCTAAAAACATACCGGCGAACTGTGGGTGTACATTAGTACACCTCTGCCTAACCCTCTGGGGAATACAGGCGTGATGGTATGTGTGTTCATCAAAGCATAACAGTATAATGGTAAAAAAATCCTAAACAAGAGCATAAAAAACTTTTTCGTCGCATAGATTTCAGAATTTTGAGCGTAAACTATATAATCTTATGTAATGACATGATAGGGAATTTCAAGAACTAAAGACATACCTATAAATAATTCCACTGAGCCGTGTATTTTTTTCACAATTTAAAGAAAACTTCAAAATTATCGTTATTTTGGGATTATCCGATAAAGAAGAAATATTTTTTGTTTGTTTTTATGTTTGTAACGAATAGGCTCCGAAACTACTGGACCGATTTTAACCATTTTTTCACCATTAGATAGCTACATTATTTCTGAGTAACAAAATTAGAATAAAAATTTACAGCCTTAAAATTAAATAAAAAAATACTTAATAATAACAAAAAACAAACTAAAACTAAATGGCATCAAAAAATTCCTCCGCAGCGCCGTCAACCGGAAAAGTGTCCAAAAGACTGGCCGCATTGTCACGTTGGATGGCAATGCTCAACCTCTGGCCAAGGTAAAAGCCAGCCTTTGGGTCGCGGGAAGTGTCAACCAACCGTTTAGATAAATCCATAAAAAGGCTATGGGCATAGGGACCCCACAGCCCGAGGGTTTCCACCCCAAACGGCTCGAAAATATAGTTACCAATAAGGATACTATACTTACGCCGTTTGAGGTTTTCTACTTGAACTAACATCAAACGTATCGCTATTTTGGACCTCATTTGTTGCCGCGATCCGTTATTGTCAATTACCTAAACATTTGCATACGACAGGGTCTTAAAATCAGGTGTAAATGTACTATAATGGGCACGACAAAAAACAAGTGGCCATTGATTTTTATTTATAAAGAAGACCTGCTTATGTCTTCCTTCTAAGTTTATCTTGGACATCACTGACATCGGTAAAGGAAAACATCATCAGGAAATATGGATAAATTTCTAGTCAAAAATCGCCATCCCGCCTTGAGCTAGCGTGGTGATAAACGCTTCTTTGCATGCAAACAGGCCTTTGTCCTGTCAGGGACAATAATAGGCTGGTATTATTTATTGGTAATTAGCTATATAACTTGAAGCTATATTGAACCACTCTATCTATTGATAAAACCGCATTAAAATCCATTGCATAGTTTAAAAGATCTAAGCATACAGACGGCCCCGAAGCAAAAACGACGGGGTGTTACAAGTTTAACGTGTCTTTGTGTGTGTGTGTCTGTGGCATCGTAGCGCCGAACGCATGAACCGATATTGATTTTGTTTTTTTTTTTGTTTGAAAGGTGAATTAGTCGGGAGTGTTCTTAGCTATGTTTGGTGGAAATCGGTTCTGCGGTCACAAACTTATCAGCTCCTTTGTAAGCTACGGTAGTAATGTTTTTCTTCTGTTGGTGGTCACTTAAAATTTTTAATATTGTGTTTTAATAATATACTAATAAAAATGGGATAATTAAAAGCTAAATTGATTCTCAAATTGGCTTACTTTCCGACGACCAAATTATAAAGTACAGCTGCAAAAATAAAGATTAAAAAAACACAAAATTTAAAGTTTTAAGTACCTTAACCCCGACAGAAAAATAAAAATCCCTACCGCAGCCAACAAAAGAGCTGATAACTTTGAAACCGCTGCCCCGATTTCCGTCAAACATAAGCTAAGAACACTCCCGACTAATATACCTTTCAAACAAAAAAAATTAAATCAAAATTGGTTCATGAGTTCGGGCGCTACGATGCCACAGACAAACAGACACACACACACTGATACGTCAAACTTATAACATCCAGTCGTTTTTGCGTAGGGGGTTAAAAACTGCTTTGTTTGCGCAAGAATTTTACCCATTGACACTGGCATGTTTTAAGAGAAAATCCAATCAAAATATTTTGAAGTGCACAAATCGAACAACATAATTTTTGACCCGTCAGTAGAACCTGACGGGCTTTCGTTGATAAACCTCTTTGATCCGACAGAGCATGAAATATTGTGGCCCCCCTCTTGTGAAATAAAACCAGACCAATTGTAACATAAATATAATAATATTCTCAAAATCGTTGTGAAGATGTACCGTTTACATATGCAGCAGGTAATGTCTGATTGTCTTCGATATGAAACTAAGTTTGTGTTCAAAACTGGCTGGTACAACAAGAGATATTCTAAAATCTGACACCGCTTCTCCCACCTTTCAAAAAGCATTTTTTCACGATCAATTTTGTTTTTTTTTTTGCCTAGTGATCTGTGTTGGTTTTTTTTTTCAATTTCCGTGTATTTTTTTCAACAATGCCGGCGCTGCGTACGTTTGCTTGTCTGTCAAAGTATATCGTGACGAAACAGGTGAAATTTTTCAACAATTTGTATGGAGCGGCGTGCGACCATCAGTACGTGCGGACTGCCATGCCGACACTCTCGAAGCGAATGACCATCACCCGACAGATAAGCGAAGACAAGAAGGATTTTCAGAAACTGGAACATTTGAAAAATTATGGTAAGGCAAACCTTGGAAAGGCTTTGTAGGCTGTCTTCAGAGGGACATGCAACTCTTTGCTTCAAAGACTACCCATTGACCCAAGAAACGTCTTTTTCTACCCTTTTGAAATGTTTTGCTATAATAAGCTGAGCTGAGCTACCATCACGCCTGTATTCCCCGAAGGGTTAGGCAGAGGTGTAACAATGTACACCCGCAGTTCGCCGGTATATTTAGGTCCCATGTAATAGGGGGCGAGCCTATTGCCATTAACCGGGCACAAATCCTAACTCCGAGCTGTTACTGAGAATTTCATAGAAAAACCCAATAACACTCTTTGCTCGACCTGGGAATCGAACCCAAGACCTCTAGCGTAGCAGTCGCGCTTAGGACCACTAGGCTACCGAGGCAGCTGGCGGCTGAGCTGAGCTGTCATCAAAAATCTTGATCTTCAATTTCGGGTGAAATGAGATGACATCCTTATTCTAGCAAGCTTAGTTTTAAACTCACTTTACATCATTTTTTGGTCAATGGGTCATCTTCAGCGTATACCTCTTTGTTCGAATTTATATACTTATTGTACACACGGCTGGATATCAAGCAATAAATTTCCAGTCTATGCTGATCTTTTATTGTTTAGGATTTTCATAAAATGAGAGGTCAGCTTATACGGGGAATATATAGCTTCATATGTAGCCGTGTGTAGCTCCATAGGGCTGCCATCTCTTCGATTGCTCACACTGGACAGAATCTCGAAAAATCCCGGAAGTTTGGGTGATTTTGCGATTATTTTTCTAGGACACCAAGGGCATTTGTCTGCCGTCCGCTATTTTGTACCTTAGATTTATTTTAATTGAATGCTCATCTAATTTAATTTAAAAAGTAATTTAATCGGGGTTTCCTGACTGTGTCTGTAAGGGTTTTTCTAGGATAATATCTGGGTCAATGGCAATAGGCTCGCCTGCTATTATATGGGACCTAAACATACGGCTAATTGTGGGTGTACATTGGTACATCTCTGCCTAACCCTTCAGGGAATACAAGCGTGATGGTATGTATTTCGAAACATATACACATTGCCTATCTGATATTCATAGTTTCAAAAGTTATGTTACAAAAAGTCCTGCTGCTGTCCATCCTTAGCGTTTATCTACACAAATAAAAAGGATTTTTTTTTTTGTTTGTATCGAATAGGCCTCAAAACTACTGGACCGATTTTAACCATTTTTTCACCAATAGATAGCTACATTATTCCTAAGTCACATAGGTAATAGAACATCACGCAACGACACACGGGAGCGGGGCAGTAACCAAAGACGTAACTTGTGTTATATCTGGGTAATAAGGGATAGATGGCAACCCTACTCATGAGTGATATTCCTTCTTTAAATGTCAATTGTGACAGCATGACAACCGCATTCTTAAACGACACTTAATTTCTCAAATGTATATCTGTCGCAAAAAAACTCGATGACATACATACCATAACGCGGTGTTCTGCGTGAACGACGAATGCGACGCGACGCGATGCTACACGCGACGAGTGTCCTATGTGATTTTGGTCATTACTTCTCGAATCATGGAGAAGTACAGTACAACTTTAATTGTAGTTTGGCGTGTTACTTTCTGGCCGCGCCACAAAGAATATAGAATCGGGGTTATTAAGAATAAATCGTGATTAGACGGTGTCGCGCCTGTTCGCCTCAAAAAAATACGCGTTACGTCGCGTCTCGTCTCGTTTCAGACTGTCATATAGGACGCAAGCAGGGTATGCGATTGCGTTGATCGCGTTCGTCGCGTAGCGTCGCGTCGCAGCCGTCGCTCACGCAGGACACCGCGTAAGTCTTGAAGGCGACTTAATAATTTAGTTGCATTTAAAAATTTGACCGTGATACTCGCTAACTTAAAACTGTAGTAATATTGATAATCGTGCTATTTAAAATCTGCAGAAATAGTTATTTTGTGTTGGTGTACTACAAGTACTTAGTTATCGACAAGATGCGAGTGTTTTTCTACTTTAAATACTAGACATTTTGATTAATTTTGTTAGCCTGTAAGTATCACAGTTCTAGCAGTAGAGCTCTTTGTGAAGGAGCTCGTCCGGGGAAGTACTGCCACCATACCCATTTCTGCCGCAAAGCAGCGTTGCTGTGTTCCGGTTTGAAGGGTATCGGTGCCGGTGTAATTACAGGCACATGAGACTTCAACGTTGTCTCTGGGATGGCAACGCATTTGCAAGGTCTCTGGTATTGCAGATGTCTATAGGCAGCGGTGACCACTTAACATCAGGTGGGCCGTCGGCTTGTTTACGCGTTCACGAGTGCGCGCGCGCTTTCTCGCGTTTCCTCGTGCTCTCTAGCGGCTTCTCTCGATAGCAGGGGGGCCCACAAGAAGCTTCACATCAAAAGATATGTATACGACGGCTTACGAAAAGGGACGCTGTTGTGAAGAGTGTCGGCGACATGCGAAGGATCTGAAGCAGAGTCGGATACATCGTCGACTGGATCCCACCAAACGAGTGTTTAGCAAATCGAAGTCAGGTAACTAATCTAATAATCTATCTATTAGTTCTACGAGAACGGACTGGACGATAGGACTGCCCCGTTGGTCTCGTAGTCGCCAGCGCGACTGATGAGCCCTGGTGCTGAGCTTTGATGATGGGTCCTGGGTTCGATTCCCGAGTCGGGAAAAAAACTGTTATTGGGTTTTTCCATTACGAATTAAGTCTGACAACCAGTCTTACCAAGAGAAAAATTGAAAAATAACTTCAGCTTTGGAAGTCAACGAGCTCAGGGGATAAATCATTTGATGATCCGGAACAAAAAATAGATTTGGAAGTCGGCGGCTTCCGTTCTGTTCGTCGTTTTGTATTGCCACCGACTTTGATGGAAATCGGTTCAGCGGTTTCAAAATTGTCAGCTCTTTTGTTAGCTGCAGTAAAATTTTAGAAAAATTTGTTTCTATTCATGTCCAAGAAAATGTTCTCGTAGAACTAATAAGTAGTTAGTACATCTAGGTACAAAGCTAGATGTACTGAGACACCTAAATCGCGGGCATGCATCACCGATTAGGCTCGTAGGTACCTACAGTTTGTTTGTCAAATTATTGAATATTGAGTAGTGGTAGAGTTCTTTGTGAAGGAGCTCGTCCGGTGACTACTACCACCATACGTATTTCTTCCACAAAGCAGCGTTGCTGTGTTCTTCAAGCCGGAACACAGCAACACTGCTTTATGGGTTTGATTGCCGGTGAAAGTACAGGCACATGAGATATTTCAACTTTTTCAACACTAGGTTGGGCCGTCGGTTTGAATCCTCAATGATTGATTTAATATTTCTGTTAGGGAGCGGGTCAAGAATTTGTGAGGAGTGTGGCGGACCCTTGCATTTGCCACGTGTACCTAAAACCAAAAAAGATGCCGTTACAAACAAAGCTCCCACTCGAATACCCAGCGGCTATGGTACTCAAAACCCCAGTACGAAAATCTTTCTCTTTTTTAATAAGACTAGATTCTGTTTTGTACCAACTAAAATGTTTTATTTAAAAATGTTTATACCTAAATAAAGAATACCAGCCTATTATTTTCCCACTGCCGGAAGGACAAAGGCTTCTTCTCATACAGAGAAGGCACGAGCATTGATCACCACGCTTGCTCAAGGCGGATTGGCGATTTCAGACATTATTAAATTCAGTACTGACTTATATTTTCACCTTTGTTAAGTAACGTCTTTGGTTACTGCTCCGCTCCCGTGTGTCGTTGCGTAATGTTATATATATATGACACTCACATAAACGTGGCTTTCTATGCGCAAAAGAATTTTCAGAATCGGTTCAGTTGATCCAAAGATTACCCCCTACAACCTCACAAACTTTACCTCTTTAGATTCCCAGGTCGGGCAAAGTGTTAGAGTTTTTCCATTAGGAATTTCTCAGTAACAGCCCGGAGTTTGGAAGTTGGTGGTGTGACACTCGCGCACGCACTTGTGCACTATAATATCTCCTGCGTACTCGGCTAGTCTGCATTAAGATTAGCCTCCGTAACCAGAATCGGTCTAGAGAAGTTATATATAATATATATATATATATATATAGATAAGCCCAGGTTTCCTCACGATGTTTTCATTCACTGATGTCCAAGATAAACTTAGAAAGTAGATATAAAATTTATAAAAAAAAAAAAATATACCATCACGCCTGTATTCCCCGAAGGGTTAGGCAGTGGTGTAACAATGTACACCCACAGTTCGCTGGTATATTTAGGTCCCATGTAATAGGGGGCGAGCCTATTGCCATTAACCGGGCACAAATACTAACTCCCAGCTGCTACTGAGAATTTTATAGAAAAACTCAATAACACTTTTTGCTCGACCTGGGAATCGAACCCAAGACCTCTAGCGTAGCAGTCGCGCTTAGGACCACTAGGCTACCGAGGCTGTTAAAAAAAAAGTTATATCAATTTAAAAAGTCAAATTGGTACTTACTCAGTATTGAAACTCATGGAAGGCCCCTCATGGGAGGCGCGGCGCCCTAACTTTGGGCTATCACGACCAAAATGTCTATCATATTATTTTTAAAACAAGCTTTTATGTTCCACTTCTAATCTCTCTCTCTCTCTCTCTCTCTCTCTCTCTCTCTCTCTCTCTCTCTCTCTCTCTCTCTCTCTCTCTCTCTTCTGTGCACGACATTGTGCACATTTTTTCACCCATTTTTAATTTATATCTTTAGTTACTGCCCAGCTCCCGTGCGTCATAACGCTAGTTATGCTATTCCTCATGAATATGGCTACTTATAATATAAGATTTTATCCAATCGCACTGGTAGTTTCAGAGATTAGCGCGTTCAAGCAAACATACAAAAAAACTCGTTCATCTATATTAATATAAAGCTGAAGAAGAGTTGGTTTGGTTGAACGCGCTAATTCAGGAATTGCTGGTTTGAATTGAACAATTATTTTTGTGTTGGATAGTTTATTTATCGAGGAAGGCTATAGGCTATATAACATCACGCTACGACCAATAAGTGCGAAGCAGTAACCGAAGATGTAACCTTATGCGAGTGAAAAAACTACGTGGACAAAGTCGGGAGCAGAAACTAGTCTTTAACATAAAGAAAAAGCAATAGTTTCAAATATAGTTGGTGCATAACAGAACTTCTTGACTTAGTATTACAGATCAAATTATGGAACATAATAATATATTCCATAATAATTCAGGGAAGAATTCATTTATACTTACGCGGTGTCCTGCGTGGGCGACGCGACGCGACACGACACGACGCGACACGACACGACACGACGCGACACGACGCGACACGACACGACACGACGCGACACGACGCGACACGACGCGACGCGACGCGACACGATGCAATGCGACGCGGTGCTACACGCGACCCGTGATTTTGGGTCATTATTTCTCAAATCATGGAGAAGTACAGTACAATTTTGCTTGTAGTCCTGCCGCGCCTCAAAGAATATCAAGAATCGGGAGAATCGGGGTGAATAAGAATATACCGTGAATTCATAGACCGTTTCGCGTCTCGTCGCTCTCAAAACAAATACGCGTTACGTCGCGTCGCGTCTCGCCGCAGACTGCCATATAGGCGCAAGCAGGGTATGCCAGCGAGTTGATCGCGGTCATCGCTAACGCAGGACACCGCGGTAGCTTCTGGCCCGCGACTTCATTTGCGTGGATATTTTCACCCGTGTCAAGTCTTTGGTTACCGCTCCGCTCCCGTGTGTCGTAGCGTGATGTTATTTAGCCCATTACACTCGCAAATAATGTGGCTTTCTATGGGTAAAAGATTTTTTGAAATCTGTACATTAGATCCAGAGGTTACCCCCTACAACCCCACAAACTTTACCCTCTTTATAATATTATCAGTATAAAACTGTATATCAATGAATTCTTTATAAAATAAAATGATAGTCATACGACTTCTCAGGTAAGTGTTGAAATATTAATATCTTTGAATACATTTAAATTTTAGTTACAACTTTAGTTTTTCTGCAGATGTTTGTATAGCACGGTTCAATTTCATATTTAAATTTTAGCTTCATACATTTGAGGCTATAAATATGTGCTAGTCATAATCAACACTGAGAGGCAAGGCACTAGCTATTAAAGCAGGTAGAGAAAGAAGGAAAATGCTTGACCATTTATATGTATTTATTATACTGTTTCCTGTTTTAACGTTTTCCCTGAAGGTTGTCACTCGCTTATCAGTATCCAATCAGCACCGCCTCGCCTCGAAGTCAACCGATAGGGCGACGAGGCTTTCAGCCGTTGACGCGCGGTGTACAGTCATTGACGGCGAGGCGTTGAGTCGTTGACGGCGACGCGTTGAGTCGTTTTGACGGCGACGCGTTGAGTCGTTTTGACGGCGACGCGTTGAGTCGTTTTGACGGCGACGCGTTGAGTCGTTTTGACGGCGACGCGTTGAGTCGTTTTGACGGGGAGGCATTGAATTGTTAACGCCGACGCGTTGAGTCATTGAGTCTACCAGCGAGGGGATGCTGATCGATTCGTTACCAATTCTACTATCAATAACAATAACTTTTTCCCACAGAACCAGCTAACGTGGATGGCCCAAGTATTTCGAACCACTGGAATAATAACCCTCTAGTAGCAAACAGGACCAAAGCAGCGAACTCTAAGGAGGTGTCAGCGAAAGGGTTTATAAGACACATCTCCGTAATTTAACTACTTAGAGAGAAAAAACAAAATTTTAGTCAAACATGCTTTATATTTGAACTTGAGTTGGAAATATTGCTTCATTAGTGGTTCATATTGCTCAGTACAACGGGACTGGAACTTGCAATTGCACAGCCCCCAGGAAATTCGTTCAATTTGTAACTTGAATTTTTTTTCATCTAATAATGTTGAGATTTATAACATGGTGGAGTTGATGGTGGAATGTAGGATAATTTTTCGGAGGTTATGTACCTCCCATACACTAAAAATGGCCGCAGGTACTATTGTTCTCGTGCCCATCTGATTTCCACGACCTACTCTAGCTTACTTAGATATGTATGAAACGGGTATTTTTAATTTAATAATCGATCTAACTATTGTTTCGCTTTGTTTTTGCGGGCTTATGGCAGTTTTTATTGAGTCTAGTTTGGCGCCAATAGGAGTAGTCATCAATTCCTAAAGCGTTCAAGCCACGACCTAATGTTTGAGAAACGAGCGCCACCTTTGTGGTCCATTCTGGAATATATTTATTTCGACGGTTCGAGTCTGGTCTGATTTCAGCTGTCAATTAAATATTAAAAGTAGAAGTGTTAAATCAAGTTAAGACATACAAATTTGAAAAATTCAATTAAAAAATTGAGTTCAATAAAACTTTGTCTTAACCACACTTTTGCTTTGTCTTTTGCATATGGCTTGAATAACGACGTGTTTTTACTGATAAATTGTGTAAGAGCTTAAATTAGGGATGATTTTTTCACCCCAAAAGCTCGAAAATACGTTTCATCATTAAAAACCTACAGTGTTCCTCAGTGAATTTGGGTGATTGATAGTTCGCCTCAAGCTAACTGCGTAAATTCAGCGAGATAGATTTTTGCAGAACAGGCTCTGCTTGGCGCCGTTTCAAACATAGTGTAATTGATATCCCTGTGTGAATTTACGTGAATGACAGCTCGCCTCAAGCTCACTTCACTTGAATTCAGAGAGACTTTTACAAAAGAAACCAGCTCAGGTCGAATATTGAACAGTTTCCCAGTGACGGTGGTGAATTTAGAAGGACAGTTCGCCGTAAGCTAACAGCTAAACTGACCGACAGATTTTTACAGACAACACCTACTGGGAATGAGTATTAAGTGGCTACCTTTCATAGGTAAACTTGTTTTTAAGTTAGTTACGTACTGAAAGATACCTGTAAACAACAAGCGAAATGATTTGACTTTCGTTGTATTGTAAGTACATAGTTTTTGGGTAGGTACTTGCATCAAGCTAATTTAGCTTTCAATGCTTACATCATAAAGCGCTTTATAATTTGCGGTGCGAAACAATTTTATTAACAGCGTCACTTTGTTAAATAATACGATAATGTTACTGTATTTTTGACAAGTTATTAATTTACTTTTTGTTAAAGAATAGAAACTTAAAAGAAAAATAGTTTATATGCTACTAAGTAATTAATTTGTATTTTTTTTTTTTGTTAAGATTTATTTCATTTTTAGTTTAAAGTTATTATTAACCTTTCTCGTACCAATAGGAACTTATGATTATTATTGAACAAATTGACCAGTTGCACGAATGCGCTAACGTAAAAGTATACGATTTTCGCATTGGAAGACCTTAGCTGACAAGCATTTTAGTTTATTTTTCAACGACAATCCCATTAAAACCCATTAATATGAATAACATCTTTGATAAACTGCGACATGGGTATTTTCTATATAAAATCAGCAGAAACGTTACTTCTACTTCGCGCGTTTGTGCTCAGTTTTTGTCTCGCAGGGGTATCTACAACTCTTCAAACCCGCTATAAAGCGCATACACACTGAACTGAAGTAACACAAATCAATCATATTAAAACAATTCAGTTTTATTTGATAAAATCGATTTGTCATTTCTTCCGGTTTTGTGTGAGGCAGCCTTATCCAATTGTTAGCGCAGGCAGAGTTACAGTCTACACAAGAATGTTAGAGCATGTTCTTTCCTGTCGAACAAGTGAAATTTGCACGGGCATGCTCAAACTATGCCGCAAGGTAATATTTGATATATTGCACGCTATCTTGAACTGTTTCCTTTGTAGGAAATTAAATAAGTAATAATTTAATCGATGTAAAGCTGCTCGAATAGTGCTCTGTTTGTGTTAACCTTAAGCGCGTATTTTTGTAGGCAATAGGTACCTACCTAGGTTCAGTCTTCCAAATCCTAAAAGTTCAATTGCCTAGTTCCGTGATTGAACTTTAGAGGATTATTTTCTCTTAAAGAAACTTTTCCGAATTAAAGTGCAAGTGAGTTTCATGTGCTTTGCTAGTTCCAAATCCCACTAGTTCAATTATGGAACTGTGCAATTGAACGACTGAGATCTGGTGGCTATGACCGACGATGCCTACCTAGCTACATACAACACTTAGTAAACCTACTCTACCATACACATTCCGCCTCCAGGGTTATTTTGCGATATTCCCCAAACAATATGCCAACAATGGTGCCAAGCTTAGTGTGTCTATGCTCAAGTTCAAATGTAATAAATCTTAGAATAAGTCGGTAAATAATATTATGTATTGAAATTGGATACATAGTAAATTTTTTATTGTGATTTTTGGGGGAAAACTTTCGATTGTTACTTACAATAGTAATAAATATATTTTTATTATTTGAAATGGCTTATATTATTTCTTTGAAAGGGTTAAGGTCATTGCTCTTTATTAGGGCACACACAGCCGTTCAAGTTAGGACTTTAAATTGTGTGTGTTAAAGTATATTTTTCAATGACCAGAAAAAAGGTAAAGGCTTTTGACTACTATGAGGGGTCGAAGCCACCTTGCAAAGATTCGTTACTCTATAATTAAATATATTTGCCTATCCACAGAAGCGGAGCGGGGCTGCGGAGCGGAGAAATAGGATTGCCTAACTGGGTCAGTGGGTCGTCTTAGGGCGGCGCAGCGAACATTTTATGCAAACCTATTGGTTAATATTTTTCCATTTCTCCGCTCCGCAGCCTCGCTCTGCTTCTGTGGACAGACAGCTTTATGCCTGTATGCACTATTCAAGTACACACATTTTTTTTTTAAATTCATAGTTTCGGGGTGGAAATCATCGATGTCCTCCACACTAGGGGGATGGAGGGGACCGTCAGGCTGTCCTTAAACCCACCCCGGTGGCTAACGCCGGAGATCCCGGGAGCATATGTGACATCTGAGAATCCCAACTGGTGCCCGCCCCTGCGGGGCTCCGATTTAAGAGTGCACCTAAGAACAACCGTCAGTTAGTGCTAGCCTTGCGACAAATGGGGGTTCATGTATATACATACATAAGCTCACACCTTTTTCTCATGGGGTAGCCAGAAACCACAGAACCCCACCTGCTACGATCCTCATATATTCCTTTCACCTCGTCCACGTTCATACATATAGTCATACGAGCACGCCTGCTTCACACTCGACCTTTCTGAATGGGGGTTCAATCCAATTAAAAAAAAACCTACACCTGTATATGAGGATTATTACAACCTGTATAAAAAACATGAATAACATCACACGGCGTTAACAATCAATTAATTTAAAACCTTTATACATTGCTCTAACGACCAATTTAGAATAATTTTATTTAATGGACGTAATTACCTATTTCGTTCAGGAAAACATTTTTTAGTTGTTCAGAAGCAGCTGCCCACCTGGAAGGTTCCTTTACGAAAATGTTGGGATATCTTCAGGTTTGTCTGGTAAGATTATTGAGCTATACTACCTACGTTTATCATCATCAGCCTGCAACAGTCCACTGCTGGACATAGGCCTCTCCAATCGCACGCCACTTCGCTGGATTCTCGGCAACTCTCATCCAGTTGCTACCAGCTAGTCTGAGAAGATCGTCGCCCCACCGAGCCTGACCTTACACCTAGGTTACAAGTAGCTAAGAAGCATTAGGTAATAAATCCGATGGGAAGGACTGTGATAGTATTTTTTTTTCATGAATTTAGTTCATGATTGTCACGGCGGCCAATCTCGAAGAAGACTAGCCAGATACGAAGGAGATATTATAATGCACAAATGTGCACTCCCTCTTTCCTTAACTCCCATAGTCCGATGGGACGGCAATCCGACACGACCGGGGAGAGATCAGGCGCAGGACCAACAGCGATAATTACTTTCCAAGACAGCCCGGAGTTTGGAAGGGGGTACCCTTCGGGGAATACAGGAGTGATGGTATATGTGTGCATTATCATATCAGCTGTAGAACGTCCACTGCTGGATAGACCTCCCCGATAGTTTTCCCAAATTACTGACTGGAAGCGGCCTGCATCCAGTGTCTTCCTGCGGTCTTAATCGGGTTGTCTGTCCACCTTGTGGGTGGACGTCATACGCTGCGCTTGCCGGAGCGTGGACTCCATTCGAGAACTTAGCGGCCCCATCGGCCATCGGTTCTGTGTGCTCTGCCCACTGCCACTTTAACTTGCTGATTCGCTGCGATATTTTGATTTTTGGTTTGATAATATTTTCAGATGACTTTCTTCTTTACATCGGTGATGTTAAGCCCGCAACCCAGCCTGGATATGAACCTGAACTACCCAAATGTAAGTTTAACATTTTTCTCTAACTGCGTCTTACAAAAGTGTGTCTGTGGAGTTTCTTGCTCGTTCGTCTCCTTAGAAACCAACAGACCTACGTTTTGGAACCAGCTTACCGACCTACATTTTGGAACACTTGATAATTCAAATGTTTTGACTTCGATTTGAAACTTCTTCTTCTTCTTCAATTGGGTAGATGACACCACTAATCAGTTGACATACTTTTTATGGGCTGTCAAAAGCGATTCCCCCATAGAGGCCATAGATTTTAAACTATTTATTGATTTCAAAGCAGTTATTTAAAAATCCATCAGGTTTTCAGGGCTAATAAACTGGTTTTTTTGTAAATGTGTGGCTTGGAAGTTGTGGCTTTGGTTTGACGGCACGGTTAGCGCAGTGGCTGAGCGATTGACTGCTGCGCTGCGTGTCGCGGGTGCGATTCCCACACGGAACAAATATTTGTATAGCCTACAGATAGTTGTTCCGGGTCTGGCTGTTTGTGTATGTGAGTTTATATGTTTGTAAACGCACCCACGATACAGGAGAAATTCCAAGTATGGCAACATTTAAAAAAAAAAATTGTTTAATGGTGTCATCTACCCAATTAGGGCACTTACATTTATGCGTTTTATTGCGATGCTGTATTGCATTTAAATGAAAAGAGCCCTTATCTTAATAAATATCATACTTCCCACGAATCCTATGAATATTATAAATGCGAAAGTTTGTGAGGATGGATGTGTGTTTGTTACTCTTTTACGCCTAAACGGCTGAACGGATCTGGATGAAATTTGGCACTGAGATAGTTAATAGTCTGGAATAGCATATATGATGCTTTTATCCCAGAAAGTGTATCCCGTGGGAAATATGTTGTACCTATATTTCATCAAATTTAATGTGGGATAACTTTGTGCTGCAGACAAATTGATATATTTCCCACGAAAACCGTATTTTTTTCGGGATAAAAGGTATCCTACGTGTTATTCCACACTACAATCTATCTCAGTGCTATATATCATCCAGATTTGTTCAGCCGTTTAACCGTGAAAGAGTGACTAACATCCATACATCCTCATTTCGCATTAATAATATTGGTAGGAAGTCGGATAGGATTAATTTTGCCCCGTTGGTCTCGTGGTAGCATGCGCGACTGATGAGCATAGGGTCCTGGGTTCGATTCCCAGGTCGACAAAAGTGTTATTGGGTTTTTCTATTAGGTATATCTCAGTAGCGGCTCAGAGTAAGGATTTGTGCCCGGTTAATGGCAATAGGCTCGCCCCCTATTACATGGGACCTAAAACATACCGGCAACCTGTGGGTGTTCATTGTTACACCTCTGCCTAACGCTTCCGGGAATAGAGGCGTGATGGTATGTTCTTGCATTTTACAGATCAAGGATGACATTTACGATCAGCCTGTCAACTTAATGAGCAAAAAAGCACCACATGCAAAGGTGAGTCTGAAAACAACTTTGTTTATTTTATAATTGATATTTCGTGTTGAAAATCACTAGCATAGTTACCCCCTTTTTGTGAGGATGGATGGATGTTTCACGCAAAAGCTACGGAACGGATTAGGCTAAAACTTTACAGTAACATAGATTATGAGCGACCTGCCCGCGACTTCGTCCGCGTGGCTTATTTCACCCGCGTTTAGTGACGTCTCTGGTTACTACTCCGCTCCCGTGAGTCATAGCGTGATGTTATATAGCCTATGTTACTCAGAAATAATGTAGCTATCTATCGGTGAAGAAATTGTTAAAATAGGTCCAGTAGTATCGGAGCCTATTCATTACAAACAAACAAACAAATCTTTCCTCTTTATAATATTAGTATAGATTTATTAGAATAACACATCATCATCTACTTAGCCTTTTCCCAACTATGTTGGGGTCGGCTTCCAGTCTAACCGGATGCAGCTGAGTACCAATGTTTTACATGGAGCGACTGCCTATCTGACCTCCACAACCCAGGTACTGGGCAACACGATACCTCTTGGTTAGACTGGTCGTCAGACTTCCTGACTTCTGACTATCCGTAACGACTGTCCAAGATCGTAACACGTCCATCTGATAAGTAATCAGTTTCACGTGCTTTTAGTTTTAATTAATATGAAGTAACCATGAGGTTAAGATCTTTTTAACCCCCGACTCAAAAAGGGGGTGTTACGAGTTTGACGTGTCTGTGTGTCTGTCTGTGGCTCTTAAACGGGTGAACCGGTTTGATTGCGGTTTTTTTATGAAGGCTGGTTTCCTAACTGTGGTTCTAAGATATGTTTTATCAAAATCGGTTCAGCCGTTTCAAGGTTATCAGCTCTTTTGTGCTGCTAGAAAAAATACATTTATTTTTAATTGTTGTCTGTCTGCCTGTTTGTTTCAGCTAATCTCTGAAACGGCTTTATTTTCACGGGACTTTCACTGATAAATAATATACCATCACGCCTATATTCCCCGAAGGGTTAGGGAGAGGTGTAACAATGTACACCCACAGTTCGCCAGTATGTTTAGGTCCCATGTAATAGGGGGCGAGCCTATTGCCATTAACCGAAAACCAAATATTTTTCCAGAACGAGCCAGCAGACATCCAGGGTGACTCCGGCATCGACTCCTTCGCTCCCTTCGACTTCAGCAAGTTTGACCAGTTCCTCAATGACTACAAGCAGGACTCCGCACCAGAACACAATAGAATCAAAAGACGAGCTCGGGTTAGTTTGTTTTTTTTTTTTATTGATAACTTCATTTGCCGCGGTTTTCGGTTGAGCAGAACTTATTGGTTCACGTCACCTACATGCTAATTTAACAGCGTCATCGACATGCTAATGTAGCCGCGTCACCGACATGCTAATATGACCGCGTCACCGACATGCTTATGTGACGTTAAGTTTTCATTGTCGGCACACCCCATGACTGCCTATGTGTTGGATTTATTACAAAAATGCTCATCCGTGAAAACAACAGTAGCGCTCCGACACGGTAACGGCCCGGCCGATATCGCCTAAAACAATCCACCCGTTATCTGCCGCATGCCGCCCGCGACCCGTCACCTTTTTATCTTGTCATTATAAATAAATATTGGAATACACCTCCTAACTTGTTTATTAACGATCGATGTTTTAACAATTAAAATGAGCCATTTTTGTAATTTGAGAGTCAGCATTAAAATCATACAGTCACGGTACAAATTGATTCATTATTTCCAACTTTCTTTACTTGAAAATAAACTAAATAACAACATGAATTAAGTTCAAAATCATGTTATGCGTGCAAAATAATAAATGCCACCCGAAAAAAAAATCTTGCACGCAATTTTTACTCTATTTGAAATGTATTTCAGTTTATTATCAACAAGCGAACCCGCCCTAGCTTCTTATATGTAATTTTCTGATTTCAATGTGGATTTTCCAAATGAATCTGTCATACAAAACGTTATCGAATACAACAAAAAAGGATCAGCCAAATCGATCCAGCCGTTGGGATTAATAAATAAAAAAGACAATATTACAAATATTATGTAACTGCCTCGGTAGCCTAGTGGTCTTAAGCGCGACTGCTACGCTAGAGGTCTTGGGTTCGTTTCCCAGGTCGAGCAAAAAGTGTTATTGGGTTTTTCTATGAAATTCTCAGTAGTAGCTCGGAGTTAGGATTTGTGCCCGGTTAATGGCAATAGGCTCGCCCCCTACTACATGGGACCTAAACATACCGGCGAACTGTGGGTGTACATTGTTATACCTCTGCCTAACCCTTCGGGGAATACAGGCATGATGGTGTTATTAAGTAACCCCCGACAGAAGAAAAAATCACTACCGTAGCTTACAAAAGAGCTGGTAACTTTGGAACCGCTAAACCGATTTCCATCAAACAAAGCTAAGAACAATGCCGACTAATCAATCTATCAAACACAAAGACACAAAATCGAAATCGGTTCAAGCGTTCGGGAGCTACGATGCCGCAGACAGACGCACACGCACACATAGACACGTCAAACTTATGACACCCCGTCTAATTCGCGTCGGGGGTTAAAAAGAAAGAGTGATACGAAGGAGAGGTAAACTTAAGTAAGTAGGTACGTACTTTTTTGGATAGTAAAAGATAATTTGCCTCGGTATAATTATGAAACATCTAGAAGTCAATTAATGGACTAATTGGTTACAAAACCATTAAGGATGCTAAATACCTAACTTAATTACTAAATTATCGTTTAATTTTAAATGAATCTGGAGTATTCGAGAATTCGGGGACAATTCTACAAAGTTTTAGGAAAAAAAAAAAACACCAAAAAAAATGCATCGATTTTATTTAACACTAGGAATGTCTCCTGTATCGTGGGTGCGTTTACAAACATATAAACTTACATACACAAACAGCCAGACCCGGAACAACTATCTATCAGGCCATATTTTTTATTGTTTTATATTCAACTTCATTGTTTTCACATGTAGAAGCAACAAGAATATTGTAACCAAGATTTTGTAAAAACCAATTTGAAAAGAGTGTCCATGGAGTTTCTTGCTCGTTCTTCTCCATAAAGACCTACGTTTTGGAACGAGCAACTAGCTTCAACTTTTTGTGTGAGTAACTTCTTGACAATTCAAAAGTGCCTGTAAATGGTCTAATTGAAATAAATGTTTTGACTTTGACTTTGATTTTGACATACTTAATACATACAAATCGTTAACCATTTTTTGACATTGACTGTCACTGAAATGATATTGCGACTAGATTTGGAACTTTTTCAACAAGTAGCAATAAGCCTGCTTATACTAGGCGTTAGTTGAAACAAGAGACATACTTTGAGGGAGTGTAGTGCTTATGAAAATAAACCACTTCCACTTTGTAATAAAATTTAAAATTGCGAAAAATATCAGCTGTTCCTTACATGTTGTCGAGTTATGCGAACGTCAATGTATGGAGTAGTTGAATTTTTTTTCTCGATTTTACGGTTTGTGCTATAGTAAAAGTTGTTCATTTTCATGAGTACTGCACCCTCTTAAAGCAAGTCCCTCGTTTACCCTAACACCCTGAACCGATACAAGATTAATTATAGAAATACGCACAACCACCACAAGTAATTATTGTTTGCCCCACCACCGATTTTAAATCATTCCAATTTTATCTTGTTTTAGGCCAAGCACACGACACCATTGTGGTTATTTGACAGTTTAACATCAGAATACGCGGCCCAAATACAAAAAAAAATGGAAATATAACATTATTCGCCATGTTCATTCAAAAAATGATCACTAATAAAAACCCCCACGGCAAATTAAAAGTGCACTTGTGTCCAAAAATAAAAGAAAACATTACATATTTTGACGCCAGAATTGACAAGACTTTTTTGCTGCAGAATGTGAGAAAATTTAACACACTGCTCGGCCCTCAACTTCGTGAAAGACCACACCACTACAATTACCCAGAACCCGTAAAGGACAGAGTCATTGAGTTCTCTACGTCAACAAAAAAGCCTGGCATCTTACCTGATCAGATGAATCCAGGAGTTATCTTTAGGGTTAGAATGTCAGATGCTATTTTGAGGATCAAACAAAGAATGTACGAAGACCCAGAAAGGCATATAGAAGCTGATATTATCTATACAAATCTGATCAAGAAGGTGGTAATGGATGAAATTACGAAGTTCCACAATCTTCTGCTGATGTACAAGACTGATAAGAGTATAAAAGAACATTTGGGCGAATGCGGAGGAAGGATCTATAAGTTTATAAGTTACATGACCATAAAAGTTCATATCTACTGCCTCTTTGATGCTTTGTGGATTGATGGGAACCCGTACGTGATTGGTGACGAGTACTCCGTGACGCCGGTAGAGGTGCCCCCTATGTTACAGTGTGACGCAGCCGAGTGCAACTCTATTGTATTCGTAGATTCGATTACTGAGCCTAAAGATTTGGAAGAGTGAGTTTTTCGGTTCAATAAAATTTTGTGGTGAATTTTTTTTGTTTTATTTTCTGGTTATGAATGGGGGGTGCTGTTTTTTAGGGTTAAGACGTGAAATCACTTTTTTGTCATCTGTCTCAAAGGCGTTCTTCTCAAGATCTATGTAAAACGGCTTTTGAAAAATCGTGATCGGAATCGACTATGTATTTGACAACCAGTCTTATCAAGAGGTAGCGTGTTGCCTAGTAACTGGGCTGAGGAGATCAGAAAGACAGTCGCTCCATGTAAAACACTGGTATTCAGCTGCATCTGGTTAGACTGGAAGGTGACCCCACCAAATATAATTGTTGTAGCAAGCTAGTTCTGCATTTGATTTGATTGAATTTCGTAGTAACAGCCCGCAGTTTGAAAGTTAGTGTCGTTGGTACTATGCCAGATCTCTCGCTATTCCTGATGCAGTCCCATCTGACTATAATCAGGGTAAAGATGACTACTACTTTTGCATGTATATCACTAACTGCAAGTAGTAACTTAGGGCGAATTTCACCAAACTTTTATATCTAGTACTTTATTTATAGATATTTTATCTGTAGAATAAAATTATTGAGACAGATTTTGTAGGTAAAGCTGTCAAAAACCAAATTTATTCATTGGAGGTTTTAAAAGTTTGATAAAATTCGCCCTAATAATAATAGCGCCTTGACCAACTGTAAGGAATTTGATCTAAGGACTACTTCAATTACTAGCTGGCAACAGTAGATAGGTACAATTAATTGAATATTTTAATAAGCAACATAGAGTAAAACAAAACCTGTAAAGGACTTGATTCAGAATTCGGAATTATTGTCGACATAACAGTTCTGTACACGGTATTTATGGACTCACATTTTAGTGAGTGAAATAGCTGCCAAATAGTACGCATTTCGACGCTCTACGAATAAAGGCCCTGTTTCAATTGTTAAATGATACTCAAAATGACGTACATGCCACGTTTTAACATTTTCTCAACCCATATCATCCCAGTGTTCCATTTTTGAAACGGTTACTTTTTTATTTTTTTATTATAATTTTTGAACGCATTTTTAAATTTGTGTTTTTCAAAAATGGAACACTGGGATGATATGGGTTAAATTAAACATTTAAGATTTATTGTCAGATTTATCTTGTATTTCTAGATTTTTTACATTATTGTCAAATTATGGACATTGATTAGCGTTAAGATAAAAATATTGCAACAATACGACTGCTACGCTAGAGGTCTTGGGTTCGATTCCCAGGTCGAGCAAAAAGTGTTATTGGGTTTTTCTATGAAATTCTCAGTAGCAGCTCGGAGTTAGGATTTGTGACCGGTTAATGGCAATAGGCTCGCCCCTTATTACATGGGACCTAAATATACCGGCGAACTGTGGGTGTACATTGTTACACCTCTGCCTAACCCTTCGGGGAATACAGGCGTGAGTGTATATATATTGCAACAATATATATTTTATTAATGACAAAAGAGTTTCAAAGTTAAAGCATCAATTCCAATGAAATCATTTACAGGCACTTTTAAATTATCAAGAATTCGGTTAGTTAGTCAAAAAGTTGAAACTAGTCACTCATTCCAAAACCTAAGTAGAGACCTACGTTTTGGTACGAGCAAAAATTAAAAATTAATTCATTTATTATTTTATGTTCTTGCAGAGACGTCGTGGACGTGGCAGTAGACGGCGGTCTCATCTGCAATCCACCACCATCCTCCCTGAGGATACCGTAAGCACTGCATTTGTTTTATTAACAAGTACTTGTCACCAGGGCCGGATCTAGGATGGGCTTTATGGGCCGAAGCCTAAGATATAACAATTAACTGTATTTTGGTTTTCTTTTTTGTATTTTTTATGTACCATTCTATCTAAATAAGTAAAATCTGTTTTGTACCATCATTTTCTACTCCTATGGTTATGCTTCATGCTTGCCGTGGCAGCCATTTATTAAGGCTACACTATATAATGTAGAAATAATGTGCGAACTTTAACATGTAGTTTTGGTGTATGCATTGTTGGTTATCCTTAAATAAATTCTCAGTAGCAGCTCGGATTTAATATTTGTGCCCGGTTAATGGCAATAGGCTCGCCCTCTATTACACGAGGCCTAAAACGTACCGGAACGTACGAACTGTGGGCGTACATTGGTACACCTCTACCTAACCCTCCGGGGAAAACAGGCGTGAATATGGTGTGTGTATGTACAAGTAATATTTTTATTTTCAGTTGAAAAATGTTTCTTCTACGGAGGTCCCGATAGCTCGAAGTGGACGCAAACGGGAAAAAAAAGTTAAACAAAATCCAAATTATGATATGTACGACCCGGGATTTAAGGTAATGCTGATTTATGTACTAGATAGATAGGTAGGTACAGCCCCGTTGGTCTCGTGGTAGCGAGCAGGACTGTTGAGCGCGGGGTCCTGGGTTCGATTCCCAGGTCGGGCAAAAAGTGTTATTGAGTGTTTCCATTAGCGATTTCTCAGTAACAGCCCGGAATTTTTAAGTTGGTGGTGTGACACCCCTGTGCCTCAGAAAGCACGTAAAGCCGTTGGGCCCGGCTGTCATTCGTAGATCTTTGACAGTCGTTACGGATAGTCAGAGGCCAGGAAGTCTGACAACCAGTCTTACCAAGAGGTATCGTGTTGCCCAGTAACTGGGTTGTGGAGGTCAGATAAGCAGTCGCTCCATGTAAAACACTGGTATTCAGCCGCATCTGGTTAGACTGGAAGCCGACCCCAACACAATTGGGAAAAGGCTAGGTAGATGATGATAGGTAGGTACTGCCCCGTTGGTATCGTCGTGGCGAGCAGGACTGTTGAGCGTAGTGTCCTAGGTTCGATTCCCAGGTCGGGCAAAACGTGGTATTGGGTGTTTCCATTAGGAATATCTCAGTAGCAGCTCAGAGTTAGGATTTGTGCCCGTTAAGGCTCGCCCCCTATTACATGGGACCTAGTCCTAGGCCCAGTGTGATGGAAGTCATATGATGATATCCCATCCCTAAAAATAATAAAAGTTACTATCGCATTTATAATTAATGAATTGTATGGTTTTCCAGGACTGGGAGTCAGGATACGTAGAAATGCCTAAAGACTTGTACCAAGCTCATTTAAGACCTGGGGTCATCTTCAGGATCCATATGTCTGAAGCTATTCTCAAAATGCAGTACCGAAAGTAAGCTATTTTGCATTTTTATAACATTGGATGGCCGAAAAGCTGACGGCCCACCTGATGTTAAGTGTTCCATCTGTGTATGCCGCTGTCTATAGACATCTGCAATACCAGACGCCATGCAAATGCGTTGCCATCCCAGAGACAAAGTTGAAATGTCTCATGTGGCTGTAATTACACCGGCACCCATACCCAGAAATAGGTATGGTGGTTTTACGTCCCCGGACGAGCTCCTTCACAAAGAGCTTTCTAGTACTGAAAGGACCTTTCTCCTCAGTTACGGTGAAGACAAAGATGAATCCGTGATAGAGGCTGACGTGGAATACCTTCGGTTGACGCGGAAGGTAATCAATGATGAGATTACCAAGTTTGAGGACCTGCAGTGGCTGAACGGCTGGTTCTATAATCGGTCTGATCTAATTCAGGAGCATATGTGCAATACCAGATACTATACTGTCGGTGAGTCGAGATTTTATGTTCCTACTAGCTTCTGCCTGCGGCATCGTTCGCGTGATTTTTTTCACCCGCGTTAAATTACGTCTTTGATTACTGCTCCTCTCCCGACTTCTTCGATGAATGAACTAACCAGCATAAAAAGGATTTACCAATTCAAACCGGTAGTTTCTGATATTAGCGCGTTCAACCAAACAAGCAAACTGTCACGCCTGTATTCCCCGAAGGGTTAGGCAGAGGTGCACCAATGTACACCCACAGTTTGCCGGTATGTTTTGGTCCCATGTAATAGGAAGCGAGCCTATTGCCATTGGCCGGGCACAAACCCTAACTCCGAGCTGCTACTGAGAATTTTATAGAAAAACCCAATAGCACTTTTTGCTCGACCTGGGAATCGAACCCAAGACCTCTAGCGTAGCAGTCGCGCCCAGAACCACTAGGCTAACGAGGCAGTTAGAGAGTAGTATAGATATTCAAAATCAAACTAGGCACTTTTGAATTGTCAAGAAGTTACCCATACAAAAAGTTGAAGCTAGTTGTTCGTTCCTAAACGTAGGTATCTATGGAGAAGAACGAGCAAGAAACTCTACGGACACTCTTTTTAAATTGGTTTTTACAAAATGTTGGTTACAATATTAATGTTGCTTCTATATATATTATTTTGACAACTTGACTCTGGACAGCAAACTGTTTAAGAAACCCCCGACAGGGGAATAAAAATCCCTACCGCAGCTCACAAAAGAGCTGATAACTTTGAAACCGCTAAACCGATTTCCATCAAACATAGCTAAGAACACTCCCGACTAATTCACCTTTCAAACCAAAAAAAAATGAAAATCGGTTCATGCGTTCGGGAGCTACGATGCCACAGACAGACACACACACAGACATGTCAAACTTGTAATATAATGCAACCCGTCGTTTTTGCGTCGAGGGTTAAAAATGAGAAACCGTTCTACCAGTTTTGGTCTTCTAGGCACCCCACCAACGATGTTCACCCACTCTGAGGAGTACATGAAGCGGCTGTGCCTGTTCGATGGCGTATACCTCGATCACATTCCCTACGTCATCGGTGAAGACGGGTCAATAATGGCGGCGGTAGCACCTCCCGTGCTGCACTGCGACGCTGCCACTTGCACCTCTGTGCCGTTCATAGACAGGTTAGAGAGAATCGCAAGAGATATTATAGTGCACAAATGTGTGCGCAAACAGGGGCACTCTCTCTTCTCTCACTCTCATAGTCCGATGGGACGGCAATCCGACGCAGCCGGGTAAAACATCAGGCGCAGGACCAACGGCTTTACGTGTTTTCCGAGCCACGGGCCTGTCACACCACCAACTTCCAAACTCAAGACTGTTACTGAGAAATTCCTGGAAATCGAACGCAGAACCCCACGCTCAACTGTCGTACTTGCCACCACGAGACCAACGGAGGATGCATTATGTGCCTGTAATTACACCGGCACTCATACCCTTCAAACCGGAACACAGCAACGCTGCTTTGCGGCAGATATAGGTATGGTGGTAGTACTTCCCTGGACGAGCTCATTCACAAAGAGCTCAACACATATACATATAATACCATCACGCCTGTATTCCCAGAAGGGTTAGGCAGAGGAGCATCAATGTACACCTACAGTTCTCCGGTATGTTTAGGTCCCATGTAATAGGGGGTGAGCCTATTGCCATTAACCGGCCACAAATCCTAACTCCGAGCTGCTACTGAGAATTTGATAGAAAAACCCAATAACACTTTTTGCTCGACCTGAATCGAAGCCAAGACCTCTCTAGCGTAGCAGCTAAGGGGGCAGTTCTCTACTACTGCTAATATTAATTGTCTCCTTGTCCCTCGTAGTGTGATGTTCGACGAGCGCCTCCCCCGTACAAACGTGCGAACTTTGACGCGGTGCCAAGCGTCGTGTCGCGCGCATTGCCGCAACGACCCAGACTGCCTCAAGCGATGTTCCGACAGATGTCTGCGTACGGACTGATGTGATGTAACAATAAATTGTGTTGAGAAGAAATTATTTTATTTTATTTCTTAATACTGCAATTAAAACTAGGATGCGGGTTGTTCGTAAGAGATACCGCGCCCCCGGAACGCAAAGGGCACAAGGAGGAACATGGGTGGGTTTTAGTCAGTAAAAGTCTGACACTCCCTCTCGCCCCGCCCAGGGCGGGAGAAGTTATTTGATGATTTCCCACGCCCCAAAAAAAACAAAATTATAACTATATTTCTTATAACTGCCTCGTTAGCCTAGACGTCCCAAGCGCGACTGCTACGCTACAGGTATTGGGTTCGATTCCCAGGTCGAGCAAAAGCGTTATTGGGTTTTTCTATGAAATTCTCAGTAGAGTTTAGATTTGTGCCCGGTTAATGGCAATAGGCCCGCCCCCGTGTAATAACAGTGAACACTGTAAATGAACTGTGGGTGTACATTGGTACACCTCTGCCTAACCCTTCGGGGCATACAGGCGTGATGGTATGTAATATAGTTATATATTTCGGAGTTCCACAACTCTTCAAAAAATGTTGTCAATCTTTTTATCTAAAAACCCAGTGTATCATTCAGTAAAGTAAATAAGGAAATCGTTATGGGTCCTTCCTATACAAAATGATATGCTTTGTGCTTAATGATAATAGGCTCGCCCCCTATTACATGGGACCTAAACATACCGGCGAACTGTGGGTGTACATTGTTACACCTCTGCCTAACCCTTCGGGGAATACAGGCGTGATGTATGTATGTATGTATAAACAAGAGACATACTTTAAGGGAGTGTAGTGCTTATGAAAACAAACAACCATCGCTATGAAATCAAACTTAAAATTACTGTTAATGAAAAAATGGTTCAAATCGGTCCAGTAGTTTCATAGCTTATTCGGTAGAAACAAACAAACGAACAAAAAAATATGTCCCCTTTATCATATACATTATGTTACTACATAAACATAATATAACATACCATCACGCCTTTATTCCCCGAAGGGTTAGGCAGAGGTGTAAACAACGTACACCCACAGTTCGCCGGTATGTTTAGGTCCCATGTAATAGGGGGCGAGCCTATTGCCATTAACCGGGCACGAATCCTAACTCCGAGCTGCTACTGAGAATTTCATACAAAATCCGAATAACACTTTCTGCTCGACCTGGGAATCGAACCCAAGACCTCTAGCGTAGCAGTCGCGCTTAGGACCACTAGGCTAACGAGACAGCTACTACATTATATTACTACCTATAACTTTCGCATTAATGAAACGAAAGTTTGGATGGATCGATGTTTGTTAATGAATAACGCCAAAATAGCTGAACAGATCCGGATGCATTCACTCACCATTAAGGCTCTTCTTCGTATGAGAAGAGGCATTTACCCTGCAGTGGGACAATAATAGGCTGCTATTAAAGTAGTCGCCACGAGTCGTGAGCACACGTCAAGTTCATTTTACGATTTCTTTCTGGGTTTTTCACGTCGCCAACGGTGCACGCGATTGGTCCGCCAGTCGACCCATCGCGTGCAGCTAAACTTGACGATTGTGCTCACGACTCGTGGCGGCTACTATATTATTCTATATGCAACACTTATTAGAACGATTTCAGGGATAGTTCTTCATTAAAACAATTATAAATATGGTGTAACATATAATTTATATATTTGTTTTAACTTACTCTTAAAATTAAACAGTCAAAATATACAAATTGCATTTGCATGGTCGTCAAATTCAAGTAGGTAACTATTCTAGTGATTATCAACACGAATCAATCTGACTGCCCCGCTGGTCTCGTGGCCGCAAGCGCGACTGATGACCACGGGGCCCTGGGTTCAATTCCCGGGTCGGGCTAAGTGTTATTGGGTTTTTCCATTATCTATTTCTCAGTAGCAGCCCGGAGTTTGGAAGTTGGTAGTATGACACCCCCGTGCCTCGGAGAGCACGTAAAGCCGTTGGTCCCGGCTGTCATTCGTAGATCTTTGACAGTCGTTACGGATAGTCAGAAGCTAAGAAGTCTGACAACCAGTCTTACCAAGAGGTATCGTGTTGCCCAGTACCTGGGTTGTGGAGGTCAGATAGGCAGTCGCTCCATGTAAAACACTGATACTCAGCTGCATCCGGTTAGACTGGAAGCCGACCCCAACATAGTTGGGAAAAGGCTGAGTAGATGATCAACACGAATCAATCTATACTAATATTATAAGAGGGGTAGAGTGTGTGGGGTTGTAGGGGGTAATCTCTGAATCTGCTAAACCGATTTTGAAAATTCTTTTACCCATAGAAAGCCACGTTATTTGTGAATGTCATATGCTATATAACATCACGCTACGACACACGGGAGCGGAGCAGTAACGAAAGACGGAACTTAACGCGGGTGAAATAAACCACACGGACGTAGTCGCGGGCAGTTCGTTAGTCTATACTAAACTAAATAGGGGTATATTTTATTAAGCATGTTGGGTATGGCAAACGAGGCATGAAAGTAGGATTAATGCTGTGGAGATGCGTTCCTTGCGAAGTATGTGTAGTGTAACTTTGAACGATAGAGTGAGGAATGAAATTATACGAGAACGTTGCGAATTAAAAGAGGATGTAGTGAAAAAAGTAGAAAAGAGTATGCTTAGATGGTTGGGTCATGTTGAGAGGATGAGTGAAAGGCGACTAACGAAAGGGATTTATATGGCAGATGTGAGTGGCAACGCTGGGAGGGGACGCCCTAGAAAGACCTACCCTGACCTTATTGGTGGGGTTCTTCAGAAAGGTCGGGTGCGCAGTACTCGTAACCGGCGTGCTTGTATGGCCAGATGTGAACGTGGACGAGGCGAAAGGAGTATGTAAGGATCGTAGCAGGTGGCGTTCTGTAGTTTCTGCCTACCCCCATGGGAAAAGGTCGTGAGTTTATGTATGTATGTTTATGACAACCTCCTCAATCTTGGCGACAATGCAAAATTGCATTTTGTATAATATTTTGTACATTTATATAATTATATTATTGCGTTCTCATACATTTATAGCGTCAAAAATCACTATACTAAGTACTAAAATGACTGTTTACACGGCTTTAGGCAACTCGCAGACCAAAGAGTACATCACAGTGTAACATTTTGCTGATGACATTGAAAAATAAACTTTATTTTTAGTAGCATAGAGTGCGTAGTTAAGTTTCCTTCCCGTAAATCCGTTATTCCCGGCTGTCAGTCATAGATCTGACAGTCGTTGCGGATAGTCAGAAGCCAGGAAGTCTGACCAAGAGGTATCGTGTTGCTCCCTAATTGGGTTGTAGAGGTCAGATAGGCAGTCGCTCCATGTAAAACACTGGTATTCAGCTGCATCCGGTTAGACTGGAAGCCGACCCCAACAAAGTTGGGAAAAAAAGGCTAAGCAGATGATGATTAATACAGCTATGTATTAGTCAAAATTTGATTATTTAAGGACCCCAAGTAATGTCAGCCCAGGGCCCCAAAAATTTGCGGTCCACCCCTGTAGGCAGACGACGATAGAATCTATATCTTTCCTCATCAGGAACAATGAACCCTATTGTTATAACTTCTTCTCCACAGTTTCTTTAGCATAATATTCTCCAATCGCGTCTTGCGTGGTACTGCCCAGGTAATCTCCTATGACCAAGTTGGTTTTTTGTCTCCCTGGTCTTTGAGGGGGGGTGACGATGTCATGTTGTCTGAGGAGATGCTTCTTCCAATAACATCGGCGAGTGAAACATGCGTGGCAAATGTCACATTCGAATCTGAAAAAAAAAGCTTCAAATATCAACTTTGGTGTGGTGGAAATTAGGTTGATTTTTAAATTAGGTACATGACACCATTTAACAATAATTCCAAGACACAATTTCACAAAAAAAAAACAGTTTATTTTAGCCCTGCAAACCCGATGAATTTCTAAATAAGTATAAAATTCGATTTTTAGTTGCTCTGAAATCAATAAATAATTAGTGAATCGGCATGTCAAAAAAATGACGTCATAGTTTAGTATATAGGGTTATTTGTAAAACAATGACAACCTTGCAGGACTGTATTACTATCATCATAAACAACAACTTTTGTTTTATATTTTTTTACAGAATCAAGCAACGCAAGCGCATTGAAGTCAATGACCGACTGAAGGATTTCCGTAAAATTGTAAATAGGTCAAGTACAAACACCCCCGCCGCCCTAACCCCGCTCCCCTCGCTATTTTACTATCGCTTTCGTTTGCTTCGCATAGACTTCGTAACATTTAGAGCGTTCAATTTAAATGTTTTTATTTTTGTATGAAAATCTGATGAACTAAAATATGATAAATTTTTAATGTCATAGAACAAAAGTTGTTGATTATGATGTTAGTAACAGAGTCCTGAGAGGTTATTTTTTTTTTGCAAATAACCCTGTATTGTCGAACAAAATCTATATTATTATGCAAAAAGTGTTATTGGGTTTTTCTATGAAATTCTCAGTAGCAGCTCGGAGTTAGGATTTGTGCCCGGTTAATGGCAATAGGCTCGCCCCCTATTACATGGGACCTTAACATACCGGCGAACTGTGGGTGTAACATTGGTACACCTCTGCCTAACCCTTCGGGGAATACAGGTGTGATGGTATGTGATGTTTTTTTTTAAACTTACCTCTTTATCTCAAGATGCGAATCTAAATGTCTTTGCAACTTGGTTCTGTCAAAGAATGTCCGTCGACATATATTACAGTCGTGAGGCTTCTCGTTCATGTGCAGTCGTCGGATGTGGCTGGTGAGGTTCGAAGATGTGTAGTAGGATGCTGTGCAATATTCACACTGGTACATTTTGAGACCTGAAAAAGAAATTAGAGATCTTTTGTTTAATTTTACTTCTGTAATTAGAAATACATACGTACATTATATACATACATAAACTCATGCCTTATTCCTATGGAGGTAGACAGAAACCACAGAAGGTCATCTGTGTACGTTTCGGCTCGTCCACGTTCAAAATATAATAATAATAATATTCTCTGGGCCGATTTTGATCACAGCGGCTAATCTCAATAGAGACTAGCCAAGGACGCAGTAGATATTATAGTGCACAAGTGTGTGCGCAAACACAGGTACACTCCCTCTTCCCTCACTCTCATAGTCCGATGGGACGGCAATCCCACACAACGGGAAGAAATCAAGCATAGCGCCAAAGGATTTCATGTCACAATAACATTTTCTAATCTCTGGGCTGTTACTGAGAACTTCCTAATGATAACACCCAATAGTACTTTGCTTGACCAGGGTTCGAACCTAGGACACCCGCGCCCAGACAAATACGCTTTGAACAAGCGTGGTGATGAATGCTTGAGCCTTCTCTGTATGAGGTAAAGCCTTTACCCCGCATTGGAACAATAATACATACATACCATCACGCCTGTACTCCCCGGAGGGTTAGGCAGAGGTGCACCAATGTACACCCACAGTTCGCCGGTACGTCAAAGTCCCATGTAATAGGGGGCGAGCCTATTGCCATTAACCGGGCACAAATCCTAACTCCGAGCTGCTACTGAGAATTTCATAGAAAAACCCAATAACACTTTTTGCTCGATCTGGTAATCGAACCCAAAACCTCTAGCGTAGCATTAGCGCTTAAGACCACTAGGCTACCGAGGCAGGTCTGGTATTATCGCTCACTTACCGGTATGAATTCGTATATGCTTCACCAGGTCATACTTGTGCCATGTCTTGTAATCACACTGATCACACGCATACTTGGGAGGCTGATGCGACTTGACATGCGTGTAGTGGGACGCGCGATGAATGAACATCTTGCCACATATCTGGAATTACAAAAGTAATAATAATCAGTGAATCCTGGTTGTTTGGAGGGAAGTGGAAATTATATTTTTTTCCTACTCCTCCACTAATCTTTTCTGATTAATTTCGTTGCGGGATCCAAGACAGTTATATCGTTTCTCCGGGACTCGTCGAGCTTCATTGCCTCGGCGCTCTTCTGGTGGTCTCTACTGTTGTTTCTGGCTTACAGAAGTTGCAGTGGTTAGGAATAGTGTGGCGGGCTTGTATATATTTTTTTTTCATGGAAACTGTCTGTTCCTTGCACCTGTCTCTGCATCACCCTAAGGTTGACTGGTAGAAAATGCCAAAGGCATTAAGTCCGCCTTTGTACAGTGTATTATTTACATTATGTGCAAAAAGTTTTAATAAATAAATAACTGTACTGGCTTCTGCAAGTGACTTCGTCCATGCTATAGGTAATATAGTATCCCACGGTATGGGAACCGAACATTTTTCCGGGATAAAAAGTAGCCAATGTGCTAGTTCAGACTATAATCTATCTCTGTGCCAAATTTCATCCAGATCCGCTCAGCCGTTTAAGCGTGAAAGAGTAACAAACACCATCCATCCATCAATCCGCACAAACTATCGCATTTATAATATTAGTGGGATTAGCAGGATCATCAACTCGAAAAAAAGAAGAAGAATATAAATTAATGATTATTTTTGTATTAGTTCATTTATTTTACAATCAAAATCCAAGTTTTACCAAAACACAAGACTAAGGCTGCCTGTCCACAGAAGCGGAGCGAGACTGCGGAGCGGAGAAACGGAGAAATATTAACCAATAGGATTGCATAAAATCTTCGCTCTGCCCCAGTTATGCAATCGTTTTGGTTAATAATTCTCCGTTTTTCCGCTCCGCAGCCTCGCTCCGCTTCTGTGGACAGGCGGCCTAACAGTCGATGTAAACAGAGCAATGCTATGCAAGCAGTTTTATTCATGAATCAATGCTATTAATATAAAGCTGAGTGCGCTGTGTTCAAATGGGAAATTACAGGCACATGAGACATTTCAACCATGTCTCTGGTATGGCAACAAAACCACTTAACATCAGGATTGTCAAAATTGCCCTTACCTCACAAACCCACGTCTCACTGTCCTTGTGCATCTTCTTCTTATGGTCATTGCTCTCCTCCTTAGTATCAAACTTTATGTCACACGGCTCACAACACAACCTCTTAAACTTGAATTTCTTTAATCTAGGGGGCGCTTTCATCGTGGCAGGGCTCTTTTTTGGTCGACCTCTCATAGGTGGCGGGCTGAAAAAACCGATATTCAATAATTATTTACACAGACACCATCACGCCTGTATTCCTCGAACCGGGCACAAATCCTAACTCCGAGCAGTTAATGAGAATTTCATAGAAAAACCCAATTACACTTTGCTCGACCTAGAATCGGACCCAAGACCTCTAGCGTAGCAGTCGCGCTTAGGACCACTAAGCTAACGAGGCAGTTAATTAGTTATCTTTTTAATATGTTTATTTGATGGCGATAGCCGACATTAGTGAATGACAACATCTTAAGGAAACCTGAGGATCAATTTTACAATTTTTTTAAAATAAGCACACCCAATCTCAGTCTTAAAAAGTTGACATTGATTGGCAGCTTAGAACAAGTTTTTGTTCGCAAACACAGGTGCACTCCCTCTTCTCTAACTGTCATAATCCAATGAGACAGCAAACCGACGCTCACGGGGAGAGATCAGGTCCAAAACCAATGGCTTTACATGCTTTCTGAGACACAAATGATGTCACACCACCTACATCCAAACTCCAGGCTGCTACTGAGAAATTCCTAATGGCAAAACATAATATCACTTTGCCAGACCAGGACCGCACAATCAGCTATAGTAACCCCCACGAGTCGTAAGAACAAACCTCCAGTTAATTTAGGGATATTTTGGGTCGCTGACGCTGCACGCGATTGGTGTGACTTTTGGACGCTCACGACGTGTGAGGGCCACTACACTAATTAAAACCATATTTTACCTATCTTTCGCCTTAACAGGACCCTTCTTCGTGACTCCATTTTCCTCTCCCACCGTCTCTATCAACTCCTCTTTAACATCTGTAAATTCTTCATCGTCCTCATCTTTACACTCTAATATCTCTTCGTATTCATATTCACTGAGTTCCGGTGCCTCAGCCTTGATGGAGGCAGGGACAACAAGTTTACGAAACGTCTCATCCGCTATTAGGCAGGTCGTTTTGAATTTGAATGCTACGGAGAGATTGTTGAGACATGATTCGCATATTCCTGTTGGAAGCCCGGCTTCTTGTTTTATCTGGAATGATAGATATTAAAACAAGGTATTAATGTACTTTTTTGTTGAGATAATGTATCAACAACTAGCAAACTGCACGCGACTTTGTCCACGTGGCTTATTTCACCCGAATTAAATTACGTTTTTGGTTACTGCTCCGGTCCCGTGCGTCGTAACGTGTTGTTATATAGCTTATGCTACTCAGGAATAATGTAGCTATCTATTGGTGAAGAAATTGTTAAAATCGGTCCAGTAGTTTCGGAGACTATTCATTAAAAAGAAACATACAAAAATCTTTTCTCTTTACAATATTGGTATAAATTAATATAAACCAAGTATTTTGCCAATTCAGTCATAGTGGTCAAATTACAGCAAGAGAATTAAATGGGGAATTTGGCAGGAGATTTCCCAAAAAACTATATTTTCCCAACGCATATTCCAAATCGGTCCCAATGATCAATCTCAACAGACACTAGCCAAGTACAATATAAAAGTTTGTTAGTTTACAAGTGTGGGTGTTAAATCCTCACTCTTATGGTGTGAGGAGCAATCCAACTCAACTGGGAAGATATTAGGAGCAGGATGATCAGCTTTACATGCTTCCCGAGGGCTGGTATTGAGAAATTCACACATAATATACAATCATGCCTATATTCCCTGAAGCGTTAGGAGGAGGTGTATCAATGTACACCCTCAGTTCACCGGTAGCATAGTGGTCCGCAGCGCGACTGCTACGCTACAGGTCTTGGGTTCCATTCCCAGGTCCAGCAAAGTGTTGTTGGTTGTTTCTATGGAATTTTCAGTAGCAGCTTTGAGTTTAGATTTGTGGTCAGTTTATGGCAATAGGCTCGCCCCATATTACATGGGACCTAAACATACCGGCGAACTGTGGGTGTACATTGTTACACCTCTGCCTAACCCTTCGGGGAATACAGGCGTGATGGTATGTTATAAAAGTACTCACGATTACTCCAGTGCAAAATTTTATCTCCTGTAAAATATTCACTTTTTCTTCATCGAATATACTGCTCATGTTCAAGCTTCGAGCCATACAAACTCTACAGGAATCCATTAAACTAATTATTTCACTGGATATTTCAACATCGTACTTGAAATTAAGATTAACACGACTTGTTGCATCTATTTCCATTGTTTTACCAGTAAATTACATGGATTTGATGACTTAAAGTAAAAGTTACGTGTGTTTACATCAATTAATTAATTGTCTATCAATTCCTAACGTAGCAACCATCCAGATTATTGCTAAATGTTAAAAAAAATGTTTTTATTCTGTTTTCAGGTAAAATATGTATTCGATTGGAAAAGCGAAGCAAAATTTTATTTATGAATGTGATGTTCCGTTTAATAACAGGATTTTTGTTATCACTAATTTGATTCCTGTATCCGTCGCACTTATTGTAAAAGCATTAAAATTAGGATGTCCTGTATTTTAATAATATTATCTAAATGCTTAAAATATGATTTTTGTTCTATTGGAATGACTTGAAAAGTCAAAAATATTATACGTTTTGTTCTTCGTATACCTGTGTCAATTTGACAAGGAAAATCTTTGAGAATAATTTTATTTACAATTATAGGCTTACCGTGATAATTCGTTTCTGATCTTCTTAAGTTAGCAGTAAAGATTTGTTTTAATTCTGTGTTATTATTTGCAGTGGATATTTGCTCAATATTTTGATCAAGTATTTATTTTCCAAACTTGGTGTTTTTGTTAACTAAACGTTAGATTTTTCAGGTTTTCTTCGTTCAGAAACCACTAAGACTTTGAATGTAGTAATTATTTTTAGTAGAAAATTATACAGAGCTTTTCATTCGATAAAGAAAAACTTTCTAATTAAATTATGTTTCATACTATTAATCTCAATGCTTCAATTGTCAAGAATTGTAAAGAATTCAAAAATCTACGAAAAGGCAGTCTTAGCAATTAATACCGCTTTAGATAAAGACCAGTTTCTAAACTTTATCTGGAAATGGCCGCGCTGTGAACGTCAATCGTGGTGACATCGGCTAGTTGGTCGGACGTAATATCGTTAAATTAATAATCTTTTGATTACTTATCAGTGATTAATTGTGTTCCTCTACCTGTTTGCCACACGCCGACGTATATCTGTAAGTATTACTTCATTGATTTTATTTGTTTGAACATAACAATTGTTGAAGATACCTTTTATCGCGTTATCTATATTTTAATGCTGATTTATACAAATTGATCGCTTAATCCGATTGTAAGACGATGGTCGTACTCATCACTGATTGCGGCATGAAGATAGTACACAGTAGGCCATTTAGAATTCGAATATTTTGATGTTGAACCGCCGTTAAAATTTTGGAAATTAGGTTGTTCTGATTTCCATCAAAAATTGCGCCTGTATTTATTTTGTCTTTGAAATAATGGAGCGAGAAAGATCTTTATCTATTTGCGACCATATTTCCGGAGTTATATGATTTTCTGATATTTATAGCAAGTAAAATACTAAACACATTATGAGGTCAACCAATTTTTTTTTAATTCTTTTGCCATTAGTGCAATGGTTATTGCCAATTTGGGATGGAGGACCTTTTTAGTGTGTGACATAAATGTTGCTGTAATTAAAAATGAAATATCTATTATCCTTATCACTGTTGTGGTACATGACCCATATGTAATTTCTCTCTTAACCTTCACTTAACCAATTCTTATGTTTTGTCAAATTTGAAAGAAAATGATTTAATATTTTAGCTGTAAAAACATAACAAACCGACTGACATGCTTTACGATTCTAGTAAGTACACTTTTAAATACTGGACCTGCGGCCTCGTCATAAATACATTTTTTTTTTTTATTTGGAATTTCTCACTGTCACCTCAAAATTGAAGTTGGCAGTCTGATATGCAGTGTCTTCTAATGCATGTTAAATCAGTACCATCACCATCACGCCTGTATTCCCCGAAGGGTTAGGCAGAGGTGTAACAATGTCAACAAACAAAGGTGTGACAAATCAGTAGTCCTACATGTATATATCTATACAAGAGAACTACATAAGTACTGTAATTAAAGCATATTAACTGGTTATACTATAAGGCCCCCTTCACTTTATGATGTGGCTGAAAAGCCCCATATGGATAAAATTCCTTAAAAAAAATGATGAGGAAAAAAGGCCTGTTTGCTCCAAAAATTTCACTAAGAGTTAGTTTCCTTTACTAGGCTGGCTTGTACCTTGGCTAGAGGTTAGGCATTGCCATTCAACGTGGCTATGCTGCCAGTCTTTTGGGCACTGTTCCAGTTGACGGCGAAGCGGAGGAATATTTTTTGGCTTTTTTTTTATACTTATTTTAGTTTATAAATATTTAATCTATATATTGCAATTAAATAAACACTAGGTTAAATTGTAACTTACAAACATAATACCTAAAAATATCACACATGAAATACTAAATTATTAGCTCCTCCAATCTGTACTAATATTAAGCGGAAGAGTTTGTTTGGTTGAACATGCTAATCTCAGGAACTACTGGTTTTAATTTAAAAAAAAAAAAATATGCTGTTTTATAGTTCATTTATCGAGGAAGGCTATAGGCTATATTAACATCACGCTACAACCAGTAGGTGCGAAGCAGTAACCAAAGACGTTACCTAATGCGGGTGAAAAAACTATGCGAACAAAGTCGCTGGCAGAAGCTAGTATACTTTAAACCAAATCCTATGTGTAGCTTTATATTATTAAAAAAGTTGTTGTAATCAGTCCAGTAATTCTAGAGATTCTACAAGCAACCAAATAATTTTTGCCATTTATTATTTTATTATTTAAGTGAATGTTGGGTATGGCAAACGAGGCCTGAAAGTAGGATAAATGCTGTGGAGATGCGTTCCTTGCGAAGTATGTGTAGTGTAACTTTGAACGATAGAGTGAGGAATGAAATGATACGAGAATGTTGCGGATTAAAAGAGGATGTAGTGACAAAAGTAGAAAAGAGTATGCTTAGATGGTTCGGTCATGTTGAGAGGATGAGTGAAAGGCGACTAACGAAAGGGATTTATATGGCAGATGTGGGTGGCAACGCCGGGAGAGGACGCCCTAGAAAGACCTACCCTGACCTTATTGGTGGGGTTCTTTAGAAAGGTCGTGTGCGTAGTACTCGTAACCGGCGTGCTTGTATGAACAGATTTATGAACGTGGTCGAGGCGCAAGAAGTATGTAAGGATCGTAGCAGGTGGCGTTCTGTGGTTTCTGCCTACCCCATGGGAAAAAGGCGTGAGTTTATGTATGTATGTATGTTATTATATTAGTATAGAAGTTAAGATCATAATTCATTCGTGTATTGCAACACAAATTAATGATGTTTCTATGTAATGTGTTCGATAAAATGTCTAATTTTAATTTTAGATTATTATTTAGACAACATGTTTACCAATAATTTAGGAGCCTGCTTAAAAATATGTTATTCTGTTAGTTTTTCCCGTAACAATGAATAATCCATTCCATAATATCCATACTTACTATTATAAATGCGAAAGTATCTCTGTCTATCTGTCTGTTACACTTTTACAACTAAACCACTGAACTGATTTTGATGAAATTTGGTACAGGGTAAGTTTGGATCCGAAGAAAGGAGATAGGCTACTTTTTATTTAGCGACGACGTAGGTAGGTCTCTATAGGCAAGAACAAACAAGAAACTTTATGGAGACTTTTCGGTCTTGTTACAAAATTCTGGTCACCCTGCCTTTGAAGGGACCATGATAACATAGAAATAGATAGACACATTAACATAATCGTTAATAAGTTAATATTAGTTTATAATTGTTGGCTTTTAATTATCATCTAAATAATTTAAGACAACTAAAAATTCTCAATCACATCTTGGTCTATTTAAGGTAAACAAGACATGTGTGGAATATTTCGACGGTACGTACCTTAGAGATAATAGTGAAAAAAATAAAATTATGAATCATTCGATAAATACTTTTAAAATTACTGAGTAAGACTTCCTCTATGTTACACAAAAAAAGGTTGGGCCTATGTGAAAGCCTTAGGGAACAACATAAAATTACACAGTAATTTGTCAAAAAAGAAAATATCCGTCAATTGATTCTTTTAAATTATTTTATTTAAGTAGAATCCCAAGCATTTAAAGACAGTATTAAGCGTTAAAACACAGCTAAGCTTTCATTAATGTCTTGCTGAACCTATCAAACGACCTTCCAAGGTCTAGATATCGGCTTTGTTATCATTCACGCATTTCCTACTGTCGTAGAGGACACGATGTCTTTCACACGACTTTGTGAAGCTAACTCTGGGGTCAGAAGTGTCAGGGGTTATCGAAAACGTGGCCCGTGATCGGTAGGGTAGGTGATGCGCGGGTGTAGAATGTTGCTAGCTGATTTTCTTATTTATTTTACTTATGAATGAATTTTATTTTGGATGTTTGTCGCGTGATAGCTGTGGACAGATATCTGTAGATTAATCAGTTCACACGCAATGAATGTACCTTTTATTTTGGTCATAAAAATCATACGCTGTCGAACTATTAAAATCTATACAAATTTATTAAAGCTGAAGATTTTTTTGTTTGTGTGTATGTTTAATCGCGTCAATCTCGGGAACTACCAGTCGTATTGAAAAATTTTTTTGTTTGTGATAGCCAGATTCATGAGGAATAGTACAGGCTATACAACATCACGCTACGATCCACACAAGCGGAGCAGTAACCAAAGATGTAACTCATCGCGGGTGAAAAACACAACGCGAACGAACTCGAGGGTAGAAGCTAATATATAATTTAGAATTATGTATACCAATAATACCAGCCTATCGTTGTAGTACTGCAGGCTAATGATCACCACGCTAGCTGTAGACAGATTGACGATTTCAGACACATACCATCACGCCTGTATTCCCCGAAGGGTTAGGCAGAGGTGTAACAATGTACACCCACAGTTCGCCGGTATGTTTTAGGTCCAATGTAATAGGGGGCGAGCCTATTGCCATTATCCGGACACAAATCCTAACTCCGAGCTGCTACTGAGAATTTCATAGAAAAATCACATAACACTTTTTTGCTCGACCTGGGAATCGAACCCAAGACCTCTAGTGTAGCAGTCGCTCTTAGGACCACTAGGCCACCGAGGCAGTTACACGATACGATACAAATGCGATTACAGATTTATATTATTTGAAAGACTCGCTTGTTTTCAATGAATATGTACTAAGTTCCTAGCCTGGCCTAGTGGCCTCGGTAGCCTAGTGATCCTAAGCGCGACTGCTACGCTAGAGGTCTTGTGTTCGATTTCTAAGTCGAGCAAAAAGTGTTATTAGGTTTTTCTATGAAATTCTCAGTAGCAGCTCGGAGTTAGGATTTGTGCCCGGTTAATGGCAATAGGCTAGCCCCCTATTACATGGCACCTGTGGGTGTACATTGGTACACCTCTGCCTAACCCTTCGGGGAATACAGGCGTGATGGTATGTTATGTGTTCCTAGACATCAATGACATTGGTGAAGGAAAACATCGTTAAGAAACCTAGACTTTTCATTAACATTAGTCTAAAGCCGCCTTGAGCAAGCGTAGTGATCAATACTCGTACCTTCTCGGTATTAAAGAGGCGTTTGGCCTTTTTTTTTTTTTTTTTGGTGGGTGGGAAATCATAAAATAACTTCTCCCGCCCTGGGCGGGGCGGGAGGGAGTGTCAGACTTTTACTGACTAAAACCCACCCATGTTCCTTCTTGTGCCCTTTGCGTTCCGGGGGCGCGGTATCTCTTGCGAACAACCCGCAGCCCCGGCAGGCATCGGCCCTCAGTGGCCCCTTCCTTTTGCTGACATCTCTTTGAGGCGCGCGTGGAACACGAACGCGCCGTCGACACGGCCTGTCGTTATGCAACGTAAGGACGGTGAGCTACCCATTGCTCACCGTCCACAGGCCAGTATCTACGGTGGCCGGGAGTCGTCTCGCGGCTCCCGACGTCAGGCGTTTGGCCTGCAGTGGGACAATAAAATGCTGGTATTATTATTTATTACATTTATCAATGCACCTTTCAGAAATGTTTCAGGGAGAGCATGAAGACGCCACGTGTCTGTAAAGCATTCAGAAATATTTTAAGTGGTCACTCGCGTTAATGTATGTATCGCTTATGCCATGCCGGTAGCTCGGTGTCAAGGCTGACGTTCTTTGTACCTAATGCCGTGTTCAATATCAAAATATTTAACTGTTGTGTTGCTTTCATTCATTTTGACGTTAACTTTATATATTTATCTTTTTCTATCTACACTTTACTGTCACTAGATGGTATAAAACAAAGTCGCTTTCCGCCGTCTGTACGCTTAGGATCTTTGGAGCTACGCTACAGATTTTACGGGACTATCCGAACACAGGACACCGTTAAACACACATTTTTGGTCTCAGTCTGGCTTATTGGTACATATTACAAGCCTGATTCAATGAAAAGACTTACCTATAAATATTTCATGAAAGTATAATAGTATCATGGTAAAAAAATCGTTAAGGAGAGCATAAAATTATTTTCCGTCGTGTAGTTCTCAGAATTTTGAGCGTAAACTTTATATGACCTTATAGGGAATTTCATGAACTAAAGACGTACCTATAAATTATTCCACTGAGCCGTGCTTTTTTTTTCAAAATTTAAAGAAAACTTCAAAATTATTGTTATTTTGGTGGTGATCCGATTCAACTAACATTAAACGTATCGCTATTTTGAACCTTATTTGTTGCCGCGATGCGTTATTGTTAATTACCTAAACATTTGCTTGCGACCGGGCCTTGATGCGGTTTTCATCAATAGATTGGGTGATTCAAGAGGTAGTTTTATACGTATAAAACATCACGCTATGTCCAACGACAGCGGTGCAGTAACCAAAGACGTAACTGAAAGCGGGTGACACCATGGGGTTTTTGGTTGAATTAAAATAAATAAATTAACAGAATCTAATATCAAAATAGATTATGTTTACGCTAAAGATTGACCTGATAAAGTTTGTCATATTCTAGATTACTATATTATTCTCAAGCAAAGATATTTAGAGGGCAAGTAGATTGCAGCTCCGTGATTGGTCGAAACTGTTACATAAGAGAACAGTAGGTCGCAACATTGATATATTCTGTGAGAACTAGATCAATGTGTTGTGCTATTAAATTGTTTTGACGGGTGCAAATGAGAGTGAGCAAATATGGTCACCAGAAGTTATTATGGATTTTGCTACGCTCCGAGTAATTTTGTTCTTAAATTTGTTTATTGTACTTTTTCCTTCGTATTTAGCTTGCGAAAAGCTACTGCAGCCAGCATTACAGAAACAACCATACATGAGGTTACTGATTCGATTCCGGAAAATACCAATTTGACTTTTTAATTTATATGTACTTTCTAAGTTTATCTTGGACATCACTGACATCGGTGAAGGAAAATATCGTGAGGAAACCTGGACTTCTTCCAAAGACTTCGTTCCCGTGGTTTTTTCACCCACGTTACGTTTAAGGTTACTGCTCCACATCTATTGGTCGTAGCGTGATGTTATAAAGCCAAAAGCCTATCTTGACAAATGAACTATCCAACACAAAAATATTTTTTAAATCTAGTCTATATTATTCATTAATTAATATTACTAAAGATTTTTTTTATTTGTTTGTAATGAATAGGGCTTCGAAAGTACTAGTCCAATTTTAACAATTTTTTCACCAATTGATAGCTACATTATTCCGGAGTAACATAGGCTATATAACATCAAGCTACGACACGCGGGAGCGGAGCAGTAACCAAGGGCGTTACTTAACACGGGTGAAAATATCCACGCTAACGAAGTCTTGGACAAAACCTAGTACATTTTCTATAAAATCAATACTACATAGTTGATCACATACCATCACGCCTGTATTCCCCGAAGGGTTAGGCAGAGGTGTACAGATGTACACCCACAGTTCGCCGGTAGGTTTAGGTCCCATGTAATAGGGGGCGAGCCTATTGCCATTAACCGGGCACTAATCCTAACTCCGAGCAGCTACTGAGAATTTCATAGAAATACCCAATAACACTTTTTGCTCGACCTGGGAATCGAACCCAAGACCTCTAGCGTAGCAGTCGCTCTTAAGACCACTAGGCTACCGAGGCAGTCAACACAAAGTTATAACATACAGGGAGGAGAGAGGAGGAGAATACAGCACACAGTGCAGTGCAATATGCAGGGGAGTTATTACATAGTTGATATAATGGCCTTAATGACGTCACTAAGCGAGAGGTACAATGGAAGGCATTCGAGATAGAATTAGATCAAGGGTGTGTCAAGAGGCTTTGGAAATAGACTAGCTTTTGCCAGCGAATTCGCCAGCGTTTAACATTTACTTTCGTTCCGTGTCGATGGACATGTTTCAAATTTTGTCCGACCAGCGATTAGTAACTTGTACAGCTCTATCATTACCCTCATTTAGATCTTGGATGGTGCAGATTGTTACTCTGCAAGGCTTCATCTCATTCAGTGAAGACACGAGCATTGATCACCACGTTTGCTCAAGGCGGATTGGCAATTTCAGACTTACATCTATACTAATATTACAAAGCTGAAGAGTTTGTTTGGTTGAACGCGCTTATCTCAGGAACTGCTGGTCCAATTTGTAAATATATTTTTGCCTTACATAGCCCGTTTATGGGCTTTATAATATCACGCAACGACCCATAGGACTGCCCCGTTGGTCTCGTGGTCGCAAGCGCGACTGATAGCGTGGAGTCCCAGGTTCGATTCCCAGGTCGGGCGCAAAGTGTTATTGGGTTATTCCATTAGGATTTACTCAGTAGCAGCCCGGAGTTTGGAAGTTGGTGGTGTAAAACACCCGTGCCTCGGAAAGCACGTAAAGCCGTTGGTCCCCGCTGCCATACGTAGATCTTTGACAGTCGTTACGGATTGTCAGAAGCCTGGAAGTCTGACAACCAGTCTAACCAAAGGGTATCGTGTTGCCCAGCTACTGGATTGTGGAGGTCAGATAGGCTGTCGCTCCATGTAAAACACTGGTATTCAGCTGCATCCGGTTAGACTGGAAGCCGACCCCAACATAGTTGGGAAAAGGCTAAGTAGATGATGATGCAACGACGCATAGGAGCGGAGCAGTAACGAAAGTCGTAACTTAATGCAGGCGGAACCGCGGGGATTATAGCTAGTATTGTTATTCATATTATGGTTTTGAAACTTACGTGAATATCAGCATTGCGTACTATTGGGAATTATGAAGCAATATCAATTAATTAATTACAGGATATTACATTATTGCCATTATTAGCGGGGAATTTCGAAATCAACGTACATTATTTGGCATTATTAGTTATTACGCCGTTTGTGATTTGTTTCATGTGATTTGTAGTAAATTAATGTGTTATGATGGATAATAATAATAATAATACCAGCTTATTATTATGCCGCGGGTTGATCGCAAAAGATACTGCGCTCTCGAAACGCAAAGGGCACTAGAAGGAATAAGGATGGGTTTTAGTCAGTAAAGGTCTGACTGCCACTGACAGCCTCGTTAGCCTAGTGGTCCTAAGCGTGACTGCTGCGTTAGAGGTCATGGGTTCGATTCCCAGGTCGAGCGAAGTGTTATTGGATTTTTCTATGAAATTCTCTTCAGCTCGGAGTCAAGATTTGTTCCCGGTTAATGGCAATAGGCTCTGAGCTGCTACTGAGAATTTCGTAGAAAAACTCAATAACACTTTGCTCGACCTGGGAATCGAACCCGACACCTCTAGCGTAGCAGTCGCGCTTAGGACCACTAGGCTAACGAGGCTGTCAGTGTCAGTGATGTCCAAGCTAAACTTAGAAAGTATAAATTAATTGAAAATATTAGTGCAACATTTCCGTTTAATAGAACTACTGAGCTACAGCCAAGGTCTTCAGTCGTACGTACCATGCATCCATAACACAAATACTTAAATGTACTAGGCATTTGTTTAATATTTACGCATTCATGAATAAATAACGTACACCACAATAGGACACCCTGTCGCATTGATATCATTAAGACACCAATCACGTGCTATCTGGCACAAATCGCGTCCACTGGACACATCAAGTGAAGCTGTCTTATGAGAGTCAAAGTCAAATAATCATCATCTGCTTAGTCTTTTCCCAACTATGTTGGGGTCGGTTTCCAGTCTAACCTGATGCAGCTGAATACCAGTGTATTACATAGAGCGCCTGCGTATCTGACCTCCACAACCATGTTACTGAGCAACACGATACCTCTTGGCTACACTGGTTGTCAGACTTCCTGGCTTCTGACTATTCGTAACGACTGTCAAAGATCTACGAATGACAGCCGGGACCAACGGCTTTACGTGCTTACCGAGACACGGGGGTGTCACAGCACCAACTTCTAAACTCCGGGTTGCTACTGAGTAAATCCTAATGAAAAAACCCAATAACACTTTTTGCCCGACCTGGGAATCGAACCCAAGACCTGTAGCGTAGCAGTCGCGCTTAGGACCACTAGGCTAACAAGGCAGTCAAAGAAACATTTCTCAATCAATTGCCGGACTCCTTTCAACTTGACCTTCTTTATTGAAATGTCAAACGAGCTTTACGCTCTGCAATGTCAGTGTCATAGTCTAGGTCGTGTGACGTCAGAGGTAGGTTCCGTTCCCGGATGAGTACGTATGTTTTATGATAGTACTAGCTTCTGCTCCCGATTTCGTCCGCCTCACATACACATGCCACCACCACCACGCCTCTATTTAGCAAAGGGTTAGGCAAAGGTGTACCAATGTACACCCACAGTTCGTCTGTATGTTTTAGGTCCCATGTTGGGAATAGGGTGGTAGGTATGGTGGTAGGTATGTAGGCGTCGTCTGCGTTAAAAATGGTTTAATGTAGTAATATCCCACGGGAACCGTACATTTTTCCGGGATAAAAAGGATCCTTGTTATTCCACACTACAATCTATCTTAGGATAGTAACCGCCATGAGTCGTGAGCACAAATGTTAAGTTCATTTTTGGGTTTTCTTTCTGGGTTTTTTGGGTTGCCGACTCTGCACGCGATCGGTCGGACTGATGGACCAATCTCGTGCAGCGTCGGCAACAAAAAAAAGCAGAAAGGAACCCAAAATCCCAAGAAATGAACTTGGCTTTTGTGCTCACGATTCGTGGCGGCTACTTTACCAAATTTCATCCAGATCCGCTCAGGCGTTTAAGTGTAAAAGAGTAACAAACATCCATCCATCCATCATCATCACAAACTTTCATTTTTATAACATTAGTAGGATGAGCAGTAATCTCATCGTATGCACTGTTACGCTTGTTTTGCCGAAAAATATCTGTCGTATGAACATCTCACCTTAATAATTTGTGGCCCAACCTTCCGATAACGGTTCATGCACCCGTCATAGTCGCCCCACGAGGGAACGGAACGCAACACACTAAATTATGTATGCGCGCGCACGCCATTTACCTATCGCCTTTCGTCATATAATCAGTCGCGCGCTTGAAGCCGCACGCAGCGGACGCGTCGTTCCAAATTCGAAAATATATCGCGAGTGATATTCGCGCGTGGATAATTAATATTATTATTTGTTGAATATTATCTGGATTTGACATCGCACGCCGGCGGTATTTGGAAGTGAGTGTTTTTTATTACTATTTATATCTTATTTCTGTTTGAATAAGTTGTAGTTTAGATTGAATATGTAAATCGGTCGTAAGGTGGCGTTCAGCGAAAGTGTGTGCGGAACAAAAAACTTGGAAACTTGTACCAATTAACAGTTAATCAGAATTTTAATTGTTGAATTAAATAAAACAATTGTGTTGAGCGCAAGTTATCCGTTAATAGGAGTACGTTTTTTTATTTTTATAAGATTTACCATACTTTGCGGAATAAATGAATAATTCTAAACAAATTCAAAGTCATGCTTACGAATTTGCCGTCGCAAATAGAACACGGGAATAAAATGTCTGCTTGTTCAAGAGAAAATGTATTTTCGCTCTAGCGTTAAAAATGGAAAAATTATGAAAGTACTAGCAGTTATGCCGTGTCGTCTAAATGAGAACCGGTCGCAGAGTGGTCACGAATCAAATATTGAACGAGACTGTTCAAAGTTCACTGTGAACGGCAAATAGGTAGTTGGGCTATTGTATAATGAAGCTAGACTCGATTTTTTATAAGACTTCCAACAGGAGAAGGTTTGCAAATCCGATGTGATTTTTTTTTGTATGTATTTTCGGGCAGAACTGGGTAGTAGACATCATTTAACGATAATTCCAAGACACAACTTCTTAAAAAAAAAACACTTTATTTTACCCCTGAAAACCCGTTTCTTTTTTTAAAATCTATGACATTTGAACTTTTGTTGCTTTGAAATCAATAAGTAATAAGTGAACTGAGATGTCAAAGAGTGACGTCATAGTGTTCAAAAGACGTTTATTCCGAAATGGTCCTGTAAAAATTTTATCAAAATCGCTAAACCGATTTGAAGAATGGTGTTTAAAACAAAATAACTGAAAAAAATATGTCACCCAAGTAAACGAAATCTAGTATTTTGTTTTCTTGTTATATTTCGGTGGTGTTTATCTTGTTAATCTACGTTTTACCGTTTCTTCAAGGATTTGTATGATACTATAAAGTAAATTTAAAAATATAAGTAACCCTCGACAGAAGAAATAAAATCCCTACCACAGCTAACAAAACAGCTGGTAACTTTGAAACCGCTGAACCGATTTCCATCAAACATAGCTTGGACACTCCCGACTAATTCACCTTTCAAACAAAAAAAAACTAAATCAAAATCGGTTCATGCGTTCGGGAGCTACGATGCCACAGACAGACACACACACAGACACGTCAAACTCATAACACCCCGTCGTTTTTGCGTCGGGGGTTAAAAATGGAAAATAGCTTTAGTTTTGGGAGACTATGGCTCTGGTTCTGTTTGTTTGGTCTATAACCCCCGAGGCAAAAACGACGGGGTGTTAACTTTGATGTCTCTCTCTCTCTCTGTGTGTGTGTCTGTGGTATCTAGTTGTTTTCTTTGGAAGGTGAATTAGCCGGGAGTATTCTAAGCTTTGTTTGATGGAAATCGGTTCAGCGGTTCCAAAGTTATCACGTCTTTTGTTCGCTACGGTAGCAAATTTTTTCTTCTGTCGGGGGTTATTTAAAATTTTTAATTTTGTGTTTTGTAATTTTGATTTTAATTTTTTTTGTAACTACCTCGGTACCCTGGTGGTCCTAAGCGCGACTGCTACGCTAGAGGTCTTGGGTTCGATTCCCAGGTCGAGCAAAAAGTGTTATTGGGTTTTTCTATGAAATTCTCAGTAGCAGCTCGGAGTTAGGATTTGTGCCCGGTTAATGGCAATAAGCTCGCCCCCTCTTACATGGAACCTAAAAACATACCGGCGAACTGTGGGTGTACATTGTTACCTCTGTCTAACCCTTCGGGGAATACAGGCGTGATGGTATGTTGTAATTTTTGATGACAGTTTTTTTTTTAATACTAATTAATGTCTTTTGTAGCTCTAACTACATCGTCTTTTAATACTAAGTAAATTGTGGTCATAAAATTTGACCCTACAGCTGATACCTAGCTATTACAAATACTTTGACGTCAAATCTTTATAAATTGTTATTTTCTTTAAAAAGTGACAAATTAACCGTCTCTCCAGTAAAGAAGTCTTTTACATACATAAACTCACGCCTTTTCCCGAGGGGGGTAGGCAGAAACCACAGAACGCCACCTGCTACGATCCTTACATACTCCTTTCGCCTCGTCCACGTTCATACAGCTTGTTTTACAAGCACGCCGGTTACGAGTACTATGCACCCGACCGTTCTGAAAAACCTCACCAATAAGGTTAGGGTAGGTCTTTCTTAGGGCGTCCCCTCTCGACATTGCCCTTGCCACTCACATCTGCCATATAAATTACTTTTGTTAGTCGCCTTTCACTCGAAGCAGGGATATGCCATTTATATCATGTTTTTATCATTGACCAATTCTTTTTCACTTATTTAACTATACTTAACTGCCTTGTTAGGCTAGTAGTGCTAAGCGCGACAGCTACGCTAGAGGTCTTTGGTTCGATTCCCAGGTCGAGCAAAAATTGCTATTGGGTTCTTCTGTGAAATTCTCAGTAGCAGCTCGGAGTTAGGATTTGCGCCCGGTTAATGACAATAGGCTCGCCCCCTATTACATGGGACCTAAACACACAAGCCAACTGTGGGTGTACATTGGTACACCTCTGCCTTACCCTTCGGGGAATACAGGCGTGATGGTATGGTATGTTATACTATACTTATCAACGTACTTAAGTCAATGTTTGACACGCGTGTACAAATATTTATTTAACTCTATACAAAGATAATTATCTCTAGCTGATGATAGTACCTATGTAGTCAATAGGTACATACACACACATACTATCTAAGCTGTGTGTAATGTACATAAACTTGATAAATCTGACTGTCCCTTTGGTCTCGTGGTTGCAAGCGCGGCTGTAGAGCGTGAAGCCCTGGGGTTCGATAGGTTGGGAAAAAGTGTTATTGGGTTTTCCCATTACGAATTTGCCCGGAGTTTGGAAGTTGGTGGTATGACATCCCCCGTGCGTCACAACGGATTAAAAAAAAACCGGGATTTCCGCTTTCGTAGAGCCATGAAAAATTCCGAACAAATTATATTTTTTTTTAACCAACGAAAAAAACAGGTTGTCAATTGGACGCGTACTTATATATTTTTTTTTATGTATAACTTTTTACAGAGTAGTTCGATTTTGATAATTATTTTTTTATTATATAAGTTTGTTTCATATAAATTTCGAAAATTCCAAAGAAATCCTACCTTAAAGGTGCGAAAATAAGGGGGATTTATTGTTCACTCACAGATTTCAATGCTGAATTGTATTACAATAAAATTAATTTAAAAATAGTAACGTGTAGTGTGACGGCACAGTTGGCGCAGTGGCTGAGCGATTGGCTGCTGCGCTGCGTGTCGCGGGTTCGATTCCCGCACGGAACAAATATTTGTATGGCCTACAGATAGTTGTTCCGGGTCTGGCTGTTTGTGTATGTGAATTTATATGTTTGTAAACGCACCCACGACACAGGGGAAATTCCTAATGTGGGGCAACGTTTTAAATAAAAAAAAATAAAAAAACAAATTATTCTAAAATAAAAACTTTTTAATAAAAAAATTAACACATACCACCACGCCTGTATTCCCCAAAGGGTTAGGCAGAGGTGTAACAATGTACACCCACAGTTCGCCGGTATGTTAACAAAAATGACAACCGCCTTCAAAAAACCAAAAAGTGAATTCGAACTTAAACATGTCTAAATAGTATTGTGAAGGATTAATCATGTTTTGCAGAAAACATAGTTTGTGGTGAGAAACAACAATTAATATCCGGGGTTTTTTTGCATCTTAAGTAGACCACATTGGATTGGAAATTCCATTTAGAAATTAAAGGTATATTAAGTATTTGAGGCCTTGTTTTACCACAAGGTAATAAGGCTCATTAAGAAAAAAAAACCCGCCTAATTAAAAAAAGACTTTTACATTAAAAATTGAAAAGAATAAACTGACTGTCTCGTAAGTCTAGTGGTCCTAAGCGCGACTGCTACGCTACAGGTCTTCTGTTTGATTTCAAGGTCCAGCCAAAAGTGTTCTGCGGGTTATTCGTAAGAGATACCGCGCCCCCGGAACGCAAAGGGCACAAGAAGGAACATGGGTGGGTTTTAGTCAGTAAAAGTCTGACACTCCCTCCCGCCCCGCCCACGGCGGGAGAAGTTATTTGATGATATCCTACGCCCCAAAAAAAAAAAAGCCAAAAGTGTTATTGGGTTTTTCTATGAAATTCTCAGTAGCAGCTCGGAGTTAGGATTTGTGCCCGGTTAATGGCAATAGACTCGCCTTTTATTACTTGGAACCTAAACATACTCGCGATGTGGGTGTACATTCGTAAACCACTACCAGTCTGCCTAACCCTTCGGGGAATACAGGCGTGATGGAGTCAAGACTTTTACAAACGCGACCCATTGTTGGAAACCCGGTCTAGATTTTTAATGGGTCTCGACTCTTCATCCTAGAATTTTGAAAGAATTAAAAGTAATGTTAAGTGGACACCGCTGCCTATAGACATCTGCAATTCCATAGGCCTTGCTAATGCGTTGCCATCCCAGAGACAAAGTTACAGTCTCATGTGTCTGTAATTACCCTTCAAACCGGAATACACCTTTTTATTATTAAGTTTGCTATTGACTTAAGTCTAGATCAGAGATGACAGAGACAAAGTCGACAACGGATTGGGCTTACCCAGAAGAAGCCTGTTCACTCTAACTTTGAAGAGATTTGGGTTGAATGCACTCTTAAATACAGATGCAGGTAGAGAGTTCCACTCCTTTGCTGTGCGCATTATAAACGACGTTTGGAAACTTCAAGAAACAAAATCTATACTAAAATTATAAATGCTGAAGAGTTTGTTTGTTTAGTTGATCGCTCTAATCTCAGGAACTACTGGTTTGAATTGAATAATTATTTTTGTGTTGGATAGTCCATTTATCGAGGAAGGCTTTTGGCTATATAAGATCACGGTACGACATACGGGAGTGGAGCAGTGACTAATGACGTAACCTAATGCGGCGAAAAAACTACACGAACGCAGTCGCGAGCAGAAACTAGTTATCTATATGCTTTGAAAACCAGTACAAAGAACCGGGAAAAAATAATTAAGGACATCGCATAATTTCTTAAATAAGTCAGATAAACATTACAGATAAATCAGAAAGTAGACAACTCTAGGTATGTACAATTGACATGTAAAGTTCTCGCATTGTCAACTATTTACTGAGTAATTTGTATGTGATTTACACACATTTAGTAGTAGAGCTGTTTGTAAAGGAGCTCGTCCGGTGAAGTACCACAACTATACCTATTTCTGCCGCAAAGCAGCGTTGCTGTGTTCCGGTTTGAAGGCTACGAGTGCCGGTGTAATTACAAGCACGTGAGACATTTCAACTTGTTCTCTGGGATGGCAACGCATTTGCAAGGCCTCTGGTATTGCAGATGTCTTTAGGCAGCGGTGACCACTTAACATCAGGTGGGCCGTTGGCTTGTTTGCCATCCAATGATATAAATAACGGCTACTTTTTGTTCCGCAATTTCGTCTGCTTTCGCGATAACCGTTTAATTGGGCAAAAGCTTGGTTTAATGGGACAAGCCCGCCACACTATTCCCAACCACTGCAACTTCTGTAAGCCAGAATCAACAGTGGAGACCGCCAGAAGAGCCCCGAGGCAATGAAGCTCGACGAGTCCCGGAGAAACGATATAACTGTCTTGGATCCCGCAACGAAATTAATCAGAAAAGATTAGCGGAGGAATAGGAAAAAATAATTTCCACTTCCCTCCAAACAAGCAGGAGACAGAACAGAACTAGGCCAATAGGCACAAGGAGATGTTTACAACTGGGAGAAGCCCAGATTGCCAAGCACCACGGATTGCAATTAATTAACTAGGGTTACTTAATTAAGTAACGTCTTATCTATTTTTATATAATACTAGATTCTGCTGATTCAAGTTATGTCTTTGGTTACTGCTCTTCTCTCGTGTACAACACACGGGAGAAGAGCAGATAAGTCCAGGTTTCCTTACGATTTTTGTCTTCACCGATGTCAGTGATGTCCAAGATAAACTTAGAAAAGTTTAAAGAATCGAAAAGTCAAATTGGTCACCCGCGTTGCTCGTCTCCTGTGTGCGGTAGCGTGATGTTATATAGTCTTCCTCAATAAATGAACTATCCAACAAAATAATAATTTTCCAATTCGAACCAGCAGTTCCTGAGCGTTCAACCAAACAAACAAACAAACTCTTCAGCTTTGTAATATTAGTATAGATAAGTACATACTTTGATATTAAAAAAAAAAAATATTCACTGCCTCGTTAACCTAGTGGTCCTAAGCGCGACTGCTACGCTAGAGGTCTTGGGTTTCATTCCCAGGTCGAGCAAAGTGTTCTTGGGATTATCTATGAAATTCTCAGTAGCAGCTTGGAGTTAAGATTTGTGCCCGGTTTAGTAATGGCAATAGGCTCGCCCCCTATTACATGGGACCTAAACATAACTGTGAACTGTGGGTGTACATTGATACACCTCTGCCAAACCTTTCGGGGAATACAGGCGTGTGTAATGTTGTAATTACATTGAAATTCAAGGTCATGTTGTATATTATCTTGCTTGAAAGTAATCGTTAATGATCAAGTATTATAAAACATTGAAAAGTGTGATTTAATTTTAATTGGTGCAGCTGATTAGATTATGTAGATGCCAAGTCTGTAATGTACATTTTGGGTGACTCATATTTTAAACATACAAACAAGGTATAATTTTGTATTCTCATAAAACTTCAGGAGGATGTCATAAAAACGTAAATAAAATAAAATAAATAAATAAAAAAAATCATAAATAAAATCTACAAAAAATTAAAAATTTTAAGTTACCGCCGACAGAAGAAAAGAAATCCCTACCGCAGCTAACAAAAGAGCTGATAACTTTGAAACCGCTTAACCGATTTCCACCAAACATAGCTAAGAACACTCCCGATTAATTCACTAAATCAAAATCGGTTCATGCGTTCGGAAGCTACGATGCCACAGACAGACACACACACAAACACGTCAAACTTATAAGACTCCGTCGTTTTTGCGTCGAGGTTTAAATATGAAATGTATGACTAAATGTATGAACGTGGACGAGGCGAAAGGAGTATGTTAGGATCGTACCAGATGGCGTTCCGTGGTTTCTGCCTACTCCCATTGGAAAAAGGCGTGTGTTTATGTATATATGTAAATGAAACTCAATGGCAAATGTGTTGCTAAACTCACGAACTGATTTGGTCAATTATTTTTTGTTGTCGACTTAATTTCCTGGATAAGATTACAACAACAGCATACCACCACGCCTGTATTCCCCGAAGGGTTAGGCAGAGGTGTAACAATGTACACCCACAGTTCGCCGGTATGTTTAGGTCCCATGTAACAGGGGGCGAGCCTATTGCCATTAACCGGGCACAAATCCTAACTCCGAGCTTTTTTTTTTTTTTTTTTGGTGGGTGGGAAATCGTCAAATAACTTTTCCCGCCCTGGGCGGGGCGGGAGGGAGTGTCAGACTTTTACTGACTAAAACCCACCCATGTTCCTTCTTGTGCCCTTTGCGTTCCGGGGGCGCGGTATCTCTTGCGAACAACCCGCAGCCCCGGCAGGCATCGGCCCTCAGTGGCCCCTTCCTTTTGCTGACATCTCTTTGAGGCGCGCGTGGAACACGAACGCGCCGTCGACACGGCACTCCGAGCTGCTACTGCGAATTTCATAGAAAAACCCAATAACACTTTTTGCTCGACCTGGGAATCGAACCTGGATAAGGTTTATATGAAATAAATATTATGAGAAATTCCACGGAAATGTCGGAAATTTGCATGCGTGGGAAACCCGGGCGGTCCACTAATTATCAAATTAAAGTATGAGTGGTCAATCCTGCTAATATTATTAATGCGAACGTTAGTGAGAATGGATGGATGGATGTTACTCTTTCACGCTTAAACGGCTGAACGGATCTGGATGAATTTTTTCACTGAGATAGATTGCAGTGTGGGATAGCACATAGGATGGTTTTTATCCCGGAAAAATTTACGGTTCTCGTGGGATGATATATGATATCTTATATTGTTATTTGATGTCTTCTACGATGTCCTTCTCGCCGTACTGGTTTTCTTAAATCTTCATTTCTTGTCCAGGCGGTTTTTCTTTGGAATGCGCTTCCTCAGAATATCAGGATGGCCACCAGTCGGTTCACTTTCAAGATAAAAGCTCGCGAATACTTCAATAAAAAGTTAGCAGACTCGTCTCACAATTAGTTTGTTATATTTCTCCACCTATGTGTTTTGATCTCTATCTACTTTGTATATATTGTTTGTATGTATGTATATATGTATTTATTATTATATTTTATTCTTGGAAATTTTTACTTCGTCTTCCTTGCACCTACTATGTTTTGTCTCTGCATCACCCTAAGGTAGACTGGTAGAAAATGCCTAAGGCATTAAGTCCGCCTTTGTACGGTGTATTTTGTTTTACATTTGTGCATAAAGCTTTAATAAATAAATATATCAATTTCACGCGAACGAAGTCGCGAGCAGAAGCCAAAAGAATTATAATCTAGTGTGATTGTAGTTTTAAAAGTTGTTGTCCTTAGTATAAAGGTTAAAGTTGCATTGTTAGATTATTATTCTGCTGGCCTAACAAGCCAGGGTCAAGGATTTTATCAAATCAAAAAAAATACCAGCCTATTATTGTCCTATTGAAGCGAAAAGGCCTCTTCTATTACAGAGAAGGCACTAGCATTGATCACCACGCTTGCTCAAGGATTGGTGATTTCATACTTTTATTAATTGCTAGCTTCTGCCAGCGAGTTCGTTTGCGTGGTTTTTTTCACCCGCGTTGCTTGCCTCCTGTGAGTGGTAGCGTGATGTTATAAAGCCTAAAGCTTTCCTTGATAAATGAACTATCCAACATAAAAAGATTTATTCAATTCAAAGCAGTGCATACATACATACCTTCACGCCTGTATTCCCCAAAAGGTTAGGCAGAGGTGTACCAATGTACACCCACAATTCGCCGGTATGTTCAGGTCCCATGTAATAAGGGGCGACCGTATTGCCAATAACCGGACACAAATACTAACTCCGAGCTGCTACTGAGAATTTCACAGAAAAACTCAATAACACTTTTTGCTCGACCTGGGAATCCTACCCAAGTCCTCTAGCGTAGTAGTCGCGCTTAGGACCACTAGGGTACCGAGGCAGTTAAAGCAGTAGTTCCTGAGATTAGCGCGTTCAACTAAACAAACAAACTCTTCAGCTTTGTGATATTAGTATGGGTAACTCTTAGTTTCTTCACGATGTTTTCCTTCACCGATGTGTGTGATAATTAACTTAGAAAGTAAAAAGTTATTAGTAGGTACTTATCCGGTATTGGACCTGCAGTCCCATGTATGAAAGACGGGCACTTAAACCTCGGGGCCATCAAGACACATAAATTGTGTAAAAAAAAAAAAAAAATTTAAAAACTGGTTTGGTAACTGGATATTTTTACCGTTTCTATACATAATAAAATGAGAGGATGAGTGATAGACGACTGACAAAAGAAATTTATATGGCAGATGTGAGTGGCAACGCCGGGAGAGGACGCCCTAGAAAGACCAACCCTGACCTTATTGGTGAGGTTCGTCAGAAAGGTCGGGTGCGCAGTACTCGTAACCAGTGTGCTTGTATGACCAGATGTATGATAGTGGACATGGCGAAAGGAGTATGTAAGCATCGTAGCAGGTGGCGTTCTGTGGTTTCTGCCTACCCTCGTGGGAAAAAGGCGTAAGGTTATGTATTTATGTAAAAGTAGAAAAATAAGGTTACAATGATATCATATACAACGATGTAAGCACCGTTACTTGATGTAAATTAGCCATTTACAAAGAAAATATCACCAGAATGCAGTCATTTCAACAATACAAGTTGCGGTTTTGCATACTCGTTAAATTGAAGGATGTAACTATGCTAATGATTCTAAACACAAACTTTTATTTCTATACTAGCTGACCCGGCAGACTTCGTACTGCCTCAATCGATAAGTAGAAGACCTAAACTTTTGTATTGAACAGCAATAAAGTTCAAATTGACTCTACATTTTATTTAGCAAACGTTTATATGTGGAAAAGAAAAGGGTTGTTTTTAGGGTTTTCCCGGCAATTATTCGAATTTTTCTCACCTTTTAAACCTTCCCTAGACCTCCACGAATATTTCAAGACCAAGATAAGATAAATCCGTTCAGCCGTTCTCGAGTTTTAGCGAGACTAACGAACAGCAATTGATTTTTATAGACACATAGATTATAAATAGTCAATATTTGTTTGTTTGTAATTAATAGGCTCCGAAACTGGACCGATTTTAAGTATTGTTTCATCGATAGATAGCTACATTCTTCCTGAGTAACATAGGCTATATAACATCACGCTACGACCCACGGGAGCGGGCTAATAATCTAAGACGTAACGCGGGTGAAGTAAGCTACGCGAATGAAGTCGCGGGCAGTTCACTAGTTTAATATGTATAATATTTTTGTAATTTATTTACCTTGTTCGAGAACAAAAATAAAGAAATCTATCAACTTTTTGAAGGAAAACTTAGAGGTGATTTAAGCATTCCCGGTTTTATTTGGTACCTATAATTATGCTTATCTTTTCTTAATAAATAGTAAATAAAATAGGTTTTTTTTGTTAATAGGTGATTTCCAAATTCTAATTAGCCATCTTGCCGCTGAGTTTAGGCAGGCGGGGCGATATACCCGCACGCATTTTTTTTTTGAGAGGTAGGAAAACATCAAATAACTTCTCCCGCCCTGGGCGGGGCGGGAGGGAGTGTCAGACTTTTACTGACTAAAACCCACCCATGTTCCGTTTTGTGCCCTTTGCGTTCCGGGGGCGCGGTTTCTCTTACGAACAACCCGCAGCCCCGGCAGGCATCGGCCCTCAGTGGCCCCTTCCATTTGCTGACATCTCTTTGAGGCGCGCGTGGAACGCGAACGCTCCGTCGACACGGCCTGTCCTTATGAAACGTAAGGACGGTGAGCTACCCATTGCTCACCGTCCACAGGCCCGTAGCTGCAGTGGCCGGGAGTCGTCTCACGAACCCCCACGCATGCAGTGGTGTGGTCGCGCGACTCTGTCTACCGCATACGCAACGGGGCGATTCTGTTCGTTGAAAGAAGTGAATTCTGCCTCCTGGAATACTGCCAATCATAAACAAGTATTTATTAATTATTGACCAGATGCTGTCATATTATTTGATCACTAGCTTCTGCTCTCAACTTCGTCCGCATAGTTTTTCCACTCACATTAGAAAGAAAATCAAAAATAAATATTTAGGTTACGTCTTTGGTTGGTTGGGTTTGGTAGTTCCAGAGAATATCGCGTTTAAACAAACTAACAAACAAAAAAGCTCGTTATTATATTAGTATAGATGGAAAAAATAGTTATATATTGCCTCGCTAGCCTAGTGGTCGTAAGCGACTGCTACGCTAGAGGTCTTGGGTTTGAGTCCCAGGTCGAGCAAAAAGTGTTATTGGGTTTTTCTATTAAATTATCAGTCGTAGCTCGGAGTTAGCAATTGTGACCGGTTAATCGCAATAGGCTCGCCCCCATGTAATAACATAAGCACACCGGCGAACTGTGGGTGTACATTGGCTTTGGGGAATACAGGCGTGATGGTATGTAATATAGTTATATATTTCGGAATTCCACAACTCTTCAAAAAATTTTGTCAATCTTTTTATCTAAAAACCCAGTGTATTATTCAGTAAAGTAAATAAGGAAATCGTTGTGGGTCCTTCCTATACAAAATGATACGCTTTGTGCTTTCATAAGTTGACTCAAGATTAGCCACTTATTATCTGTATCCATACCAATAATATATTTATTTATTAAAACTTTTTGCACATAATGTGAATAATACACTGTACAAAGGCGGACTTAATGCCTTAGGCATTTTCTACCAGTCTACCTTAGGGTGATGCAGAGACAAAACATAGTAGGTGCAAGGAACAGAAAATTTACAGGAATAAAATATAATAAATACATATATACATACATACATACAAACAAAATATACAGAGTAGACAAAGCCAAAAAAAAATTCATAGGTGGAGAAATATAAGAAACTAATTGTGAGACGAGTCTGCCAACTTCATAAGCAAGTGTTCGCGAGCTTTTACTTTGAATATGAAACGACTGGTAGCCATCGTGATATACTGAGGAAGCGCATTCCAAAGGAAAACCGCCTGGACAAGAAAAAAAGATTTAAGAAAACCAGAGCGGTGAGAAGGACATCGTAGAAGACGATTATTGGAGGAGCGAAGAAGCTTACTGTGCGCAGAGCACAAGTATTGAAAGTGAGAAGTCAGATAGGAAGGAGAACTAGGTTTGTCTAGAAGAGAGAAGAGAGTAGTCAAAGCCCTTAACGCCCTGCCCTATCTGATGGGCAACTATTTTAAGAGCGACCGATGTGCGGACACGTGGTCATATATACGAATCGAATGCAATTATTAAGAAGTCGGTCAAATTATATAAATGCGGAAGTAATTCTGTCTATCTGTCTCGTACGGTTTCACGACTAAACTAAATCTAAATATATTAAGAGTACACTTTGTAAACAAGCATATTATAAATTAGAGGATTATCTTCAGCGTAATAATGATTGGAAACATGGTGGTCCTGCCCTGTAGGACAATTTAAAGTTTTGACAATAGCAACTGGTTGGTGATTACTATGGCTCACACACTGATTCGTTGTCCTTTGTAAGGTTAGAAGTGATCATATACGATCACCAAGTTGGTATTAAATTTTACAATTAACTTAGCTTTCATTTCTCAATTTGTAGCGCTTAGTACGTATTGTAGTACTATGAATGACTTTTATTTTTGATAGATCGTTTTGACATTAGTATATTTTTTATGGAATTAATGTAACTATTTCAATTACACCATGAAGAGGCACTTTTGAACGCCATTTACAAAAAAGAGAAAATTAATAATATTGAATCTATTTGCCTATACCAAAAGGTAGTTTCGTATGGAGAAAAATGGAAAAAACTCACTTACTCTTTTAAAAATTGTTGTACGAAAAAGTTCAGTTTGAGATTTGCTTGTCGTCGATGGGCCCCTGGGCTTGAGGGGCCCATGCGTGACACCGCCCAGCCCTTCGATAAGTACGGCCCTGTAGACAACAATAGTTTTTCTAACGCTGTTATGACGCTATTAAGTTTCATTTAACTGTTTATCGTCATTCAAATGACATTAGCAACTTATCTTTCAAGCAATCCATAGTCTATCAGTATCTCCAAGATCAAAACAGTTGTTAAAAAAACTGTTTTGTTCGTGTGCAACGGTTTTTGATATCATTGGATATCAAACAAGCCGACGGCCCTCCTGATGTTAGGTAGTCACCGCTGCCTAAAGACATCTGCAATACCAGAGGCCTTGCAAATGCGTTGCCATCCCAGAGACAACGTTGAAATGTCTCATGTCCCTCTAATTACACCGGCACCTATACCCTTCAAATCGGATAGGCAGTCGCTCCATGTAAAACACTGGTATTCAGCTGCTTCCGGTTAGACTAGAAGCCGACCTCAACACAGTTGGGAAAAGGCTAGGCAGATATTAGTTATGTATAGACTAATATAACAGGTTAAAGCAGGCCCAAAACGTTTGTTGCGTAGGGACCCTGATAGATAATGCGGCCCTGGCCACCAGTGGCCCGCGGACCACAACTACACCGCGATAACGTAAGTTTTAAGAGTTGTAGCGTACGTTACTCGTTCGTAACCTTTGCCCTGTGTTTGACGTTGCCTTCCACGACACTCCACGTCGGCTAATTGAATACATTATACGCCATCCATTAGGCGCGTTGCACGCTTTTAGATTTGTCGTATATTGGAAAAATGTTATTGTGTTTTTTGAAGCGAAAAGTTCTTTAGCCCGTTGCGCCGTTTTCGGTAGACAAAACGTATGGTTTCGCGTCACAGACACGCTAATGCGACCGCGTCACCGACACGCTAATGTAACAGCGTCACCGACACGCCAAAATAACCGCGGTACTGTGTCCGCGTCACCAACACGTTAAGGTGACTGCGTCACCGACATGATAACGCAATTTTGTAAAAAACTGTTATTTAAACATTACGAATAGACACTTAAATTTTATTTGTTTGTTTGTATAAATTACCTACCCACGTACCGACTTGTCATTAATTTTAATTAAAAAACAAAAAACAATGTGAAAAAACATTTCTTAATTGAGCTGCGCTGACTGCTAAACTTTGCGCCCAACATGGCCTCTGGTGTCAATAAATTATGGTTTATTTACAATTTACAATACGTGCGTAAAATCCCAATAACGTGTCATAGGTCCGTCAATAAACATGTCGTCACAACATGATTAATAAAACACTTTTTTTCTGGTTCGAACATTCCGATCATTGATAGATTACAGTCTGAAATAGAACATAGGCTACTTTTTATCTCGGAAAAACCCGACTGCTTTTCTGAGTATTATAATAAAAAGCCCTAAAACAAGAAAGTCATTTTACCCGATTGCACTTAACTTAAGAATCATCAGTTACTAAGGCGATGCTTATAAGCGTCAAATCCTTGCAAAAATACCTTACATAATAGTCTTTAGGCGCTCTAAGAAGTTTAGTGCAAACGGGCACTCAAGTAATAAGGGTAGGTAAATTATAGCACAGGAGCTCATTGTATTTAACAATATTTTAAATACAAGATATATTGTAGCAGTCGGGACCCACACCTCCTTCTGGCGCAGTCGGGTAAAAACGTACGGTTCCCGTGGCCTAACAGAAGTTAAAAAAAAATACTCAGAATTTCAGCCATGCCAAAATGACGTTAGTCTGCCAACCCTGGGATCTTAGTCCATTATTGTATCATTATCACAAAGCTGGACCATGATTACAACGCGTAGCCGCGGAATTTATGACAATATAGCGTTACTGAAAGCTTTGATGAGGCATGACTAATCCACGAAGTGGTTCTTCGAAAAGTGTACTTTGAGGCCTCTGCAATACGGTTACATGTGATGTCTGCAATACGGTTATATGGACGCCTGGCAACCCTACGCGGGTTGCCAGGCGTCCGGACAAAGCCGGACATAGTCAAGCTTCTTGGGTGTGTATCCAGCCTAATTTTTTCGGTGTCCTGCTTTAGTTTTTTTTTTTTATTTAATTCATTGGAGGTAACTGCCTCGTTAGGCGAGTGGTCCTAAGCGCGACTGTTACGCTAGAGGTCTTGAGTTCGATTCCCAGGTCGAGCAAAGTGTTATTGTGTTTTCTATGAAATTCTCAGTAGCAGCTCGGAGTTAGTATTTGTGACCGGTTAATGGCAATAGGCTCGCCCCTTATTATATGGGACCTAAACATACCGGCGAACTGTCGGTGTACATTGGTACACCGCTGCCTAACCCTTCTGGTAATGCAGGCGTGATGGTATGCGTAATCATTGGAGGTTGAGACGACTGGCTTAGCGATTGGTTGCTGCGCTGCTGCGTGTCGCGGGTTCGATTCCCGCACGGAACAAGTATTTGTATGGCCTACAGATAATTGTTCCGGGTCTGCCTGTTTGTGTATGTGAGTTTATATGTTTGTAAACGCACCGACGATACAGGGGAAATTCCTAGCGTGTGACAACTTTTTTTTTAGGAAAAAAATAATCAAAAAATATGTAGTATGTAACATACCATCACGCCTGTATTCCCCGAAGGGTTAGGCAGAGATGTAACAATGTACACCCACAGTTCGCCGGTACGTTTAGCTCCCATGTAATAGGGGGCGAGCCTATTGCCCTTAACCGGGCACAAATCCTAACTCCGAGCTGCTACTGAGAATTTCATAGAAAAACCCAATAACACATTTTGCTCGACCTGGGAATCAAACCCAAGACCTCTGAGCGTAGCAGTCGCGCTTTGGACCACTAGGCCAACGAGGCAGTTTCTAAGCGAGTAATATGTTTTGGTCGATTTATGAATTTAGAAAAAAAAATCATTCTCTGATCTCAGTTTCTCCTCTTATATGTCTTCTAACGGTATTTAATTCATTCCCAGGTCGAGCAAAGTGTTATTGTGTTTTCTATAAAATTCTCAGTAGCAGCTCGGAGTTAGTATTTGTGACCGGTTAATGGCAATAGGCTCGCCCCTTATTATATGGGACCTAAACATACCGGCAAACTGTCGGTGTACATTGTTACATCTCTGCCTAACCCTTCGGGGAATACAGGCGTGATGGTATATATTAATTCATGTCAAATCGCTCTAATATTTGCTTAAAAAATTTTTCTTGCGTGAAGCTCCCGTACCAAGGTCGAACTTCTAAAAGTCAACGACACAGCTGAGAGTGTCAAAAACCTTTTTGGGAACATTGCTTAGTAGTAACTTGATCGAGTAGGTATTCAGTCTAAAGATCTTGATAAAGGTTAATTAATGTCAAAGTTAAATCATTTATCTCATACAAATTAATATTTTTTTCTTCGATTCTTGATTATGATTTTTTTTACGTAATAAAAAAATACAATAAGTATTTTTTTTGAGTCCGAGTATGTTTAAAAATAGTACTCCACCCGCAGCGAGGTGGTGGTGATCTTTGACAGTCATTACGGATAGTCAGAAGCTGGGTATTCTGACAACCAGTCTTACCAAGAGGTATCGTGTTGCCCAGTAACTGGGTTGTGGAGGTCAGACAGGCAGTCGCTCCATGTAAAACACTGGTACTCAGCTGCAACCGGTTAGACTGGAAGCCGACCCCGACATAGTTGGAAAAAAAAATAATAAGAGCTCTTTGTGAAGGAGCTCCTTCGGGGAAGTACTACCACCATACCTATTTCTGACGCAAAGCAGCGTTGCTGTGTTCCGGTTTGAAGGGTACGAGTGCCGGTGTAATTATAAGCACATGACTCATTTCAACTTTATCTCTGGGATGGCAACGCATTTGCAAGGCCTCTGGTATTGCAGATGTCTATAGGCACCGGTGACCACTTAACATCAGGTAAACCGTCGACTTTTCTTCCATCCAATGACAAAAAAGGCTAGGCAGATATAGATAAACATTGCGAAAAGTCTAAATGTCGCAATCAAGTCCATTTGTCTTGCGACTAATCGCTTACGTAGAACAAGCATACTAGTAAGCATTCTTTGCATTTATTAACATAAAAAGAATTACTGTCACAGAAATTCCATTCAGACATAACAATGACAGGGTTTTTACTGTTATTTATTTATTTTATGTTTTCATTAAATGTGTGTCTAATTAGCAGAATGCACGTGCACACTAAGTACTCTTTATTCAATTTTTATATCCACAACTAGACACACGGCAGAGTGATAGCCAAGTTCGGCGAACACTTAAGTGTGTGTGTTTGTAATACACGAACCATTTCCAGCGAGTTTTTTTTTAGATAACATACATACCATCACGCCTGTATTCCTCAGAGGGTTAGGCAGAGGTGTACCAATGTACACCCACAGTTCGCCGGTATGTTTTTAGTTCCCATGTAAATGCGAGCCTATTGCCATTAACCGGGCACAAATCCTAACTCTGAGCTGCTACTGAGAAATTCATAGAAAAACCCAATAACACTTTTTGCTCGACCAGGGAATCGAACCCAAGACCTCTAGCGTAGCAGTCGCGCTTAGGACCACTAGGCTACCGAAGCAATTTTTTTTTTATGTAATTTATTGTCATCTATCTCGTGCTTGTATTTCGGTCATCGCCCCGCGCCTCGGAAAGCACGTAAAGCCGTTCGCCTGATCTCTCCCCGATTGTGTCGGATTGTCGTTCCGTCGGACTCTGAGTGTCAGGGAAGAGGGAGTGCACCTGTGTTTGCACACACACTTGTGCGCTATAATATCCCGAAATCTATCTAATCTATCTGAAATCGGTCCGGAGAATACAACACGGTCATGGCAAATGAAGACGAATCCGCGGATTTAAAAGTGGCTTATGTCATTTCTTGGAGTGCAACCTTACTCTGAACCAAATTTCATCAAAATCAGCCCAGTGGTTTAGTCGTGAAAGCGTAACAAACGAAGTTAACTTTCAAATTTATAATATTACTAGCGACCTGCCCGCGACTTCGTCCGCGTAGCTTATTTCACCCGCGTTAGGTTACGTCTTTTGTTACTGCAGGCTCCCCTTCCGTGGGTCTTAGCGTGATGTTATATAACCTATGTTACTCAGGAATAATGTAGCTATCTATTGGTAAAAGAATGGGTAAAATCGGTCCTGTAGTTTTGGAGCCTATTCGTTACAAACAAATCTTTCCTCTTTATAATATTAGTATAGATAAGTGTGGATTAAAACTTGCCAAGTTAGAAATCTGATATCAAAGAAAGTAACTGTAGCAATTGTTTTTTATATGAAATTAAGAACGTTTCACATTCCTACAGCAAATCCATCAAAGGATCTAATGGAGAACTTGGCACCAAATTTTAGAACTCTTATACCGACGACACTAGCTACCCCGAAAGTCGTCCCTACCGAACTTGGCCCCCATTTTTACATTTAGTAGAAATCTCTGGTCTTTATTTTTGCTATCGTATTTATACAAAAGTTTTATTAAGTTTTTTATCTTTGTAACGTTCGACCAAGTACTTGAAAATAAGCAAAATATCTACCATTCTCATTATCTGCCATCTTACTATCCTTACATAGTGAATAAAAACAAAGTCGATTTCCGCCGTCTGTATGCTTAGATATTTTATACTGCGCAACGGATTCTAAATATGACCACCCCGTTGGTCTCGTGGTCGCAAGCGCGACTGATGACCACGGAGTTCTAGGATCGATTCCCGGGTCGGGCAAAAAGTGTTATTGGGTTTTTCCATTACGAATTTCTCAGTAGTAGCCCGGAGTTTAGAAGTTGGTGGTGTAACACCCCTGTGCCTCGGAAAGCACGTAAAGCCGTTGCTCCCGGCTGTCATTAGTAGATCTTTGACAGTCGTTACGGATAGTCAGAAGCCAGAAAGTCTGACAACCAATCTTACCAAGAGGTATCGTGCTGCACAGTAACTGGGTTGTGGAAGTCAGATAGGCAGTCGCTCCATGTAAAACACTGGTACTCAGCTGCATCCGGTTAGACTGGAAGCCATACCATGGATAGCCAACATAGTTGGGAGAAGGCTAAGTAGTTAATGAACGGATTCTAAATATGCGGCATTCATCAATAGATAAAGTGATTTAAGAGGAAGGTTTATACGTATAGAACATCACGCTACGACCAACAGAGCGGAGCAGTAACTAAAGAATAGATGTAACTGTTTTTATATTAATTTGTTTTCCTTATTTTGTTTAATACGTCCTTGGGTATGTATTGAATGAATGATTACAAAGCGCTTGTTTTTATCTGCCTACAAGATATTAATAGAATCATATAATGTTGAGTATATCAACTTCCTAGCTTCCACCCGCAATTACGTTCGTGTCATTTTCATCATCATATTAGCCGTAGGACGTCCACTACTGGACATAGACCTCCCCCATATATTTCCAAAAGGACCGGTTGGAAGCGTCCTGCATCCAGCGTTTTTTTGCGGTCTTAATCAGTCTGTCTTCATTCGCATCAAGTTGATATATTATCCCACGGGAAACGTAAATTGTTCCGGGATAAAAAGCCAATGTGTTCCAGACCATAATTTCTCTGTGCCAAATTTCATCGAGAACTGTTCAGCCGTTCTGGCTTTATATTACAAGACGACCTGCCCGCGACTTCGTCCGCGTGGCTTATTTCACCCGCGTTAAGTTACGTCTTCCGTTACTACTCCGCTCCCGTGGGTCGTAGCGTGATGGTATATAGCCTATTTTACTCAGGAATAATGTAGCTTTGTAATGGTGAAAGAATGTTTGAAATCGGCGCAGTAGTTTTTGAGTTTATTCATTACAAACATACACACACACACACACAAAAATACCAATCTTTCTTCTTTATAATATGAGTGTAGACCACGCGCGGCTTCTTTACGCGCCATAAATTAAACTCGTTTCTCAGTAATAGTTTGCTCAATATTACTTATAGTTAAAGGCTATGTCATTGTGTCTAGTGGCAAACAATCCGACGGCCCACCTGATGTTAAGTGGTCACCGCTGCCTATAGACATCTGCAATACCAGAGGCCTTGCAAATGCGTTGCCATCCCAGAAACAAAGTTGTAATGTATCATGTTCCTGTAATTACACCGGCACCCATACCCTTCATACCGGAACACAGCAACGCTGCTTTGCGGCAGAAATAGGTATGGTGGTAGTACTTCCCCGGACGAGCTCCTTCACAAAGAGATTTACTAACGGGTTCAATTACGTTTACGGGGTATTTTTGTTCCCCCCATACTAAACAGCCTGTTGGCCTATTGCAGAGGTTCTCAAACTTATTTCGCCTGCTGCCCACTTTGAAAATAAATTATTTTTCACGGTCCCGATTTTTTTTTTTGCTTGTCCACATCTTAACCAATATTGCTAACTATTTTTAGTTTTTATACAATGAAACAAAGCAGAAAGATGAACTAAATAGTCCCTTTTAATTTTAGTGAATTTTAAATATTGTTTTTGTAATTTTTTTGTCGAGCGCACGCTTTTTTTGCGTGTGCACTTATGTACCTATGCTGCACGCACGACATTCGAGAGATGTAGATAAAAATAAAAATCAGCTATTTTTTTCTGGGCTCCTTACCGCCCTCTCTGGGCCACCAGCGCCCACAAATGGGCGTTATCGCCCACTTTGAGAAAGATTGGTCTATTGTCACCCGATTCTCACTCGATTTATTATCGAAAATGTGTCACGATTTTCATTAAAGAAAGATTATTTGTCTATCTGTTTATTGGGGTAATAAATACACACATTTTTATCGTACACTACTTGAAATAAGACTACTGTTCTTTTTTTTTTTGGGGGTGGGAAATCATCAAATAACTTCTCCCGCCCTGGGCGGGGCGGGAGGGAATGTCAGACTTTTACTGACTAAAACCCACCCATTTTCCTTCTTGTGCCCTTTGCGTTCCGGGGGCGCGGTATCTCTTACGAACAACCCGCAGCCCCGGCAGGCATCGGCCCTCAGTCGCCCCTTCCTTTGCTGACATCTCTTTGAGGCGCGCGTGGAACAAGAGCGCGCCGTCGACACGGCGTCAATATACAGATACGACATAAATTGCTATGCTTTAAAATTATGCCCTGAAATCGAAAGGGATTTTTCGATTTAATAGAGATGGATTGGCAAAACTGCTGCATGTTGAACGGATCATGGGCTAAATCAACTAAACGGCTGCATTACCCGTAGGCTTAGGCAGAGCTGTACCAATGTACACCTACAGTTCGCCGGTATGTTTAAGTCCCATTTAATAGGGGGCGAGCCTATTGCCATTAACCGGGCATAAATACTCCGAGCTGCGGCTGAAATTAGAAAAACCCAATAACACTTTGCTCGACCTGGGAATCGAACCCAAGACCTCTAGCGTAGCGGTCGTGCTTAGGACCACTAGGCTAACGAGGCAGTTCGCGCGCAAGCTTACGTCTGCAGACGTCGAGTCTGTTATCGTTCATTGAGTCATCCTGACAGTAATGTAGGGCAGTTTCGTTCACGATCAAGGGCACTGACGTGTCGAGTAGATACGCAAGAAGGTTGTTCAAGAACGAATTTTATGCTTATACTGATAGAGTATAAATTGATATGATGGTCGTAAATGGCGTTGTGATTGAAGAGGCTTTGATTAAAATTATAAATAACTAGCTGTTGCCCTCGTTAAGTTACGTCTTTGGTTACTGCTCCGCTCCCGTGCGTTGTAGCTTGATGTTATAAAGCCTTTGCTACTAAGAAATAATGTATCTATTGGTGAAAAAAACCATCCAGTAATTTCAGAGCTTATACGGTGCTAACAAACAAACAAAAAAATATTTCCTCTTTATTATATTACTAGACGACCAGCCCGCGACTTCGTTCGCGTGGCTAATTACACCCGCGTTACGTCTTTCGTTACTGCTCCGCTCCCGTGTGTCGTAGCGTGATGTTATATAGCCTATGTTACTCAGGGCGAATGTAGCTTTCTAATGGTGAAAGAATTTTTGATTTATGCGCAGCAGTTTTTGAGTTTATTCATTACACACACACACACACACACACATAAATAGAAATCTTTTCTCTTGATAATATTAGTGTACATGTATAGATAAGTCGAGGTTTCCTCAAGATGATTTCCTTCAGCGATGTCAGTGATGTTCAAGGAAAACTTAAAAAAATACTACAATCGAAAAAGTCACAATGGTACGAAAACGAGAATGTCAAACACTAGGACATCGCGATAAAATAAATAATACACACTTAATTAAAAATTTTGTGAAAAAATCGCACAGTTAAGGTCCTGTAGTGAGCAAATGTTTAGGTAATTTACAATAACGCATCGCGGCAACAAATAATGTTCTAATTAGCGATACGTTTGATGTTAGTTGAATCGGATAACCACCAAAATAACGGTAATTTTGAAGTTTTAGTTAAATTGTGAAAAAAAAACACGGCTCAGTGGAATAATTTATAGGTATGTCTTTAGTTCACGAAATTCCCTATAATGTCTTTTTATAAAATTATATAATTTACGCTTAAAATTCGGAGATCTACGCGTTGGAATTTTTTTTTTACCTTGATACTTATTGTTACATTTTCATGAAATATTTATAGGTAAGTCTTCTCTCTGAACCCTTGACAATACGCTCAATTTTTTAGGCTTATAATATGTACCAATACGCCAGACTATGCGACAGTAAATTGTGTGGTTTACAGTGTCCTATGTTTGAACTGCCTCGTTAGCCTAGTGGTCTAAGTGCGACTGCTACGCCAGAGGTCTTGGGTTCGATTCCCAGGTCGGGCAAAAAGTGTTATTGGGTTTTTCTGTAAAATTCTCAGTAGCAGCTCGGAGTTAGGATTTGTGCCCGGTTAATGGCAATAGGCTCGCCTCCTATTACATGGAATCTAAACATACCGGCGAACTGTGGGTGTACACCAGTACACCTCTGTGGAACCCTTCGGGGAATACAGGCGTGATGGTGTGTGTATGTTTGGATAGCCACTTAACGTGTTTCTGCGAGTACACAGACATAAAATAATGTCCCCAAGATTTAAAATTCTGATAAAAACATAACCTTCGCAATTATAGTACCTACTATTACTACCTTGTAGCGGGCGGAGTAGGTACTATTAAAACTTATACCATAACTAGCTTTTGCTCGCGATTTCGTCCGCATAGTTTTTTCACACGTAACCGTAACGTAAGACGTAACCTGATCGTCTTTGGTTCTTAGGCCTTAGTCTAAGCCTATAGCCCTTCTTGATAAATGAACTATCCAACACAAAAAAAAAAACATCAGACCAGTTGTTCCTGAGAGTAGCGCGTTCAACCAAACAAACAAACAAACTCTTCAGCTTTATAATATGACTATAGATAAAGAAGAAAGATAGTTTGCACACATAAACATACCATTACGCCTATATTCCCCGAAGGGTTAGGCAGAGGTGTACCAGTGCACACCCACAGTTCGCCGGTATGTTTAGGTCCCAAGTAATAGGGGGCGAGCCTATTACCATTAACCCGGCACAAATGCTTACTCCGAGCAGCTACTGAGAATTTTATAGAAATACCCAATAACACTGCCTGACTTGGGAATCGAACCCAAGACCTCTAGCGTAGCAGTCGCGCTTAGGTCCACTACGCTATCGAGGCAGTTCGAGGTGTACCTAATATTAAACGTTAACGTTTAACGTTATCCTTTGAAATATCATGTATCACAAGTAACTGTTTCAAAAACGTGGTCAAGAGATAAGAAAAAGAAAATGTACCTAAAGTTGCCGCCACGAGTCGTGAGCACAATTACAAATTAATTTTTTGATTTTTGGTTTCCCTTCTGGGTTTTTGCACGCGATTGGTCCATCATTCCGACCGATCGCGTGCAGCATCGGCGACCTAAAAAACGCGGAAGGGGATCCAAAAACCGAAAAATGAACTTGAGATTTCTGCTGATGTTTTACAACTCCCTAAACCTCATAAATCAAGCTATCTTATACGAAAATACTTTTTTCATTCCGTCTAGTAGTTTCTAAGATAAGCCAGTATAAGCAAACAAATAAATTCTTAAGCTTTATGATACACCTCAGTTTTTCTAACAAACTTGTAAAATGTAAAGGCAAATGTCCTCAAACACGCGGCAATCGCAAACCAGCAAGAAACCCCGCCATGACACCAACAATTACGTACCGATACCTACATCAGTGCCTCAGCTGATTCTGTCCGATGACGTACGCGCAAGTGAGATCGGATCAGGCGATCGTACCACGCGGCACGACCAATCAGAACTCGTTTGGGAGCCAGTCGACCAATTGTTGACACGCGAACGATCGCCGTGCCGCGTTCCGAATTCGAAATTTGAAGTTTTTGATTTTTAGAAGTGTTTTTTTTTTGTTTTTTTTTTTTAATTAAGGCTGTTGTTTTGGTACCTACCATTTTTTTATGGTATCTGTATACAGGGTGGAAGGGATTTCGTAATGGAAATTTTTGCCATTTTTTCGGCACATGATTCTAGATCCCAAGGGAAAAATTAACATATTATCACGCCTGTATTCCCCAAAGGGTTAGGCAGAGGTGTACTAATGTACACCCACAGTCGGTATGTTTAGGTCCCATATAATAGGGGGCGAACGTTTTGCCATTACCCGGGCACAAATCCTAACTCCGAGCTGCTACTGAGAATTTCATAGAAAACCCAATAACACTTTTTTCTCGACCTGAGAATCGAACCCAAGACCTCTAGCGTAGCAGTCGCGCTTAGGACCACTAAGTTAGCTTAGGACCACGAGTTAGGATTTGTGACCGGTTAATGGCAATAGGCTCGCCCCCTATTACATGGGACCTAAAAACATACCGGCGAACTGTGGGTGTACATTGTTACACCTCTACCTAACCCTTCGGGGAATACAGGCGTGATGGTATGTTATGGTGTTTTTTTTAAATTAATTAATGGATAATTTTCTCTTGTCCACAGCTAAAACTATCATCCATATGACGTGGGCCGCAACAATACAGTAACAGTTGTACAAACACACAGACAAACATGTCGTCCAAAGCTATATACGAGGCGACCGGCAAGGACTTAATTAATAGGTGAGTTTTCGTTTATTTTTAACTTGTCATGTATAGATGACAAACCAAAATGTGCCCAGCACGCCACGGTCTCGATCTCATGACAGACTTTTATACGTAAATAAAACTAATAAAACAGCATCTGTATAATTGGGTAAATGACACCATTAAACAATAATTCCAAAACACAGCTTCACAAAAAGAACACACGTTGGTCTCGTGGTCAGGTCGAACAAAAAGTGTTATTGGGTTTTTCCATTGGGATTTGCTCAGTAGCAGCCAGGAGTTTGGAAGTTGGTGGTGTGACACCACCGTGCCTCGGAAAGCACGTAAAGCCGTTGGTCCCGGCTGTCATTCGTAGATCTTTGACAGTCCTGACGGATAATCAGAAGCTAAGAAGTCTGACATCCAGTCTTACCAAGAGGTATCGTGTTGCCCACTAACTGGGTTGTGAAGGTCAGATAGGCAGGCGCTCCATGTATAACACCGGTACTCAGCTGTATCCGGTTAGACAGGAACCCGACCCCGACATAGTTGGGAAAAGGCTAAGTAGATGATGATTTTCGCCCTGAAAACCCGATGTTTTTTTTTAATAACTATAAAATTCTATTATTATTTGCTTTGAAATCTATAAATAGTTATTGAATTGAGATGTCAAAAAAGTGACGTCATCATCATGTATTGTCATACAAAATCTATGGAGGAAACGCGTTTTGACAGCTTTTAAAAAATACGTCAATTGATTAGTGGTGTCATCTGTACAATTCCGAACTTATTACTATTTTGTAAGGATGATTTTGTAGCTTGGCTCTGAGGGCACGTTTTTTTGACGTGGCGGTTAAAAGGTAAACCTTATTAAAAAAGGAGCAGGTTCTTAATTCGCTTGTATTTTTTTTTTCATGTTTTTTATCTCAGGGCTTCGTCATTTATCAACCGATTTGGAAAATTCCATTTTAATTTGAAAAGATATAGTGTCAGAGTAGTCCCAAAGAAAATTAATTTAAATCGGTTTAGTAATTCAGTTTTTAGACTGCCTCGTTAGCCTAGTGGTCCTTGACACGACTGCTACGCTAGAGTTCTTGGGTTCGATTCCCAGGTCAAGCAAAAAGTGTTATTCGTAGTCTTTGGTTCCTGCTCCGCTCCCGTTGGTCGTAGCGTGATGACGTACGTGTAAACCTTCCACTTGAATCACTCTATCTATTGATGGAAACCGTATTAAAATCCGTTGCGTAGTTTAAAACATCTAAGCGATCAGACGGCAGGAAGCGACATTATGAAAAGAAGATAGAGATTCCTCTCATTTTTCGAAGTAATTTTAACGTTTTTGGTACTTAAGGCTGATTAATTTAAAATCATTTCTAAGCATAATTGCATGATTTACATAATCATATATATCATGTAACTGCCCCGTTGGTCTCGTGTTCGCAAGCGCGACTGATGAGCGTAGGGTCCTGGGTTCGATTCCCAGGTCGGCCAAAAAGTATTTTTGGGTTTTTCCCTTAGGATTTCCTCAGTAACAGCCCGGAGTTTGGAAGTTGGTGGTGTGACACCCCAGTGCCTCGGAAAGCACGTAAAGCCGTTGGTCCCGGCTGTCATTCGTAGATATTTGATAGTTGTTACGGATAGTCAGAAGCCAGGAAGTCTGACAACCAGTCTAACCAAGAGGTATCGTGTTGCCCAGTAACTGGGTTGTGGTGGTCAGATAGGCAGTCGCTCCATGTAAAACACTGGTATTCAGCTGCATCTGGTTAGACTGGAATCCGACTCCAAGACAGTTGGGAAAAGGCTAAGCAGATGATGATGACATAATCATTAATAATGCTATCAAAGTCGAAAGTCCATTTACTTATTGACATAAATAATTGGACTTTGGCTTTGATTAGACAAATAAAAAAAAAACACTTTTAAAAGTCATTTACAAGAAAAAAATAATTGAATCTTTGTCACTTCCGAAACGTAATTTGGAACTCCGTACTACATACATAAACTCACGCCTTTTTCCCATGGGGGTAGCCAGAAACCACAGAACGCCACCTGCTACGATCCTTACATACTTCTTCCGCCTCGTCCACGTTCATACATCTGTTCATACAAGCACGCCGGTTACGACTACTGCGCACCCGACCTTTCTGAAGAACCCCAGCAATAGGGTCAGGGTAGGTCTTTCTTAGGGCGTCCCCTCTCGACATTGCCCTTGCCACTCACATCTGCCATATAAATTCCTTTTGTTAGTCGCCTTTCACTCATCCTCTCTACATGACCGAACCATCTAACACACACTCCACACACACCACACTATGAAATTTTTTTTCAGGCGGTTCGTAAACGAAATACGGAATACATATTATTCGAAATACATATTATTCGAAATACATATTATTCGAAATACATATTATTTTAAATTCTTGTTTGTTACGCCTGATCTCGTATTCATAGTCATTATTTACATACGATAATGTGTATAAGAATGTTGCAATAAGCTTCGAACTAAAGTACAGATATGGACCCTAGTAGAGCGCAGCAACACGGCCGTCAGAAAAAAGGACATAATTACACGAAAAACGTAGTAATCGATTTCCGACTGTAAATTATAATTTCTTAAGGTCGAAAATCGGTTACTTCATGTCATTACGTCCTTTTTCCTTATGACGGCAGAACATCTCCGAAATGGCTGGACCGATTTTGACGAGACTTTCACTAGCAATTAGCTAATGTTATAAGAAGTAACATATGCTAGTTAAAAAATATAATCCCGCACGGAACAAGTATTTGTATGGCCTACAGATAATTGTTCCGGGTCCGGCTGTTTGTGTATGTGAGTTTATATGTTTGTAAACGCACCCTCGATACAGGGGAAATTCCTAGTGTGGGACAATTTTTTTTTTCAAGAAATAAAATAAATCTTAATTTCCTCGTTAGCCTAGTGGTCCTAAGCGCGACTGCTACACTAGAGGGCTTGCGCTCGATTCCCAGGTCGAGCAGTGTTATTGAGTTTTTCTATGAAAACATCAGGCGTGATGGTATGTATGTACCACGCCTGCATTTCCAGAAGAGTTAGGCAGAGGTGTACGAATGTACGTCCACAGTTCGCCGGTATGTTTAGGTCCCATGTAATAGGGGGCGAACCTATTGCCCTTAACCGGGCACAAATCCTAACTCCGAGATGCTACTGAGAATTTCATAGAAAAACCCAATAACACTTTTTTGCTCAACCTGGGGATCGAAACGAAGACCTCTAGCGTAGCAGTCGCGCTTAGGACCACTACGCTGCCGAGGCAGTCAGTTTTACAGGCATGATGGTATGGTATATTATTAATTGTAATAAACATTTTTCAGGCACATAGCAGCGGGAACTGCGTTGGTGCCGTGTCGCTTCGCTACCTTCGAACAGGGCACCATTTGGGAGGACGAGCTCGGAAAGAATCCATGGCTTGCCAAGGAGGTAAGCACTGCTTATATACAGAACGTTAAAAAGCAATTTACGTCAATAATCTATACATATAAATAAAATTGAAGTGTTTGTTTGTAATTTCAAATTACAAGCTTTTCACTAAATGCATATGAAAGTATGTACGGTAGTCCCATAAAAAAAAAACAATTTTAAATTTTTTTGTCTGTATGTCTGTCTGTTTGTTCCGGCTTATCTCCGAAACGGCTGGACCAATTTTGACGGGACTTTCACTCGCAGATAGCTAATGTTATAAGAAGTCACTTAGGCAATTTTTATTTTTTTATTTACTTGAAAAGAAAAAGAGGGTATGCAAAAACAAAATTGAAATCAATAAAATAGTGAACGCGAACGAAGTCGCGTGCAACAGCTAGTAGACTTAAAAATATACAAGGTGTTAGTTTAAACAAGGGACTCACTTTAAGGGGGTGTAGTGCTTATGAAAATAAACCATTTGAACTATGAAATCAAACTTAAAATTACGTAAAAAAAAATCAGCTGTTCCTTACATGTTGTCGAGTTATGCGAACTTAAGGCTGCGGGTTGTTCGTAAGAGATACCGCGCCCCCGAAACGCAAAGGGCACAAGAAGGAACATGGGTGGGTTTTAGTCAGTAAAAGTCTGACACTCCCTCCCGCCCCGCCCAGGGCGGGAGAAGTTATTTGATGATTTCCCACCCCCCCAAAAAAAAAAATATGCGAACGTAAATGTATGAAGCACTTGATTTTTTTTTTTTCGCTATTTTACGTTTCGTACTATAGTAAAAGTTGATCATTTTCATAATTACTGCACTCTTTTAAAATAAGTCCCTCGTTTACCCTAACACCCTGTATATCACCATAGAAAAATAAGTGTAATGTGTGTGTGGTGTGTGTAACTGCCTCGGTAGCCTAGTGGTCCAAAGCGCGACTGCTACGCTAGAGGTCTTGGGTTCGATTCCCAGGTCGAGCAAAAAGTGTTATTGGGTTTTTCTATGAAATTCTCAGTAGCAGCTCGGAGTTAGGATTTGTGCCCGGTTAATGGCAAAAGGCTCGCCCCTTATTACATGGGACCTAAATATACCGACGAACTGTGGGTGTACACTGGTATACCTCTGCCTAACCCTTCGGGGAATACAGGCGTGATGGTCTGTGTAAAAAATCAAATTGAGATTCTCCAGAAAGGTCGGCTGCGCAGTGCCTACTCGTAACCGGCTTGCTTGTATGACCATTGCGAAGTATGTGTGGCGTAACTTGAACGATAAAGTAAGGAATGAGGTTATACGAGAACGTTGCGGAGTAAAAGAGGATGTAGTGACAAAGTTTGAAAAGAGTATGCCGAGATGGTTCGGTCATGTTGAGAGGATGAGTGAAAGGCGACTGAAAATAGGGATTTATATGGCAGATGTGAGTGGCAACGCCGGGAGCGGACGCCCTAGAAAGACCTACCCTGACCTTACTGGTGAGGTTCTTCAGAAAGGTCGGGTGCACTGTACCCGGCGTGCTTGTATGACCAGATTTATGATCGTGGACGAGGCGAAAGAAGTATGTAAGGATCATAGCAGGTGACGTTCTGTGGTTTCTGCGCGGTATCCATGGGAAATAGGCGTGAGTTCATGTATGTACATCTATTTCTGTGTCAACGGCACTCTGAGCGTATTCACACGGGCCGCATTGTATGTATAACATTTCGTCATGATAAGCATTCATAATTACACTATTGTATTATTTGCACCCTGTAATAATAGTTGTATATGGTTTAAAATATATAAATGTATTTATAAAAATCTAAAAAAAAAAACAATAAAATTAATGTTCGAAATTGCCTGTTTAGACCGGCACCCGTACCCTTCACACCGGAACACAGCAACGCTGCTTTGCGGCAGAAATAGGTATGGTGGTAGTACTTCCCCGGACGAGCTCCTTCACAAAGAGGTCTACTATAGTAGGGAATGTAATTCGTTTCATGCAAAATTCTTTTACGAAAGATGTCCATTGCTGTTAGATTAATTTAATCGGACAAAATTTAAAAAATTATGTAGCCCCCGACAGAAAAATAAAAATCCCTACCGCAACTAACAAAAGAGTTAATAATTTCGAAACCGCTGAACTGATTTCTATCAAACATAGCTAAGAACTCTCCCGACTAATATACCTTTCGAACAAAAAAAACTAATTAAAATCGGTTCATGCGTTCGGGAGCTGTGATGCCACAGACAGACACACACACACGTCAAACTTATAACACCCCGTCGTTTTTGCGTCTGGGGTTAAAAATAGTGGGGCGGTATAATAACACACATATTTATTGATTTTTGTGCTTTTTAAAAAATACAAACATTGTTCATTTGAATTTGAAATTTTTTGTCATAAAATTGGTTTTAATTTGATTTAATTGACATAATTCTGATTGCAGTGCGTAGATCGATTTATTGCCTATCCGATATGCAATCACGAATTTATTGCGCCTGAGTCGTTTTAATAACTTTTAATAATCATTATTACAATTTTATTGTTTTATCGAAAATGAGTAATAAATCAAATATAGTCATACATGAAAGTCTCATACAGAAATGTCTGATTCATTTGCTGAAATACGGTCGGACTTTGGTCTTGCGCCTGATCTCACTCGGTCATGTCGGATTGCCGTCCCATCGGACTATGAGAGTTTGGCAAGAGGGAGTGCACCTGTCTTTGCGCACTCTCCTGTGCACTATAATATCTCCTGCGTACTTGGACAATGCAAACATAGTTGATGTTTTGGCCCTTTATGATATTCTTAATTTCTTTTTTCCAGCAACTGGTTGTAAAACCAGATCAGCTGATCAAGCGTCGCGGCAAGCTAGGGCTCGTGGGAGTGAACAAGACGGCCACCGATGTCAGGAAGTGGCTGAGCGAACATATTGGCAAGGAGCAGCAAGTCGGAGCAGCCATCGGCAAGCTGAGGCATTTTATTGTCGAGCCCTTTGTTAAGCATGATGCTGTGAGTTTACAATTTTTTTATACAACACATATATTTCCCGCGATGTCACTCGCGGTCAGTGACGTCTTTGGTTACTGCTCCTCTCCCGTTGGTGGTAGCGTGATGTTCTATACATATAAACCTACTTCGTACTCTCTACCTGAGGGGCCACACAGGGTCGATGCCTGCCGGGGCTGCGGGTTGTTCGAAAGAGATACCGCGCCCCCGGAACGCAAAGGGCACAAGAAGGAACATGGATGGGTTTAGTCAGTAAAAGTCTGACGCTCCCTCCATGCTCGCCCTGGGCGGGGGAAGTCATTTGAAAATTTCCCATCCGAAAAAAAATCAAACCCTAATCTCTTAAAGGTTAGAGTGAACACTGGCTTCTTCTGGGTAAGCTCACTCCATCGTCGACTTTGTCTCTGTCACCTTTGACCTAGACCAGAGAGCTTACCCATCTCAAATAAAAAACCTTCTTGACCTCTTCTTGAATCTTCTTGAACCTTATTGATGAAAACATTAAAATCCGTTTAATAGTTAGAAAAATAGTTTAAAAGATCTAAGCGTACAGACGGCCGGAAGCGACTTTGTTTTGTACTATGTAGAGAAGCAAAATGGAGTTTCCCATCTGACTTGTGTTTAATCTATTATATTTTCTTTCATCAGAGCGAAGAGATGTACCTGAACATCATGTCTGGGAGACGCTCCGACACCATTCTGTTCCATCATCAGGGAGGAGTGGACGTCGGTGATGTGGACGCCCTCGCTCTTCGGCTTGAGGTGAGACACCCATCTTTTTCTAGGCCTTGGGGAGGGCTGCTTGACTTTTAATTGTTTTTAATTAACAATGTTCCAGTAGGACAATCATTGTTGGGGTCGATAGTACGATTTATAACAATGTAAAGGCTTCTACACACAACACCGTCTTTTGCCGAGCGTCTGTGTCGCCGGCACGTGTTGCGAGAACTTGCATAAAGTTGCCAAGTATAATTAATAAGTCGCCGGACGCGTGTAGAACCTGTGTGTAGAACGCTTAATAATTGACAGTGGATAAGAATGTATGGATGTTGATCAAAGCGTCGCCAAGGGTGGACCATATACCAAACGAAAGAGTACATAAAATAGTCTTAAAACATGCGAAATCAAATTCTATCCGAAAACACGTCGAGTAATTATGAGTTAATTCTCTTGGCACTGCAAAAGAGTGGAGCTCTTGAATCTCTTCAAAGTTAGAGTGAACAGGCTTCTTTTGGGTAAGCTGACTCCATCGTCGACTTTGTCTCTGTCACCTCTGATCTAGACTAGAGTCAAGGGCTTACAAATTTCAAATTTTAAAAAGTCTCCTGTCTTTAGTCACTGCTCCGCTCCCGTGTGTCGTAGCGTGATGGTAAATAGCCTATACTATTATTTATGAATCTGACTATATTTTCAAATCGGTTATCTTCAAATCCAATTGGGCGTTACAGAGGTTAGCGCGTTCAAACATACTTATAAGCACAAAAAAAAACTCTTCAGCTTTGTTTTATTAGAATAGATTTGGGACCAAAGGGGCTGTCGCTTTGGTCTAGTGGTCGCAAGCGCGAGTGGTGAGTCTTGGGTTCGATTCCTAGGTCGGGTAAGGTGTTAGTGGGGTTATTTTTTATATTTTTTTTTTGTGTTCTAGGTACCTGTGGACACTTTCCCAACCGGTGAGGATATCGAGAGAGTGTTGCTCAAAAATATCAAATCGGCTGCTATGAAAAGGTAATTCACATTTTTATTTAAAAAAAAAATACAAATATGGTGTCTATTTTTAACTTATCTTAAGATAAATGATATATTATAAAAGCACACCCTGAAAGTAGTTCTCTCAAAATCGGCCACTGAATCGAATTCAGCTTTTTTTAATATAGGTAAAAAAAAACTGCCTCGTTAGCCTAGTGGTCCTAAGCGCGACTGCTACGCTAGAGGTCTTCGGTTCGATTCCCAGGTCAAGCAAAAAAGTGTTATTGGGTTTTTCTATGAAATTCTCAGTAGCAGCTCGGAGTTAGGATTTGTGCCCGGTTAATGGCAATAGGCTCGCTCCCTATTACATGGGACCTAAACATACCGGCGAACTGTGGGTGTAGATTGTTACACCTCTGCCTAACCCTTCGGGGAATACAGGCGTGATGGTATGTTTGTATGTATTATCTATCTGAAACCACCTTTCCGCATCTTTTCAGGTTACTCACCACATTCATCCTAGCCCTATACCGAGTTTACGTGGATCTTTACTTCACCTACATGGAAATCAACCCCATAGTGGTCACCAACGAGCGCATCTACCTTCTCGACTTGGCCGCCAAGCTTGACCAGACTGCAGACTTCATTTGCGCCAAGAATTGGGGGGAGGTCACGTTCCCACCTCCCTTCGGAAGGGATGCGTATCCTGAGGAGGCGCATATTGCTGACTTGGATGCCAAGAGTGGTGCTAGTTTGAAGGTATGTTAGTTTTCTTGGACTTTAGCTTTTTAACTCGGAGTTGGTATAGCTAACATGAGGTTAAATCTATTCAAATAAACAAAACTAGCTTCTGCTTGCGACTTCGTCCCCGTAGTTTAGTTTTTAATTCAAAATTCAATCATGATTCGTATCGCGATACGTGGCGCCATCGTCATAAGAACGTTATTCTTGTTTCCTTTGGAAACATTTCTTTTTTAGGGATTAAACGGACATAGGGTATGGCAAGTACCCTGTGTCCATTTGATCCCTAAAAAAAGTTATTGTTAAGTATGTTTTGATGATAATAATAATGTCCAACAGCCTCGACCATCACCTCTCAGGAGGCTCTCGTTGGGCAGTTGGGCTTGATTCAGAAAGCGGTACTCCTAGACACGGCGCGTATTGTTAGGAGATTCCTTTCTTAGGAGCCCTGACCACCGGTAGCTTGGACCCTGTTCAAGAAAAAAATAAAATAAAAATTATACCATCACGCCTGTATTCCCCGAAGGGTTAGGCAAAGGTGTAACAATGTACACCCACAGTTCGCCGGTATATTTAGGTCCCATGTAATAAGGGGCGAACCTATTGCCATTAACCGGGCACAAATCCTAACTCCGAGCTGCTACTGAGAATTTCATAGAAAAACCCAATAACACTTTTTGCTCGACCTGGGAATCAACCCAAGACCTCTAGCGTAGCAATCGCGCTTAGGGCCACTAGGCTACCGAGGCAGTTCAAGAGTTCCTATTATTTACTGTAATTGGCGTAAGCCGATGTAATGAATTATAAATAAATAATGACGTATTTGCCTGTGTCCACAGCTCACGGTGCTGAACAAGTCGGGTCGCATCTGGACGATGGTGGCGGGCGGCGGCGCGTCCGTGGTGTACACGGACACCATCTGCGAACTGGGCGGCGCCGCCGAGCTCGCCAACTACGGCGAGTACTCCGGCGCGCCCACTGAGATGCAGACCGCGGACTACGCCAAGACCATCTTCAGCTTGATGTGCAGGGAGAAGCATCCTAACGGGAAGGTGGGTAACTGCGGATTTTACGTGTTTTTTTTTTTCGGGGGTGGGATATCATCAAATAACTTCTCCCGCCCCGGTCGGACTTTTACTGACTAAAACCCACCCATGTTCCTTCTTGTGCCCTTTGCGTTCCGGGGGCGCGGTATCTCTTACGAACAACCCGCAGCCCCGGCAGGGACTTTACGTGTTGTAGAGGGATGGGTGCACTGGGAGGAGGAACCCGCTGAAGAACAGCGGGTCGGGGCCTGTTGGGGGAAAGGTGTACATTGGTACACCTCTGCTTAACCCTTTGGGGAGTACAGGCGTGATGGTATGTCATTATCTAAAATCTGAATTCCCCAGGTTCTGATCATTGGCGGCGGCATCGCGAACTTCACGAACGTAGCGGACACGTTCCGCGGCATCATCACCGCCATGGAGACGTACAAGGACGCCCTCATCCAATACAACATCACCATATTCGTGAGGAGAGGAGGTCCCAACTACCAGGAGGGATTGAGGTTGGTAGAAAATGGATTCTGTTAATGATGTTTCTTGCTCGTTCTTCTCCATAGAGACCTACGTTGCTAATTTAATTATATAAGTAACTAGCGACCTGCCCGCCGGCGTGGCTTATTGCACCCGCGTTAAGTAACGCCTTTTGTTACTACAGGCTCCGCTCCCGTGGGCCGTATCGTGATGGTATATAGCCTATGTTACTCAGGAATAATGTAGCTATCTATTGGCGAAAAAATGGTAAAAATCGGTTCAGTAGTTTCAGAGCCTATTCGTTACAAACATACAAACAAATCTTTCCTCTTTATAATATTATATAAGTAATTTGTTTTGACTATTATTACTATTTTGTTTTCCTTTGAGACTTTAATGCTATGATTACTATGGCTCACACACTGATTCCTTGTCATTTGCAAGGTCTAGAAGTGATCATTAACGATCACAAACTGCCTCGTTGGCCTAGTGGTCCTTAGTGCGACTGCTACGCTACAGGTCATGGGTACAATTCCCAGGTCGAGCAAAAAGTGTTAGGATTTGTGCCCGGTTAATGGCAATAGGCTCGCCCCCTATTACATGGGACTTAAAACATACCGGCGGACTGTGGGTACATTAATACATCTCTGCCTAACCCTTCGGGGTATACAGGCGTGATGGTATGTTGTATATGGGGCTTGATGAAGCGAAATTGTTATATGTGCGTCACCTTCGCGGGAATAAATGGTTTTTCTTTCTTTGTTTCCGTCTTTCTTTCTTACAAAAATTGGTTTTTCGTGTCACTATCGTGTAAGCATCAATATTTATTTGGTAGAATTAAAGTTGTTATATTTTAAGCTGTTACAAGAGATTGTATTCATCATCCTTTTTCTCGTTTCAGACAAATGCGCGAGGTAGGCCACCGGCTCCGCATCCCGCTGTACGTGTTCGGACCGGAGAGCAACATGACAGCTATCGTGGGACTGGCGCTGGGCCAGACGCCCATTCCCAAGGAGCATCAGCTGGACTACGCGCCCAAGCAACTGCCTAAGCCACAAGCTTGTGTGAGTAGCTTTAATATACGTCAGAACATACACCAAGTTCCCTTGCAGACGCCCTGAGAAGGCCGGGAAGACTAATCTGCTTCTGGAGGGAGGTGGGCTGGTTGGAATAACCCCCGCCGCGGCTCACGTACAATGGTCCACGTAGGGACTAAGTGCGGAAACCACACCCCCACCATAGAACATGTATGTCAGAACGTCGGTATTATTTGCACTATTACCAGCCATCGTGCGGGCGTTTAGCGGGTAATCGAGAAACAGTGGTTACACTGAAATCACATTTTTATTTTGATTCACTATCAAATTTAAAAAGTAAGGGACACTGAGCGAAATGAGATACAGTTCTTAGGGTGGAGGTATCTTTACGATGGCTGAAAGATAACTGAGCGCTCGTTTCATTAGTGTTGTAAAAACTATTAAACTGCCTCGTTGACCTAGTGGTCCTAAGCGCGACTGCTACGCTAGAGGTCTTGGGTTCGATTCCTAGGTCGAGCAAAAAGTGTTATTGGGTTTTTCTATGAAATTCTCAGTAACAGCTCGGAGTTAGGATCTGTGCCCGGTTAATGGCAATAGGCTCGCCCCCTATTACATGGGACCTAAACATACCGGCGAACTGTGGGTGAACATTGTTACACCTCTGCCTAACCCTTCGGGGAATATAGGCGTGATGGTATGTTATTTTACTATCTAAAAAAAAAAAATTTCATGTAAAAACTTCTGAAGATTGAAAACTCGGCCCTACTTGAAATAAATGATTAAAAACATATCATCACGCCTTTATTACCCGAAGGGTTACGCAGAGATGTACCAGTGTACACCCACAGTTCGCCGGTATGTTTTAATTGATCCAATTACTAATCTATGATATTTTTTTTTACAGCCCAAACCAAAGCTAGACATTCCGGAGCTGACCCACAAACTCCTGGACCTGGTGTGCTCCCAGGCCCCCACCAGACAAGACCTGGGACAGAGCGTGACCACAGTGATGTCTCTGTTCAGTGACCGGACCAAAGCTATCATTTGGGGGATGCAGAACCGAGCTATACAGGTAACATAAAAGATACCACAAATTGTAGACTGCCCTAGACGGGTTTTTGGGTTCGACTCCCAGGTCGGGCAAAGTATTGGCTAGTCTTCATTGAGGTTACCTGCACTGACCGACACTATGTTATTGGGTTTTTTCAATAAGAATTTCTTAGTTTTGTAGAGGTATGAGAAACAGGGTGTAAACTTTCTCATCCTCTATTGTAAAGGGAGGATTCTTCGACAAGATGGGTGTTGTGTCTGGTGGGCTACTGCCTGACGGTTGTTGTCGGGATTTTGTATACAGGGTTATTTGTAAAACAATGACAACCTCTCAGGACTATGTTACTAACATCATAATCAACAACTTTTGTTCTATGACATTTAAAAATGTATCATATTTTTTTTCATCAGATTTTCATACAAAAATAAAAATATTTAAATTGAACGCTCTAAATGTTACGAAGTCTATGCGAACCAAACGAAAGCGATAGTAAAATAGCGAGGGGAGCGGGGTTAGGGCAGCGGGGGTGTTTGTACTTAACCTATTTACAATTTTACGGAAATCCTTCCGTCGTTCATATACTTCGATGCGCTTGCGTTGCTTGATTCTGTAAAAATGTATAGAACAAAAGTTGTTGTTTATGATGATAGTAATACAGTCCTGCAAGGTTGTCATTATTTTACAAATAACCCAGTATATGGAAACGTCCCGGTAAACTTTGATAGCGCGAGGCAGCGTCAGTTTGTCGTAGTAGTTCGCATGCTGAGCGATAGATGTCGCTACAGTTTCAACTTTGTCTCTGGTTTGGCAACGCCTCTGTCTGGCCTCTGGTATGGCGGATAATGTAGGTGATGACCACTTAACATTAGAAAGCTAATTCTACTAAGTAAAATCGTTCAAAATCTAGTCACAATCTCATGTCATCTACAATTTATGTCAAAAATGTATGCAAATTTGAAATATTTATAACAAAGTAAGTATTAACCCCGCGGTGTCACTCGCGTTCAGTTACGTCTTCGGTTACTGCTCCGCTCCCGTTGATCGTTATGATTTAGTTTATCTATTAATGAAAGCCGCATTAAAATCCGTTGCGTAGTTTAAAAGATCTAAGCGTACAGACGACGGGAAGCGACTTTGTTTTATATTACACTAGCGAGCAATGAATCAGGGTCACTAACATAAATTTTCGGAAAATCCATGTTTATATAAAATGGTAATGACTCCTTCTCATTCCACACTACCATACCATACTTTTAAAATAGTTTTTATTTAGATAAACTAACATTAATTAAATATTAAATGTGATGTGGTGACCCAAATTCATTGCTCTCTAGTGTATGTTGAGGTTGGGACTGGGATAATCATGAGGTCTTGGTTAAACATACGAAAACTGCCACTCGGCCATCTGCTTTTTTAACCCCCGACGCAAAAACGACGGGGTGTTATAAGTTTGACGGTCTGTGTGTCTGTCTGTGGCATCGTAGCTCCCGAACGCATGAACCGATTTTGATGTAGTTTTTCTTGTTTGAAAGGTATATTAGTCGGAAGTGTTCTTAGCTATGTTTGATGGAAATCGGTTCAGCGGTTTTAAAGTTATCAGCTCTTTTGTTAGCTGCGGTAGGGATTTTTACTTAAAAATTTTAATTTTTTGTCATAAAAAAATACAAATACTAATAATAATGGTACACCCACAGGGCATGTTGGACTTTGACTACATATGCCGTCGCGCGGAGCCGTCTGTCGTCGCCATCGTGTACCCCTTCACCGCTGACCATAAACAGAAGTACTACTTCGGCAACAAGGAAGTCTTCATACCCGGTAAGTTGATTTTTACTGTATGAAAATTTCGATGGTTCAAAAATGATTTTTGTAGTTATTATAAAAATTCATCACGTTTTCAGGACTAAAATAAACTGTTTCGTTTTGTGAATTTTTGTTTAATGATGTCATCTATCCAATTCGGATTGGCTGCTGTGCTACGTGTCACGGGTTCTATTCCCGCACGGAACAAATATTTAACCTACAGATAGTTGTTCCGGGTCTGGCTGTTTGTGTATGTGAGTTTATATGTTTGTAAACGCACCCACGATACAGAATAAATTCTTAAATAAAAATGCGTATATTAAAACATTTAATAAAAACTGTCTCGTTAGCCTAGTGGTCCTAAGCGCGACTGCTACGCTAGAGGTCTTGGGTTCGATTCCCAGGTCGAGCAAAAAGTGTTATTGGGTTTTTCAATGAAATTATCAGTAACAGCTCGGATTTAGGATTTGTGCCCGGTTAATAGCAATAGGCTCGCCCCCTATTACATGGGACCTAAACGTACCGGCGAACTGTGGTTGTACATTGGTACAACTCTGCCTAACCCTTCGGGGAATATAGGCGAGATGATATGTATGTCTGTGTGTATTTAATATATAATGTTGTTTCAGTGTACTCCGACATGGACGTGTCGATGCGCAAACATCAAGAGGCAACTGTACTTGTCAACTTCGCGTCACTCCGGTCGGCCTACGATAGTACCATGCAGGTAAATTAAAAATTAGAAAGCTTAATTAATATCAACAAATTCTTACAACAGTGGTGATTGGAGCCCCCTTTTAAGCGTATAGAGCCTGTAGTGGGAGACACCGCTCTTCCATGTGCTAGTAATGTTTATAAAATTCGGCCATCTAGGTAACGTCCGCGTGGATATTTTCACTCGTGTTAAGTAACGTCGCTGGTTACTGCTCTGCTCCCGTGGGTCGTAACGTGAAGTTTATTATTTATTTATTAAAACTTTTTGCACATAATGTAAATAATACACTGTACAAAGGCGGGCTTAATGCTTTTGGCATTTTCTACCAGTCTACCTTAGGGTGATGCAGAGACAAAACATAGTAGGTGCAAGGAACAGAAAGTTTCCAGGAATAAAATATAATAAATACATATATAGTAGGTACATACATACAAACAAAATATACAGATAAAAGACAGACAAAAAAAATACATAGGTGGAGAAATATATCAAACTAATTGTGAGACGAGTCTGCCAACTTCATAAGCAAGTGTTCGCGAGCTTTTACTTATACTTTGCTTTTACTTTTTTTACTACCTATATGTATACAACGCGGTGTTACCCACATGCAAATGTCTTCGGTTACTGCTCCGCCCCCGTTGGTCGTAGCGTGATGTTTATACGTACAAACCTTCGTCTTGAATCACTCTATTTTGAAAACCGCATTAAGTTCTGTTGTGGAGTTTAAAAGGTCTGAGCGTACAGACTGCGGGAGGTTACCTCACCCCACTTGTATATTAATGTGCTATTATTGTGTTGCAGGCGATGCAGCATCCTCAGATCAACACAGTGGTGATCATCGCTGAAGGCATCCCTGAAAACATGACGAGGAAGATTATCAAGCTGGCTGATACACGGGGGGTAAGCATTTTTATATTTGAGTGAAAACATCTGAGCTATATTTGTCAGAGGCAAAACTTATGTGGCATCCGGCACCAACATGCTCATGTGACTGCGTCACCGACATACCTAGGTGGCTGCGTCACCGACATTCCTTTATGACGACGTCACCAACATGCAAATATCACTGCGCCACTGACATGCTAATGTGGCCATGATAACGTCACCGACATTCTAAAGTAGCCGCATTGTCGACATGCTAATATTACTGCATCACCGACATGCTAATGTGACGTCGAGTTATTACTTCTGTCGGCAATCCCCATAACTGCCTATATTTTTTAGTTTAGTAAAATCAAATACTTACCTACCTTACCTTAACTGCCTCGTTGGCCCAGTGGTCCTAAGCGCGACTGCTACGCTAGAGGTCTTGGGTTCGATTCCCAGGTCGAGCAAAAAGTGTTATTAGGTTTTTCTATGAAATTCTCAGTAGCAGCTCGGAGTTAGGATTTAAACATACCGGCGAACTGTGGGTTTATATTGGTGCACCTCTGCCTAACCCTTCGGGGTATACAGGCGTGATGGTATGTGGTGTTATTATTCTAATTAATGCTTTCTTTTTGTTGCATTACAGGTGAACGTGATCGGTCCGGCCACCGTGGGCGGCATCAAGCCAGGCTGCTTCAAGATCGGGAACACTGCTGGCATGATCGATAACATTATCGACAGCAAACTGTACAGACCGGGCAGGTATGTCATAGTGATGATTCCTTCAATGTACGCCTCGTGTGGAGGTCTTGAGTTCAATTCCCAGGTCGAGTAAAGTGTTATAGGGTTTTTCTATGAAATTCTCAGTAGCAGCTTGGAGTTAGGATTTGTGTCCGGTTAATGGCAATAGGCTCGCCCCCTATTACATGGGACGGGTGGGTGTACATTGGTACAGCTCTGCCTATCCCTTCGGGGAATAAAGGCGTGAATGATACTATTGTTTTGTAGAGGTATGAGAAACAGGGTGTAAAGTTTCTTATTCTCAACAAGACTGCCCTTTGTGGGTTTTTGAGTTTGATTCCCAGGTCGGGCAAAGTATTTGCTAGTCTCCATTGAGGTTACTTACCGTAACCGGCATTATGTTATTGGGTTTATCCAATAAAAATTTCTTAGTTTTGTAGAGGTATGAGAAACAGGGTGTAAAGTCTCTCATCCCCCATAGAAAAGGGAGCATCCTCCTTGCAGACAGGTCCTGTGTCTGGTGGGCTACTGCCCGTCAGTTGTCGGGATTTTGTGTATATATTTTTATTTTATTTTTTAAAACGTTGCCCCACACTAGGAATTTCCCCTGTGTTGTGGGTGCGTTTACAAACATATAAACTCACATACACAAACAGCCAGACCCGGAACTATCTGTAGGACATACAAATATTTGTTTCATGCGGGAATTGAACCCGCAGCACAGCAGTCGTATTTATATGTACGACTCGTTGTCGTATGTATATATACATGCTTACGTCGCGGCGAACTTTGATAGCGCGATCTAGGCAACGTCAGTTTATCGTAGTAGTTCCCATGTTGGACAATAATGTCGCCACAATGGTAAAAGTGGAACTTCTGTAACCCGTTATAATGTTATTTTATTTCCCCACAGCGTGGCGTACGTGTCTCGTTCAGGCGGCATGAGTAACGAGCTGAACAACATCATCTCGAAGGATGCTGACGGTGTGTGTGAGGGAGTGGCCATCGGAGGAGACAGATACCCTGGGACCACCTTCATTGACCACTTATTGAGGTAAGTAGCTATATATCTCGCGGTGTCAGAAACATCAATCATTTAAATGCTTGTGTATTCATGAAATACCGACGAACGGGCATTGTATGCCAACTTGACTGGTTAGAATTTACTTAGTACATATTAGACTAGCTTCTACCACCAACTTCGTTCGCGTGGCTTTTATCACCCGCGTCAAGTTACGGCTTTGGTTACTGCTCCGCACCTACTGGTCGTAGCTTAATGTTTTATGGCCTATAGCCTTCCTCTGCAAATTGTTTATAAAAAAAAAAGAATTTTTAAATTCGAACCAGTAAGTAGTTCCTGAGATTAGCGCGTTCGACCAAACAAACAAACAGACCACAGACAGTATATATTTGACACGGACGAAGTAGCGGGCAACAGCTAGTAAGGATATAATCCTCCAATTTGTATTTTATCTCAGGTACGAAGCAGATCCTAACGTCAAAATGCTAGTACTGCTGGGCGAGGTGGGAGGAGTCGAAGAGTACCACGTGTGCAGGGCAGTGCGCGACGGGAAGATCAAGAAGCCGATAGTCGCTTGGTGCATTGGTACTTGCTCTGGTAAGTCATACATCATCATTTACTTAGCCTTTTCCCAACTATGTTGGGGTCGGCTTCCAGTCTAACCGGATGCAGCTGAATACCAGTGTTTTACATGGAGCGACTGCCTATCTGACCGCCACAACCCAGTTGCTGGGCAACACGATACCTCTTGGTTAGACTGGTCGTCAGACTTCCCGGCTTCTGACTATCCGTAACGACTGTCAAAGATCTACAAATGATAGCCGGGACCAACGGCTTTACGTGCTTTCCGAGACACGGGGGTGTCACACCACCAACTTCCAAGCTCCGGGCTGCTACTGAGCTAATCCCAATGGAAAAAACCCAATAACACTTTTTGCCCGACCTGGGAATCGATCCCAAGACCTCTAGCGAAGCAGTCGCGCTTAGGACCACTAGGCTAACGAGGCAGTTTATATAAATAAATCAATAATTATAATCAATTTTTTCCAGACATGTTCACGTCTGAGGTGCAGTTCGGTCACGCGGGCTCGCTGGCGGGCTCGGCGATGGAAAAGGCGGTCGCCAAGAACGCGGCGCTCAAAGCCTACGGAGCCGAGGTGCCCGACTCCTTCGATACACTCGGCAAGGCTGTCAATAAGGTTAGCTCCATTTTTTTATTAACTAGTATCTGCTCCCGACTTTGTCCGCAGCACTTATTTCACCAGCGTAATGGTCTTTGGTTACTGTTATGCCCTTGTAGGTCATAGCCTAATATCATATAGTCTATACCGGCCACACCCAAAGTGTGCTCCGCGGAGCCCTAGGGCTCCTCAAAGCCTCTGTGGGGACTCCACGAAAACACTAGTCATCTTAAAAAAATCGTCATTTTTGCTTCAACTAACTCCTGATATCAAACAAATGATAAAAAGTAAAAAGCAGTTCCATACTTCCCATTACATGCAAATATCAATTATCAAGTAATATGATTTTTAATAAAAAACCTGCCAAGTGCGAGTCGGACTCGCCAATGAAGGGTTCCGTAGCAGCAAGTAACATAATATATAAGTTCTTGTAGTTCTTTGTAACTTTGATCGATGTTTTAATTTTTTTTTTTTATTTTTTTTTTTTTTAATTTTTTTTTTTTTGGAACTCGAAAAACCACATAAAACCATTTTTTATTATTTTAGGGTTCCGTGAAATATATTTTGTTAACCATATTGGTTCTGTCACCAAAAAAGCTTGAGATCCGCTGGTCTATACTATTCCTCATGTACCTAGTTATCATAGGCTGTTAAGATTTTTTCCAATCCAAATCGTAAGTCTACAGATTAGCACGATCAAGCAAACAAAGTCTAAATTGATATTTCACATTGTACATAATATTGTAAATACTTATGAATCCAGCCGCTAGCTGCCAGCGCGCCGCCCGCGAGTCGTAACCTTTTATATCTTGTCATTATAAAAGCTATTTACCACGCACGGTTTAAAGCCCTTATTTCAATGGTAAATTATTTACTGTGTGTGTAACTGCCTCGTTGGCCTAGTGGTCCTAAGCGCGACTGCTACGCTAGAGGTCTTGGGTTCGATTCCCAGGTCAAGCAAAAAGTATTATTGGGTTTTTCTGTGAAATTCTCAGCAGCAGCTCGGAGCTAGGATTTCTGCTCGGTTAATGGCAATAGGCTCGTCCCCTATTACATGGGACCTAAACATACCGGCGAACTGTGGGTGTACATTGTTACACCTCTGCCTCACCCTTCGGGGAATACAGGCGTAATGGTTATGTTATGTTATTATTTACTGTGCTATGTTCGAGGCCATACATCTTGCAAACAAATTTGTACCTCTTTGTAATGTTGCTATATATTTTTGTCAACCAGGTGTACTCAAAACTGGTGAAGGAGGGCAAGATCATCGTGAAGGAGGAGGTGGAACCTCCCAAAGTACCCATGGACTACGATTGGGCGAGAGTAAGTACTTTCTAATCTCTTGCCCACAATTTTTTAAAGTGTAAATCATTAGCGGTCAAAGTCAAAGCATTTATTTCAATTAGACCATTTACAGGCACTTTTGAATTGTCAAGAAGTTACATTTAAAAGTTGAAGCTAGTTGCTCGTTCCAAAGCGTAGGTCTCTATGGAGAAGAACGAGCAAGAAACTCCATGGACACTCTTTTCTTCCAATTTTGTTTTAACAAAATCCTGGTTACAATATTCTTGTTGCTTCTATATGTGAAAACAATGAAGATGAATATAAAACAATACAAAAATAATAGTGCTAAAGATGTAAGCCATGGCAGTTAAGAGATGACCTATCCTAACTGGCAGCACCCGTTCAAGAACATGACGCGTGCATCAGCATCATTTAGCTCAACCATCTTGAAGGGAGCAGAACGATCCGGCCAAAGCTCTTACCACCATGATTGTTAGTATTGGTCTTTGTGAAGGAGCTCGTCCTCTTGCTGCCTATAAGCATTAGCAAGGCCTCTGGTATTGCAGATGTCTATAGGCAGCGGTGACCACTTAACATCAGGTGGGCAGTCGGCTTGCTTCCCATCATATAAAATAAAATGCATACATATTTCTGCCGTCAAACAGCGTTGTGTTCCGGTTTGATGGTAATGTATATTTTCTGATTAATTTCGTTGCGGGATCCAAGACAGTTCTATCGTTTCTCCGGGACTCGTCGAGCTTCATTGCCTCGGCGCTCTTCTGGCGGTGTCCACTGTTGATTCTGGCTTACAGACGTTGCAGTAGTTGAGAATAGAGCGGCGGGCTTGTACAATTAAAAAAAAAAAAAATGTAGCTTTCTATTAACTCAAGAATTTTCAGAATCCGATAAGTAGTTTTCGAGATTGGCGTATTTAGACAAAAAATAAATTCTTCAGCTTTATAATATTGGTATAGATAGCTTTCCCGTTGGTCTCGTGGTGACAACCGCGACTGTTGAGCGTGGGGGCCTAAGTTAGATTCCCGGGTCTGGCAAAAAGTGTTATTGGGTTTTTCCATTACGAATTTCTTTGTAACAGCCCGGAGTTTGGAAGTTGATGGTGTGACACCCCCGTGCCTCGGAAAGCACGTAAAGCCGTTGGTCCTGCGCCTGATCTATCTGATAGGGAGGGAAGACGGAGTGCACCTGTTTGCGCACACACTTGTGCACTATAATATCTCCTGCGTACTTGGCTAGTCTCCATTAAGATTAGCCGCCGTAACCGAAATCGGTCTGGAGAATTCAATTTTACATAGTTAGCTTATTCAAGAGTACATCTTTTAAAAGTCCTCTCTCTCTCTCTCTCTTCAGAAACTGGGCATCATCAGGAAGCCAGCCGCTTTCATCAGCACAATATGCGACGAGCGAGGGAACGAGCTATCGTACTGCGGAGTGCCCATTAGCCAGGTGTTGGAGAGGCAACTAGGAGTCGGAGGCACCATCAGTTTGTTATGGTAAGTCTGACTGTTTGTGTATGTGAGTTTATATGCTTGTAAACGCACCCACGATAGTGGGTCAAAATTAAACTTTAATTAATTTAAAATTCTTTCGTTTTTCCAGGTTCCAACGCGAACTTCCAGAATGGGCGTCCAAATTCTTCGAGCTGGTGCTAATAGTGACGGCAGACCACGGGCCCGCCGTGTCCGGCGCACACAACACCATGGTGACCGCCAGAGCTGGGAAGGACCTCATATCCTCAGTCGTCAGCGGGCTGTTGACTATTGTAAGTACTTCAGATATTATGGGAAATACTTGATATGAAATATTTATAGCCGCACGTAAAGCGGACTGCTGGCGTGGTGACGCATGCCATGGCGACGCGTCGCCACGCTGCATGATGGTAAATAAGTCAAAATCAAAGCATTTATTTCAATTAGACCATTTACAGGCACTTTTGAATTGTCAAGAAGTGACAGTTTCATCTGGTCGTCAATTTCTGTGTTTTCCTAGTCCAAAATGACCATTGTTCTTTATAAACTATGTTTGTGTGTCAGGGTGATCGGTTCGGAGGCGCGTTGGACCGCGCTGCACTGGACTTCTGTGCGGCGTACGACCGCGGACAGCATCCGCAGGAGTTCGTCAACGAGAAGAGGGCGAAGGGAGAGCTTATCATGGGCATAGGACATAGGTATGTGTTTAAAATAACTAGCGTCTTGTTGTATCGATATGTTTTTTTCTAGGATTGTAATGGACCCCTTCCTTAGGCTACCTGTCCACAGAAGCTGAGCGAGGCTGCGAAGCGGAGAAACGGAGAAATATTAACCAATAGGATTGCATAAAATCTTCGTTCCGCTCCAGTTATGCAATCCTATTGGTTAATAATTCTCCGTTTCTCCGCTCCGCAGCCTCGCTGAAGTTCTGTGGACAGGTAGCCTTAGCGAAAGCGGAGGTAAATGCGGAGTTTAACGGAGGTGGAAATGAAAAAAGAGATGATTTATTAAAGAAATAGAATATCAAAAAAAGTCTTTCCTTAAAACTAGCTTCTTCCAACGATTTCGTTTGCGCGGTATTTTCCACCCGTTTTAAGTTACGTCTTTGGTTACTGCTCCTCTCCCGTGTGACGTAGTGTGATGTTATATAGCTTATAGTCTTCCTCAATAAATGTACTATCCAACACAAAAAGATTTTTTTAATTTGAACCAGCAGTTCCTGAGGTTAGCGCGTTCAACCAAACAAGCAAACAAACTCTTCAGCTATATAATATTAGTATAGATAGGCTGGTAGTACTTTCTTATACAAATTTTACTGGTACTCGAAATTAAGAAGAGGTAAATTATATTTTACGCTGATGTAACTTTCGTGACAACCCCGCAAACTTTAGTTTTGAACTTAAAATGAAATCTATACAAATACTATAAAGCTGAAGAGTTTGTTTGTTGATTGAACGCGCTAATCTCAGGAACTACTGGTTTGAATTGAGGAATTATTTTAGTGTTGGATAGTTCATTTATCGAGGAAGACTTCAGGCTTTATAACATCGCTCTACGACACACGGGAGAGAAGCAGTAACCAAAGACGTAACGCTGGTGAAAAAAACCACGCGAACGAAGTCACCGACAGGTCGCTAGTACTTTTGGAGGTATGAGAAACAGGGTGTAAAGTCTCTCATCCCCCATAGAAAAGGGAGGATCCTCCGACCAGACGGGTGTTGACTCTGGTGGGCTACTGCCCGACGGTTGTTGTCGGGATTCTTGTATAAGTGCTAATCGTCGCGGCGAACTTTAATATCGCGATCTAGGCAACGTCAGTTCGCATGCTGAGCGATAGATGTCGCTACATACTATATAAATTAGGAAAACTGAAATTTTTGCCAAGACGACCCGCTTGCCAGATGCAAGTGTCCTAAAAATTCAAAGCTTCGCACAAAATCATATCCTAACTCCCTCCTTTGTCACTCCACAGAGTAAAATCAATCAACAATCCGGACTCCCGGGTCCGCGAGCTCAAAGCGTACGTGACGTCCCGCTGGCCCGCCTGGCCGGTGACGCGCTACGCGCTGGACGTGGAGGCCATCACCACGCGCAAGAAGCCGAACCTGATCCTCAACGTGGACGGCATCGTCGCCGCCGCCATGGTCGACATGTTCCGACACTGTCAGCTGTTTACGCAGTGAGTACTCGTGGCTCATTGTTCGATGGTATTTCACACCTTATTTCAATTAGTTTAGCGATCATAGTTCTGTGACTTAAGTTGCTCGCGGGACGCGGTGATGATTGTAAAGAAACAAAGTAATATGAATTCTAAACTCATTGAAATAAGAATAAAACACAAAATTTGCAATTTTAAGAAACCCCCGACAGAAGAAAATAATCACTACCGTAGCTAACAAAAAAGCTGATAACTTTGGAACCGCTGAACCGATTTCCACCAAACAAAACTAAGAACACTCCCGCCTAATTAACCTTTCAAACACAAAATACAAAATCAAAATCGGTTCATGCGTTCGGGAGCTACGATACCACAGACAGACACACATACACACACTCATACTTTTTAACAGTCAAGAAATTATACAGAAAGTTGAAGCTCGTTCCAAAACGTAGGTCTCTATGGTGAATAACGAGAAAGAAACTTCATGGACACAAATTTCACGCGATACCTTGACGGCTTTTTTTCTCTTTCCAGGGAGGAAGGCAACAACTACATCTCAATGGGCTCAATCAACGCCCTGTTCGTGTTAGGACGCACCATCGGTCTGGTAGGCCACTACCTCGACCAGAAGCGCATGAAGCAGCCCCTCTACCGTCACCCATGGGACGACATCACTTACATGTCGCCTTTAAACTAAATGGTCCTTAAACGCCGTGGATTGGATAGAAGAAGAGAAAAAACTGATATGCTCGACTGCGACCATGGTCGCTTTGACCTTGGTCGCTTTGACCTTGGTCGCTTTGACCTTGGTCGCATTGACCTCTGGTCGCTTTGACCTTGGTCGCTTTGACCTTGGTCGCATTGACCCCCGGTCGTTTTGACCCTGGTCGTCGTCGTGGCCGTGGTCGCGTTAAAATGACACACTAAGTGTTAGTAACACTTGATGTGATATTTTAACGCACAGTTTTCTAGGTTGGACCGAATAAACTAACATACAAATATTTAAATATATAGATTGGTTTTGTAAAATAATACGTCTACATAAAATCAAAATAAAATATGTTTGAATACCATTTTTAATTGCAATAATAATAACTCGAATCCAATCCACGGCTTTAAGAACTTTAAAAATATATAAATATTATAAATAATGTAGCGGGATAATAAGTAAAAATGTTAATAATACAAGCGCCGACGCCTCCATTCCATCCATTGGTGTGGCCAGATTGGAGAGAAGCAACCATTTTGTAAACGGACCGTATACGATTTCATTATTCCGGAAACAAAAAAAAATCAGAAGCCTAGTAACTGCCTCGTTAGCCTAGTGGTCCTGAATGCTACGCTAGAGGTCTTGAGTTCGATTCTCAGGTCAAACAAAAAGTGTTATTGGGTTTTACTATTAAATTCTCAGTAGCAGCTCGGAGTTAGGATTTGTGCCTGGTGAATGGCAATAGGCCCGCCCCCTATTACATGGGACTTAAATACCAGTGAAATGTGTGTGTACATTGTTATGCCTCTGCCTAACCCTTCGGGGAATACAGGCGTATGTAAAAAAAAATCAGATCTTAATAATTGTCACCATAAAATCCTTGCTATATATATCAGCGTGCGTTATTTCCATTTTTTTTTTTTAACCGTAGTCCGTATTTTGGTATGCATTATTTTTGTTTCCGGAATTCTAAATGTATATGGTCAATTTAAATATGGTCAAAGACTTCAAGGTGATATTATGTCGTCGCCTCCGCTCTGGCAACATCAATGATATCTATCATTTATTTATTTTAATGTCCAGGGGTTTTAAGAGTACTTGAAAAGCTATACGTTAAATCCATTAGAAAATACGATAAAAATGATATGAATTTTTTAAATCATTTTTCTCAAACAGACATAGCTCTCAAGAACTCAAATCTTTTAATTAAGTATGTTAGATCTGTTTATAAGCTGATAATACAAATATTTTTCAGTATATTAAAGGTGTTTTTGACGAATAATAGCACTTTGAAACTACATGACAGATTTTTTTAATAATCAAACCGTTCGGTTGAAATTGTGAGCCGTCACGGGACGCCTGGCAGATGTGAAACATCGAAGTTATTTTGCACAAGTAATATGCATAAAAGAACAGATCACGACAGGAGCTAAATATGGCGTAATGTAAAAATAAAATATTACCAAATTGACTCTTATTTAATAAACATGAATAAAATATACAAAATCTTATTTCAAATTGTGACAACTCAATTCTACTATCATATAGCGTGGCGACGCTTCGCCACAGCATGCGTCGCCACGCCAGCGATCGGTTTTACGTGCGGCTATAGATATTTCACATCAAAAAAACTGCGTGCGGTAAAATCGCTTGCAACATTTCCGAATAAAATATTGTTTACATAATAATGTGTGGTACGGTGTAGTTGAAATGCTTTTAAAACTGCTATGTAGTTAATAAAGTGCTTTTGATATTATACTCATATGACCGGCAATAGGCAATATGCATGATTTTTTAATTTTTATTATTAAAAAAATCAATCCTCATTCATGAAATAAGCCGTATAGTAAAACTATTTTTCGAATAACCATGAAATTAAAAAATATATGAGCCATCGAAGATTTGTTTCTATCTCTTTCTAGCAAAACGAAATTTGACACCGAATGGCCGAATGACATGTCGGACCTCTCTGTCTAATGAATAGTTTTACATGCTTGTATCGGCCTTTTTTCTTGGCCAGTTTTGATGTCACTTTTTGTCATCCCTTTTCATATTTTGTTAATAAATGTTATAAAAAAAAAAATCATGTATATTACCTATTATTATCGGCAGAGGTAAAAAAAATATTTAAAGAATTTTTTTTTCCTCATGGCCGATAATTGTGTACGCCACCCTACACGGTTACTGTGACAATGTGTGAGTGAGACAAACTTATGCAAGGAATAGACTGCAGCAAATGAAATATAAAAAAAAAAAAATATTTATAACAAAATTCAAGACGCAAACTTGCATTCTCGTAAAATTTATGGAAGTCATCCTGAAAGACGTAAATAATTAAAAATATTACATTATCATATCAGCTGCAGGACGTCCACTACTGGACATAGGCCTCCCCTATAGATTTCCAAAAGGACCGGCCGGAAGCGTCCTGCATCCAGCATCTTCTTAAAGTGACGACATCTGGTCAATAATTAATAAATACTTGTTTTTTTTTGTTTTAGTTTGATAGTATTTCAGAATACCCCTCTTTCAAAGAACAGAATCGCCCCGTGTGTTGGTAGGGAGTTTCGCGCGACTATATCACTGTGTGCGTGTGGGTTCATCGCCCTGCCTGCCTAAACCCAGCGGCAAGATGGGTAGATCGAATGCGAAAATCACAAAAAAACTGTTAATTTTATTATTGACTAGCTATATACACCGTCTTTGGTTACTGTTCCGCTCCCGCTGGTCGTAGCGTGATGTTCTTTACGCATAAACCTTCCTCTTGAATCACTTTATCTATTGATGGAAACCGCATTAAAATCCGTTGCGTAGTTTAAAAGATCTAAGTGTACAGACGGCGGGAAGCGACTTTGTTTTACACTATGTGAGGATCTACTAACCTCCTTGAATTTTACGAGGATGTTAAATTTCACTTATGTATATTTATATAATATAAAAAATGTAAGGGTACTCCGGTAATTGGGTAGATGACACCACTAATCAATTGACGTACTTTTCATGAGCTGTCAAAACGCGATTCCCCCATAGATTTTGTAGGACAATACTAAACTATGACGTCACTTTTTGGACATCTCAATTCACTATTTATTGATTTCAAAGCAACTTAAAATCGAATTTTATAGTTATTTAAAAATTCATCGGATATTCAGGGCTGAAATAATGTGTTTTTCGTGAAGTTGTGTCTTGGAATTATTATTTAATGGTGTCATGTACCTAATTATTTTTCATCTACTTACTGAAGTGCTAATGACATATATGTGAATAGACATTTTGTTAAATATGTTACGTAATAATAGGGTTTATAGGATATAATCTATTTGACTGCAAATGTTTAGAAAAATTAACAATAATGATTTTTTTTAAGCAAGTTTGAGTTTCTGATACAAAATCGGGTATATACAGGAAAATTGTTCTGATCTGAGATCTGCAGCAGGACAGCCTTTCCTAATTATGTTGGGGTCGACTTCCAGTTTAACCGGTTGCAGCTGAACACCAGTGTTTTACATGGAGCGACTGCCTATCTGACCTCCACTACCCAGTTACTGGGCAACACGGTACCTCTTGGCAAGACTGGTTGTCAGACTACCCGGCTTCTGACTATCCGTAACGACTGTGAAAGATCTACGTATGACAACACGGTACCTAATTTTCAAAAATCTCCGCCCGCTTCTCTTCGAGACATTCTGTAAACGAAACTGTTAGCATGTCTAAACATCTTTATATACAAAACACGCTTTTAAAGTCAAATCGTCAAAATTTATAGTGCTTACTAAAATATAATATATTTTTAATAAAAAAAATGCGTGTATCGTTTATAAAAATTATATAAATTGCAAATGGCGGATGTAAGTACACGTTAGTGTTGAATTTTTAAGAAAAACGTAAAGAAAATGGAAAATCGAACAAAAATATTTTTGCACTTGTACTGGTATTGATGTGTAATATTTATTTAAATTGAATGAAATGTACTTAAAAATGAATACTCTGACATCTGTGAGTCGCTAAACTAAATTTTTCCAACTTGGTTGAATCAACCAAATTTTTTGGACCTTTCAACCAATTTGGTTGAACCGTGTAATGTCGCTGTTATGATTGTTTTGTTAATTAGATAAATATTACACGTTAGTATCCGTCTCTTAGACTATGCACTGGACCACTAATAATAAAATATTATTCGTGTTAAATGTATTAGACAACAACAAATATTAACAAGATGGTTTAAAACAACGACATCTAGTGTAAGAAGGGTGAACTAACCTTCCCCTTTCAGTCTAACCGGATGCAGTTGAATACCAGTGTTTACATGGAGCGACTGCCTATCTGACCTCCACAACCCAGTTACTGGGCAACACGACATGCCTTGGAAACGCTGGTTTTATGTCAAAATGATATATCATCTTGTTAATGTATGGGGTGTGAAGAGACACGTCACAAAGCCGTTAACTTCGCATACTGCTCATCAAACTAAGTAACATTGAGCTAACACCCCATGTTGTCCCCTTAGGGGGGGACATCGTAAGAAAAAAGTTTGATCTGTCCCCCCCCCCCGTCACTGATAGGGAGACAAATGGGGCCACGGCATGCGTCGCCACGCCAGCAATCGGTTTTACGTGCGGCTATACACCATTATTTTTTAATTAGTACAAAAAATGGGGCTCTATCTGTACCCGTTACTGATCATACTTGTGTAGTCAAAAGTAAAAAAAACAAAATCCCAAAATTGTCCTCGAAATTTTGTCATAATTGAATCAATCATTCCACAATTGCTACTACAAAATACTACGCGCAGTGCTAATTTATAAGCAGAAGTGAGCACGCGTTTTAAAAAAAAATATTTCTATAAATTGAGTGACATATTGGGATATAAACAAACGCTAATAACTTTGCTGTTTATGAATATTATTTGTTGAGACTTTACATATATGATAACAAGATCTTCTATAATAAGCCCTGTAAGTATTTGTCATCATATACTTAGCCTTTTCCCAACTATGTCGGGGTCGGCTTCCAGTCTATCCGTATGCAGCTGAATATCAGTGTTTTACATGGAGCGATTGCCTATCTGACCCCCACAACCCAGTTAGTGGGCAACACGATACCTCTTGGTTAGACTGGTTGTCAGAGTTCCTGGCTCCTGACAAACCGTAACGACTGTCAAAGATCTACAAACGACAGCCGGGACCAACGGCTTTACGTGCTTTCCGAGGCACGGGGGTGTCACACCACCAACTTCCAAACTCCGGGGTGCTATTGAGGAAACCCTAATGGAAAAACCCAATAACTACTTTTTGCCCGACTCAAATCGAACCCGGGACCCCACGCTCATCAGTCGCGCTTGCGACCACGATACAAACGGGGCAGTCCCTTTAAGTAATTGTACTAATTAAAAATTTGTGGTGTAGATGTCTCACAGCAAAATGATCGCAATAATGGGAGGAATAGATTATAGAACTGCCGGCTTCGTTAGGCGTCTCTTTTACACCACTTATAATACTATGACTGTTGTATTAGTAATTGTCACAAATGTATAGAAATGTAGTATTAGCGGTCGCTTATCTAAATAATAGTAAATTCATTATGCAATCGAAATATATGACACTTTGTTAAGGCACCATCTCACGGGCCGCCTTATCGCTGCGATAGACTCGCATCGCCAACAAATTTTCGTTGCGATAATATCGCGTGTAGATTGATGCTTAGTTTCTTAATAAATTGAAAATAAATTTGAACGCTTTAGCTGGCATTTTTTTTTAATTGCCGCCTTTTCATGTGGATAACTTTCGTTGACTCTATCTGCCCGTAAAGATACGCCAATAAAACTACTTTACGTTTTTGGTTACTGCTCCGCTCCCGTTGGCCGTAGCGTGATGTTCTATACGTATAAATCTACCTCTGGAATTACGCTATCCATTGATGAAAACTGCATTAAAATCCGTTGCGGAGTTTAAAAGATCTAAGCGTACAGACGGCGGGAAGCGACTTTATTTTGATTGCATCGTGGACTTTACGGACAATCTCTTTAATTTCGAGTGTTAAAAAAATGGGCGCTAAAAATTACATATTATATTTGTGTCTGTAGTAAAATTTAGAGTTTATAATTCGTTGACTTTATGTAATTCAGTTTGTAAATCGATTTTTTTACAGTTGACGTTGAAAATGTAAAATAAATACGTTTGACAATCATATTTTTATGTACAGTAAGCCGCATGTATCTTGGTGACTTTGAAGATGTCTATGTCTTGGTAATAGAAGCGGTTTTCCTAATACAAATGAGTTGAGCGGTTGACAGCTTACTTCTTTAAATTTACGAGCGCACGTCAATAGTGAAGATGCAATTATAAGTATAATGATAATATCTGTCAAAACGTGTCCTGTCCGCCATTTTAAGTACGAGTTATCGATTAAAAAAAGGTTCATAAACAAATGAAACTCGTCGAAGCATGTACTATTCTTGGCGGCCATTTTGTTTCTCTTGACATTTCAAAGTGACAGCTTGTTTGGTAGTTGGAGCCCGTCCACAGACACAAGTCAATGCTCTTAAACATTGACGTGCGTTTATGAAATACATACACATAGAGAATGGACTGATCGTTTCCTATCCAGCTATGACGTAAATACAGGAAGCAAAATGTGAAAGAGACAGAGCGATCATGCGGCCAGTAGTTGTCTCTTTCTAGATTTCTGATTGGTCCACGTCACAGTCTTGCAGGAGCGGATGCTTGGCACTGTTCCTTCATCACTACAGATCTACAGAAGTAAGACAGATATTAACCGCATAGCCGTTTCGTCTCTTTCTAGAGAATTTTGTGTAAAAATTTTTCTTCGTTAGGCTAGTGGTCTTAAGCACGACTGCTATGCTAGAGATCTTGGGCTCGATTCCCAGGTCGAGTTAAATGTTATTAGGTTTTTCTATGGAATTCTCAGTTGCAGTTGGGATTTGTGGGTGTTAATTTGTCACATCGCTGCCTAACCCTTTGGGGAATACAGACGTGATGGTATGTACGTAAATTTTGTGCGGGTATTGTTCAGTCCATTCTCTGTCTATGGTGAAATGTAGCAATATTTATACATTATGTTTATGATTGTCTTAAAACAGTAACTTTGTATCAGTTCTGTGAAGTTATTTGTGTTCAATCTAATTTATTGGTGTATCTGTGAAAATGGTTGGTATTGTTGTAAATATTTGAAATTTTGTCAACTAATTTGTCATTATATTTTTTTATTTACTGTAGTTTGGTGGATTTTATTTTGATACCTGTCCTTCACCTATCCTTACTTTTTTTTTATCATTAGGTGTCAATGCTGACGGCCCACCTGATGTTAAGTGGACACCGCTGCCTATACACATCTGCAATACCAGAGGCCTTGCAAATGCGTTGCCATCCCAGAGAGAAAGTTGAACTGTCTCATGTGCCTGTAATTACACCGGCACTCCTACCCTTCAAACTGGAACACAGGAACGCTGCTTTGCGGCAGAAATAGGTAGTACTTCCCCTGACGAACTCCTTTACAGAGAGCACTACTATAGTTAATAAAAGTGTTTTCATTTACGAAACACTTCCATTGCTGTTAGACTAAGTTGGACAAACGTTTAATTAAAGTCAACCAAAATTTTTCAACCTACTCCTTCATACTGCTTACAAAGAAATCACAAAATGTATATGAAAAAAAAAAAATTATTTTTACCTTTATTTTTGAAGAATAAGGCGAGCTACGCCATCTAGCGGATCCCAAAGTCAAGTATGAAGGCTCCATAGTTGAGAGAAAGAACATCACGCAAAGTTGTTTTGTAAAAAATATAGATGTCGCTTATTTGCATAGTTCTTAGAAGTGATAATAGATGTCGCTAGGAGTATTTTTATATTATCACAAATTTTTTGAAACCAAGTGATGCCCAATATTACATTTTACAGTTTAATGCCTACGTCTTAAAAAAACCCGAAGGACCCTGCGCCTAAGAACCGGACGAGAACGTAAAATGCCGCGATTATTGCTTAAAGAGATGTAAAGTAAGGAAATGTAGTTTCCAGACCAATTCCGACCACGGCGACTAATCTTTATTCAGACTAGCCAAGTATGCAGAAGATATTATAGTGCACAAGTGTGTGCGCAAACACAGGTGTACTCCCTCTTCCTTAACTCTCATAATCGTCCCATCGGATTCGGCAATCCGACACCACCGGGGAGAGATCAGGTGCAGGACCAACAGCTTTACGTGCTTTCCGAGGTACGGGTGTGACACACCACCAACTTCCAAACTCCGGCCTGTTACTGAAAAAATCCTAATGGAAAAACCCAATATCACTTTTTGCCCGACCTGGGAATCGAACCCAGGACCCCACGTTCATCGGTCGCGGGTAATAAAAAACAAAGGGACGAAGTCGCGGGCAGAAGCTAGTAATTATTAAAAGAATTAATGATTAATAAAAAAATCAATATGAAGTATATGTATAATTAAAACAAGCTTCTGCTGGCGACTTCCACCGCGTAGTTTTTTCACCCGCATTAGGTTACATTTTTGGTTACTGCTCTACCCCCGCGTGTCGTAGCGTGATGTTAGATAGCCTATAGCCTTCCCCGATAAATGGACTATTTAACACAAAAAGATATTTTCAATTCCAACCATTAGTTCCTGAGATTAGCGCGTTCAACCAAACAAACAAACTCTTCAGCTTTATAATATTAGTATTTATAAATAATTCGACTTTTAACTTTGAAATTCAACCCGGAACCCCGCTTTCAGTAGTTGGGCTCGCGACTATTGAATCAAAAAGGTGGTCGTACCTTTCTATTTTTGGTACCCAATAGCAGTACCTCTAGAATGACATTGCAGATTGTAAGCTTAAAATAGAATGATATAAAAAACTATGCGGGTCCAGCGACTCGACTCCAGCAGGGCCTAAACACATCCGAAAACGCACCGTATCAAAACAGATTAAAGTCCATTATCGGTTACTGAAGCCGTCAGATAATGAACCTGAGGCATGTTTTTTGTGAAATCATAGGTGTATAGTCTAGCTACGGTCAGTCTTATGACTTTGGGTGTCTGTAGACATTATTGACTTGTATCTGTGGACGAAAAAACCTTAAAATGTCAAATAACACAAAATGGACGCGTTTTACCGCATTTTTTACTCAAAATGGCGGACGTGACACTTTGTGACAGATGTTTTCTTGATAACAAATGAGTATATTAGTCGCCAGGAGTCGTGAGCGCCAAAGTCAAGTAAATTTTACGGGTTTTGGGTTCCTTTCGAGGTGTTTTGGGACGCCGACGCTTCACGCGAACGGTCCAACTGACGGACCAATCCCGTGCAGCATCGGCGGCCTAAAACACCCAGCAAGGAACCTGAAATCCCGAAAATTAACTTGACATTTGTGCTCACGACTCATGGCGACTAAAAAACTGTATTCCCGAAGCGTTAGGCAGAGGTGTAACAATGTACACCCACAGTTCGCCGGTATGTTTAGGTCCCATGTAATAGGGGGCGAGCCTATTGCCATTAACCGGGCACAAATCCTAACTCCGAGCTGCTACTGAGAATTTCATAGAAAAACATACAATAACACTTTTTGCTCAACCTGGGGAATCGAACCCAAGACCTCTAGCGTAGCAGTCGCTCTTAGGACCACTAGGCCATCAAGGCACAATAAATGTTCTACAAAAAATAGTGCTTACAAAAATATCAAACGTCTGACAAGATTTCTATCTTCCGAACCAAAAACTTCCAATGGCCTTAAACTCACGGAAAAATACTCAAAAGATGCCGCAAAAACTGTAGTGACGCAATATTGAGAACCTTGTCCATTTCGAAAGTTAAACTTGACGTTTATTTTTAACTATGTAGGTAGAATAACTGGCTAGTTGAACTCGGTTTAAAAATATGCATTTTGAAGTCACTCAGAAAGGCGTTTAAGAATTTAATTTGTATTTTTAGTTACTGTTCTCTAGATTGTTTTATTTTTAATATAAATGGATGGCAAACATGCCGGCGGCCCACCTGATGTTAAGTGGTCACCGCCGCTTATAGACATCTGCAATACCAGAGGCCTTGCAAATGCGTTGCCATCCCAGAGGCAAAGCTTAAATGTGTCATGTGCCTGTAATTACACCGGCACCCATACCCTTCAAACCGGTACACAGCAACGCTGCTTTGCGGCAGAAATAGGTATGGTGGTAGTACTTCCACGGACGAGCTCTTTCACAAATAGCTCTATTACTAGTTGGTTGAAGTCATAATTACACAACCTTATTTTATAAGAATATTCTTATGAGATAAATTCTGTTTAAATTAAGGAAGACTTGACTATCCGCCACGAGAGCTGGAGATTTTAGCAGATACAAATATAATAGGACATATTAGATAATTAATTCAATCTATAGTCTACACCAATATAATAAAGAGGAAAGATTTTTTTGTTAGTTTGTACCTAATAAGCTTCGAAACTCCTGGACCGAATTTAACATTTTTTTCACCCATAGATAGCTTTTTTTAGGGATGGGACATCATCTAATGACTTTCCCCGCCCTGGGCGGGGCGGGAGGGAGTGTCAGACTTTTACTGACTAAAACCCATCCATGTTCCTTCTTGTACCCTTTGCGTTCCGGGGGCGCGGTATCTCTTACGAACAACCCGTAGACCAATTGATAGCTACATTATTCCTGAGTAACATAGGCTATAGAACATCACGCTGGGACCTACAGGAGCGAAGCAGTAATTAACCAAAGGCGTAAGTTAATGTGGCTGAAATAACTCACGCGAACGAAGTCGCGGGCAGTTCGCTAGTCATCATCATCTGCTTAGCCTTTTCCCAACTATGTTGGGGTCGGCTTCCAGTCTAACCGGATGCAGCTGAGTACTAGTGTTTTACATGGAGCGACTGCCTATCTGACCTCCACAACCCAGTTACTGGGCAACACGATACCTCTTGGTTAGACTGGTTGTCAGACTTCCCGGCTTCTCACTGTCCGTAACGATTGTCAAAGATGAACGAACGACATTCGGGACCAACGGCTTTACGTGATTTCCGAGACACGGGGGTGTCACACCACCAACTTCCAAACTCCGGGCTGCTACTGAGCAAATCCTAATGGAGAAACTCAAAAACACTTTTCTAGTCTTACGTAAAATAAGTAGTTAGCGGTAGCCCGCACGCCAAGCATTTTGCTTTTAAGTTTGGGTCGTGACAGTAACTAGCTAAATTAAAATTAGAACATATAAACTCGTTTTCGTAAAACAAGTTGGAACCAAAAACTTTGACTTTCAATATCTCCGTAACCTTATCCTTTTTAACCGACTTCAAAAAAGGAGGAGGTTCTCAAAAACTGGCCATAGACAACGAAATAAGTAGGTATAATATCTTGTACACTAGACTTTAGCACCTTTTAAAATGGCAAGCCTAGTGGTCCTAAGCGCGACTGCTACGCTGGAACCTAAAAAACCCAGAAAGTAACCCACGTACTCAAACATTAACATGTCGTTTGTGCTCGCTACTCATAGCGACTCCTATAACGTGTATTTTTACACCCCGAACAACTGTCAATCTCCCTTGTAACAGTTTTAAAATTGACATGGCGGCCATTATTGCGGTGTCATCATTGTTTCAAATTTGAATTGGGAATCTAAGGGAAAAATTGAAATTTATAAAGATTTTGGTAATAATATTTTTTGGGTTATTTAAAAGGAAAATCCCACGCTATCGGTCGCTATATTTAGAACAAAACTGAGCCAAAATAATAAAAGATCAAAGTACGAGCAATGTTCTTAATAAAGTTTGTTAACATTAAATATATTTGTTGAGAAGGCTCACTCAAGACGAAATGTGGATTCGGCTAATGGCCTGATAACGACAACGACAACCTTCCCGGTTAACTGTGCCGTTTCAGAAGAAACTCCCGCGAACGCTTCGGTTGTGGAATGTGTGACCCTCCGTTCCGAGGTTTTTCCAAGGGACTTGGGACATACAACGAAGGCAACGAGCATTGATCATCACGAAGTAAGTAAGTCGAGGTTTCCTGTGCTCAATTTATTGTAGTATTAAACAAAAAGCGGCAAAAAACTGATATTTGTATTATAAAGAGGTAAAGTTTGTGAGGTTGGAGGGGGTAATCTCTGGATCTACTGAACCGATTTTGAAATTTTTTTTACCCATAAAAAGCCACGTTATTTGTGAGTATCAGAGGCTATATAACATCACGCTTCCACACACGGGAGCGGAGCAGTAACCAAAGACGTTAATTAACACGGTTAAAAATATCCACGCAGACGCAGTCGAAGGCAGAAACTATTTAGGTTATAATGTTAAAATAACTGTATTTAAGCGATATTTTTTTAGATGTAAACGGTTAATAATTTACCAAACGAAACAAACAATGTTACAACGTTGCATAAAAACACAACGTTACAACGATAACTATATATTATATATATATACCATCACGCCTGTATTCCCCGAAGGGTTAGGCAGAGGTGTAACATTGTACACCCACAGTTCGCCGGTATATTTAGGTCCCATGTAATAGGGGGCGAGCCTATTGCCATTAACCGGGCACAAATCCTAACTCCGAGCTGCTATTGAGAATTTCATAGAAAAACCCAATAACATTTTTTGCTCGACCTGGGAATCGAACCCAAGACCTCTAGCGTAGCAGTCGCGCTTAGGACCAATAGGCTACCGAGGCAGTTAACAACGATAACTGTCTAACGTTATAACGAATAAAGTAAGTTTGCACAAAGTTCACCTTCTACAATAAAACTTGTAGCGTAAGACGAAAAAAAAAACAAGTTTTTTTTATCAATCATGTTCTTATTCACGTTTTTTGGTGGTCCGTAGGTATTTTGTACAGTTGTGTGATGTAAGCGAGCCAAAATTAGAAAGCAAGCATTTTTTTATGCTATTTTTAGCTTGGCCGCCATTAATAAGCAATTTTAAAATAAACAAGTCTAGTTTGAACCGGTTCTGTTTTCGAAGGCTTCTTTGCGCGTAAGCTTTTAATAGTGCAGTGAAGAGATGCCTATAGGACAGTATTCATTTTATTGCTTGTTTTGTTTTTCTGTTTTCTCTGGAAGTTCTGGTCCGATTGCGAAAATTCCTTCGCTGATAGAGAGCTAGACTATTGTCGATGGTTATAGGATATATTTAATGGTTTGTTTGACTTCTAAGCGGCCACAGTCGCGGGCAAAAAACTGTCAATGCTTATGCTGAATTATCCGGATAATTACCGGTGTCGCTACACAGCCCACGGGTTATTACCTCATAATATAGCAGCCGCCACGAGTCGTGAGCACGAACGTCAAGTAAATTTTCGAGTTTGTGAGTTCCCGTCTGGGTTTATTGGGTCGCCGACGCTGCACGCGATTGATCCGTCTGTCGGCCCGATTGCGTGCAGCGTCCGCACCCCAAAAAACCCAGAGAGGAACCCAAAAATCCAAAAAATTAACTACATACATACCATCACGCCTGTATTCCCCGAAGGGTTAGGCAGAGGTGTACCTGTACACACCCACAGTTCGCCAGTATGTTTAGGTCCCATGTAATAGGGTAGCCTAGTGGTCCTAAGCGCGACTGCTACGCTAGGTCTTGGGTTCGATTCCTAGGTCGAGCAAAAAGTGTTATTGGATTTTTCTATGAAATTCTCAGAAGCAGCTCGGAGTTTGGATTTGTGCCCGGTTAATGGCAATAGGCTCGCCCCTTATTACATGGGACCTAAATACACCGGCGAACTGTGGGTGTACATTGTTACTCCTCTGCCAAACCCTTCGGGGAATACAGGCGTGATGGTATGGTAAAATAAGATTTTAAGTTAAGTTAAGTTAACAGTTTACTATTGCCATACAAAGTCTATGGAATGGCGTTTTGACAGATTTTTTTTTATTGCAAACAAGCTTATACGGCCCTCCTGATGATAGTGGTCACCGCTGCCTGTAGACATCTACAATATCAGAGGCCTTGCAAATGCGTTGCCATCCTAGAGACAAAATTGAAATGTCTCATGTGCCTGTTATTACACCGGCACCCATACCCTTCAAACCGAAACACAGCAACGCTGCGTTACGGCAGAAATAGGTATGGTGGTAGTGCTTCCACGGACGAGCTCCTTCACAAAGAGCTCTACTACTACTAACAAAAACATTTCTAATTAACGAGAACGTCCGATAATTATTCTAGGTTAATTTATGTACACGTGTCGAGTTCAACTTTCAGTTCCCAATTTGATCCACAGAGAACCCCGAGTTCTATTTTTGAAAAGATAAAAAAAAATATTTAAATAACAAAAATATTGTTTATCTGTGAGCACGCCATAGTGTGAATTACGTCGTATTTTTTTTTTATTTGTTTTCGTTTGTAGAATGCGATAGCGAAGTTCTGTTTTGTTTGGAAAAATACAAATCAAGTATTTATTTTTAGTTTTGTCTATTCGCTGTTGCTTTTCAAGTTTCAAATTCAATTTTCTATTTTTAGATGTGAGATAATTATGGACTTAGTTACCTATTCACTAAGTCTAACCTCCAATTTAACGAAGTTTTTGTGAGATACGAAGTAACCTTCCGATTAACTAAATAAATTCATAAGTATATTTGACAGCCCCGTTGGTCTCGGGTTGTAAGCTCAACTGCTGAGCCTCAGTTCGATTCCCAGGTCAGGCAAAATGACTCAACAAATATTGGTCGGTAGGTCCAGTAGAGACTCTGAATGGTTTAGCCATATCCAACCCTAGTTCAAATTATGAATACTAGCTATACACCCCTGCTCCGCTCCCGTCATCTATATCTATACTAATATTATAAAGAGGAAAGATTTGTTTGTTTGTTTGTAACGAATAGGCTCCGAAACTACTGGACCGATTTTAACCATTGCTTCACCAATAGATAGCTACTTTATTCCTGAGTAACATAGGCTGTATAACATCACGCTACGACCAGTAATCAAACGAGCAGTAATCAAAGACGTGACATAACGTGGGTAAATTAATAAGCCACGCGGACAAAATCACGGGGAGTTCGCTAGTGTTCTATAAGTACCTTCCTCTTAAATCACTCTATCTATTGATGAAAACCGCATTAAAATCCGTTACGTAGTTTAAAAGATCTAAGCGTACAGACGGCGGGAAGAGACTTTCTTTTATGACGCTACGACCAACAGGAGTGGAGCAGTAACCAAAGATATAACTGAACGATGGTGACAGCACGAGTAAATACAATTCAACTGGTATAACGCACACCCTCGCACATCCCAATTAGATAACCCCCGACAGAAGAATGAAAATCCCCACCGCAGCTAACAAAAGAGCTGATAAATTTGAAACCGCTGAACCGATTTCCATCAAACAAAGCTAAGTATACTCCTGACTAATTCACCTTTCAAACAAAAAAAACTAAATCAGAATCGATTTATAATGCGTTCGCGAGCTACGATGTCACAGATAGACACACACAGACACATCAAACTTATATCTCACCGTCATCTTTGCGTCGGAAGTTAAAAATTAGGTAACAATCATAATTTATAACACATAACATACCATCACGCCTGTATTCCCCGAAGGGTTAGGCAGAGGTGTAACAATGTACACCTACAGTTCGCCGATACGGTTAGGTCGCATGTAATAAGGGGCGAGCCTATTGCCATTAACCGGGCACAAATCCTAACTCCGAGCTGTTACTGAGAATTTCATAGATAAACCCAATAACGCTTTTTGCTCGACCTGGGAATCGAACCCAAGACCTCTAGCGTAGCAGTCGCGCTTAGGACCACTAGGCCAACGAGGCAGTTCATCATAATTTATATTTTTTATATATAGGCTAATTCTATGAATTTCTCAGTAGTAGCTCGGAGTTAGGATTTGTGCCCGGTTAATGGCAATAGACTCGCCCCCTATTACATGGGACCAAAACATACCGGCGAACTGTGGGTGTACATTGTTACACCTCTGCCTAACCCTTCAGGGAATACGGGCGTGATGGTATGTTATGTGTAATATTCAATTAATTTGTTTATTATTTTCATACATCACGAGTCCGTTGTATCCGTCACAAAAACTAATATGCGCAGTTCATGTTATCTGTGTATTGTCTAATTATTATGTTTTTCATTATTTAATCGACTTGTCATTATTGTTTGTTTGACTGTCCCAGTGGCTCCGTGCTGCGAAATATAGGGGCTTCAATTCCCGGGTCGGGTAAAAAGTGTGTAGATTTTTCTGGTTGGAACTTCTTCGTAGTAGCAGTATCAGAGCTCTTTGTGAAAGAGCTCGTCCGGGGAAGTACCACCATATCTATTTCTACCGCAAAGCAGCGTTGCTGTGTTCTGGGTTGAAGGGTAAGGGTGCCGGTGTAGTTACAGGCACATGAGACATTTAACTTTGTCTCTGGTATTGCGGATGTCTATAGGTAGCGGTGACCATCCCACATCAGGTGGGCCGTCGCGTCGGCTTGTACGCCATCCAACGATATTAAAAAAAGGAGTTTGTATGTTGGTGTTGTGATACCTCTGTGCTTTATACAGTTGTCTCATTTTGACAGATTAATAATAAAACGAAAATCCGGATCACTGGGCCGGTTTTTAAACGACTTCGAAAAATGGAGGAGGTTCACAATTCGACTGTATTTTTTTAACTGTGAAACAACTTTTTGAGAGGCTTTTAAATAATTCATTATTATAAATGTTCGTTATTCAATTTATCAAATAGTATTAAAAATTTAAAATTATACATTCTATCTACAACAAGAACCAATAAATATAGTGGTTTTTTTTTTTTAACAATTCACTAAAATCCGAGAATTAATGTCAAAATAAAACGTGACAAATGTTCCTTTTTTAAACTGTTTTTTTTTTCTATTTTATCTGTGTCAGTTAACTTTCTATGCCTAATTTGACCATTAACATACCAAAGCGTTAGAATACTTCCGGTTTTTAGGATTCCGTACCTCGAAAGGAAAAAACGGAACCCTTATAAGATTATTTTGTTGTCAGTTCGTCTGTCTGTCTGTCTGACTGTCTCTCTGTCTGTCAAGACCCTTTATTTCGGGAATGCGTGGAGGTAACGATTTGAAATTTAAACAGTACACTCAGGTCGACCGACCCATGATGTTGTGAAAAAATCAAACTTCTAAGTTTACGTAAAAAGAAGATACGGCCGTTTATTCAAAAAAACGCATATTTCGACACTATCTAGGGAATCAAAACTCATAGGGTAGTTTCCGTTGACCTAGAACTATGAAATCTTACAAGTAGCATCGTTATATACCGCAAGTACAAGAAAAAGTCTTAAAACTATACATTTTTAATTAAAACTTAAAAAATAGGGGGTCTATTTTTTTATAGGGGTTGAATTTTTATTTGAAGGTAATAGTATAAATGGGGTATCATTTAAAAGGGCTCAATGTGCAAATTGCAAAATATTTTTTGTAAATTTTTTCCAACTCATAATTTCTTATTTATAACAAAAATATTTAAAAAAAATACCGTTCCCCTCTGTCTCTGAATTCTGATAACGAATTAAAAAAAAATTACAATTCATTTATTTCAATAAACTATTTATTTCATTCTGTAAATTATAATGATCTTAGGTACGGAACCCTCGGTGGGCGAGTCCGACTCACGGACTCCGGTTTTTTTAATTAAAGACTAAACCGTATATATTTAAAACCTGCATTTAAAAAAAAATTATGTTGTTTTTTTTTTCGTGATATAACAACATAATTAATTGGGTACCTATCTAATTAGTTATAGAGGAAAAAGCCTTTTAAGCCAAGGATACACATGCCAGTAACACCCTGAATGAACCATCAACCACATGCCTCCTATAGCAAACAAGCCGACGGCCCACCTGATGTTAAGTGGTCACCGCTACCTATAGACAACTGCAATACCAGAGGCCTTGCAAATGCGTTGCCATCCCAGAGACAAAGTTGAAAGGTCTCATGTGCCTGTAATTACACCGGCACCCGTACCCTTCAAACTGGAACACAGCAACGCTGCTTTGCGGCAAAAATAGTTAGGTGGTAGCACTTCCCCGGACGAGCTCCTTCACAAAGACCTCTACTATAGTACAGCATGTATTTCGATACAAAATTCCTTTGCGAAAGATGTCCATTGCTGTTAGACTAATTTAATTGGACAAAATTAAAAAAATGAAGTGTGTTTAAGTTTTATTGGGTTTTTCTATGAAATTCTCAGTAGCAGCTCGGAGTTAGGATTTGTGCCCGGTTAATGGCAATAGGCTCGCCCCTTATTACATGGGACCTAATTATACCGGCGAACTGTAGGTGTACATTGAACATACAATATCTCTGCCTAACCCTTCGGGGAATACAGGCGTGATGGTAAAAAAATTAAGAAACCCCCGACAGAAGAATAAAAATCCCTACCGCAGCCAATAAAAGAGCTGATAAGTTTGAAACCGCTGAACCGATTTCCATCAAACATAGCTATGAACACTCCCGACTAATACACCTTTCAAACAAAAAAAAAATCAAAATCGGTTCATGCGTTTGGGAGCTACGACGCCACAGACAGACACGTCAAACTTATAACACCCCGTCGTTTTTGCGTCTAGGGTCAACAATATAACGTTTCTTAAAATAAATAAATATTATTAAAGAATAACCTAATCATTTTCTTCGGTAAAAATTACATAAACGCGTAGAAATAAATCACAAATATTGGAAAAAGACATTGTGGTGGTTATTTACATTTTCGAACAATTTTATTGGGCGTGGGTTCATCGCCCCGTCTGCGTAAACCCAGAGGTAAGATAGTTAGTTTATTCTTACATTGCCGTGTCTAGGAGTACTGCTATCTGAAAATCAATCCCCTTGTGTCTATTGGCCTAGTTCTGTTCTGTCTCCTGCTTGTTTGGAGGGAAGTGGAAATTATATTTTTTCCTACTCCTCCACTAATAATTTCTGATTAATTTCGTTGCGGGATCCAAGACAGTTATATCGTTTCTCCGGGACTCGTCGAGCTTCATTGCCTCGGCGCTCTTCTGGCGGTCTCCACTGTTGATTCTGGCTTACAGAAGTTCATCAAGCCCTTAAGCGCCCAACGAGAGTCTACTTATTTATTTAATAACTAGCCTCTGCCCGCGACTTCGTTCGCGTTAAAGTTGATATATTATCCTACGAGAAACATGTACATATTATTATTTTTTTGGACTTCACATTTTTCCAGGAGAAAAAGTATCCTATGTGTTCTTTCCATACTACAATGTTTCTCAGTGCCAAATTTCATCAAAATCCGTTCAGCCGTTTAGGCGTGAAAGAGTAACAAACATCCATCCATCTTCACAAACTTTCGCATTTAATAATATTAGTAAGATAAGTAGGATTCATTCGAGTTGAGATGAAGTAACCGGCTTGAGTCGTGAGCACAAACTTTAAGTTAATTTTTGGGTTTCCCTTTGGGTTTTTTGGGGCGCCGCCGCTGCACTCGATTGGTCCGACTGACTTGAAGTTTGTGCTCACGAATCGTGCGGGTAGTAACCCGCACGATACCTACTTGGATTTGACAAAGATAGAACACGGTAAATACCTTGTATTCCGTATCTCGAAGGTACCTCAAAGACGCACAAAACTCAGTTTACTTACTTAAAAATACTTCATTACAAAATTATATTTAATCTAAAACAAAGTTTATAAAAAACACAATTTAAAATGGCAACTCGCCGTTCATGTCAAGGCAAAAGAAAAAATATGTCTCGAAGTATAGAGGGCACGCGATCTGGGCAAAATGGCCTCTATGGCAAAGGTTTAGAGATTAGATTCGCTAAACAAAGGGCGGTGTCCGTAAATAGTTTTGCTATTACGCGTGTTGGGCTTGTGGCCATTAAATGTGCGGGGAAGGAAAAGGGCGGTTTTTATTTAAGGTTATTTGAAAGCGATTTTCAATAGACAATAAAAAAGCTATGTTTGGCGTGAAAAATATGTATTCAACAATGGTAACACTAGAAAAGGTAATACTAGAAAAAAAAAAAAACTAAACATTTTCTTAATAATTATTATAATTATTAAATAAGCTATCTTTGACGTGAAAAAATAATATACCATCCATCACGCCTTTCCTTTTTTTTTTTTGGTGGGTGGGAAATCTTCAAATAACTTCTCCCGCCCTGGGCGGGGCGGGAGGGAGTGTCAGACTTTTACTGACTAAAACTCACCCATGTTCCTTCTTGTGCCCTTTGCGTTCCGGGGGCGCGGTATCTCTTGCGAACAACCCGCAGCCCCGGCAGGCATCGGCCCTCTGTGGCCCCTTCCTTTTGCTGACATCTCTTTGAGGCGCGCGTGGAACACGAACGCGCCGTCGACACGGTCTATCCATCACGCCTGTATTCCCCGAAGGGTTAGGCAGAGGTGTAACAATGTACACCCACAGTTCGCCGGTATGTTTAGGTCCCATGTAATAGGGGGCGAGCCTATTGCCATTAACCGGCATATTAAAAATAATATGTATATTCAATAAAGCCATTGGACTGATGCGATGCTTGAAAAAAAAAGAAGATTTAAAAAAGTAATCTTTTTAATATATAAATAAACTTAGAGGGATAATTTTTACTAATGATAAACATTACATATCTAAGTAATCGTAATCTCATCTCAGCGATGATCAATGTACGCAAATAAGAAACATTTTTGACAAATTGAAACTGAGATGCCTTCCTTATGTAAATACTATAGTAGGTAACTATTTCATAGATTTAGACTCTGTTGGTATTTTATTCCAGTTAAGTCAAGTCGAAGCATTTACCCATTTCAATTAGACCATTTACAGGCACTTTTCAATTGTCAAGAAGTTGGTCACTTAGTCCGAAAGTTGAAGTTGCTAGTTTCAAAACGTAGGCAACCGCGGCCTTGGATTTATCGCGGCCCTGAATTTACCGCGGCCCTGGATTTACCGCGGCTCTGGAGTTACCGCGGCCCTGAAACGCTAAGGGCACGAGTAGGAACATGGATGGGTTTTAATCAGTAAGAGTCTGACACTCCCTTACGCTCCACCCAGACTGGAAGAAGTCATTTTATGATTTCAACTCCTTAAAAAAAGGTACTGTGAAGGTTGTTCACCGTATCAACCTGGCTGAATTAGTTTACATCCAAACACTCAGTCAAATTCCTTTTTGGAATCCGAATTAATTAGAATAGACATTTTTTTTATAAGTGAAGGCACTTGTTTGGTCACCTTTGAGTCAGTGACATATCAATGAAACGATATCATAAAGTTATAAAACGTTCGTGGCTTTAATTTGTATAGTTGGAGCCCTATATTGTAGTACATTACGTCCCGGTACCGTGGTTTAACCGTAAGAGTGACCACAGTACCTAGGCTTACTTCAGACCCCAGTACCTACTTTCTGGAATTTTACAAAAGCCGCTATGTTCGTGGCCCCATAATTACGGAAATTGACGAGCGCAGCCGAACATAGCCGATCGATGTTTACAGCGCTAATCTCTACAAAGCATACATGGAAAAAATCTATTTTTAATATTGTAAGCTGCCTAAGTACCTATGCTTGTTTAAATAATTCTTACATTTGTCATTTACTTACTTATTACCTACATATATTTTGATTTAAATGCTTTTGTAAAAAAATTTGAAATGTTGAGTCTCTTAGGAATGCAGTCACTTCGTTTTTTAAGTTCCGTACCCCAAAAGCGAAAATACGGAACCCTTTGTTGTCCGTCTGTCTGTCAAGATCCTTTATCGCGGGAACGCGTGGAGGTATCAAGTTGAAATTAAAACCATATGTAGTTGCCGCCACAAATCGTGAGCACAATTGTCAGTTTATTTTTGGGTTAATTTCTAGGTTTCTTGGGGCGCTGTCGGTGCACGCGATCATTTATGCTCACGACTCGTGGCGGCTACTATTCCCAGGTTTACAGTCCCTTGAAGCTGAGAAAAAATGAAACTTCTGAGTTGGGTAACGTAAAAAAGATAGGGCCGCTTTATTCTGCAAAAAAGGAATATTTCGAAATTCTCAAGGGAATCAAAATTTATAGGGTAATTTCCGTTGACCTAGAACTATGAAATTTGGCAAGTCATTTCGTCTTATACTACAAGTACTTACAGGGAAAAATCTGAAAACTATACGTTTATAATTGAATCATAAAAAATATATTCTATAAAAGCTCGGAAAAAAACTGAGCGACTCGATTCCTAAAGCATTTATAATAAAGTACCTTCAAATTTGTACGGAACCCTCGGTGTGCGAGTACGATTCTGACGTGTCCGGTTTTTTATATGCATGCATACACACATACATATACTCACACCTTTTCCAATTGGGGTAGTTATGCAGAAACCACAGAACGCCACCTGCTACGAAACTCCTTTCGCCTCATCCACGTTCATACATCTGGTCATACAAGCACGCCGGTTACGATTACTGCGCACGGCGCGCCCGTCCTTTCTGAAGAACCTAACCAATAAATAAATAATTCATATGCAATTGGATATAAGACACTTTAAAGCAATAATTACAAGACATAACTTCCGTTTAAAAAAAAACACTTTATTTTAGCCCGAAAACCCATTTAATTTTCAGATGGCAAACAAGCCGACAGCCCACCTGATGTTAAGTGGTCACCGCTGCCTATACACATCTGCAATACCAGAGGCCTTGCAAATGCATTGCCATCACAGAGACAGAGTTGAAATGTGTCATGTGCCTGTAATTACACCGGCACCCTCCTTCAAACCGGAACACAGCACGCTGCTTTGCGGCATAAATAGGTATGGTGGTAGTACTCCCCCGGACGAGTTCCTTCACAAAGAGCTCCACTACAATGTTTAGTGACCTTTTAGGTGCGGAACTCTAAAAGCTATGTGTTTTAAAATGATGTTGAAAATATTTTTAGATTTTATGACTTTTCATGATGTTTTAAACATCGTGTTACGCATAAATTCTTTAAAATATCTAATTTATATCGTTAACATATACATACGTACATAAACTCACGCCTTTTTCCCATGGGGGTAGGCAGAAATCACAGAACGCCATTTGCTACAATCCTTACATACTTGTACTCCTTTCGCCTCGCCCACGTTCATACGTCTGGTCATACAAGCACGCCGTTGAAGCAAATATTAGTACCTAAGTATATTTTCAACCCGTTTGGGGTGGAAGCCCTCAGGTCGTGGTGTCTGTGTAGTAGCCAGAGATGTAACTGAACGCGGGTGACACCGTGGGGTATATATCTAGCTACATACATACCATCACGCCTGTTTTCCCCGAAGGGTTAGGCAGAGGTGAACCAATGTACACCCGCAGTTCGCCGGTAAGTTTAGGTCCCATGTAATAGGGGCCGAGCCTATTGTCATTAACCGGGCACAAATCCTAACTCCGACTTGCTACTGAGAATTTCATCCAAAAACCCCATAACACTTCGCTCGATCTGGAAATGCAACCCAAGACCTCTAGCGTAGCAGTAGCGCTTAGGACCACTAGGCTAACGAGACAGTCAATAATAAGTCCAGGTTTCCCCACGATGTTTTCCTTAGTCGATGTCAGTGATGTTCATGATATAAATTGACATAAATGTACGAGAGACGAGCGATTTAACCACTAGACCATCATGATATTGTGTATCATACTAATATTATAAAGAGGAAAGATATATTTGTTTGTTTGTACCGAATAGGTTCCGTAACCACTGTACCGATTTTAACTATTTTAGACCAATAGATAGCTACATTATTTCTGAATAACATAGGCTATATGACATCACGCTACGACACACGGGAGCGGGGCGTAACTTAACGCGGGTGAAGTAAGCCACGCGGACGAAGTCGCGGGCAGTTCACTAGTTTAATATGTATAATATTTTTATAATTTATTTACCTTGTTCGAGAACAATAATAAAGAAATTTAACAACTTTTTTAAGGAAAACTTAGAGGTGCTATTAGCATTCATGTTTTTATTAGGTACCTATAATTAGTACTTGTATTGTTTTGCTTTTCTCGTGTAAGCCTCAAAAGAGAGAACTAGTACTTCCCCTGCGTCTTCGTCTGCGATAATTTTAAGGTTTCATAAAAAAATAACATCCCACATTTCATCCCCTTACCGATATATTTTTGCAACAGAAATGTTTCATTGCTTTTTATCCGGAATTATTTACAATTTTATTTTTTTATTTTATTTATTTAAAGCTAGAATTTCCAGAAAACAACCCTTTTTAGTACCCCCTATGTCACGAAAGAAATTTAAGTACGCCCCTTTTATGTGTCAACCTTCAATGGTTTAAGATATTCGAGTAATGTCGGTAAGCCTAAACGAGTTTCCACCGAACAATTTTAAAAACATACCTAATCATCGAATATAAAAAATGTCTAATAAAACTGTACGTCATGCCGTTGGCTATCGATTCGATTTTTTTTTCTTGATCCACGCAGACGCAAAGATATTAAATTTTTTACAGCCTCCTCTCCCCATTTCGCCTCCCTATCTCAAAAATCCGGTGCCAAGGAATAGGATAGTAAATGTCTAGAGCGAGTTTTGTATATCTATGGCTATAATTATGCCGTTTGTGATTTTAAAAAAAATACGTCAGCAACTGTCAAATATAGGACAATAACACCTTTTTGTAGAAGAAAAAAGTTTGAAATCTTGTTTGGAACGTTAATAGTATTCAAATCGCTAAAAGTATCGTTTATTGCTTTTCCGTTAGAATCCCTTCTAATCCGCCATTTCTCGTTCCACGATTTGTATCGGTGACCTTTCAATTGCCCGGAAAAGACCTAACCTTTGGGCTGGAATGGAACTACTCTCTTATCTATGGTTGGTTGAAAAAGACGATTTGAAAGTCGACAATTTGCTCTCTCTACTTAGCTTTAGTATTAAAATTAAAGGTCGGGCTGATCAAGCGTCGAGTTAACATTTTTTAAGTTTTAAATAACACTTAATAAATTTTGTAGTTGCCAACTTGGATAGCTATCAACATTTAAGTAATCTACACCTTTAACGTTTAGTTACCAATTAGTCAAAAAAAGCAATTTTAAACATACCATCACGCCTGTATTCCCCGATGGGAAGGGCAGAGGTGTAACAATGTACACCCACAGTTCGCCGGTATGTTTAGGTCCCATGTGGGGGCGAGCCTATTGCCATTAACCGGGCACAAACCCTAACTCCGAGCTGGTACTGAGAATTTCATAGAAAAACCCAATAACACTGCTCGACCTGGGAATCGTACTCAAGACCTCTAGCGTAGCAGTCGCGCTTAGAACCACTAGGCTACCGAGGCAGTTAAAGCAATTTTACTTTATCAGTTTTCAAGTAAAAATAACGTTTCTGCCCAAATCGACTTCTTTGAACACTCTGCATCATATTACCATAATATAAAATGTCATCGTCGAAGCGGAATAGCTATAGGCTATAAAATAAAAAAAAATATAAAAAAGTTGGGTCAGGCTGTAAAACGGAGCCTGAGATCCAAGGAGGGAAATAAAAAAAGAAAAAAATAAAAATGCCGTAAAAAGGCATTGGCGGGGTAATAGAAGTGCGCGGGGGTGAGGCGCGAGGGGGGAGGCTGTTCCTCGAAGTTCCGCCGCCATTTCGAAAAATCGATCACGCGGCGCGTGTGTGGACCGTTTTGAATTTCGAATACCAAATTGTATAACTTTTACGTCGACTACTAATTTTAACTTTATATTTAGGGAACTAAAGTTTATTTTCGATTGTTGTTATTGGTATTGTTTGTGTGTGCGTGCTGCACACGGGCAACTTACCAAAACATTAATGGTGGACGTCCCGCCAAAATAGATTTTTTTGAGTGTGTTGAATGTTGTACTTTGGTCGCTAGGGCCAAAACAGCTGTTTATTTTTCAGTCGGTCCGCTCGCGCCCGTCTGTTTGTTAAGGACAAACTTTTCGACGGCGGCCGGCGGTTTATTTTTTTTACTTATATTTTAGATTTGTTATCTATTGCGGAAGTACTTATAACTGCTTATCTCGGAACCATGTCTGATTGTTCTATGGTTAACATGAAAACATGTGTTTTTTCCTTGAATGGTTTGTTATGACTTCCTTGGAAATCTTTTTGAGTCTTCGAAGGTTGGGAACGAGTTTGTGGTGGCTATGTTCTTGGCTTATGTCGCGGTATGCTAATTGTGACCACACGTCCCGTTTTGAGCGGGATCGTTCCATTATTCGTAACACCGTCCCGGTGTCCCCCCCGAGTGATACGTCAGGTCGCAGAAGTGTCCCGTTCTTGTTAGAACTGATAAAAACTTCTTATCTTTAACAGGGAATATTTTCGTTTTGCGTCAGTTGACGCAAAACGAAAATATTCCCTGTTGTGTTGTGGCAGTTGCCACAGACAACAATTTATTTAATGTTAACTAGTATAGGGTATGCTAAGGTAAAATTGCTCACGGAAAGTAAAGATGCCACAGATGACGGTATGTAAGGATCGTAGCAGGTGGTGTTCTGTGGTTTCTGCCTACCCCCATGGGAAAAAGGCGTGAGTTTATGTATGTATGTGTACACCTTATTTTGACATTGTCCCGTTTTGAGTAAAAATAAAAATGGTCACATTACGTATGGTCCAACGATGTGGTAGTGTAGTCGCCACGAGTCGTGAACACATAATGTCAAGTTAATTCTTGGGTTTTTGGGTTCCTGTCTAGGTTTTTTGGCCGCCGACGCTGCACGCGATTAGTCCGTCAGTCGGATCGATCGCGTGCAGCGCCCCAAAAAACCCCGAAAGGAAGCCAAGAACCCAAGAATTAACTTGACATTTGTGCTAACAACACCTGGCGACTAGTATATGTAAAAATAATAATAATAATATTTTTTATTGACAATAATAATGATACATGGTTATTTGCAGTACATGAAGGGCTAATACATTTTGGAAAAGAACACAACAAAGATCATGTAGTACATACAAATACTTGGGCGAGGCGCTGATCTCCTAGCTAGATCATCAAGTGATCTGTGTTAAGGTGAAACAGATTCCACTCCCAAGTAGAGTAGCAATAACATTGCATGTTTTTGAGCCTACAATATGGACCCATGGGGACTATCAATTAGCCACGTGGTTACTAATATAAGTGAAAGAGAATCAAATATATCACATACCCGTTAACTTCGCATATTGCGCATCAAACTGAATAAATCTTAAAAATAATTGCTGGGAAGCAACATTTTACGGCTTATGATACCACTAGCTTCTGCCAGCGACTTTGAAGCGTCGAACTTGATATATGCACGGGAACCGTATAGACTGCCCCGTTGGTCTTGTGGTCGCGAGCGACTGATGAGCGTGGGGTCTCGGGTTCGATTCCCAGGTCAGGCAAAAAAGTGTTATTAGGTTTTTGTATTAGGATTTGCTCAGTACCAGCCCGGAGTTTGGAAGTTGGTGGTGTTTCACCCCCGTGCTTCAGGAAGCACGTAAAGCCTTTGGTCCCGGCTGTCATTCGCAGATCTTTGACAGTCGTTGCGGATAGTCAGAAACCAGGAAGTCTGACAACCAATCTAACCAAGAGGTAACGTGTTGCCCAGTAACTGGGTTATGGAGGTCAGATAGGCAGTGGCTCCATATAAAACATTGGTACTCAGCTGTATCTGGTTAGACAGGAAGCCGACCTCAACATAGTTGGGAAAAGACTAAGTAGATGATGATAATCCTGCGGGAACCGTATATTTTTCAGGGATAAAAAGTAATCTTATGTGTTATTCCACACTATCTGTCTCAATGCCAAATTTCATACAGATCCGGTCAGCGGTTTAAGCTTGAAAGACTAACAAACATACAGACGATGGCCCACTTACTACAGTGTCCAAAGTGTCCCTGCACCAGCACTTTAGAGGACATTCACAATTCTTCTGATGCTGCGATAAACGTGGGCAGCAACTGGGCCCAACTCTTCATAGCATAAAATTAAAAATTGTAAGTAACCCCCGACAGAAGAAAAAAAAACACTACCATAGCTAACAAAAGAGCTGATAACTTTGAAACCGCTGAACCGATTTCTATCAAACAAAGCTAAGAACTCTTCCGACTAATTCACCTTCCAAGCAAAAAAAAAACTAAATCAAAATCGGTTCATGCATTCGGGAGCTACGATGCCACAGACAAATGCACATACAAACACACACACAGACACGTCAAACTTATAACACCCCGTCGTTTCTGCGTCGAGGGTTAAAAATTAATAATATTGAATCTTATTGCTGCCCATTCCAAACGGTAGTTTCGTAGGGAGAACAATCATGGGGAAGACATAACCTAATAAATTAAATAAACAAGCCAGTGTGACCAATTTAAAACAAATCTAATAATTTGGATAGCTTTCTCCGAAGGTTAAACCGTTTCCTCTAATACGCTATGGTTAATAATAAATAACCAAAAAGTTACAATTAAAAGCAGGGCAATGCGGTTGTTGACCCGACGACGGTAGGGTTGTAGCGGCTTGAATGAGCCGACGCTTTACATAATGACGAAGAGAATTACAAAAGATAACACTCCTACTAATTATACTATACTACTAACTACTAATAAATAGAAGAGCTCATTTTTTTTCGCTTTTTAAGATTTGGATCTGTATTTAGTTCAGTGAAAGACGTTCAGTGAAAAAATAAATCTAAACGTCCTCATTTCTTTGAAATACCTTTTTTTTATTATAATAAGAATGCTATCCTTACATACTCCTTTCGCTACGGCCACGTTCATATATTTAGTCATACTGTGTAGAGATGTACCAACAAAAATCACAAAAAAAATATTATTTTTCAGACTGCTTTTAGGCCTGTCAATAAGAAGTCAAATAGTGGCACAGCCCTGCCGCGTACTAAACATCTGTGTCTGAAACCGTAAAACCCTTTGCTCTGGGTTGCCGACCTAACTAAATATTATTTAGTTTACTTTTGAAATGTTTTAAACTATAACATAACGAATTTATTTTTCGAAAGATTAACTAGTGCAAGGCAGGGCCGGACTAAGGCTGTCGGGGGCCCAGCGCGCGGAAAAACTAAATGGTCCCCCATTTTCTTTGGCATTAATAAATAATCTATACTAATATTATAAAGAGCAGAAGATTTTTTGATTTGTCTGTTTGCACCTAATAAGCTCCGAAATTACTAGAAAGATTTGAACGAATATATAGCTACATTATTTATGAGTAATATAGGCTATATAACATCACGCATCACAGGGAAGCGGAGCAGTACTCACAAATAAAGACGTAACTTAACGCAGGTGAAGTCGCGGACGGTATCTAGTTATATTATATTTATATTTTAGTTAAAAATGTATAAATAACCCGCAGTTCAGACTGTTTTGTATTTATATCTATGGAACCTCCAACCAACTTCAAACTGGTTCTTAGCCTTGAATAAGAGAACTTAAAAAATAAAATTTGGGGGCCCCTCAGGACCGGCGGCCCGGGGCCGCACGCAAAAATAAAGCCGATTGCCAGCCAGATAGAAACACTCTGAGAAAATTTCAATTGTGAAAATCGTTCATGAAGACTCGGTGACAGACAGACGAATCCCATTGGCCCTTTGGGTGCGGAACTCTAAAAAGTGTAATTTTTAACATAAACATAACTTTCACTTAAGTTCCGCCTAAAAAAATGTAGGACATAGTCTAAACAATGTTTTTTTTTAAATTCCTTGAATACTTGTCAGATGACACATGTGCTTCGTACAGTCGGCAACAGAGGTGACTTTAACATTTCAATAAAAGCTCACTCTAATTGATTCATCCGTTCGTGAGATATAATGTCCCAGACGGACTTTTAACACTATTTTATTAGTCATCTTTAGGCAATATCTTTTTGGTGTCACAGTTAAATAAATGATTTGATTTTGACTCTGACTTTGTGTAATTTATTTGTCTACTAGCCTCTGCACGCGACTTCGTCCTCATTTAATGTGATATATTATTCCACGGGAACCGTACATTTTTCGGGATAAAATGTATCCTATGTGTTATTCCACACTACAATCTACCTCAGTGCTAAGTTTAATCCAGATCCGTTAAGCCGTTTATGCGTGAAAGAGTAACAAACATACATCCATCCATCCATCTGTCCTCTCAAACTTTCGCATTTATACCTAATATTAGCAAGATAGGATGTCGGTAATTTTGACTGACGCAGTACCCGACGCATGTCAATAGATATTTGCTGACGATCAAGAAAACCCCAAAAAATCAAAAAAATGACCCCTTATCATAAAAAAGAGACTATTTTAGGAATTTTTTGAAGGTCGTGAAAAAAGCCCAGCGGACTCTGTTGCTGACTGTACCTACACGAAAAAAACAATTGTTATCGCAATTTGAATTAATTTAGTTTGTCCTACGTGACGAGATTATAAAGTGACTAATTAAAAGGTTTTATTGCTTCGTGGCTTAGATACAAGCCTATTTGCTTGAAATAAATAAATTGACGAAAAAGAAGGTGTAGTGGTGGGGTCTATGTATGAAATTAATGGCCGCCCCTTCGCGGCAAGCGAAGATTGTAAGCAGCATTGTAATTTCAGCAGATTTTTTTATGTCATTGGATGGCAAACAAACCGACAGCCTACCTGATGTTAAGTGGTCACCGGTGCCTATAGACATCTGCAATACCAGAGGCCTTGCAAATGCGTTGCCATGCCAGAGACAAAGTCTCATGTGCTGTAATTACACCGGCACCCATACCCTTCAAACCGGAACACTAACGCTGCTTTGCGGCAGAAATAGGTATGGTAGTAGTACTTCCCCGGACGAGCTCCTTCACAAAGGGCATTTCTAATATTTATAATTATCAAGGAAATCAAATATAAACATTAAACGAAGAAATTTACTATGCCCGTATTTATTTATTAAAAACTAGCGAACTGCCCGCGACTTCGTCCGCGTGGCCTTATTTCACCCGTGCTAAGTAACGTCTTTGGTTACTGCTCCGTTGCGGTCGGTCGTAGCGTAATGTTATATAGCCTATACCACTCAGGAATAACATGGCTTTCTATGGGTAAAGAAATTTCAAAATCGGTTCAGTAGATCCAGAGATTACCTACAACCTAACAAACTCACTAACTTTACCTCTTTGTAATATAAGTATGGATTTAAGCGTACAGACGGCTGTAAACGACTTTGTTTTTAACACCATGTAGAGATAAAATATTCTTAACATTTGATATCATTTCATGAAACAAAAGCATGTCATGAAGTGGTCGAACACTTAATAAAATGATCAATTTCAAGTCCCTGGCCACGACATATACGTCAGAAATACATAGGCATGTGGGAAGTCTGTAGTCCTTTGTTTAATTAGTAGGTCAGTCTGCTAGGAACGTTGATTTGTCTTTCTTGGAATACGATGAATTAGTATTTTCTGCTTGGTGCGATAATGTCGTGTTTTTTTTTTTTTTGGTGGGTGGGAAATCATCATATAACTTCTCCCGCCCTGGGCGGGGCGGGAGGGAGTGTCAGACTTTTACTGACTAAAACCCACCCATGTTCCTTCTTGTGCCCTTTGCGTTCCGGGGGCGCGGTATCTCTTGCGAACAACCCGCAGCCCCGGATAATGTCGTGTTGGACTGTAGCTTCGGCTTCGGCCAACTTCGGCCAAGAAACTGTCGGCTACGATAACTTTTTAACCCCCGACTCAAAAATGACAGGGTGATGTAAGTTTGACGTGTCTGGATGTGTGTGTGTCTGTGGTATCGTAGCTCCCGAACGCATGAACCGATTTTGATTTAGTTTTTTTTGTTTGAAAGGTTAATTAGTCGGGAGTGTTCTTAGCTTTGTTTGATGGGATGGTTCAGCGGTTTCAAAGTTATCAGTTCTTTTGTTAGCTGCGGTAGTGATTTTTATTTTTCTGTAGAGGGTTACGAGTAATTTTCAATTTTGTTTTTAAACTTCTTTGGATGGCAAATAACCTGACAGCCCACCTGATGTTAAGTAGTCACCTCTGCATATAGACATCTGCAATAAGGCTTTGCAAATGCGTTGCAATCACAGAGACAAAGTTGAAATGTGTCATGTGCCTGCAATTACAGCGGCACCCACACCCTTTAAACCGGAGCACAGCAACGCTGCTTTGCGGCAAAAATAGGTATGGTGGTAGTACTTCCCCGGACGAGCTCCTTCACAAAGAGCTCTACTACTACTGATACTACGATATGGTCACGATAATGAGAGTATATATAATCTTCTTGATTGAAACACAATTTGAATTAATTGAAAGCATTTTTTGACTGCCTCGGTAGCCTAGTGGTGCTAAGTGCGACTGCTACGCTAGAGGTCTTGGGTTCGATTCCCAGGTCGAGCAAAAAGTGTTATTGGGTTTTTCTATGAAATTCTCAGTAGCGGCTCGGAGTTAGGATTTGTGCCCGGTTAATGGCAATAGGCTCGCCCCCTATTACATGGGACCTAAAACATACCGGCGAACTGTGGGTGTACATTGGTACACCTCTGCCTAACCCTCCGGGGAATACAGGCGTGATGGTATGTTGAAAGCATTAAATTACTAGCTTCTACCCGACTTCGTCCGCGTAGTCTGTTTCACCCGCATTAAGTTTCGTCTTTGGTTACTGCTCCGCTCCCGTGAGTCGTAGCGTGAGGTTATATAGCCTGTACTATTCTTTATGAATGTGGCTATCATATATTTTTCCTTTGAAATGCGCTCTCTCAGAATATCAGGATGGCCACCAGTCGCTTCACATTCAAAGTAAAAGCTCGCGAACACTTGCTTATGAAGTTGGCAGACTCGTCTCACAATTAGTTTGTTATACTTCTCCACCTATGTATTTTTATCTCTCTCTACTTTGTATATTTTGTTTGTATGTATTTATTATTATATTTTATTCCTGGTTATTTTCTGTTCTTTGCACCTACTATGTTTTGTCTCTGCATCGCCTAAGGATAGCCTATAGATCTAACTGACAGCGGACGGGGCAGTCTTCACTTTTTCAAATTTAGAATAGAGTTATACATGGAGAGTTATGTATGGAATTTATTCTAACAAAATAAGGTTGGGTATGGCTAAGCCATCAGGTCTCGATGGCTTAGCCATATCCAACCTTATTTTGTTACAATACAGTGCAGTGACCATTATGATGAGAGAACGGTACCGGTTATATTATCAAAATTTTATCTGTTACTAGTATAAAAGTCCAATATAAATATTTATTTTCTTGTACTACTTCGTAATCTGGTATGTGGTTAAAGCTGTACAGAAAATGATTTATTATATTTCACTTAGAAGGGACTGGACCCCACGATACAGGGAATCCGTGTATAGTAATGGATTATTTATGCATAATTTTGCATAACTGCCTCGTTAGCCTAGTGGTCCTCAACGCGACTGCTACAGGTCGAGCAAAAAGTGTTATTGGGTTTTTCTATGAAATTATCAGTAGCAGCTCGAAGTTAGGTTTTGTGCCCAGTTAATGGCAACAGGCTCGCCCCCTATTCCATGGGACCTACAACATACCGGCAAACTGTGGGTGTACATTCGCGTACCTCTGTCTAACCCTTTGGGGAATACAGGCGTGATGGTTTGTGTAATTTTTTAATAGTATTAGGATAATTATTGAAAAAATATTATTTTGATGATAATATTCTTGACGAATTCGTGACCTTAGGGTTCCGGATCTTTGAAAGGCGGACGAGAAACAGAAGGCAAGTCACAGCAACACCAACCGACTATTATCCCTTTATGCACTACGTCCGCGTGACTTATTTCACCCGCGTCAAGTTACATCTTTTGGTACTGCTCGGCTTCCGTGTGTCATAGCGTGATTATAATGATATATAGCCTATGTTACTCAGGAATAATCTAGCTATTTATTGGTGTAAAAATGGTTAAAATCGATCCAGTAGTTTAGGAGCCTATTCGTCACAAACAAACAAATCTTTCCTCTTTATAATATTAGTATAGGCTAGTATAGATAAATGCATACAAGGATAACACCTAGTTGGGGCAGGACTATTACAGGATATGGAAATAAAAAATGGGACTATGGGTGGCTTAAAAGAACTTGTTACATGGTACTTATTAAGGTCTGTGGCCACTGTCTGATCAATTTTTGTATGACACGGATAAAATGACAGGGGGTGACTTGCACACTCGATAAATGGACCTCAGAAAACAGCCGCTAGCACGTAGTGACGTAGCGACAAGGCTACATATACTTTTTTGTGTTTTAGGGATGGGAAATTATCAAATGACTTCCCCCGCCATGGGCGGGGCGGGAGGGAGTATCAGACTTTTACTGACTAAAACCCATTCATGTTCCTTCTTGTGTCCTTTGGGGTCGCGGTATCTCTTTCGAACAACCCGCAGCCCCGGCAGGCATCGGCCCTGAGTGGCCCCTTCAAAAATTTGCTGACATCTCTTTGAGGCGCGGGTGGAACACGAACGCGCCGATTACACGGCCTGTCGTTATGCAACGTACGCACTGTGAGCTACCCATTGCTCACCGTCCACAACATATAATAAGGCAAAATATACTGAGGTGCTTATTTATTTTTATTAATTGCCTCAGAACACAAGTAGGAAGGTGGAAGTCGAACCTCGCAAAATGGGGGTACCATGACGGGTCAACTGCAGGGTGAGCATGTGGAGCCGAGTCACAAACCATGCTCCACCTCCTATATTGCCCTCTGTACCCCAAAACATGCAGCCAAAGTAACCGCCACAGCGTATAACGGAAAGGGTATATATACATATGAAAGCCACGAATTCTATAGGTGTTAACAAACCAGATATTCATCATCATCTACTTAGCCTTTTCCCAACTATGTTGGGGTCGACTTCCAGTCTAACCGGATGCAGCTGAGTACCAATGTTTTACATGGAGCGACTGCCTATCTGACCTCCACAACCCAGTTACTAGGCAACACGATACCTCTTGGTTAGACTAGTTGGTTGACTCGGGACCCTACGCTCATCAGTCGCGCTTGCAACCACGAGACCAACGGGACAATTATTAACAAACCAGATATTAACATTTCTTTAATATATACACTCACAAAATTATAAAATTAAGAAACACTTAAGTAAAAAATCCAATGTTTCCAATTGAATTCTACACATCACTACACCAAGTCAGCTGATAGGTGTCAATAAACTACATACAAAGGAACAACTCCGTAAAAGATTTGTTTCTCCTGACACGTTTGTTATGATTTTAACTTAATAAACTGCCGACATAAAAAAAATATTACGCATTTTCAAAGTTATTGCTTTTAAGCTGAAATTTTGTATAGAGATTCAGTACCGGATACACTCTTCATCTCGTTTGTATGGATATACCTATGAGGCTGTGGAAGTGGCAATGTTTTGGGCCACGCAAATTTAAAGGACTGTAGTGCTAGCGACACGAAGAAGAATGAGAAGGCTAATTATTAAAATAATTCTCAAACGAATGTTCAAACCGCCTATCCGCCATACTGTCTAGCTGCCTGGTCCTATTGATAACGTTCTATTTTTAGAACCGTGTTTAAATTCGAATAGTCTATGATCCATGAACTATAAGGTAATAAAATAAGATGGAATATATATATTTTTTTTTGTTTTTTTAAACATTGTTGGACGGACAAGCCTACAGCCCACTTGCTGTTAAGTGGTCACCGCTGCCTATAGACATCTGCAATGCGGAGGCCTTGCTAATGTGTTGCCATCCCAGAGACAAATTTAAAATGTGTCATGTGCCTGTAATTACACCAGCACCTTCAAACAGGAACACAGCAACGCTGTTTGCGGCAAAATAAGTGTGGTGGTAGTACCTTCCCGGACAAGTTCCTCCACAAAGTGCTCTACACCTACTAAAATAAGGTTCAATATGGCTAAAACCGTTTCACTTAAGATGAAGGTACCTACTTAGTACTAACATAGAGATGGGTAGCGATTATTGAAAAGTTAATATTGTAACTGTCTCGTTAGCCTAGTGGTCCTAAGTGCGACTGCTACGCTAGAGGTCTTGGGTTCGACTCCCAGGTCGAGCAAAAAGTGTTATTGGGTTTTTCTATGAAATTCTCAGTAGCAGCTCGGAGTTGGGATTTGTGCCCGGTTAATGGCAATAGGCTCGCCCACTATTACATGGGACCTTAACATACCGGCGAAATGTGTACACGGGTACACCTCAGCCTAACCCTTCGGGGAATACAGGCGTGATGGTATGTTATTATTGTATTTAAACATATATTTGAATTTACTAATCAAACTTTTTTCTAAATAAAATGCATTTTCTATTAATCCACATTATAAACATTCTAATTTAAGTTTGAAAATAGAACTCATTAAAAATCAAAACTGTTTTGTTTTCGTCACTAGTAGATACCTAAATAGCACCGTCACGTTGTGCATTCTGCATAGCTAACGGAAGTGACGTAACATCCCAGAGTTTCCTTATTGTCTTTTTATCTTTCATCGTCTTGCACTTTCACACTTTTATAATAATTATTGTTACTATTATTCCATTTATTTATTTTATACACATATAATTTACATTTTTAAATATTTAAAAATATAAATCATATTTTCATTTATTTATTTCTCATACATATTAAATACATTTTTAAATATTAATATAAAAAATAAAAACATTTAAAAATATAAAAAATAGTAGCCCACCGGTATCGGGAACAGGGTCCAAGCTACCGGTGGTCAGGGCTCCTGAGAAAGGAATCTCCTAACAATACGCGCCGTGTCTAGGAGTACCGCTTTCTGAATCAAGCCCTTGATCCAACTACCCAACGAGAGCCTCCTGAGGTGTTGGTCGAGGCTCTTGGGTATTACGCCATTGGCCGTTACGACTATCGGCACAATGATTGCTGTACTCACATCCCACATGTCGACAACCTCGCGAGGCAAGTCAAGATACTTATAAATTATATTATTATTATTTTATTATCATTTATATATTCTTAGTTTATATACTTTAAAATATTGACTTCAAAAATGGAAGAGGGTCTCAGTTCATTCGTCGGAACGTTTTTTTATTAAGAAGTCGTGTTTTCTTTGGAACAATGTTGGAGAAAATAAGTCGGCTTAAAAATTGCATAAAAACGTTTGGTTTGATTCATCCTCATTTACATGGTTTATATTTAAAGCTGAAGAGCTTCTTGTGTGTTTGTTAAAATGCACTAATCTCTGAAACTTCCAGTCGGATTGGAAAAATCTCATCTAAGTAGGTATATGAAATCTAAATTCATGAGTATATCTAACACGCGGACGAATTCGCAGGCAGAAGCTAGCTAGTATATTTAACTAATAAACAATAATATTTTATTTTTAAATAACTCGAAAAATTTGTAGAAGTTTTTTTCACAGAATTTATTTCTATATTATCAATTTCAAACATGAATTTCAGTATTAAAATAAACGACATAGCAAATAAAAACTATTTACGTTTAGTCAACTCTATTCAAGTCTCTTTGTTTCATGTAAAACAAAGTGTTTATATTGTTTCTGACACAGAGTAAATATACGACAGAGACCCAACCTTTATTAAAATGTGATACAATAATGTTGTGTGTCAGGATTATGCGCCAAGCGAATACCGGGTTCCCGACTTATGGTAGCAGGAGGAATCGTAGGGTTTTATTCGGTAAAAGTCCGACATAACCCTCGGTTCTGCCCAGACAAAGGGCATCCATGAGGATTTCCCCACGAAAAAAAATGAAATGGTATAGACTTATAAGGCGGACGTTAAAACGCCATCATTTTACAAAGTAGCCAGCCTCATTCTAAATTTGAATACAAAATCTGTCTGCATTTTCGTAGTGTCATCGCCGCCATTGTCCCGATAGCGAAGACCTTGCTCACAATAAAGCCAGAGTGAGCGAGCCAGAGTTATTGAAATTTAGGTTCGGCGCTGACTGACGAAGACATCACGACACGTCACGGGCGTCCAATTGGTTAAGCTGTCATAATCCTGTGATCTAAGTTGCTCGTAAGACACAATGGCATGCCGCGGCGTTCCACGGCTAGATGGATTGTATCGAAATAAAGTAATATGAATTCTAAACTCATTGAAATAAGGATAAAAAGAATTTGATCAAAAATAAAATCCTTTCCTGTGTCGCACGCGTCGCGACGGTAATCAGCGCCGGTCCGTAGTCTCTGTCCGAATATCTATTCTGTGAATTTCTGTAGCTGTTATTATTACTCAGTACCTACCTACATACCTACCTATATACATAAATGACTATTTTCTGCGCATTTAATCACAATCTCTAATTAGGTCGCCACGTCATTACGTTAAATACTAATATTGTAAAGCTGAAACCATTGTTTGTTTGCTTGAACTCGCTAATCTCAGGAACTACTCGTTTGAATTGGAAAAATATTTTTGTGTTGGATAGTTCATTTATCGAGGAAGGCTTTAGGCTTTATAACATCGCGGTGCGACACACGGGAGAGGAGCAGTAACCAAAGACGTAATTAATGTGGGTGAAAAAAACCAAAGGAACGAAGTCGCTTGCAGAAGCAAGTGTTATATAAATATCTGAGGGAATTCTTAGTGTATGTTAAGTAATCTGCCTAGCCTTTTCTCAACTATGTTGGGGTCGGCTTCCAGTCTAACCGGATGCAGCTGAATACCAGTGTTTACATGGAGCGACTGCCTATCCGACCTCCACAACCCAGTTACTGGGCGACACGATACCTCTTGGTAAGACTGGTTGTCAGACTTTCTGGCTTCTAACTATCCGTAACGACTGGTAATTAGGTATAGTAAACGTCAAGTTAATTTTTGGGTTTTAAGGTTCCAGAAACGAACCGAAAAACCCAAAAATGAATTTGACGTTTCTGTGCCAAATTTCATCCAGATCTGCTCAGCCGTTTAAGCTTTTAGTCGGCCAACTTCATATCAGTTGTCGTGCCCTCATGTCATTAATATTTGTCGGATTAATCCGGCGTAAGCGGTTAAAAGGTTAAGCGTGAAAGAATAACAAACATTCATCCATCCATCCATCCTCACAAACTTTCGCGTTTATAAAAGTATACCTAAGTAAGGTGACAGGATTCACGCTAGATCAAGGGCCAAGTTTTTTTTTTATCTTAATTTTAATTTGGGGCTTTTGTCCCATCATGCCACGTCAACCCCATCGTTCCCATATTCATGTACCAATGGCCACGATATAATATTAATTATGAAATAGGTACTTAATTAAAAGCGTGCGTTAATTTAGCAAACTTGATCTACATAATATCCATATGGCAACAAATTTTACTATGGTAAAAAAATGACAACTATCATACCTTAAAAATGACAAAATCTAACTTAGAACATTTTCACGAACCCACATAAATGTTCACCTAATTCAAAAATCGAACCCGGAAACACAAAATCAACATACAAACAAAAAGTTAAAAATAAACTATAAGTACAAGTTTATTTTAATGTTGTACAACAAATATTCAATACAAAGGTACTTATAGGTAATAATGAATATTCGATTGCATACCTACCTATAAAACGAATAATATTATTAAGAACCAATATCCACATAACAGTTTTGAAATCATAATTGATACAAGTATGTAAGTAGCTGCTGAAAAGTATAAAAACCGCCTGAAATGTCCAAACTGCCTACGTAGGCAGGGTACCCCATCATGCATGACTGTTCAAAAATATAAAAATGAATTTTTAGATTATTGATTCCGCGAGCTCGTCACTGGCTATACAATTTTTATATAAGTGTCATACAAAAACGCACACATAGACACTTTTCATCATACGCGAACTACACATACGGGAAGTTACTCACACTAACACAGTTTTACATAGAAAAACAGCCGTTCTCCTCTCTAGCCTATCTATACGTGCTATAGAAAAAAAACTTCAAAATAGTACGGCTTCACTCACTTTCACATTATTATACACCAATTTCAAACTATAATGTATGAACATCCAACGGCATAAAGATTAGTTTTGTTTGTATCAATATTATATTCTGTCTCTTTTACTCAACCGAACGCTTTCGAGTTTTCCGTTCATGATCCAACTCAAAATACGCCAAAAATGACGTCGAGCCAGAGCCAATGTTGTTTCGAAAACACAGTGTCTCGCGTTTCTTTCTACGGACACCGCGCGCGTCCGCTCGCCGTATATTTATTTGGAATTTTCCAATCCACTGATTACTACTCGTCGTAAGTTTTACAAACAAATTCGAGTTCGTTTCGTATTTTTCGCGATTAGCGGCAATGTAGGAAAGTCTTAAGTGGCGACGGCGTTATGGTCGATTTTCGCGCGCACTTAACGCCTACCCGGTCGAATTGAAACGACTTGCCGGGAGTTCCTCGCCGGTCGAGACGAACGCGCCGCTGAAATAGATCGTATTGTACAATAGAAAATTCTGTCTGACAGCTCGGAACCGTCACAAGAAAATAATGTCGTTTTTATTACATTTTTTGATAAATTATTATTCTAGTTTCGGTTCGGCGGCGTTCCAACGGCCTTATCGATTTTCCTATTTAGCGCGCTATCGTATTTTATACATTTTCGAAAGGTCCGCGGCGCGTCAATGCGCTTTCGAAAAATATTTTACAAGTATTTTCTCGGCGGCGAACGGACGTCGAGTGCGGTGCCGTAAATTGGTAATAATTCCGTTGATTACACAGTAATATAGTGTCCGAATATGGGTTAGTGGTGAGGAACACGGACACTGCGAGCGTTGACTTCTGTGATACGATCCTATGAAAAATGTTTGTGTTAGTGCAAGTTTTTAGTGCATAGTTGGCTGATAGTTGTGTCTGGTGCATTCCGATTGTGAAAGTGCACGACTAGTGTTATTGTGCGTTGGATGCTGCAGCTGTGGCCACGGACCTAGGCGCACCTTACTCACCAGAACGGTCACTCGTGTAAGTACAAGGAACGTTTCTCGAAATGACCTCGTAGGGCTCGTAAACACCATATTTACTGGTTCACCTACGATAACTATGTTTAGTTGACACTGTTGCGTCGAGGAGTTCTTGTGTACCAATGTCTAACATAACCTAACCATTCAGCTGTAATTCTGTAAACAAGTGAACAACACACTGCTCCAGTGAAGCAATAATATTTGAAAATGGAATTAAGATTACAAGAACCAGCCAGTCTAATAGTTTTACCAAAAAGTTTACTAATGAATCCATTAGTAACTCTTCAATTTAAATTCATTTATTTTTTTGCTGTTTGTGTAGTTTTAATTTTAAAATGGGAATTTTAAAGGTCACAGAAGAAGTTGAAATGCCAACCTGCCTATCATAAATTTAAATTAAAAAAAAAAACACAGTTTTGTGATAAAAATGCCATTATCCTACACATAATTTAGAAAAAAAAAACTTCTACCATTTTTAAATTGTAATTCTGACATTCTGATTTTTAAATTTATTTAATATCTAACTTTAAAATTATAAATAGGTAGGGCCTATACTGTTTAAAGTATTCCTACATTAATTTACTATACTGCCTAATATAATAATTTAACTTTATGAGATATTATCATACCTGATATCATTTTTTTAAAACCAACCTACAATTTGAAACTTTAAATAACCAACCTAATGTTCCATTATTATTATCTAAATTAGGTCCTTATTAACCCATAGAAAAGTTATCTTGAGTTTATCAAACCCATTTATTGGATTCATAGAGTATTCTTGAAGTTAAAACAAAAACTTTTATGAGGAGATGCTTAACTAACAAGATAATTAGACCAACCTAATTTAGATATTAGAAACTTAGAAAAATAATATTTCAAAGAAATTGGTCACACCAACAAAGTTATTTCATAAATTCTACACCAAAACTTGCTTTACAACAAATAACTATATGTTAGAATTAACTTACATCTTTTGTGACCACATAATAACAAGAAAATTGTAAAATACACTTACTCATTTTAACTTTCTGGAGATTACATAAATTTTAAAATAAAAAACAATAATTTAACAAAATAGGTTTTTATATAAGCTTAAAAACTTACAATTTAATCCTATGACACCGAGGTATGTCTATTTAAAACTACATACTTAAGTACAAACACACACTTAAATGTTATGTAAAATAGAAATAAATACTTCTTATGCTCTTAGGTAATAGTTGTATACAATAGGTAGGTAGAGTACACATTAAGTATAAATTATTTTTTACTACAAGGACCTATTCAATTTCATATCTACTAAATTGAAAAAAATACAAATTGGTTTTACAAATGCTGTGCCGAGATTTTTGTATGTGGATACACACACTGTGCACTGAATTTTTATTTATTCCGGAAGACATGATTTTGGAAAATGCAGTTTTATGACACGCTAGCAGATTCCATTTTTATTCAGAATATTTATTTGTCTGCGAAGTTCATATGAATTTTCTAACAGATCCCAATTTTTTTCGATTATAAAGTATAGCCTATAGTTTTTAGGGATAACGTAGCTTCCTAGAAGCGAAAGAATTTTCAGAATCGGTCCTGTAGTTCCAGAGAATTAATGAAAAAACAAACTCTTTAGCTTTACAATATTAGTACCGATTTATGTTAAACTAGAGACCTGCCTTCGACTTCGTTCACGTGGCTTATTTTACCATACTTCATTACTCCGCTCCTGTAGGTGGTAGCGTGATGTTATATAGCCTATGTTACTCAGGAATAATGTAGCTATCTATTGGTGAAAAAATAGTTAAAATCGGTCCAGTCGTTCCGAAGCCTATTCAATGCAAACAAACAATCAAATGTTTCCTACACTATATACACTCACGCCTGTATTCCCGAAGGGTTAGGCAGAGGTGTAACAATGTACACCCACAGTTCGCCGGTATATTTAGGTCCCATGTAATAAGGGGCGAGCCTATTGCCATTAACCGGGCACAAATCCTAACTCCGAGCTGCTACTGAGAATTTCATAGAAAAACCCAATAACACTTTTTGCTCGACCTGGGAATCGAACCCAAGACCTCTAGCGTAGCAGTCGCGCTTAGGACCACTAGGCTACCGAGGCACTTAAAAAAAAAATATTTCCTCTTTATAATATTAGTGTTATTGCACCTGTATTCCCCGAAGGGTTAGGCAGATGTGTACCAATGTACACCCACAATAATAATTGTTTAATATTATCTGAACCAATATTGAAACTATCAGCATGATGGGTACTTGTATAGTTGGTCAAATGCATAAATACCCAGAGTAGGGCAACCAAAAAAATTGCAGGATAAAAAATATGAATGGTCCCATAGATAACTATATTTACATATGAAAGCAACATGAATAATGTAACCACGATTTTGTAAAAGTAAGGTCTGATTTTTCATTAGTCAGATAACTTTTATCTGACGAATAAAAGCGACAGTTTGACAAACTTTCTATACGAAAACTGTCAAACCCCTCCGTTGTGAAGTATCTGACGATTGAAAAATCAACCCTTAATTGAATTGAGTGTCCATGAAGTTTCTTGCTCGTTCTTCTTCATAGAGACTAGCTACATTTTGAAACAAGCTACTAGTTTCCACGAAAGTGCCTGTAAATGATTGAATTGATATAAATGTTTTGACTTTGACTGTGCCCGCTTAGAAATCAATAATATCACCAAGCACAGCCCATGACATTTAACAGTGCAGCTCTCTATAAGTGAAAAAGCATACCATCACGCCTGTGTTCGCCGAAGGGTAAGGCAGAGGTGTACCTGTGCACACCCACATTTCACCAGTATGTTTAAGTCCCATGTAATAGGGGGCGAGCCTATCTCCATTAACCGGGCACATATCCTAACTCCGAGCTGCTACTGAGAATTTCATAGAAAAACCCAATAACACTTTTTGCTCGACCTGGGAATCGAACCCAAGACCTCTAGCGTAGCAGTCGCCCTTAGGACCACTAGGCTAACGAGGCAGTTAGAAACTTTACCTGTATATAATATTAGTCTAGATAAGTCCAAGTAGACAATAGAAATTGTTTCATTTTCTAAAAATGTTGGTAGGTGTATCTTTTGGTTAGAGGAGGAATAAGACTAATAATATGTGACCAAGCTATAAATATAAATGTGGATGGATGGAGAGGAAGAGGGAGGCCACAGAAAAGATGGATGGATTTTGTGAAGAATGATATGAAGGAGAAGGGAGTCGGTGATATCATGACGGTTGGCGCCGACCCCAAGTAACATGGTATGATGGCAGGAAGATGATGATCTTTTATCTGGTAAAATCTGGTATGGCAAACGGGGGGTTGTGTCGGACTTACCGACTAAAACCCCACGGTTCCTTCTACCACCATGAGTCCGGGAGCCCGGTACCTACATTTGACGCATGATCCGCGCCACCCACTGGTGTTGGCCCGCTGCCCGTAAATTCCCATGGAACAACTGTGCACCACCGTCATTACGTCCTGCCGACGAACAGCCTGCGTCACCTGCAGGCTCCACTAACGGTGGCCGGAGTACGTTGAGCGTCCTCCGGGGTCCGGCTGCCCTACCCTATGCAACCTAGGATATATGTTTCAATTATCATTCGTGTGTTTTTTTGTGCCATTTAATGGAAGGCAAACAAGCCGACGGCCCACCTGATGTTAAGTGGTCACCGTTGCCTATAGACATCTGCAATACCAGAGGCTTTGCAGATACGTTGCCATTCCGCTGACAAAGTTGAAATGTGTCATGTGCCTGTAATTACACCGGCACCCATACCCTTCAAATCGGAACACAGAAATGCTATTTTACCCCAGAAATAGGTATGATGGTAGTACTTCCACAGAAGAGCTCCTTCACAAAGAACTCTAATACTACGATTTGCTACCAAACGCACCAAGGTTATCACTATTTTTTTATGTGACAAGCCCGCCACACAGGCCACACTGTTCCCAACCACTGCAACTCCTCAAACCAGAATCAACAGTGGAGACCGCCAGAAGAGCGCTGAGGCAATGAAGCTCGACGAGTCCCGAAGTAACGATACAACTGTCTTGGATCTGGCAGCGAAATTAATCAGATAATATTAGCGGAGGAGTAAGAAAAAACATAATTTCTTCTTCCCTCCAAACAAGTAGGAGACAGAACAGAACTAGGCCAATATGCACCTATTGTAAATATACCTAACATTACTGCTTGCTGCCCTCTACACACACATACCATCACGCCTGTATTCCCTGAAGGGTTAGGCAGAGGTGTAACAATGTACACCCACAGTTCGCCGGTACGCCACGCACGGTTCGCCTTATTACATGGGAAATAAACCAACCTGGGAAATTAACCTAAATATACCGGCGAACTGTGGGTGTACATTGTTACACCTCTGCCTAACCCTTCGGGGAATACAGGCGTGATGGTAGTTCGTCGGTATGTTTAGGTCCCATGTAATAGGGGGCGAGCCTATTGCCATTAACCGGGCACAAATTCTAACTCCGAGCTGCTACTGAGAATTTCATAGAAAAACCCAATAACACTTTTTGCTCGGCCTGGGAATCGAACCCAAGACCTCTAGCGTAGCCGTCGCGCTTAGGACCACTAGGCTACAGAGGCAGTTGCCCTCTACCTTATGCAAATTCTGCGAAATTTGTATTGACATCATAAATTCGACACTATCAAGGGAATCAAAACTCATTTCGTAGTTCCTATTGACGTAGAACTATGAAATTTGACAAGTAGCATGGTCTTAGACCATAAGTACAAGAAAACGTCTCAAAACATCATCATCGTCAACTAATTTTTATTTGAATCTTAAAAAATCGGGGTTTTTTGGGGCGCCGACGATGCACGCGATAGGTCCGACTGGCGGACTATTCGCGTGCATCGTCGGCGCCCCAAAAATAAAACATAACATACCATCACGCCTGTTTTCCCCGAAGGGTTAGGCAGAGGTGTAACAATGTACACCCACAGTTCGCCGGTATGTTTAGTCCCATGTAATAGGGGGCGAGCCTATTGCCATTAACCGGGCACAAATCCGAACTCCGAGCTGCCACTGAGAATTTCATAGAAAAACTCAATAAGACTTTTTGCTCGACCTGGGAATCGAACCCAAGACCTCTAGCGTAGCAGTCGGTAAGGTAGACTGGTAGAAAATGCCAAAGGCATTAAGTCCGCCTTTGTACAGTGTATTATTTACATTATGTGCAAAAAGTTTAAATAAATAAATAAAAACCCAAGAAATAACTTGACATTTGTGCCCACGACTCGTGGCGACTACTATAAATGAAGTCTAAACAATAGACGCGGGAATATAGCAATAATCTCAAATCTGAAAGATAATTGCAGCCAGTGGAAATTACGCTCAAGCAGTTTGCATTGGCTAATCGAAAATGAACTACGGAAGCCTCGCGAATAGAGTTCACAATTGTGTGCAACAGATAAATCCACGCGGCATTCATTAGCTTGCATGTAATTATGCAATTTTTTAACTGCTGAAACATTTTAAAGTGATTAAGTATAAAAGGGTAAGGGAGGAGGGGAGGGGAGGAAGTTTTTGGGTTCCATTCGGGGCTTTTTAGGGCGCGGCCGCTGCACGCGATCGGTCCACCGGACGGTTCAATCGCGTGCAGCGTCGGCGGGCCAAAAAACCCAGGAAGGAACCCAAACACCCAAACATTAACTTGACATTTGTGCTCACGACTCATGGCGACTACTATACCTTACTTAGTATTAGTTTGACTTCTACTTTTCAGGGTTTTATACCCAACGAGTGCCAAACGGAACCCTATTGTTAAGACTCCGTTGTTCGTCCGTCTGTCTGTCATAGCCCTAACCTTTTGAACTGCTATAGACAAAAGCTTGCAATATTTACAGAGTGTATATTACTATGGCCAGTATTATCATCATCATCATATCAGCCTTTACTGTCCACTGGTAAACGTGGGCCTCCTCCCAAAGAGCGCCAACCATCCCGGTCCTAGACAGCCCGCAACTATCCGCTGCCCGCCACCTTCTTCAAATCGTTGGTCCACCGTGCAGCAGGGCGTCCCACACTGTATTTGCCTAAACGTGATCTCCAGTCCAACACAACAAATAATAAAATTTAAGTGAAGTTAAAAATTAACAGGGGTCCCTACACAAGAAACGTTTTTTTTTGTAGGTAGTTTTAAATATTGTACAGAACCCTTCGGGTGAAATTCGAATTTATACTTGACCGATTATCATGTAAAGATTTACAGAATATACATGACAGTTTACAATATACATGGCAGACATGACAGTTTAGAACAAAATTGACACCTTTAATGACTGTTTAAAAATTCAAGCGGATTCGTGTTCCATTTTCAAAACCGCTATCGCATTTAATGGCAACTTGAAATTCTAACCGGCCAGTGTCACAATCAAATAATTGAACACATCCATCCACTTATGGAAGTCAAAAAACAGGGCTCTGCATGTAACCTGACCTTTAAACTGTGTAAACAAAACTGCATTCTGAGAACAATGTAGGTAAGACAGAGATAGCGAGATGGGATCGTCCGGCAGTTAGACTAAGATGGTGGCATTAGAAATATGCGCGATGTTGGTACTTGTCGTTTATGGCTCTTATTGAGAATTCAAGATAGACTTGTTTATATTTAGAATACTGTTCAGTGTTGCCAAGCGTTATGATCATTCGAAAAAGGAATTCGGGCGTTGACAGTGACACTATTAAGCAATAATTCCAGGACTTCTTTTCTAAGAAACATCTTATTTATATTAAAAAGATATTCCCAGAAAATCCGATTAATATTCAATTACTTGTAAAATTAGATTTTTTGTTGCTTTGAAATCAATAAATAGTCAATTAGGTTGGCAAATAACTGACGTCACAGTTTAGTTATACCTTTTTGAACCTTATGCACAAAAAAAAAGTACAAAGGCGGGCTTAATGCCTTAGGCATTCTCTACCAGTCAACCAAAGGTGGTGAAAAGATACAGTCGAAGGTGCAAATTATTGTAAGACACACATACATAAATAACTGCCTCGTTAGCCTAGTGGTCCTAAGCGCGACTGCCACGCTAGAGGTCTTGAGTTCGATTCCCAGGTCGAGCAAAAAGTGTTATTGGGTTTTTCTGGTAAATTCTCATTAGCAGCTCGGAGTTAGAATTTGTGATTGGTTAATGGCAATATGCTCACCCTCTATTACATGGGACCTAAACCTACCGACGAATTGTGGGTGTACATTGGTACACCTCTGCTGAACCCTTCGGGGAATAGAGGCGTGATGGTATGTAAATAGTCAATTAAGTTGGCAAATAGGTGACGTCGCAATTTGCTTCTTCATACAAACCTGAAAGGCAGGAACGTGCAACTAGATTTAATTCTTTATTCTTACAAATGACTTTGAATTAAATCACTTGACTTTTCCGTGCCTAATACGTTCATAAGCACGGTATTGGAACGGTATGGTGTGCAGCCTCCTTTAACGGTAGAAATGTAATTAACAGCCAGAGACACTTTCTCGTAAATATAGACTCACTGTCGATTGTCTATGCTGCGTCAGCATAGACAATTGTACACCCGCGTGGAAAGTTATTACTCGAGAAAATAGTGATGTCGGTAATTTGAAAACATCTAGAAAAATATATTCTCTTTTAATTCACCCGCGTTAACTTACATCTTTGGTTACTGCTCTGCTCCCGTAAGTCATAGCGTGATATTATTATGCCTATACCCTTCTTCATGAATCTGGCTATCGTCATTCAGAGATTAGCGCGTTCAAACAAACAAATAAAAAAACTTCTTCATATTTACACATACCATCACGCCTGTATTCGCCGAAGGGTTAGGCAGAGGTGTACCAATGTACACCCACAGTTCGCCGGTACGTTTAGGTCCCATGTAATAGAGGGCTATTGCCGTTAACCGGGCACAAATCTTAACTCCGAGTTGCTACTGAGAATTTCATAGAAAAACCCAATAACACTTTGCCCGACCTGGGAATCGAACCCAAGACCCCTAGCGTAGCAGTTGCGCTCAGAACCACTAGGCTAACTACGCAGTTTTAGAATCATCATACGTAAATGATTCTGTCTGTCTGTCCGCGGCAATGGAACCCGCGACGCGCAGGTCAACAGCCAATCGTCAAGCCACTGAGCCCACCACACTATCGTTTATTTTTACTCAACCAACATACATAATTTAGGTGATTAGCTAATATCTACTATCTAAGTACTTCCAATTAATTGTTGTAAACAGTCTTGTTAATTACAATATAAACTAAGCAATTGATTGGTAGGTACCTAAAACTGATTGGGTGACCGTCCATCGAAGGAGAGAGGACCGGGGAGGAGACGGCCAGGAATCTACCAGAGGCAGGAGACAGATATATAATGTTCTACCACTACCTAAATTAACTATAGCATATAATTAATAATTATGCTATATTTTACACGCCTGTATTCCTCGAGAGGTTAGGCAGAGATGTAACCAATGTACACCCACAGTTCGCCGGTATGTTTTTAAGCCTCATGTAATAGGGGGCGAGACTGTTGCCAGTAACCGGGAACAAATCCTAACTCCGAGCTGCTACTGAGAATTTCATAGAAAAACCCAAATAACTCTGCTCGACCAGGGAATAAATCACAAGACCTCTAGCGTAGCAGTCGCACTTAGCGCCACTAGGCTTACCTGGCAGTTACAACCTTCAAAAAAAAATCTAGCAAATAAAAATCGACCTAACAGTTTTCATAATTTGTTACTCTTTTAGTTTGAAACATTAAACGCAAATAAGGTATAGTATTGTGAGCGGCGGTCCAAGGTTTCTCTCAAGGCAAGGCATCTAAGCTAGCTTAGACTTTCTCGGCTTACAAGATACTAGTCCTAATAGCTACCTAAGTACTGCTATAAGCCTAAGAATAATTCTATACTTGTATTTCATACAAATAAATTGTAAAGGCGGTGTGAGGGACTTCTATTCTTAAACTAAGCCAGTGCACTCCGAACACTATTCTGACTTCAGAACCAGTGGAATTTCCTGGCGGAAAAATTTGAAATAACATAGCACACCATCACGCCTGTATTCCCCTAAGGGTTAGGCAGAGGTGTACCAGTGTACACCCACAGTTCGCCGGTATGTTAAAGTCCCATGTAGTAGGGGGCGAGCCTATTGCCGTTAACCGGGCACAAATCCTACTGAGAATTTCATAGAAAAACTTAATAACACTTTTTTTAATATTTTTTTTTTTAAAAGGAATTTATTTCGAACATAAAACTTACTTAAATAATAATAAGATTATAAACTACGAGTATGTGCAGTTAATATAAAATACATAAAAGGAAGCTTATAGGGCATTCGAAAACACAGCCGCATCGCTGTCAATGGGACAAGTGCTCAAAAGGCTACCAGCATTGTCAGCCGCTATATACAATCTCGCTACCACACACGGGAGCGGAGCAGTAACCAAAGATGTAACAGAACGGTGGCGAAACCAGGGAGTATACCTAGAATGGCACACTCACATACCATAGCTCAAAATATGGCAGTTGTTCAATTCGTCCCATATTTTGCAACTTTCACTGCAGTTTTGATTCGTTTCGTATTATTTCAAAAACATCCGTCGACATTGTTTGGCGTCGGTGTCTCGAAATATAACTCGAATCATTTTGTTGTATTTAGTCGTTGTCCTAATGTTGAACTGCCGCTTTGGCCTAGTGGTCCTAAGCGCGACTGCTACGCTAGAGGTCTTGTGTTCGAGCAAAACGTGTTATTGGGTTTTTCTATGAAATTCTCAGTAGCAACTCGGATTTAGGATTAGTGCCCGGTTACTTGCAATAGGCTCGCTCCCTATTACATGGGACCCAAAACCCACCGGCGAACTGTGGGTGTACATTATTACACCTCTGCCTAACCCTTCGGGGAATACAGGCGTGATGATGATATGTGTTTGTAACTTATTTTATGTTCACTACTTTCTTTCATATTCATTACAAGTCCAAGTTTTTTAACGATGTTTTCCTTCACCGATGTCAGTGATGTCCAAGATAAACTCACAATAATGGGTACTTGGGAAGTACCTCAGCAGCTCAAATTAGTCATTCTCATAAGTACTATTTGAAACCTTTGTTTTTTGTTTATTATTACGATTGAATAAATGATTGTATACGTTCATGAATATTTACGTAAACTTAATTAGGAGAAATGTGTAAAAGCCCTACGAAATGTATGCATCTCGGCCAGTGTAGTGGAAAATTGTGGATTTAATTAAATATTTAATTACTCATGGCGTTAAGTACCTATACGGTTTTATATTAGGTAGTTGCTTCTGGCCGCGACGACGTCTTACGCATATTTTTTTTTTCACCCGCGTTTATTTACGTCTTTGGTTACTGCCCCTGGTCTATGTATCGTAGCGTGATGTTGAAGATACCATCACGCCTGTATTCCCCGAAGGGTTAGGCAGAGGTGTAACAATGTACACCCACAGTTCACCGGTATGTTTAGGTCCCATGTAGTAGGGGGCGAGCCTATTGCCATTAACCGGGCACAAATTCTAACTCCGAGCTGCTACTGAGAATTTCATAGAAAAACCCAATAACACTTTTTGCTCGACCTGGAAATCGAACCCAAGACTTCTAGCGTAGCAGTCGCGCTTAGGACCACTAGGCTACCGAGGCAGTTAGTAGCCTATATTGTTCATCATGAATCTGGCTACCGAGTACAAAAATATTTTTCCCAATCCGACTGGTAGTTCCTGAGATTACGCGTTTAAACAGACAAAGTCTCTTCAGATTTATTATATCTACATATACTAATATTATAAAGCTGAAGACTTTGTTTGTTTGAACGCGCTAATCTCAGGAACTACTGGTTAGAATTGAAAAAATCTTTTTGAATTGAATACTTCATTTATCGAGGAAGGCTATAGGCTATAAAATATCACGCTACGACCAATAGGTGCTTAGCAGTAACCAAAAACGTAATTTAATGCGGGAGAATAAAGAAAGAAAAACCATTTATAGGCACAACTTGAGACACATAAAAAAAATAACTCTAAACTCTAACTAAATTGACTGCCTAGTTGGCCTAGTGGTCCTAAGCGCGACTGCTACGCTAGAGGTCTTGGGTTGGATTGCCAGGTCGAGCAAAGTGTTATTGAGTTTTTCTATGAAATTCTCAGTAGCAGCTCGGAGTTAAGATTTGGGCCCGGTTAATGACAATAGGCTCGCCCCCTATTACATGGGACCTAAACATACCGGCGAACTGTGGGTGTACATTTTAACACCTCTGCCTAACCCTTCGGGGAATACAGGCGTGATGGTATGTGTGTGTGTGTTATCAAAAATAACAAAAGAAATAAAATAAAATAAAGGAAATAGGTAATATAGATGTGTGCCCTACTGCTGCGCCAAACAGGCCCAGTTCAGCAATAATGCCAGACCACTTGGGCCTGACCCTGGTTTTCAACTGAACCTTAGGAGTAACGGGCGGATGTAAAGTTTTACATCAAATTATAATGCGATGTACTTATTTATTACAAAGTAAAAGTGTGTACAAGGACGGCACAGAGAGAGGTGGCGAGATAATCTATACGTGTAGGTGTACCACGAGAGCTGGTTCGAGGTAGCGGAGTCTTCGGTCAACTAGACACACTGAAATTAGACCCACGGGATCACTCCTTCAAATCCTCATGGACTTCCTCCGCCTCGGGGAAGGCGGAGGGGTGTGTCGGACTCCTACCGATTAAAACTCACGGTGTTCCTCCAACTACCATTGGCCGGGGCACGGGTATCGCTCTGAGCATTCTTCTGCACCGGGATCACTCAACCTTGTCATATTTTGAATCAGTCGACTGGACCCACTGTCCAATTGTACCAATTGGGAATTTGGGACAGTCACGGAGTTAAGTGGAATATTTTAGATTTATTTTAATAAATACCAATTTTTTTGTTGGTGCGCGGTGGAAATCCTTATGGACTTCCTCAGTCGCGGAGATGACGGAGGGCCATGCCGGACTTTTACCGGCTAAAACCACCCGGTGTTCCACCTTTGCCTTTGTTTGGGGGTGCGGGATTCGCTTAAGCATTCACCGATCCCCCGACAGGCTCACCGCTCCCCCCAGGTTAGGAAAAACAGGTACCTACTACTATAGGTACAAAAAACAGGACCTTTTTTTGCTGCGCGATGGAATTCCTCCTGGACTTCGTATGTCGTCGGGCTGGTGGAGGGGCATGCCGCTGCCTGACTCTTACCGGCGAAAACCGACGCGGTGTTTCACCTCTGCCCAAAGCCGGGGGTGTGGTATTCGCTTTTAAGTATTCACAGCTAAGTATAAGACCTGGAAAATTACATCTTATTATATTATCTAAACTTTCACTGTTCAAATAAATCGATTACAGTTTTAGCCAAATCGAATGAACTTTTAATAAGAAGAGTAATCGATATCGATGTGGTTTGCATTTATTTTTAACGCCGCCATCTTGGAGACCCCCGCTGAGAGAAATCTTACGAATTTCTGGCTCCATTAGAACACAGCATGCAGGTATAATTTCTTTGAAAATTATCGTAATTTATATTACACCGGAAATTGGATCAGTAGTTCTGGAGATTAGCGTGTTCGAACAAACAAACTCTTCAGCTTTTCTTGGAAAAAGGTTATAAGCACCCAATGCTCAGTCCATAGCTTTCAGTCTCCCGAATGCAGCTGAATACCAGTGTTTTACATGGAGCGACTGCCTATCTGACCTTCCCAACCCAGTTACTGGGTAACACGGCACCTCATTATAAGGCCGGTTGATTGATTCCGGTTACAGCGGCTAATCTTAATGCAGATTAGACAAGTACGTAGGAGATATTATAGTGCACAAGTGTGCGCAAACACAGGTGCACTCCCTCTTCCCTATATCTCATAGTCCAAAGGAACGGCAATCCGACACACCCGGGGAGAGATCAGCCGCAGGACCATCGGCTTTACGTGCTTTCCGAGATACGTGGATGTCACACCACCAACTTCCAAACTCTGACCTTTGCACTGAATCCAGGACCCCACGCTCAACAGTCGTCCATACCACCTCGAGACTAACGGGGCAATCAATACTGCATGACCGCTTAATGTTGACGAAAAAGAACGGAGTCAACATTACCATTTAAAGCAGAATTACGTTACATATGAAGTTATTTTTGTATTCGAATTAACTTAACGGAACATGTTTTAATAGGCTATTTTTAGCCGCGCGTGGCTCCAAACGTGACTGTTTTGAGTTTGTAGGTGGATTTTTTTACCTATAGCTATTAGCTGGTCGCCCAAGGTTACGCGCCCACTTCCATTCTTTTGTTCATGTCCAGTTGTTATGCAATTTTTGTATGTCAAAGTATATATGCAGATTTTAAAACTGCTAGTACTTTATGTTGACGGTTTCTGTATTAAGGGTTCACTATGGAATGGATTTTTAGATACCATCGCGCCTGTATTCCCCGAAGGGTTAGGCAGAGGTGTACCAATGTACACCCACAGTTCGCCGGTATGTTTAGATCCCATGTAATAGGGGGCGAGCCTATTGCCAATAAATGAACACAAATCCTAACTCCGAGCTGCTACTGAGAATTTCACAGAAAAACCCAATAACACTTTTTGCTCGACCTGGGAATCGAACCCAAGACCTCTAGCGTAGCAGTCGCGCTTAGGACCACTAGGCTACCGAGGCAGTAATAGATGTTAAGGTAGGAATGGATTTTTAGAGTTCTGAAGAGTGCTAATGGAATCCTATTATGGTTCCGTTGGTCCGTTTGTCTGTCAGTGGGGATGTATCTTATGAATTGTAATAGGAAGAGAGTTAAATTTTTTACAGAGTGTGCGTTTCTGTGACATCTTTGATAACAAATGATGACAAATTAAATGAAATCTGTACTAATATTATAAAGCTGAAGAGTTTGTTTGTTTGGTTGAACGCGTTAATCTCAGAAACTACTGGTTCGATTTGAATAATTCTTTTTGTGTTGGATAGGTTATTTATTGAGAAAGGCTATAGGCTATATAACATCACGCTACGACCAATAGGTGCGGAGCAGTAACCAAAGACTTAACCTAATGCGAGTGAAAAAACTACGCGGACGCAGTCGCGAGCAGAAGCTAATTAAAAATTTAGAGAATCCCCATATAAGTAACGTGTTTTTCGTGTGCAGTATTAATTATTGTTTAAGGAACCCTTTGCCTCAGAAGTTCTTTATTTATTGAATTGTATTTACAACTTTCTCATAGTTTAATTTTAAACTACTCTTTCAGTTACGTTTTTAGCTACTGGTCCGCTCCCGGTACTTGTAGCGTGATGTTATTATATACGTATAAATCTTCCTCGTTAATCACTTTTGTCTATTAATGAAAACCGCATTAAAATCCGTTGCGTAGTTTAAAAGATCTAAGCGTACAGACGGCGGGAAGCGACTTTGTTTTTTTTTTATATTTTGTAGAGATGAAAAATTAAAAGTTATAATTACTATTTTAGCCGCCACGAGTCGTGAGCACAACGTTAAGTTAATTTTTCCGTGCACGCGATCAGTCCGACTTACAGACCAATCGCGTGCAGTGTCGGCGCGGCGGCCCAAAATACCCAGATAGGAACCCGAAATCCCGAAAACTAACTTGACATTTGTGCCCACGACTCGTGGCGACTACTATAAATGAAGTTTAAACAATAGACGCGGGAATGTAGCAATAATCTCAAATCTGAAAGATTATTGCAGCCAGTGGAAATTACGCTCAAGCAGTTTGCATTGGTAATCGAAAATTAACTACAAAAGCCTCGCGAATAGAGTTCAGAATTATTTATTTATTTATTTATTAAAGCTTTATGCACAAATGTAAAACAAAATACATCGTACAAAGGCGGACTTAATGCCTTAGGCATTTTCTACCAGCCTACCTTAGGGTGATGCAGAGACAAAATATAGTAGGTGCAAGGAAGACGAAGTAAAAATTTCCAAGAATAAAATATATTAATAAATACATATATACATACATACAAACAATATATACAAAATAGTTAGAGGTCAAAACACATAGGTGGAGAAATATAACAAACTAAAAAAAAAAAAAATACTATTATTTATTTAGAAATTATGTGCAGCTGATAAATCCACGCGGCATTAATTAGCTTGCATATAATTATGCATTTTTTCAACAGCTGAAACATTTTAAAGTTATTAAGTATAGAAGGTATATTGTTTTAAATATAGTCTTCAAACTAAATTAATATAACCCCAAGCGGACGAAGTCGCGGACGTAAGCTAGTAAAAATATTAATAAGAACAATTGTGCGTTTTGCTTCCGTCTGTCTGTATGAGTAGGTAAACCTCTACTTTTGGTTTTTTCTTTGTAATTCTTATTGTCAAAGTCTGGGTAAAACCGCCGATTACGTTGAAAACGTGCACAGAGAGCAAAATGGTTAAGTACGAAATGAAATAGATTGGTGAAAGTTAGTTTGACTAGAATAAACATAAAAAAAAATCTAGTAGTTTTGTAACGGACTTACAGAACGCTTTTATGTAGTTTGAGACTGGGTTTGACTTTTGGCCTTTTTTGTCGACTTCAAAATAGGACCCAGGTCGAGCAAAGTGTTATGAAATTCTCAGTAGCAGCTCGGAGTTAGGATTTGTGGCCGGTTAATGGCAATAAGCTTGCCCCCTATGACATAGGATCTAAACATACTGGCGGACTGTGGGTGTACATTGGAACACCTCCGCCGGGTTACCTTGGGGAATACAGGCGTGATGGTATGTGTGATACCTTAGTCATTTCATAAACGGGTTTGCAAGAAATTAAAATTAAATACAGTTCAAAATTAAAGTTTGTCTTCTTCTCAATTCGTCGGGACCTTCTTTTTTATTTTTTTCCCCGAATTACTCGAAGACGCCTGGACCGATTTGAGAAATTCTTAGCTTTGGAAGTGAGTGGCGATACAAAACAACAAACAGAACGAAAGCCTTCCAAAGCTAATGTTATTTTTGACTTTTTAGTTTTGAAGGCGGTTGTCTCTTTTGTAAAATGGTTTTTATTTTCGACGATTTTGGTCGATCTTTAATATTGTACGCTGTAAGGGTCAGCTCACACCGAGACGCGACGCGACGCGACGCTGCGCGAAACTTTCGTGTACTGAGAATTTCATAGAAAACCTCAATAGCACGTTTTGCTCGACCTGGGAATTGAAACTAAGCCCTCCAGGATAGGGGTTGCAGCTATCGGTTGTAGCTGTTCTCCAATTCAAATTACACAATTTACTTTAGAAAAGAATTAATTAAATATTTATCAAAATTCGGCAACATTTCTTATTATGTCATTTAAAAAAACATCTTAACTCACACGGTTTAAAGCCCTAAATTGAATGGCAAATTAATGACAGTTCTCGAGTAGGGTTGCCGTTTTGTTTGTATATTTTTTTTGTTACTAGTTTGTCAGCGAAATATAAAAAAGAAGTTGCCTTGAACCGATGCCTATAGAAATCGACGTCTTATTTAGTTATGGCGAATTTCTCGGAAACGTGAAATTCGATTTGTTATGTTCGACAGTTTGGTTACAAATTGTTAAAACCTACGATGATATAGAACCAGGTTAAGTATCTTATTTATAATATTTTTAATTTTTTATATCATCATTATCATCTACTTAGCCTTTTCCCAACTATGTTGGGGTCGGCTTCCAGTTTAACCGGATGCAGCTGAGTACCAATGTTTTACATGTAGCGACTGCCGGTCTGACCTCCACAACCCATTTACTAGGCAACACGATACCTCTTGGTTAGACTGGTTGTCAGACTTCCTGGCTTCTGACTATCCGTAACGACGTGTCAAAGATCTACGAATGACAGCCGGGACCAACGGCTTTACGTGCGTTCCGAGGCAGGGGGGTGTCACACCACCAACTTCCAAACTCCGGGCTGCTACTGAGCAAATCCTAATGGAAAAACCCAATAACACTTTTTGCCCGACCTGGGAATCGAACCCGGGACCCCACCACGCTCATCAGTCGCGCTTGCGACCACGAGACCAACGGGGCAGTTTTAATTTTTTATGTCATTGGATGGCAAACAAGCCGACGGCCTATTTGACGTAAAGTGATCACCGCTGCCTACAGACATCTTCAATACCAGAGGCTTTGCAAATGCGTTGCCATCGACAAAGTCGAAATTCATATGCCTGTACCCACCGGCACCCATACCCTTCAAACCGGAACACAGCAGCGGCAGGTTCTTTGCGGCAGAAATAGGTATGGTGGTAGTACTTCCCCGGACGAACCCCATCACAAAGAGCTCTACTACCACTAACAATAAATTGTACAGTATTTTTGAATTCTGCCTAAGTACAATAGTAATGAGGTCACAAAATGACATCACTGACCTTGACTGAAGTCTACTGAAGCATCACGAAGGAGTGCCAGCCATTGTAGCGGTTAGAAAACAAGTCCATGGCTCACCGAGGTCTTCGGTCGTTGCTAAATATTAGAAAATCTTTTGTGGTGCATTTGCCGAAATATTCGCCTTACTTAGGCAATACAAAATGTACCGTACTATTGGTCTACCAGAACTGAATCGTAAGCCTTGTGGTCCTAAGCGCGACTGCTACGCTAGAGGCCTTGGGTTCAATTCCCAGGACGAGAAGAGTTATTGGGTTTTGCTATGAAATTCTCAGTAGCAGCTCGGAGTTAGGATTTGTGCCCGGTTAATGGCAATAGGCTCGCCTCCTATTACATGGGACCTTAAATATTTAGGAGGACTGTGGGTGTACATTGGTACACCTCTGCCTAACGCTACGAGGAATACAGGCGTGATAATATGTAAATGTGTTCTTCTAAACCCTTTATTTTAAACTAGTAATTGCGTTCCGCATTGGAAAATCGCTAGTGGCCTTATCGGGTGGGAAGGCTCGTATGCCTTGCATAATTAAAGGGCTTGAATGGCCTTTAAGTGGAGTGGTTTGTAGGCTTTTCTAGGAACCCCGTAACGTTGCATGTTAAGCATTACAAAGGCTGGGCTGAGTCCCACATGAAAAATTGATGCGGCGAAGGTCTTTGATTGCATTTTAACATCGTTGGCAAGCGCAGCGTAGGACGTCCACCTACAAGGTGGACAGACGACCTGATTAAGAACGCAGGACGACGCTGGATGCAGGCCGCAAGAAATCTATGGGGGAGGCCTATGTCCAGCAGTGGACGTCCTGCAGCTGATATGTATAATGAACTTTGTCGAAGAAGAAATTATTATAAATTACCTTACCACTTACCTTACCACTACAGGGCAAAGGACACTTCTCATACAGAGAAGGCACGAGCATTGATCACCACGCTTACTACGCGGATTGGCGACTACTAGACTTACTATACTAGCTTTTGGCGCATCTTGCTTTGCGTCAAAGTTGATATATTCAAAGTAAAAGCTCGCGAACACTTGTTTATGAGGTTGGCAGACTCGTCTCACAATTAATTTGTTTATTATTTCTCCAACTATGTATTTTTATCTCTCTCTACTTTGTATATTTTGTTTGTATGTATGTATTTATTATTATAATATATTTTATTCCTGGTTATTTTCTGTTCTTTGCACCTACTATGTTTTGTCTCTGCATCGCCTTAAGGTAAACTGGTAGAAAATGCCTAAGGCATTAAGTCCGCCTTTGTACAGAAATGTATTCCTACTGTAACCGTAAATTTTTTCACGATAACATTTTTGCTCTATGATAACTTGATGGTCATTAACTGCCTTGCTTTCTATATAATAGAGAAAGCAACCACGCTATTCTCAACCACTGCACTCCTGAAAGCCAGAATCAACAGTCGTCCACCAGAAAAGCGCCGAGGCAATAAATATCGACGAGTCCCGGGGAAACGATTCAACTGTCTTGGATCCCGTAATCGTTACTAATATTATAAAGCTGAAGAGTTTGTTTGTTAGTTTGGTTGAACGCGCTAATCTCAGGAATTACTGTTTTAAATTAAAAAGATATATATATTTGTGTCGGATAGTTTAATTATCGAGGATGGCTTTATTAAGGTTTTATAATATCACGTTACCTCGGTTTACCGGTTTTGTAACTGCCTCGGTAGCCTAGTGGTCCTAAGCGCGACTGCTACGCTAGAGGTCTTGGGTTCGATTCCCAGATCGAGCAAAAAGTGTTATTGGGTTTTTCTATGAAATTCTCAGTAGCAGCTCGGAGTTAGGATTTGTGCCCGGTTACTGGCAAAAGGCTCGCCCCTATTACATGGGACCTAAACATACCGGCGAACTGTGGGTGTACATTGTTACACCTCTGCCTAACCCTTCGGGGAATACAGGCGTGATGGTATGTTTATGTGTAATATCACGCTAGGACACACGGGAGAGGAGCAGTTACCAAAGGCGTAACTTAGCGCGGGTGAAAAAGCCCGGAGTCGCTGACAGAAGCTAATGAAGTTAATAAAAATCGGACAGCAGTGGAGAAAGAACAGGATTTTTACACCCTGCATATCTATAAAAAAATCCAACACCTTTTAGATACTTATACAGAATTAAAAAAAGTCTATGACTTGGCAGTAAACTGAGCATACCGTTGCCTGCTCTTTGCCTATACGAAAAACAAGAAAGTGAAGAGGTACATGACGCAGCAAATTGGATTCCGCGTCCATCTTTTAAATTGCGTTCGAATTTCGAAATGGTTTGACGTTCGACAGTATTTTTTTTTTTAAATTGGCAGTCGAGTAAAAGAATTGTGTCATTTTCCATTTTATTTTGTAAGGCAATGGCTTTTTCTCATACTCATAAGGAACGAGAATTGATCACCAGTATTCATCACGCTAGAATAAATGGTTTTTCTTTCTTTCGCAAGGTGAATTGGTGATTTTCAGACTAAGGCTGCCCGTTCACGTCAGACAATCGGTGAACTATTTTTTGTCGGAGAGAATGAAACATAATTATAAATTCTAAAAAAGTCAAATGTGGGCAGAGGTCCTAATAATTATATTATATTTATTATAAGATTTCCTGATTTTGTTTTCCTTCGACGGTATTAGAGATGTCCAAGATAAACTTAGAAAGTACATATGAATGGAAAAAGTAACATTGAAACTAATTAATTATTAATTGCCTTACTGAAATAACTGCCTCGTTAGCCTTGTGGTCCTAAGCGCGACTGCTACGCTAGAGGTCTTCGGTTCGATTCCCAGATCAGGCAAATGTTTTTGGTTTTTCTACAAAATTCTCAGTAGCAGCTCGGAGTTAGGATTTGTGCCTAGTTAATGGCAATAGGCTAGTCCCCAATTACATAGGACCTAAAACATACCGGCGGACTGTAGGTGTACAATGGTCCACCTCTGCCTTACCTTTCGGGGAATACAGGCGTGATGGCTGTATGTATGTTTAATAATTGCTTTGACTTTGTAGATTGAACCTCCCGGTACCGAGACCACGTCATTGTGGCCACAGTACTGACATCTCATCTAATATACAGCCGAAAAAAAAATGCGATGGCATCAGACAGATCCTTAAGTGATGTTTTTTTAGTCAATGACACAACCGATTTATTGGTTGAATGGTAACTATATCAGCGGTTATGAATTTGAAAATGTAATCTGTGAATCATTGTATGGGCGATCGTCAGGTTAGGACACATTTTGTTGTTTTAAACTCGTACAATAATTTTCACCCGCCATGTTATCTCTTCACCACCTTTGGTTGTCTGGTAGAGAATGGCTGAGGCATTAAGTCCGCCTTTGTACTTTTTTGGTACATAAAGTTTACATTAATAAATAAACGAACTAAAGGAGACTGGTACTTTTATTGGTTGACGCAACAACGAATTTGCCATTCAAGTTTAAGCTTTAAATCATGTGCGTTAAAATGCTTTTTGCCATGGCAAGATAAAAAGGTGACGACTCGCGGGCGGCGTGCTGGCATCTGACAGTAGGATTTTGCGAGTCTGGAGGTTTCTGTAGTTGCCATGTTGCAGCGGTGCTCAATACGTATGCTCAATACGTACTCAGTGCCACAAATTAGAAATGAAAGCTAAGTTAATTGTAATATTAAATACATTTATAATACATTTCAAAGACAAGGAATCAGTGTGTGAGGCATACTCAAATGTAGAATTAATGTCGAAGAGAAAAATAATTAATCAAAACCCTATTTCCCTTTTAAACCCCAGAATAAGTTTCTAACCTATCTAAAACACCATTAACGCGTACAATTATTAATTTAATAACGTTATAACGTTTCGCAAGTCACCATCGTAACGGGATTGGACTTTGAAAGTTACGCAGCTATGGAAAAGTTTTTGAGAACGCGGTTACACACACAGGCGACAGCGGGGCGATTTTACAGTCGACCAATGAGATTTTTTAAGGGAAAAATTCTTTAGCCGCGTTGGACGGTTTTTCGTTGAGGCACAACTTACATTTTGGCGTCACGGATATGCTAATGTGACCTGACGCGCTAGTCTGACAATGCGCAGCGGCATTTTTTTTTGTTCAGGATGGGACATCATCAAATGTCTTCCCCCGCCCTGGGCGGGGCCGGAGGGCGTGTCAGACTTTTACTGACTAAAACCCACCCATGTTCCTTCCTGTGCCGTCGTGATCACAAACGTTAAGTTAATTTCTGATTTTTTGGATTGATTTGTGGGTTTTTTTGGGCCGCCGACGCTGCATGCAATAGGTCCGTCTGTCAGACACATCGCGTGCAACGTCGGCGCTCGAAAAAATTCAGAAAGGAACCCAAGAATCCAAAAATTAACTTGACTTTGTGCTCACGACTCGTGGCGGCTACTATAACAAACATCCATCCATCCAAACTTGCACATCTATAATAGTAAGCTTACTTTGGCGTTATCAATTTGTCCACAATATTATTCCATTAACTCATTCCGAAGTTATCATTGCAATTTGCGCATACGCCGACCCACAGACGGATGTGACGTCACTGCGTCATTCATTCGAATTATATTATCAACTCGTATTTCAAAATTGGAAGAATTTGTCCGTTATCGTATTGTAACGATTGTAAAAAGATACTTAATGTTGCTGAAAATTAAATGGCTTATGGTCCCATCATTACGTTCACTATTTATTCTGGAAAGTACTTGGGAATCTTCTAATTTCGGAGATATTGGAGATCAAAGTTACAACTCTTTGACGCATATTTATAAACTCTAAATATTTACTGAGTTCCGGTTTGAAGTGTATGGATGCCGGTGTAATTACAGCCACATGACACATTTCAACTTTGTCTCTGGGATGGCAACGCATTTGCAAGGCCTCTGGTATTGCAGAAGTCTGTAAGCAGAGGTGACCACTTAACATCAAGTGGGCAGTCGGCTTGTTTGCCATCCAAAAAAAACTCTAGTCTATAAAAAAATCTTCGTCGTCATGGTGCAAATTATTTCATTAATTTAAATAAGCATCTATAAGAAAAAAAAAAATACCATCACGCCTGTATTCCCCGAAAGGTTAGGCAGAGGTGTAACAATGTACACCCACAGTTCGCCGGTATATTTACGTCCCATGTAATAAGGGGCGAGCCTATTGCCATTAACCGGGCACAAATCCTAACTCCGAGCTGCTACTGAGAATTTCATAGAAAAACCCAATAACACTTTTTGCTCGACCTGGGAATCGAACCCAAGACCTCCAGCGTAGCAGTCGCGCTTAGGACCACTAGGCTACCGAGGCAGTTAGAGAGCTATTAGAGGCGCCATCAATTTATTTTTAAGAATGTTGTCATACTAATCTAAATCTCAATCGGTAAAAAATAACTCTAATTAACCCACAGACGCTGTTGACAACTTTTTAACATTGATTGTCTCTGAGATGAGATTGCAACTGGACTTACAACGTTTTTATTTTACTTCCTGCCATACTTGGAGTTTATTTTTAACCCAAGACGCAAAAACGACGGGGTGTTATAAGTTTGATCAGTCTGTAGATTTTGACAAGTCTGTAGCATCGTAGCTCCTGAATGCATGAACCGATTTTCATTTAGATTTTTTTGTTTGAAAAGTGAATTAGTGGGGAGTGCCCACTCACAGCTAATATCAATTGTCAAGTAACATGATTATAAATAAAAAATACACATAAAACCATTTTTGATTATTAAAGGGATTTATATGGCAGATGTAAGTGGCAACGCCGGGAGAGGACGCCCTAGAAAGACCTACCCTCACCTTATTGGTGAGGTTCTTCAGAAAAGTCGGGAGCGCAGTACTCGTAACCAGAATGCTTGTATGATCAGATGTATGAACTTGGACGAGGCGAAAGAAGTATGCAAAGATCGTAACCGGTGGCGTTCTGTGGTTTCTGCCTACCCGCATGGGAAAAAGGCGTAAGTTTATGTATGTATAGGGCTACGTGAAATTTTTTGTTGACCACAAGGGTTCCGTTCCTTCACCAAAAAAGTTTGAGGACCGCTGACCTAAACTATTCTTTATGAATCTGGCTTGATAAAATATGAAAAGATTTTTCGCAATCCGAATGGTAGTTCCACCACAGCTTAACTCGTTTAAACAAATGTAAAAACTCTACAGATTTTTTATTGGAAATAGATTGGTTCTTAAATTAGGTTACTTTTTCCGGATTGCTCTCGCCTAACCGACCGTCGGTCTCTCCTTCTATCAGAAGGCTATTCCTCTTAAACCGTAACAGGTCGGAACTTGAAATTTTCTCCTAGGAACTTCACTCATAAAAATCTTATTTGTTAGCTTAAATAATTTGAAACTTTGTACGAATGTGAACCTTATATTAAAAAGAGGAAATATTTTTTGTTTTTTCGTTTGTTTGTACCGAATATGCTCGGAAACTACTAGACCGATTTTAACCGTTTTTTTACTAATAGATAGGCACATTATTCCTGAGTAACATAGGCTACATAACATCACGCTGCGACACACGGGAGCGGAGCAGTAGCCAAAGACGAAACTTTTGAGATAAGGCGTTTGAGATTGTAGGGGCAGTACGATATCTGCAGGGATGGAGTCGCGAGCAAAATTCTAGTAGGCCATAAGTATTGATTCCAGATAATAATCTCTTGACCAGCTTCCGTCATGCATGGTGGCGAATCTTAATGGAGGCTAGCCACGTACGCAAAAGATTTTGTAACAAGTATGTGCGCAAACACACTTTTATTCTCAAGTTTAAATCTAGTTTACTTTAAGATTTGTCATGGTGGAATTCAGTTGCTTTTGACCTTTAGCGCCGCTCCCCTCCCCCCCCCCTCTTATAGGCTTGTAATATCATCAAATGACTTCTTCCGCTCTGAGTTCCGGAAAGGAGTATCAGACTCTTACTGATTAAAGGGCTATCCGAACACAGGACACCGTATAACACACATTTTTTGTCGCATAGTCTGGCGTACTGGTACATATTACAAGCCTGAAAATCGAGTGTATTGTCAAGGGTTCAAAGAAGATTTACCTATAAATATTTCAGGAAAGTATAATAATATCATGGTAAAAAAATCGTAAGGAGAGCATAAAAAAAAATTTTTCGTCGCATATTTCTCAGAATTTTCAGCGTAAACTATATAATTTTATGTAAATGACATAATAGGGAATTTTATGAACAGGAGACACCTATAAATTATTCCAGTGAGCCGTGTATTTTTTTTTTACAATATAAAGAAAACTTCAAAATTCCTGTTATTTATGCGGTTATCCGATTCAACTAACATCAAACGTATCGCTATTTTGAACCTTATTTGTTGCCGCGATGCGTTATTGTCAATTACCTAAACATTTGCTTACGACAGAGCCTCAAAGCCCATCTGTATTCCGCCTAATGCCCTTTGCATTCCAGGGCCGCAGTGATTCTTTCGAACAATTTCCCCCCACACTGGATCCGCAATATACTAGACACCATTCACCCATAGGTAGAGCTAGATAGTACCAACTGGTATTATATTCTAGGTAACCGACCGACATTTCTAAATGGAGTGCGCACAAGCAGCCAACTACGACCGCTTTTTGTTTCACCATTGAATTGTAAATGCAACATAGAAGTGGATCGTACAAAAACGAATGAGCGAGCGAGCGAGGTAGCTTACAGTTCATAGGCTAGGCAGTAAGTCAAGTTCGTATTGCCTTTGGAATTTTTAAAACTCGTCTGGGGAATTACTGCCACCTTGCTTATTTCTGTTGCTGTGTTCCGGTTTGAAGGGTATGGGTGCCGTGTGTAATTACAAGCACATGAGACATATACACTTTGTCTCTGGCATGGCAACGCATTTGCAAGGCCTCTGGTATTGCAGATGTCTATAGGCAGCGGTGACCACTTAACATCAGGTGGGCCGACGGCTTGTTTGCCATCCTATGATATACATATAAAAGAAAAAAGAAAATATCAAACTACCTGCCTTTTACCTTGGCTAAGCATTGCAATACGGTGTGGCAATGCCGCTAGGGTTTTAGGCACATTTCCAGTTGACGCCGATGCGGAGGAATTTTTTGAAGCAGTTTAAAAAAAAAATCGTAACTTATACTTGAATGTCGGTTTTCTGTAGGCTTTCATTGTTGTTGGAACCCTAATTTGTTTTCCAAAATAAAGTAGTATGATACTCTTTATAACATTAGCTATTTGCCAGTGAAATTTCCGACAAAATGGATGCAGCCGTTTCGGAGCCTGAGCAAAGAGGCAGACAAAATTTTAAAAAAATCTTGTATTTTGCAATATTTATTTTGTAAAATGCTGTATTTTTGACATTCCAAGCAGACATTTCTATTTAATTTATTTTTATAGATGCGAGTATAGACAGCTTCCTATAAAGGCTCGTATTACTGTTGTTTCTCCACTATGGCACACGACTAGCGGTTTCTAACCAGCTTAGGGAACTCGCAAGGAAAGCTACGGGATACAGCATAATACCCGTTATATACACACATTTTATATTAAAATCTCAAAAGGTTTCTGACTAGACACAATATCTCGAAAACTACTTAACCTATGGCGATGACATTTGGCACTTCTATGGGTAGGAGACGTCTGGTAAGAAAGGATTTTGCGACAATACAGAATTCAGGGTGTTCTTCAACTCCTACTCCAAAAATAGTCCTACTCCCTGCTAATATTATAAATGCGAAAGTTTGTGAGGATGGATGGATGTATGTTTGTTCCTCTTTCACGCCTAAACGGCTGAACGGATCTGCATGAAATTTGACACTGAGATAGATTGAAGTGTGAAATAACACATAGGATACTTTTTATCCTAAAAAAAGGACGTTTCCCGCGGGAAATTGACGAAAGTCACATTTAAATTTTATCAAAAAATCAGTCTAACATTTCATTTAATTTTTTTTTTTGGTTAACTACATTTATTTTTTGTAGTGATAACTTCTTTATCCATGTTGAACGATTTTTGACATGGCTAAACTGATGGGTTCCCGTCACCAACATGCGAATGTGACGCTAAGTTTTCACTTCAGTCTGCAGTCCCCATGGAGCCAATTTTATTTTTTTGGATTACTTTTTAACTGCCTCTGTGGTCTAGTGGTCCTAAGAGCGACTGCTACGCTAGAAGTCTTGGGTTCGATTCCCAGGTCGAGCAAAGTGTTATTGGGTTTTTCTATGAAATTTACAGTAGCAGCTCGGAGTTAGGATTTGTGCCCGGTTAATGGCAATAGGCTGGCCCCTTATTACATGGGACGTAAACATACCGGCGAACTGTGGGTGTACTTTGTTACACCTGTGCCTAACCCTTCGGGGAATCCAGGCGTGATGGTATGTTATGTTAATTTTAACCCCCGACTTAAAAAGAAGGGTATTATAAGTTTGACGTTACTGTGTGTCTGTCTGTGGCACCGTAGCTATGAAACGAGTGAACCGATTTGAATGCGGTTGTTTTTATTTGAAAGCAAATTTCTTAGCGATGGTTCTTAGATTTGTTTGCGCCCCGGGAACGCAAAGGGCACAAGAAGGATTATGGATGGGTTTCAGTGAGTAAAATTTTGACACGCCCATTTTGATGATTTCCCATCCAAAAAAAAACGACTTGTCACCTGTCACTGTCGTACCTATTTAAATCCTAAACCATGCGCAGGAGTGTGACGTTATACAATCAAATACTAAGTTAATTATATCAAGTTGGCATACAATGGCCGTTCGTCGGTTTTGCATGAATACACAAGCATTTAAATGATTGATGTTTCTACGTTTTGTAATTTTTACTTTTACGCATTCCAGTTGATTGGCTATTTGTCTGTTTTATCATTTCTTATGAATGTCTGCATAGTAACGGGTGAACGGACTCTTGGGACACTCCAGCATATCGAGTAGCAGTAGAGCTCTTTGTGAAGGACTCGTCCGGGGAAGTAGTACTAACATACCTATTAAACCTAGACCTAGTCCCGTCAATATCGATCCAGCCGCTCCAGAGATTAGCCGGAACAAACAGACAGACAGACAAAAATTTTATGAATTGTTTTTTGATGTTAGTACCGTATATACTTTCATACATACATACATACATTCATAAACTCACGCCTTTTTCCCATGGTGGGAGGCAGAAACCAAAGAACGCAACCTGCTACAATCCTTATATACTTCCTTCGCCTCGTCCACGTTCATACATCCGTCCATACAAGCACGCCGGTTACGAGTACTGCGCCCCTGACCTTTCTGAAGAACCTCACCAATAAGGTCAGGGTAGGTCTTTCTAGGGCGTCCTCTCCCGGCGTTGCCACTCGCATCTGCCATATAAATCCCTTTCGTCAGTCGCCTTTCACTCATCCTCTCAACATGACCGAACCATCTAAGCATACTCTTTTCTAGTTTTGTTACTACATCCTCTTTTAATCCGCAACGTTCTCGTATAATTTCATTCCTCACTCTATCGTTCAAAGTTACAACACACATACTTCGCAAGGAACGCATCTCCACGGCATTAATCCTACTTTCATGCCTCGTTTGCCATACTATACATATACTTTCATTTATTATGCATTTAGTGAAAAGCTGTTAATTTGAAATTACAAACGGACTCTTTCATTTTATTTATTTGTATATGTATAATTTTATTGAGATAGATAATAATTGATACGTATGCAATGAACTAACTAATTGCCTCATTAGCCTAGTGGTCCTAGCTAGAGGTCTTGGGTTCGATTCCCAGGTCATTGAAGTGTGTTGAAAAAGTGTTATTGGATTTTTCTATGAAATTCTCAGTAGCAGCTCGGAGTTAGGATTTGTGCCCGGTTAATAGTAATAGGCTCGCCCCCTATTACATGGGACCTAAACATGCCGGCGAGCTGCGGGAGTACATTGTTGCACCTCTGCTTAACCCTTCGGGGAATACAGGCGTAATGGTGCGTTTGCAATCGTATTTGTATGACGCATCTCAAGTACCTACCAACGTTTTTTGAACAACATTATTTTTTATCTGTGTGACCGATGGTGAAAGGCATCTTCGTATAAAAGGTTAATTTTATCTTATTTTTTGTTTAATTTAAAGAACAGTGGAGTAGGTTATGTACTCTTATCTGTTAAGTAAATTTATCATCATAGTACCTGATCCGCCATAGTAGCTGATCTGTCTTTGTATAGGATTTCTATGCAATGAGAGGTCAGCTTATACTGGAAATGTATAGGTTGATATGTGGCCGTGCGTACTTCAAGATATTGTGAGATCAGGCGCACCACCCTTCACACATATCACATCACCTACTTCCAAACTCCAGGCTGCGACTAAACAATTCATAATCAAAAAATCCAATAACACTTTTTGCTCGACCTGGGAATAAAACCCACGACCAACTCAACAGTCGCGCTTGTGACCGCGCACGAATCAGTATAATGAAAGGCGCAGGGGCGTTCTGTTTTTAAAAAATACATTATTTTAATGTACTTACTACCATTTGATAGTGTTATCAGCAGGGAAACGTTAACAGACGTGTATCTAATCATTCTATTCATACTAACGATTATAGTATTTACGCAGTAATCACATAAAGAAGTAGTTAGACAGATACTAATTAGATTAGAAAAAAAGCCAACCTCCTTCAAAAACTAAAAAATGAAAAATAACTTTAGCTTTGGAAGTCGCGAGACGACTCCCGGCCACCGTAGACACGGGCCTGTGGACGGTGAGCAATGGGTAGCTCACCGTCCTTACGTTGCATAACGACAGGCCGTGTCGACGGCGCGTTTGTGTTCCACGCGCGCCTCAAAGAGATGTCAGCAAAAGGAAGGGGCCACTGAGGGCCGATGCCTGCCGGGGCTGCGGGTTGTTCGTAAGAGATACCGCGCCCCCGGATCGCAAAGGGCACAAGAGGGAACATGGGTGGGTTTTAGTCAGTAAAAGTCTGACACTCCCTCCCGCCCCGCCCAGGGCGGGAGAAGTTATTTGATGACTTCCCACCCCCCAAAAAAAAAAGCTTTGGAAGTGAACGAGTTCAGGGGAGAAGCCGTTGACTTCCAAAGCTAAAGCTCTGTCGCCTGGTGCTAAAAGGGCCAAAGTACGTTTTTGTATGAAACGAGATTGTAATGCCAGTTTATTTATTAACTGTATGAAAGCGCACACTACATTGGCCTTTGTTACATAGTAATTTTTGAAAGATTTTGGCACATACAAATATCATACTTTTACAATAAACTGACATTACAATCTCGTAACCGACTAACAAAAGGGATTTATATGGCAGATGTGAGTGGCAACGCCGGGAGAGGACGCCCTAGAAAGACCTACCCTGACCTTATTGGTGAGGTTCTTCAGAAAGATCGGGTGCGCAGTACTCGTAACCGGCGTGCTTGTATGAACAGACGCATGAACGTGGACGAGGCGAAGGAAGTATGTAAGGATCGTAGCAGGTGGCGTTCTGTGGTTTCTGCCTACCCCCATGGGAAAAAGGCGTGAGTATATGTATGTACAATCTCGTTTCATACAAAAACGTACTTTGGCCTTTTTAGCACCAGGCCACAGAGTTATTTCTCACTTTTTAGTTTTTGAAGGAGGTGGCCTTCGTTGTAAAATAGTTTTTATTTTTCGCTTTTTAGAATCAATTTCCTGACATCCAAATCCATGAAGGAACAGTTATGCTACGTAAATTAACAAGACACCACTTAAAAGTCACATGAAAGCAGAATACGCTAATTCGTTTACTTGAATGACATATTTGCAAGGCATTAAGTCCGCCTTCGTACGATGTTTTTTTTTTGCATTTGTGCAGGAAGTCTTAATAAATAAATAAATATTTATTTCAGTTATTTAATTTTTTTACAAATCTACTTATCCAGTTTCGATAAAATTTATATGGGACTCTGAAGTATAATGACCCCTCAGACAACAGTGCTTGTTTATGCGATGGCAGCAATCGCAGTTGATTTGATGTCATTTTTTGAAGAGTTCCGTTGCCTGTCTCCGGAGTCCATGATCAGATCTATATGTAATTCAAATGGGACCATTTAGGAATAAACCCGTTTCAAACAAAAATAATTTTGCAAATCCGTGCACACACGACGGAGTTATGCCCAAACATACAAAAAAAAAATCTGAACATCCGAATTAGACGACACGGTTGGCGCAGTGGCCGAGCGAGCGACTGCTGCGCTGCGTGTCGCGGGTTCGATTCCCGCACGGAACAAATATTTGTATGACCTACAGATAGTTGTTCCGGGTCTGGCTGTTTGTGTATGTGAGTTTATATGTTTGTAAACGCACCCACGATACAGGAGAAATTCCTAGTGTGGGGCAACGTTTTTTAAAAAAAAAAAAAAAGAAAGAATTGATAACCTCCTTCTTTTTGAAGTCGGTTAAAAATAAAAATGGCCGATTTTGACCACTTAACGTCTATATCGATTATGCAGGGTTATTTGTCAAACAATGACAACCTTGCAGGACTGTATTACTATCATCATAAACAACAACTTTTGTTCTAGGAATTTTTACAGAATCAAGCAACGCAAGCGCATTGAAGTCAATGACCGACTGAAGGATTTCCGTAAAATTGTATATAGGTCAAGTACAAACACCTCCGCCGCCCTAACCCCGCTCCCTTCGCTATTTTACTATCGCTTTCGTTTGCTTCGCATAGACTTCGAAATATTTAGAGCGTTCAATTTAAATGTTTTTATTTTTGTATGAAAATCTGATGAACTAAAATATGATAAATTTTTAAATGTCATAGAACAAAAGTTGTTGATTATGATGTTAGTAACATAGTCCTGAGAGGTTGTCATTGTTTTACAAATAACCCTGTAGTTGTCTAGCAAGCATGTTCAGAAAAATGTAATAACAAAAAAAAAACAATTTACTTTTCTATAGTTGATGTTTCAGACAGCCGGGATTTTTGATTTTTTTTATTGACTTTTGTTATCTTCAAAATGCCGCGGTCTTTTAACCTAATAAGATGGCCTAAGGAATTACATAGTTAAGTTACCTAAGTTTTTCATTACCCAGCCAAGATTGAACTCGAGCCCAAACCGAAGGCGTCAACTTACGGGGCCGAGTGTAATTGCATTGTACACTCGGCTACATATCTGGCTATACATATCTGGTATAAGCTGAACTCTCATTGTCTGAAAATCTTATACAATGAGAGATCAGCATAAACTGGAAATGTATAGCTTGGTATGTAGCCGTGTGTACCAGTACAATTGAATTACATACATTTTTTTAATTTTATGGGGGCCTTAATATTCACGGTGCTCTATATTCCCCGAAGGGTTAGGCAGATGTGTAACAATGTACAATTGTACACCCACAGTTCGCCGGTATGTTTTGGTCCTATGTAATAGGGGGCAAGCCTATTGCCATTAACCGGGCACAAATCCAAACTCCGAGCTGCTACTGAGAATTTTATAGAAAAACCCAATATCACTTTTTGCTCGACCTGGGAATCGAACCCAAGACCTCTAGCGTAGCAGTCGCGCTTAGAACCACTAGGCTACCGAGGCAGTTTTGGGAGGAACCCAAAACTATTTAATAATATCTAAATCCGCCCCTGGTTTGTAAAGATTTGTATAGAAAATCTATATTTTTTTGAATGAGTGACGGAAAATTTAATCCCGGTCTGGTTTAGAATATTGTACACACGATTACACATCAATCTATACAGTTCCAGTTTATGCTGATCTCCCCTTTCATAGGATTTCCATACAATAAGAGGTCAGCTTATACTGGAAATGTATAGCTTGATATGAAGCCGTGTGTACTGAGCAGGTGCCGCGTCAATGTCCCCTTCACGATAAAAAAAAACAAATCTTCTCTCACGTGAAGACATCACTTTGTGCCAACAAACTGTAATGTAAAGAAAATAAGACCCATTTTCCTTTGAAACATCGAATCTCAGCCGTTCACATAGTTGTTAGACGTTTTTACGTCACTTCGAAGAAATAATGAAAGTGCTACAGCCGTCGGAAAACTGTACTAGACACGTACAGTCACGAGCATAAATAAAATAATGGCAATAGGCTCGCTGGCTATTACATGGGACCTAAACATACCGGCCAATTGTGAGTGCTTGTTGGTACACCTCTGCCTGACCTTTCGGGGAATATAGGCGTGATGGTATGTTATTGTGTTACGAATATCATATTCTGGATGCCATACTACTATGAAAGCGGTCTTATCTCAACGGTGCAATCATTCATTCAAGTATTTTTTTTTTAATTCGTGATGTGTAAGCTCTTGACTCTAGTCTAGGTCAGAGGTAACAAAGTGGACGATGGAGTGAGCTTACCCAGAAGAAGCCTGTTCACTCTAACTTTGAAGAGATTAGCGTAGAATGCGATAGGAAATACAGACGCAGGTAGAGATTTATGGTCGTGACTGTACGTGTTGCGTTTGCGACATTTCTCAGAAATGAACGATTGCGAAGAAAAAACGCAGTTCAATACGGAAAGTCTGGCGTTGTTAGCCTAATTTAGATGAAGAAAAACTGGGTGGGATTTTGACCTAGTTTTTAATAGAATGTCGCTGCGGCTTGCGACTAGTGTAGTCTAGTATGAGATTTGTAGTGTTTTATGATGATGTACTTACTGACTACCCGTGAGAAGCAGGCCTCTTTCAATGTGTGCGTTTTGTGCCGAACTGATGCGGCCCTGGAGCAGAGTGGGGGCCGGACTGCACACGGACGCGTCTTTTCGAACATTGTCCGCTCACGTCAGACAATCGGTCAGAAGTCGTACTTCAAAGGTGGTCCCGTATAAATTTTATCGAAATTGGTTCAGTAGATTGGTATAAACAATTTAATAACTGAAAAAAATATGTCATTCATGTAAACGAATTAGCGTATTCTGCTTTCTTGTGAATTTTAAGTAGGGTCATTTTTCATTCAAGTAATTTACGTTGTGTTCCTTTATGGATTTGGATGACAGGAAATTAATATTAAAAATAGAAAATAAAATTACCTAAAAACAACCGCATTCAAAAACAAAAGAAAATGAAAAATAACTTTAGCTTTGGAAGTCGGTGGCAACGCAAAACAGTAACCAAAACCAAAGCCGCCGACTCCCAAAACTAAAGTTATTTTTCATTTTTAGTTTTTGAAGGCGGTTATCTTTTTATAGAATCTATATCTATATAAATAAATAAAAAATAAAAAGTCTGTCTGTAATGTTTAAATAATAGGTTTCTACAAAACAAGTATTCAGAATGTCTGCACGGTAATTAAAAAACAATTTTATCTGTTAGTTTCGACTAACCTCCTAAATGGCTGAACCATTTTGACGGGACTCTCACTGGCATATAGCTGATATTATTAGGATTAAGCTACTTTTTTTATGAAACGAATTAGGGTTACATGCAAAATAATGTAACACCTCGATAAACCTGTAATGTTATCTCTTCTACACCTTTGGTTGACTGGCAGAGAATGCCTAAGACATTAAGTCTGCCTTTGTAATTTTTTCTTGCATATATAAAATAAATGGATAAGCGAACTAAGTCACGGGTATATGTTAGTTTAAATCATAGGCCATACTTCTGACTATTGCACCTACACATTGCCATGATAATATGGCAGGTTTAGGACCGCTATAACAAAACATGCCATCACGCCTGTATTCCCCGAAGGGTTAGGCATAGTACCAATGTATGTACCTACAGTTCGCCGGTATGTTTTAAGTCCCATGTAATAGGGGGCGAGCCTATTGCTTTTAACCGGGCACAAATCCTAACTCCGAGCTACTACTGAGAATTTCATAGAAAACCCGAATAACACTTTGCTCGACCTGGGAATCGGCCCAAGACCTCTAGCGTAACAGTCGTGCTTAGGACCACTAGGCTAACGAGGCAGTCAGTATGACCGCTATATTACATTAATACCAACGTATAGCATCTACATTTCAATTGAAAGTATTATTGGAAGTCTTTCGCCATTCATTGTGTGCAGTAGAACGGAAATTATGATGCAATTGGACTATGATTTACCTACATCACGCTAAATATTGCCTAGCTTCATCTATACTAATATATAAAGAGGTAAAATTTCGATTCGTATTTAATCTCCGCAAGTATGATCATGTGTCCGCACATCGGTCACTCTTGAGATGGTTGCCCATCAGACAGCGCAGGGCGTTAAGGGCTTTGACTACCGTATTTTCCCTTTTAGACAAACCTAGTTCTCCTTCCTATCTGATTGCTCACTTTCAATACTTGTGCTCCGCACACAGTAAAAATCTTCGTTCCTCCAATAATCGTCTTCTACGATGTCCTTCTCGCCGTACTGGTTTTCTTAAATCTTCATTTCTTGTTCAGGCGATTTTCCTTTGGATTGCGCTTCCTCAGAATATCAGGATGGCCACCAGTCGATTCACATTCAAAATGAAAGCTCGCGAACACTTGCATAAAAATTTGGCAGATTCGTCTCACAATTAATGTGTTATATTTCTCCACCTCTGTATTTTGATCTCTCTCTACTTTGTATATTTTGTTTGTATGTATGTATATATGTATTTATTATTATATTTTATTCTTGGAAATTTTCAGTTCCTCTTCCTTGCCCCTACTATGTTTTGTCTCTGCATCACCCTAAGGTAGACTAGTAGAAAATGCCTAAGGCATTAAGTCCGCCTTTGTACGGTGTATTTTATTTTACATTTGTGCATGAAGCTTTAATAAATAAACAAATAAATAAAGTTTGAGTTAGTGAGGTTGTAGGGGGTAATCTCTGGATCTATTGAACCAAATCCTAACTCCGAGCTGCTACTGAGAATTTCATAGAAAAACCTAATAAGCAGCTCGGAGTTAGGATTTGTGCCCGGTTAATGGCAATAGGCTCGCCCCCTATTACATGGGACTTAAACATACCGGCGAACTGTGGGTGTACATTGTTACCCCTCTGCCTAACCCTTCGGGGCATACAGGCGTGATGGTATGTGTTTATTTTTTATCTTTTGGTTTTGTGTAAGTTAATAATATTTGACATTAATTTTTGTTTTTGTAGTAATTTTGATTTTATTTATTATGACAGAATTATAATTATACATTTTGTTCTATCGCTGGCTCCTGTTCGCGACTTCATCCGCGTAGTTTTTTCTCTCGCATTAGGTAACGTCTTTGGTTACTGCTCCGCACCTGTTGGTCGTAGCGTGCTCTTATATAGCCTATAGCCTTCCTCGATAAATGACCCATCCAACACAAACAGATTTTTGCAATTCAAACCAGTAGTTCCTGAGATAAGCGCGTTCAAACAAACAAACAAACTCTCAAACTTTGTAATATTATAATAGTATAGATAATTAATTATGTATGCATTTATGTTGCAATTATGTCTGTATCTATGGATTTTATTCCGAAATAAATGATTTGATTTGATTTGATTAATTTATGCCTGACACTTAAGCTTTTTTTTTTTTTTTTTTTTTGTTAAAAAAAACGTTGCCCCACACTAGGAATTTCTCCTGTATCGTGGGTGCGTTTACAAACATATAAACTCACATACACAAACAGCCAGACCCGGAACAACTGTCTGTAGGTCATACAAATATTTGTTCCGTGCGGGAATCGAACCCGCGACACGCAGCGCAGCAGTCGATCGCTCGGCCACTGCGCCAACCGTGTCGTCAATTTTGTTTGTATAGTATTTGTTATACATATGTGCAGTGAATCGCTTCTTTAGTAATTCTTCTTCACAGCATAAAACCATCATAACTAACCGTTAACATTTTTTTATTACTTTACACGGTTAACTGCCTCGTTAGTCTAGTGGTACTAAACACGACTGCTACGCTAGAGGTCTTGGGTTCGATTCCCAGGTCGAGCAAAAAGTGTTTATGAATTTTTCTATAAAATTCTCAGAAGCAGCTCGGAGTTAGGATTTATGCCCGGTTAATGGCAATAGGGTCGCCGCTTATTACATGGGACCTAAACATACTGGTGAACTGTGGTGTACATTGGTACATCTCTGCCTAACCCGTCGAAGAACGCAGGCGTGATGGTATTTAAAAAACTTTAATGTTTATTTCCCAAAAATGGTCGACACGGTTTACGCAGTGGCCGAGCGATCGACTGCTGTGCTTCGTGTCGCTGGTTCGATTCCCGAACGGAACAAATATTTGTATGACCTACAGATAGTTGTTCCGGGTCTGGCTGTTTGTGTATGTGAGTTTATACGTTTGTAAACGCACCCACGATACAGGAGAAATTCCTAGTGTGGGGCAACGGTTAAAAAAAAAAGAAACCATTTTGGCGCGTTGCCCAATTTTTATTGTTAGCCTATTCTGTCCCAATTCTGGGCAAATGCCTGCCTTCACTCCTTCCATTCTTCACGTTTCAGTGCCTCATCCCTCCAAAGGTTACCAAAGGTTAGGCAGAGGTGTACCAATGTACACCCACAGTTCGCCGGTATGTTTAAGTCCCATGTAATAGGGGGCGAGCCTATTGCCATTAACCGGCCACAAATCCTAACTCCGAGCTGCTACTGAGAATTTCAAAGAAAAACCCAATAACACTTTTTGCACGACCTGAGAATCGTACCCAAAACCTCTAGCGTAGCAGTCGCGCTTAGGACCACTAGGCTAACGAGGCAGTTTAATTCAAGTGCTTAATTATATAAAAAAATAAATTGCGAAAAAGTACGAAATAGGTAACTAAAATTATCCATACTAATAAGTATATACTAGAACCAGTAATACCTATACATAAAACAATAAAAGGGAGGCTTGAAAAGAAGATTTTTATCGATAGAAATCATATACAAGCCCAAATTTTTTTTTAAATCTCTAGAACATTCCTGCCTACATAAAATTTCTGTTACACATAAAAATATTTGTCGAAATAGTCGAAACTAGCCGCTTATCTATAATAGTTCATTCTTATCACTCATTATAGGTACCTCCGTTATCGGAATATTTTTAAAACTGTTTTCGAAAACTATTTGATAAGGTATCGGTGGACTACGTAATCGTTTAGGGTTCTGCAAGCAAAGGGTGCTGAGTAGTGTTGCCAGGTGTCCCAGTTTTTAGAGGTCTGGTAAAATTTAAGTTGAGAGGATGAATGAAAGGAATTTATATGGAAGATGTGAATGGCAACGCCGGGAAGGGACGCCCTAGAAAGACCTACCCTGACCTTATTGGTGAGGTTCTTCAGAAAGGTCGGGTGCGCAGTACTCGTAACCGGCGTGCTTGTATGAACGTGGACGAGGTGAAACGAGTATCTTACATACTCCTTTCGCCTCATCTACGATCGAAGCAGGAGGCATTCTGTGGTTTCTGTCTAACCCCATGGGGAAAAGGCGTGAATTTATGTATACATAATTATGTATGTATGGTAAAATTCACCGATACACGCTTGACTTTTCACGTAGGAGAGACGTGTTTGCCGTGTTCTTTTTGGAATAAACAAAATCAAATGAAAAAAGTAAAAAGCAATTTGTAAAGAGTGTTCGTGGACTTCCTTGCTCGTTTTTTTCCATATAGACTTACGTTATGGACACAGCACCTACCTTCAACTTTCTGACTAACTGACCGACTCCTTGACAATTCAAAAGTGTGTCCTATTGTCATCCTATTAGTGCATTGTGCTTGCGCGTTCATTTATGCACTATAACATATCCAGCGTACATTGCTAGCCTCCATTGAGGTTGACTAACGTAACCGATATCGGTCGACATCTATACTTCCATACTGATATTATAAATTAAAGGCCTTTTTAGGGATTTATCTAAACGGTTGGTTGACACTTCCCGCGACCCAAAGGCTGGCTTTTACCTTGGCCAGAGGTTAAGCATCGCTATCCAACGTGGCAATGCCGCCAGTCTTTTGGGCACTTTTCCGGTTGACGGCGATGCTGATGCCATTTAGTTTTAGTTTATTTTTTGTTATTATTAAGGATTTCTAATTTTAAGGTTATTACTGAAGTTTTACTTTAGTTTTGGGGTTAACCTGTATGCTAGTGTGTAAGTTAAATAAATAAAATAACTGAAAAAAAAAAAAAACTTTTATTTCAGACCACTTAGTCCAACATGTTAGTAACAGAAAAAACTTACGATCTATGTTAGTAATCTCAAACATATAATGACACAATGTATTCATCAACCTGCACCTCTCACATGCAGATTGATGAAAAGACAGAGCACAGCTGAGTCTAACCTGTCCGCTATCATTTTCAGTATTCTGTTGCTACTCCCCCGTACAGCCTGCATAACGGACGCCGATTTCTTACGCATGATTGCATAAAAATCGTCTATATGGGCGTCCGCAAACATGCCTGAAGCACTACAATACCGGGGTAGCCGCAACAGAGCCCTGAAAATGTTATTATATTGGACTCGGAGGGCATTGTAAGTGCTCTGCGTGAACTTGACCCATAGTCCACTTGTGTAAAAACTTTGACAATAAGCTTTAAATAATGTCAGTTTTACCTCAGTCGTGCAACGAGTGAATCTATGAGAAAATGATGAAATATATATTATAAACTCAAAAGTAACTTTGTCTGCCTTTTAGGACTAAACCATCATCATCTGCTTAGCCTTTTCCCAAACTATGTCGGGGTCGGCGTCCAATCTAACCGGATACAGCTAAACACCAGTGTTTTACATGGAGCGACTGCCTATCTGACCTCCACAACCCAGTTACTAGGCAACACGATACCCCTTGGTTAGACTGGTTGTCAGACTTCTTGGGTTCTGACTATCCGTAACGACTGTCAAAGATCTACGAATGACAGCCGGGGTCAACGACATTACGTGCTTTCCGCGACACGTGTGTTACACCACCAACTTCCAAACTCCGGGCTGCTACTGAGCAAATCCTAATGGAAAAACCTAACCCGGGACTCCACGCTCATCGGTCGCGCTTGCGACCACGAGACCAACGGGGCAGTCTTCTACGACTTAACCGCTGAACCGATTTAGATGAAATTTGGTACAGTGATAGATTATATCTTGGAGAAGGACACATAACTAACGTTTGTCGCGAGAAAAAAAACGTGAAGGGTATGAATGTTTGTATTGGAGTCCGCCATTATTCAAGTTAAAACCATAAATCTTCAAACTTTGTGATTAGGCTCTTGTTAAAAAATATATATTTATATAAACTAACATAACATACCATCACGCCTGTATTCCCCGAAAGGTTAGGTAGAGGTGTATCCAATGTACACCCACAGTTTGCCGGTATGTTTAAGCCCCTTGTAAAAGGGGGCGAGCCTATTGCCATTAACCGGGCGCAAATCCTAACTGCTACTGAGAATTTCATAGAAAAACCCAATAACACTTTTTGCTCGACCTGGGAATCGAACCCAAGACCTCAAGCATAGCAATCGCGCTTAGGATCACTAGGCTAACGAGGCAGTTATATATAAACTAATGTTTAAATATATATTTTTTTTTATAGTTATTGAACAAATTGGTATCTTTTTAGTAAAAAAGGCTGTTCCAACTAACTATTCCATTCGGACGAAGTCGCCGGCAAAAGCTAGTAATAAAAGTCAAAATCTATAGATCTCCAAACTGAGAAATTTAAAAAAATAATGAATAATTTTCGACATTGTTATTGCTTGTTGTACCAGAACCCGCAGTGCGCGAGATACGCTCGCACTTGACCGGATTTTATTTTTCGAAACAGTGATAACAGGGTTCAGAGGGTCGAGCCCTTATCATGTACATAAAATAACGTTATTTATACAGGAAAAATGACTGGTAGTGGCTTACCAATATTTGTACAGATAAAAAAAAAATTCAATAAGATTTCTGCCTTCAATTTTGTTTGCATAAATTTTAAATTTACACTTCCATGTTTCTGCCCTTATCCCATGTTACTTGGGGTCGGCACAACATGTCTTCCTCTTCCATGCCGTCCTGTCAACCGTCATGCTATCACTGACTCCCTTCTCTTTCATATCATTCTTCACGCAATCCATCCATCTTTTCTTTGGCCTCCCTCTTCCTCTCCATCCATCCATATTTATATTCATAACTCTTTTGGTCACATGCGTCTCATCCCTCCTCTTCACATGCCCATACCAAGACAAACGGTTTCCTTTCAATTTTTCTGACAGAAAAACTTTTTTTTAAACTTTAGAATTACACAAAGTCTTAAATAACAAAGCATGTACACACACACCATCACGCCTACATTCTCTGAAGGATTAGGCAGAGGTGTATTAATGTGCACCCACAGATCGCCGGTATGTTTATGGCCCATGCGAGCCTAATGTCATTAACCGGGCACAAATCCTATCTCCAAGCTGCTACTGAGAATTTCATAGAAAAACCCAATAACACTTTGCTCGACCTGGATATCGAACCCAAGACCGGCAGGCTGGTATTATTATATCATATTTATATTATCAACAGGCGTGTTGATGAATGAACAAGAGAAAACGTAGTCTTCTCACCGAGACTGCTATGCCTCTTTTTTCTTGTCATGGGGACATTACATACCATCACGCCTGTATTCCCCAAAGGGTAAGGCAGAGGTGTACCAATGTACACTCACAGTTCGCCGGTATGTTTAAGTCCCATGTAATAGGGGGCGAGCCTGTTGCTATTAACCAGGCACAAATCCTAACTTCGAGCTGCTACTGAGAATTTCATAGAAAAACCCAGGAACACTTTGCTCGACCTAGGAATCGAACCCAAGACCTCCAGCGTAGCAGTCGCGCTTAGGACAACTAGGCTACCGAGGCAGTTACCGACTAAAGGGTCATTACTCCATCACTCACAAATCATCTCGGCACCTGGCCAGACTTCACCAGGGTTTATAACCATTTTAAGGCCACGTACTACTCTGCCTAATTGTAATAAAAAACGATACATACCTACCTATTTTGAGACGCTACGCATTTGTCTAATAAATAGGTATATATACCTAACTTGTCCTGCCATTAGATATTTCGAGTCAACGATTCCTACTTACTAGAACATACGGTTGATCGGTCATGTTGAGAGGATGAGTGAAAGGCGACTAATAAAAGAGCATATGGCAGATGTGTGTGGCAACGCCGGGAGAGGACGCCCTAGAAAGACCTACCCTGATCTTATTGGTGAGGTTCTTCAAAAAGTTCGGGTGCGCAGTACTCGTAACCTGCGTGCTTGTATGACCAGATGTATGAACGTGGACGAGGCGAAAGAAGTATGTAAGGATCGTAGCAGGTGGCGTTCTGTGGTTTCTGCCTATCCCCATGGGGAAAAGGCGTGAGTTTATGTATGTATGTGGAACATATCCATAGATAGATACTATCAATGTTGAACCTTCCGCATAGTAGATATTAGTTCGGCAATAGGTACGTAGTTTTAATAGGTTGTGTGATTCAACTACGTGTAGGGAATTAAGGAATGCAATCGGGCGTCATTTCCGGCCGGATTCCCATCATCAATCCGGCCGAATTTAACCGGATTTATCAAATCAGGAAAATTTTCCCTTTTCGTTCCAAAATTGACTGTTAATAAATGAATGTAGTAAGTTTAAGTATTGTTGTTTTTTTAAACAATGTTGGATGGCAAACAAGCCGACGTCCCACCTGATGCTAATTGGTCTCGGCTGAAAATGAAAATGAAATGCGTCACGTGCCTGTAATTACACCAGCTGCCATACTCTTCAAATCAGAACACAGCAACGCTGCTTTGCGGCAGAAATAGGAATGGTGGTAGTAGTTCCCCGGACGAGCTCCTTCACAAAGAGCTCTATTACTACTTAATATTCTACGATGGTGCGGAACCTTTCGTGTATTAATCCGATTCGCACTTGGCAGGTATTTTTTTTGCAATTTAGCGCTGTTTTACGTTGAACGTTGATTACGTGCGTAATGAGTTTCAATTAATATACGCCATGCAGTTAGAAATGCCGTGTCGACGGCGCGTTCGTGTTCCACGCGCACCTCAAAGAGATGTCAGCACTGGAAGAGGCCACTGAGGGCCGATGCCTGCCGGAGCTGCGGGTTGTTCGCAAGAGATACCGCGCCCCCGGAACGCAAAGGGCACAGGAAGGAACATGGGTGGGTTTTAGTCAGTAAAAGTCTGACACTCCCTCCCGCCCCGCCCAGGGCGGGAGAAGTTATTTGATGATTTCCCACTCACCAAAAAAAAAAAAATGCAGTTGGAAATGGCGTCAGAAATATTTTTCGCGGGCTTTTGACTAATACCCTTCAGAGTTCCTTAATTAAGAGGTATACCTCTATGCTTCACGTTGTACAAAGAGGTTTTATGGAAGTAAAAGGTGATTTTATAAGTTATTATCATTAATAATTAAACTGATATAAATATATCAGTAGATCACTAGTAACTAGCTTCTGCACGCGACTCGGTCCGCGTGGGACTAAAATCTACCGTATAGCATAGCCTTCAACTCTCGGCAATAGTGCAGCCTTCTATCAATAAAATATTTTTTATAATTGACTGCCCCGTTAGCGTAGTGATTCTAAGCGCGACTGCTACGCTAGAGGTCTTGAGTTCGATTCCCAGGTCGAGCAAAAAGTGTTATTGGGTTTTTCTATGAAATTCTCAGTAGCAGCTCGGAGTTTGGATTTGTGCCCGGTTAATGGCAATAGGCTGGCCCTCTATTACATGGGACTTAAACATACCGGCGAACTGTGGGTGTACACTGGTACACCTCTGCCTAACCCTTCGGGCAATACAGGCGTGATGGTATGTGTTATGTTAAAAAACAACAATTTTTCAAATGACGGAGTTCTGAGAAAAAAAAAACGAACCGAATTGACAATCTCCTATTAAGAAGTCGATTAAAAAAGGGGGAACGTCATAGGGCATTTAAAACTCGTCCGCATCGCCGTCAATGGGACAAGTTCACGAAGGCTGGCATCATTGCCAAAGCAGATAATAAATGTAAGAAAAACCGGTAAAGTATTTTTGGCATGAATTTTTTGCCAAACGAACGAGTACCTAGGTTTATATATTTCTTGTTAAGCAGAAAAAAGAAACTTGAATGTGTTAAATATTAAAACTGACGTAACAACGTCCAAGGTTGCTAACAAATAAATTCTAAATATAATATTTACTTGAAATAATCAAAATCTTGTTAAAGCAATTATATGCTAACATGTTCATTTTAATAATTTTGGGCCGAAATTGAGGTGGCCTTGTTCTTTTTTTACCGATGGGAAATCATCAAATGACTTCCTCCGCCCTTAGTGTCAGACTTTTACTGACTAATACCCATCCATGTTCCTTCTCGTGCCCTTTGCGTTCCGGGGGCGCGGTATCTCTTACGAAAAACCCGCAGCCCCAGCAGGCAAGAGTGGCCCAAAAATTGCTAATATCTCTTTTAAGACGCGCGTGGAACACGAACGCGCCGTCGACACGGCCGGTCGTTATACAACGTACGGACGGTGAGCTACCCATTGCTCACCGTCCACAGGGCCGAGGTGGCCTCGTTTGCGTTGAGTTTTCTGTATTGTTACCCGACTATGTATGAACAAGGACAGGGTTATTTTTCATTCTTTGACGACATGAATGATGCTTTAAGGTGCGAAAGAATACTCAGAGCGATACCCGTGCCCTGGCCAATCGTGGTTGGAGGAATACCGTGTGGTTTTATTCGGTAGGCGTCTGACACATCTCTTCATCTTCCCCGAGGCGGAGGAAATCTATGACGATTTCCCTACGAAAAAGAAATACTGCAAAGACGCTATGGCACGCCGATATAGCGGCGGTAAGTCCCGTGTTGAAGGAGTGGCTACAAGTGCTTTCTGGCCACGGATGCTTCGGAAGTACCTGTGCGCATAGGCCGGGAGACAGTGCTTATGTGCCATTATCGTCAACACATTTTTTTTTTTAAATATCGTTGGATGGCAAACAAGCCGACGACGACTCACCTGATGTTAAGTGGTCACTGTTGCCTATAGACATCTGCAATACCAGAGGCCTTGCAAATGCGTTGCCATCCCAGAGACAAAGTTGAAATGTGTCATGTGCCTGTAATTACACCGACACCCATACCCTTCAAACTTCGAACACAGCAACGCTGCTTTGCGGCAGAAATAGGTATGGTGGTAGTACTTACCCGGACGAGCTCCTTCACAAAGAGCTTTACTGCTGATAATAATCCCGAGGACACGACGCAGCGGCACAGCGCCATGATTACGTCGAAGCGACAACTACAATTTCTATTTGATTAAGTGCTTAATTAATAACTGGTAATATTTTAACACCTGGACATGTTAATAGTGGAATTAGGCATACAAAGTTTAATGTCCCAGATAATAACAAAAATACAATAAAAAAAGACGCACCAATTTTGTAGAAGGCGGGTTGTCGATTTCAGCCAATTATAAGTCCAGGTTTCCTCACGATGTTTTGCTTCACCGATGTCAGTGATGTCCAAGATAAACTTAGAAAGTACATATGAATTTAAAAAGTCACATTGGTACTTGCCTGGATTTGAACCACCAACCTCATTGCATGAGAGTATGAGAGGAAGGTGTCATTATTGTTTAGGGATAAAAAAGCCACTGGCAGAATTGCAATGCTGTATATCACAAAGTCGTAGTAGAGCTGTTTGTGAAGGACATCGTCCGGGGAAGTACTACCACCATACCTATTTCTGCCGCAAAGCAGCGTTGCTGTGTTCCGGTTTGAAGGGTATGGGTGCCACGTAATTACAGGCACATGACACATTTAAGCTTTGCCTCTGGGATGGCAACGCATTTGCAAGGCCTCTGGTATTGCAGATGTCTATAGGCAGCGGTGACCACTTAGCATCAGGTGGGCCGTCATCGTCTAGTTTGCCATAATTGCTTATAAAATACAAGCGTCATGTCATTGCGCTTCTCTTTCATTCCTATGCATTGTGACAGTGACAGCGTCTCAGCTGTTTTTTGTTTTTAACCCCCGATGCAAAAACGACGGGGTGTTATAAGTTTGACATGTCTGTGTGTGTGTCTGTTTGTGGCATCGTAGCTCCCAAACGCATGAATCGATTTTGATTTGGTTTTTTGTGTTTGAAAGGTTAATTAGTCGGGAGTGTTCTTAGCTTTGTTTGATGGAAATCGGTTCAGCGGTTTCAAAGTTTTTTTCTTCTGTCGGGGGTTACTTAAAATTCATCATCTTATCCCATGTTACTTGGGGTCGGCGCAACATGTTTTTAAACCTATTATGATGGAAAATTACTTCAAAACGACAGTTATTTACTGATTACGTCTCGCTGACCGGTTTGGTAAGTTTGACGTGTGAAGTGTGACAATTGACCATCGGACAAATGTCAACTATAATAGAGCAGCTGCGTGTTTACGCTCATACATTTGGGTAGGTGACACCATTAAACAATAATTCCAAGACATAACTTCACAAAAAGAAGTTTATTTTAGCCCTAAAAACCCGATAAATTTTTAAATAACTATAAAATAGATTTTTGGTTGCTTTAAAATCAATAAATAGTTAGCGCATTGAGATGTCAAAAAGTGACGTCATCATCTTGTATTGCCATGTCGATGGCGCGTTCGTGTTCCACGCGCGCCTCAAAGAGATGTCAGCATAGGGAAGGGGCCACTGAGGGCCGATGCCTGCCGGGACTGCGGGTTGTTCGCAAGAGATACCGCGCCCCCGGAACGCAAAGGGCACAAGAAGGAACATGGGTGGGTTTTAGTCAGTAAAAATCTGACACTCCCTCCCGCCCCGCCCAGGGCGGGAGAAGTTATTTTATGATTTCCCACCCCCCCAAAAAAAAAAAAACATCTTGTATTGTCGTACAAAATCTATGGGGGAATCGTGTTTTGACAGCTCATAAAAAGTACGTCAATTGGTTAGTGGTGTCATGTACACAATTGTCATTTAACTGCCTCGGTAGCCTAGTGGTCCTAAGCGCGACTGCTGCGTTAGAATTCCTAGGAATTGAACCCATGACAGAATTTTTTGGTAATTCCTTAGTAGCAGCCCGGAGTGTCACAGTCGCGGCTGTCATTCGTAGATCCTTGACAATCGTTACGAATGATTATCCGTAACGACGCAGTAAACTGGTTGTCAGACCTGGCTTCTGAGTAGAAGCCAGGAAGTCTGACAACCAGTCTAACCAAGAGGTATTGTGTTGCACAATAACTAGGTTGTGGAGGTCAGATAGTCAGTCGCTCCATGTAAAACTCTGGTATTCAGCTGCATCCGGTTAGACTGGATGCCGACCCCAACATAGCTGGGAAAAGGCTAAGCAGATGATGATGGTACTTAAACATATCATCACGCCTGTATTCCCCGAAGGGTTAGGCAGAGGTACACCAATGTACACCAACAGTTCGCCGGTATGTTTAGGTCCCATGTAATAGAGGGGACACTATTGCCATTAATCGCGCACAAATCCTAACTCCGACCTGCTACTAAGAATTTAATAGAAAAACCCAATAACACTTTTTGTTCGACCTGGCAATCGAATTACTAGGCTACCGAGGCAGTTGGATGGTACTTGATTGGTTGGATGGTAATTGGTTTGATGGTGGTACTTGTTCTTACAAATGACTTATTTCCCTTTCTCTTGTTCCAGGTAAACCCGTACCACCGAAGGACTACATTCCAAACGAATTAAAAAACATGTACCTAAATCTGAAATTATAGAAGTAAGAATAGAATTATTATACAAGAAGAAAAAGTAACAATTACTCTCGACCAAATTTTTCAACCAAAATTAAAAACCTTTACTCATGTCCTGCCCTCCTAATACCAAAGTGTTTAAATTATTTTATTTTGGACGGAACCTCGGGTCCTAATGAGGATGATGCCTCAACAGTACTGCCTCAGGTGGAAGCATCACCATTCAAATGTGCAGAACATGTTCGCCCAACTACTTGAGAAAGGTTAGTACTAATCTTTGATTTTTTTTAAGTAAAAACTTTATCGCGTCACCGTCATGCTGACGTGATTTCGTCACGGACATGCTCAAGTCACTGCGTCATTGACATTATAATGTGGCAGCTTCATTGAAATGCAAATGCGGCATCGTCATCGATATTCCAATGTGACGTCGTCAACGACATGCTACTTTGGCAGCGTCACCAACATGCTAAAATGGCCTCGTCTCGTATACTGTACAGTCGTGGAACGAGATGGTTAAGGCTGTGGTTCCACGTGAGCTAAGCTTAAGCGTTGTTAAGGATGTATGTGATTCACACTAATAGGAAAAAGGGAGCGCAAACGTCACCTCAAAAAAAATTTATCTGGGGGTGGGCCCCAGATACAATGTTTTTTTAAAACCTTGCTCCGCTCTATCGTGTGTCGTACGAGTATGTGTATCGTGGATGCGTTTACAAACGTACTCGCATAATAGGTACAGCGTGCAATCAGACCCGTTCCAACTATTTACAGGCCATACAAATATTTGCTATAAACGATTGGATACAATTCATTGCGGAACTGCCATTTACAAAAATCGTAAGAAAATTTGACGTTAGCGAAAGCGGTTTTAGCAATAAGAGCTTATTGTGAAAGAGCTTGTCCGGGAAGTACTACCACCATACCTATTTCTGCCGCAAAGCAGCGTCGCTGTGTTCCGGTTTGAAGGTTATGGTGCCGGTGAAATTACAGGCACATGAGACATTTAACCTTGGTCTCTGGGATGGCAACGCATTTGCAAGGCCTTTGGTATTACAGATATCTATAGGTAGCGGTGACCACTTAACATCAGGTGGGCCGTTGGCATCTAATAATATTTAAAAAAAAATTAAAGGAAAGCCGGGGTGGTTCGCTAGTATTCAATATAATCATTATTACGACATATGAAAACTGATTTTCTGGTATTTTTTTTGACAAAGTAAAAAAAAAACTACTTAATATTCCGACTTTTTTGACCTTAACAGTTAAAACACCAAGAGGCGCACAAAACTAATTTTCAACATTATAAATAAATATATTAATATTCATGAATAGTTAACAGGGTTCGAATTATTATTCAACTAGTGTTTTTTCTTTAATTTTAATAATACACGATACTAGTCTAGTAAGCGTAAACTAAACGGACCTGACGTTCTGGGATAATAGCCTCATTTTGAACGAGTTTCGTTTCTCTTCCCCTCTCTTTACTTATTATTTTTGCTGTGCCCGACAGGGAACATAATTGTCTCTATTTATTGAAACCCATCACCTGTATGTTCACATTATGGATTGCAATAAGAATTTGAGATTTGAAAAGTAAGCTAAAAAAAATAAAGTATTAAAATACATATATCTACCATCACGCCTGTATTCCCCGAAGGGATAGGCAGAGGTGTACCAATGTACACCCACGGTTCGCTAGTATGTTTTTTTAGGTCTCATGTAATAGGGGGCCAGCCTATTGCCATTAACCGGGCACAAATCCATACTCCGAGCTGCTACTGAGAAATTCCTAATGGAAAAATCCAATAACTCTCTGCTCGACCTGGGAATAGAACCCAGGACCCCATGCTTATCAGTCGCGCTTGCGACCACGAGACCAACGGGGCAGTTCACACACAACATATACACATAACATATACCACATACATCAACATATAACATATATCAGAATGGTCACCAGTCGGTTCACATTCAAAGTAAAAGCTCGTGAACACTTCCTTATGAGGTTGGCAGACTCGTCTCACAATTAATTTGTTTATTATTTCTCCAACTATGTATTTTTATCTCTCTCTACTTTGTTTGTTTTGTTTGTATGTATGTATATATGTATTTATTATTAAAATAGATTCAATTCCTGAATATTTTTTGTTCTTTGCAACTATTATGTTTTGTCTCTGCATCGCCCTAAGGTAGACTAGTAGAAAATGTCTAAGGCATTAAGTCCGCCTTTGTACAGTGTATTTTTTTACATTATATGCAAGTTTAATAAATAAATAAATATAACATAATAATATATCTAAAAGTAGAAGTCAAATCCGTTATTTCAAACGTCTTTGGTTACTGCTTCGGTTCTTACTAAACCGATAATAAAATAAACAAGCTGATGTTGCAATGATCTGGCTAGCTTCAATCATCACCATCAGCATCATATCAGCTGCTGGACATAAGCCTCTCCTATAGATTTCCAAAAGGACCGGTTGGAAGCGTCCTGCATCCAGCGTCTTTCTGCGGTGTTAATCAGGTCGTCTGTCCACCTTGTGGGTGGTTGTCCTACGCTGCGCTTACCGGTGCGTGGTCTCCATTTGAGAACTTTGCGGCCTCATCGGCCATCAGCTTCAATAGTTGTCAAAATATTTTTATGCAAATTGCAACGTTTTACATAGCTCTCAAAATTGTAGTAGCTCTCGAAACTCAAGTGGCAATGAACAGGGCACATAGCTCGTAGAGCGCAGGGCCGGTGGGTCATAAGGCTCTTGAAGTCTCAACGGAAGACGCTGTGAGCGAAGGCCCCCCACGAGGTGGACCGACGACCTGGTAATGGTCGCCAGAAATTGTTAGATGCGGGCAGCACAGGACCGGTCATTGTGGCTATGTTTAGGGGAGGCCTATGTCCAGCACTGGACGTCGTACGGCTGATAGTGTGATAAAATGAACGTTAAACAAATTTTTGCATCGCAGAAAAAATGCACTCTCCAGGCCGGTTCCGGTCACGGCGGCTAATCTGAATGCAGACTAGCTAAGTACACATGACATATAAAAACAAATTAAATGTGTGCGCAAACAGGTGCACTCCCTCTTCCCTTACTCTCATAGTCCGATTAAACGGCAATCCGACAAAACCGGGTTGAGATTAGGGGCAGGACCAACGGTTTTACGTGCTTTCCGAGACACGGGGGTGTCACACCACCGACTTCCAAACTCCGGGCTATTACTGAGAAATTCGTAATGAAAAAAACCTAATAACGCTTTTGGTTCCACCTGGGAATCTAATCCAGGACCCCACGCTCGACAGTTGTGCTTGCCACCACGAGATTAACGGGGCAGTCAGTCAGAAAAATTGTTACTATTATAATCGATGACGGTTAATTTCATCAGAAACCGCGAATCGGCTGACATTGTGGTCACTCAGTTGACACTCAACAACAAATAATGACCAAGCTAAACTATTTTAGCAGCGTATAAAAAATAGCCGAAACCAAGTCAAAAATGAATACACAATTAATATATTTCATATTTAAACACCCATGTTCCTTAACGTGATTCTATTTTCAAAACAAACTGGACAAGTGCGAGTCGGTCTCGCCCACCGAGGGTTCAGTATTTTGTAGGTACATTATCAAAATATCAGCCGTAGGACGTTCACTGCTGGACATAAGCCTCCCCTATAGATTTCCAAAAACATTTAATTTGTTTTTATATTATTTAGGTACATCATATTTAAAAGAAAAATGTTACATAAAGACCCTGTTTTCAATGATTTAATTGCAAATTTATAGTTTTCAGACTTTTTCCTGTATTTGTAGTATAAAACGATATTACTTGCCGTATATTTTGATTCCCTTGAGAATGTCGAAATATACATTTTTTGCGTCATAAACGGCCCTATCTTTTTTGTCATTTTTTTTAGAAATGTGATTTTTCTCAGCTTCAAGGGACTGTACCCCTGAGTATATATATGGTTTTAATTTCAACTCGATACCTCCATGCGTTCCTGAGATAATAGGTCGTGACAGACAAACCGACAAATAATATTTTTGTTAATTAGTACCGCATTGCTCGATAGATAGCGTTGGCGCGAAATAGATCGCGCTATGGTTTCGTTACATCGATTTAGTTAGGTCAGGTGGATTATTTTTATTTTTTGAGCAGTACATACACAGTTCATTGTGATTCGGTTAATATTCGATTAAACGTGATTTCGCGACGGACAGACGACAAAGTAAAAAACGGAACCTTATAGGGATTTTCCTTTTGTGGTGCCGAACCCTAAAAAGAATATAAAAACACCTGACGTCCGTGATAATTTTATTTAATTCGATTTTCAAAAATGCTAATCTAAATCTGGTTGAGACAAAAACAAACGAAACAGGTTCTTATTTTGAATATTAATAAAGTTTAATATAGAATTCATATGAATTTGACAGATGAGACTTTAATATTTAGTCAGTAACTGCCCCCGACTTCGTCCGCGTTTTTTTCTTCGCCCGCGATAAATTACGTCTTTGGTTACTGCTCCGCTCCCGTGTGTCGTAGCGTGATGTTATATAGCCCATACTATTTCCTATAAATTGGGCTATCATTAACAAAAATATTGTTAAGTACAACTGATGTTAAGTAGTCACCGCTGCTTATAAACTTCTGCAATACCAGAGGTCTGACGTGCCGTCTCAAAGGCAAAGTTGAAATGTGTCATGTGCCTGTAACTACACCGGCACCCATACCCTTCAAACCGGAACACAGCAACGCTGCTTTGCGGCAGAAATAGGTATGTTGGTAGTACTTCCCCGGACGAGCTCCTTCACAAACAGCTCTACTACTACTAAAATAATAATATATACAAATAATTAATAATAATATAATTTACTGAGTGAGGTTTTTATACAATAACATTGATGATGTGTTATTCGGTAAAAACCGGCTAACCACCGTGCAAAGTAACATACCGTCACGCCTGTATTCCCCGAAGGGTTAAGCAGAAGTGTAACAATGTACACCCACAGTTTGCCGGTATGTTTAAGTCCCATGTAATAGGAGACGAGCCTATTGCCACTAACCGGGCACAAATCCTAGCTCCGAGCTGATACTGAGAATTTCATAGAAAACCCAATAACACTTTTTTAACCGTGCAAAATTTAACACTTATATTCCCCAGACCGATTCTGGTCACAGCGGATAATCCTAAAATAGAGGCTAGCCAAGTACGCTAGATTATAGTGCGCAAACATAAGTGCACCTTCCCTAACTCTCATAGTCCGATGGGACGGCAATCGGATACAACCGGGGAGAGATCAGGCGCAGGACCAACAGTTTTACGTGCTTTTCGAGACACGGGGTGCCACACAACCAACTTCGAAACTTCAGATTGCTACTGACTTGCATTTGGTCACCGCTTCCTATAGAGGCAGCGGTGACCACTTAGCACCAGGTCGTCGGCTTCTTTGCTGACCAATGACATATTATTTTTTTCTAAGAAAACCGACTGCTCTTTGATAAGCCTAATTAATTGAAAGATACACTGTTATCATAATCTCTCGATGGGAGTCGCGGCTATTTAACGCATTACAACAAGCTGATTAATAATCCACCATGTATGTCTAACGCCTACATCAATAAAATACCTCTACGCATTATGAAACACCGAATAGTCAACAAAAAATATAATTATGATAATTTTTTCTGCGTATATTCAACTTAAATTGACGTAGGTAAGTAATATCCGGCTATAAATATCTTTGGCCACTTAATATTCGGCCAGTCGTTTTGGCTCAGGACAAGGACCGGTCATTGTGACTATGTTTAGGGGAGGCCTTTTTTTTGTTCTGGATAGGAGATGACTTCTCCCGCCCTAGGCGGGGCGGGAGGGAGTGTCAGACTTTTACTGACTAAAACCCATCCATGTTCCTTCTTGTGCTCATTGCGTTCCGGGGGCGTGGTATCTCTTATGAACAACCTGCCACCCCGCGAGGCGTCTCCCCTGAGTGGTCCCTTGAAAAATTGCGAACATCTCTTTGAGGCGCGCGTGGAACACGAACGCCCCGTCAAAAGGGCCTGTCGTTATGCAACGTACGGACGGTGAGCTACCTATTGCTCACATCGGCCCTAGGGGAGGCCTTTGTCAAGCATTGGACGTCGTTCGGCTAATATGAAGATGATAATATGGCTCAGTTGTTAAAACGCGTATCATGATTATGTTAGTCGAACGACACGCCACAAACTCTTTTTACGCTTTTCTTTTTACGCTCAAGTTTGTGGGTTCGCAACCAGGCACGGGTAAGTACCAATGTGACTTTTTCTATTTCATATATACTTTCTAAGGTTAACTATATTTACATAATAATATTTACAGCCTTAAAATTAGAAATCCTTAATTAAAACAAAAAGAAACTAAAACTAAATGGCATCAAAAAACTCCTCCGCATCACCGTCAACCGGAAAAGTGCCCAAAAGACTGGCGGCATTGCCACGTTGAATGGCAATGCTAAACCTCCTTTGGGTCGCGGGAAGTGTCAACCAACCGTTTAGATAAATCCCTAAAAAGGCTATGGGCACACGAACCCCACGGCCCGAGGGATTCCACCCCAAACGGCTCGAAAATATAGTAAGCAATAAACTAAATACTTACGCCGTTTGAGGTTTTCTGCAGCCGCAGCAGCAGCGCCAGCACAGCACGCTGAACTGGGAAGATGGGATGGCGCAAGAGTATCGACGCCCGTAGCGTCCCACACTAAAGGCCTACTGATCTTCTAAGGAAATAAAGACATTCCGTCCGGTCTCTTGCCGCCGTCGCGAGCCAAGCCGTTTAAAACAGCTGGAAAGCCGACGGCGACGAGAGCACGACGAATAATGTCGTTGATGTTAGCGTGTCGCGCTATACGGCCTGCACTCCGGCTACACGACAGGCCGTGGTGACCGATCCTGCTGACAGCTTCCCCACAGTGACAGCGATGGGAGGCACAACATGGGGCCCCTAATCGTAAGGAAGCAGCGAGGGGGAAAGAAGGTTAACTTGGACGTTAATGACATCGGTGAAGGAAAACATCGTGAGGAAACCTGGTCATATAAAATAGTCTGAAATCGTTTATCCGCCTTGTAGCAAGTGTGGTGATCAATGCTCGTGCCTTCTCAGTATAAGACGAGGCCTTTGCCCTGCAGTGGCTGGTATTATTACAATATTCGGCCGAAACAAAGCGCTGACCGCCTCTAAAATTAACTATAGACTAAAAACTGTATGACATTTGGAATTTCCCGCAATTTTTGGCGGTGTTTTTGTGGCAATTTAAAAATATTAAACTGTAAAGTAATATGAATAAAAAAGGTGTTTCATTTAATAGGTGCAGGTTATCTACACAAGTATATGGGTAAGCTAGCACTGTAGATTTGTTACTAGTAGGATTGTTAGATTCGGAAAACCGCACCACCAGCCAATTAAGCCAGATATTAAGACTGAAATTTTAAAATGTAATAAATAATAAAATATTGTATTTAATTTAAATATAAAAATGAAACAAACAGATGATGAGTTGTTGTTTTAGCTAGTATTCACTTTTTTAATTGTTCTAAATAAAAATCATTTTATAGAACGAAGATAAATGTATAAATCATTAACCTGAACACGAAAATTATAAATATTAATTGAATTACAAACTAAGTACAATTTTTAAAAGAAGAAAGGAGAAAACTCATGTGGAATTTAGAAAAAGATTTTTATAATAAATATATAAAATTAATCTAATTTTATGCTTTAGTTATACAATAAGACTAGCGAACTTCGTCCGCTTGGCTTTTTTCACCCGCGTTAAGTTACGTCTTCGGTCACTGCTCCACTGCCGTGGCTCGTAGCATAATGTTATATAACCTATTTTACTCAGGAATACTGTAGCTATTTATTTGTAAAAAAATGTTAAAATCGGCCTACACTACTGGAACGATTTTTTGAAGGACACAAAAAAATCGGTACAAACAAACAAAAAATTCGAAATTTTCTCTTTATAATATTAGTAAAGACTAGCTTCTACCCGCGACTTCGTCCGCGTCAAATTCGAAATATAATCCCACGGGAACTACATTTTTCCGGAATAAAAAGGATCCCCTGTTTTATTCCACAGCTACAATGTACCTCAGTGTAAAATTTCATCCAGATCCGTTTAGCCGTCCATCCATCCTCACACACTTTCGCATTTATATGAATAGTGTAGATAGAAGTATAGATTAATAGCGAACCAACCTGTTGGTGTTTAAGAGTTAAAATACTTAAATAACAAGATCAGCTTTTAGAAGCAAGTTCATTTGTGTCACGGATTGCATTCAATTAAAACATGTTTTTAGAAATATATCTTGAGAAGCAGTTTACAAAACTATGTTAATTTATTAAAATTATTTAAAGATTGTTTTTCCTTTAATAGATACACCGTCGAACTGATTTCGTTTATTGCACGGCTAGAACGTAAGACTGTTGAATGTTTTTTTTGTAATAATAATTATGTTTAACTAGCTATTGCCTACGACTTCGTTCAAGTTGTGTTTCTAAAACATAGCGAGTTTCCCGCGACTTCATCCGCCATGCGTTACGTCTTTGGTTACTGCTCCGCTCCCGTGAGTCGTACGTAGCGTGATGTTATATAGCCTATGACACTCACAAATAACGTGGCTTACTATGGTTAAACGTCTATATCAAAATCGTTTCGGTAGATTCAGAGATTACCCCCTACAACCTCACAAACTGTACCTCTTTATTTATAATATTAGCGTTCGCTGGCGAAGGCGCATGCGCGCACCCGATAACTACATTAAGTACATAAGTACCACACCCAAGGTAAAAAAAGAGTAAAAAACACACACACTACCACTGCCTCGTTAGCCTAGTGGTCCAAGTGCGAGTGCTACACTACAGGTATTGGGTTCGATTCCCAGGTCAAGCAAAAGTGTTATTGGGTTTTCTATGAAATTCTCAGTAGCAGCTCGGAGTTTGGCATTGTGCCCGGTTAATGGCAATAGGCTCGTCCCCTATTACATGGGACCTAAACATACCGGCGAACTGTGGGTGTACATTGGTACACCTCTGCTTAACCTTTCGGGGAATACAGGCGTGTTGGTGTGTGTGAAAAGAGGGACAATTGTCACTTGTAGCCGTTCAACGGGTTAATTAGTATAGATTAAGGGGAGAAATGGGTATGATTCGATCGAATACGCAATACCACGACCCGCTCCGAAACAGGAATTGCCGATGAGGGCCATAAGTTTGCAAGATTGAAATGGGATTGGGCAGGCCATGCTTGCAGAATGCGTAAGGACAGATGGACCAATGTCGTCACGCAGTGGTGCTAGTCGCCGGGGTAGACCTAGGAAACGCTGGTGTGATGACTTAGAAACGTTCATGGACGTGGTCAGAGAAGGTAACGCATAAGGATGAGTGGAAGGCAATGGGATATGTAACGCATAAGGATGAGTGGAAGGCAATGGGATATGGGGGATGGACCTTGCCCAGCAGCGGGACAATCCAGGTTGAATAAAAAAAAACGGGAATACGCTAAAGTTGACAGCGAAGTTCCAAATTTCTTACGATTTTTACAATTTGCAACTCAGTATCCGGAACTACGGTAAAAGAAAAAATGAACGCGTCATTAACAAAATTGTATCTACAGGATATTCATTACAATCGTGCTCATTAGTTATAGATACATAGTTTTCATGCTTTTATGTGCAAACGCGCAGCCTTTGCTTGCCAGAGTGCGGGGCATCACAGATAGCATTACAAAATAAAAACTATTAAAAAAATATAATAATAAACAGGAAATTATTGTTATTCTCATGTTATGTCATAATGACGTCAACTAACATAGAAATTAAGCAATCACTAACAATAAATGGACGTTATCTGAGAAATTAAATAAATGATTAATTATTATAATATTGTAATTAGCCACAATTGTCATATTTACAGATTACACTGACTTAGAGAGTTATGTTGATGATTTTACTAATTATACGTGATGGACCGATGACCTGGTAAAAGGTCGCATGGAATCGCTGGATATGGGCCGCGCAGGACCGGTCATTGTGGCTATCTTTGTCCGGCAGTGGACGTCGATCGGCTGACATCATTATCATCAGTTAGTTGTCAGGTTGCAGTTAGTAGTCGTTAGTGTTGCGTCGATTTTTTATTATCATACCTCCGGATATTGAGCTGCAAATTGCAATAAAACGTAAGAAAATTTGAATATCGCGAACTACCCTAGCGCTTTCACTTTAAACTATATTTATCGGTTTCCGGAAATAACAGTTAGCTAACCAGTAAATAAATTGGTTTTTAAAAACTTGATTTTAGAACTTAGCAACAAAAATATCTAAAACGTTTACAAAAATTTGGTGTTAGTTATAATCGAGACACGCCAAAGTTTTCCCATTTTTTTAGATAATTGTATATTTGATGCTGATTAATTTTATATCTATTCTAGGTATAAGTTATGAATAAATATACAGGGTTATTTGTAAAATAATGACAACCTTGCAGGACTGTATTACTATCATCATAAACAACAACTTTTGTTCTATAATTTTTTACAGAATCAAGCAACGCAAGCGCATTGAAGTGAATGACCGACTGAAGGATTTCCGTAAAATTGTAAATAGGTCAAGTACAAACACCCCCGCCGCCCTAACCCCGCTCCCCTCGCTATTTTACTATCGCTTTCGTTTGATTCGCATAGACTTCATAACGTTTAGAGCGTTCAATTTAAATGTTTTTATTTTTGTATGAAAATCTGATTAACAAACTTTTTTGAAAAATTTTTAAATGTCATAGAACAAAAGTTGTTGATTATGATGTTAGTAACATAGTCCTGGGAGGTTGTCTATGTTTTACAAATAACCCTGTATATTGAACTGTTGTAATGTCTAATAATGCAACTGCTCCATTGGTATCGAGGTCATAAGCTCGACTACTGAGCGTGAGGGCTCCTGGTTTCCATTATCAAGTCGGGCAAAAAGTTTTGGGGTTTTCCCATTAGGAATTTCCTTGTCTCGGTAGTCCTGCGACTGGTCTCTTCCTGGTCGTGTTGGATTGTCGTCCCATCGGATTATGAGTGTAGGGAAGAGGAAGTGCACCTGTGTTTGCAGACACTTGTGCGCTATAATACCTTCTGCGTACATGCCTAGACTCTCAAGAGGCTTGACAAAAAAAAATATCACGGTCGATGCTACCATGACGTATTGTTACGGCAATCCAATGTTTTAACTTTTTACAGACGGAATTAACCATAAGCAATTCTAAATCAGTTTTTTTGCAAAACGCAGTATTGGCGTCAAAATTCTAACTTTTTAAACATATTTTTACGAAAACAAGTTTTAAAAGTTATAACTAAATTTCAATACCCTGTACTATTACATGTAGCCGAAAGCACAATGTTTTGCGTCCGTTACGCACTACTATAAACAATGATATTTCATGCCAAAAAAATAGTCGCCTTGCACTAATTTTAGTTCAATGTTACTTAGTTTAATGGGTAGCACGCGTACTTAACAGCAATGTGATATGTTCTGTCCTTGTTTGATGTTTGTCTTCTGGCCCCCCACGAGGTGGAGCTACGATATGGTGTAGGTCCTGGGAAACCGCTAGATGTGGGCAGTGCAGGACCGGTCATTGTGGCTATCTTTAGGGGGGCGTATGTCCAGCAGAGGACGTCGTTTGGCGAAAATGATGATGATAATGTGTCTTCTTACACCCCGTTTATTGCTGGTAACACAAAGGACACATTGTTTCTATTAAAACAGTAGGCCAGAACAGAATAGATAAAAGTTAATCTCCTCCAAAAATAACCGTGCGCGCCAAAAAAGAACCAGTATTGGGTTTAAAAATAGCGACAACAAAAATACAAATTATGTAGCCGGTTCTCGCAACTCGCATGCCGTTTAACCTTTAAAAACTAGGTATTTTTTTATAATTTGAAAGGTGGTTAATTCCTAGCGTTGATTGGTCGGTTACTGTCTGGCATTCTCCGCCTATATCCGCCCACTTAGTGAAAGAAAACCATAGAATTTATATGATGTGCCAAAATTTACACATATCTGCATTCAAAATTAAAATGGACAGGCTATTTGTGTGCAATGCATTACTCACTTAATGTTAGGAGGAAAATCGAAAATTAACCTCGTTTTTATATTTTTGTTTACGTTTTATGTCTTTAGCCACGTGATTATCTTGTTGGTCTGGTGGTAGCAACCGTGACGTTAAGTCGTGCCTGTTGATGGTAATATACTCGTCACCATAAGGAACCATAGGACTTAAATATGATGTGCATGTGTTTGTGCTTACTATTCATTACACACGCGTACTCGAACCCACTTCGGGCAGTGTAGTGATACAGAACACGAAGAAACTGTTGCAGTAATTAAATCCATTTGCGGTCATCCATTAAAGATCTCTTAAGAATAATTTATTTGCGAAAATTTGAGTAAATGCAAATACTACATTAAGTTGACAATTGGCATAATTCCGTCATACACTACCAGGTGTATGGTGTGCAAATAGTTATAGTAATAATATCCTGCCGACAGATTACCAGTCATGTAGGTTAATCTCAATGAAAACGTGGCAAGTACGCAGGACATATAATAGTGCACAAGTGTGTGCGCAAGTAAGTGTACTCTAACGCGCAGGACCAACGGCGACACGTGCTTACCGAGACACGGGGGTATCACACCGCAAACTTCCAAACTCCGGACTGTTACTGAGAAATTTCGAACAATCGACCCAAGGACGCCAAGTTCGACAGTCGCGCTCGCGACCACGAGACCAACGGGACAGTTAGTGCAAATAATAATAGTCACATAACATAATTTAATTGACTGGCCTGTTGGTCTAGTGGTTAGTGACCCTGACTGCTAGGACGGAGGTCGTGGGTTCGATTCTCACACAGGACAAATCTTTGTGCGATGAGTACGATTATTTGTTCTGTATCTGGGTGTGTAATTTATCTATAATATGTATGTATTTAGAAATATATAAGTATGTTTATCAGTTGTCTGGTAGCCATAGTACAGGTTCTGTCTAGTTTGTGATCAGATGACGATGTGTTGGTTGTCCCAAGATGTTATATTATTATATTATTATTCTCATTTATTCATTACTATATACATATAAATTACATTTTTAAATATTGTTATAAAAGTAAAAATATTTAAAAATATGAAAAATAGTAGCCCACCGGCGACGGGAACAGGGTCCAAGCCACCGGCGGTCAGGGCTCATGAGAAAGGAATCTCCTAACAATACGCGCCGTGTCTAGGAGTACCGCTTTCTGAATCAAGCCCTTGATCCAGCTGCCTAACGTGAGCCTCCTTAGATGTTGGTCGAGGCTCTTGGCAATTAAGCCATTGGCTGTAACAACAATCGGCACAATGATCGCTGAGTCCACATCCCACATGTCGACAACCTCGCGAGCCAAGTCAAGATACTTGATTTTCTTGTCATTCTCGGCCTTCACGAGGTTCACGTCATGTGGGACTGCTATGTCAACAATCATTGCGCGCTTCTCCAAGCGATCCACCACCACTATATCAGGTTTATTGGCTACAATAGTCCTATCAGTGATGATGGATCGGTCTCAGTCCAATGTGACATTGCTATTTTCGAGAACTGGGTCGGGCACATACCTATAGTATGGTACCTCCGATTCCACAAGGCGGTATTTTAGAGCAAGTTGCTGATGGATAATCCTGGCCACAAGGTTGTGCCTACGCAAGTACTCTTCGTTAGATATATTATTATTAATAATTTCTGAAATACTTTTTCAGATCTTGTGGGGTAATTTTTATCTGTCAGTATTTCACTGAACTGTTTTTGATATAGACAAATTAAATAACGGAAGTATCCGGGATTTGTCAAGTAATTATAAAAGAAGCCGGATATTGAGTAGTGACCAAATATCTGTTGCAACTCTATTGCGTTTTTTTGAATTCCGAATACTCGGTAATTTTTTTTGTATTAACTTTTTCGTAACTCGTTATCGTTTATTTGTGTGCTCACAAATGTGCTCATTATTTCGTATCTTCTCAAGTGCATAGCTAAAGGTTAAGGAGATATTATATAAATATTATCTACCTGTACGCCTTGACCATTTGAACTTTTCGTCAGTTTAAATGATATTATTGATTTTTGTTACAAGGATAATTTTAACTTGACAAAGCGCATTGTCATTGCTTACTTTACTAACATTCTTCTCCATTGGGTTTGGGGTCGACCAGCAGACCTGCAAGTTGCACTCACAGACGTAGGGTTCCGAATATTTAACACTATTAAAAGAAAACATGTGTCTTGCCTGGGGCCTTTAATTTTAATTTTTTTATTATTTTTTTAAGTTGGGCTGTTCTGTCCCACTGCTGAGCAAGGGCCTCTCTATCCTTCCATACTTCAAGTTTCCGTGCTTCATCCCTCCAGTTTTTCGAGGAATCCATCCAGTTCATCCCGCTATCTCCTTGGTGGCCTGTCGCGATCCCGACTCTGTCTCAGGGTACCAGCTTTGTGCTACTTGGACCCACACTTTGTCCGGCAAACCCAGTCATCTGCCCAGTCCCATATAAATTGAGCATCCTTTTAAGCCACGTCAGCTATTCCTGTTCTGGAGCGCAGTGTTTCGAATTCGATTCGTCAATTTAACACCTAATATACAGCGCTCTATTACTCGTTGACAAACCTTGATTTTGGACTTCTGAGAGGTAGTCATAGACCAAGTCTGTGCACTATAAATTAACCTTATTGTACATACCACCACGCCTGTATTCCCCGAAGGGTCAGGCAGAGGTGTACCAATGTACACCCACGGTCCGCCGGTATGTTTTAGGTCCCATGTAATAGGGGGCGAGCCTATTCCAACTAACTGGTACAAATCCTAACTCCGAGATGCTGCTGAGAATTTCATAGAGAAACCCAATAACACTTTGCTCGATCTGGCAATCAAACCCAAGACCTCTAGCGTAGCAGTCGCGCTTAGAACCACTAGGCTAACGAAGCAGTTAACCTTATTAGGTTTTAATTATTTGTTGTAATAACTTACTCAATATTTGTAATCTTGATTGACAGTTTAATTATCCTTGCTTTTATTATCCTTGGTTAAAGGTCACCGAACTTAACCTTGATTCCTTAAACAGTTATTTATTAAAGTTAGCCAACCGCTTCTGTATTCATTAAATCTTAAGCAAAACTAACTAGTTTCTGTCCGCCGCTTCGTCCGCGTCAAGGTTGATTTTATCTAAAGGAAACCGTACAATTTTCCGGGATAAAACTAGTACTATCCGGGATCTGTTTCTGTACCTTTCATCCAGATCCGTTCAGCCGTTCTCGCGTGATTGAGTAACAAACATCCATCCATCAAAAGGTTCATATTTTTAATAGTACTAAGATTCTAAATAGGGTGGCCCCAATAACGACTTACAAAAGAAAACTTCTAAAGTATCTCTTTATACATACATAAACTCACGCCTTTTTCTCATGGGGGTAGGCAGAAACCACAGAACGCGCCTGTTACGATCCTTACATACTTCTTTCGCCTTGTCCACGTTCATATATCTGGTCATACAAGCACGCCGGTTACGTGTACTGCGCACCCGACCTTTCTGAAGAACCTCACCAATAAGGTCAGGGTAGGTCTTTCTAGGGCGTCCCCTCCCAGCGTTGCCACTCACATCTGCCATATAAATCCCTTTTATTATTCGCCTTTCACTCATCCTCTGAATGTGAACGAACTATCACTTTATAGGCTTCAAAAAACATCTCCATGTATATTTTTTTTAAATTAAGAGTGTACAAATTCTTTTAGAAATATTTGAGACATTCTTACCTGACTTCGCAGTTTGTCAATTTTCACTTTTTTATTACATTTTTCGGAAATATTTTCCTTGATAATAACTACTGAAAGTGTGGTCCGCGATCGATAAGAAAACTGCCTGTCTAATCATCGCCCGAAGTGACTGGAACTTTTTTCAAAGGGGAAAAGTTTTGCTCGACATTTTCGGTCGCTCAAAATGAAACAAAAGAAGGGTGGCATTGACCCCAAAGTAGATTCAAAAACTTCTACGAACCTTTAGCTTTATAAAACAATGAAAAGAAGTGGAATTTTTACCCGACTGCGTCAGGAGGGTTATGTTTTTCGAGTGTAGGTATGTATATATGTCTGTTTCTTTGGCACGCCCTACAGCCCAAACGGCATGGTGTATTTTAACATATGAGATGTCGTTAAATTTGTGTTGACTGTGGGAGTGACAAAGGCTATATTACCCGAGAGCGCCAGAAAGAGGGTTAATTTTTTTTTTCTTAAATCCTGTCGTGTGGTGTATCTAAATAAAGAGTTTTATAAATAGCTTGCAAACATTTATGCAACTTGTATGTTTACTTGTAATTTGGAATGAAAAATGGTAAAATTACAATTCAAAATGTGGACTGGCTCAAATCGGCGTAATAATGGGTCCCGACTGTTACTTAACAGAATTCCAGACTACTGGACTTGTGTTTTCTTTTCAGTTTTTATTTAAAGAACATTATTCGGTGCATTTGAAGCTCAAACATAATAAGGCGAAAATATCAATATTTTAGTGTTGAAGTGAAAGTTAATGAAAATTAATTAAAACCAACTTTTACCATGTTTTCAATGCAATGTATAAGCTTTGGTCTGCTGAAGAGGGATGGGTTTAGATAAACCAAATTAAGCTTCTTATATGTTCCATGTATGGATTATCAGTATCCGGCCACAGATTAAGCCTCCAGGCTAATATTTTCGGACAAATCACAAACACCTTAGTTTCTTAAGATTTTCTGAAAAACCCAATAACACTATCTGACTTGAGCATCAACTCCAAAACGCAATGCTCAGCAAGTGCTAACGGCGGACCTGTAGATTATACGATTATACCAATATTTGTAAACACATCCACGATACAGCTAAAACTCCTAGGGTGCGATAAGTTAGGATCCGGATACTTAAAAAAAAGTTTTGATAGTGTATAGATATTCTAATTGTGACTTGCCGGTATGGTACAACCACCCTATGTATATATCCAGCTTCCCATTTCTTACTTACCTACATACCTATTTCTTCTGTTCCAGAGCGATTCTGTGACGTGACGCTGTACTGCTCTCCAAGCTTCGCTACTCAGGTTGCCGGGAGAGACAGCGTCGAGCCACAGAACATACGAGGAGTTTCTTTAAGAGCACACAGGTGAGGCAACCTATTAACATTATTTTTGTAATTTTTTTTTGTTCCGTGTTGGAATAATGGTCGGCGGAGGGGACTCTCAGAATGTTATTGACTATAAACCAACCAACCACCCAGTATTCCCCTCCCACGCTTGCGATGGAGATCTCGGGAGCGTATGTGCCTTCCGTGATCAGAAAGAAAAACCTCGTAAGGCAACCTGGACTTATTATTAATACCAGTCCGAAATCGCCAATCCCTCTTGAGTAAGTGTGGTGATTAATACTCGAACCTTCTCTGTATGAGAAGAGATCTTTGCCCTGCAGTTGGACAATAATAGGCCGGTATTATTACTAATCTGTTATTGTGCCACATTGATATTCATTTCACGCTCAATATCCGTCATGTCAAAAGCCTAAAGCAGATAATATTAATTAAAATTAACATGATATGAGAATAAACTCCAAAACTAGGTCACCCTGTTTATAGTCCTACTAAAAATCAATACGTGAGCGAAAACTCCGCAGCTACGTGTGAAATATTACAGGAATGAAATGTTTTCCATAACTGCCCCGTTGGTCTCGTGGTTGCAAGCGCGACTGATGAGCGTGGGGTCCCGGGTTCGATTCCCAGGTCGGGCAAAAAGTATTATTGGGTTTTTCCATTAGGATTTGCTCAGTAGCAGCCCGGACGTTTGAAGTTGGTGGTGTTACACCCCCGTGACTCAAAAAGTACTTAAAGCCGTCGGTCTCGGCTGTCATACGTAGATCATTGACAGTCGTTACGGATAGTCAGAAGCCAGGAAGTCTGACAACCAGTCTAACCAAGAGGTATCGTGTTGCCCAGTAACTGAGTTGTGGAGGTCAGATAGGCAGTCGCTCCATGTAAAAAACTGGTATTCAGCTGCATCCGGTTAGACTGGAAACCGACCCCAACATAGTTGGGAAAAGGCTAAGCAGATAATGATGATAAAACGTTTTCCATAACATATTAAATTATGGCTTCGAATCTAAGGTCAGCCAAAAAGTGTTATTATGTTTTCCTATTACGGTTTTCTCTGTAGTAGCCCGGAGTTAGGAAGTTGGTGGTGTTACACCCCGGTGGCTTGGAAAACATGTAAAGCCGTAAGTGCAATCTCTCTCCGGTTATGTGAGATTGGCGTCCCATCGGGCTATGAGAGTGAGGGATATGGGAGTGCACCTGTGTTTTCTGTTTGCGCACACACTTGTGCACTATAACATCTACTGCGCACTTGGCTAGTCTCCATTGAATTAGCCGCCGTGATGAAATCGGTTTGGACAATATTTATTTAGACTTTATGCAACAGAAAAGTACAAAGGCGGACTTAATGGCTTAGCCATTCTCTACCAGTCTACCTAAGGTGGTGAAGAGATAACATGGCGGGTGAAAATTGTTGTAAGAGTTAAAAACAAAAAATTAAAGAGTGAAAAAAAAAAAAAAACTGTAAATATTCATGGGTTCATGTTCATGAAGTTTCTTGCTCGAGCTTCTCTATAGGAACCTATTATTTAGAACGATTAGCTCGCCCCCTATTACATGAGACCTAAACATACCGGCGACCTGTGGGTGTACACTGGTACACCTCTGCCTTTTTTTTTTTTTTTTGGGGGGGGTGGGAAATCATCAAATAACTTCTCCCGGCCTGGGCGGGGCGGGAGGGAGTGTCAGACTTTTACTGACTAAAACCCACTCATGTTCCTTCTTGTGCCCTTTGCGTTCCGGGGGCGCGGTATCTCTTACGAACAACCCGCAGCCCCGGCAGGCATCGGTCCTCAGTGGCCCCCTCCCTATGCTGACATCTCTTTGAGGCGCGAGGAACACGAACGCGCCGTCGACACGGCCTGTCGTTATGAAACGTAAGGAAGGTGAGCTACCCATTGCTCACCGTCCACAGGCCCGTAACACCTCTGCCTAACCTTTCGGGGAATAGAAGTGTGACGGTATGAGCTAGTCGCTCATACCATCACGCCTCTATTCTCTCTCTTCTCTATGCTTCAATTTTCTGACAATTCAAAAGTGCCTCGTTAGCCTAATGGTCCTAAGCGCCACTGCAACGCTAGAGGTCTTGGGTTCGATTCCCAGACCGACCAAAAAGTTTTATTGGGTTTTTCTATGAAATTCTCAGTAGCAGCTCGGAGATAGGATTTGTGCCCTGTTAATGGCAATAGGCTCGCCCCCTATTACATGGGACCTAAACATACCGGCGAACTGTAGGTGTACATTGGTACACCTCTGCCTAACCCTTCGGGGAATACAGGCGTGATGGTATATCAAAAGTGCTTATAAATGATTTTGATTATGATTACAGATTTAATAAATTCCCTTAACATCTTCTCAGGGTGGTGTTAGCAGCATGTTCAGAACTGCTGGGCGCACTGCTGGGCGCCCACGAAGCTCAGGGCGAGCCAGTCCTGGTGATAGATGGCGCGGAACCACGGCACCTGAAGGCGTTATTAGACTATATGTACACTGGAGAAATGAATGTTCATCATGTGAGTACCACCACAATCACCATTAAGTCGACATCTGGATTTATAATTAACCAGCTAATTATATACTTTGAGGTGAAACCCGCGTTCAGTTACGTCTTTGGTTACTGCTCTGCTCCCGTTGCTAATAGCGTGATGTTCTATACGTATAAACCATCCTCTTGAATCATTTTATCTATTGAGTCCAAAATTAGGCAAATCGGTTCAGCCGTTCTTGAGTTTTAGCGAGACTATCGAACAGCAATTGATTTTTATATATATATATATATATATATATATATAGATTACACATTACTACCGACCTAAACATACCGGCGACCTGTGGCTTACATTGTTACACCTCCGCCTAACCCTTTAGGGAATACAGGCGTGATGGTAATGGTATGTGTACATTACTAATACAAAAAAGATATTTTTTTAGTTTTTGTTTGTCTTTTTGTGCCGGTTAAACTCCGAAATGGCTGGACTCATTTTGCCTTGCACGCGGGTGACACCGCGGGGTATGTAGGTAGTCATTCATATGTATTTAATAATAAAACTCTTTTTTATGTTTGTTAACAGTCTCAGTTGGCGAGTTTGCTGAAAACGGCTGAAGAGCTTCGGATTAAGGGACTAACAGACATACGGTGGAACAATAAGGATGAACCGCCCGATTCTGAAGCAGGTAAGACATCCACATACATCGCTTTATACTCCTCCCATTTTGAGGCCGTTTCTATGTCGTACTGGGATTCCTTAAATGACGTGACGTTTGTTGCAATTTTTTAACCGCCTCCTAAACTTGGACGAGATGGTGAGGATTTGGACTACCGCCCTTTCCACCCAAAATCACTCGTGTATTTTGGTTATCCTTTTTTTTTGTTTTTGGTGGGTGGGAAATCATCAAATAACTTTTCCCGCCCTGGGCGGGGCGGGAGGGAGTGTCAGACTTTTACTGACTAAAACCCACCCATGTTCCTTCTTGTGCCCTTTGCGTTCCGGGGGCGCGGTATCTCTTGCGAACAACCCGCAGCCCCGGCAGGCATCGGCCCTCAGTGGCCCCTTCCAAAGTGCTAGGGCTAAGTGGCGTGGGATGGAGAGGCCTATGTCCAGCAGTGGGCTATCACTGATGATTATGATGATGATGATTTTAGATTTTTATACCAAAAATAAACTCGTTTTAAAGCAAAACTGTTTGCTCAATGTTACTTCGTTCGATGGTCAGTGTGCGTAGTTAACCGCTATGTGATTTGTGTCTGTCTGTAGCATCGTAGCTCCCGAACGCATGAACCGATTTTGATGTAGTTTTTTTTGTGTGAAAGGTATATTAGTCGAGGGTGTTCTTAGCTTGTTTGATGGAAATCGGTTCAGCGGTTTCAAAGTTATCAGCTCTTTTGTTAGCTGCGGTAGGGATTTTTATTTTTCTGTCAAGAGTTACTTACAATTTCTTACATCCTGTATATATTTATTTTTTTTTAAAAAGGAGTGAGGGGGGGGGGGGCAAAACTTATTCTGAAGTTACTGCAGTCCAGACATAATACAATATTTATCCGTGGTGTTTGACAATCTGGGATTCTCCCAGTTGTAAACATCCCTTTGTGCCTATTGGCCTAGTTCTGTTCTGTCTCCTGCTTGTTTGAAGGGAAGTGGAAATTATGATTTTTTCTTACTCCTCCGCCAATCTTTTCTGATTAATGTCGCTACGGGATCCAAGACAGTTGAATCGTTTCTCCGAGCTTCATTGCCTCGGCGCTCTTCTGGCGGTCTCCACTGTTGATCCTGGCTTTTAGCAGCTGCAGTGGTTGGGAATAGTATGGCAGGCTTGTCCAACGAACCATAAATTTATCGGCAAACTTTAATCTGCTTTTCAGGAATAATAACAACAGCCACTACGACCGACCCGAAGCCTTTAGAGAAGCACACTGAAGTGTCAAGTAAGCCAGTTCCGAAGCACTCGCCGAAGCACACGCCCGAACCAGAGCCGAAGCAAGCAAGGAAAGAAGACTGCAGTGATGGAGAAGCGAAGTTTGGCGAGAAATTTAATGTAAACGGTATGTTAGATAAAGAATATTACCACAGTCCGCCGGTATGTTTAGGTCCCATGTAATAGGGGGCGAGCCAATTGCCACTAACTGGGCACTAATCCTACCTCCGCGCTGCTACTGAAAATTTCATCGAAAAATCAAATAAAACTGCTCGACTTGGGTATCAAACTCAAGACCTCTAGGGTAGCGGTCGCGCTTAGAACCACTAGACTAACGAGGTAGTATAAAAAATAATATTAGATTACTTACTACTTAGCCTTTTCCCAACTATGTTGGGGTCGGCTTCCAGTCTAACCGGATGCAGCTGAATACCAGTGTTTTACATGGAGCGACTGCCTATCTAACCTCCACAACCCAGTTACTGGGCAACACGATACCTCTTGGTAAGACTGGTTGTCAGACTTCCTGGCTTTTGACTATCCGTAACGACTGTCAAAAATCTACGAATGACAGCCGGGACCAACGGCTTTACGAGCTATCCGAGGTACGGGGGTGTCACACCACCAACTTCCAAACTCCGGGCTGCTATTGAGAACTTCATAGAAAAATCCAATAACACTTTCCTCGACTTGGCTATCGAACCCAAGACCTCTAGGGTAGCAGTCGCGCTTAGAACCACTAGGCTAATGAGGCAGTATATTAAATAATATTAGATGTAGAATATTATTTTTATCGCCATATTTAGTCCGTGTTCAATTAATCACATAAATAGAACTAGTGTTTTGCCCGCGACCTTATTCGCATTTATTTCCAGTTTGGTTTTCAAATATTCATTAAAATTAGAAAATACAAGCTTCTGCCCGCGACTTCGTCCGCGTGGCATATTTCACCCGCGTCAAGTTACATCTTTGGTTACTGCTCCGCTCCTGTGAGTAGTAGCGCGATGTTATATAGCCTCTGTTACAAAAGAATAATGCAGCTATCTATTGGTGAAAAAATGGTTAAAATCGGTCCAGTAGTTTCGGAGCCTATTCATTACAAACAGACAACTCTCTATCTCTCTCTCTTTTGTTAGCTGCGGTAAGGATATTTATTGACCGTCGGGGATTACTTAAAAAAAAATGTATTAATTGTTTAATGTATGTAATTCTCGCTTATCATAATGACTGTTTGCCAACAGGAGGACCACCACCTTTAATAAAGCTGCCGATTAAAGAAAAATTGAGTCCAATCAAGAGAGAAAATTCAGATTCGTAAGTAACTTTCCTTTACTTATAAAAGAAATGAAAAAATAAACTGGCCCGTCGGCCCAGTTGTTCAATAGACCCATCTCTATGTTTTCTAAAATTACCGCACTAGTACGGTAATAGATTCTTTTTTAATTTTGCAGAGTTCTACTGATCGCTTGTAAAAGTAATTTATTGACATCTTCACATAGGAAGATATTGTTTTTGCAGTAATTAATTTATAATAAGCTTTATTTCTCACTAGTGATTTGCGAAACGTCTTATGAAATGCTTTATCATTACACTCTCAGCTACAATGCAATCTAGCCTCGACCGTAATGACAAACTTACCTCACTGGTAAGTGGAGAGGCCACCCAGGGTTGATGCCTGCCGGGATACCGCACCCCCGGAACGCAAAGGGCACAAGAAGAAACATGGGTGGGATTAAATCAGTAAAAGTCTGACACTAAGGGCGGGGAAAGTAATTTTATGATTTCCTATCTTGTACCAAAAATAACCTAACTAGTGTAATAATATACAATAATAAATGTATTTATATTTTCAGAGACAGTCCTAGTCCGAAGAGACAACGGCTAACGAGTGGGACCGAACACACTGACGATGAGACGCCTATGCCTAGTATTATAAAAACGTAAGTACATATTTAATGCTTCGTTAGCCTAGTTGTCCTAAGCGCGACTGATACGCTAGAGGTCTTGGGTTCGATTCCCAGGTCGCGCAAACTGTTATTGAGTTTTTCTATTAAATTCTTAGTAGCAGCTCGGAGTTTGAATTTGTGCCCGATTAATGGCAGTAGGCTCGCCCCCTATGATATGGGATCTAAACATACCGGTGAATTGTGGGTGTACATTGGTAAATATCTACCCAAACCTACATGTTATACTTCCCGACCTCGGCAGATGTTCCTTTACCGTGAACGTTCGGCTATTTAAACACACCACTGATAAAAATTGTTCTTTTTTACAGAGAAAGCATTCAAGATTGGCAACATGGAAACTTAGTAAGTAATTCTTAAAAATATCTAAACAGATGAGCCGAATATTTGAGTATTGTTTTTATAATATTCCCAGTAGTTAAAAAAACTAGCTTTTATAAAAGTTCACAGTACAAGAAAATCAGATAAAACGTATTTAATTTTAAAAGATTCACCCACACCGACTAAATATCTGGCCGCACCTCAACCGGTTACTCGACCATATATCTGACCTACAACTAAATATCCAGCCTGACCCAAACTTAATACTAATTTAACTTAATATCCGGCCTTTAACTAAATATCCGTCCAAACCCAAAATGAAAACTCGGCAAAACTTTACCAAATATCCGGCCTATCTCCTACTTCTACAACTATACCACATGACTACATTCACTATACTCTTCTATAGCGAGTCTATGAACCTCAGGACATCAGCGCGGAGCGAGTCGTAGGCTGGGGCATGAGGTCGGCATCCAGGTCTACATCCAGGGATCCATCTGATGATGAGTGGGCGGACGCTCCTGCAGACATTGGATCCTTTCTGCATACGAAGTTGAGGGTTGATGGAGATAATAGTGCGGGTGAGTTGGACAAATTTTTTTTTTTTTAATAAGAATGACGTATGAAATTGATGCACTTACAATAAGCCCCCAGTGATAACGCATTCATCTATAATTAATAAAAAAGTCAAAGTCAAAACATTTATTTCAAATAGACCATTTACAGGCATTTTTGAATTGTCAAGAAGTTACTCACACAAAAAGTTGAAGCTAGTTGCTCGTTCCAAAACGTAGGTCTCTGTGGAGAAGAACGAGCAAGAAACTCCATGGACACTCTTTTCAAATTGGTTTTTACAAAATCTTGGTTACAATATTCTTGTTGCTTCTACATGTGAAAACAATGAAGTTGAATATAAAACAATAAAAAAAAAATATGATTAAATTAATTAATTAATGAAAGTTATGAAAAAAAAACAGCTTTTCCATACATTTCTAAGAGTGCAGTTTTATAACGAAAAGACAAACTGTTTGATTAAAAGTATAATATTGCAAAAAAAAAAGAAGGGCGCGGGATACAGTGTGCAGAGACCTCTGTGTCAAAAATGCGTACTAAGGTGGTGGGTTGGAAATCATCAAATAACTTCTCCCGCCCTGGGCGGGGCGGGAGGGAGTGTCAGACTTTTACTGACTAAAACCCACCCATGTTCCTTCTTGTGCCCTTTGCGTTTCGGGGGCGCGGTATCTCTTACAAACAACCCGCAGCCCCGGCAGGCATCGGCCCTCAGTGGCCCCTTCCTTTGCTGACATCTCTTTGAGGCGCGCGTGGAACACGAACGCGCTGTCGACACGGCCTGTCGTTATGCAACGTAAGGACGGTGAGCTACCCATTGCTCACCGTCCACAGGCCCGTATCTACGGTGGCCAGGAGTCGTCTCGCGACTAACTAAGGTTGCGTTCACAAATAATAAAAAAATACGACTTTGTATGCGTTGCACTTTTTATGGAAATGGAACAACTTGGAGGGGGGGGGGGAGAATCAGAAACTTAATATGTCAAAAGTCTTATGTCACGATTTCCTTTCCACCATGTTCACATAACCTGACAATCTGACCTGATGGTCTTCAGACCTAATCTTAAATAAAACCTGTTCTGTCCAGACGAAGAGTCGAACGAAAGCGTCCCGCGGCAGTCTGCGGCGGCGTCATCATCTTCTTCAGCGGCCGCGTCGTCCGTGTCAGCGGCAGAACTCAGGGTTGAACTCGCGAAGGCGCAGCTGTCACAAATTAATAGACGTAAGTCGTTTCAGCATTGTACTAAAAAATATTCAGGACTCGCACATGAAGGGTTCTGTACAACCGTACTATATTATAATCGATTAAAGGACGCCGAAATTTAAAATTTATATAAAAAATAAACTTTAGCTTTTACCCAACTTTAATTAGGCCATAATACACTGCACTGCATAGTGCATAGCACTCTGTAAAAAGTGTCTACCTAATTATAGGGAACAGACAGAGAGTCAAAGCAGTGGGGCTCCGTGTAAACCCTATGGGTTCTTGAAAACAACCCTGAAATTGCGAAAAAAAGCATATTTTCTTTTTTTAATAAAATCTATTAATTCATTTCTAGCGGCCACAGTAGGCCCCAAGTCGGGGCCATCGGACCCTCGGTTCACGGACGTGGTGAAACTGAGCGACTATCTGCAGCACGGAAGAAGACCTCAATTCTGGGAGGAGAACTACGTTCGAAGGGTAAATATAAAAGTTCTAAGGGTAAATATAAATGGAAGGGTAACTATTAAAGTTCAAAGGGTAAATACAAAAATTCTGGGGTAAACATAAAATTACGTAGGGTAAATATAAAACTTCGATGGATTAACATAAAAGTTCGAAGGGTAAATATAAAAGTTGGAAGGGTTACTTATGAATTTTTGTTATTCAGGTGATGGAAGCGGTTCGTCTCAAGGAGCTGGAGATGAAGCAGGCGGCGGAGATCCTGGGAGTCAGCTACGGCACTCTGTACGGGAGATACCGAGATGTGTACGGCTGTATCAACAGACCATACCGGTGAGATAATACACTGTGTTTCTTTTTACCTGCCCGACTAGCTTCTGCCTGCGACTACGTCCGCGTGGCCTTAATCACCCGCCTAAGGCTGCCTGTCCACTGAAACTGAGCGAGGTTCCGGAGTGGATAAACGAAGAAATATTAACCAATAGGATTGGTTATTATTTCTCTGTTTTTCCGCTCCGCAGCCTCGTTCCGCTTCAGTGAACGGCAGCCTTAAGTCACGTCTTTGGTTACTGCTCTGCTCCCGCGTCTCGTAGCGTGATGTTATTTATATTAACCAACAATTGTTTACACAATACATCAAAAATGTTTAATATGATGTTTAGAGCGAGCGAAATGCCTCTTTGGCCTAGTGATCCTGAGCGCGACTGCTACGCTAGAGGTCTTGAGTTCGATTCCCAGGTCGACCAAAAAGTGTTATTGGGTTTTTCTGTGAAATTCTCAGTAGCAGCTCGGAGTTAGGATTTGTGACCGGTTAATGGCAATAGACTAGCCCTCTATTACATAGGACCTAAAACATACCGGCGAACTCTGGGTGTACATTGATTCACCTCTGCTTAACCCTTCGGAGAATACAAGCGTGATGGTATGTATTACGATCCGTAACGACTGTCAGAGATCTACGAATGACAGCCGGGACCAACGGCTTTACATGCTTTTTTCCGAGGCACGGAGTTGTCACACCACCAACTTCCAAACTCCGGGCTGCTACTGAGCAAATCCTAATGGAGAAACCCAATAACACTTTGCCCGACCTGGGAATTGAACCCGGGACCACACGCTCATCAGTCGCGCTTGCGACCACGAGACCAATGGGGCAGTCCTGTTATATGTCGTTATGTATGTTTATTAAGACAATCTCCTAAACTTTGACAAACTATATTGTGTAATTTCAAGAACACTGCCTCTGTTTCGCTGTAAATAATGACTTTTTTTTTACTTCTTGATCTTTTTTAGCTATTAACGTTATGATTTCAGAACTGTTAACAGTATGAACGGTTCCTCACCTACTCTTCTCACCCCCAGGGCGGTCAGGGACTTCTGGCAAGCCAAGGGACCCTCGGAAGTGTTAGACCGGCTCCAACGAGGGGAGATGTCCTTGGACTCTGCTGCACAGGCCTTGGGCGTCAGTATCAATAATCTGGCTGCTCATTTGGCTGATTTTGGAATGCCAGAGAAAGGTATGTGAACAGGGCCGAATTGACTAGCGTAAGGCTGTTTGCTAGGGGCCCCGTATAAGGTATGGGCCCCAAGACCAAAAACAGTTGAATTTAAAGAATTGTATGGCACTTAACAGTAAATTAGCATTAAAAATAAAAAGCGTAATTAGATGATCAGAAGATTTTTGACTTCCCCGTTGGTCTCGTGGTCACAAAAGTGACACGATGAGCGTGGGGTCCCGGGTTCGATTCCTAGGTCGGGAAAAAGTAGTTATTGGGTTTTTCCATTAGGATTTGCTCAGTAGCGGCCCGGAGTTTGGAAGTCGGCGGTGTGACACCCCCGTGCCTCGGAAAGCACGAAAAGCCGTTGGTCCCGGCTGTCATTCGTAGATCTTGACATTTGTTACGGATAGTCAGAAGCCTTGAAGTCTGACAACCAGTCTTACCAAGTGGTATCGTGTTGCCCAGTAACTGGATTGTGGAGTTCAGATAGGCAGTTGCTCCATGTAAAACACTGGTATTCAGCTGCACCCGGTTAGACTGGAAGCCGACCCCGACATAGTTGGGAAAAGGCTAAACATTTGATGATGAGTTGATCAGAAGATTTATGATAGCATAGCAAACTCTCATTACTACAGCAACCGGTCGACCGAAATCGCGTCGATAAATCCAACCGTTATCTGCCAGCATGGTGCTCGCAAGCCGTCACCTTTTAGTTACAAGTTGTCAACCTCGTATCTCTGATATGTGTTTTTGAGCTCGGCAATTGAGCAAAGTGTCATATTTTGCCCTATTGCTTAGATTCCGAATTGGAATGGCTTTATCAAGAAAATATCTATTATATTTCACAGAATTTCATCTATGACTGGTATTTTTTTTTTCTAATTACAAAAACAAGCGAATAATTTCAATTTTTTTTACATTATAACTTGTACCGACAAGACATAATCAGTTTAAACAATTTCGTTACAGAATTCGAGCCGATACCTATAGAGATGGATCCGTCACTAAAGATGCGCTCGCGCACCTACAGCGCAGGTGCCGCTAAGTCTGCGCGCAAGCCGGGACCCATCACCACTACCACTAGTGCAGATAAGGTATAATATTTATAGGAAAATTTGTGTATTTTGGTAACCGTTTCTTGCGAAAGGCCACGGGAGCCCCTTACTATTGTAGAGGTATGAGAAACAGGGTGTAAAGTGCTCCGTTAAAAAGGGAGGATCCTCCGACCAGACGGGTGTTGTGTCTGGTGGGCTACTGCCCGACGATTCTTGTCGGGATTTCGTATATAGGGTGACTGGTAATTAGTGACCGATATTTAAACACGTGATTGTACTCATGATTACAAACAACTTTCCTAAAGAAACTTTTTTTGTATACTAATTAGTTTCATTTTTATCACTATATCATACTTAATGGCGCGCGTGCAAAGTTCAACACCCGATCAGCTGTTAGCGGCGAGGCCCTAAAATACTAGTCTTGGATACCTATTATTTTATCGAGACATGTAGGTGCATTGCCTACGCGTCGAACGGGGTCGCCTTTAACAGCTGATCGGGCGTTGAACTTTGCACGCGCGCCAGTAATTTTGATATAGTGATAAAAATAAAACTAATGTGTATACAAAAAAAGCTTCTTCAGGAAAGTTGTTTGTAACCATGAGTACAATCACGTGTTTAACCCATATCATCCCAGTGTTCCATTTTTGAAAAACACTAATTTAAAAATGCGTTAAAAATTTTTAATAAAAAAATAAAAAAGTAACCGTTTCAAAAATGGAACACTGGGATGATATGGGTTAAATATCGGTCACTAATTACCAGTCACCCTATATATGCTAACGTTGCGGCGAACTTTGATAGCGTGACCAACTCATTAAATCAACGCTTTGGCAACGTCAGTTTGTCGCAGTAGTTCGCATGTTGAGCGATAGATGTCGCTACACTATGTTCGCAACGATAATCTCCATCTCCACCTCCGAGTCCCCACTATCAAGCAGTTCATGAAACACATCACCAAGCGCTTCTTCGACTTTACTGAAAAGCACCTCAACCGGTTGATCGTATCGGCTGCCCGATACACTCCCCCCCACCCGGGGCATTTTCTATTCACTAGTAATAGAGCTCTTTGTGAAGGAGCTCGTCCGGGGAAGTACTACCACCATACCTATTTCTGCCGCAAAGCAGCATTGTTGTGTTCCAGTTTAAAGGGACTAGGTGCCGGTGTAATTACAGACACATGACACATTTCAACTTTGTCCCTGGGATGGCAACGCATTTGCAAGGCCTCTAGTATTGCAGATGTCTATAGGCAGCGGTGACCACTTAACATCAGGTGGGCCGTCGGCTTGTATGCAATCCAACGATGTTAAAAATACACAGGTCGCCGTCATTCCGCCGTCGCTGCAGGGACCCGCCGCGTCGTCCTAGTTCGTCCCTGGACACCAAGTCTTGCATTCTTGCAAATAAATGATTCCTATTGTTTCGCAGACGATGAAGAAGATATTAATAGGCACGGTGACGGACGAGGAGCCGATACCTGCTACCGTGATAGCCACCGCGCACGACAGCAAGCCGCCGGCCACACCCGCCACCACCAGTGAGTATTATTAACATACCATCACGCCTGTATTTCCCGAAGGGTTAGGTAGAGGTGTAACAATGTACACCCACAGTTCGCCGGTATGTTTAGGTCCCATGTAATACAACATTAACCGCGCACAAATCCTAACTCCGAGCTGCTACTGAGAATTTCATAGAAAAACTCAATTACACTTTTTTGCTCGACCTGGGAATTGAACCCAAGACCTCTAGCGTAGCAGTCGCGCTTAGGAACACTAGGCTACCGTCGCACGAAAATCTATTTATGAGTACATTTCAAATTACAGCTGGAAAATGGCCGACAATACGCGTCGCGTCTCTCGACTCCCTCCGAGGGGGCGAGGCGCCTTCCCCGGCCCCCCCGGCCTCCCCCTCCGCCCTCATGCGCACCCGACCAGACCTCACCATCGTGGCGGCACGCCGACCCGACTCCAAGACAGATGAAGATGTCACCACGTGATGACAAAAGGTGGACAGAACTGATGGACCCGTGTTCAAGTGATTATTTTTAATATGGTGACCCTATTTTTCAAATTTCTCCTAAAAAAAATGCTATCCTAAACTGTCAAATTTCCCCAATTGAATATGGACTTTATGCACTTGTAATAAAGTTGAGAAACTATTAAAGAAATTTGACAGATTAATGTGCTAGCCTTTGTACCATCGGCAACAAAATTCAATTAACATTTCAGATTTTTAAATCTTTAATTAATATCAAAGGAAATATGTTAAATTAAATAAAAATAAAATAAATTCTTAGAAAATATCTAAAGTACTGAAAAAGAGTGAATTGATAAAGATACCGCACATACTAAAAACTTATCTTGTACATACCTGTTAGGTAGGCGTGATCAACGCTTTTGAATCAATGCAAGTTACTTTTGTTAAATTTATTTGTTCCTTTATACCGAGATGTTGTTTTTATTAAACTATATATATTTTTAAAATGTTATATAAATAATTATGTATAATATACAACGTGTAAATGAATTAATTTTAAACTTGAAATGGGGTCATTTGTACTCGTTATTATGAATAGCTTTTACTATTGCCAAACCTGAAATCATGGAAAAAAATATCGTGTAGGGCTGTGTCGGGGCACACGGCTGTTGGTTTAACGTGAAACGTGTAGGTCAGCGAGTCGCTTTTAGTGTTCAACATTGAAACTTATTTCATTACAGGTCCCTTTTCTGACTTGGTATGTGATTTTAATGACATTTCACATCAAAGCGGTTGATTTTCACACTTTGTTCTACGTAACACGAATGTGTAGATCAGCTGTTATTGTTTGGATGGTTGCCGAGTTGTTCCAACAAGGATAATGCATGAATTTTTTTTTTATTTAAAAAAATAATTCTGATTCATGTAATAAACAGTATCGTAAAATTATTTTTCAAATAAATATTAAATTAAAAAAGAAACAAGCCATCGAAGATTTGTTTCTAACAAAACGAAATTTAACACTGAGTTTATACGGCCGTAGTGTTATGTGACGTCACAGTCCATGTCGGATCTCTCTGTCTAATCGGTGCGGATTTGATAGTTTTGAATGCTTATATCGGCCGTATTTCATGGTCGATTTTAATTTCACTTTTTGTAATCTCTACTTACCGGAGAGATCTTTACTTACCGGTATTTTGATATTTTGTTAATAAAAGCGATTAAAAAATTCGTGCATATTCCCTATAGTAAAAGTTGTTCATAATTATGGGTACCGTGACATGGGGTCCACCATCTTTTGAAGCATTACCATTTCAATATTATCTTGTCATTTCAGTTGTTGGATTTTCAACTTTCAGCGATGAGCCTAGCGTTGAAAATCCAACAGTGTACAAGGCAAAGTAATGTTAAAATAATACTGTTTTAAAAAAAATGGGAGGTTCCTTGTATGCGGGTTTTCAGTTAATTTTAATATACCTGCATATATAATTTACATAAAAATATAAATTACCATATATTTACATATATATAAATCCTTATAAAATATTACTTAGACACGGGTCAAGTCCTAAATAATTAAAAGAGATAAGCTATGACCAAACAATACTTAATATCTAGAAGAAGTTTGTTTTTTTTTTTTCATAAATTCTGAACTTTAATAAATAAAATAAAAAATAAAGACGGATTCATAAATCTCAAAGTGTTATTATGCAACAAAATATATGATGACAGTATTTATTTTTATTTAAATGTCCAAAAATATAAACAAAAAATTATAAATTATGGTGGCTGGTAATTAGTGACCGATACTTGAACACATGATTGAACTACCCCAGGCTTCTTGGTCGCAAGCTGGACTCATGAGCGTGTCAACCTGGGTTCAAATCCCAGGTCAGGCAAAAAGTGTTATTGGGATTTTTCATTAGGAATTTCTCAGTAGCAGCTCGGAGTTTGGAAGTTGGTGGTGTGACACCTCCGTGCCTCGGAAAGTAAATAAAACCTATTTCTGCCGCAAAGCAGCGTTGCTGTGTTCGAAGTTTGAAGTGTATGGGTGCCGGTGTAATTACAGGCACATGAGACATTTTAACTTTGTCTCTGGGATGGCAACGCGGCCTCTGGTATTGCAGATGTCTATAGGCAGCGGTGACCAATTACCATCAGGTGGGCCTTCGTCTTGTTTGCTATACAATTACATAAATACAAAACTATTCAACTTTTGTCATGCATTCTTTGGGAAATGTTGAAATATTTGTTATCATAAATACAATCATATGTTTAAGTATCATTCACTAATTACCAGAAACCCTAAAGTGTGTTTCTTTATAAATATTTTTTGAAGTTAATGAATATTTAAATAAAAAATTACTTTAATATGTGTATGATTAAATATTACGTTGAGTGACTACAGTTTTTCTGACTATAATGAAAAAAAAAAAAAGTTAGCTTTGCCAACCAGTCTTTAAATTTTATACTAACCTTTAGGAACGATCGCAATTTCAGCTTTATCTGTCGAAAATGTCTTAAATTTTTTGACAGTCATTGTCGCTTAGATAAGATGGCAACTATTTTTAACGTTCTCAATAAGTATAATTGACGTTCAGTTGCATGTACATCTGCAAGTAATCAGCGTTAAGTATCCAAAATCATTACAATTCGAAATCGCTAATCCTTCTGAGCAAGCGTGATGATCCAAGCTCGTGCCTTCTCTGTATGAAAAGAAGCGTTTGCCCAGCAGTGGGATGATAATAGGCTGGTATTAGTTAACGCTGACTTGATTTTTTTTTTTATTTAGAAAAACTATAGTCAAAACTGTTAGTTTTTTAATATTATTTTATTTTTGATTTAGTATATTATAGTATTGACTGAAGTTCGTGTCGCAGGCTGTTGTTTCAAAGCCCTTTTGATAGACAGATAGACAAACACATAATCTCCCTTCTCTTTAGTTAAACAGTAGAATAGTATTAAACGCTAAAATAAATAGTTTTCTTCAAAACGGTTTATCTAACGGTTCTCTAGTTATAAGCTCACAGACAAACAAAATTTTTGACAACAGCCTGTATAAACCGGAAGACAGATTAAACAGGATACACATTTCCATAGATTAAAAAAAATAATAATCAAAACGAGTATTAAAAAAAAAATCAACTCAATTTGTAATTTAGAATATATTATTATAGTTGTAATATATGTATAATCATTTTTTATTAATATATTATTATAGATTTAGATATAAATATATAGTATAGAGAAATACATATATATATATTTTTATCATTCGCTATTTTATAGAGGCCTTCTGATCGAAGACATGTAATATGTAAATATAAATTTATTGCACATAAAGTTTTCATTAAAACTAAAACAAGCAAGATCCTCATACCCGTTTTAACTGATAGGCGGCTCGTGCCTTCTCTGTATGAGAATAAGCCTCTTCCCTGTAGTGGGACATTAACCTATTGACCGCCGCAGTCATGTATAGATGACAAACCAAAATGTGCCTAGTACGCCACGGTCACGATCACATGACAGATTTTTAAATGTAAATAAAACTCGTAAAACAACATTGATATAATTCCGAACTCACTACTATTTTGTAGGTATTATAGGGTGAATTCGTAGCTTGGCGCTGAGGGCACGTTTTTGCTTTTGTGACGCGGCGGTCAAAAGGTTAATAGGCTGGTATTTTTGTAACCGGAGTTTTGAAAAACGTATTCAAGCTTGTTCTAGTTTTAATGTATTCTGTATTGCAGTTATGGGCACTATTGTAACCTTGATTCCTCATAAGATTATCATTTAGATAATCTAACAATTTATCCTCAAATATATGGCTACCATTATACTAGCGCTTTTAAAAGTATTGGCAGAAATAACGGGTTAATATTCTTAAAATATCTGTTCATTATATCAGCCGATCGACGTCCACTGCTGGACATAGGCCTCCCGTAAAGATGGCCACAGTGACCGGTCCTGTGCTGCCCGCATATAGCGATATCCCGCGACCTTTACCAGGTCGTCGGTCTAACAAATGGGGGGCCTTCCCATACTGCGCCTTCCGGTGCGTGGTCGCCACTCGAGAGCCTGTATTAATTATTGTAGACAGTCATAAATGTATAAATGATAACCGGTAACTTATACTTATTCACATGATTGTACTTATTATTTTTTTATTTAATTATTACTCGTACGAAACGCGCGTGCGCACGCCTTTAGGGTGAGCGGGGTCACCGCGCATGACCCCAAAAAAAACAGTTTGTTGGGAAAGTTGTCTGTTATCATGGTTACAATCATGTGTCTGTAGGTATAAGTTACAAATGTATCCACCAGATAAATTTTGGTTTATCAGTCAGAAGTGAAAGATACAACCCGATTTTAATACTTTCAAGTTACCTTCAAAAGCGCTAGGTTAATAGGTTCTAGCTGAAACACTAAACAATTTTATATTTCCTCACTAGAGCGAAAAATATATTATACAAGAAAAAAATAATATTATATATTTGTATTAATAAATGAATAGCTGTCGAATCCATGAAAAACCGTCGGTTAGCGTAATTTAAGTACTTGTATAAGTTGTAGATATATCGCGAATATATAAAAAATAATATATTTATTAATTACCTTGTTCCTCTGCAGTAGATATTATTATGTTTTATGTTAGCGGGTAGCTACAAAAAATATATACTTTTCTTATATATATATACAAACAAGCTGATTTTTAATTGACTAGTAACTCTTAGGGGGTACTCAAACAAGAAATGTTTAAGAAGTATACAGTTCAAGGCCTACCAGCATCTTTTAAAACAGTATTTTATTACTTTGCCATGCGCTCCGTTGGATTTTTAACGCTCAGCTAAGCACCGAGAGTTGAAAATTCAACAACTGAAATGGTACTGTTTAAGAGATGGTTGGACCCCTTAGTGCGATGAATTTCTACAATGAGATTGTGACTGAAATTTGAAGAAAAAAGAAAATGTGTAGTCAATTAAAATACAGCTTGTATATGTCTATTTTTAATTTGAAACACTCTGCCCGCCCGTCAGACAATCGTTGACCGATTTTTTGTCGGAGAGAATGGAACATATGAATTCTAATACACCAACGCCGCGACATACAAAAAGTCGAAACTATGAATCCATTGAACGGTCCGATAAATAATCGGTCCTACAAAAAGTCGGTCGTGTGGGTGGAGGCTTAGGCTGTCCACCCACGTCTGACAATCGGTGATCGATTTTTTGTCGGAGAGAATGGAACATATGAATTCTAATATACCAAACCACACGTCCTACAAAAAGTCGGTCCCACGAAACTATGGATTTATTAAATCGGTCCGATAAATAATCGGTCCTACAAAAGTTGGTCGTGAGCGGAGAGCCGAAGGGTGATTTTACTATTCTGTTTTGAAGATTATTTTGAATTTGTACGCTACCCGCTGACATGTACTCAGCAGTTTATGAAAGTTATCATTAAAATTATTTGTATAAGTTTACTATCGTTTCGAGTTGTGTAAAGTAACGTTATTCATTTATTGTAGTATGTTTATATGATCCAAGAATTGATACCAGCTTATTTTTGATTTACTAGAAACCTGAGAAGGGGTCATTGTACTCATAATAATGAGTTCATAGTTGACAGTTGTTCATAATAATGAACAACTTTTACTATTGGGCCAACCCTCAAACAGCGAAAATGTATGAATCAGGTTACTTTTTTATTGCGAATTTAGTGTTGTACCCATAATAAAAGTGGGGTCATTGTACTCATAATGAAGAGTACAGTGACCCCTTCTCAGGTTTATGATAAACAAATATAACCGTTTGTGTTAAAGAAGTTTTATAACGTAATATTTTAAACAAACCTAGGAATTAAAGAACTGAAATTTACTGGAAGGTTAAAAAAAAATGCAATAAGTTTAATACACATACCGGCGAACTGTGGGTGTACATTGGTACACCTCTGCCTAACCCTCCGGGGAATACAGGCGTGATTGTATGTATGTAAGTTTAATAAAGTTTGGTTTATTAATTTCAAAGCATTTTGTCGTAGTAATTTTTAATGTATATCTTATAAAAAAAATGGAATTTTGATTTTCAATATCTTCGTAACTAGAAGTTTCCCAGTTATGGTCTCAAAAATATTTCTTATCCCAATGATGGGAAATACAGGAACTTGAGGCTACGATAGATATGTCTCATCACATCCGGTATTTTTGGATTATATAAATAACCTATACTCATAATCATTCTATCCAATCACCAACTATGTGTAAGCAGTGACGAATAATTCCCATATAGTAAGTAATGTGAAAATTAGCAATAATGTAAAAAAATAACTAATGAAATTAGTTACGTCTCGAATTTTGCATTATAACAAATATAAATGTCACTGTAAACAATTATAAAACTTTTGCGTACGATGGTCAATATTACGCTATTTTTCGTTAAGACAGCGTGGCCACAATTTTGGGGATAGGCAGAGGAATACGTCAAAATATGCGTATTTGCTACGTTTCCGCAGTCGAGGGGTGCCAATGGGACCCTATTTTACTGGGCATCCGGCGTTCGTCCTGTCAGCGAGTCCATCTCATGGACCATAATAGATTAGAGTTGAAATTTTTAAAGTGTCTATTGTATGTGCTATGATCATCTGTAGGTCGAAATAAACGTCATTAATAATTTATTTTGACGCTATAACAATCTTCAGCGACATATTCCTGGAATCTATCCTCAAAATTTCAACCACGCGTAATCTTAGACTCTTTCTAACTTGCAAACCCTATAAAAGTTATCACTAAGCCAGCCGCGGTATAGTAAAAGATTTAATTTCTGATCAATTTTCATCCTTATTTCAATTACTTAAGAATTCATAATACTTTATTTCGATACCATAATGTCGAGCGACTTAGGTCACAGTGAAGACAGCTAAGTCAATTGAAAGAAGGATTTGAAGGAAGCATGACCCGCGGCCCTTACTAATCAACACGGCGACCGACCAGCACTGCCTCGCCTTGTGCGGTTGATATTTTTTTTATACAATCTTTACTTATGATATAGGCCTTTGCCCTGCAATTGGATAATAATAGGCTGTTATTCTTCTCGTTATTTCAAAATGGTTCCTGCAATAAAAGTTGTTCGGATTCTAGTAACTTCCGCCTTCTATTCCTTGACGATTATATATCGTATGTATTGATCATTATATACGTAAGTACCTCTAACCCCACCATAGTGAAATTGTATTATAATACGTAGAAGTGGAAGAAAAAGAATAAGGAATCATTATTTTTTATATTTTGTCCAAATCAATTGGATGTCTTGTACCAAATTGTCATTGTACTATTATTTATATCATTAAATAATTAAATATACTTAGTTTTTTGTTATCAGACTCATAGGCTAGATCTAGTATTTATGAATTATTTTTTTTATAAATATTTAGTGGAGTTTTTTTTTTTTTCAGAAATTGTTAGTATTTTCTATGGTTTAGTTCGAAAACTCATTATTTTTAGAATTATATTGTTATTGTAAGTGATCGTCACAATTCTGGTTCTGATTGTTTCTTGCCGATTTGGGATATTTGTTTGTTATTTTAAAATGAAAATAGTAAAATATATGAATATTAAAAATATACTCTTAATTGAATTAATCTTTATGAAAAGCGATTATGAACTCAATTAGCAATCAATGTAGTTCAGTTTACTACGCAAGTAGAATATTCATGTTATAAAAAAATCTACTTGACAAGTTTTTTTTTTGTATTAATAATTGTGTGAGGTGCAATAATATTGAACGTATGTAAAATATAAAAAAGAAAAACATATATTTATTTTATTATAGACTTGTTTCAAGCGTTAAATAGTGTTAAAATTTATACAAGCAACATAATTGCATATTAATTAGGTTTATAATTAGTAACTGCCCTGTTGGTCCCGTGGTCGCAAGCGCGACTAATGAGCATATGACCCTGGGTTCGATTCCCAGGTCGAGTAGTGTCATTGGGTTTTTCCATTAGGAATGTTTCACTAGCAGCTCGGAGTTAGGATTTGTGCCCGGTTAATGGCAAAAGGCTCGCTTCTAATACATGGGACCTAAAACATACCGGCGAACTGTGGGCGTACATTGGTACACTGCCTAACCCTTCGGGGAATACAGGCGTGATGGTATGTTGTTGTTATAATTAGCTAATTAAACAAACAAATACCCCAAATCGGCAAAAAGGGGGAAATACTTCGCTAGTAAAATCGTTGTTTTTTTTATCAAAAATGTTATTTAATAAACTTGAATTATTAATAACATTTAAAAAAAGGTATTTTACTTGTTTTGAAAACACTATAATATTGTTATTTCTTGTAATTGGTTAACCATATTGGTAATTTAAATAATGTAGTTAGATCTGTTAATAATTAAATAAATTTTTGACTCAAATTGTGTCTTTGAGATTGTAACTTTAAAAATAAACACACTTTTACTGCCGATTGTGGGCTTAGAATAAAGGAAATAGGTATAATTTTTTACCATCAACTAAGAGGCTAGACAGAAAAAAAAGTTCTTTTTGACGAAAATTGTGCTTTTTTTTGCTCATCGACACAAAATTACGCGTTGTTTCGAACTTTATACAATGTATCTGTCTTGCTTTTTAGTATTGTTTAATTGAAATAGTCGTATTTTTTATTTTTCAGTTGTCAACACCGATATTATTTTAATTATGTCAACACTTTCCTTATCGGCTTGTTGCTGCTATTACAACATACTATATATATATTTATATTATCCACTAAAAATTAAGAATATCGTTCTAAGCAGCGCGTCCATTAGTTTATTTTCATGATAATGTTACATTTTCTCAGCAATCCAGAATGTTATGTGGAAATATCTTACGCCCTGAATGCAATGAATTTAGTTAAATATATATGTATTTGTCATATTAATTAACGTATTTGTTTTGTAATCGCGTTGCCGCCATTGTAACAAAACAATAACTGTTAGGAAATTTAATAAAAATAAAAAGTTAATCAATTTTGTACTGTTTTATTTTATATCCAAACTTTTGATTATTTGGGTTATACAATAGTTGTAGTTTATCTTTCTCAAATGCGTTGCAAACTAGGAATTTCTCCTGTATCGTGGGTGCTTTTACAAACATATAAACTCACATACACAAACAGCCAGACCCGGAACAACTACCTGTAGGGCACGTATTCCCGTTCGTCCCATCGACTGCGTCCCCCTCGTGGGACGAAGGGGCATACATTTTTTGCCCGATCGTCCCACTAATTTTATTGATGGGACGAACGGCCATAACTTTTAATTTTTATTATGGTCCCATCAAATAATTTCAGGCTGGTTGTTTTATTGGTAAAAAAATATATACTTAACTTTCTTACTTACATTCAAAACAAGATAAAATTCTCCATAAAACTAAAAATTATGATAAAAAATCAGTGTAGAGCTTTTTTTTTATAAAAAGAAACAGTCCTCATTATTGCAAAGCCACATTTGCATCAGTACACTCATTAATTTATTGTTAATATCACGACAAATTTGAAAGTAAACTACGAAACAACGGTTAAACATTTTTTACGCACAAAATCTGACAACATATTCCCATTCGTCCCCTCTAAAATCTCGAATGGGACGATCGGGAACTAATTAAATATATTTTTGTAAATTCCCGTTCGTCCCGCGACGGGGACGAAGTAGGTGGGACGATCGGGAATACACGGTAGAGCATACAAATATTCGTTCTGTGCGGGAATCGCACCCGGGACATGCTGCGCAGCAGCCAAACACACAGCCACTGTGCCGACCATGCCGTGTAACTTTTGTTTTTAAAACAATAAGTACACAATTATGGAGTGCCCATTAGAAACTGCCCTTTAAAAATGCAGCTAAATGTAAGTTCTTGTCTTGTAAATGGCAGTCATAAGTGCATTTCAATGGTCCAATTAAAATTTACCTCCAAGATCTAAACGAGGCCAATGATAGAGCTGTTCAGATTGGTCAATACTGGTCGGACAAAATTTAATACGAGTCAGAGTCAGTGTACATTGACAGGCGACGCTGCGCGCCCATCGTCTCAAACTATAACTTTATTTACTACACGAAAAGATACACATTTCATTGTGACAATTCACACGACTCGGCACGTGTAGGAAATAAACTTATATTTTGAGTCGACGTGTGCGCAGCGTCGCATCGCGCCGCGTATCGGTATGAACTGACCCTTAGTCAACACAAAATGAAGAAGATTGAAATTAATAATTTGACTTTAGGTAAAATAAATAAAAAAGAAATCGTGATCCACCAACCGCCACTTTATTATTTTACAATATAACAAATAAAATAGTTTTTAAAACCTGTGCAGGTGATATTAGCTAATACATAGAAAATCATATTCTTTTATCATAATTAATATAATGTATTTTTAATGAGAACAAAAAATACAGATGTCTTGGTTGGCTTTTAAAATAACAGATCGCATAGGGAACTTGCGCAGGAGTCGCGCACGTTTGCGTTCATGCGATTAGTCGCGCGATCGTCAACAAAATACTGTCTTGTTATAATTATTGCAATGGACTTTTTGACGAACTTGCTGCGACTAATTACGCTCTTAATGTACGATGTATAGAGTTCAGAATGCGATCTAAATGATCTTGAATGTGTGCCGTGTCTTATAGCCATACTAAAGGTGGTAAACCAGTGGTTTTGTTGCGACAAACGATTAAAATGAGTTTTTAAAATATATACTTTATGGGTGGAAAGTGTATGACGCCATATAATATTTATTCATTTATTTAATTGGTACACGAACAACAGTACATACAAAATAATTAAAATATATAATCGAATAGCAGACACCATTCACCAATAACGTCAAGTTATCTTCTATATAAAAACATTTTTCAAATAACAGTTATAAAAAAAAAACAATGGAACTGCCTCGTTGGTCTAGTAGTCCTAAGCGCGACTACTATGATAGAGGTCTTGGATACGATTCCCAAGTCGAGTGTTATTGGATTTTTCTATGAAATTCTCAGTAGCAGCTCGGAGTTAGGATTTGTGTCCGGTAAGTGGCAATAGACTCGCCCTAACTGTAGGTGTAAGTTGGTACACCTCTGCCTAACCCTTCGGGGAATAGAGGCGTGACCGCGTGATGGTATGTATGTATGTGTAAAAAGTAGGCGAATGAATGACGTCACAGTTTGATATTGCCGTACAAATCTATGGGGGAATCGCGTCTAGACAGCTCCTAAAAATATGTCAATTGATTAGTGGTGTCTAATATCTTATTATGTAATTGCATCGCCAACACTAAAATTATATTATAATATCCGTTAGATAACGTACAACCGATTAATAAAAACAAGAGTTTATGTATTCGACGAGAATTTCTTTTTAAGTACAGTCCCATTCACATTTTATCAGTTTCAACAAGCATTTTGTGATCGATTTTGTCCACTTAATATCCCTACGGGTCGATTTATACAAGCGCAGAGTCGAAGCGTTAATCTGAAACTTAATATAGCAAATTGACCCTAATTTCCAAGTTATGCACCTATTTTTTCCGAGATAAATAGACGCGCGAATCCGCGCGCATTAGACGGAATTCGGCGTTTGGCCGCTTCGCTTTAAAATTAGTTTAATTGTGAATTTGAAGAATTTGACGCTTCCATGGACTTGTGCGCTAATCTGAATTGACCCTAACACGTGAGACTTTTGAAAAAGCCTATTTATTATTTACTTTGCATGAAAATCTTTGGGCAAATATTCAGCTTTCTAGGCCCCGAAGGTTTGAGCTGGCGAGTCAGTCAGATAGTGAGACACTAACTTTTGTTAATGACTTCATCCGTTTGATTATTTCTTCAGATCCCTAAGTTATTTTTAAATAAAATACAGCCTATGTTACTCGCTGATAATGTAGCTTTCCATAGGCGAAAGAATTTTAAAAATCGGTTAACTAGTTTTTGAGTTTACAAACAAACATACAAATCTTTTCTCTTTATATTTGCTTAAATGATATATAACAATCTTCATCATATAAGCCGCAGCTCGTCCACTGCTGGACATAGGCCTCCCCCAAAGATTTCCAAAAAGACCAGCTGGAAGCGGCCTATGTCCAGCGATTTCTTCTTAAACAATATATTTTATTGTATTTTGTATGATTTCCTTTTGTAACTGGCTCGCCCAAACTCGCACAATCGGAGATAAATTAAAATTTATCAAAATAATATAATAACACGTAAAAAATATTTTCTTGTACGCAATTACGTAATTCTCAACTCTATTGTCGATGATTTTGAATTTATTATCAATTAATCAATTGGAACTGATACATTATTTATATCTTCGTGCAAAATACTCTGGTTTATTGCCTATCATTATAAATGATTGCATTTACGACTTTTTAATGATAAAATGCTTTCCAAATACCAGTAATGATATAGTTTATGTTGGAAGGAAAACCTGAAATCGTTGTGATAATAATCACAGCAGGCTATAACTCTGTTTATGATTGCTTTAGACGAAAAACGACCAAAAACGATAATTATTAAGGTTTAATGTTGAAACAACTACATTTTACCGACAGTTAATGGCAAATAAATTACATTGCTTCGAATTTATCATTAAATAACGAAGCCGCGTGTCGGAAAGCACGCGTCGCCGTTAGTCCCGGCTGCCATTAATAGATCTTTGACAGTCTTTACGGATAGTCAGAAGTCAGGAAGTCTGACAACCAGTTTAACCAAGAGGTATCGTGTTGCCCAGCAACTGGGTTGTGGAGGTCAGATAGGCAGTCGCTCCATGTAAAACACTGGTACTCAGCTGCATTCGGTTAGACTGGAAGCCGACCCCAACATATTTCTATAACGATATTTGTCGACATTATAATGAATAAAGTACACTGTATAATTGCACATGTAATTTGACGTAATTACGCAAAAAGGATCTAACCCATAAAATCCCTCTGAAGACATCGTAAATGTAGATGTTTTCATTCAGTATAACTGACTTAGGCGCAAGCCACATATAATAGGCGTAGGGCGCGGACATGACACAAACAGCTTCCTATTCCATTCAATTTCATACGAACTGCATTGAAATAAAGCGCAATTTAGGACACACGGTATGTCGTTGCTCGGGCGTCGTTATAAGGCGTGAAATTTGAATAGAATAGGAAACCGTCTGTGTCATGTCCGCGCCCTACGCCTTAGAGATGACCGGTTTTTACGTAATTTCGTCATTTACACCTACTGGTTATTATTATTAAAAAAATCAAACCACTGGTAAATCGCCTTAAGACTAACAGTTATTTTAATTAGTCATTCAGCAACAGATAACATCTAACACATATATTGCAAACTGTCAGTCTCTCAGTAAATACGGTGATGTACTGTCAAATACTTGTAGGACCCCGTCTATGACTGAAAGGGGTCTAGATAGAGACGGATAGACGAGTATGAAAGAGACAACACTATACAAAGACGGAGTGTTTTCTAAAATAATTTGTGCCAATGTTAATAAGGAAATATACTTCATACATTTTATATACCTCATTGGCTAATTGATCAGAAATTCTAAAACTCAATTTTTCAAAAACATTATTTCTCACTACAAGCTCGTTTAATTTTTAATAAAATGATTTTTAGTCGTTTTGAATTAAAAAATTATCTTGGACATCACTGACATCGGCGAAGGAAAACATCATGAGGAAACCTGAGCTTGTAATTAATAAAAGTTTAAAAATCGCCAATCCGCCTTAAGCAAGCGTGGTAATCAATGCTCGTACCTTCTCTGTATGAGGCAAAGGCAAAGAGGCCTTTGCCCTGAAGTGGGGCAGCTTAAAGCATTGCAATATCTGCCTATCCCCATGAGAGAACCGCGTGAGTATATATCAGTATATTAAAAAAAATAAATGACAGTACAGCACGACAATATAAGTAAAGGCACACATCAAACGCCGCCGTGCGACACGGCACACAATTGCGACAGATGCGACAGACGCGCGATTAATAGTCGTCGATATCGTACAGATTGTCGATTTCTTCGTCGTCGAGCTGCATCGATTGGAAGTCGACCTTGTAACGAAGAAGGCCTGTGAACAATAAAGTTGAAATTAATAAAATTGTTTTTGGTGTAATATTCTTATGCTGTCTTTGGTAAACAAATGGCGGTTAATTTCGATTATATGTCAAAATTAATGTCATTCAAACATTGTTTCTAAGATGTTTATATTTTACATAATATATCGTGGGAGGTTTCTACATAATATGTAATAGTATTGGGGTCGTGAAAATTTGTTCCATTCTAAGTTTTTTGTTTACCAAATAATGGTCATCGCTTATTATAACAGCATTGTTTCGGCCGAGATCATTTAAAAAAAATTGTGTGCCGCCCGCGGGTCGTCACCTTTTTTATCACGCTTTTTATTTAAAGGTCTAACTTGAATGACAGATTATTTGCTATGGTTCAACCGTGCTGTTACAATGAGCAACCTTAAGCCTCGGACTACACCGAAGCGGAGAGAAGAGGTGATATCTCGTACAACCAATCAGCTGCCTTTATTTCACATCTTACTGCTTAGCTTCGACACAACTGTATCCTATTGGTTGATTACGAGACATCGCCTCCGCTTTGGTCGATTCCGGTCCAAAAACGTGTCAGAAAAAAAACCGCACGTGTCAACGAAATCAGCATGCAGAATTTCGAGTCCATAAAATTTTTTTTTTTTTTTTTTAATCTTGTACCTAAATGGCATAGCAGATATAAAAATATAGTGCTACCATGCACAAAATAACAAACACACACACACACATACAAAATGTGTTAGTTGAAATTACCTCGTCTCCAATGTTAGCATGTTAGTAAAAGAAAAACATAATATATTAATTAAATAGAGTACAAACATTTAATAAAACGAAAAGATGTAAAGGTCAAAAATAGAACAACCTCCTTTTTTAAGTCGGTTAAAAATGAAATGTCGTCAAAACCCTGCAGTATAAACAAGAATATCATTGATAAATTGATAATCAACCAAATCACGCAACATACCGCACTAGACAATCAACTTCACTTTGTTATGAACTTTATTTTTAACGTGATACAGTACATTATCAATCAATCAGCATAATTGTATGAACAAACAGGCCATTGTTTTATTCTCTCTGCTCTGTATAATAGTGAGGCACGTAAATCATGTTTGAAACACAATGGGATAGTTGACACCACTCACCAATAATTGCAAGACATTACTTCTTTAATAAAACACTTTATGTTTGCCGTATAACCCGATTAATTTTCAATTTATTTTAAAACTAGCCGTTGCCCGTGACTTCGTTTGCGTTCACTATTTTATTGGTTTTAATTTTGTTTTCGCATATAAACTTCTTTTTTTTTTTTCATTTAAATAAATAAAAATAGCCTACGTTACTTCTCATAATATCAGCTATGTGCGAGTGAAAATCCCGTCAAAATCGGTCCAGCCGTTTCGGAGATAAGCCGGAACAAACAGACAGACAAATATATATATATTTTTTATGTTAGTACCGTATATACTTTCAGGCATTTAGTGAAAAGCTTGTAATTTGAAATTACAAACAGACCCTTCAATTTTATTTATTTGTTCTCAACTCAACAAATAGTTATTCAATTGAGTAGACAGATTAGGGACGTCACAGTTCAATATTGACATGTAAAATCTATGGGAGAGTCGCGTTTTGACAGCTCATAAAAAGTACCTATGTCAATTGATTGGTGGTGTCAACGGGTAATTTCAATAATTATGAAAACATTCATTGAATTAGAATGTAAATGGAATTTAAATAAAAAACCTTTTTTAAACCAACTTACTTGTTTAAAAAACTTCCCCTGGCTTAAAAAAAATAAAGTCAAAGTCAAAGCATTTATTTCAATTAGACCAATAGTAGGTATCTAGGTATTTTTAATTTCAGAGACAAAATTGACAGTTCCATACGTTAAACATAAAAATAATGATGTGCTTTCGGCACATATACATAAATCACACTATTTTCAAGTTGAACTGAAAACTGTTAAATCAGTCTCTGAAATTATTAGATGCTATAGATGATTTATATCTGTGAATGGCAAATAAACAGATGTACGCGATGTTTGAGCCCCCACGCACGTCAGACTTTTTGTAGGACCGATTATCGGACCGTTCAATAGATCCATAGATTTGTGGGACTGACTTTTTCGTCGCAACATGACAAAGAAATTTTTTTTACCCTTATTTCAATGAGTTTAGAATTCATATTACTTTATTTCTGTACTCTCATACCGTGTCATGACACGGTTTGCCACCGCGTCCCGCGAGCCACTTAAATCACAGGATTATGACAGCTAAACTAATTAAAATAAGGTTTAAAAAAGGTCCGACGGTGTTTTGATGCCATGACACATAACAAAATCGGGGGATACAGTTAGGTGTTGCTGCTTCATATCTATCATTGCTATCGAAAATTCAATTACACTACAGAATAGCTAAAGGATCAAAGCATTTATTACGCTATGTAAGGACGGGCATACATCGCGCGCGGTGGAGGGGGATCGCCGCCATTTTGAGGTAATTTTGCTGCGTACCGAGATTTCTATTTAGAATGCCTTTTGACTCAGAGAGAATTACGATACGTATTACTGCCACACCCCATTTTGTATTCAAGATGGGTAAGCTCTTGACTCAAGTCTAGGTCAGAGGTGGCAGAGACAAAGTCGACGATGGAGTGAGCTTACCCAGAAGATGCCTGTTCACTCTAACTTTGAAGAGATTAGGTTTGAATGCATTATGTGGGTAATAATAATAACGAACAGATACCATTGCAAACTCTTTTATATATAAGAAAAGCATACAATCCAACTTGTATCTTAAATTTTAACACACCTTAACTAACATAATTAATTTGTTACCCAGCTCATCAACTTATTGCATTATATTCATTGGAATCATTTTGATTTCACTTAACTTTAAGAAAAAAGTACTTTCCAAAAAAAACTAAAAATAACTGTCGATTTGTAAGCAAAGAATGATTATTTAAATATTTTCGTTGATTTTTTCGCCGACTACCAATTTTTTTTATTCCTTTGGTCCTTCATTTTAAGTTCTTTTTTCATGCATAGACGGTTATGTTATATTACTTGATTTTCCTTAAAAATTAACCTTCCCTTCAATACTCCATACAGTATGCTTCTCTATATATACCGTTATGATGAATAAACATGACTGTCGTAAAAACGTGTCCAGAAATATTCTACCGACCGATAAAGGTTAAATGTGTTTAAAATTCTTTTATTTGATTTCACATGAGACGATATAAAATGTATATAAACCGCGTAAATATTCACTAGTACTATTAAATCCTTGCTGAAGCGCCATTTTTATAATTATATATGACATAATCGATTATTAGTTGCCAGGGTTTTTTGCCTCAAAGAGTCTTCTCATATGGCAACTCTTTTCTTGCGCGAATATATTGCGACACTAGCTATAAGGATGTTACCACACCAATCGAACGATCGATAGTAGAATGTATTAGTCGACATCGATCGTCAGTTTCTACCAAACCAACCGATCACACCGATTGATGGTATCGATCGGCAGTCGATCAATTGTTTATCGGTCGGTATCCGTCGATCAGCCAAAGCTTCACCTCGATCGACGTTGATCGATTGGTATGGTAACACCTATAGTTGCCAGAATTTTTTGTCTCAAAAGGCATTTTTTTTCTAACGATACAAACGCGCGACTTCATCGCGATACTAGCTATAAAGCAAGCGAGATAAAAGTAGACGGTATGCGACTGTATCGCTGAGCAACGCGTCTGTATCGCTGCGAAAAATCGCCGTCTATGGTCGAGCCAATTTGCGATGTGCAAACTGCCACATATGTTGGTGCAGTGACGTCACACACGTCAATGGTTACTTTACGCTATGGGAGTAGAACGCGTTTTCACCGCGCTACACCGCGTCGGCTCTAACGGCCCTTGTTCTCAATTTTTGTGCTCGACAAACTCAGAACGTAAGTTACTTCTATTTGTCTTTGCCATGACAGTTTTTTAAATTTGGCTGGCCCAAAACATTGCCATATGGACGCCAGCCTAGTTTCAATGATATTAATAGTGTGACAAGGCCTGGCTGAACTAATAATTTTTTTAAAAGTTGAACAATACTTGCTCAAAAATTACAAATACTTAGCAAAACCCTGGCAACAAGAGGTATCATAGTTATCGGCAATTTACTGTTTATCTTGCTTTATATTTTATAATTAAATTGCTCGAGGAAGCCCTAGTTAGCGCGACTTTATCTATATGATTATGCTTACAGGTACTCGGCAATAATGAGCCTAATAGGTGGTACTGATTGTCTTTTTATGAAAGAAAGAAGCATTGACTTCCAAGTAGCCTTTTTAGAGTTGAAATTCCAAAAACAAATGAAATATCATGTCAAATAAATTTTTAACTTTGATGCCATAGCATTAAAGTATTGTTTCATTCGTTAAATCTTGACGTTATAATTTGTTGAGTGTTAAAGTGCGAATAATTACAAAAACACTGAAATATGAAGAAGAAAAAGCAGTTGTTCAATTAAACTTGTTTTGGAACTTCAGTATTTTTTTTTTTTTCATAGTCAGTCCAATAATAAAATATGCTCATATTTATGAATACTCGCGCTGCCGGAAAGATAGCTTGTAATTTCAAAGTCAGACTACGTTATTCCCGGTTTATAAGACAAATCACATACCACCATTTAAAACATCAAACTGCAAGTACTCTATCACCATAATCGTCTATTTGTTTGTATATTTATGTATGTATTTAGTCGTTAATTCCCTTTTATTTTCTAGTAAAGCGTAAATATTAACTTTACTCTTTAATATTGTTAACAATTTTTTTTTTTATTTTAACTTTATTTTTTATTTTTCTGGTTTTCGGTTTCATTTTAAGGCTTTCACGCATTCACAGTAACGGTCCGATTTTTTTTTTGGTTAATGTATAGGTAAATTAATTCCACTTCAAAAAATTTACCTGCTAGTTAATGAAAAAACAATGAGTAGCTCTTAGTACCACGGGAGTACGGGACCCGTTCAAACATCCATTTTGAGAGGCAGATATAAAAGAGTTATTATAAACAAGTTCTTTAATTTTAGCTCCTAAACAATAAAATATCCAATGTTATCCAACTCAATCCGGAAAAGTTCTTTGTATTTAGTCTCAAAAAATTAAATATCCATTTTGATCCAGTAAGTATCCAACTCAATACGGATGAATTAGTTTTAGGAAAATATTCGTAAAAAACATCGGACCGTCACTTAGTGAACCGGGTATACTCACACTACATTACGAAGGTATATCAGGGTTCGTTCGGAAAAATCATTTATTACAACTACTCCTAGCGTCAACAATATTGCTACCATGTTCCGTGTGTGTCTAAATTCATAGAATAAAAACGAGCAGACGCGAAACTCTTACTCTGAAATCATTTTTAATTTTCTGCACAAGGCGACATTTTAATTAAATCGATTGTATATCTATATTATAAGGCTTTGTTTGAACTGCTAAAATGTTCCTGGCATTTGTTTCGATAATAGGAAGCTATTTTTTTTTTTTATTGGAGATCCTTTACAAAAATCCACGCGGGTGAAAGCTACTAGTGCCTATAAAAGTGCACCGTTGTATTTTCAACAGTGCAATAATATTTAGGCATTACATTTAGGTGTCGCATAGTGTTTGAGAAACGGGACATTTGCCGTCATCAGTGTTTGTTCGCTTCTATTCATATATAATCTTCTAGACTAGGGCTAACAGAAATCGAAGGCAGAGGATTTTTTTAACCCATTCATATTTTATACTTATACATTGGAAATCTCGTATTATATCGAAGCAAAATCTCGAAAGCTACTTGACTTCTGAAGCTGACATTTAACATTTGACATTTTGAAGGTAGGAGACGTCAGCTGAGAACAGATTTGACTGTCACTTTTACGCAAATAAAGTCACAAGCAAAAGCTTTTAAGGTACATATTTCAATGCTCGGAAACCGACCTCGGAGCAACACAGCGGATTTAGTGTAGTCGATCTCCAAGTATTGAAATATAGATATAATTTCGATTGGAAAAGCATAAAATATTCTCTGCTCCCGTCCATCGATTTTCATCGGCCCTGTCTCTCAGTATGGATATTAAAGATATTCACCCTGCGAGGTTTTCAATAAACGTTAGTTCCTATTAAAAGTACACTTGGTATTCCATGTTTATGTATGATAGTTGGCGTCATTTATTTTCAAACTAGATGTCCAAATGCAATCTCGCAACGATTTTTACAAACAATCAAAGGTGGGACGAACTTCCCCGTTGCCTTGGAATCAGTATGTGGTTCAAGAAACCATAGCGTTAAATTAATGGCAAACAAGCCACCTGATGTACCAAGCCACCGTCCCAGAGATAATGTTGAAATGCCTCATATGCCTGTAATTACACCGGCACCCAAACTTTTCAAACCGGAACACAGCAAAGCTGCTCTGTGGCAGAAATAGATTTGGACGGTGGTAATACTTCCCCGGACAAGCTCCTTCACGCAAGAATAGCACAATTACGCTATTTTTAACCTTAATACTGTTGTATTTTAGTTCTTAATCAATAGAAACTGCAGGAGAGTATTGCTGCTTTACCCTGACCGTTACACGCGAGCCCGGCACTTGGCCGGTTTATGTACCATTGATCTTTAATTTTCCTTATCACAATTTAAGCAAGAATTCTTTGAATTGTATTTCATGGCGAGTTTGCAAATTGACACCTAGCCGATTTAATTTAAGATTTATATTCTAATAATTTAAAACTAAACTAATATTTGCTTGAACTATCACTAATACAGACATATATATATATATGGAATTAATTTAATATTTCTATAATAATTATTACAATGGTTAACAGCCTTTGAATATAGCTTTAAATACACAAGTTACATATCATCGCTAAGTTCTAAAACCGCGTAAGTCAAAAATTACCATTTTATAAATTGTGCTTCAACTTAGACCTATCAAATATAGGATTATTATTATTTAGTAAAATATCGTAACTAACCTGACCTTTGTCTTTGTCCTGTGATGTCTTATTTTAATATTCAAATTGACTTATGTAGTGTTAGAACTCAAACGATGGCATAAAAAGAAAAAAAAAGACGTACTATTTAATATACAGGGTTATTTGTAAAACAATGACAACCTCTCAGGACTATGTTACTAACATCATAATCAACAACTTTTGTTCTATGACATTAAAAATTTATCATATTTTAGTTCATCAGATTTTCATACAAAAAAAAATCATTTAAATTGAACGCTCTAAATGTTACGAAGTCTATGCGAAGCAAACGAAAGCGATAGTAAAATAGCGAGGGGAGCGGGGTTAGGGCGGCGGGGGTGTTTGTACTTGACCTATTTACAATTTTACGGAAATCATTCACTTCAATGCGCTTGCGTTGCTTGATTCTGTAAAAAATTATAGAACAAAAGTTGTTGTTTATGATAATAGTAATACAGTCCTGCAAGGTTGTCATTGTTTTACAAATAACCCTGTATAATAGTTTTTTTCATGTCTCAACTCTATTTGGATATAGTGTTGCAAATAATAGTGATGTTTATAAAAAAATGTGATACAACGGTTTATTTCCCGAACTTGTTATCGGTCGACAATTAAAAAAATAGTGCAAAACTTGATAAAACAAATATAACAATTTATAAAAACGAATTATTGCTTATATAGAAGACAATTTTAGTAACAATTACATAAGGTTTATTTCAGAATGATTTGATTATTAACACGGTTTAATAATTTAAGACGCAATAGAAACTCAACAGTATTGCAACGTAATTAAGGATACGTATTGCAAAACAAAAATTATAGGACAGATATTATTCCATCATCAAATATTGAATGTTTAAAATGGGCGTTACACCAAATGCGCGTCTTTGAATATTTGAGGCTTTTTGTTGCGAAAAATAGTAACTTGTACGCGCTTAATAAGCCACATTTGGACCGGCCCTTAGTTTTAAAATTGTATACTTTTTTAACGAATCCAATGTTGGGAACAGCTAGACGGAAACGTCATGTACATCAACATATTTGCTATAGTTAACACAGCTTTTAATGACGTGTTATGTAACACACAATTGACCAAAAAAATACATAACATTAGCTAGATTGACACAAAAAAAAAATTGCGCAGTTACTAACAACACTATTGTTTTTCCAACGCTATAGTAGCGTCTCTCTCTCATGCTTTACTACCAAACATTGACCGAACAACCGCGCTAAAGACTCCCACCACACAGACGCGACATATCGCCCGCGCGTCCCTATCGCGCGTCTTTATCGCGATCATTCGCGTCTATATGGTACAGACTTAACCTTTGAATTTGAAGGGCCAAATAATAATAATAACGGGTGCATTAAACAGGTATGACTAAATACATCAAAACATTATCAATCTAGTGTATATGAATATAAATCAATTTAAGTTTTAGAATTGAGTTATTAAGCGTGTTCAGTATACAGCAAAGCGGGCCTCGGACTGCGGGCAGGGCGGGGAGGGGGGGGGGAGAGGATAATCCCTGTAAAGGTGAGTATACACCTAATAATATTTCTCGAACATGAATGTTACGTTCCAGCGAATGCTCGACGTGAATTAATGTATCATTACTTTTATTTCGTCTTTGTTAAAATGTCGGATCTGTAGGTCACTTGAATTGTTTTTGCTCGGTCATCGAAATTCTATTTTTAAAACAACAACATTACAATGACATCATTTCTCAAATTCAATATAATTCCGTGTCATTATGAAATGAGTTCCAACTTCAGCCCAAGCTGAGACCTTCGAACCAGATTTTGAAAACAACATTATTTATCTTCATTACTTTCGATCACTCAAATAACTTTAAATATGTCAATAATTGTTTCATATTTATTCAGTAATCAATAGCAAACGGTATGTCATCGTGCTTCTCTTTCTTTCCTATGCAGTCTGACAGTGAGCGGCCTCGGTTTTCCTTAAGCTTGTACTAAGCGCCACTCAGTCCGGGCAATCTGCTTTGCATGCAGCTAATAAGATTCCTACACTAAAAATATATATAATCTGTACAACACTTAAACGCAGGCAAGAATCGCATGCCGATGATAAATAAGAAATACACGTAAATACACACAAACATATTATTTTAGACCAAGATCCCAAAGTCGCTAAACCCACGTCATTTTAAAACGGCTGAAATTAGTAAACTAGTTTTCTCCAGACCTATTCCGGACACAGCAGTCATCCAAGAACGCAGGAGATATTATAGTGCACAAGTGCGTGCGCAAACACAGGTACACTCCCTCTTTCTTAACTCTCATAAACCGATTGGACGGCAATCCGACACAACCGGGGAGAGATCAGGCGCAGAACCAACGGGTTTACGAGCTTTCAGAGACACGGAGGTGTCACACCACCAACTTCCAAACTCCGGGCTGTTTGTTACTGAGAAATTCCTAATGGAAAAACCCAATAAAACTGCCCGACCTGGGAATCGAACCCAGGACCCCACGCTCAACAGTTGTGCTTGCCACCAGGAGACCAACCGGCCAGTTATGGCTGAAATTAATAGGATAAATCACTTTCGTTCAAGCGAGATGGCTGATTTTTACAAATAATATGTTACAGGCCAAATATAACAGAGAGTTAAGACTACCTCTCATACATCGGGCTGCAGGTTGTTCGTAAGAGATACCGCGCCCTTGGAACGCAAAGGGCACAAGAAGGAACATGGATGGGTTTCAGTCAGTAAAAGTCTGACACTCCCTCCCGCCCGGCCAGGACGGGGAAAGTCATCTGATGATTTCCCATCCCTAAAAAAAAAACCTCTCATACATGATTGGATTCGACACGGGGCAAATATAAATGGGACTTTTTGAAATCACATATACTTTCTAAGCTTATCTTGGACATCACTGACATCGGCGAAGGAAAACATCGTGGCGAAACCTGGACTCATAATGAATATAAGTTTGATATCGCATTGAGTAAGCGTGGTGATCAATGCTCGTGTCTTCTCTGTATAAAAAGAGGCGTTTGTACTGCAGTGGGACAATAATAGGCAGACCAAGACTTTGTAAAAACTAAATTGGAAGAAAAGAGTAACTTACTCGTTCTTCTCCATAGAGACCTACGCTTTGGAACGAGCAACCAGCTTCAACTTTTAAATGAAACTTCTTGACAATTTAAAAGTGGCTGTAAATATTCTAATTGAAATAAATGCTTTGACTTTGAAAACAACTGAGTGAGGTACCATTTACACTTGATACTTGAAAAACAGACTCAGCGGACAGGCTCAAAACCTAGCCAGTATGCATGCATACCTTTATAACGAGATATTCTATTATCGACACAAACATTTTCAGCCACGCTAAGATGACATAAGTTCGGCGACTCCGGCCTCCTGTACCATAAATACGATTATGTATTAAAAAATCTATACGGTAAATACTTATGTGAATATTTCTGGACAACATGTATTAAATAATTTTAATATATCTATATAATAACTAGCTTCTGCCAGCGACTTCGTTCGCGTGATTTTTTCATCCGTTAAGTTACGTCTTGGGTTACTGCTCCTCTCCCGTGTGTGGTAGCGTGATGTTATATTGCCTATAGCCTTCCTCGATAAATGGACTATCCAACACAAAAATATTTTTTCAATTTAAAACAGTAATTCCTGAGATTAGCGCGTTCAACCAAACAAACAAACAAACAAACTCTTCAGCTTTATAATATTAGTATAGATAATCATTTAAGGCCGTGTACACATTGTGTGGTTATTTTGCTAACAGTTTTTTCCCTTCTATAGAAGTTTTTTTTTAAATATTGCTTGTATTTTAATTAATTCCTAAATGTGACATAAGACATACGTTTAAGTGCCTGGAGATTCGTAACACAGGGTCTTCCTAGAACGAAATCCCGTCACTCGCAAAAGAGCTTTTGCCTGGAATTATTTTTAAATATCATTGGATGGCAAACAAGCCGACGACTAGTCGACCTGATGTTCAGTGGTCACCGCCGCCTATAGACATCTGCAATACCAGAGGCCTTGCCAATGCGTTGCTATCCCAGAGACAAAGTTAAAACGTCTCAAGTGCCTGTAACTACACCGGCACCCATACCTTTCAAACCGAAACACAGCAACGCTGCTTTGCGGCCGAAATAGGTATGTTGGTAGTACTTCCCCGGACGATATTATTATTATTTTAGTTCAAAGGTGTTGTGTTGGTTGGTGTGCTGTTTTTTCGCATACCCCATTTCTTATTAATTCTTTAAAATAAGGTTTAAAATCATTGTCCATTTTCACAAGATAAAAAGTATAATATGATCAATATGCGATAAAAATTATAGTAAGGTATCGTTTGAATGCGCAAGCGCACGTTTTTATACATAGATTAAAGGGTAGAGGGGAGACCAGGTGCAGCAGGCACGACGATTGTTCGAATATTTAATAAACAAATTCGATTTCCTTTTACAAAACAACCACATAACATGTAGCGGCTGTAATATATTTCATTAAGTTAATTTATTTAAAAATGTATATTATTGCTTATAAAGAGTATGCAGATTATATTTTCATAAGTTCCTATAATCGGGATTATTACGACGTTTGAAGTAATTATATTACGTACTCAAGGACAAGAAATAAAATATATATATTTTTTTAGTAGATAATTTTCGAATTCTAAGGCTCGGCAAGGTATTTTCGGCGACAAATAAAAATATAACTTAACAGTATCGAAATAAAGTTGAAATTTCAATGTTAACAGTCGTAAGTTAAAAAATGATACCGCGGTATTCTTACGACCGTTAACATTGAAATTTCAACTTTATTTTCATACATATAAGTTCTATTTTTATTTGTCGCCAACAACAACAGCTGTATGAACGTGGACAAGGCGAAAGAAGTATGTAAGGATCGTAGCAGGTGGCGTTCTGTGGTTTCTGCCTACCCCCATGGAAAAAAGGCGTGAGTTTATGTATGTATGTATGTCGCCAAAAAATACCGTGCCGTGCCGTGCCGTCAATGGGCGCCGAGTCAATCTAACTATTCTTGCCGTTTGGTTTGGGCAGATGGGGCGTTGAACCCGCACGCACACAGTGATACAGTCGGGCGACTATATCTACCGCATACGCAACAGGGCAATTCTGTACTTCAAAAGAGGTATATTCTGAAATACCACCAAACATAAATCATTAAAAAGAAGTATTTATTCAAAATTGACACGTGCGTTACGTTTCTTTCAATTTTTTTTTACAAAATTTCTTTTTACTTTTTTTTGTTATTTTCTTATTGAATTTTTCTTTACCCGATATGCCAGAAACTATGTAATAATCCCGAGGTTCAACATCAAAAACAAACAAACAAAATAAAAACGACTACATATTACTGGGAAGAGGGCGTGATGTGTACTAAAGCAATAAGTTACTAAATAATGAAAAATAGGTTTGAAAACTAGAACTAGAAGGGAAATATTAACTAGAAAAAAATTGGTCACACTGGGCGTTGAAACGCTGCGTTTTTGGGGCGTTTGGCGTGGCCCTAATCAGTTAACCCTAGAGCCAAAGTTTAAGAAGTCTATTGATTATATATTATTCTCAGTAGTAGCTCGGAGTTAGGATTTGTGCCCGGTTAATGGCAATAGGCTCGCCCCTTATTACATGGGACCTAAATATACCGGCGAACTGTGGGTGTACATTGTTACACCTCTGCCTAACCCTTCGGGGAATACAGGCGTGATGGTATTTTTTTTTATTGATTATATTTTCGACCTTGATCGATTGCAACTCGATACCCGTGATGGCCCAGTGGTTAAGACGGCCCGCCTCTCATGCAAGAATGGGATCGATATGCGGCAAGTACCAATAATGTGACTTTTTCAAATCACATTGACTGCCTAAGTTGATCTTGGACTTAAATTAAAAGTCTGAAATCGTCAATCCGCCTTGAGCAAGCGTTGTAATCAATACTCGTGCCTTCTTACTGAGAAGAGGCTTTCGCCCTGCAGTAGGACAATAATAGGCTGGCTTTCAGCGTTCGTTAAAAACCACAACGTAATAAAAAAGAACAATTCTAACTGCCTTTTCGAAAAACCGCCCAATATGTCGACAAAAAAAAAACGCTCAAAAACCGCAGCGTCCACCCGCCAATGCGACCGAAAGACACAATCATATGCAAGCATAAAATCCTAACGTTAAGAGTTCAAATGGTTGTTTTTATGTTTTTTTCTCATATACGTGAAACGTATATTTTTTAATAATCGTCTAAGTCTACGTCGTCTAGAGGCTCGTCGAGCTGAAGAGATTGAAAATCCACTTTGTAACGAAGAATTCCTGTTTAAAGAGTTTATATTTACGTGTTGTAGATCCCACGGCGTCCGAGCGGCGGGTAGGAAGAAGAAATAAAAACAGTTAGTATTTATACAAGGCTTTGGTTAGGAAGCGATTGGAAGGATTTTGACACTGCAATAACATAAGGGTGCAACCGAACCATAGGCATAGAGAATGAACTGAGCGATTCCTATCGAGCTGCCAAGTAAATACAGGAAGAAAATGTGAGAGAGACAAAGCGATTGTGCGGCTGATAGCTGTCTCTTTCTAGAATTCTGATTGGTCCACGTCACAGCCTTGCAGGAGCGGATGCCACGTCACTACAAATCTAGAGAAAAGAGATAGATATTGACCTCACGGTCGCTATCTCTCTTTCTAGAGAATGTCAAATTTTGTGCGGGTATCGCTCAGACCATTCTCTATGTCTATGGGCCGAACGAACTTGTGAGGGCAATATATTCCCAAAAATGGTTCATTGTTCTCATTATAAACCTCTTTTAACGAGTTTAAATAAGTTGAAAAAAGTATGGATCGGCAGATATTTATTTCGTCAATTCTTGATTGATTCCATAATGAATAACAACTTATCAGATTATCAGTTAATTCAATTCGGCAAATATACACCCAAAAATCTAATTGTTTTTTTTTAATTTTTCTTATAATTTAGTTAGGTAAATGTCATGAAGGACATCTCAAAAAATCTTTACATTGTAGCGTCAAATTCCAACTCAGTATTCTGTATTATTTAAATAAAACAATAAGGTTCTCCGTTATATTACAAGAAAGGTCTTATTCAGGGCAAAATATATTTATATATTTAAGAATTAAACATACATATTATATCACTTGCTTTTGTTTATTCAAAGCATGTTAGTTATTTATTTTGTAGAATATATTAGGATTTTTTTTTGTCGTAAGTATAATGGTCGCCACGAGTCGTGAGCACAGATGGGTAGTGGTAACATCGCGCATGTACACTTTCGGCCAAATTAATTCAGTACCGATTTAAAATTATTGTTAGGTAATTTACATTAGTGGTACTTATAATTTTACTTCGATGCAGTAATGTTGTAAGCCTTTGTGACTGAAACATAATTATCTCAATAAAATAATAAATTTTTGTTAGAAATGATAATTTATTTTGATTTTTTTACGTTTTGTTAATCCGAAGATAAATGTGATATGCCTTCCGTAAAAAAACCATAAAACTAATTGAAAACAAAAACAAAATAATCAATACGAATTAAAAAGAATAAACCATTTTAAAATTCAAAACGTAAGTCCCTAAAACTGCACAAAAGTGTACAGTAGCCGAACAACATGCGAGTGTCCAATGGACGACCAGCATCGACTGCCGGACAGGGACGGACCAATCGCGTGCGGCGTCGACCCCCGCTTCGTCTTTCATTCCGCCAAAGAGACCTATAAATACACTTCTGCGCAGATGAATTTTCCGCTCACGACTCATGGCGAATACTGTAACTGACTAAGGTTGAAAACTCACCTCCAATGCCACCAAAGCCGCGCACAAACTGGCTTCCCTCCTGACTCTTGTCGGTGATGATCTCGAGCGTGGCTCCGAAAGACTTGTAGTTGTTAGCAAGCCACTCCAGCAGGGGCTGGCACTCGACCAGCTCCAGCTCAACGCCACTCTGGGGAAAACAGAAAATGTGGCTTGATAATATTAATGTTTGACTAACCCTTTGATGTGTGTATCCTAAACTGCGGTTTGGAGTTCGATGTGCACTGTGTAAGGTTCAAAATCGCTTGACACTTCATAACATACTTCATGTGACTTTTGTTTTAGCTATAAAGCCCTTATCACACTGGCGTTTTTCGAAGCAAAGCAAGCGGCGCGCGCGCAACCTTTTCGCTGCTTGATTGTGTCGGATGCGACTATAAAAAATTGCTTCGGAGGCGTAACCACTGCGCTCTCGCCTCGCTTTGAATTCGCTCGAAAATCACCAGTGTGATAACGCCTAAGAGTGTATAATACTGTCCCACAAGTCTACAAAGACTGGTAACGATGGCGACATCACTTTTTCAGTGCGAGAGGAAGAGAGAGACAGATGATATCACCATCTTTTTTTCGCACAGAACAAATGATAGCACCCCGCTGCCACTTTCAACTACTGAGTTCAACAATTTTGTGGTCTGGAGAACATGTATTTCCTTAATTAGATAATAGACACCACTTATCAATTAAGACACTTTTTATGAGTTATCGAAACCCGTAGATTTTCGTATGACAATAGTAAAATGTAACGTCACATATTTGCCAACTCAATTGACTAATTATTAACGACGAAACAACAAAAACATACATACGTAGCATCACGCCTGTATTCCCCGAAGGGTTAGGCAGAAGTGTACCAATGTACACCCACGGTATGTTTAGGTCCCATGTAATAGGGGGCGAGCCTATTGTCATTAACCGGGCTAAAATCCTAACTCCAAGCTGCTACTGAGCATTTCATAGAAAAACCCAATACCACTGCTTGACCTGGGGAATCGAACCCAAGACCTCTAGCGTAGCAGTCGTGCTTAGGACCACTAGGCTAACGAGGCAGTTCAACAACAAAAAATCTAATTTTAAAGTCAATTAAAATTCAATGGGTTTTAAGAGTTACAATAAAGAATTGGAATTATTAAATGGTGTCTAGTACCCAATCGGATTGCTGAGCATATAACGTGATCATTTGCAGAACATGTCAAGTTGACTCTAATACCTACACCGCACATGGTTCAAAATCGCTTGACACTTGCTAAGATTAGGTTCGAGGTGAAGCTAAAAAAAAAGGATTTAAAATAATCTACGGGATGTATTTGGCAGTAGTAGGATATGATATCCCTGCCGCAAAGCAGCGTTACTGTGTTCCGGTTTGAACGGTATGGGTGCCGGTGTAATTACAGGCACATGGGACATATCAGCTTCGTCTCTGGTATTGCAGATGACTATAGACATGGTGGTCAGGTAGTCCGCCATTTTGTATCCATAATACCGTGCCGGAGTGAATCAGAACGAAACTTTAAAAGGGTTTTCAGTCTCAAAATAATATAGTTTGCAGCTAAATAGCACTAACATTTAAAAAAAAAAATATATATAAAAAATATACCAACACGCCTGTATTCCCCGAAGGGTTAGGCAGAGGTGTAACAATGTACACCCACAGTTCGCCGGTATATTTGAGTCCCATGTAATAGGGGGCGAGCCTATTGCCATTAACCGGGCACAAATCCTAACACCGAGCTGCTACTGAGAATTTCATAGAAAAACCCAATAACACTTTTTGCTCGACCTGGGAATCGAACCCAAGACCTCTAGCGTAGCAGTCGTGCTTAGGACCACTAGGCTACCGAGGCAGAACATTTTTTACTGAATAATAAATAACAAATTACAGACTTTTTGGCAACAAACATGTAATCGAGTCAGCTATAAGTAGAACAAAACGCTTTGGCGCAGAAAGGTGCGCGACCAATCATGCGCCGCCACCGAGCAACGCGCGACCGACGAGTCCCGAAGATATACGACAACATACGAACGATCAACGAATATGGGTCAACGTCCTAGCGTTAAAAGTGTAAAAGACAACGTTTGTAATTTTATATTCAATTAAAACTAGAATCGAAGAAAACGTGTGTACAGGCACATGAGACATCAACTCTGTCTCTGGGATGGCAACGCATTTGCAAGACCTCTAGGTATTGCAGATGTCTATAGGCAACGGTGACCACTTAACATCAGGCCCTCGGGCTCGTTTGCCATCCAATGACATAAAAAATAATAATTACAAACTATACAGGATGTTAGTTAGAATAAACGAGAGACGTTATTTAAGGGAGTGCAGTACTCATGAAAATGAACAACTTTTACTATAGTACGAATTGTTAATACGAAAAAAAAAAATCAGCTGCTTCATACATTTATGTTTGCATAACTCGACAACATGTAAGGAACAGGTAATTTTAAGTTTTATTTCATAGTGAAAGTGGTTTATTTTCAAAAGCACTCCCTTAAAGTACGTCCCTTATTTAAACTAACACCCTGCATTTTTTCAATGCTAAAATTCCTTTGAAAATCTTGTTCTGATTCACCCCTAAGTTCCCATTCGCTCAGTTTGAAAGTACTACGTCATTATGCGTGTGTGTGTGTTCTTACATCTAATGGATCCGCGAGACGATTAAGTCCACTTGACAAGTCTAGATACGTAATTGAAGCGATATTGATCGTCGTACACGTATTGACGTCAAGTCAAGTATATGCAGTCTGCGGGTTGTTCGCAAGAGATACCGCGCCCCCGGAACGCAAAGGGCACAAGAAGGAACATGGGTGGGTTTTAGTCAGTAAAAGTCTGACACTCCCTCCCGCCCCGCCCAGGGCGGGAGAAGTTATTTGATGATTTCCCACCCACCAAAAAAAAAAAAAAAAACAAAAAAAAAAAAAAGTATATGCAGTAAACGATAAATATTCGCTTCAATCACGTAGGCTTGATCGACTCGCGGACACATACTAATACCTAATGGATTTTGATGGGTATTTTACAAAACAAAAAACATGTGTGTCTGTTTTGTCGTTAAGCAAAGTCATAACTACCCCGCACAGGTCAGCATTTCCATGTACATATTAGTCGCCACGAGTCGTGAGCAAAAATCAAGAAATTTTTTAGGTTTTTTGATTTCTTACGGGGTTTTTTGGGTCACCGACGCTGCACGCGATCGGTCCGGCTGACAGACCAATCGGGTGCAGCGTCGGCGCCCCAAAAAACCCAGTAAGGAACCCAAAAATTAACTTGACATTTGTGCTTATGACTCGTGGTAACTACCATACCCATCTCTTTCCGTCACTCGAGAGGTGCGATTCACTAGAGCGAGAAGTCAGTCCGCAAGTATAAGCGTTTTCGATGCGAATGGGTGTGGATGCTTGCGAGCTGAATTGTCAGTCCGGCGAAAGACGCCTATAACTGCCGCAATCAAAGACGTTCGTTTAAAAATAATCAATCGTTAACTTTTAATTGACTAGCCTAACTTAGGACAAAAATTACAACAAAATTGAAACAATGAATATCAAGGAAGTTATGCTGTGTTATCACACTATACATTCTGGATGACCGTAGACAGCTGATGATGGATTATTTAGTCATTTCCAATGACGAAACATCTAGGTAAGTAGTCCCTCAGCTCGTATCGTGCGGAAATCTTCATGAATACCCTCCATTTGGGAAAAACGGAGGGTTATATTGGACTCTTACCGTCTACCTCGTTAGCCTAGTGGTCGTAAGCGCGACTGCTACGCTAAAGGTCTTTGGTTTGATTCGGGTCGAGCAGTGTTATTGGGTTTTCTATGAAATTTTCAATAGTTGCTCGGGAGTTAGGATTTGTGCCGTTCTTCTCTATAGAGGACTACCTACGTTTTGGAACAAGCAACTAACTTCAATTTCCTTACTGACCGACTAATTGAATATTCAAAAGTGGCTGTAAATGGTTTCATTGAAATAAATATTTTGTGACCTTGAATTTTTGGTTTAAATTCAGAAAATAATTACTAAATGTACCTATCGGCTCTCCTATGAAGATTTCAAGCCTCACCAGTTATGTAGATAAAAGTTAACGATTGATTTAATTACTAAGTGACGTCACTGATTGCGACGGTAAATGGAGGAAAGATAACAGAAATGCAGAAAAATAATAGGGTCTAAGTAAGGGCCTAACACAGGCGCGCGTCTAAACGTAAAAGATTCGATTTTGAGCTCGGATTTGCACTGTTACATTACAGGCTTGCGGGCGAGAGCCTTATCGTAAATTCGATTTTTAAATTGGAAATACTCGTCTTGCACATAATCTTAAACGTTTGATTCTTATATCAATCATCATTATCATCATCATGTTATATCAGCCGCACGACGTCCACTGCTGGACATAGGCCCCTCATTAAGATAGCCACAAAGCCCGGATCGAACGGTACCCCGCGACCTGTACTAGGTCGTCGGTGCACCTCGTGTGGGGTCTTCCCACACTGCGCCATCTAACGCGTGGTCGCCACTCGAGAGACTTACGACCTCTCCTATTAATCCCCATCATATCAGCCGCAACACATCCACTGCTGAACATAAACCTCTCCTATTGATTTCTAAAAAAAAAACTTAGTGCTGTTGTAAATAACAAAATATAGATTCCGGTAGCGCCGTCTTGTGGCAAACTTGTATACTAAACTTAGACACTGTATTCTTTTCTTTTGAACGAATTGTCCTTCAACAATCTCTGTTGAAACACGTCGCTTGATTATGTTGGCTTTGGGGTTGCTGGTATGGTTATGCGCCCTTTTTTTTTGTGGGGGGTGGGAAATCATCAAATAACTTCTCCCGCCCTGGGCGGGGCGGGAGGGAGTGTCAGACTTTTACTGACTAAAACCCACCCATGTTCCTTCTTGTGCCCTTTGCGTTCCGGGGGCGCGGTATCTCTTACGAACAACCCGCAGCCCCGGCAGGCGTCGGCCCTCAGTGGCCCCTTCCTTTTGCTGACATCTCTTTGACGCCCGCGTGGAACACGAACGCGCCGTCGACACGGCCTGTCGTTATGCAACGTAAGGACGGTGAGCTACCCATTGCTCACCGTCCACAGGCCCGTGTCTACGGTGGCCGGGAGTCGTCTCGCGGCTCCCGGCGTCGTTATGGGCCCTTGACATTAATTATTTATGTCGTATTAAAACTAAACCAAAACACGAATATAGTTGTATATATTTCCATTTTAAAAATCGAATAACATCAAATACTTTTACGTTAGGGCGGCCAGTGATAGACCAGAAGATCAATTCTTGTAGTAAAACGTTTAAAATCTCGTCGCAATATCATCTCAGCGACAATCGGCACGGTAGGGGCGGGAGGCTGAGCGAACACGAAACAAATATTTGTATGGCGTACAGATTATTGTTCCGGGTCTGGCCGTTTGTGTATGTGAGTTTATATGTTGTAAACGCACCCACGGTGCAGGAGAAATCACTAGTATTGGGGTAAAGTTAAAAAAAAATATACAAACAAGCAAAAATAATATGTCAAAAAATAAGGTAAATTTGTTGCCGGATTGAAGCTGAGATTAGATTGCGACCGTTCCTGACATATAAGTGCGGGTAAGTTATGACGTCACCGTATATCACAGATGTTGGCATGAAAAAAAAGCGGAAGAAATAGCAACAAATAATAATCACCTCTTTGTCAGTGAAATGTGACTTAGAAATAATAACCTCTTTATCAGTAAAATGAGACTTGTCCTTCTCTTGTTCGGGCGTCAGATGTAAGATGGTTTCCTGGTTGGTAGCGTGGAGCTTTAGCACGTATCTGGAAAATTTGGCGGTACATTATTTTACGGTTAAAAAACACAAAGTAAAAATTTTAAATAACCCCCGACAGAAGAATAAAATTCCCTACCGCAGCTAACAAAAGAGCTGATAACTGAAACCGTTTCCATCAAACATAGTCAAGAACACTCCCGACTAATTCACCTTTCAAACAAAAAAAAAACAAAATCAACATCGGTTCATGCTTTCGGGAGCTACGATGCCACAGACAGACACACACACAGATACGTCAAACTTATAACACACCGTCGTTTTTGCGTCGGGGGCCGTGGGTTAAAAATATATAGCAGGCGTCTGCATACATACATAAACTCACATCTTTTTCCCATGGGGAAACCACAGAACGCCACTTTTTTTTTTTCATTTCGGTTGGAACCTTCAAAAGGCGCCTGATCTTTGGGGTTAAGACCGGGGAGTGTGGGATTCCTACCTCACTACAACCACCCCAAGGACACCATCAGCGCATAGAAACGGTTCCGTTTCCTCTTAAAATATCGCACCAGAACCCTACCTGTGCAACTCCTGTTAGGGCACATCACTGGGAACGTCGTTACTGCCCTGCGGCCGTGTGTCATAGCATCATGTTAAATCTGACCATCATACAAAAAAACATTTATCCTAATTGGACTAGTAGTTACCGAGATGAGCGCGTTTAAACAAACAAAAAAGAACCTCTTAATCTTTTTTACAATACTAGCTTGTGCACGCGACTTCGTCCGCATAAAAGAAGATTAACTATTAACTACCTCCCTTTCAAGTTTGTAGCACAAAAAATGAAGGACTTCCATACAAACTTGCGAGAGCGATCCTTAATCCGGCCCTGTCGCAAAATTCGTTCTTAGCGAACATCTACTAAACTATAAAGTACCTCCCTGTCAAATTTCATTTTTATACATCAAGCGGTTTTTAATATTTCGCATTGAGTAAGTGTGTGACCTTTCACTTTTATTATTTAGATATTAGTATAGAACTGCCTCGGTAGCCTAGTGATAATACGGGCAACTGCTACGCTAGATGTCTTGGGTTCGATTCCCAGGTCGAGCAAAGTGTTATTTGGTTTTTCTATGAAATTCTCAGTAGCAGCTCGGAGTTAGGATTTGTGCCCGGTTAATGGCAATAGAATCGCCCCCTATTACATGGGACTTAAACATACCGGCAAACTGTGAGTGTTCAGGTACACCTCTGACTAACTCTTCGGGGAATACAGGCGTGATGGATGGATGATATACTAGCGATCCTCGCGGATATATATACTAATATAAAAAGTCTGAAGAGATTTTTCGTATAAACAAACAAACAAATACGCTAATCTCAGGAACTGCCAGTCTTATTAGAAGCAACGTTTTTCTATACGATAGCCAAATTCACGACGAAATAGTATAAGCTATATAACATCACGCTACGACTCACGGGAGCAGAGCAGTAACTAAAAGACGTAAGGGTGACTCCGCGGGGTATAGCTAGCTATCTACATTACCTCTGAATATCAAGGTTCTCCCAGCAGATCAGGGTTTCAACAGCGCCAAGTTCTAGTGCGCGCAGCGTATCATCAACACCAAAGCAGTACTTCCCAGTGTCCTGTAACGTGTTTTATATAATTAAGCATTATTCTGCAAAAAAAAAAGGGCAATCCACCTCAATACTGCCTCGTTAACCTAGTGATCCCTACCGCGATTGTTACGCTAGAGGTCTTGGGTTTGATTCCTAGGTTAAGCAAAAAAGTGTTATAGGGTTTTTCAATGGAATTGTAAGTAGCAGCTCGGAATTAAAATTTGTGCCCGGTCAATGGCAATAGGGTCACCCCCTATTACATGGGACCTAAACATACCGGTGAATTGTAGGTGTACAATCATGTACACCGCTGCCTAACCCTTCGGGGAATACAGGCGGGTTACGGGGTATTTGTTTGGTTAATATGCAGATGATGATGACATTATTTTTTTATCTCAGGCTTTCGCGCTTCTATTGATATATGGACCAACAGAAACGCGTCTGCCTAGCCTTTTCCCAACTATGTTGGGGTCGGTTTCCAGTCTAACCGGATGCAGCTGAATACCAGTGTTTTACATGGAGCAACTGCCTATCTAAACTCCACAACCCAGTTACTGGACAACACGATACCTTTTGGCAAGACTGGTTGTCAGACTTGAAAGATCTACGAATGACAGCCGGGACCAACGGCTTTACATGCTTTCCGAGACACATGGGGGGGGGGGGGGGGCACACCACTAACTTCCAAACTACTGAGAAACTGAGAAATTCCTAATGTAAAAACCTAGTAACACCCTTTCCAACCAAAAGAAATGCATATAAAATCCGTCTGCGAAGCAGTTATGCTATAGAAGGAGGCGGCTGGACGTTTGAGGCAGAGCCTTCCGTCCCAGCCGCCGCGGTAGACGCTCCGGGCGTCGGGAGCCGCGAGGCGACTCCCAGCCACCGTAGATGCGGGCCTGTGGACGGTGAGCAACGGGTAGCTCACCGTCCTTACGTTGCATAACGACAGGCCGGGTCGACGGCGCGTTTCTGTTTCACGCGCGCGTTAATGAGATGTCAGCAATTTTTTTTAAACGGGCCACTTAGGGCCGATGCCCGCCGGTGCTGTGGGTTGTTCGTGAGAGATACCGCGCCCCCGGAACGCAAATGGCACAAGAAGGAGCATGGATTGGTTTTAGTCAGTAAAAGTCTGACAATCCCACCCGCACCGCCCGGAGAGAAGGAAGTCATTTGGTGATTTCCCAACGGTAAAAAAAAATGCATATGAAATAGGTCTAACCTGTGAGATCTCATCGAAGTATCGTCCGATGAGTTTCTTCTCCTGTATAAACTTGACATTCTGCAGCGACTCGGCCGCCAGTTCGATGGCCTGGTTGAAGCCGTTCTCTCCTCCATATGACACGTCCACCAGCTTGATGATCTTGGCTTGGAGACGCTGGTGATCATTAAGATATGCCACGTAGCTGTTAAGTGCGCATTTTGACTGGGAAACTAATTAAGAGCTACCAAATAAAAAAATACAATTTATTTTAGCCTGAAGAACCCGATAAACTCTCAGTTAGATTTTTTGTTGTTTTTAAATTATTAGGCAATTGAGTTAGCAAAAGAATGACGTCACAATTTGCTATTTTCATGCAAACTCTATAGGCAATTCGTAATTTGACAGCTCCCAAAAACCGGCCAGGTGCGAGACGGCCTCGCACAAACTTTTCTGTAAATGAGAACCTCTTTTAATTACAATTTTATTATTTGTTGTTCTAGCAGCCATATACACTTTGTTGGCATTTCAACTTTCTACTGAGCATAGTTTATGGGATACATTACGCTGACAGACAGACGAACGGACAGCGGAAGCTTAGTAATAGGGTTCCGTTTTTTGGTTTGGTGTCGTCTAAGGGCCGGCGCTGACTGATGTCGCGGCATGGCAAAGGATTATATTCCTGATCAAGTTCTTTTTATCCTTATTTCAAGCATCGGCATGCCGATTCTTGCTACCGCGTCCCGCGAGCCGCATAGGTCACAGGATTATGAAAGCTACACTAAATTGAAATAAGGGTTAAAGCTGCCTGTCTACAGAAGCGGAGCGAGGCTGCGGAGCGGAGAAACGGAGAAATATTAACCAATAGGATAGCATATCTGGGTCAGCGGGTCGTCTTAGGGGAGCGGAACAAAAATTTTATGATTGCATAAAATTTTCGCTCCGCAGCCTAGCTCCGCTTCTGTGGACAGGCAGCTTTAAACCAAATTCCAATTTAACCAAACCAATATTCCAATTACTCACCGGATCAAACATGTCGGATTGCGACAACTCAGTCTTGAAATCAGCCGACCCGGCGAGGATCAAACCGGCGACGTTGGGGCGGTCGGCGCTGATGAACAGCTGCGTGGCCACCTCCGCCACCTTGCGCACGTAGTTGTGACGCTTCTCCATGCGCAGACGCGCGAAACGCAGCGCAGACTGACCACCGCGCCCGTGCTTCTTCGGCAGGTCCACGGTGAACTTGTGGAGGACCTGGAACAGGGTGTTGGTTTCTCAGTCTTCATTTCAAACCACTTAAAGGCATTTTTGCATTGTAAAGGAGTCAGTCAGTTAGTAAGAAAGTTGAAGCTGACGTAACATAATGCCGGTGATAAAATTACGTGGATGAAGTCGCGAGCAGAAGCTAGTAATTATATAAAATCAATAATTTTGATCAATAAAATGCATAAAAGCGACTTTTCTTAGCCCCTTTTCACACGTTCGTTCTGACGAGTACTCGACGTGGCGTGTGAAAAGGGACAATGCTGGAGGAAATAGACCATGATTAAAAAAAAAAACCGGCCAAGTGCGAGTCGGACTCGCGCGTGAAAGGTTCCGTACCATTATCTATAAAAATCACATATGTTGTATGGGAGCCCGCCTTAAATATTTGTTTTATTTTAATTTCATTATTATTTTTAATGTTAATATATAACTAAATATTCTGTGAATATTTCAAGCGTCTACCTGTTGCCGTTACCTATATCGAGCCAAAACGAGCAAAAAAGAAAACCGTTTGTTATAAGGAAGCAACCTTAAATATTTATTTTATTCTGTTTTTTAGTATTTGTTGTTATAGAGGCAACAGAAATACATCATCTGTGAAAATGTCAACTGTCTATCACGGTTCATGAGATACAGCCTGGTGACAGACGGACAGACGTACAGCGGAGTCTTAGTAAAGTAGTCACCACAAGTCGTGAGCACAAGCGTCTAGTTCATTTTCGGCTTTTTTGGGTCGCCGACACTACACGCGATTGGTCCGTCTGTCGGCCCGGGCGACTCGTGGCGGCTACTATAATAGGGTGACAGGGTCCCGTTATACCCTTTGGATACGGAACCCTAAAAATCTGTTAAAAATGAATACCAACCTCCCTAGTATTACCCTGTAGTGTACCGAACAGGGCTCCGTTACCGTCCATCACGATGAATCCGAACTTGTTGTCATCGGCCAGCAGCGCGGTCAGGGCTTCCGTGTGGAACTTGTTATCACAAAGGTACAAGGACGTGTTGATTGGCTTGAACGGCTCAAAATCGATGTTCACTTTCTTCTCCTTGCCTTCCTCGGTGACGATAGTACCGCAGTAGATTACAAGGCCGTTCGGTGGTACTGTAAAAGTTAGGGGAGAGAATTAGTTAACGTTTACAAACGGTAACAGACACATACGGCTTCGATAGCGTTGTGGTCCTAAACGCGACTGTTACGCTAGAGATCTTGGGTTCAATTCCAAAGTCGAGCAAAGCATTATTGGGTTTGTCTATGAAATTCTCAGTAGCAACTCGGAGTTGGGATTTGATTTTTTTTCCTATTACACGGGACCTAAACATACCGGCGAACTGTGGATGTACATTGGTAGACCTCTGCCTAACTCTTCGGGGCATACAGGCGTGTACCAATGTACACCCACAGATCGCCGGTATGTTTAGCTCCCATGTAATAGGGGGCGAGCCTATTGCCATTACCCGGGCACAAGTCCAAACTCCGAGCTGCTACTGAGAATTTCATAAAAAAACCCTATATCACTTTTGCTGGACCTGGGAATCGAACCCAAGACCTGTAGCGTAACAGTCGCGCTTAGGACCACTAGGCTAACGAGGCAGTTAACTGGAAACACCATTTGGAAAAAAGATGAACGTACCTTTAGTATACAGCTTCAGTCGATGCTGCACAGACGTGATTGCCCCCAGCACTGACAGTCGGTTGACTCGCGACTTGATGTTGGATGCTGTTCCGAATTCATCAGCCAACATCTTGGACACCCGCGAGATCTGATCCTTGGGCGGAATGATCAGGGATATCATCGAGGTCCCGTTTCTGGAAAAATAGAGATTATATTTATTGTTGTTTTTTGATAAAAGGCAACTAAGCTGGTGGCCTATTTGCTTTTAGACTATTGTAAGTAGATATACTTTTGCCCTAAATTAATAACGGGACTTTCACTGTCAGACAGTGAAAGTCCCGTTATTTCAAACGAAATCTGACACTCAAAATGGCGGACGAATTACGTTCTATTATGTGTTTATCATATATTTTAAAATTTAGGGCAAAAGTATATCTTATAGTAAAAGTATATCTAGACTATCAGTGTTTTACATGGAGCGACTGCCTATCTGACCTCCACAACCCAGTTAACTGGGCAACACGATACCTCTTGGTAAGACTGGTTGTCAGACTTTCAGGCTTCTGACTATCCGTAACGACTGTCAAAGATCTACGAATGACAGCCGGGACCAACGGCGGCACGTGCTTTCCGAGGCACGGAGATGTCTCACCACCAACTTCCAAACTCCGGGCTGCTACTGAGAAATTCGTATTGCAAAAACTCAAAAACACTTTTTGCCCGACCCGGGAATCGAACTCGGGACCCCGTACTCATCTGTCGCGCTTGCGACCACGAGACCAACGGGGCAGTCTTCAAACTAGTAATAATCTATACTAATATTATAAAGCTAAAGAGTTTGTTAGTTTGTTTGGTTAAACGTGCTAATCTCAGGAATTACTGGTTTGAATAGAAACATTGTTTTTGTGCTGCATAGTTCATTTATCGAGGAAGGCTTTACACATTATAACATCACGCTACGACGCAGGGGAGAGGAGCAGTAACCAAAGACGTAATTTAACACGGGTGAAAAAAACCACAAGAACGAAGTCACTGGCAGAAGCTAGTAATAAATAAAGTCAACTGTTCTATACATTTATCATAACATAACTCGATAATATGTAAAATTATGTATTTTCTCATTTAAACTAGCAAATATTGACTAAAACCCTTTTTGAATGACAATGAGGGTAGGGCCGAATAGCGATCGATAGGTCATCGACTGATTCAAGCTCGGAGGTCTATTGTTTGCTTCAACCCTAAGAAGCAATCCCCACGGGCGGGACAACCGCGGCGATAATCAGGCGCATTGAACTACAGCGTGTAAAGGAAAGGGTATATCCATACAAACGGGGTGAAGAGCGTATCCGGTACTGAATCTCTATATAAAATTTCAGCTCAAAAGCAATAACTTTGAAAAATTACTGCATATTTTTTATTATGACAGTTTCATTAAATTTAAACTGCCCCGTTGGTCTCATGGTCGCAGGCGCGACTGATGAGCGTGGGGGTCCCAGGTCGGGCAAAATGTGTTATTGGGTTTTTCCATTAGGAATTGCTCAGTAGCCGCCCGGAGTTTGGAAGTTGGTGGTGTGACACACCCTTGTCTCGGAAAGCACGTAAAGCCGTTGGTCCCGGCTGTCATTCGTAGATCTTTGACAGTCGTTACGTATAGTCAAAAGTCGGGAAGTCTGACAACCAATCTTACCAAGAAGTATCGTCTTGCTTAGTAACTGGGTTGTGGAGTTTTCAGATAGGCAGTCGCTCCATGTAAAACATTGGTATTCAGCCGGGTTGACTGGAAGCCGACCCCAACACAGTTGAGAAAAGGCTAAGTAGATAATAATGAGTTTATTAAATTTAAACCATAACAAAAATGTAAGGAAAAACAGTTTTTTACGGAGTTGTTTCTTTGTGTGTAGTTCATTGACGCTGATCAGCTGACTTGGGTGTAGTGATGTGTAGAATTCAATTTGAAACATTTAATTTTTTACGTATTTTAAGACGACCTCCTGAATTGTGACGAGGATACAAAACTTGACCTTGTCTAATTATACTCTCACAATTACAATTATAATATCGTATATAACATGCCTAATTGTCGTAGAATACCGGCCATACCCTACCATGCGCCGGGCCCATTATCAACATAGTTAATGAAAGTAATTACATAGCAACTGTAAGTTATGTTTGCTTTTTACTGCGGTATATTAAAGCAGTGTTGCTAGGGACTAGCGGCGGACTAGGGGCGTCTGTCGTCCGACCAGAAAGGCCCGAGTGAGCGGCGCAGTGTTCCACGCGCGCCACTCGAAAGTGGGTGCGGCCATTACAGAAATGGTGGCACGGGGAGGAGGGATCCGTTGAGTTACAGCGGGTCGAGGCCTGCTGCTCATGCGAATCCCGCAACCCGGCCATGGGCAGAGGTGGAACACCGCGGTGGTTTTAGCCGGTAAGAGTCCGGCATGCCCCTTCGTCACCCCCATGACGGAGGAAGTCCATGAGGATTTTTACCGCGCAACAAAAAAAAAAGGGACTTGCACACGAGTCGCGATGCCACGCTGTACTTTACCGTCTAATAGCTTCATCTTACTTCTTACTACTATTACAAAATCGGTTTAGCCGTTTGGGAGCTAAGATGCCATAGACAGACACACACGCAAAACTTACAACACCTTTCTTTCGGGGTTAAAAATTACACGTAACTGCAAATAGACGGAACGGAAAACTGACTAACGACAAGCTTAGATATTAGTGCCCTTATCCAACTATGAAAAAAAAATTAATCAAGTACACACATTACATACCATCACGCTTGTTCCCCGAAGGGTTAGGCAGTTACCAATGTACACCCACAGTTCGCCGGTATGTTTTTAAGTTTAAAATAAAAGGGGGCGGCCCAATGCTAATAACCGGGAACAAATTCTAACTCCGAGCTGCTACTAAGAAATTCATAGAAAAACCCAATAACACTTTGCTCGACTTGGGAATCGAACCCAAGACCTCTAGCGTAGCAGTCGCGCTTAGGAGCACTAGGCTAACGAGGCAGTCCAGCAGTTTAAATAGTTAATCTAAACGCTGTCAATATAGCCCATAGCCATGTCTATATCTAATACAAACACTTGTTTGTTTGATCGCGCTGATCTCAGAAACTATTGGTCCGATTTGAAAATAATGTTTTGCGTTATATAGCCCGTTTATCGAAAAAGGTTATAGGTTATATAACATCTTTTATCTATCATCTGTGTATGTAAATAAAAATTAATGGCTAAATGCGTTGCTAAGCGCTTTACTCAAGAACGGCTGGACCGATTTGGCTGAATCTTTTTGTTCTGTTTGTTGGTGGTTTCCCAAAACATTACGTTTTTACGAAAGATTACTTTTTGGAAAATCTGCCGGTAAAGTTGGAAATTTTCACCTGTGCGGCGCCGGGCGGTTCTCTAGTACATAATAAATAATTATTATAAAGAGAGAAGATTTTTTGTTTGTTTGACGAATAGGTTTCGAAACTACTGCACCGATTTCAATCATTGTTTCACCAATATATAGCTACATTATTCCTGAGTAACATATGCTATAAAACATCACGCTACGACCCACGGGAACGGAGCAGTAACGGAAGATGTAACTTGGCGTGGGTGAAATAAGACACGCGGATGAAATCGCGGGCAGGTCGTCTTGTATATAATAAAAGAGAAAAAAATACTCGCATATATATGCGGGGGAAAAAAACTACGCGAACGAAGTCGCTGGCAAAAGCCAGTATGATTTTTTGATTTTTTTCACGTCAAGAATAACTTGCTCACTTGACGTAACATTGGTCTTTACCCCACATTACACGTTGTTGTTTGCGGGGGACGTCCATTTAATCAGCGAGTGTTCACAACTTCATATTATGATAACCTCACCACCCGTGTCAGCTGGAATGGAATGCCTGTATCTGTTTAATAAACATTCCTTGGTGAAGTTTTATTACGAAAATAGACTATTTAACTGCCTCGTTGGCCTAGTGGTCCTAAGCGCAACCGCTACGCTAGAGGTCTTGGGTTCGATTCCCAGGTCGAGCAAAAAGTGTTATTGGGTTTTTCTATGAAATTCTCAGTAGCAGCTCGGAGTTAGGATTTGTGCCCGGTTAATGGCAACAGGCTCGCCCCCTATTACATGGGAACTAAACATATCGGCGAACTGTGAGTGTACAATGTTACACCTCTGCCTAACCCTTCGGGGAATACAGGCGTGATGGTATCATAGACTATTGATGCTGCGTTTGCACATTACTAGTAAATGCGAATAATACTACTTGCGTTTTGTAGAACAGCACTGGAGAAATAATTAGGAACGAATCCTGTACACTATCTATAACTATACAAATACTAGCTTCTGCCAGCGACTTCGTTCGCGTGGTTTTTTTTCACCCGCATTAAGTTACGTCTTTGGTTACTGCTCCTCTCCCGTGTGTCGTAGCGTGATGTTATAAAGCCTAAAGCCTTCCTCGATAAATGTACATCGCGGGCAGGTTGTCTAGTATATAATAAAAGAGAAAAAAATACTCTTTCAGCCACTGAATTAACACGAAATCTCGAAAACTGGTTGGCCAAGTTAAACCAGAAGACATCAGCTAAAAAATGTATCCAGGGCCGCATTAAGGGAGGACTTCGACTTCCAAACAGACGAAGTCGCGCTTTTAAAATCTAGTTACGTTATACAAAAAATCGTCGGGGGCTGTGTCGGGGCTCACGGCGTTTGGTTTAACGTGAAACTTCTATTTCAGCGAGTCGCTTTTAATATTAGGCTGGCCGCCTGGCGCCCGCTCACGTTAGACAATCGGTGACCGATTTTTTGTTGGAGGCATGGAACATATAAATTCTAATATACCAACGCACACGTCCTACAAAAAGTTTACGCGGATGAAAAAAACCACGCTGACGAAACCGCGACTAAATATTAGTCATATTCATTATTATAAAGAGGTAAAGTTGACTGCTTTTATTGTACAAACAACCTCGGGGTTTAAGGGTTCAATTACAAAAATTCATTCACTGACAGAGCTCCACTATTGCCGGATTTCATAGAATGTTTTATGGTATGTAGGTACCTATATATTTGACTTCTACGCGGACGAACCCGCAGGCAGAAGCTAGCGACTAATAAAGAACGCGATTCTCACAACTACGTGTTACATAAAACAATTGGCCGGTAACAACATTATCACCGAGCATCGTTCAATGTCATTACCAACCTGCGTATGCGCATCCAAGGTGAATATCAAGGAAGTTATGCTGTGTTATCACACTATACATTCCGGATGACCGTAGACAGCGGATGATGGATTATTTAGTCATTACCAATGACAAAGCATCTAGTTAAATAGTCCCTCAGCTCGTATCGTGCGGAAATCCTCATGAATACCCCCCATTTGGGAAAAACGAAGGGTTATATCGGACTCTTACCGACTACCTCGTTAGCCTAGCGGTCCTAAGCGCGACTGCTACGCTAGAGGTCTTGGGGTTTGATTCCGCGGTCGAGCAGTATCATTGGGTTTTTCTATGAAATTCTCAGTAGCAGCTCGGAGTTAGGATTTGCGCCCGGCTAATGGTAACAGGCTCGCCCCCTATTGAACTGTGGGTGTATATTGGTACACCTCTGCCTAACCCTTCGAGGAATACAGGCGTGATGGTATGTGTGTGAAAATAAATACAGACATATAGATGAAAAAATTAAATGTCAAAATGACTGTCGTAATGGAGAATACCTCCGAGTTTTTAAGTAATCGTGTCTGTATATACCACCCCTACATAAGTCGGTTATGTCACTGCACCGCGCCTAGACGCGTGGCGCGAGGCGGCAGATTTTAAGGCCCTGTCGTAACCAAATATTTAGGAAATTGACAATAACGCATCGCGGCAACAAATAAGGTTCAAAATAGCGATACGTTTGATGTTACTTGAATAATATCGGATAACCATACAAATAACAAAAATTTTGGATTTCTCTTTATGTTGTGAAAAAAATACAAGGCTCAGTCGAATAATTTATAGGTATGTCTTTAGTTTATGAAATTCCCTATATCATTACATAAAATTATATAGTTTACGCTTAAAATACTGAAAAAAAATTATGCTCGCTTTTATGTTTTTTTTTTCCTGATACTATTATACTTTCATGAAATAATTATAGGTAAGTCTTTTCTTTGAACCGTTGACCATACATTAAATTTTTTTCAGGCTTGTAATATGTACCAATACGCTAGACTATGCGACAAAAAATGTGTGATTTACTGTGTCTTGTGTTCGGATAGTCCCTTAACATCGTATATAAGAGTTTCAATTTGTATAGAAAACACACTTAGGACCCACACATCTCCGCGCGGGATTTTTGTACCCCGCGGCGGGACGCTACGCCGGTGGGTGAACCGCTTGAGACAACAAATCGAGCGAGCGTCCTGTCTAGACAGTAATAGGATTATGGGTGTCTTTGTAGGTCTGCAGCTTAAACTAAAAGTAACTACCTATACGCTGTTACAATACTGTTTTATGACACTACCCCGTTGGTCTCGTGGTGGCAAGTATGGTCCTGTGGGCGGTGAGCAATGGGTAGCTCAACGTCCGTACGTTGCATAACGACAGGCCGTGTCGACGGCGCGTTCGTGTTCCATGCGCGCCTCAAAGAGATGTCAGCAAATGGAGGGGCCACTCAGGGCCGATGCCTGCCGGGTCTGAGGGTTGTTCGTAAGAGATACCGCGCCCCTGGTACGCAAATGGCACAAGAAAAAACATGGGTGGGTTTTAGTCTGAACAAGTGTGACACTAAGGGCGGGGGAAGACATTTGATAACGAAACTACCTTTTGGAGTGGGCAACTAGATTCTATATTTTTAATTTTAACACGTAATTGACATTCAAAAGTGCCTTTTAATGGTCTAATTGAAATAAATGATTTGACTTTGACTTTGATGATTTCCGTATCCTGAACAAGAAAAACAAAACACGACTGTTGAGACAGCCTAGAACCAATAGGCCAACGAGGCAGTCAATTGTTTGTTTGTTTTTGAACATTTATTATCTTTTCAAATGTCTCATGTGTATGAAAAGCGATCTTCAACGCAATACAGTATTTATCTCCAATTGGGATTATTGGTTATTTACGAGTCTCTCCTCTCCGCTTTAGAGGCAACCGGGCCCAACACGGCAGGAATTTGTCGGCTTCCGATCAACAACGGCGCCCTATTGCCGGGAGCAAGGAAACGTGCGAATGTAGATAAGTATGATATTTCTATAGAATGCGCGCGCAAGGATGCGCTTACGTCCAGCCATTGTTTCCTTCTATAATCCTACTAATATAATAAACTAACGACCCTCCCCGGCTTCGCACGGGTGTAATGCTGATGTTATTATACATAAAAACCATCCTCTTCATTCACGCTATCTATTAAAAAAAGCCGCATCAAAATCCGTTGCGTAGTTTTCAAGATTTAAGCATACATAGGGATATAGGGACAGAGAAAGCGACTTTGTTTTTTACTATGTAGTGATGCGAAAATTTGTGAAGATGAATAGATAGATGTTTGTTATCATTTCACGCTTAAACGGCTGGACGGATCGGGATGAAATTTGGAACTAAGATAGATTGTAGTGTAGAGTAACACATAGGAAACATTTTATCCCGGAAAAATTTACGGTTCCTGTTGGATAATATAAAATTTGACGCGAACGAAGTCGCGTGCAGAAGTTAGCAGATTATGCATTATCACACTATTTCCTATCAATATTGTATTCTAACAATTTTTCCGTTCTAACTACCTCATTGGTCCTAAGCGCGACTGCTACGCTAGAGAGGTCTTGGGTTTGATTCCCAGGTCCAGCAAAAAGTGTTATTCGGGTTTACTATGAAATTCTCAGTAACAGCTCGGAGTTAGGATTTGTGCCCAGTTAATGTCAATAGGCTCGCCCCCTATTACAGGGAATCTAAACATACCGGCGAACTGTGGGTGTACATTGGTAAACCTCTGCCTAACCCTTCGGGGAATACAGGCGCGATGGTATGTTATGTGTTTTCCATTCTAAGACTTAAGACCAATTAGGTTCACTCGAAGCTTTGTGATGTCATATTATTAAATACTTATTGTTACATTTAGCTCCACGTGAGCGAAGCCGCGGGCACAGCTAGTCCTTTCTAAATTCATGACTATTCTGTTAATACTGTGCTGGCTCAGGTTTCCTACTGCAGTTGACGTAATCGTATGGCGCAATGAATATTAAGCTACTAACTTCTACCAGCGACTTCGATCGCGTGGTTTTTTACACCTGCGTTAACTCACGACTTTGATTACTGCTCGTCTCTCTTGTATCGTAGCGTGATGTTACAGCCTTCCTTGATAAATAAACTATCGAATACAATTTTTTTTTAAAATTCAATCTAGTAGTTCCTAAGATTAGCGCGTTTAAACAAACAAACTCTTCAGCTTAATAATATTACTACAAATGTACTAAAGTTACAAGGCGACACGTCGCGCGACAATTCCTGTTTGAGTGGGCGACCCTTCTAACAACAATATCGATCGCACACGTGTCTACTTATGCATAGGTGCGAAGGTTACAAAGCCATGCAAAATATTTCCACGAAACCATTAGTCAGCTTGTACAGGGGTGTTCAATTTTGACCCATATAAACTTTACGTGAATTGTAATGGTCATGTGGTTAAGAGCGATTGCCAGTGCCCATTTTTAACCCCGACGCAAAAACGACGGGGTGTTATAAGTTTGACGTGTCTGTCTGTCTGTGTGTGTGTCTCTCTGTGGCGTTATAGCTCCCGAACGCATGAACCGATTTTGATTTTGGTTTTCTTGTTTGAAAGGTGATTTAAACGGGTGTGCTTTTAGCTGTGTTTGATGGAAATTGGTTCAGCGGTTTCAAAGTTATCAGTTCTTTTGTTAGCTGCGGTAGGGATTTTTATTCGTCTTTTTGTAGGATGTTTGCGTTGGTATATAAGAATTAATATGTTCCAGTCCCACCGACAAAAAATCGGTCGCCGATTGTCTGACGTGGGCGTTCATAAAGGTAGACCCACATTTGTCCACAGTTTACCAATTCGTGTTCAATGCTCGTGCTTCTCGGTATGGGAAGAGGCCACATGGCACATTAATAATACTCTTATTATGGTAATTCGTATGATTTGGTGTAGATTTGTGTGAGAGTTTCATATCTGTAGCGACATCTATCGCTCAGCATGCGAACTGACGTTGCCTAGATCGCGATATTAAAGTTCGCCGCGACGATTAGCACATATACAAGAATCCCGACAACAACCGTCGGGCAGTAGCCCACCAGACACAACACCCGTCTGGTCGTAGGATCCTCCCTTTTCTATGGGGGATCCTATGAGAGACTTTACACCCTGTTTCTCATACCTCCAAATATCTATACTTATAATTATTATAAATGTAAAGAGTATTTGTTGTTTTATCGTGCTGATCTCGGGAACTACTGGCGCGATATAAAAAAATCCTTTTGTGTTATAAAACCCATTTATTGGGGGTAAGAGTGTGATAGGGTTCATAACATCACACTACAACCTACGGGTGCAGAGCAGTAACCAAAGAGATAACTCAATGGGAGTGAAACCGCAGGCTATACCTAGTTTAACAATAAATACAAAGCAATGTAAACCATTAACATTAAAAATATCACTTAAAATTTCACTAGAACTTTTTGTCTAATGCTAAAATAAATGTTGTAAATGGGTTGTGTGTTGTTGTTGTAATTGAAGACACCAAAAGTGTATGGATTAGGGGTGCCTTTGCCCTGCAGTCAACTTCTCATGTCAAAGTCAAAGAACAGATTATTTAATTAAACCATTAACAAGCACTATTGCAGTGTTTTCGATTTTTTTTTGGATACATGACCCCTTTACAGGTACAAAAATCCGTGAACCATAGACAGAACAAAAGATCATCCATCCTTTACAAGCTTATCCTTCTCACAGAAATTGTATTTTACTGTAGTACCAGCTGTTGTCCGCGACTGGGATCATGTTCAGTAATTATTAATTTAAAAATGTGGATACTGTTTCTGCCTAGCCACTTTGTGACATAGCGTGATGACTTATACCTACGAATAAAGCAGGTTACTGCCAACAAAATACAAAAATGTTTGCTCAAATTGGAGATGTAGTTTTAAAGTTATGCACATACAAACAAACACACAACAATTCCAAAAACTATTGGCCCTGTTACGATTTTATTATAGTTATGTAAAGATATAGAGAGAACCTAGTCTTTTTCCTTTTGCCCGCGAACCCCCTAAGGTCGCAACCCACAGATTCAAAAACACTGCACTATTGAATTGTCAAGGAGTTGGTTCCATAGGTCAGAAAGTTGAAGATAATTGTCCCATTAAAAACAGCCAGCCTATGGAATTTTTTATTTATTTATTTATAAAACACAAACAACTATCATCACAGGATTAGGTACCTAATACAATAGCGTATGAATAATACATAACAATGAATGATACTCTTTTTTTTTTTTTTTAAAACGTTGCCCCACACTAGGAATTTCTCCTGTATCGTGGGTGCGTTTACAAACATATAAACTCACATACACAAACAGCCAGACCCGGAACAACTATCTGTAGGTCATACAAATATTTGTTCCGTGCGGGAATCGAACCCGTGACACGCAGCGCGGCAGTCGATCGCTCACTCTACTGAGAAGATCAAGCCTAAAACTCTACAGGCACTCTTTTCAATTAAGGTTTACCCCAAATCTCAATTCCTTGTAAAACCATATGGGCTAGAGAGCTAGGTAAGTTTAGATAATATTATTATAATTATTTACTTTAAAATTGACCACCGGCTTATTGTTGTTTTGTTATGTATGACTAATAATATTACTAGTGAAATAATTCCATGATTGAATCAATTACAATGCAGGGCACACACACAACAGTAAACTTGCGCAAATTCGGTCTTGCACAAGTATGCATAAATGTGTGAAAATGAACATGCACAAAGTAACTGAGCCATTTGTGGACACAACCATGTCATGCTGACTTGTGCAAGACTAGAACTTGCGCAAGCATATCGTAATGTGTGTGGCTGCCTTAACAGTATGCTTGAAATTTGACAATACATATCTATCTAGGCAGACTTGTATGGTCTTCAGAAAATGCGGTTATTTCCTAATACATCGTTGTATAAAGCAAGGAAAGGAATTTCAGGGCTTTAGGAGTCGCCTAAGCATACCTAACCAATAAGAATTGCGTAACACAATGCAACCCTGTATCAAAATAGATAGATTCATCATTATCTAGGTACTCTACGGAAAATAAAACGTGTCGCGAAATCGTTAGTCATACTGAATTTTGACATTTAAAAGAGAACATCGGCGCCCTACGTGCGCGCACGTTGCAAACACGATATAACCAAAACTGTCGCTACGCAACCCTCGCGTCACTAACAACCCGAAGATAAGGTTCAATTTGGCATTTATGCTGGCGTGTCAGCCAGCCAAAGACTCGCGCACCCATCAAAAGCGCATGTGCAAAAACTGACGCAGCCTTGTTGGCAGTTTCGGCCAATCATGTGGCCAAAAACATGCCACGGAAAACTTCCTAACCCAAACAAAACTTAAATGAATACTAAAAAACTTTGCAATACTCACCCTCTTGCCATCTCCAAACTCTTGATCAGCTTCTTGATCTTCCATATTTCGACATTGCGATCCGCTGACGATTCCTCAGACATTTTGGATCGGGTTTATTTAACTAATACACCACAAAAACGCACTAATAAACAAATAAAATGGAATTAAAGTCTAAATATCACACCACTAAACTTTTTACTAAAGGGATACGAGGGGAAGGGAGCCCGACTTGCGGACCAAACTGCTTTAATCCAGATCGAACCGGACGGACAAGAACCTCGTTACTTTATTCACGCACTTTAGAGTTCACATTTACGTTTTCCGTCGCTTGGACTTTTCTTCTAGTGCGGGGATTCTTGGATTTTTTCTTTATTCGGTTACCCCTAAGCATGTGGGACGTAGAAATAAGACATTACAGGGATAAAAGATGACGTTGAACAAACGATCGAACGAACGCTCAGTCGTCCGTCGATGAAATGAAAGAAGAAAAATGCGGTTTGCTATTGCCAGCACTAAAAACTATATTGATTTTTATTTTTCTTGTCGCAAGTCGCAAGGCAATCAGACTCACTATTCTACTTTCTATTTTAGACCCAGGAATTACAATAAAAACAGTACTTTACCAAATGAAAAACAATTAATTCAAATAAACAATAAATACTTCATATAAAAATAATCCAAGTACCCATCTTAGTCGATTATAAAAGTGATTGACAAAAAAAAATATTTTTCAACATGTGAAAATGCACGTTGCCACGTTCATGAGAGATTAAAACTCTGCATGCTCCTATGATTACTCACTTACCGACATTTTCTGTAAATTATTAAATAAGTTTAAAAAATATCAGATCACTTTTACATGTACATTGCTTTATTGCTATTTCGACCTCAGATGTTCCATGCATTATTATAAGACCGAAAGAAGGTCACTCTGTCTATCATGAATTGAATAAGTCACAATTACCCAGTGATATATAAGCCAACCACATGACAGACATCATGATGATGACATAACACTGGACCATCTATCACGACGCAACTAAATATAATTGAAGAAAGTGATCTCTTTCCAATCACTTTGCGGATTGCACCCATGCACCAACCTCTCCATAAGGCCTATTAGATTACACGATCTGCGCGGCCCTGCCCGCAGGGACAGGGTACCAACTGTTAAAGTACAGTTTGGTACCATGTATATATAGTATTGTACTGTATTTTGGGTCTGTTTACTATACAGGAAGATTTTTTTATCAAGTTCGAAATTTAAATATTATAATCTTTATTGAAAATAATGAAATACGTGTTGTTTCTTTTAGTATCACTAAGTACTAAAATATTAAGATATGATATATTAAGATATGAATACGATAGTACGGTTAGCAACACTGTGAGACAGGGAGCGATTGGCAGGGTAGTGTAATCCTTGAGTGTAATAATCGGCACCCTGGCTGGTAGGCAGGGCACACGATAGACCCGGCAGATCGTGTAATGTAATAGATATTTTTTCAAAACCTGTAAGTTTTTGGTTTTTACAGATTTTCCGCAGTTAGTAAACTAAGTACATCACTTTTCAATGTCATTCTGTCACAGTCGGACAAAATCATAGACAAAAAATGGTCAAAATTAATAAATTGAGGTTATAAAAATATTTCGCAATCGCTAGCGAGATGTTATGTAGTAAATTTAAACAAATTGTAATACCACAACATGCTCTAAACAACAACGTGCAGTTTCGCTATGTCCTAACGTCTCGATATCTATTCAAAAGATGGATGTGGTACGACGGGTTTTTGGGAAATTATTGTAAAAAGGAAATTGGAACTATGTCTGCTCTGAGGTTTATTTTAAGGGATTTTCGTGTGTGGAGTGCTTGGACACGATGTAACTTTGTGAGTACGGTGATGAAGAGGTGTAAACGGGATCGTAGTGTTAGGGAAGTGATACAATGCTTCAGGCAAACCTTCCGGCCTAGGCGAACCCTACTTTTATCGGCGACTGCAGCTTCCATGGCTCATGGAGATGACAATGACGATGGTACACCAGTCAGCTGCGAGAAAAACATTACTGATGAAGAGTTACAGGTACTTATTACTTTAAAAATTTTACACTAATTAAAAAATAAAAAATATTTATTATTATTTTTTAGTTACTCTACAGTATATACTGCTTAATATTGATACGTAAATTAAGAATTTGCGTCTTGACTTTGTCATGAAAGTTTCAGAGGTGCTAAAAAGTTTATAACAACACTTATTTTTGTCTCTTACTTTTTTTTTATTTCCTTTGCATATATTTGCATTATTAGACAAAACTATTCTCTATGGTTGAAGGACAGGTTGAAGAGACTTCAGTAAAAAATAAACACTGAATAATTACATTGTTTACGAATAGAATGTACCAAGGTCATTTAAAAATAAAATGTTAAAAGCAAATGTTTACTGACAAAGAAAGTTCAAGATACTAAAGTCGTTTTTGTTTTTCTTTGTTCCTTAAATTTATGTGTTGTCTGACTTTGTTTTGATAATTATTAATTTAAATTTAAAGACTGATGTAATTATGGAAAGGATTAAAACTAACAAAAAAAAAATTATTTAAACTTATTTTTTCCTTTACATTATAACAAGCCTGATAAATACTTGCTGTATGTAGCAGCGTATTTCAATGATACCGTAATAGGAAAATTTACCACCATAGATGCCAGCCTGTGAATGGTGAGCAGTGGGTAGCTCACCGTCCGCACACTGCATAATGACGAACTGTGTCGACGGCGCATTCATGTTCCACTCACGCCTGAAACAGATGTCAATAATTTTTGAAGGGGCCACTCAGGGCCAATACCTGCCAGGGGTTTGTTTGAAAAAGATACAGTGCCCCGAGCGCAAAGGGCACAAGAAGGAACATGGATGGGTTTTAGTCAGTAACAGTCTGACACTCCCTCCCCCCCCCGTCCAGAGCGGGGGAAGTCATTTAATGATATCCCATCGGTAAGAAAACTAAATAAGGAAAATTTTATTTTTATAAGAGGAATAAATAAACTTGTGTAAAGCATTTCCTTTTACTTTGTTCAAGTATCGGTTATCGTGGACACAGACAAAGTCACAGAATAAAAAGCAGCCTACGTCTTGTCTTGAGGTTCAAACATACCCTGTACAAAATGTCATCAAAATCGGTGCAGCAGTTTAGTCATGATAGCATAACAGATGGGCAGAGTTACTTTCGCGTTTAATAATATTAGTATGGAAATCTTATCAAGTTGAGTACCTATTGTAGAAACCAAATCATCATTAATGACTGTCCCGTTAGTCTTACGGGTCATAACCACTATTGCTGTGCATCTCTGGGTTCGGCTCTGGGTTCAATTCCCAGATTGGACAGTGTTATTGGAATTTGACAGTGAGCGCAGTGGCCGACCGAGCGGCTGCTGCGCTGCGTGTCGCAGGTTCGATTCACGCACAGGACAAAAATTTGTATGACCTACAGATAGTTGTTCCGAGTCTGGCTGTTTGTGTATGTGAGTAGCCTGGAGTGATCTGCTTAGCCTTTTTCCAACTATGTTGGGGTCGGCTTCCAGTCTAACCGGATGCAGCTGAGTACCAGTGTTTTACATGGAGAGACTGCCTATCTGACCTCCACTGCCCAGTTACTGGGCAACTCAATACCTCTTGGTAAGACTGGTTGTCAGACTTTCTGGCTTCTGACTATCTGTAACGACTGTCAAAGATCTACGAATGACAGCCGCGACCAACGGCTTTACGTGCTTTCCGAGGCACGGGGGTGTCACACCACCAACTTCCAAACTCCGAGCTGCTACTGAGAAATTCGTAATGGAAAAACCCAATAACACTTTTTGCCCGACCCGGGAATCGAACGCAGGACCCCGTGCTCATCAGTCGCGCTAGCGACCACGAGACCACCGGGGCAGATTGACCACTGTGATTGAAATTCGTTTAACCTTTTAACCACTCGACTTCATATCAGTAGTCGTGCCCGCAGCGCCTAGCACGAGAATTAAAAAAATGAAATCCTTCAACAAACAGAGATGTGCAATACTTCACTATTTCGAGGTCGACATTAAAGCTGTCGTAAATATACGACGGGCGAAATGGACATGAAAATATTGGTCGGATTAATCCGGTAAGCGGGTTAGAAGGTGAAGAAAAATATCATCTTGCAACTGAAATTAATGCATTTTTCCATTCCACAGGCCGTACTATCCGAGTTAGACGGTGTTGAAACATTATCCAAAACAACACTATTTTGCAACAGTTGCGGGAAGAGGCTGGTCATAGAGAAGAAGCAACAAGGAGTCCCTTACTGCTCGTTAGTATGTTTGTATTCATCACCTGACAAATATGTGCAAACTGACAGCAACAGCAACAGAGTAGACCATATTCTGGTGACAATGAATAATAACCACTATTTCTACATACATACATACTCACGCCTTTTTCCCATGGGGGTAGGCAGACACCACAGAACGCCACCTGCTACGATCCTTACATACTTCTTTCGCCTCGACCACGTTCATACATCTGTTCATAAAGCACGCCGGTTACGAGTACTGCGCACACGACCTTTCTGAAGAACCCCACCAATAAGGTCAGGGTAGGTCTTTCTAGGGCGTCCTCGCCCGGCGTTGCCACTCACATCTGCCATATAAATCCCTTTCGTTAGTCGCCTTTCACTCATCCTCTCAACATGACCGAACCATCTAAGCATACTCTTTTCTACCTTTGTCACTACATCCTCCTTTAATCCGCAACGTTCTCGTATCGCCACTATTTCTACTACTTTAAAATACAAACAAGACCGCACTAACCTGATGCTGGTTGACTTTACTAATGTCCATACAACTTTGCACTTTGTTTAACTTGTTTTAAAGTGGTTTTTAGGGTTCTGTACCTCAAAAGGAAAAAACGGAACCCTTATAAGATCACTTTGTTGTCCGTCCGTCTGTCTGTCGGTCAAGACCCTTTATTTCGGGAATGCTTGGAGGTATCAAGTTGAAATTTAAACTATATACTTAAGTCTACGGTCCCATGAAGTTGGGAAAAAATCAAACTTCTAAGTTTACGTAATAAACAAGATATTTAGCAAAAAACGCATATTTTGACACTCTCAAGGGAATGAAAACTCATAGAGTACTTTCCGTTGATCTATGAAATTTGGCAAGTAACGTTGATATGGGCCACAAATATAAAAATAAGTCTAAAAACTATACATTTGTAATTTAATCTTAAAAATAGGGGGTATATATTTTTATAGGGGGTCAGAATTTCCAATTGAAGCTTCTAGTTCAAATGGGGTATAATATTAAGGGGCTTGATGTGCACATTGCACAATATATTTTATTTATTTTTTCCGACGCATCATTTCTTATGTATAATAAAAAATATAAGAAGATACCATCTCCCTTTGTCTCCGAAGTCTGTGAAATAAAAAATTTAAAATAATTATAATTACCTAATACCTAGATAATCTAAATTTTAGTATATAAATAAATGTACAATTTATTTCTTTTAATAAAATATTTATTCAATTCTGTATTTTATAATGATCCTCTACGTACGGAACCCTCGGTGGGCGAGTCCGACTCGCACTTGTCCGATTTTTATTGTAAAACCCATTATTTCTGACACGGTCAATTGTAAAGCGTTCTTTTGCAGGTGTAAAGTTACCGAACCATCGGTTCAGTCTTCAGATGGCTGGGTGCCTTACATGGAGGCTGAGGACGTAATTATCTGGAGGAAGGAGTACAAGCCTGGGCTAGGACTGTATGCATACAAAGGTATTTATGATACGCTAGCTTTTAGCTACAAGACGCGTCGCGTCTCGTCGCGTGTCGGTGTAAACAGATCCTTAAGAATTTTTCACTAGCCGCCTAAGGTGTGGAACTCTTGTGACACCCACGGTCCCCCACCATTAATCAATTAATTTATTTTTATGAGCTGTAAACGCGATCCTTACGTAGATTTGGTTTGACAATAACAAAGTGTGACGTCACTTATTTGCTAACTCAATTTAATGTTTATTTCGACTGCCCCGTTGACCTCGTGGTCCCAAGTGCGATTGCTGTGTGTTCTGGGTTCGATCCCAGGTCGGACTAAAAGTGTTATTGAATTTTTCCATTACGAATTTTTAGTCTCATTTCGGAGTTTGAAAGTTGGTGGTGTGATACCCCCGTGCCTCGGAAAGCACGTAAAGCCGTTGGTCCTGCAGCTGATCTCTGCCCGGTCGTGTCGTATTACCGTTTAATCGGACTATGAGAGTGAGAGAAGAGGGAGTGCACCTGTGTTTGCGCACACACTCGTGCACTTGTGCAATATATCCTGCGCACTTGGCTAGTCTGCATCTATACTAATATTATAAAGAGGAAAGATTTTTTTGTTTGTTTGTAACGAATAGACTCCTAAATCGATTCAGTAGGATCGATTTTAACGATTTTTTCACCAATAGATACCTACATTATTCCTGAGTAACATAGCCTATATACCATCACGCTGCGGCCCGCGCGAGCGGAGCAGTAACGAAAGGCGTAACTTAACGCCGGTGAAATAAGTCACGCGGACGAGGCCGCAGGCAGGTCGCTCGAACATACTAAAATCAATGGCCATTTTGTAATTTCTACTTTGGAAACCATCATCTTCTTCCTGCTCTTATCCCATGTTAATTGGGGTCGGCACAACACGTTTTCTTCTTTCATGACGTCCTGTCGAAGGCGGCGGGACGGTTGAGGCAGAGAGTCTCCCGTCCCAACCGCCGCGGTAGACGCTCCCGGCGTCGGGAGCCACGAAACGACTCGCGGCCACTGTAGACGCGGGCCTGTGGACGGTAAGCAATGGGTAGCTCACCGTCCGTACGTTGCACAACGACAGGCTGTGTCGACGCGACGGCGCGTTCGTGTTTATGTCAGCAATCTTGGAAGGGGCCACTCAGGGCCGATGTCTGCCGGGGCTACGGGTTGTTCGTAAGAGATACCGCGCCCCCGGAACGCAAAGGGCACAAGAAGGAACATGGATGGTTTTTAGTCAAAAAACAAAGTCTGATACTCCCCCCCGCCCTGCCCAGGGCGGGGGAAGTCATTTGGTGATTACCCATCCCTAAAAAAAAAAAATGTCGTCCTGTCAACAGTCATGCTGTCTCTGACTCCCTCCTCTTACATATCATTCATCACACAATCCAATATTTCTACTTCCGAATACACTACCTATTTTTTTATTATGTTTTCCTAAAGGTTTATCGAAATAAGTACAGTTCCAATGTCAAACAATATGTACTATCTTATCGTTCATTTAACGTTCAATATCTCTGATTACCGAATCATGTTATGTAGTAACTATTTAGGTGACAAATATCAACGTTATACGATATCAGAGAGGCACTTCGATAATCATCAATATTGGTCATAAGTGGGCAGGGGTTTCTTTTTTGTAGCAATGGGAAATCATCAAACGACTTCTCGCGCCCTGGGCGAGGCGGGAGGGAGTGTCAGACTTTTGCATTGACATGCTCCTTCTTGTGCCCTTTGCGTTCCGGGGGCGAACGCAAAGGGCACAATATCTCTTCCCTTTTTCCATTTTTTCTTCTTCTTTAATATCTCTTACGAACAACCCGCAGCCAAGTGGGAACAGGATAAGTCGGCTTGCACATGAAGAAAGGCTTGGTACCACCGCACAATATTTAACACTACATGCATCTATCTATCAATCTATCTGCCTAGAATTTGTCTAACTTCGTTGGGGTCGGCTTGCGGTCTAACCAGATCCAGCTGAATGCTAGTATTTTACATTGCGACAGCCTATCTGACCTCCACAACCCAGTTTCTGGGCAACACGACACCTTTTGGTAAGACTGGTTGTCAGACTTCCCGGCTTCTAATTATTCGTAACGACTCTCAAAGATCTACGAATGACAACCGGGACCAACGGCTTTACGTGCTTTCCGAGACACGGGGGTGTCACATCACCAACTACTGGGATCGGCAAGTTAGGATTTGTGCCCGGTTAATGGTAATAGGCTCGCCCCCTATTACATCGATCTTATTACCGACGAACTGTGGGTGTACATACAGTCAGTAAAAGTCTGACACTCCGTCCCCGCCAGCCCAAGGCGGGGGAAGACATTTGATGATTTCCCATTCGGAAATAAAAGCTTAACTACGTCCAATTTAAAGTCAGGCCTGTATTACGTTTTTTTCTCAATTAGCTTCATGGTGATAAAAACTTGAAGCAAATGATGGATGCTAGTAATTACTAGTGACGTCACTGTTTGTGGCGGAAAACCACAGGACCTTGTGAGTTCGTCGTATCGCTGTGTTCGACGCGGTTATGTAAATGCTACTGCAATTCTAAGTCACCGCTAAATAAGCTGCAATTTTTTTTTTACTGACTCGTTCGGCTACTGGTCCTAAGTGCGACTGAAAAGTGTGTAAGAGGTCTTGGGTTTGATTCCCAGATCGAGCAGTGTTTGTTATTGGGTATTTCTATAAAATTCTTAGTTCGGATTTTTTTTTTTTTTGGTGGGTGGGAAATCGTCAAATAACTTCTCCCGCCCTGGGCGGGGCGGGAGGGACTGTCAGACTTTTACTGACTAAAACCCACCCATGTTCCTTCTTGTGCCCTTTGCGTTCCGGGGGCGCGGTATCTCTTGCGAACAACCCGCAGCCCCGGCAGGCATCGGCCCTCAGTGGCCCCTTCCTTTATCTGACATCTCTGAGGCGCGCGTGGAACACGAACGCGCCGTCGACACGGCTTAGTTCGGAGTTAAGATTTATTTATTTATTTAAAGTTTTAAACAAAAAGTACAAAGGTGGACTTAATGCCTTAGGCATTCTGTATCAGTCAACCAAAGGAGTCTGAATACCCCGAAGGGTAAAGCAGAGGTGTACCAAAGTACACCCACAGTTCGCCGGTATGTTTTAGGTTCCATTTAACAGAGGGCGAGCCTATTGCCATTAACCGGGCACAAATCCTAACTCCGAGCTGCTACTGAGAAATTCCTAAAGGAAAACCCACTAACACTTCACTCGACCTGGGAATCGAACCCAGGACCCCATGCTCATCAGTCGTGCTTGCGACCACGAGATCAACGGGGCAAGTATTGTTTTAAAAAAACAAAATAAGATAAATACGCCGTATTTGGTATCATTTGAAACGGCTTAACTTGTACATTTTCAAAATATTGGTCAAATTAAAAATGGCGCCCTCAAACGGGCAAAAAAAATCAGAACGAAAGAGAAAAGGTAAATACGCCGTGTTTGGTATCAATTGAAAGGGCTTCACTTGTATTATATTTATAGACTATGTTGAGATAAATTTGTTCCACAGTGTACGGTAGGTATCCTGACGTGCGGGCATCGGACTTCGCGGCTATCCAAGTAGACGGTGCGTATCGGACGGTGTGGGACGCGGCCGTGGCTGCGCTCGCGGTCGTGGAGCGTCATGCCAACGGCCTGGATGACCAGGCGGTCCTACATTGGGAGGTGTTGTGGCCGGTAAGTCACTTTTTAACCCCTGTCGCAAAAACGACGGGGTGTTATAAGTTTGACGTGACTGTGTGTATGTATGTTTGTGCGTGTGTGTGTCTGTGGCATCGTAGCTCCCGAACGCATGAACCGATTTTAATATTGTTTGTTCTGTTTGAAAGGTTGATTAGTCGGGAGTGTTCTGAGCTTTGTTTGGTGGTTCAAAGTTATCAGCTCTTTTGTAAGCTACGCTAGTGATTTTACAATAACATTTTATAAAAAATAAATTTGGTAATTTTGTATAACACAAGGAAAGCACTTCCCAGCCTAGATGTCTCGTTCAGATGGTAAGAAATTTATTGTATAAAAAAAAATATGTCAGAACGTGTCATGTCCGCCATTTTGAGTATCAGTTGTCAACTAGCTTCAACTTTCTGTGTAACTTCTTGACAATTCTAAAGTGCCTGTTAATGGTCTAATTGGGTAGTAGACACCATTAAACAATCATACACAATTTCATAGACATACTCTTCATCACATACTTATTTCCCCTCGTCCACGTTCATACATCTGGTCATACAAGCACGCCGGTTACGAGTACTGCGCACCCGACCTTTCTGAAGAACCTCACCAATAAGGTCAAAGTAGGTCTTTCTAGGGCGTCCGCTCCCGGCGTTGCCACTCACATCTGCAATATAAATTCCTTTTGTTAGTCGCTTTTCATTCATCCTCCCAACATGACCGAACCATCTAAGCATACTCTTTTCAACCTTTGTCATGAAATATTTCTTTTTCCACAGAGATTATTCGCAAACAGAGATTACGTATATTTAAGAAGACACAAAGAATTTGACATCGCATCAAAAAGTCAACCGCATAAAGAGGGCATATTTCGACCAGCGAGCTCTCACGTCGAAAACCGAACAGATACCATATACAACGAACGCCCGAGCGTCCACTCGAAAGCGAAACGGAAAGCTATGGAAGCGCAAGAGAGGGAGAGAGAGGGAGTATCTAGTGAGAATAAGGTGTATGTTATTATGTCGAGGTCTTGTGAACACCCGAAGGTTCCCGAAACAAAACACGCAATTCGTGTGTCTGAATATTGGAGTCATATGGTTGTGAAGACCCTGGATGGACCTGATAAGGTGAGCATTGCTAGTAGTTGTGTTTAGTAGTAATAGAGCTCTTTGTGAAGGATATCGTCTTGGAAAGTACTACCAGGGTTGCTGACTGCTGTGTTTCGGTTTGAAGGGTATGGCACATGAGACATTGCCACTTTGTCTCTGGGATGGCAACGCATTTGAAAGGCCTCTGGTATTGCAGATGTCTATAGGCAGCGGTGACCAGTTAACTTTAAGGTGGGTCGTCGGCTTGTTTGCTATTTAATCTATACTAATATTGAAAAGAGGAAAGATTTGTTTGTAACGAATAGGCTCCGAAACTACTGAACCGATTTCAACCATTTCTCACCAATAGATAGCTACATTATTTCTGAGTAACATAGGCTATATAACATCACGCTACGATCCACGGGAGCGGAGCAGTAACGAAAGACGTAACTTAACGCGGATGAAATAGACCACGCGGACGAAGCCGCTGCTACGCTAGAGGTCTTGGGTTCGATTCCCAGGTCGAGCAAAAAGTGTTATTGGGTTTTTCTATGAAATTCTCAGTAGCAGCTCGGAGTTAGGATTTGTGCCCAGTTAATGGCAATAGGCTCGCCCCCTATTACATGGGACCTAAACATACCGGCGAACTGTGGGTGTACATTGGAACACCTCTGCCTAACCCTTCCGGGAAAACAGGCGTGATGGTATGTTTTTGTTTTGTTTTTTTTTTTATCATGTACTAGCGACCCGCCCCGGCTTCGCACGGGTGCAATGCTGATGTTATTATACATTTAAACCTTCCTCTTCAATCACTCTATCTATTAAAAAAACCGCATCAAAATCCGTGGAGTAGTTTTAGAGATTTAAGCATACATAGGGATAAAGGGACAGAGAAAGAGACTTTGTTTTATAGCATGTAGTGATAAGTTCCTATGTGAGTCTAAAATAAATATTATTTTTTCTTTCTAATTAAATAATTATTGTTTTGTCCACAGATGGGCATGGAGTTCGTATTAACATACTACGACGAGCCGGCTGTGGGCGGGATGCCCAGTACTGTGGCGGCGTGGGCAACCGGGCGCGCCGCCCCGGCTTACCTACAGCGCATGCGTCGAGCTGCTCTGGAGTACCGCTCATGGAGACTCTCTAGAAATCAAAACGTAACGTATTCTTCACTTATAAAACTAGATAAAGTGTTAAGATAAGGAAATAAAAGCAACATTAAAAGCAATTAATTAGCTCTACATTGAATACACATACTTATATACTCAAAGATTATTATTATTTTAGAACAGAATAGTGAAATGAAAGTACTTTGTTTAGGAAACATATATTTTAATTTAATATTTCATAACAACATACATACATACCATCACGCCTATATTCCCCGAAGGGTTAGGCAGAGGTGTAACAATGTACACCCACAGTTCGCCGGTATGTTTAGGTCGCATGTAATAGGGGGCGAGCCTATTGCCATTAACCGGGCACAAATCCAAACTCCGAGCTGTTACTGAGAATTTCATAGAAAAACCCAATAACACTTTTTGCTCGACCTGGGAATCGAACCCAAGACCTGTAGCGTAGTAGTCGCGCTTAGGACCACTAGGTTACCGAGGCAGTTACTTTATATTACAACACGAAATACGTTGTAATATATTAATTACATCGGTATAAATCTAACACCCGCGATTTCGTTCGCGTGTATGTCGTTTATTATACACTAGCGACCCGCCCCAGCTTCGCACGGGTGCAAAGGGTTTATTTTTTTTTTTGGGGGGGTGGAAAAATCATCAAATTACTTCTCCCGCCCTGGGCGGGGCGGGAGGGAGTGTCAGACTTTTACTGACTAAAACCCACCCATGTTCCTTCTTGTGCCCTTTGCGTTCCGGGGGCGCGGTATCTCTTACGAACAACCCGCAGCCCCGGCAGGCATCGGCCCTCAGTGGCCCCTTCCTTATGCTGACATCTCTTTGAGGCGCGCGTGGAACACGAACGCGCCGTCGACACGGCCTGTCGTTTTGTTAAACGTAAGGACGGTGAGCTACCCATTGCTCACCGTCCACAGGCCCGTACGGGTGCAAAGGGTTAAGGCAGCGTTTTCGTTGAAAGCACCCAGACGGCTTGATTTTTCGGACACCTCCAACAATATTATTATATTTTGGCCAATGTATACAAAAACTTGACAAACGATAGTGGGCTTATTTCACCCGCGTTCAGTTACGTCTTTCGTTACTGCTCCGCTCCCGCGGGCCTTAGTGTGATGGTATATAGCCTATGTTACTCTGGAATAATGTAGCTATCTCTTGGTGAGAAAATTGTTAAAATCGGTCCAGTAGTTTCGAAGCCTATTCGTTACAAACAAACAAACAAAAAAATCATTCCTCTTTATAATATTAGTATAGAAAAGTTGCCTTAGTTACTCCCTATAACATTAGCTATCTGCCAGTGAAACTCCCGTTAAAATCAATCTAGCCGTTTCGGAGGTTAGCCTGAACATACAGACAGACAAAAAAATTGCCGTTTTGTTTTTTACAGCATTTACCTGAGTTAATTCCATTCGTGGATGGAACGGTGCCCCCCGTCGAAAATATCTCTGCTGTGGTAAGCGAAGAAGACATGGAGGTGAGCTATTATGAACCTTAGTGTTAAGGCATAGAGTACATTATTATTTAACCGATTCATTACCACCTCTATTTTGGTTCATTATTACAACTGGCCAAAACGTTTGTGTGATGTACTCCAGGGGCGTCATATTTAGTTTTAACATGTTTTCCAATCAACCTTAACCCCAGACTCAAAAAGAGGGGTGTTATAATTTTGACGTGTCTCCGTGTGTCTGTCTGTGGCACCGTAGCTCTTAAACGGGTGAACCGAATTGAATGTGTTTTTTTTTTATTTGAAAGTAGGTTTCCTAGCGATGGTTCTTAGATATGTTTTAACAAAATAGGTTCAGCCGTTTCAAGGTTATCAGCTCTTTCGCTAGCTGCGATAGGGATCTTCATTCTTCTGTCGGGGGTTACTTTTTTTTTTATTACTTGTTATACGCCGCGCTAGGTGCGTCATTGGCCTGATTGGATATTTTTATATGACGCCCCTGAGGCGGCAGTGGCCACGAATTGGTTAAACAAATTAGTTAGCAGTGGCAGAAATTATGTAGATGACACCATTAAACATTAATTCCAAGACACAACTTCACATATAACAGTTTATTTTAGCGCTAAAAACCTAATGAATTTCAAAATAAATATAAAATTTGATTTTTAGATGCTTTGAAATGTGACGTCATTGTAGTTAGATACAAAAAATAGACGTCACAGTTTAGTATTGTCATACAAAATCTATGGGGGAATCGCGTTTTGACAGCTCATAAAAAGTACGTCATTTGATTAGTGGTGTCATCTAACCAATTGACCTGAAATAATTTTCAATTTGATTTTATTTGTTATTCCTGGTCGCAAGTCTTCTCTAACTGGACCGGAGATGGAGAGTTCTCGCGACCAAAGCACGCAGACAGAGGTCATTACGACCTTGCCACAGCAGCCAGATGAGAAGGACACTCAGCTATCCTCCAAGGTCACCGACAAAAAAACCAAGCAGGATGAACAAAAAGAAGGAAAAGTAAGTTTTGTGAAATATCACTCGTGTAGTCCCCGAAAGGGAATCTTACGAACAACCCGCAGCCCGGGCAGGCATCGGCCCTGAGTGGCCCCTTTACAATTTGCTGACGTCTCTTTGAGGCGCGCATGGAACACGAACGCGCCGTCGACACGGCCTGTCGTTATGCAGCGTACGGACGGTGAGCTACCCATTGCTCACCGTCCACAGGCCCGAGGACCCACTAAGTTAATGAAACTTATGATGTCATTGCAATCTGGGTTTCTCCCAGTTGTAAACATCCCTTTGTGCCTATTGGCCTAGTTCTGTTTTGTCTCCTGCTTGTTTGGTTATGTTTACAAACATATAAACTCACGTACATAAATAGCCAATTAACCAATCAGCATATCGCTAATAGATGCGTTCGAGATTTTTAGATATCTGCTCGAGCATATTGGTTGCCCATCAGACAACGCAGGGCGTTATGGGCTTTGACAACTTTATTTACTCTTCTAGATAAATCTAGTTCTCCTTCCTATCTGACTTCTCACTTTCAATACTTGTGCTCTGCGCACAGTAAGAATTTTCGTTCGTCCAATAATCGCCTTTTACGATGTCCTTCTCACCGCTCCGGTTTTCTTAAATCTTATTTTCTTGCCCAGGCGGTTTTCCTTTGGAATGCGCTTCCTCAGAATATCAGAATGGTCACCAGTGGGTTCACATTCAAAGTAAAAGCTCGCGAACACTTGCTTTTGAGGTTGGCAGACTCGTCTCACAATTAGTTTGATATATTTCTCCACCTATGTACTTTTATCTCTCTCTACTTTGTATACTTTGTTTGTATGTATGTATTTATTATTATAATATATTTTATTCCTGAATATTTTCTGTTCTTTGCACCTACTATGTTTTGTCTCTGCATCGCCCTAAGGTAGACTGGTAGAAAATGCCAAAGGCATTAAGTCCGCCTTAGTACAGTGTACTTTTTACATTATGTGCATAAAGTTTAATAAATAAAAAAATAAATATTGCTAAACCTTATTATATTCTTCAGGAAACACATGGTGTTGGCTCGGATGGGGACAGCACCAAAGCGGATGAAGAGGAACCTAAAACTGGTGGGTGGTGGCGTTACTTGTACCCTTTCTACTACTTTGTGTAAGATGAGGTCATTTGTTCAATTTGGTATAGCAGCCGCCACGAGTCGTGAGCGAAAAATCCAAAATTTACTTGACGATTCTGCTCACGACTCGTGGCGACCACTATACTTGACACTACCATCATTTGACGTAGTTTTTTTGAGCTGTCAAAACGCGATTCCCCCATAGATCATGTATGATGATGGCAAATTTTTGCCAACTTATTAACTATAGTTTCTGCCCGCGACATCGTTCGCTTCAAATTTGATAATAATGTATTATACCACGGGAACCGTATATTTGTCCGGGATATAAGTATCCTATGTGTTATTCCACACTACAATCTATCTCAGTGCCAAATTTCATCCAGATTCGGTCAGCCGTTTATGCGTGAAAGAGTGACAGACATCCATCCATCCATCCTCACAAACTTTCGCATTTATAATATCGGTAGGAATTAGAATAGGATAGGATTTATTAGTTTGAAAGCAATCAAAAATCAAATTTTACAAATACCTGAATATTTTCAGGGCTAAATTAAACTGTTTGACAAATAAGTGACGTCACAATTTACTATTGCCTAACAAAATCTACCGGGGAATTGCGTTTGACAGCTCTAGAAAAATATATGTAAATTGATCGGTGGTCTCTACTACCCAAATACTTGATGATATGTAAAATATCAATCGTGACAATATTTCAAACAAACAAAAAAATAAATGACGCTCTAATTATGGCTCGAATTGTATAACGGACTCGTTACCACACTAGTGGCGTAATGTAATTACGTATTGCATAAAATAGGTTACTGATGTTTCGTATATGAATAAAATAATGTATTCAAGGTCCCATGGATTAATAAAATATAATGGCAACATTAATAAGCTTTTTATAGGGTGTTTGCAAGAGTCAATTCTTATACAGTTGGTTAAAAAAAATTCGTCGTAATTTTAACGTACAAAACTACTTTTATTTAATATTTTCACGTTATTTTTTGACATGATTTGAACTTTAACGTACTAAACATAAAATTGGTATTCATTTAATAGCCTCGCATTGTCCAGTTTTTAATTAAGTACCTATTAATAATAGTCTCGAAGAATTAATTAAAATTATAAGAAAAATTTAATAAAATTAAATTTTTAAGAATAAATTAGTCGATATGAAATAAATGTTGGTCATAGATTTATAAAGTGTAGATACCTATGTTTAAACAGAATGTAATATTATACATAAGACCCCCCCCCTCTCCTAAAACCAAACGAGTGCGTTCACAACCAAAACATCGAGTTTTCTGTGCTATTTCTAAGTAAAATATGGTAGCCACCACGAGTCGTGAGCACAATGGCTACTATATAAATGTTTTAAACACATAAACCTCACGGAATAACTACTCAAGATGAAGATGAAAACCGCATCAAAATCCATTGTGTAGTTTTGAAGTTTTAAGCGAACAAACAGACAGACAAGAAGACTACTTTTTTTTATTATTTTTAGATATTGTAGCACAAATAAACCAAAGAAATATGATTAACTTTGTCTAAGCAATAACGCTTGTCATATTTTTAGAAGTTACTATTAACTAGTGAACCGCCCCGGCATCGCTCGGGTGCTTTTTACTAATAAAAAAATATATTGAACTTTTCAAAACGCAACAAAATACTACCAAATCCGTCGAGTGGCTCTCAAGTGATGATCTTTTATATTCTTTGTAATGTGATTATATGATAGCTATAAAATATCGCTATCTCTCTCTCAAGCTATCTGTTAGTAAGGCACTTGTCCCACCGCCAGCGATGAGCAAGGAGCGAGTAGAGCTAGAAACTAGAATCGAGTTGGCGAGAAGCGAGTGTGTAGTTCCGATAGTTCTGTCGCTGGACTATAAGCGAGTGTGAGAAGTACTCGTACCACTAGCTCGGCCACTCACAATTTTGTCACTCAACGACAAACTAGTGATGCGAGTCCTCGAGTGTAAGGTTGCCTGACCACAGAAGCGGAGCGAGGCTGCGGAGCGGAGAAACAAAGAAATATTTATCAATAGGATTGCTACAATTTTCGCTCCGTCCCCCAAGACAACCCACTGACCCAGTTATGCAATATTATTGGTTCATATTTCCCCGTTTCTCAGCTCCGCAGCCTCGCTCCGCTTCTGGGGACAGGCAGGATAAACAGTTAGCTATCAACTATTAATATGTGCATCTCTGAATGTAGATACTTGGTCGCTTCCTCGCCTGCGGTGGGACAACTGCCTTAGAGAGCAACTAAGTCACTCACTTAAGTCACTTGATACCCCAGAGAATCAATACCAGTGAGTTATGGAAGGGTCAGCTCAAAAGAGAGCATTTTCATGAATTGAAAATGAACTTAATATCAATAGGATTAAAGTTGAAAATGACTAATTGACGCTCGATATTATAAATCATTATCTTGCACACAATTTTCAACTTTATTTGTACTGACTGTATATGTTTTATCGGTCATTTTGCCGTGAACTTTAGCAATAATATTGAATATTATTTAAAAAATACAAAGTCATGTGGCTACGTCTGCATTCAAAGTGCAATACAATACTAATAAATATAGTTTTTAGTTCATAATAGTCTTCCGAAGGTGATTTTATATTGGGTGGAAGGGATACGAAACGAAAATTTGTATAGTACGATACAAACTTAATGGCGGCTCGGAAATTAGCTGCGAGTGCAGTTCGCGCAGATTTATTTAAGTTAATAATGCCTAAATTATTATTGACTTGAATAAACCTAACTACCTAGATAGTCTAGTGGTCATAATCGCGACTGCTACGCTAGAGGTCTTGGGTTCGATTCCCAGGTCGCGCTAACTGTTATTGGGATTTTTTATAAAAATCTCAGTAGCAGCTCGGAGTTAGGATTTGTGCCCGGTTAATAGCAATAGGCTCGCCCTCTATTACATGGGACCTAAACATAACGGCGAAGTGTGGGTGTATATTGGTACACCTCTGCTTAACACTTCTGGGAATACAGGCGTGATGGTATGTTATAAACTTACGTGAGCATACACTCGCAGCATTTCCGAGCCGCCATTTAGTTTGAACCTTATTATACCAAGACTTATGGTACATGATCGTACAGTAAATTTTTTAATGATGAGAAATTTCTCCCCTCTGGGGGGCAACTGGCGGCAAAAGCATTACGTTATACTGTCCCTTTCATCCGTTATACACACATTTATTTATTTCATATATTTAAATAGAATTAGCATTTTTACAAATAATTTCCAATACTTTGTTGGTACTGGAAATTATACCTTAATAAGGTTAAATATGGCTTGAAATTGCACGCAGTTTAAATAAGCTGAGGTACTGTCCCGAACACAATGATCTTCGCGATTATTTTATTAATAATTATATGTATCTATTAGAAAACGTATTTATCAGTGGCGGGTTTACTAGCGGGCAGTAGACTTGTCCTAGGACGGGCTTTCAGGGCGGCAAATTTAGAGACCTATTTTTTTACGGTCGGTTTTCTGATGTCTTAAAGAAATTACTCCACAAGACATCTTTGCAATGACCTTTCCCACTTCCCTTTCATTGTATGTACGTCCAACGGCACCGCAAACTCCTATCATCACCACGCCTGTACGAAAGGTTAGGTCTACCTATGTACACCCACAATTCGCCAGTATGTTTAGGTCCCATGTAATAGGGGGCGAGCCTATTGCCATTAACCGGGCACAAATCCAAACTGCTACTGAGAATTTTATAGAAAAACCCAATATCACTTTGCTCGACCTGGGAATCGAACCCAAGACCTTTAGCGTAGCAGTAGCGCTTAGGACCACTAGGCTAACGAGGCAGTGATTTAATCTTTATGGAGCAACAAATTACAACGGCGAACTTCATGCCTTAGGCATTCTCTACCAGTAGATCATCATATCAGCCTATAGCCCTTCACTGCTGAACATAGGCCTCCTCCAAACTCCTATATTTTATGGTAAACCATCTAGTTCCCCACCCCCTACCAGAAATAGGCTTCTGCCAACACATTGTAAGAAACTTTCATAACTTAAATTGACAATTGGGTAGATGTCACCACTAATCAATTGACGTACTTTTTTATGAGCTGTCAACATGCAATTCCTCCATAGATTTTGTATGACAATACTAAACTATGACGTCACTTTTTTTGACATCTCTATTCAGTAACTAATTATTGATTCCAAAGCAACTAAAAATCGATTTTTATTATTATTTTTTTTTTGTAATATCGGATTTGCAGGGCTAAATAAAACCTGTTTTTTTTGTGAAGTTGTGTCTTGGAATTATTGTTAAGTGATGTTATCTATCCAATTATGGAAGTAAAGGCATCAGCATCATTATATCAGCTTATAGTCTTCCACTGCTGTACGTAGGCCTCCCCCAAAGACCGCCAACCATCCCGATCTTGGGCAGCCCACATCCATCCGCTGCCCACCACCTTCTTTAAAGGGTCGGTCCACCGTGCAGCAGAGCGTCCCACACCACGTTCGCCTAAACGTGATCTCCAGTCCAACACGTGTCGGCTACACCGACCGTCTGTCCGTCTGCAGACATGACCGGCCCACTTCCATTTCAGCGTACTAATTCTGCGGGCAATGTCGGTGTCTTTAGCTCTCTGGCGGATGACTTCATTACGAATTCTGTCTATCAGAGAAATAAGGCCGATACTTGGGAAATATGTAAATCCGCCACTTGTATATATTTATTATTTTATTGTGTAGATTTAAATATCAAATCCATATAGAAACAGCACTGATATATAATAGCTAATATTTAGTTAGACAGACGAAACATATAATGTTCTTTGATGAAATTAGAATTATTTTAGTTTTAGTATTGTGCAGGGCCGGATTAGGTAAGCCAGCGCGGGTCCCGTATAAATTTTACCAAGAGGCCCTTGCTTTGCTTTAGTTCTTAAGCCTAAGCTTGTAAAATAAAACGGAACTGTTACTAACATACTTTTTTGGATATACTTTGCGCAAATTTAGAAATAACACCATTCATATCGTTTTCTCTGAGCAAACTTTATTCAATATTACACATAATTAGTAGTGTGGCCGGCGCTCACTTTTAGAAATGTGTCAAAGTTTAAAATTATTCCGTTATATTTCAACACTAATGTTTGTCTATTGGCCTGATGTTCGCGGGGCCCCCCATTACGCGGGCCCCCCGTGGCTTTTCCTAATCCGGTACTGGTATTATACATGGTATAAGTAATTTAGCTAACTGAAATACCGAAGTCGGGTTTTCGGATGATTCATTTACACATGTATAAAATATATATGATGCTTATAAAGTAGTATGTTTAGTAAATAATGCAAAGTAATGTTTAACATAATATTCCTTAAAGATGGAGCCAGGTGAGATTAACCGTCAAAATCATCAAATACGAGAACGTTGCGGATTAAAAGAGGATGTAGTGACAAAGGTAGAAAAGAGTATGCTTAGATGGTTCGGTCATGTTGAGAGGATGAGGGAAAGGCGACTAACAAAAGGGATTTATATGGCAGATGTGAGTGGCAACGCCGGGAGAGGACGCCCTAGAAAGACCTACCCTGACCTTAGTGGTGGGGTTCTTCAGAAAGGTCGGGTGCGCAGTACTCGTAACCGGCGTGCTTGTATGAACAGATGTATGAACGTGAACAAGGCGAAAGAAGTATGTAAGGATCGTAGCAGGTGGCGTTCTGTGGTTTCTGCGTACCCCCATGGGAAAAAGGCGTGAGTTTATGTACGTATGTATGTATGTCATCAAATAGTAGTAGAGATCTTTGTGAAGGAGCTCGTCCGGGGAAGTACTACCACCATACCTATTTCTACCGCAAAGCAGCGTTGCTGTGTTCCGGTTTGAAGGGCATGGGTGCCGGTGTAATTACAGATACATGAGACGTTTCAACTTTGTTTCTGGGATAGCAATGCATTTGCAGGGCTTCTGGTATTGTAGATGTTTATAGGTAGCGGTGACCACTTACGATGGTAAGTGGTCACCTGGTCACTGGTCACTGGCCACCAAGGTGGGCCGTCGGCTTGTTTGCTATACAATGATATTAAAAAAAAAGTCAAAGTTAAAGCATTTATTCAAATTAGACCATTTACAGGCACTTTTGAGTAGTGAAGGAGTCGGTCAGTTAGTCAGAAAGTTGAAGCTAGTTGCTCGTTCCAAAACGAAGGTCTCTAAGGAGAAGAACGAGAAAGAAACTCCATGGACATTCTTTTCAATTTGGTTTTTAAAACAAAAAAAAACCTCATATGCAGAGCAGCAAAATGCTCGAAAAGTTTTATTGATTAATTGAAAATGAACCTTAAAGTGTCTAAGATAACGGTTGCAAGTTATATGCAAATATAATGCAGCGGGACATTTATTAAATCTTCACGAAATTACTCGATTTTAAACTCTATTTCTGTTGTATATTAGACATCGAATGGTCCAATCTGATCAACAATCAAGTGCTCTAACTGTACGTTGGTATTGTAATACAATTTAAAAATATAATTCACTTGAATCAGACTAATTTTACGTCAAGTATAAATTACGAACTAAAATTTTGTATGAACCCGTGTGCAACGTAATTTTTGCCGCTCACTTTGAGCTGCGTAAACTACAAGGCTACTCTTATCTGGTCCCATCTTTGTTTATATAAAAATATTTCAAATTTTTACATTAGTTGGTAACAATTATAATATTATTATATAATTTAGGGGATTTTTAAATCACGAATGCCATTTAATTTTAGAAATACTTCAGTCATTTGTTACTTTTGTAATTCTGGTAAAAACTTTGCCCAGCCAAAGTTGACAAAAACCGCCATTCACCGCTCAATGTACTCCTATTTACTGCCTAACCTTTTCCCAACTATATTGGGGTCGACTTCCAGTCTAACCGGACGCAGCTGAATACCAGTATTTTACTTGGAGCGACTGCCTATCTGAACTGCACTGCCCAGTTAAATATTTTCCTCCCTGATATTTTTTTTCTAATGGAACATTTAATACCTATCAGAGTATGTCGACAAAGCCGTAAAAGTAATAATCTGTACTCTGTTCTTAGGGTGAAATGTTAATCGGAAGGCGAGTGAACCGTACCGGTGTACCAGATTTTAAGAAATCATTTTTATAATGTATTAGTTTTTGGATGTTTTGGTGCAATGCAACGTTGATGCATTAATTTTATGTATATACTTGTACTATAGGCTGTTACTATTTTGAACACTAATCTGTTACTATGTTAGTAAAAATAAATGGTTTTTTTTTTTAATAAATTGGTCTTTTACTTCACCTTGTTCAAAGTCAAAGCATTTATTTCACACATACACATACCGTCACGCCTGTATTCCCCGAAGGGTTAAAGGATTTTATTTTTGATCGATTCCATTTATCCTTCAAAGTCAAAACATTTGTTTCAATTAGACCATTTACATGTACTTTTGAGTTGTCAAGAAGTTACTCATACAAAAAGTTGAAGCTAGTTGCTCGTTCCAAAACGTAGGTCTCTATGGAGAATAACGAGCAAGAAACTCCATGGACACTCTTTTCAAATTGGTTTTTACAAAATCTTAGTTACAATATTCTTGTTGCTTCTATATGTGAAAACAAAGAAGACGAATATAAAACAATAAGAAAAATAATACTACTAAAGATGTAAGCCATGGCAGATAATTAAGAGATGACCAATCCCAACTGACAGCGGCCGTTCACGAACATGACGCGAGGATCAGCACCACTTAGCTCAACCATCATGAAGGGAACCAAATCCAACCAACGCGCCACCATCAGCGAGATATTTAAGTGAGCACGACAAAGCCCTCAATCACCATGTTCACCTGCACCTCATTTCAATGAGTTTAGAATTCATATTACTTTATTTCGATACAATCATTTCATAGATTGCCACGGCATGCCACCTCGCTCCGCGAGCCACATAGGTCACAGGATTATGATAGCTATAGTAATTGAAATAAGGTTTAAAATGGGTGAGGCGGTGAATTGATGCCGTACCGTGCCGTGCCATATCGCGACATCATTCACCGCCGGCCTTAAAGCGGCCTAAGCCTTTGATAAGATGCTAAAATCAAACTGCCTCGTTGGTCTCGTGATGGCGAGCACAACTGTTGAGCGTGGGGTCCTGGGTCCGATTCCCAGGTCGAGCAAAAAGTATTATTGGATTTTTCCATCAGGAATTTCTTAGTAATAGCCCGGAGTTTGGAAGTTGGTGGTGTGACACCCCCGTGGCTCGGAAAGCACGTCAAGCCGTTGGTCCTGCGCCTGATCTCGCCCCGGTTGTGTCTGATTGCCGTCCTATAGGACTATGAGAGTTAGGGAAGCACTTGTGCACTAAAATATCTCCTGCATACTTGGCTAGTCTGAATAAAGATTGGCCGCCGTAGCCGAAATCGGCCTGGAGAATACAATACAAAATCAAACAAAAAAAAAAAAAAAAAAAAATGGCTCGTGAGTTTATTAGAAGAACAATTAGTTCACAAAGAACTCGTTGGAGCGCTGGTTCTGGTTGTGACGCCACTTGCAAGCCCAGTTCCAACACGACATTCCTGCCCACGGCTCGTCTGTGTAAAATACTTGACCATTCTGGTACATCTGAAAAATCATTTATATCAATTGAACCATTTACAAAACTTAGGTCTAGAGAGAGTAGTATGTTACGGAAAGAGTATATAGGTACATATCAAAGGCGCGGATTCTTTTAGTGTTAACAAACCACAAAGCAACATTATTTTAATACCTAGTTATAAGTACTCACAAAATTATAAACAACACATCACTGACGTCGGGAGCCGCGAGACGACTCCCGGCCACCGTAGATACGGGCCTGTGGACGGTGAGCAATAGATAGCTCACCGTCCTTACGTTGCATAACGACAGGCCGTGTCGACGGCGCGTTCATGTTCCACGCGCGCCTTAAAGAGATGTCAGCAAAAGGAAAGGGCCACTGAGGGCCGACGCCTGCCGGGGCTGCGGGTTGTTCGTAAGAGATACCGCGCCCCCGGAACGCACAGGGCACAAGAAGGAACATGGGTGGGTTTTAGTCAGTAAAAGTCTGACACTAAGGGCGGGAGAAGTTATTTGATGATTTCCCACCCCCCAAAAAAAAAAAATCACATCACTAAACCAAGTCAGATTGATCGGTGTCAATAAACTACACACAAAGAAACAACTCCGTAAATGGTTTGTTTCACCTGACACGTTTGTTTTGATTTAAACTTAATAAAATGCCGAAATACTATAAAAATTATACATTTTCAAAGTTATTGCTTTTGAGCTGAAATTTTGTACAGAGATTCAGTACCGGATACACTCTTCATCTCACCCGTTTGTATGGATATACCCTTTTCGTTACAGGCTAAATAGAGAAGATCGAGCACGAAACTCTACGGACACTCTTTTTCAATAACGTTTCATTATTCTTGTCGCTTCTACATGTGAAAACAATGTATGATGTATGGATTGCTTTCACACATACCATCACGCCTGTATTCCCCGAAGGGTTAGGCAGAGGTGTAACAATGTACACCCACAGTTCGCCGGTAAGTTTTTAGGTCCCATGTAATAGGGGGCGAGCCTATTGCCATTAACCGGGCACAAATCCTAGCTCCGAGCTGCTACTGAGAATTTCATAGAAAAACCCAATAACACTGCTCGACCTGGGAATCGAACCCCAGACCTCTAGCGTAGCAGTCGCGCCTAGGACCGCTAGGCTAACGAGGCAGTTATTGCCTTTATAGTGATCCAAATTTATAAACACTCACAAATGTCAAGTCAGAACTCTTGTAAGTCACCCCATCATAACCAAATCTGAAGACAAAGTTCATGGAGAAGATGGAGAATATGCAGCGGACATCTGTGGTGGTTGGTATGAAGTACCGGTATGGGCCGCAGTAGTATGACACCTTGGGCTCGTACTCGACTGACTCTGGGAATTCTTCACGAGGGTTGATCCTGAAAAAGAGAATAAACATACATACATAAACTCACGCCTTTTTCCCTTGGGGGTAGGCAGAAACCACAGAACGCCACCTGCTACGATCCTTACATACTCCTCTCGTCTCGTCCACGTTCATACATCCAGGTCATACAAGCACGTCGGTTACGAGTACTGCGAACCCAACTTCAGCAATAGGATCAGTGTAGGTCTTTCTAGGACGTCGCTTCCCGGCGTTGCCACTCACATCTGCCATATAAATTCCTTTCGTTAGTCGCCTTTCACTCATCCTCTCAACATGGCCGAACTATCTAAGCATACTCACTCAATCTTTGTCACTACATCCTTATCTAAGTCAAATCACACTACCAATCAATAATAATAATAATAATAATTGTTAGGCGATTCCTTTCTCAGGAGCCCTGACTACCGGTAGCTTGGACCCTGTTCCCGATACCGGTGGGCTACTATTTTTTATATTTTTAAATGTTTTTATATTTTTTATTATTTGCAAAGGTTGGCCATCGCTATTCAGCGAGGTAACGCGGCGAGTGTTATGGGCTCCCGCTCGGGGTCGTTCTTGGTGCAAAGGTTGGCCATCGCTATTCAGCGAGGTAACGCGGCGAGTGTTATGGGTACCTTTGCACCGGGAACGATTAGGGGCGGGTTATTTTGTGACCTTTAACTATTAAGTTAATAAACATTTAAATTACAATATTATGTTTAGAAGCGCTTTGGTAGCTAGACTGAAAGAAAAACTATAATTAATTGTACTAATTCACGAAATCATTATAATCAGCATGTTTCCCTTTTTTATATTAATATTTAAAAATGTAAATTATATGTATATAAAATAAATAAATGAAATAATAATAAAACGTTAATAATAATAATTACAGCGTCGCGCAATGATTGTTGATATTACGGTCCCGCATGACGAGAACCTCGTGAAAGCTGAGAAAGATAAACGAATTAAGTATCTTGACCCGGCTCGCGAGGTTGTCGACATGTGGGATGTGAGTACAGCAATCATTGTGCCGATAGTCGTAACGGCCAATGGCGTAATAGCCAAGAGCCTCGACCAACACCTCAGGAGGCTCTCGTTGGGTAGTTGGATCAAGGGCTTGATTCAGAAAGCGGTACTCCTAGACACGGCGCGTATTGTTAGGCGATTCCTTTCTCAGGAGCCCTGACTACCGGTAGCTTGGACCCTGTTCCCGATACCGGTGGGCTACTATTTTTTATATTTTTAAATGTTTTTATATTTTTTATATTAATATTTAAAAATGTAAATTATATGTATATAAAATAAATAAATGAAATAATAATAAAACGTTAATAATAATAATTACAGCGTCGCGCAATGATTGTTGATATTACGGTCCCGCATGACGAGAACCTCGTGAAAGCTGAGAAAGATAAACGAATTAAGTATCTTGACCCGGCTCGCGAGGTTGTCGACATGTGGGATGTGAGTACAGCAATCATTGTGCCGATAGTCGTAACGGCCAATGGCGTAATAGCCAAGAGCCTCGACCAACACCTCAGGAGGCTCTCGTTGGGTAGTTGGATCAAGGGCTTGATTCAGAAAGCGGTACTCCTAGACACGGCGCGTATTGTTAGGACATTCCTTTCTCAGGAGCCCTGACCACCGGTAGCTTGGACCCTGTTCCCGATACCGGTGGGCTACTATTTTTTATATTTTTAAATGTTTTTATTTTTTATATTAATATTTAAAAATGTATTTAATATGTATGAGAAATAAATAAACGTAAATAAAACGTTTATTTCAGAAAACTAGATATCCATATTTTTGTTAGTTACAAGATAAAACTTAAGAGGTAGTGTTAGTAATCATTAGAGACAAAAACAATATAAATGCTGTTCAATATGACGCCCCGCCAGCTCAGCATGCATGGTATTATTTGACTGTATGTAGTCGCACCCATCGCTCGAGCAGCGGGGAGTCCCGTCTGTCAGCTGATATGCACAGGATGCTGTTGGTACTGGATCGCAGCCGTTCAAGCATTGAGGCACAACGCTTACGCATTATTGCGGCAACAAATAATTCAATTCATTTTTATTAATAATTGACGTACTTTTTATGAGCTGTCAAAACGCGATTCCCCCGTATTAATTGCAAAACTATGACGTCATTTTTCTGGCAATCATATTTTGAAATTAATAAGTCAATTAAGTTAATCGGTTTTTAGGTTTAACATTAATTTGTTTCTTTAGAGAAATTGTGACTTAAAATTATTGAGTAACTACATTTACAACATCAACTTACATTTTACCGGGATAAAAAGTATCCTATGTGTTATTTCGCACTACAATCAATTTCAGTGCCAAATTTCATTCAGATCTATTCAGCCGTTTAAGCGTGAAAGAGTAACAAACATCCATCTATCCATCCATTCTCGCAAACTTTAGCATTAATAATATTAGTTGGATGGTGTCCGATACCTAATTACACAATTAAAAGGCTCTTGAACGTCATACACAAGAAAAAACGGTTATTTAAAAAAACTAAAAAACCCGACTGCTTAAATCTGAGTATTATTAAAAAGCCCTAAAACAAGAAAGTCATTTTACCCGATTGCACTTAACTTAAGAATCACCAGTTACTAAGGCGATGCTTATAAGCGTTACTAAAATGTTAATTTAGACCTTACATAACAGTCTTTAGGCGCTCTAAGAAGTTTAGTGCAAACAAGCACTCGACTAATAAGGGTACGTAAATTATAGAACAGGAGCTCAATGTATTTAACAATATTTTAAATACAAGATATATTGTAGCACCCATTCTAGATTCGAGAAGAAAAAATGGAAAAAAAAAACTCCATACTTACTAAAAGGTAAAGGTACGATGGACAGTAGTCTTGTGCCTGCTCGGTCATTTTAAAGATCGCTCCTTAATAGTTCGTTTCGGACAGTGAACTAGTTCATTCTATTTGTTCTATTCTCAAAAGATGAAAAGAGCATCGTCAGAGCGGGTAGCATCGACATTCGTTCACCGGCTATTCTCTCTCATTCTCACTCACAAACATCGAATGAAATCGTATAATGTCAGTCTAATCAGTCACAGTCTTCTCTCCATAAATTATGTACTGGTAGAATATTTCTAGTTAACGTTCACACATTACGATCCTGGCCGCTTTGGCGGCTTGCAAATGTTCGAGTCCGAAAAGAGACATATTAAGCCGATTACAAATCAACATTCGGAAACGTTTCTTCTAGTACAGTATGGAGATACGATTCCTATTCGTTCATCGTTCACGAACTACACAAGACTAATGGACAGTACATACTTGTAGATACATTGCGCGTCACTCCAATTGTCGTCAGAATGGCAGTAAAGCCCCTGGCTTGGGTCTTTGGCTTGGAACTGCTCTGCATGCGGTCCTACGTACGTCGTCTCCGAATGACGATGGTAGAAACCAATGAAGGCAAAGGCACCTGAACACGTAATAAAAAACTAGGTAATAACCTACTGCCTTAACCGACTGCCTTATTAGCCTGGTGGTCCTAAGCGCGACTGCTACGCTAGAGGTCTTGGGTTCGATTCCCAGGTCGAGCAAAGTGTTATTGGGTTTTTCTATGAAATTCTCAGTAGCAGCTCGGAGTTACATTTTGTGCCCGGTTTCCCCTATTACATGGGACTTAAACACACCGGCGAACTGTGGGTGTACATTGGTATACCTCTGCCTAACCTTTCGGGTAATGCAGGCATGATGGTATTGGTAATAATAACATAACATACCATCACGCCTGCGACGGCATGGAAGAAGAAAACGTGTTGCGCCGATCCCAAGTAACATGGATTTATTTCAATTAAACCATACAGACACTTTTGAACTGTCAAGGAGTCGGTCAGTTAGTCAGAAAGTTGAAGGTAGTTGCTTGTTCCAAATAGTAGGTAGGTCTCTAAGGAAAAGAACGAACAAGATACTCCACGGACTTTTAGCAATGTAAAAGAAGGAACAGACATGTAAATCATGGCAGTCAAGTAATGACCAAGCCTAACTGATAGCGCCCGTTCACGAACATGACGCGTGGATCAGCACCATTAAGCTCACCCATACACTACCGCCGTTCTATCCTAAACTGACATAGGACACTGTGTTTAGATCTCACCTCTAAATGTATAGCAGTGTGGTTTTCTCTCGCTAGACAGAATCATTTGCGCATCTTCCTGATTGTGGGCGGAAACTATGTAGTACGACGTATCCAAGCATTTAAATTCTGTAAGCAATAAATTGGTTAAAAGCAACTGCAAATCAAGTGTGAAGTTTCACCAATCTATTTAATTAAACTCTCGGTAGCCTAGTGGTCCTAAGCGCAACTGCTACAGAGAGGTCTTGGGTTCGAATCCCAGGTCGAGCAAAAAGTGTTATTGGGTTTTTCTATGGAATTCTCAGTAGCAGCTCGGAGTTAACATTTGTGCTCGGTTAGAGGCAATAGGCTCACCCCCTATTACATGGGACCTAAAAAACATACCGGCGAGCTGTGGGTGTACATTGGTACACCCCTACCTAAACCTTCGAGCAATACAGGCGGGCGTAATGGTATGTTACTCTGTAATTTCAGTTAATGCATTTTCAACTCTAGGTGTTGAGCCGAGAGCCGCATATCACCACAAAATTCTCACCAGGGCTAGTATACAAGCCGAAGGGTATCTTCGCCTGTGTAGACTTGATCTTAGCTTCAGATGTGTCCATCTTCTTGTTTAATTTCAACAGAACCATTGACATGAGAGCCATGTCCGTGGCGAACAGAAGCCTCTTCATATCCTTGATGTGGGTTTCAATAAAAGAGTACAGCTTCTTCGATCCGATGCCCAATATTTCCCGTCTTTCTGACTGTAACAACATTATTGAAATGAGTATTTAACTAGTGATATTTCTTTATTTGCGTTTTGTGATTTTTGGTAGAAGCAAAACTTATGGATTCGCGTCACCGACATCCTAATGTGACGTTAATATTTCACTTCTGTCGGCAGTCCTTATGACTGCTTTTTTTAGGGTTCCGTACTTAAAGGGTAAAACGGGACCCTATTACTAAGACTCCGCTGTCCGTTCGTCCGTCAGTCACCAGGTTGTATCTCATGAATCGTGATAATTAGATGGTTGAAAATTTCACAGATGATGTATTTCTGTTGCCGCTATAAAAACAAATAGTAAAGAACAGAATAAAATTAATATAAAAGGAGGCTCCTATACAACATAATTTGTTTGCCGTTTAATGAATAATGGTACGGAGCCCTTCGTGCGCGAGTCCGACTCGCACTTGGCACAACTAGATTCAATATTTTTAATTTAACATGTAATTGACGTTCAAAAGTGCCTTTTAATGGTCTAACTGAAATAAATGATTTGACTTTGACTTTGACTTGGCCGGTCTCTTTTACTTTCCACGCTCTTGCTACTTACTGTAGTTACTTAATTAAATTAAAAAATTAAAATTAATTTATTTCAGATGTCTAAAAGATCCATAGTAGATTTACACATTCATTAAGATTATAAATTACAGATTACTTAATGACAGGTTTAGGTAGAGTAGTAATTTATCGTTTAATCTATAAAATTTAGGGTAATAAAACGTAGAATTAAAAACATATTGGGTAATAAGACGTGGAGATAAATATTTGTAGGGTAATCCGATGTGGAATTATAATTATGTACGGTAATACGGTGTTCCAGTTCCTCGCCTGAACAGAGACATGCTTAAGAGTAAGACGTGCCACGTTGAGTTATTAACAATTTAGTGTAAAAAGACTGGCCTCCTTAGCCTAGTGGTCCCCCTATTACATGGGACCTAAACATACCGTCGAACTGTGGGTGTACATTGGTACACCTCTGCCTAACCCGTCGGGGAATACAGGCGTGATGGTGTTTGGTAAAATGGCGTGTTATCAAATTACCGGATTATGTGGTTCCTTCATGCGGCCGTTCATATAGTTGTAATAATCCTGTAGCTTCTCGAACTTCTCATCCGCGTAGCTATGTCGAGGGTCGATCTCTTTAGTGCTCGGTATGTTATACGGTTTCTGGGAGGAAAAGTAGCTGTTATGAGCAATATTATTCGCTTATTTGCATTCATTAGTATGAATTATTAGGGCTTTTATCTACTAGGGAGCTTGACTGCGGTTCTAATAGCTGGGTTGAGCTGTCTGACTTGTATCCTGACTGCGACATTTTTTTTTCTATTCGAGATAGGTATTCTCCTGACTCTAGTCTAGGTCAGAGGTGACAGAGTCAAAGTCGACGATGGAGTGAGCTTATCCAGAAGAATCTTGGGAGCTTTCCTCGTTGATTGTAGCGCGTATGCAATCCGACAAAAGTTGCAGGAGTTAAAATACATTTGTTCCTTGAAGATGTAGAACGTTTACCTTCAATATCTTTGTAACCAGGAGGTTTCCAAGTACAGTACAGAACTAGAAAACTAATTCGATTATAAGAAGTTTGGGAACTCGATTTCTTACCGTTTCAACAGTTGGGAACGATAACCGTGCGAGCTGAAAACAAAGGAAGAACGTTCACATGTACCCGTAGAGTGAATTGAGAAATGCAGAAGGCTGAGCGATTGGCTACTACGTTGCGTGTAGTGGGTTCGATTCCCAAACAGAATAAATGCGCGCATGGTCAACAGATCTAGATGTTCCGGGTCTTGGTGGTGGTTTAAGTGTGTTTATATGTTTTCGGCAAGCGCAGCGTAGAACGTCCACCCACAAGTTGGACAGACTACCTGATTAAGACCGCAGCAAGACGTTGAATGCAGGTCGCTTCCAACCGGCCCTTTAGGAAATCTATGGGGACGCCTATGTCCAGCAGTGGACGTCCTACGACTGACATGATGATGATGTTTATATGTTTATATGTTTGTAAACACATCCACGATATAGGAGAATTTCCTAGTTTTGGGCAGAGTTTCAAAAAAGGAACGAGAGACTAAATATGATCCTGATAATCCCCTCCCACATTCACGCCGGGGACTCCAGGAGCATACGTGGTGCTTTCTCTAGTCCCCTGCTAGTAGAGGGGTGTTTACTACAAGATTTGGTGCCAGCAAACAAGCCGACGGCCCACCTGATGTTCAGTGGTCACCGCTGCCTACAGACATCTGCAATACCAGAGGCCTTGCAAATGCGTTCCCATCCCAGAGACAAAGATGAAATGTCTCTTGTGCCTTTAATTACACCAGCACCCATACCCTTCAAACCGGACAACAGTAACTCTGCTTTGCGGCAGAAATAGGTATGGTGGTAGTACTTCCCCGGACGAGCTCCTTCAGAAAGAGCTCTCCTTTGATATCCACACAAAACAAGTATTTCTATGGCCGCCAATGGTTACATGGCTACAGTTGCGCCCTTCTAGGGTAATAGACATACATTACCAGTTGAAATGAAGAAACATCGTTGCTACCTCTCGCAAAATGCAGCATCAGCGATAACTGTGGGACAAATAATGTTTACAGACATATAGTTGACTGGCGACGAAATGCGTCGCCTTTTTGTGGATACAAATCCTAAATTATTATTTTTATTGTTTCAGTGTGAGAAAAATAAAATAACAGCAATAAACAATTCAAAATATAAAGATCGCTTCTGCTTCAAAATTATACCACGAAAACTCAAAAATAGGATAAAAATCATTGTATGTGTTAAACTGCCTCGTTAGCCTAGTGGACCTAAGCGCGACTGCTACGCTAGAGGTCTTGAGTTCGATTCCCAGGTCGAGCAAAAAGTGTTATTGTGTTTTTCTATGAAATTCTCAGTAGCAGCTCGGAGTTAGGATTTGTGCCCGGTTAATGGCAATAGGCTCGCCCCCTAATACATGGGACGTAAAACATACCGGCGAACTGTGGGTGTACATTGTTACACCTCTGCGTGATGGTATGTTTGTATGTGTTAAAGTTAGAATTTAGATCAACACGTACAGCGTGTAACGGAAAGGGTATATACATATCAAAGGCACGGATTCTATAGGTGTTAACAAAAAAAAATAGTACTTTTTTTTTATATCTATACTCACAAATTTATAAAATTAAGAAATACTTAAGTAAAAATCAAATGTTTCCAATTGAATTCTACACATCACTACACCAAGTCAACTGATCGGTATCACTAAACTACACACAAAGAAACAACTCCGTAAAAGATTTGTTTCTCCTGACACGTTTGTTATGATTTAAACTTAATAAACTGCCGAAAAAAAAAATATTAAGCATTTTCAAAGTTATTGCTTTTGAGCTGTTATTTTGTATAGAGATTCAGTACTGAATACACTTTTCACCCCGTTTGTATGGATATACCCTTTCTGTAACACGCTGTATATACATGTTTCAGTTATAGGGGAATATGCATGAATTTTTTAATCGCATTTAAAAAAAAAATATACCATCACGCCTGTATTCCCCGAAGGGTTAGGCAGAGGTGTAACAATCAACACCCACAGTTCGCCGGTATGTTTTTAGGTCCCATGTAATGGCAATAGGCTCGCCCCCTACGAGCCTATTGCCATTAACCGGGCACAAATCCTAACTCCGAGCTGCTACTGAGAATTTCATAGAAAAAACCCAATAACACTTTTTGGTCGACCTGGGAATCGAACCCAAGACCTCTAGCGTAGCTGCCGTGAGTAGTTGTATTTATGATAAGGATATGAAAATACCGTAGTAGAAATGACAAAACGTGAAATTAAAACCAACCAAGACATACAGCCGATATAAGCATTTAAAACTATTAATTAGACAGAGAGATCCGACTTGGACTGTGACGTAACATAACACTACGGCCATATAAAGTCCGTGTTAAATGTCGTTTGCTAGAAAGAGATAGAAACCAATCTTCGATGGCGTTTATCTTTTTAGGGTTTCGTAGACAAATGGCAAAAAACGGACCCGTTATGGCTCGTCAGGTCTGTCGGTCTGTCCGTCCGTATGTCACAGCCACTTTTTTCCGAGACTATAAGAACTATGCTGTTGAAACTTGGTAAGTAGATGTGTTCTATGAACCGCATCAAGATTTTCACACAAAAATAGAAAAAAAAAACATTTTTTTTTTTCATCAAACCCATACGTGTGGGGTATCTATGACTAGGTCTTCAAAAATGATATTGACGTTTGTACTATATTTTTTTTCTAAACTGAATAGTTTGCGCGAGAGACACTTCCAAAGTGGTAATATATGTCCCCCCCCCCCTGTAACTTCTAAAATAAGAGAATGATAAAACTAAAAAAAATATAATACCTATGATGTACATTATTACCGTGTAAACTTCCACCAAAAATTGGATTGAACGAGATCTAGTAAGTAGCTTTTAATACGTCATAAATACTACATTATTGATACAATCATTTTGTGTCTAACAATGCTTATCTCGCGTGATGCTGCGTTTTATCCTTTTTTTAATAAACAACTATTACATTTCATAATACCTTAGACAAGTCCCAAAAGTAACTAAAATAGGAATCGTCAGTGGCCCGCTGGAAATTACACCATTGATCGTTTGACCCGACTGTTGAAAAAGTTGAGCACTCTGTAGTAGAATTGATACTTACAAAACATAGCCTAAAAATATTATGTTTGTCCATGGATTTAACTGAAGCCTATACCTTCCAAAGGCGCCGTCTCGACTGCACTATTAGCGACAAACAAATTGCTTGTTATTGCAGTTTGATTAATTGCTATATTGTTATAATTTAAAGGTACCTAAATTGGCACGCTAAGGCGATTAACACACGGCAACCCGCACCGCCGCGGAGGGCGGTGGCGGTGAAGCGGATTTCTTAGCGGTGCCCCGCGCGGTTAGGCGGTTAACCAGTTTTATCACAGACACCGGCAAGAATGGACGCTGAATTGGTGGCAGCAATCTGGCTTTTATGGCATAGAAAGAAAAGAATAAGAATATATTGGATTCATCCATTTTTACAAAGCAGAACTCTAAACGTGACTAATAATACTCAGATCGCAAAGCGACTTTCAATCTCCGAAATAAACTTTTCGATATCGAATTTCAATTTACAAGCTTTTATTTAACTTGCTATGTTTGTCAGTATGTATGTTTGTCTTGCACCTACGATGATCCGGTTATGCGGCGCCCCATACGTGAGGCGCCGCGACGTCAACACGGAGGAGCGGTGGCGGCGAGCGTACCGCTCGACCGCGCGGTGGCGCGGTGTACATGTGTTAGGCATCAACGGATTTATTAGAGGCTAATGCGACATGAGATCCGCTTCACCGCCAACAGCGGCGGTGCGCGGTGCCGTGTGTTAATCGCCTAATGCTACGTGGAATGCAAGAGCGAGGCGAGAGCGTTCTCATACAACCGAGAAAGATACATACATAATTACGTTTCTAACACACTTACTCTTAAGTCCCTGTACTAAAATGTTTTGGTAATTTACAATAACGCATCGTGGCAACAAATAAGGTTCAAAATAGCTATACGTTTGATGTTAGTTGAATTTAATAACCACCAAAATAACAGTAATTTTGAAGTTTTCTTTAAATTGTGAAAACAATACACGGCTCAGTGGGTACAATTTTTACGTATGTCTTTAGTTCATGAAATTCCTTAGTATATTATTATTTATAGGGAATATTAGCTCTGCCTAACCGGAGAATACAAGCGTGATGGTATGTATTGTATGCTTAAAAAGCTCTTATTGCGCTGCTTTGAGGGTCATAATGAAACGTATAAATTTCCTTATACATTACTTAACCGCACTCTATGTATGTATTCTCCAGACCAAATTCGGTCACGGCGGCGCAATGGAGACTAGCCAAGTACGTGGACAAGTACGTAGGCAAACAGAGGTGTACTCCTCCTTCCCTCACTCTCATAATCCGTTGGAACGGCAATCTGACGCCTCCGGGGAGAGACGAGGCGCAGGACTAACAGCTTTACGTGCTTTCCGAGAGACGACAGTGTCACAACACCAACTTCTAAGCTCCAGGAGGTATTTTTGCCCGACCTGGGAATCGCATCCTGGACCCCACGCTCAACAATTGCGTTTGCGACCAGGAGTCCAACAGGGACGTACACCGCAGTTGTGAGTTAATAAAAAACACAAGGGAAATGAAACACTTTAAAATATTATTTTTTCATGTTTTTATTGGAAATTTTTAATGTGGGTATGTCTCTGAAATTGACCAACTTTTTACCTCGGCTGCCTTGAGGGTTGAATATTGATCTCATCTGGGCACTCGTGACAATCATCCGTCGGCCATTCTTCTCCGCCACGGGCGAAGCTATGCTGAGAGTGAAGAAGAGCACTGTAGAAAAAATATTATTGTAAAAGTATATTAATCTTAATAAGTTTATTAACTGCCTCGTTAGCCTAGTGGTCCTAAGCGCGACTGCTACGCTAGAGGTCTTGGGTTCGATTCCCAGGTCGAGCAAAAAGTGTTATTGGGTTTTTATATGAAACTCTCAGTAGCAGCTCGGAATTAGGATTTGTGCCCGGTTAATGGCAATAGGCTCGCCCCCTATTACATGGGACCTAAAACATACCGGTGAACTGTGGGTGTACATTGGTACACCTATGCCTAACCCTCCGGGGAATACAGGCGTGATGGTATATTTTTTTTTTATATTAATAAGGCGGCTTTGGTTAAATAGAAAGAAAGAAAGAACAAAAAAGACAACCTTCTTCAAAAACTAAAAAGTGAAAAATAACTTAAAAAGCTTTGGAAGTCGGGGGCTTTGGTTCAGTTTGTTGTTTTGCATTGCCACCGACTTCCAAAGGTTTTTTCGACAACTTTTTCACTTTTTAGTTTCTGAAGGAGGTTGTCTGTTTCGTAAAAGAGGTTTTTATTTTATACTAAATTTTTTTTTTTTTTTATCTTGTATTTATAATCTTCTAATTACCTATTACAAGAATTATCGCCGTTCACAGTTCGCCGGTAAGTCCCATGTAATAGGGGGCGAGCCTATTGCCATTAACCGGGCACAAATCCTAACTCCGAGCTGCTACTGAGAATTTCATAGAAAAATCCAATAACACTTTTTGCTCGACCTGGGAATCGAACCCAAGACCTCTAGCGTAGCAGTTGCGCTTACGACCACTAGGCTACCGAGGCAGTTCACTCCAATCTCGCAATAAATTAATAATATGCCAAATCTATATTACCAAGCTGAAGAGTTTGTTTGGTTGGTTGAACGCGCTAATCTCAGGAACTACTGGTTTGAATTGAACAAATCTTTTTGTGTCGGATTGTTCATTTAATGAGGAACGCTTTAGGCTATATAACATCCCGATGCGAACGAAGTCGCGGGCAATTCGTTAGTTTAAAATAAAATTATTTTAAAAATTTACTTACATAACAACAGATAAGGTAACAATAACTTCATATTGAATAATGACGAGTTTCTGTGTAAGCCACATGAACAATATTTCCATACTAAACCTACATTCACAATTACTTCAAGATTTTTGTTTATTTAAGTGCTGCCATCACCTAAAACGCTGTCGCCTGACGAAAACTTAAAAAACCCCAGACATTTAGGTAAACTTGAGAGTTTTTCCCGGATTCCAGAGAAAAATATATTAAAAAAAAATATCACACCTTCACGCTTTTATTCCCCGAAGGGTTAGGCAGAGCTGTAACAATGTACACCCACCGTTCGCCAGTATGTTTAGGTCCCATGTAATAGGGGGTGGGCCTATTGCCATTTACTGGGCACAAATCCTAACTCCGAGCTGCTACTGAGAATTTCAAAGAAAAACCCAATAACACTTTTTGCTCGCCCTGGGAATCGAACCCAAGGCCTCTAGCATAGCAGTAGCGCTTAGGAGGCAGTAAAAAAAAATTTCGTTATTTTTTTTTACATTTCCATGTTTTTATAATTCTACCAACCAGTCTAACTAAGAGGTATCGTGTTACCCAGTAACTAGGTTGTGGAGGACAGATAGCCAGTCGCTCCATGTAAAATACTGGTATTTAGCTGCATCTGGTTGAACTTTAATGCGACCCCAACATAGTTGGGAAAAGGCTAAGCAGGTCATGATGATGTTTTAATAATCTTAATTTATTGCTTATCTTTCAATTAATCGGGATACATACATACATAAACTCACGCCTTTTTCCCATAGGGGTAGGCAGAAACCACACAACGCCACCTGCTACGATCCTTACATACTTCATTCGCCTAGTCCACGTTCATGCAAACACGCCGGTTACGAGTACTGCGCCCCCGACCTTTCTGAAGAACCTCACCAATAAGGTCAGGGTGAAGGTCAGCGTCCTCTCCCGGCGTTGCCGCTCACATCTGCCCTTTAGTCAGTCGCATAAATAAATAAAATTAAAATATATACTTTCTAAGTTTATCTTGAACACCGACGTTGGTGACGGAAAACATCGTGAGGGGGGAACCTGACCTTGGAATTGATGTAAGTCTGAAATCGCCAATCCGCCTTGAGCAAACGTGGTCATTAATGCTCGTACCTTCTCTGTATGAGAAGAGGACTTCACTCTGCAGTAGGACATTTTTGGACTGGTATTATAGATGTATATTTTTTAACGATCAGTGTGCATTTCGCCTCTGTTGCTTTGTCACAAGAACTCATCATTTTTCAATTAAAAATTCCTTCCGTAACTAATTCAAAACTGAATAGTATGCAAACATGAGAGAGTATAATTTTAAATGAAATTAGACGACCCGACCCGAGATGCTGCGCCACCTACTGGGTCTTGGTATTAGTAGAGCTCTTTGTGAAGCAGCTCGTCCGGCGAAGTACTACCACCATACCTATTTCTGCCGCAAAGCAGCTTGTAGTGTTCCGGTTTGAAGGGTATGGGTGCTGGTGTCATTTGTCTCTGGGATGGTAACGCATTTGCAAAGGGGGCCCATTAGTTGGGCTGTTGGGTAATTCGCCATTTAATGAGATTAAAAAATAATACCATCATACCGTTACGCCCGTATTCCCCGAAGGGTTAGGCAGAGGTGTACCTATGTATACCCACAGTTCGCCAGTATGTTTGGGTCCCATGTAATAGGGGCGAGCCTATTGCCATTAACCGGGCAAAAATCCTAACTCCGAGCTGCTACTGAGAATTTCATACAAAAACCCAATAACACTTTTTGCTCGACCTGGGAATCGAACCCAAGACCTCTAGCGTAGCAGTCGCACTTAGGACCACTAGGCTACCGGGGCAGTTAAAATAATAATAATAAGGTTCAATTGAATCTAAGCAATACATAGACCCATTCCAACACACATAAAAAAATGACATTAAAATCGGTCCAGCTGTTTAGGAGGAGTTCCGTGCCATAAAAATGTAAAAAAAAAAAAAAATTAACCATTTAAATGAATATAATTGAACTGTCTGTCTGTAATTTCGAAAAATAATTTTTGTACCGATTTTTAGGGCAGGACAAGGTATGCCGCGCTCGCTTAAAAAGTATGCTATGTCCGTTTCCTGGATCTAAGCTACCTCCCCACCAATTTTCAGCCAAATCGGTTCAGCCGTTCTTGAGTATATAGTGTAACTAGAGATAAATAGTGCAACTAACACGACTTTCTTTTATATATAGAGAGATGTGAAAGTTTGTGAGGATAGATGGATGGATGTTAGTTACTCTTTCACGTTCAAACAAATGAACGGATCTGGATAAAATTTGGCACTGCGATAGATTGTAGTGTGGAATAACAAATAGGATACTTATTATCCCGAAAAAATGTACGGTTCCCGTGTGATGATATATCAAATTTGTCGCGGACAAAGTCGCGGGCAGAAGTTAGTTCTACTAATATTTGAATATGCGAAAGTTTGTGAGATGGATGGATGTTTGTTACTCTTTTACGCTTAAACGGCTAACCGGATCTGGATCAAATTTGACACTGAAATAGACAGTAGTGTGGAATAACACAGGATACTTCTATCCCGGAAAAATATAACGTTCCCGTGGGATAATATATCCTACTAGACGACCTGCCCGCGACTTCGTTCGCGTGGTTAATTTCACCCGCGTTAAGTTACGTCTTTCGTTACTGCTCCGCTTCCGTGGATCGTAGCGTGATGTTATATAGCCTATGTTACTCAGGGTGAATGTAGCATTCTAATGGTGAAAGAATTTTTGGAATCGGCGCAGGAGTTTTTGGGTTCATTCATTACAAACATACACACACACAAAAATACAAATCTTTCCTCTTTATAATATTAGTGTAGATTTGACGCGGACGAAGTCGCGGGCAGAAGCTAGTACATAATAAACATTTAATATGTTTATTTACACGGTTTTTTTTTTTAATCTTTCGGTCTGTCTGTTTTTAGTTCCAACTAATCTCCGAAACGGCTGGACCGATTTTGACGACACTTTCACTAGCACTTAGCTGATGTTATAAAGAATAATCTTTATTTTAGAAACACACCGGCGAACTGTGGGAGTACCTAGGTACACCTCTGCCTAACCCACCGGGAAATACAGGCGTGATAGTATGTTATGTAGAATTAGGTCTCCGCCCAAAAAACACCCTCGCACATATTCGACATTCAAGCGAACGAAGTCGCGAGCATCAGCTAGTTTATACTTAATATACTATGCACTAATTAGACACAGAATATTGGCTACTCTTAATCCATTATCCTTAAAATCGCATAGGTAATGAACCGATAAATTACAACAGTTTATAAAAGCAATGATAACAATTTCAGTCATTTATTTTTACCATATAATTTCCATTTAAATAAATGCATGCACGTGTTTGATTGGATCTTGCTATAGATCTCATTCTCAATATGGCACCCCTGAGATCTATACTGGTCATTGTGGCGTGCGCATGCACCGCTTTATTAGCTAATGCGAAACCGACTCCTCTTAAATTAGCCTGCATGAAGATACGAAATGGTGAGTTTTTTTTTCTATGATTTGCTATCAAAGTCAGAGTCAAAGCATTTATTTTGATTAGACCATTTACAGGCACTTTTTAATTGTCAAGAAGTTACCCATACAAAAAGTTGTAAGAGACCTACGTTTTGGAACAAGTTGCTTGTTCCAAAACGTAGGTCTCTATGGAGAAGAACGAGCAAGGAACTCCATGGACACTCTTTTCAAATTGGTTTTTACAAAATCTGAATATACTTACAACGTTTTTTATTTAATTAATACAACAAGCACAATATGAATCACTAGTATAAAACTTACTTAAGTAATAATAAAATGCAAAAAAGGAAGCTTATAGGGCATCAAAAAACTCATCCGCATTGCTGTCAATGGGACAAGTGCCCAAAAGGCTGGCAGCGTTGCCACGTTGAATGGCAATGCTGATTCTTTGGCCCAAGAAAAGGCCAGCCCTTTGGTCACGTGAAGAGTCGACCAGTCGCTTGGCTATTTCACGAAAAACAAGATGAGCGCTCGGACCCCATGGCCCTAGTGTTTCAACCCCAAACGGCTCAAACATATAGCTTCCAATAAGGTTATTATATTTCCGCCGTTTGAGGTTTTCAGCACCAGTAGCAGCCGCCCCAGCACAACACGTCGTGCTAGGAAGATGGGATGGCGCAAGGGTGTCGACGCATGTTGCATCCCACACCAAAGGCCTACCCAACTTCCAAGGCATTATAGTCATCCCATCTGGTCTCTTCCCATCGTCGCGTGCCAAGCCAATTGGCTCCAAAACAGCTGGCACTCCGGCGGAGACAAGAGCACGACGGATGATGTCATTAATGCTGGCGTGCCGTGCTATGCGGCCAGCGCTTTTACTGCATGACAGACCATGGTGTCCGAGGCAGTCTACAGCTTCACCGCACTGACAGCGGTGCGGAGCCCCACAAGGAGCGCCCAAGCGCAAAATACAAAATCTTGGTTACAATATTATTGTTGTTTCTATATGTGAATACAATGAAAGTGAATAGTAATAAAAAAACAATAGAAATAATGATAATAATAAAGTAATTAAGCCTTGGCAGTCAAGAGATGACCAATCTCAACTGACAGCGCCCGTTCACGAAAATGACGAGTGAATCAGCACCACTCAGCTCAACCATCATGAAGGGAACCAGATGATCCAACCAACGCGCTACCATCAGCGAGACATTTAAGTGAGTATGACAAAGCTCTCATACTGAATAAATAAATAAATGGCTCCATGGTGCTCACATTTACAAAATTGGAATAAATTATGTTAGATTTGTAGCGACATCTATCGCTCAGTATGCGAACTACTACGAAAAACTGACGTTCCCTGGATCGCGATATCAAAGTTAGCAGCGACGTTTAGTATTTATACGCGTCGGACAGTAGCCCACTAGACACAACACGCGTATGGTCGAAGGATCCTCCCTTTTCTATGGAGGATGATAGACTTTACACCAGTACAGCCTTGAGCCTTGAGCCATGAACGACAGTACAGCCTTCGTGCAGCTACTTCAGATTATAACAATACTCACCCGCGTTACGTTACGTCTTTGATTACTGCTCCGTTCCCGTGTGTCGTAGCGAGATGTTATTAAGCCTGTTACTCGTTGATAATGTAGCTTTTTTATATGTGAGAAAGAGTATTCATTTTGAATTTATCCATTACAAACAAAACATTTTTGTTTATATTTATTCGCTTAAAAATTCACAGGCTAAGTTCGTGTCGGACTCATACACAGATGGTTCCGTACCACTATACAATATTTAAAAATATCGGCCATTATGGACTAAGACGGAGTAAGGGCAAAAAAGGAACCTATATTCTTTCTTACGGTTCAAATTGATCCTGTACTGAATTTCACCAAAATTGTCTGTGTGGTTTAGTCGTGAAAGCGTGACAGACAGAGTCATATCAGCCGTAGGACGTCTACTGCTGGACAAGCCTACCCCAATGACTTCCAAAAGTACCGGTTCGAAGCGGCCTGCATCCAGCATTAATAATATTAAAGTAAAGTAGCCATTAATTTTTGGGTTTATTGCACGCGATCGGTCGGACTGATGGACCAATCGCGTGCAGTGTCGGCGACCCAAAAAGCCCAGTAAGGAACCCAAAAATTAACTTAACGTTTGTGCTCACGACTTGTGGCGGCTACTATAAATATAAATTATGTTTTTTTTTTATATGTTGTTATAACTGCCTCGGTAGCCTAGTGGTCCTAAGCGCGACTGCTACGCTAGAGGTCTTGGGTTCGATTCCCGGGTCAAGCAAAAAGTGTTATTGGGTTTTTCTATGAAATTCTCAGTAGCAGCTCGGAGTTTGGATTTGTGCCCGGTTAATGGCAATAGGCTCGCCCCCTATTACATTGGACCTAAACATACCGGCGAACTGTGGGTGTACAGGTACACCTCTGCCTAACCCTTCGTATGTTGTTATAACGACTATGGTAGTACACAGATTGTGAAAATTTCAAGTGTACACACGGGTACATATCAAGCTATACATTTCCAGTATGAGCTGACCTCTCATTGTTTGGAAATACTATAAAATAAAAGATTAGCATAAACTGGAAATGTATTGCGGGTGTACCTATTACTGAAAAATATAGGAATATTATTTATACCTAAATTAATATAAACACAAAACTTATAATTAATAATTAAATTACAAAGTATGTAAAAATTTATAAAAAAAATAAGCTCCTAGACCATTAAAAAAACTCATCCGCATCGCTGTCAATCGCGAGACGACTCCCGGGCACCGTAGATACGGGCCTATGGACGGTAAGCAATGGGTAGCTCACCGTCCTTACGTCACTTGACGTCAGACCGTGTCGACGGCGCGATCGTGTTCCACGCGCGCCTCAAAGGAGATGCAAACAATTAAAGGGGCCACTCAGGGCCATGCCTGCCGGGGCTGCGGGTTTTTCGAAAGAGATACCGCGCCCCCGGAATGCAAAGGGCACAGGAAAGAACATGGATGGGTTTTAGTCAGTAAAAGTCTGACACGCCCACCCGCCCCGCCCAAAAAAAAATACCAAAGGCTTACCCAACTTCCACGGCTTTTGTAAGCCTAAGGGCTCTTTCAATTAATGCGTTTGCGGCACTGGAGCATTCCGTTTGCCGGTCTTTTTAAACTTTTAAATTGTGTAGATGACACTATTAAACAATAATTCCACTTCAACTTCTCTATAAAAACAGTTTATTTTACCCCTGAAAACCGCATTATTTTTTAAATAACTATAAAATTATATTTTTGGTTGCTTTGAAATCAATAAATAGTCAGTGAATTGAGGTGTCCAAAAGTGACGTCATAGTTTAGTATTGTCATACAAAATCTATGGGGAAATCGCGTTTTGGCAGCTTATAAGAAGTACCTACGTCAATTGAGTGGTGTCATCTATCCTATTGCAAACGCCCTAATAGCTGTTATAAATAATTATTTTAAAATTTTATTCTGTTTGGAACAGGTACTACTTCAGGATTCAAACAGTACAAGCGACCGATTATCCTGCCTGATGGAATAAGGGATGTACAACTGGTAGGTACACCATCAACTTTAGAAAGAGATAGACAAAGTCGTCAAGTAGTAATAAAGCTCTTTGTGAAGGAGCTCGACCGGGGAAGTACTACCACCATACCTATTTCTGCCGTAACGCAGCGTTGCTGTGTTCTGCTTTGAAGGGAGTGGGTGCCGGTGTAATGACAGGCACATGAGACATTTCAATTTTGTTTTTGGAATGGCAACGCATTCGTAAGGCCTCTGGTATTGCAGATGTTTATACGCAGCTGTAACCACTTAACATCAGGTTTGTTTGCCATCTAATGATCTACTTCTACTTAGCCTTTTCCCAACTATGTTGGGGTCGGCTTCCAGTCTAACCGGATGCAGCTGAATACCAGTGTTTACATGGAGCGACTGCCTATCTGACCTCCACAACCAAGTTACTGAGCATCACGATACGTCTTGGTAAGACTAGTTGTCAGATTTTTTGGCTTATGACTATCCGTAACGACTGTCAAAGATCTACGAATGACAGCCGGGACCAACGGCTTTTCGTGCTTTCCGAGGCACGGGGTTGTCACACGACCAACTTCCAAACTCCGAGCTGCTACTGAGAAATTCGTAATGGAAAAACCCAATAACACTTTTTGCCCAACCCGGGAATCGAACCCAGGACCCCGTGGTCATCAGTCGCACTTACGACCACGAGACCAACGGGGCAGTTCGCCATCTAATGTTTGCCATCTAATGATATTAAAAAAAAAAACCATACCTGGGAACTTTATGATACGAAGATTCTTCAAACAAACTTCAAATTTTTTCTAAGGATTTTTTACGAAAACAAATTTTAGATTTTGCATTTTTGTTCTAACAAAACTTTAAATACACTTATTTTTAATCCCCAACGCAAAAACGACGTGTGTGTGTGTGTCTGTCTGTGGCATCGTAGCTCCCGAACGCATGAACCGATTTTCATTTAGTTTTTTGTGTTTGAAAGGTGAATTAGTCAGGAGTGTTCTTAGCTATGTTTGATAAATGGAAATCGGTCCTCCGGTTTCAAAGTTATCAGCTCTTTTGATAGCTACGGTAGGGTTCTTTTCTTCTGTCGGGGATTAATTAAAATTATTAATTTAGTGTTTTTTACACTAAAATTTCTACAAGTCCGTGATAAGACCTGTCGTATTGGATGGATGGGAATGTTGGGCCGTGAAGAAGACGGATGAAAAAAGATTGCATGTAGCGGAGATGAGAATGTTGAGGTGGATGTGTGGTGTAACTAAAATGGATAAGGTAACGAATGAGTATATTAGAGGAAGTTTGAAAGTAGCGCCAGTGACAGAAAAGTTGAAAGGGAACCGTTTGTCTTGGTATGGGCATGTGAAGAGGAGGGATGAGACGCATGTGACCAAAAGAGTTATGAATATGAATGTGGATGGATGGAGGGGAAGAGGGAGGCCAAAGAAAAGATGGATGGATTGCGTGAAGAATGATATGAAAGAGAAGGGAGTCAGCGATAGCATGACGGTTGACAGAACGGCATGGAAGAGGAAGACATTTTGCGCCGACCCCAAGTAACATGGGATAAGGGCAGGAAGATGATGATGAGTGTTTTTTCACTAAAAAATATAAGTCGTTTCCCGCGATAATATTTGGTCAATGTTAATTTACTTTGATGGGCTGTTTGTGTATTTTAAACGGTTATATGATGTGCTTTTTTACACTCCATATATAACATACTATCACGCCTGTATTCCTCGAAAGGTTACGTAGTGGTGTATATTGATAATTAGTTAATTTTTGAGATTTTGGGTTACCTCCGTAGCCTAGTAACTGCCTCGGTAGCCTAGTGGTCCTAAGCGCGACTGCTACGCTAGAGGTCTTGGGTTCGATTCCCAGATCGAGCAAAAAGTGTTATTGGGTTTTTCTATGAAAGTCTCAGTAGCAGCTCGGAGTTAGGATTTGTGCCCGGTTAATGGCAATAGGCTCACCCCCTATTACATGGGACCTAAAAACTTACAGGCGAACTGTGGGTGTAGATTGTTACACCTCTGCCTAACCCTTCGGGGAATACAGGCGTGATGGATGATGGTATTTTGGGTTCCTTTCGGGACGTGGACGCTGTACGCGATCGGTCCAACTGACAGATCAATCGCTTGCAGCGTCGGTGACCCAAAAAACCCAGAAAGGAACCCAAAAATTAACTTGACACTTCTGCTCACGACACGTGGCTGACTACTATACACCTCTGCCTAACCCATTCGGGTTCGCCACAATTCGCCGGTGTGTTTTAGGTCCCATGTAATAGGAGGCGAGCCTATTGCCATTAATAGGGCACAAGTCCAACTTTTGGCGACACGGTCGGCGCAGTGGCCGAGCGAACGACTGCTGTGCTGCGTGTCGCGGGTTCGATTCCCGCACGGAACAAATATTTGCGGACCTACAGATAGCTGTTCCGGGTCTGGCTGTTTGCGTATGTGAGTTTATGTGTTTGTAAACGCACCCACGATACAGGAGAAATTCCTAATAAGGGGCAAAGTTATTAAAAAAAAAAATCTCCGAGCTGCTACTGAGAATTTCATAGAAAAACCCAATAACACTTTTTGCTCGACCTGGCAATGGTACCCAAGACCTCTAGGCTAACGAGGCAGTCAATTATTATTATAAAATTGTTATTTCAGACATTACAGAAATGTGTGGGCAAGACGAATGGCATAGATGTTGCGGCTTGCGACGAAGACAAAATACCTTCAGTGAAACTGATCGAGCCATCAACGCTGATGGTGCATCGGACCAGTAGTTCCAACTCCTACATCGTAGTATGGATAACCTTTTATTGTGAATCAGCTCAAGATTGAATACCAGAATAAAAGTGCTGGCAAAATCGCGGTGGTCTTCCGAACATTATGTTATTCGGAAAACTTACAACTACACAAGACTTTGCAAGATATAAATTAAAAGTTGATGCCAAATTACAAGTTTTCGTTTAAAGTGTTCCGTATTCTTTCATCATCATCATCATCAAGAACCCCCCATTCACCCCCCCCCCTTCCATCATCGTACATTTAGACTATAATAACCGCCACGAGCCATGAGCACAAACGTCAAGATTATTTTGTGCGGACGCTACACGGGATCGGTCCGACAGGCGGACCAATCGCGTGCAGCGTCCAGCCCATGACCCAAATCACCCAGAAAGAAACCCAAAAATTAATTTGACGATTGTGCTTACGACTCATGACGGCTAATACCATCCTTAGCTTGTTGTAATTCGCACTAAGCGTTTCCAACCGTCTTTTAATGTGGAACTCTACCTGCGTCTGTATTTCCGAACGCATTCAACCCTAATCTCTTCGACGTTAGAATGAACAGGCTTCTTCTGGGTAAGCTTTTTCTCCGTCACCACTGACCTAGACTAGAGTCAAGAGCAAACCCATCTGTATAGAAATATACCATCACGCCTGTATTCCCCGAAGGGTTAGGCAGAGGTGTAACAATGTACACCCACAGTTCGCCGGTATATTTAGGTCCCATATAATAAGGGGCGAGCCTATTGCCATTAACCGGGCACAAATCCTAACTCCGAGCTGCTACTGAGAATTTCGTAGAAAAACTCACTAACACTTTTTGCTCGACCTGGGAATCGAACCCAAGACCTCTAGCGTAGCAGTCGCGCTTAGGACCATTACGCTATGGTGGTATGATGATGCATTTTTTTTTATATGTTATAATTAAGTCATGTGGTAATGAGCAGGGCCCATAGCTCGTGGGGCGGACGACCTTTGTGGGTGTAAGGATCTCGAACACGGGCCTCTGCACGGTGAGCAATGGGCAGCTCACCGTCCTTACGTTGCATAACGACAGGCCGTGTCGACGGCGCGTTCGTGTTCCACGCGCGCCTCAAAGAGATGTCAGCAAGAAGAAGGCAGAAGTGCACCAATGTACACCCACACTTAACCGGTATGTTTAGGTCCCATGTAATAGGGGGCGAGCCTAGGTAGGTAGTGGCTTCTTGTAAAACACTGGTTTTTACCTGCACTTAGTTGGGCTGGAAGCCGGCCCCAATATGATTGGAAAAATGCTGGGCAAGCGATGTTTATATTATATATATCTCTCGATCGAATTTCGGTCATTCTCAATGGAGACTAAATAAGTACGGCAGAGATGTTCTAGTGCACGGCTGTGATGCCTTTTGTGTACCAGTGCCGCGGTGACTCTTTCGAACAAATTCCGCAACTCTGGCAAGCACTGGTCCTAGCGGGCCCCGTCAACTATGCTAACATCTCTTTGAAACACTGGTTTTGTAGCCGCCACGAGTCGTAAGCACAAACGTCAAGTTATTTCTTTGTTTTCTTGGGTTCATTTCTGGGTTTTTTGGGTCGCCGACGCTGCACGCGATTGGTCCATCAGTCCCACCGATCGTGTGCAGCGTCAGCGATCCAAAAAACCCCGAAAGTAACCCAAAAATTAAATCGACATGTGTGCTTACTAACACTATTCCTACACTTCATTTTTCCTCACTGTCACACTTCCACAGGACGGCAATTCCACACAACCAGAGAGAGATCAGGACCAGGACATCTTCACGTGCTTTGCAAGGCAAGGCAGGTCTTACCACCAACTTTTACACTCCCAGAAATTAACACTTTGCCTGTCCTGAGAATCGGGACCGATTGAACAGTCGGATTTTTCACAAATAATTAATTGTAAACAAGTCTTAATGTTAATAAAAGGCCCTAGTTTTTAACATAGTAATTACTAATTGGAGAACTAATATTGACATTTAAAAATGGTTCATGAACAGCAAATTAACAGCTATTCGCTTTGCACTCTCATTACAACGCATGTAATTAAATTATTGAATTTTCAATGCAATTAAAAATGCAATTTATTTTTCAAGGTATAAATAGGCATTCTGTTTAGTACAGAAATGTGGGCGACATTCCTCTAGCCAACATGGTTGGAATAAATCTTCTAGTACTTGCCTGTGCGTGCGCAGTCGCGCTTACACATCCTCTGTCCCAAATTTGTACATTTGTAGAAACTGGTGAGCTGTTGTTTTTTGTTTTTTTTTTTAAGTAAGGTTTGGGCACAATGCCTGTTATGGTGGATTGAGCCCCCTTAAGCCAGCACGCTATCTTTAAATTTGTCCTTAAATAATCAAAATTCGATCCAGCCTGTCCGCTTGCTTCCCTCCGTACTCCCCGTGCCCTTCGCGTGTAGTCGCATAATTTATTATAAGTAGCTTAGCTAGAGGCCGGATAAGCAGCCAACAACCTCATGGGAGAACCAGTGAGGTGCCCTTCCGAAAAAGAAAAACCGGTTCCATGAACTCAAAATTCGAATTCAAGATATAACGGTCCGACAATTAGGTAGATGACACCACAAATCAATTGACATAGTTTTTATGAGCTGTCAAAACGCGATTGCCCCATAGATTTTGTATGTCAATACTAAACCATGACGTCACTTTTTTGTCACCTCAATTCACTAACTAGTGTTTATTTATTTAAAAGAAACTAAAAATCGAATTTAATAGTTATTTAAAAATTCATCAGTTTTTCAGGGTTAAAATAAACAGTTTCTTTTTGGAAAGTTGTGTCTTGAAATTATTGTTTAATGGCGTCATCTACCCAATTAGGCAATGACCGTTGAACTACATTTTGTACTAACTTTTTTTTATATATCTTTATTTTAAGAGACTTTTGAACATAGTTCGCGTCAACCCCATCATAAACTAATCTTAAGTATACCAACAACAAAAAAAACAAAATTAAAACAAATAGTGCTTTAAATATTAACTAATATATAAATTTAGAAAATTATAAAAAATGCCTAAGTCTAACCTATTTGACATACCATCACGCCTGTATTCCCCGAAGGGTTAGGCAGAGGTGTAACAATGTACACCCGCACACCACCTAACCTAACCTATTTATATTACTATTTGTACTAACTTCCGCTCCACGCATTCCTTCCACGTGGTTTTTATCACTGGCGTTACGTCTTTGGTTATTGCATATAATTATATGAAAATAATGTGTCCAACCTGATTGTCAGTTTCAGAGATTAGCGCGTTTAAACAAGCAAACAAACATTTCTTTAGCTTTACAACGAGTATATTAATCCATGGATTATAATGGTGTAACACAGCAAATTATTTTGTTATCAGTAGGTCTTATAGTATGACCAATGTAATAAATACAAATACACCTTTGTCACTTGTAGCTGTACTGATTGATAACAATTTTCAAAACTGTATTTATATATTTATTTAAAAAACACTTAATCTACCATTACAGGTTTAGAAACCTAATGCGATACCTAAGACTACTTATAATAATTAACTATTTTAAATAACACTATTACTAACAACTACACTATATTAACACAAAATTGCTTTCGTAACATATTATATAAATTCTATAATAATAATATAACACTATAATATATAATATAACACGAAAAAATGTCCAACCTATTCTAAATTCCGTTAACAGTACGAATTGCTCGCGTGAGAAGTGCTTTGGCCAGGAGGTTGGTTCTGGCAGTTGGCACAGCCAGCAGTGGCGGGCGCCGTCGCCTCCACACGTAGCGGTCTGGTACAGAAAACCGCAAGCACTGAAGCACTCCCGGATTGTGCCCCTTGCCCCGGAGTAATTTAATTAAATAGTGAGAGCCTAACGACCCCAACAGCCCCGCTCTACGAGCTATGTGCCCTGCCCATTGCCACTTAAGTTTCGCAATTTTGAAAGCCATGTCGGTTACCTTTTTCTTTTGGGACAAACCCTCCACACTATTCCTAACCACTGCAGCTTCTAAAAGCCAGAATCACCAGTGGAGACCGCCAGAAGAGCGCCGAAGCATTGAAGCTCGATGAGTCCCGGAGAAACGATACAACTGTCTTGGATCCCGCAACGAAATTAATCAGAAAAGATTAGCGGAGGAGTAAGAAAAAATATAATTTCCACTTCCTTCCAAACAAGCAGGAGACAGAACCAAACTAGGCCAATAGGCACAAAGGGATGTTTACAACGGGGAGAAGCCCAGATTGCCAAGCACCACGGATTATAATTAGCATTAACATTTGATTCCAGTAGTAGGTATGGCAAAAACACCTGAACGCACGGAAATTACTTCTAGTTTCTACAAGGTCCGCGTAATAAACTACTCCGGATGTAACCTGTACACTATCTTACATAATATTTCGATACAAGATGTGATGAGTCGGTTACCGATTTTTATGATGCTGCGCCGTGTTCTCGGGGCAGTCCTGACAATAATGGCACCTAGCCACTGTCTTCCGGCCTTTGCGACGCAGGTACTTGCCGAAGCCCGGACACGGATGTCCAGAAAGCACCTGCGTCTACCGGAAGGTGAGGGCACCATGACGCCTCTCCAGCCAAGTAGTCGGTTACCTTAGTTCTTCTACCGATCTCCTTATTTATCATGTATGTGATTATAAATTTTGTTGTGAACAGGTATTACTTCTGGCCCTGGGACTCCATTGTCAAGGACTGTTCTGAAGCCAGGCATCGCAGACTGGGAAATTAATATTCAAGTAAGTGTCATACACTCGTAACCGGTATGCTTGTATGATCAGATGTATGAACGTGGACGAGGCGAAAGGAGTATGTAAGGATCGTAGTAGGTGGCGTTCTCTGGATTCTGCCTACTCCCATGGGAAAAAGGCGTGAGTTTATGTATGTAGGTGTCATTCATAATTTAATAGGTATCAGGTGGTAAAAAGATACATATCGAAGCAGAAAATTACATGTACTTTCCACAATTGCGTTGCATCATATTTTTGTTCTGGATTGCAATTATACCATCACACCTGTATTCCCCGAAGGGTTAGGCAGTGGTGTAACAATGTACACCCACAGTTCGCTCGTTTTTTTTTTAGGTCCCATGTAATAGGGGGCGAGCTTATTTCCATTAACAAGGCACAAACCCTAACTCCAAACTGCTACTGAGAATTTCATAGACACACACACACATACCATACCATCACGTCTACATTCCCCAAAGGGTTAGGCAGAGGTGTAACAATGTACACCCACAGTTCGCCGGTATGTTTAGGTCCCATGTAATAGGGGGCGAGCCTATTGCCATTAACCGGGCACAAATCCTAACTCCGAGCTGTTACTGAGAATTTCATAGAAAAACTCAATAACACTTTTTGCTCGACCTGGGAATCGAACCCAAGACCTCTAGCGTAGCAGTTGCGCTTAGGACCACTAGGCCAACGAGGCAGTTATGTAATTCAATTATTTATTCAAGTAACATTACTCATAGTATTAATAACAATTGGGTAGATGACACCACTAATCAATTGACGTACTTTTTATGAGCTGTGAAAACGCGATTCCCCCATAGATTTTGTATGACAATACTAAACTATGACGTCACTTTTTTGTCATCTCAATTCACTAACTATTTATTGATTTCAAAGCAACTAAAAATCGAATTTAATAGTTATTAAAAATATTATATAATAAACTGTTTTTTTTGTGAAGTTGTGTCTTGGAATTATTGTTTAATGATGTCATCTAACCAATTTGACTGAATACCTACGTAAGTAAACAAAACGTTTTAACAAAAAAAAAATTAAACCGCCGAAAAAACTGAAAAGTGAAAAATAACTTTAGCTTTGGAAGTCGGTCGGCGGCTTTGGATCTACATAAACTCACGCCTTTTTCCCATGGGGGTAGGCAGAGGCTTTGGATCCGTTTGTCGTTTTGTATAGCCACCGACTTCCAAACCTAAACGTGCAGTTTTGCAAGCTTGTCAAATTCATGGAGATAACGTTCTATGCTTGTAATTTGACAAGCTTGCAATTAACTGCACATTTAGTAAATTCTTTGACATACATACATAAACTCACACCTTTTTCCCATGGGGGTAGGCAGAAACCACAGAAACTGCTAAGACTCTTACATACTCCTTTCGCTGCCTCGTTGGCTTAGTGGTCCTAAGCGCGACTGCTACGCTAGAGGTCTTGGGTTCGATTTCCAGGTCGAGCAAAAAGTGTTATTGGGTTTTTCTATGAAATTCTCAGTAGCAGCTCGGAGTTTGGATTTGTGCCCGGTTAATGGCAATAGGCTCGCCCCCTATTACATGGGACCTAAACATACCGGCGAACTGTGGGTGTACATTGTTACACCTTTGCCTAACCCTTCGGGGAATACAGGCGTGATGGTATACTCCTTTTGCCTCGTCCAATTTCATACATCTGTTCATACAAGCACGCCGGTTACGAGTACTGCGCACCTGACCTTTCATTAAATTCTTTGACATGTTCTATTAATTAAATTATCCCTTTTTCAGGACATACCGGACTGCCAAATAATCGGTGTAAGCGCCGTGTTATGTGATCATGATGTTGCACCTTTGGTCACCTTCAAAAACTTCAACGTAATCTCAGTTCATCGTATTGGAGGCGGCCGCGGCGAAGGAAGCGTCACAACTACTGCATATTGCTCACCAGTTTTAAATATTAACCAACCTTCGTTCAAAAATAACCAACATTGGCAGACGAACTCCCAACTGCAAAACAATGTTGACTTACGTTCTCATTTTGGCCAACCAAACCAATCTCATCGGGGTCAATCACCTTTACCGTCTTTGATCACTGCACCCCTATCTCCGTTGGGTCATTCACAGAATTCTTTGTGGAGCCAATCACCGCAATCCCTCTGGGGGCAATCTCCACAGCCCGTGTACGGCCAATCACCCCTACCGTCTTTGCCCGTGTACGGCCAATCACCCCTACCGTCTTTGATCGCTTCACCCGTACCTCCGTTGGGTCATTCACAGAACTCTTTGTTGGGACAATCACCGCAATCCCTCTGGGGGCAATCTCCACAGCCCGTGTACGGCCAATCACCACTACCGTCTTTGAGCGCTGCACCCCTATCTCCGTTGGGTCATTCACAGAATTCTTTGTGGAACCAATCACCGCAATCCCTCCTCTGGGGGCAATCTCCACAGCCCGTGTACGGCCAATCACCACTACCGTCTTTGAGCGCTGCACCCCTATCTCCGTTGGGTCATTCACAGAATTCTTTGTGGAGCCAATCACCGCAATCCCTCTGGGGGCAATCTCCACAGCCCTTGTACGGCCAATCACCACTACCGTCTTTGAGCGCTGCACCCTTATCTCCGATGGGTCATTCACAGAATTCTTTGTGGAGCCAATCACCGCAATCCCTCTGGGGGCAATCTCCACAGCCCGTGTACGGCCAATCACCACTACAGTCTTTGATCGCTGCACCCCTATCTCCGTTGGGTCATTCACAGAATTCTTTGTGGAGCCAATCACCGCAATCCCTCTGGGGGCAATCTCCACAGCCCGTGTACGGCCAATCACCACTACAGTCTTTGATCGCTGCACCCCTATCTCCGTTGGGTCATTCACAGAATTCTTTGTGGAGCCAATCACCGCAATCCCTCTGGGGGCAATCTCCACAGCCCGTGTACGGCCAATCACCCCTACCGTCTTTGCCCGTGTACGGCCAATCACCCCTACCGTCTTTGATCGCTTCACCCGTATCCCCGTTGGGTCATTCACAGAACTCTTTGTTGGAACAATCACCGCAATCCCTCTGGGGGCAATCTCCACAGCCCGTGTACGGCCAATCACCACTACCGTCTTTGAGCGTTGCACCCCTATCTCCGTTGGGTCATTTACAGAATTCTTTGTGGGGACAATCACCTCAGCCTTTATACAGTCAATCACACCCCTCCGTTTGGGGACAGCCACCACAATCCGTATCATACCAAACACCTCAACTAATTTTAGGTCAATAATCCCTCTTACTTTTGATTCAATCAACCGCTATTGGGAAGTGCTCCCTCGAATTTGATTACTACAATTTAATTCACTTAACTGCAAGACTAATGACTTCTATTTTGTGACACTTTCAATATTAATTCTTCGTTATGAGCGGGACGGGTTTGGTACACAAAAAAATATTTCAAAATTCCATAAATATTTTATTCAATAAACTGTATTTATTTCTATTTTATCTTTTTCTTTATTTATAGGTAATAAACACTATACAAAGACCAATTACAATTACTAACATGGAATATATTAAATATTTACAACCTTAAAATAATACTAAAAAAACCTTAATAATAACAAAAAATAAATTAAAACTAAATGGCATCAAAAAATTCCTCCGCATCGCCGTCAACCGGAAAAGTGCCCAAAAGACTGCCGGCATTGCCACGTTGAGTAAACATACCGGCGATGGCGAACTGTAGGTGTGGTTCATCTCTGCCTAACCCTTCGAGGAATACAGGCGTGATGGTATGTTGTTGATATATTATTGAAGAAATTTGTCAGAGTGAGCTAGCTTGATGTACATATATGACTTTTCAAGATAACACAATAAAACATTTTATAACAAATCTAGGTTTATTTTTCTAACCAATAATTCCAATGCACAAGTTCTCTAGAAATACACTTTATTAGATCCCGAAAACCCTAATAATTGTCAATTTACACTTTTTTTTCTTTTTTTGGTGCGTGGGAAATCATCAAATAACTTCTCCCGCCCTGGGCGGGACGGGAGGGAGTGTCAGACTTTTACTGACTAAACCCCACCCATGTTCCTTCTTGTGCCCTTTGCGTTCCGGGGGCGCGGTATCTCTTGCGAACAACCCGCAGCCCCGGCAGGCATCGGCCCTCAGTGGCCCCTTCCTTTTGCTGACATCTCTTTGAGGCGTCAATTTACACTTAAATTTGATTTTTTGTTCCTTTGAAATCAATAAATTGTCAATTTTTAAATAGGCAAAAAGTAATGTTACAGTTTATACAAAACTAGCGACCCGCCCTGGCTTCGCACGGGTGCAATGCTGATGTTATCTATCTATACTTATAATAAATCTGTAGAGAGGTCAATTCTGTACATGAAATATATTTCCAAAATAACTATCAGGGAGTGATTAGGGATCGATACTGATGCCAAAAATGCAATCAGTAAAATTTTTGTCTGTCTGTCTGTCTGTATAACCGTTATAGAAACAAAAACTACTCGACGGATTTTAACGAAACTTGGTACAATTATTTTTCATACTCCTGAGTTGGTTATAGTATACTTTTCATCACGCTACAATCAATAGGAGCAGAGCAGTGAAGGGAAATATTAGGAAAACGGCAGAAGTTACTCCATTTTTTAAGCTTCCGTCGCGTGTGCAACCTTAATGGTTAAAGTTACACAGAAATCATGTATGACGGAAATGTTTTCCTTAAAATTATATAAAAAATATCCCACGACAGCATATGTCTATCTTTTATGGTTGACTCACAATATCACGTGTAACTCCCGATAGCTTAGCAGGTCGAAGCTTTCTGATTATATTTGTCTACTCTTACGTTTATAATACTCTCAGTCATCCCTAATTAAAAAAGTTAACATTATTAACTATTCATTAAAAAAGAATCATAGAAATCGGTATAGAAACACCAAAGTTATACATGAAATACGGAAGGACATAGGCTACTTTTTTTTACGAAAAACGACGGAAACGCGGACGAAGTCGTGGGCAACAGCTAGTTATAAATATAAACCTTCCTCTTCAATCACTCTATCTATTAAAAAAAACCGCATCAAAATCCGTGGAGTAGTTTTAAAGATTTAAGCATACATAGGGATGTAGGGACAGAGAAAGCGACTCTGTTTTATACTATGTAGTAATCTGTGATGGCTATTATAAGGACGTATTGCATTTTGACAACTTATAAAAAGTATGTCAATTGGGTAGATGACACCATTAAAAAATAATTCCAAGACACGCGTTCACAATAAAAACACTTTGTTATGGCCCCGAAAACCCGATGAATTTTTAAATAACTATAAAATTCGATTTTTAGTTGCTTTGAAACCAATGAATAGTTAGTGAATTGAGATGACAAAAAATTTAAATCATAGTTTAGTATTGTTCTATAAAATCTATGGAGGAATCGCGTTTTGACATGGCTCATAAAAAGTACGTCAAATAATTAGTGGTGTCATGTACCTAAATGATTAAGGTGTCTAATAGCCAATCCTATTGGTTTTCTATTGGACCGCTACGCAATTACCTTTGCCCAGTGTTCTTTCAAATTTAGTAGGAGTCCAAGATCCCACCTCTCATGCAAAAGGTCATTAGTTCGATACTGAGCAAGTACCAATGACTTTTTCAATTCATATGTTATGTATGTCATGGACATCTCTGACATCGGTGAAGGAAAACATTGTGAAGAAACCAATACATATCTATACTTATATTATAAAAAGGTAAAGTTTGTGAGGTTGTAATCTCTGCATCTACTGAACCACACACACACACACATACCAGCACGCCTGTATTCCCCGAAGGGTTAGGCAGAGGTATACCAGTGTACAACCACAGTTCGCCGGTAAGTTAAGGTCCCATGTAATAGTGGGCGAGCCTATTGCCATTAACCGGGCACAAATCCCAACTCCGAGCTGCTACTGAGAATTTCATAGAAAAACCCAATAACACTTTGCTCGACCTGGGAATCGAACCCAAGACCTCTAGCGTAGCAGTCGCGTTTAGGACAACTAGGCTAACGAGGCAGTTAAATAAAAAATAAAATAGCAAAAAATAGAAATAGCAAATATGGTGTGTATTAAACTAGAAAATGTTCATGATTTCGTCAATGGTGTAAATTTCATGGGGTTTTAATTTTATTAGGCCAAATCCTAATTCTTTTACTAAAAATAGAGTATTTATTACTATGAAAAAAATTTTTTTTTTATGAAACCCCCAACAGAAGAAAAGAATCACTACCGCAGCTAACAAAAGAGCTGATAACTTTGAAACCGCTGAACCGATTTGCATCAAACATAGCTAAGAACACTACCGATTAATTAACCTTTCAAACACAAAAAACAAAGTCAAAATCATTTCATGCGTTTGGGAGCTACGATGCCACAGACAGACACACACACACACATACACACAGACACGTAAACTTATGACAACCCGACGTTTTTGCGTCGGGGGTTAAAAATAAAAAAAGCCTAAGTCAGTTTGATCGATCGCGTGAAGCGTCGGCACTATTGTGCTCACAACTCATGGTGACTAATATAACTGCCAGTGAGTGAAAGTCCCGTCAAAATCAGTCCTGCCGTTTCGGAGATTAGCCGGAACAAACAGACACTTTGCAATGTTTTTTTTATTTTTTTATTGAAAAGCCTTTTTTAATTTTATTTTTTGTGTGCACATAGTCTGTATTAAAAAAAATTTTCTTTCTTACACTTCATGTTTTTTGTATGTAATATATGTTTAGATGTAGTTAGCAGTACTTAACATGCGTAAGATTAGGTAAAATAACAAATGTATCCAATATAAAATAAAACAACAGATATGTATTTTTAAATATATTGAGGAAAAGAAAATATATATATATATATTAAACAACAATTTGTTTATAAAAATGTTATAAATAGAAACCTACGCGACGACTGTAGGATATAAAGATACTAAAGGGGTTATTAGAACAAGCAACTTGCGCATCAGACTAAAAAAAAATCAAAGACAAAAAACTAATGTCGATGGCGTTTTCAGATCAAATTAAAAGCTCCTTTTAATTAGGAAATCTTTCAAGTCATGATTGCGCTAACTGTCGTCGCGTTACAATTTTAGAATGAAATAAAACAAGGTCTTAAAGCAATAGTGTAAAAATATTTCATGGAAAATATCCAAAAGTCAAAACAGCAATTAGTTTGATTATTTAGGTGATGTTTGCCCAGGGTCTCCACAAACTCACCGTCTACCTAAACTACCTACCTAGCCAAACTACTACCCAGCCAAATTTCAGCGTAATAGTAAACGAATTAGTGAACTTTCATTTTTATAAATATATAAAATTCACTAATTCAACTTAAATTCTGAATTTCCGTGACATAATCTGTAATGGAACAACTTTTTCTTACCTAATTAAACGTAACTTTTGATTGCCGAAAAAACCGAAAAAAAGTACACTTTTTAACTAGAACATAGACAATGATAATAGACAAAGGAAGGGCTGGTCATAAAGACTTTGGGCCTATTAAACTATGCATTGCAGTAGACTGTGACGAGAACTGTGGCGAGACCTTGTAGGGCTCCGTTACGATGAACTATCATAGTATTCATGTCGAGGAAGTGCGCAGAGGGTGGCACATCATTATCGCAAACGTATGCTTGAATTCCAGATTCACCATTTATGCACTCTCCGATATTCTGAAAACAATATCAATATAAACTAGGTACAGTTTGCTTCCTAGTCAAATTTAACGCAGTAAATATGCCAGTGGTTCTCAACATTTGATTCATGTTGAGAATCACTAGCACAACAAAATAAATAGGTTTTTTTAGTATGTATTTGATTTTCGAATTCGAACTAGCCATCTGCTTTAGCAGGTGGGGCGATAAAGCCGCACGCACACATTGATATAGTGGCGCGACACTGCCTACCGCTTAAGCAATAGGGCTATTCTTCGGATGACGTGTATTCTTAAATACCGTGAAACATAAACAACAACAAAAAAAAATGTATGTGTGTCAGTTCCGGCACACGACTGGAGTTTACTCTTTAGTATATATATTTAGTCTATGCAGTCGTGCAAACTCTCTGGTTACACACTACATTTTGCCCATTCCCCATGAAGTCCCATAAACTTTCATACCCTGTTCATAAATTCCGAGGATACCGCACGATCTCGGGGGAGGCGGCGAGCCTCCTTGCCGGATTGCCGCCGTGGGATCTGGAGGCGCTGGTTCTCGCGCGCCTGTACGAGTGGCGCGTGGAGGTACTAGGCCGGGGAGAGAGTCCGCCACCGCGGCAAATTGCCGCTCGGCGGGCCGACCTCCGGTTCGATCTCATGGCGACATAGAGACAGCGACTGTCGCAACCTCGTGCTGGGCACGCCTTAATAGAGGCGGTAAGTCCCCTCTTTGAGGAGTGGCTGGAGAGGCGCCACGGCGCCCTTACCTACCGCCTGACGCAAGTCCTCACCGGACACGGGTGTTTCGGGAGGTTCCTGCACCTCATCGGGCGGGAGGAAACGTCCGGGTGTCACCATTGTGTGGATCGCCCCGAGGACACGGTGGAGCACACCGTGGCGGTATGCCCCGCTTGGGCGGAGCATCGCCGAGTCCTCGTGGCGGCCATCGGCGGCGGCGAACTCTCGCGTCCGGCCCTGGTGCAAGCCATGGTCCGGAGCGAGAGGGAATGGGATGCAGTCGCCTCCTTCTGCGAGGCAGTAATGCTTGAGAAGGAGGCGGCGGGACGGTTGAGACAGCGGTTCTCCCGTCCCAGCCGCTGCGGTAGACGCTCTGGACGTCGGGAGCCGCGAGACGACTCCCGGCCACCGTAGATACGGGCCTGTGGACGGTGAGCAATGGGTAGCTCACCGTCCTTACGTTGCATAACGACAGGCCGTGTCGACGGCGCATTCGTGTTCCACGCGCGCCTCAAAGAGATGTCAGCAAAAGGAAGGGGCCACTGAGGGCCGATGCCTGCCGGGGCTGCGGGTTGTTCGCAAGAGATACCGCGCCCCCGGAACGCAAAGGGCACAAGAAGGGACATGGGTGGGTTTTAGTCAGTAAAAGTCTGACACTCCCTCCCGTCCCGCCCAGGGCGGGAGAAGTTATTTGATGATTTCCCATCCACCAAAAAAAAAAAAAACCCTGTTCATAAATATGAAAATCGATTCTAAAGGAGTAAACTCCAACATAAGACAAGTGGGACCATGCACTTTAGTTTATACTTACAGGTATGGTAATGCGCCAATCCGCTATGTTAGCCTGCAGAATAACGGGTTGAAGGTTCACCGGATGAGAAGTAGGCACAGTACCTGATGATAATAACAAAACCCGTTTTGGTCAAATTTATTTATTTTACTAACAACTTGCCCGCAACTACATTCGCTTGAATTTCGGTTTTTCTTTTGCGTGGAATCATTATTTTTATAAAATCCGTCAGAATCGGTCCAGCTATTTCGGAGATTATACAAAATAAACAGACGGACTGACAGGCAAAAATTTAAAAATAAATATTTTTATATGTCTTGTAAACAATTTTATGCATTTAATTTTGACGTTACAAACTTTGTGGAACAGACAATAGGTAATTAGGTATAGTAGGATTCAAACTTAATAGCGGCTCGGAAGTTAGCTGCGAGTGCAGGTTCTGGCAGGTTTATTCGAGTTAATAATAGTTTAGGTTCCATTTAATAATTTCTAGATATAAATTTATGCTATAGAAGTAAGTAAACGAAGCTGAAATTATTATTAACATAAGTAAACCTGGGCGAACCTACACTCGCAGCTAACTTCTGAGCCGCCATTAAGTTTTACCGCATTCTACAAGTTCAAAAAAAAAAGAAATGTCTCACCGATCTGTGTTGGAACACAGGCACTTTGCGCATTGATAGTGACTGCGCACGTAAGGACCAATAGACTTATAGCAGACAACATGATGACCAGCTAAGTGTACCCAGACTTCGCATAATTAATGCTTTATATACCCATATGCCTCAAGATTTTAAGACATGAATTGTTTTTAATTGCGTCTAAAATTTTGTAATTAAATTATACGGGATGTAATGAGTGCCCGAAGCTAATTTTTTTTTTGCAAATAAGTAGCACTAATCAACTAATCAAATTAACAAACACCTTCTTATGTAAGCAATTAATATTGGATAAGGTTTCAATTATTTTTTGTTCCACATGCTGTAATACGTAGGTAGTGTTTTTGCATTTCCGCGGAGCTCACCTAACTCAGTCGCAAGACAATTTTTTTTAAAATAACTGTTAAAAAAAGTTTATTTTTGTGATGATTCTTATGTTCTAAGTTGAAAAAGATAGCAGGGGTAAGTTTAAGTAATAAGAAATTCGGGGTTGGGAGTTGTTCGAATAATATACCGCGTTCCCGGAACGCAAAGGGCACAAGAAGGCACATGGATGGGTTTTAGTCAGTAAAAGTCTGACAATCCCTCCCGCCCCGCCCAGGGCAGGAAAAGTCATTTGATGATTTCCCACCCTAAAAAAAAGTGATTGGAAATAATAATAACTTGAAAAAAATAGATACTTAATCGCACGATAAACTATTGGACTAAAAGAAAAAGCTTTTCCCCGAATTAAGGAATTATTTGTACACAGGCAACTTTGCAACCACCAATTTAGTACGCACGGCTACTACAAGCTATATATTTCCACTTTATGCTGATCTTTCATTGAATAGGATTTTCATACAATGAGAGGTCAGCTTATACTAAGATAAATTGGCAACTAGGTTTTTAATCATTATCCTGATGACTAAAAAATTAAGGTTTTTCATTTTGTTTCTTCTCCATCTTGGCAAAGTTTACAGAAACTACAAATGAAGTTGAGACTGCACTTCGACGGCATTTGGTTAAAGATAAAGATAAAGATACATCTTATTAATAAACATTACATTTTTAGTATCAACAATCTACCCAGGTCGGATATGCAATAGTATTTTTTGAGAATTAGGTTTTTGAAAACTCACAAATATTATTTTTTATCAAGATACTCATTACATAATTATCATGCAAATATTATTTTTTATTAAACCAAAGCAAATTATATACTCTGTAGGTATAAAAACTATAGTTATTATTTGTTTGATCTATATTTACTACTTAATAGGGCCATCTATCAATTAACCGTAATTGATTTGGTACAGCTCTAATCTATCCGTTTCCGTTTCCTAGGAGAAACGTCAAAACTTTTTTGATGTATGTGGCGGTTCGTGCTTTCCGCCTTTTAATTTGCTAGCGGTTGGTGGCAATATTTGCAATAAAATTCTTCTAGTTGCGATTCCAAATCGACAGCCTAAATTATAGTAAAAAATGTCGGATATCTCTAAATCTAGTAGCAGTAGTTCTAGTAAACGGCGTATTCACCAAATCGACGATACAATAGAATATTTAACGCACGAGGTGAAAAAACTAGAGGAAAATTTTGTGTACAAAACGGAATTTGAATGCTCGTTAATGGCTGTAAAATTAAAAAGAGAAAAAGTAAAAGCGCTTTCAGCAGCCGCCAGGTCGCAGGTACTGCTTGCTGACATGGACGTACTAATTGCGGAAAGTGATCTATTCGCCGACATCGAGAGATTGAAAAACTTAAAGAAAATTAAGTTGGATCGTGGCAATGATGAAAGTAAGACTCGCTAAATATTTATTTTTATTTTATAACATGGGATGTTTTGTACAAGATGTTAGGCAAAAACATTTGTAGGTATTTCAATTGCGTAATTCTTTTATCTCTACCCGCCATTTTTGACAATTTGTTTCCCAAAATGTTAAAAAAGATTAAACTGTATAAACATCACTGTCATTTTAATAGTTTTTTTATATAAACGTAATCCGCGGTGCAATTACTTTTATCCATTTGAATTCAATATTTTCAATTGTGTTACATTTTTCAATTACAATTTTACAGACAAATCACAAACGAAGAGCTCCAAGGAAACGCCAGCAGCTACCACAAATGCTGCTTCAGTCCAAACCACAAGTAGCCAGACTGAAACCAAGAAGAAAAGAAAGCATAGTTCTTCCAAAAGGTCTCTGGTCGATATTTCTTCAGACGAAACTGTGTTAATACCAACAATTTATAAAAGTACCGCATCACACGTAGAAACATCGCAAAAGCTTCAAACTAGTTTCCCTTCAGGAATGTTAAACAAATCTCTAGAAAACAAATCCGATTCCGAAGTATCGCTTTCTAGCTCTATCAGAGCAGAGTTCAGCGAACCATACACTAAAACCCAAGCCCCAGAACCTGATAAAAAAGTACCTAAAAAAAACCAAAAATCAGATAAAAAACTTGATTCAAAATGTCTGTCTAAACTCTCCAAACCCAAGCCTACTGAGTCACCAACTAAGGCTACAAAAACAGTTGCCGATCTTAAGAAAAGCATTTACGCACCATCAAGTCATGCGGTCTTGAATTCATCTACAATTAGTACCCCCAAGAATAGTAGACCTAACAGTAGTGATAGAAATGCAGCCGCTACCACATCGGCTTATGTGCCCATAAGACATAATATGCCTGCGATCATCACCCAGCCTAACGTGTATGTCACACATCCTTCCATTTATGTAAACCCGGACACTCAAAAGAGCATGCAGTACCATTCTCAAAGAGGCAATAGTCAGGCTTATCATTTTTATGGTAGCAACAAATAGATTTACCAAAACGTTGGCCTAATTCGTTCAAAATTTCAATATTATTTACTTTGTCTATTTTTCTTTTTATGACTTGATTTTAAATACTAATTTAATAGTATTGATTACTATTTACGGACTGGTTTAAGATAAGTAGCTTTTTTTCAGGTCATACTCATTCTTCAAACCAATTATTGCATTTTGAAAGTTATTTAGACTGAAATAGAGGTCTGAATACAAAAACTGACTTAAGGGCAGATTTTGAGTTGTCAATTTTTGTTTAAAAGTTTTATGATAATAGGAATAGGGTTCTAAATACAATAATTGGCTGGAAGATTTAAGCCTAATGTTAGTACTTTTTGTAATTAGACATACTAATAATAATTGTCTTTCTCGTAGCAAATCTAGGGTACTATCATCTCTTAAACTGGTACCATATTACTACATACATATACTACACATACACATTACTTACATACACACACACATACACATACATACATATTACTTTGTAATTTCGGTTGTTGGATTTTCAACTCTCGGTCCTGAGTGTAGTTTCAAAAATCCAACAGCAAGGCAATGTATTATTAAAACAGTATTATTTAAATATTACTTTGCCTGGTGTATTGCTGGATTTACAAATGTAATATTAATTTTCTATCTCGAGTAAGAAGATAGTGCTATAAAACCATTTTGAAAATTAAGTTTTATATATATATATTTTATTTTGAATGTAAAATCATGTTAACTATGTTTGTTTAAAATTAAACTTTTTTAACTGAATAATTTATCTGGTTAAATCTTTGACAAGAAATAAAAATAAATTGTCTATTTGTCTTGAAAAATAATGGTAAACAAACTCAATTGATAGTTTGAACATTCAATGAATACTAATTGAAGCAAATTATTTGTTTTCAAAGTAATTGGATATGGTTTTTGCCATCAATTGTTTTTATGCTTAATTTGAAGAAATAGTTTAATTTTTATAAAAAATAATATACTTAATTTTGTTTGTCAAAATTTTGGAATTTTGCACAGAATTAAAGATTTCAGTATTTAAATTGGATATTAATTGATTTTTAATTGACTGGGAATTTGATAATGATTTTACGTTCAAATAGCAATAACCTGCAGTCTACATATAACATAACAATAGTGACCCTATGTCTGTGTTGCTAAAGATAAAAATTGTAACAAAATGTTATTCATTTGTTTTAGAGCTTTGTATAAATGGCATCATGATGCAGTAATGTTGTATGGCATGGATATAATTATGTGGTGCTAGGTCAGCGTTCCATTAATGAAAAATTTAAGACTAAACAAAGTAAACAATAAATAGACTTTTGTTCGAGGTTCGCAGGCACGGTAGTCTCGTGTCAACATAATCCATAAAAGGTTTTGAAAATCCAACATAGTAGACACCACGACTCGTGTACCAGTGGTACGTTCATTTTTGGGTTCCCTTTTGGTTTTTTTTGGTTCGCCGACGCTGCACGCGATTGGTCCATCAGTCCGACCGATCACGTGCAGCGTCAGCGAAACAAAAAACCCAGAAATAAATTTGATGTTTGTGCTCACGACTTGTGGCGGCTACTATATCACTGGCTACCTAGAAATATTGCAGCTATTTTTCTTGACTGTTTTATATTCAATTGCTGTTCTATTTTTAAAGAATTTGACTGTTATTATAATCCGTGATGATTGATACAAGTATACACCACTATGTTTTAATTAGTACAAAAAAAATGGGGCTCTATCTGTACCGGTTACCGATCATATTTGTGTAGTCAAAAGTAAAAAAAACTAAATATCAAAATTAACCACGAAATTTCGAAAAATAATTGGTAAATTCATAATTGAATCAATCATTCATAACCATTGCTACTACAAAATACTATGCGCAGTGCTAATTTATAAACGGAAGTGCACGCACGCGTTTTAAAAAAATATTTCCATGAATTGAGTGACATTTTGGGATATAAACAAACGCTAATAACTTTGCTGTTTATGAATATTATTTATTGAGACTTTACATATATGATACCAAGACCTTCTATAGTAAGCCCTTTAAGTATTTGTACTAATTAAAAATTAGTGGTGTATATTTCTATGCACAATTTTTGATTATGACTGTGTGATTGTCTCAGCAATTATGATTATTCATCTTTGACTGCCTTTTATATATTACTTAAATAAGTTTAAGTAACACTCATTGAATTTAAAATTTTCAGACATTGGCACAAAGTAGTGATGCTACAATTTATTTAATGTAAGAAATATACGTATTCATTGTTAAATGTTAAAATGTTGATTATATTTACCCACTTGTTGATTATTTTTATTATAATGTGAGATTATGTGAAATCTCTTGTACATGTATAAGAGAGGACTCCAATAATTTTTATATTGATATATTTTAAGTGAAACTCGATAAAAATATATGCACGATAATTAATACTTATTGTTTTTAAATCATTAGCACATACGATTACTTGCGGTAACGAGTTTCGCGCAGGTTGTAGGCAGCCCAACTGTTCGTTTTTCATTTTTTTTAATATCATTGGTTGGCTAACAAGCCGACGGCCCACCTGATGTTAAGTGGTCCTTTGGCGGCCTTGCAAATGCGTTGCCATCCCATAGCAGAGTTGAATTGTCTCATGTGCCGGTAATTACACCGACACCTATACCCTTCAAACCGGAACACAGCAACGCTGATTTGTGGCAGAAATAGGTATGGTGGTAGTACTTCTTCGGACGAGTTCCTTCACAAAGACCTATCACTGCTGTTGGATGGAGAAGATAAAGATATACATACATTTATTTGCATGTACATGTGTCATACATACAAGAAAAGTCGCATGCCAGCATGCAAGATGGTAGCAACCTTAGGCACAAATGATGCGACGTGTAAATGTCTAGAAAATTAAATATAATTAATTATATCATTCATATTTTTTTTCTTAGTAACAGCTTGGGGTTAGTATTTGTGCCCGGTGCAATTGGATCGCCCCCTAATACATGGGACCTAAACATACACCTGTGGTACACCTCTGCTTAACGTTTCGGGGAATGCAGGCGTGATGGTATGTATGTGTAAATTATTGTCTTAAAATTACATAAATTAGGTACTTCAAGAATAACAATAATATTGTAAGTAGTGATTAAAAATAGCAAAGAATTAAACAACATTAAAAACGTTGGTTTTTAGGGTTCCATACCCAAAGGGTAAAACGCGACTGCGTGCGCGGCTCGACTCACACTTGGCCGGTTTTTACTATTAGTTAATAGGCCGTTTCTTCACCTCGATCTCGTCTAGTGAAAGGCAATGGATAATAGTCTACGTGGGATGTTTGTAATGCTTTCAAGATTGGTGGTTTTTGTGTTGAGTTTATATAATATTATTGTTTGTAAATGCAACCAGACCATAATAATACAGGAGAAAGGAAGTTTCATGCCATCTATAGTATATAGGTAGTAGCGAAAACCTATAACTTATTTATTTTTTCTCTCACTGGCTATTGGCACAAGTGAAGCCATATATATTCGAATATTTTGATCTTGTGAAAAATAAGCTACAACAATCCGCCTTTTCAAGAAGAAAGAAAAACTTTTTATTGTTCACCCGTCTCCGCTTCAGCGGAAAACTAAAGCTGGGTCCACAGATAACATGCAGGCAACATCAGATTACATTATCTATTAATAACTGTAGTTGGCACAAGCCGTTGTAATTAATTATAAATAAATAAATTACTTCACTGCCGTCAGGTATCTAAGATTTGTTTGTTTCCAAAAAGACTAGTACCCGACAAGGTAAAATTCAAATGAACTAAAAAAAAACAAGGTCGTGTTTATGATTTCACGACTAACCGATTTACAATCAAAATCAGGGTTACCAACTTAGTGGATTTTCCACTAAAACTGGTGGTTTAGGCAGGGGAAAATATTATAATGAAAAGTTCCTTTGACACAAAGAGGTTTAAAAACGACACACTAGATTCAGTGATTTCCTAAATAATGTTTTGTCTGCGTATACATTCAAATGTAAATAGGCCTTTTGACATCGTCAATGACTCAAGTTTAATTTGTTAGAAAAGTAAATAACATTATTATTTGTAATAGTCAATGTCAGCAATCAGCACTAGTTCCAGTACTTCCAGTCGATTTTTAGACGAGCAACACAATGCTATGTTTTGTGTGAAAATAATACTATTAAACTATTAGATAAACATGAAAAAAAAAACAATATACCTAGAAGTTCAGAGATTTGTGGTTTTGTGTTAAAGAATTGGGTTCAGAAAGTAGAAAGTACTGCCTGCAAAGTACCGAAATGCAAGTTTTATAGTACAGACAGCGTCATCAACTGACAACCCTCTTTTCGAACAAATTTTAATGTAAGAGGGGTACCAATTGACGACGCTGTCTGTGCGTTTTAAGAAGAAAAAAATAAGCAGATTTAAAAAATATAAACATTATTTTTTAAATCTGCTTATTTTTTTTCTTATTAAAGAAACGAAACGATATGAACAAAATATAAATTTAAATTAAGTGATACCTAGTTTAGTCAGCAATTCATTTTTATCGAGTTATTTTTGGATAATATTAAACGGTATAATTATAGATATAGGATCTCTGCAAAGACACAATATTTTTTACAATCATAAAATCAGAAAATGATAATTAAAAGATTATATGATTAATTATTAACAACCCGGGACAAGGACAGACATTAATTTAATTTAATAAAATAATAAGTACAATGAAACATATCAATATTGTATTAAGTTCATGTATTCTGGCTTTTAGTAATTGCAGGTTTTAAAATACTTACTTATAGTGGGTAAGGTATAAAAAAAAGTTGGCAACACTGATCGTTCAAACTTTCATGTCATCGTTTTCATTCGTTCGTTTGGTTTGTATGTGAATAATGTGCTGATGTGATTGACTGATCGTGTTATTTTTGTCATGTCACTAGAAACACTAACAGGCGATAGCTGCGGACTGCGATCAGCCATTATTAGCCATCCAGTTTACTTTTATTTGAGCTCTCTGATGCAATTCGTGACTCGTTCGTTCGTTGGTTAAATTCGGTGCTTTAATCATGTGAGTAGCCGCTATCTTTTAACTATTTCACGCCGACCTTCATTGTAAAACAGAGCTACCAACTGGTATTAATAGTTTTGTTTTAAATATAACAAAACAATATTCAGCTGTATCTACATATGTTCTTATTTTTGATCGATGGCTTTTTGTAAAAGTATTTTTAAGTTGGACGGAACACTCCAATTGTTTCTCGATAATTCTTTTTCAGATTAAAGATTATGTGACTAATTTTTCACTCAAGACTTCTAAAATGGCGGTTTTCAATATGACGTGAAATATATTTTTTTCAAACGGAACTTTTTTAACAGTAATAATTTATTCCCCAGATAAAATTAAAGTTGATTGACATTTAGGATATCGGCCATTAATAATATTAAGAATATCATTCTTAGGCCAAGTACTCTGGTATATTAACCGGCACGAGTCGTGAGCACAAAGGTACCTCAAGTTAATATTTGTTTTTTTGGATTCCTTTCTAGGGTTTTTGGTTCGCTGTACGCGATTGGTTCGTCAGAAAACCCAGAAAGGAACACAAAAACCCAATAAATAAACTTGGAAATTATTGCTCACGTCTCGTGCCGGTTACTACAGGTTTTGTGGTATTTAGGTAGGTACCTACCTATATACCTACGTAATGAAGCCCAAAATCATTAGGTACGATTGCGCTAAATGCAGTTGGTAATAAAAAAGATGGTAGGTACAATCACTTTAAACATTACAAACGGGCAAATGGCATGTAAAACTAAAAACCTGCTTTTGTTTTTTCCAGAAGATTCCAAGAGGGTGAGAATCGTGCAAGTTGTATCTGGCAAGCATTCCATTCCTAGACAGATAAGGTAAATGTTTTTTTGTAGTAGGTATTGTTAAGTCTAAATAAGTTATTTTAAAACGGCGAATCCATGTCTAGGCACTAATTTAAGATGAAAATCAATCTCATAAATTGTGTTGTAAATATTAGAACTGATAATTTATTTAGGCAAAACTTAATTTAAAAATTTGTATGTTGGTGATGTGACACCCTCGTTCCTCGGAAAGTTTGTCAGGCTCTTGATCCAGGCTGGATATCTCTTCGATCATGTCCTATCGCTCTATGAGAAATTAAGGAACCGCCCCTAAGAGGACCCTATGACAGTATAGGGGGTCCACCTAAGTATACACACTTGTACACTTAATCTGTCTCCCAAGATACAGGCCCTTGCTTGGGGATCACCATATGTTAATACCATATTTTATGAATATTGTTACATAACTACCCCACTAACTGCCCCATTGGCCTCGCGGTCGCAAGCGAACCTGATGAGCGTGGGGTCCTGGGTTCGATTCCCAGGTCGGGCAGAAAGTGTTATTGGGCTTTTCCATTAGGATTTGCTCAGTAGCAGCCCTGACTTTGGAAGTTGGTGGTGTGACTGCCCCGTGCTTCGGAAAGCACATAAAGCCGTTGGTCCTGGCTGTTATTCGCAGATCTTTGCCAGTCTATACTGATAGTCAGAAGTCAGGAAGTCTGACAACCAGTCTAACCAAGAGGTATCGTGTTGCCTAGTAACTGGGTTGTGGAGGTCTGATAGGCAGTTGCTCCATGTAAAACACTGGTACTCAGCTGTATTCGGTTAGACTGAAAGGCGACCCCAACATAGTTGGTAAAAGGCTACGTAGATGATGATTGTTACATAACTAGCTATACTTTAATAGCATATTAAAGTATCAAGTATTATTTTAATTATTCATTTTTCGTATTGTAGGAATAGACCAATAAATTATTCTTATCTCCTCCCTGCATACTTGGCTAGATGATATGAAATTGCGACCAGATTTAAAATGCTATTTATTACTAGACTCGTTTTCTGGTAGGCTGCTAGGCTTGTTTTTTTTTGTATGTCATTAGATGGCAAAGAAGCCTATGCCACCTGATGTTAAGTGGTCACTGCAATACCTAAGGCCTTGTGAATGTGTTGCCATCCCAGAGACAGAATTGAAATGTTCCTTGTGCCTGTAATTAGATCGGCACCAATACCCTTTAAACCGGAACATAATAGCACACAAAATGATGCTGCTCCCCTATCCCTAGCTGCCTCATTTAATACCTTACCTGACATCACTCAATATTATATTACTAGAGATAATTCATTGATTAATATTAGTAATAATATAATATCTTTTTCTTTTTACAGAAATGGTGAAAGTCAATGAATGCGGAGCAAAAGGTTATTTCTGTAAACGAAAATTATGGAACACAAGACAATTGCCAGAAATCACAGAATTCATTACATTTTGAAGTTGTGACTATTTAAGAGATTAGCTCAATATTTCTATATACTGCAGAATTGAAGATCTGAGCTTTTCATAAAGGCTAAAGTTGCAGCCCAGAATGATGATTTTTATTAGCATTACGACAAAGTAATGCTGTTAGGAGTTATTACAACGTCCTAAGCACATGTTCAACATGCGGCTAATTGACACCCGCACCTGCAGGCGCTGTGAGGAGGCTGATGAAACGCCACTTCGTTTTATATGGGAATGCGGAGCACTAATTCACGAGCATAAAATTCATCTGGGCAAACACTTATTGGGCCCGGACGAAATAATGTAGATTGCCCCAAAGGTGATCCTGCATTTCATTACAGCTGTAGGGTTTGGCGGCGATCTCTAACCAAATAAGCGGCTATCACAATAGATCATTGACTGGTAGCAGAGACAGCTGCACCGGGTCAATAATAATAATAAAAAAATGTATTTAACTTCCTGGTTGCAGTGGTTTCCATGAAGATCATTTTAGTTCTCTTTTAGCATTGTTGTTGGTTTGGCTTGGTCTCTATTAAGTTTGAACAAAAAAAAAAGGAAATTGCATTCAGCCCAGACATGGTTGTCCGCAAAGATCAAATTTAAAAATGGTTGTAGATATTCTGAACAAAATGTTTATGCAGTGTCTAATCTTGTTAGTGTTGCCATAAAAAGTGCGATATTGCACAAAATTGTAGTTGGTCCATTCTCTCCATTGGTTCTGATTTATTCTCTGGAAGGTTTAGTCAAATTGGGAAGTGGTTGTTTGACTGTCGAACAAAATGTTGTATCTTGTTTGTTAGTTTTTTTTTTAAATAGTTATCTTTATATATGGAATATGTATGTAGGAATTGTGACCGAAATAAAAACGTTGCAATATGCTTAATTGAATTGAAAAAAATGCAGTAGCGCACACGTCTTCACGTCTTTCCATAGATTACTCCATCGTCTCTCTCTGTCTCTCTCGCACACGCACTCTCCCTTTCTTACATTAGCTGCGTTCACCATAAGCGTTCAAACAAAAAAAAACTAAAAATTCAACAATATAGATGTAAACGTACATGTATATGATTCGTTTCATATACTACTACTACATCCATGTAATCACTTGGATTTATAATGTTTTCCATTTTTCGCAGCTGCTTTTCTGTGAGCAAAAAAAAATGAGAAAAACAGAATGAGGAAGAAATGAGTGGCCCACTACGGGGATCACTATTTCTATGATTTTTATTTGCATTGGTGCATCGTGGACTAACCATTTGGAAAGCATTGCTATTAATATCAAATTTTTATTCTGACGTAAGTCAAAGTCAAATCACTTATTTCAATTAGACCATTAAAAGGCACTTTTGAACGTCAATTACATGTTAAAATTAAAAATATTGAATCTAGTCGCCCATTCCAAAAGGAAGTTTCGTATGGAGAAGAACAGGCAAGAAACTCCATACATACTCTTTAACCCTAGATAGCTAACGTTCCTGGATTTCTATGATAAGCTAACCATTCGACTTTTTGACGACCATTTTTCAAACGTGTCTTTTATTTAAAAAGTATGTTATTTTAATTAGGTTTATTATATTTATAGGAAATATGGAATGTAAATTAAAGATAATTATAACAAAAATGAATATTTATTTAATTTTTAAGTACTAAATCACAAATTTTAAATGGCACATGTTTCATTGAGATCAATAAGGCACAACTTCTTACAACGACTAAATTAGGAACAATTGTTTAGAAATGTCTACTTTTAGTTATAGTATAATAAAGAAAAAAGATTAAAATTATCCGTTAGTATCAAATTACTTAGATTTTTTTGGCACAAGTTGGGCAAAAGTCAACCGTATGTTCGCCACAAATGGGAACTCTGCAACTATTGCAGTGATTCTTGGTCATGCGCCTTTTCTTATAGGAACACAAACTGCAGCTTTTCCTTTTCCTTGTTGAGGCATTTTCAAGTATTGGAATACTTTCAGAACCAGCTTGACCAAGATTTTGACCTTGACCTTCAGCGCGATCCTCATGGTTCAAACCCAAGACGTCTCTTATCTTGTCTTTCATTCTACGAGGCATTGTTGGTATTTCCAATCGACGTTTTAGCCAAGGTTCAACTAGTTTTTCATGCAGTTGTTTCATATAGCTTCTTCGTGCCAGTGGTTTACCTCCAGACACCAATACATTATGGCAGTAGATGACGTAGGAGTTGATACTCGTTATATTGAGCATGCCATAAAACATGCACATGGGCCACCGGTTAGTCTTACGGTTACAAGACATATTTGAACACATCTGGTCAAATGTGTCTACGCCACCTTTTGTGGCATTGTAAAATTCTATGATGTGTGGCTTTTTCGATGTTGGATTCACTGTACCTTCTTCGTCACATGACGACAACAAATAAACCATTTTGCTTGGCTTTGGTTTGAATGATAGGAGAGTTAGTGGCCCATCATAACAAAACATGGAAGTACTTATCGCTCTACCTCGGCTGTTCTTTATTTCTTCCGGTATTTCTCTTTTATTGGCCCTCAAAGTTCCAACTATTGTCAACTTATAAGGTTGTTGTAGCAGTTGTTTAGCTAATGGGATGGATGTAAACCAATTGTCTGTGGTAACGTTTCTGTTTGAGCCATAAATACTCCGTGTTAGTTCCTTGACAACATATTCACCAAGGGGCACTCCTCCAGTATTTGTTGCTTTTCCAAGATAAGGCATGGCGTCAACCATGTACCTGGTCCCACTGTCACACATCATTTCAATTTTTATACCGTACTTAGCAGGCTTGTTCGGGATGTACATTCTAAATTTACACCGACCACGAAATGCCAGCAATTGTTCATCGATGGTAACGTTAGATCCAGGAACGTAATTGTTTCGGCATTGAATCATCAGTAAGTCCCATATTTTTCTGATTGGTGTGAGTGGATCAGACTGCAAGGTTCCTATTCTTACAGCCCTATCATCAAATCTAAGACATCGTATGAGGAAATCAAACCTTTCTCGACTCATACACGAGATGTATCTAGTTGCACAGAAAGACGTGTTGAACAATTCATCACTTGTAAGGTGGTTATCTTTCAACGCAGCTGCCAATAATAACACACCGAAGAGAGCGTTGAGTTCCTCTTTGCACGTTTCGTTTTGGGTTGATGTCATAGTCTCATAGCTTTGTTTTTTTATTGCTATTTCAGCATTGGTCCACTGCAAAATTTCCTCACATATTTCATTAGTCATAAAGGAACCAAATAAAACGAGAGGATCTGTTATATTTCTGACTGAACGGGCTGGTCCTCTAGCCGTGCGAATGATATTCATCGCAGAAGTTCGGGAAGAAGTATGTCCTTTGTGAGTTGCCCACACATGACGATTTTTGCCACGAATATTAGGTTGAGGCAAGTGGATAATGCTGTTGGAAGCAAATGGTGAATCTTCACGGAGAGGACGAGCATCGGAAGGTGGCGTTTCTTGTTGCTGTTCAATATCTAAAGGTGGACTTACTTGCGCATCTTCAGTGTCCGAGGGTTCGTCGTGAAAGTCACTTTCAACGTCATCAGCCAATAAACCATCCTCATTTTCACTATCAGAAGAAACATCATTTGTGTTGACATAATCTTCATCATCCAACGCCCGAATTATGTCGTCATCTGTGATCAATCTTGCAGCCATTCTTCACTATCAACGAAATAACTAAAAAAAAACAAAGCAAAAATCAACTCAAAGCACGCAAGCTAAAAGTTACGCATAAGCTAACCATTCGTCAAAATGACGAGTGTGCAGTAGGTATCTCAAAAACAGAAGTACTTACCGGCTAAACGCAACCACCACGCGACGCTGACTAGCGGACACTAAGTTGGCGCGAAACCGCGAGTGTGTAGGTAAAACGATGAGAAAGGGAGACGGAGATATTTATTAGATGCTCGTCATTTTGACGAACGTTAGCTATCTAGGGTTAAAAAAAATAATTACAATAACTTTTACAATTCCATAAAACTATACTGATATCATAACGATCTAAAAATAAAAGTCACTCAAAGTAGGGGTAAGGTATACGAGATCATTCACAGAAGGGAGAATGCTTGTAGTTTATATAATATTCTACTTAGCGCGGATGTAAAAACGTATATCCATAGTATATTTATGTGTCTTAACCCTTAAATGCATGACTTTTTTAAATTATAAAAAAAAATATATTCATGTTAATTGGTAGATTCATGGAAAAATTAAAAAAAAAATGCACATTTTCATAACATTTTTTTATAAAAAACATCTGTTGCAAAAATGATACACTATGCATTACCGACTTAGAATATAGTTACATATGAATAGTTACAGATCTAACTATTTCGTTTGTATTTATTTATTAGGAATGTATCAATTGTTGTGAAATAAGGAAAAACAGTTAGATTTTTTTTTTGGAACATAGGTACACATTACATTTGGAGCATTTTATAAAGCCCAAAAGCTTACAATTCGGAAATTGACAACGCCTTGAGTCTGTTCTAATGAGTTCATGGCCAAGTTTATCAAGTGAACGTCTTTGGTAGGCATAGCTGGTAAATTAGCGTTTCTTTTCTTTTTACAAATAGCTTCTTCAAGACTTGAGCTTGGTCTTCCCCTCTTGGTTTCTCTTTGTGTTCCATATTTTGTCAATGTTTCAGCCAAGTCAGCATGAAACTCTCCCAAGTCCATGAGGGTTTTAGGGTTCACTCACTTTTTTTTTTAATTTACTTTTAGATATAAGACCCAAGCATTTATAATACACTTGAGAGCAATAAAATCGCACACGTTGACTTTTTGTTGTTAAAGCAGTTTTTTTCATAAATGAATACATATTAAAATAAAACTTACACTATTTGAATGTTTACTTCAGTACCTTTCTAATGATATCAAATACAGTGTAAAAAAAGTACCCATAGGGAGTTTTAGGGCACAAAACCCAACATACGGATAAAATTACCCAATTTAGCTTAACAAAGAATAAAAATAAAACTCAAAATGCTTGATCAAATTGTTTTTTAATAAGGTGTATTCCCTCCCCTAGCCTTGATTACAGCTCTTAATCGGTTTTTCATGGACCGTATTAATTTCACCATGAAATCTTGTGGTATGGCGTTCCACTCCTCTTCAATGGCAAGTTGAAGCTCTTGGAGGCGCGTAGGAGCAGGGCTTCTTGCTCGAACTCTTCTTTTTAGCTCATCCCAGACATGCTCAATCGGATTGAGATCAGGACTACGAGCTGGCCACTCCATCGCGGTGATTCCAACATCTTCCATGTAGTCGCAAACTGTTCTAGCGACATGCGGTCTGGCGTTGTCGTGCATTAAGAGAAAATCTTCTCCCATAAGCCACGCAAGCGGCCTCACATGTTCTTCGAGCACTTCTTCGACGTATCGTGCAGCCGTCAAACTTCTCGATCTCGGGCCGGTATTCGCCGTAGTGATGAATACAATGTCAGTTTTAGTGTCCAACATTATGCCACCCCAAAACATACACGATCCACCTCCAAAAGCCACACGTTCGCTTATGCAGCATTGTGAAAATCGCTCTGATGACCTTCTGTAGACCCTAGAGCGTCCATCATGACCATGTAAAGTCATTCTGCACTCATCAGAGAACATAACAGCCCGCCATTGGTCATACGTCCAATTTAAATGTTCCCTAGCAAATTGTAGCCGGGCTTGTCGGTGAGCTGTGGTCAATTTGGGACCATTTGCTGGGCGATGTGAAGTCATTCCTGCTTCACCTAGTCTTCTTCGAACTGTCCACCGACTTATACTGACTTTGCGAATTTCTCGAAGCTGTTGTCCCAGTTGAACCGCGTTCAGTTGCCGATTTCTCAAAGACCTTGTCACAAGAAAGCGGTCATCACGCTCTGATGTTGTGCGTCGCCGGCCAGATCCTGGTCGCCGAATGTAGCCACCGGTCTCTTGGAACCTCTGGTATACACGACGAACAGAGTAGCGGCTCAAATTTAGCCGTCGAGCAACTTCACTTTGGTTATGGCCTGCTTCGAGCAAGGCAATAACTTGAGCGGCTTCTGCGGGCGTGGTATCCATATTTTTCCAGTAAATCCGTATGCTTCCAGTAGAGATGTTATCACGTTGACCGTCGGTATGCAACTGAATAAAAATTCCAATAAACTGACCTTTTTATACCTGCGGCTAAGGGTGCAAGTAGTGACAACGCAAACGCGTGAATTTGGGGAATTCGGTGTACGGTCGGTTTTTGTTAGTTACGTGAAGGTCAATGATTTTAATTTTATGTTTTTGTAAAGCTAAGCTTGTATGCTTTAATTTTGTCTAATGATTTTTACTCAATATCTTTCGATTTTAGAAAACAATCAGTAATAAACCAAATTACAAGGGGTGTGCGATTTTATTGCTCTCAAGTGTAGAAATATCCAAGAGATGATAAAAAATTCTAAGGTACCATTTTCTTGTCTTCATGCGGGCGCGGTATCGACCTAAAAAACTGTCCATCACCCATATGAGCATTGTATTCCCTTATTTTAGGACAGGAAATAGGCAGCCTTCTTTTCTCTTTTTTATCGTACCTGTCAATGGTTTCAGAAGGTTCGGCTCCAACATACGTCGACAGAAGTATTACAGGTTTATTGTCTTTCCAAGAGATTGCAGCTATTTCTGTTCCTTCGTAATTTGTAACATTTTCGTCGTAGTGCCCTCTTGGAATGGCATTTTTCATTACCTCATTTTTTGATGGTAATTTGCAGTTCTTGCCTAACCTATTTCTTTGTACTGTACCAAGACAGTAATTGCCCTGTTGTGAAAAATAATGCAACAGCGGCAGATTCGTGTAATAATTATCGAAATAAATTATATGATTCCAATTTCTCGGCACCCCACGTGTTAGTCTAACAATTGTATCCGAAACAACACCAAGCTCTGGTTCAGCTGGAAGACGCTCATGTGTCATTTTACCAGAATAAATCTCAAACTGGTAAGCAAAGCCTTGCAAACAGCACATAACAAATAATTTGAAGCCCCATTTATGGGGCTTGTTGGGTAAATATTGTTTTAAAAAATGTCCCATCTTTGTGGCACACATTTGCTCGTCCACTGATAGCCTCTGCTCATATGGAAAGGAACCAAATCGGTTGTTTAGATGATCTATGATTGGTCGTAGTTTATGGAGCCTATCATGGTTGGGATGGCTTGTCGGCAAATGTCTGTCATTGTCGTTGAAGTGTATGAAACTTCTGATCTTTTCAAATCTGTTCAGTGACATAGTTTCAGATATAGGGGCAAATCCAAATTTTGTTGACCAATAGGACCGTATACTGGGGTATCGGAACACTGACATAAATGTTATAATACCTAAATACTGACGCAATTCTGTAGTTGTAATTGATTCCGGTCGAGCTGGATTTTTTTGTACGCTATACCTATTGCTTTCTTGCACTATGTGTTCAAGAATATTGTCAGTAAAAAAGTAAGAAAAAAAATGATACGGTGTTTCAAGGCTTGTGACTTCTGAACAATAGGGAGTATTGTCCTCAAATTTTATTTTATTTTCGTCAAAATGATAGTTCTGTTTTTTCCAAATTAATTGTCGGTTACTGACTGGTGTACTCGCCGGAATCTCCTGGTTTGATCCAGAAATAGCAGAGTGGTCATTACTATCATTATTAGACATAAAAGGATGATCTGAGCTATTTACGTTAGTACCGATATCATCATCGGGCGGGACATCATCTTCTAGCACCTGCAGTAGATCTTCCCTTGAAGGAAAGAAATCTAATTTGTTTCCGTCGGACTCGCATTCGTTCTCCGATAACTCACCAGCTTCTAATCTTCGCAGTAAATTCTCTATATCATCGTCGTTGAACTTTTTGGCGGCTATCACTGTAAAAATCCAATAAAAGCCATGCTCAAATACTCAACCACCACCAAATTACCGCTTAGAATATAGTTTACATAATTTTACCGTTACTGCATACTGTATCATTTTTGAAAAGCAAGAATTTTAGGTCGAATACAGTCAAATTCATGCATAATAATGAATTATACCATAATCAGAAAATATAACTACTTACCAATACAATATACTTTTTCCTAACAAATTTTATTTCTAATTTTCATCATCTTCAGTCATTTTCAATACTAATATTGCAAATATCATTTTCCTCCAAAAGATTCATGATATCCGCTGAAAGAGGACTCTTTCTTTTATGTTTAGCGTTCCTCATTCCCGTCAGCAAGGGGTCTGATGTCAAAAGCAAGCTATTTAAAACGTCAGTGTTGCAGGCTACTCTTGAAAAATTTCGGGCGTAGTTTAGCCGAAACGCTCGGATGTGCTTATTGCGAGCTTCTGCAGCTCTGCCCTGCCAAGCCAAAACACTGTAACTTAAAAAAAACAGTTTTGAGATAACTGACAAAACATGTTTTTTATTAACATTTGCCCATATCAGAGGTAATTGGTGCATATTATATAATTTTGTGCATTTAATAGTTAGGTGTACATCTCTAGTATATAGCCAAATAGTTTTTTTGACATTATTTTATTACAGAAAGAAGTTATTGCCACTAAATTGTTTTGACAAGACAATTATAAAATTTTAATGTACTTCAAACAAGGCAAAACACTGTAAAACCGGATACAGTGTTAAATCCTTGTCTGAAACTCTAAACTTATTACGCCAAGGCACTGTATCCAAGCAAACAGTTTTTTAAGAGGATAGATGGAATGAATTATAAATTATAGTATTTTTCACCTTAGTATGATTTCTGTGACACCTTGTGAATGCAATAGCAATAAGTTAGATGAGAAGGTAATATCTGTCATTGTCTATTACCTAGTCCTACTAGTACAAAGCTGAAGAGTTTGTTTGAATAAAGTTTTAATGCATATTGCACTCATAACTCTCACAGAAATCCTGAAATCTTATTCTCTTCTTACGCTTGATGTATGGTTTGTAAATAAAATCAATTACATGAAGGTTAAATAAATTTAATCAATTTACACGTACTCGTAAATATATAATGAACAAAGAAACGTAACATTAATTTTGAGTTTGATTGAGATCAAACGCTTATTAAAAAAATATGAGATCAAATACTTATTAAAAAAATTTGAGATCAAATACTTATTAAAAAAATATGAGATCAAACGTTTATTAAAAAAAAAACACAATTAAATGTGTGTTTGTGCGTTGGGGTGCGTCTTTGTGTGATGATGTGTTGGGGTGTGTATGTATGTGTTTGAGAGTAAGTGACTGTGTGTGTGTGGTTCTAAAGACGAAATGGTAGCATAATTAGATTAAAAATAAAATAAAAAAAGGTAACCAAACATTGAATTCTTAAATTGTATAGTGAAAAAAAAATCGATATAATTTTATCCGATTATAAATCAGAATCAATATTTGTATCAAGGTCAGGTGCATCTGATTCCTCAAGGGCTTCATAAAAACTTCGCCGCGATGCAGGCATAGACTTTGAAACTATTAGCAATTCTTTTTTTTTAACTTCACTTATGCCTCTGGGTTTATTTTCTATTTCTATCATATTTATAAGGTCTTCATGTGGCTGACTCTGGCTTGGCCACCATCAGGGATTTTAATTTTGATAACACAAATATTTAGTCGCTAATTAGTCGAAATTAGTCGCCAAATATCAGATTTAGTCGGTCACTGGTTCAAAAGTTAGAAGGGTTTATAGGTGGCCGATCTGGAGGGACTCTCCCCGGCTTGGCCACATTTATATCTCAAAAACTGGGGCACCTAACGAAGATCTGTTTTCTCCCAGATTTAGTCGCTAATTAGTCGAAATTAGTCGCCAAAAATCAGAATTAGTCGATCACTGGTTCAAAAGTTAGAAGGATTTATAGGTGGCCGATCTGGAGGGACTCTCCCCGGCTTGGCCACATTTATATCTCAAAAACTGGGGCACCTAACGAAGATCTGTTTTCTCCCAGATTTACTCGCTAATTGGTCGAAATTAGTCGCCGAGTCACAGATTTAGTCGGGTCTTAGTTTAGAAGATAAAATGAGTTCAACTTTTAAGGTATAGTCCAAGAGCTAGATCGAAAAGATAACGAAAAATTGCCAAGATAAAAATATTTCTGTTAATATGTGTAATATACTTCTCGTTTTATCGGTCTAAAGTCATTAGAAATGTCAGAGAGATATAAATTCTCAATTAAATAATTTTGTTTATGTTATAAATTGCTATGTTAGAGTAGGTTAATTTTCTTTGAAAACATTACACCTGGCTCTTGGCCTATTTGGTGTCAAGATGTACAGTCGCATACAACTGTTTTACCAAATTATAATGTTAAGGCCTAAATTACGTTAGAATAATAAAACTTCTGTTTCCAAATAAGAATATATGATGTATCTACCTAATACTATGCTAGCACGGGAACCCAGCGCTCTTAAATCAAAGATGTATATACCTATCTGTATATATATATTAGGTATCTAATACCTAATATGACACCATTTGGCTCTAATTAAGGTTAGTATAATAAAACTTCTGTTGTCGAAATATAAAACTATTTATTATTTAACATTTTTTGAACTTACAGTAAAATGTTAAAAATAACGAAGGCTCGTCCCCAGCGTCCGCTGTCGCGGATAATAATAGTATAAACACAACAATAAAAACAAAAAACAATATCAAATCTTTGCACTAACCATAATAATAACCTTAACAATATTTAATAGCAGTATTATTACTTAAATCCTTACAATCCTTACATATTTTTTTATTAAAATAGTAATTTTAATCACAGTATAAATTTTAATCACAGTATAAATTTTAATCACAGTATACATTTTAATCACAGTAGAAATTTTAATCACAGTATCTATTATTTATTTTTATGAGTTTACTTACAACGTGTAAATTAAGTTATGCGGTATTATTTCTGTGGAAGGTAAAGAAATTAAATCTTGCAAATCGTCAAAGCATTCCCAAGTTTTTGTAGACTTTCGGTAGCACCAACTTCTGTAATGACCTATAGCACCAGGTATGTACTCAATCACCGCTAAAGCAGAAAACTTTTGTTTTTTTTACTGTAAAGCCGGGTATTCATTAGGCAACATTTGTTAATAAACTATTTATGACGGGTTTATTAACAAGTTTACCGTAAACACTGTTTCTGAAACTTGGCAGTCCACACTTCTCAGTTGTTGCCAGGATGTCGCCCGAGGAGGTAGTGATGCTCTGTGCTGCTTATATAATATTACATAAGAGTGCTACTAGAAAAAAAAAGAAGAAAAGGTGGTGGATCCGAAATTATCTTTTAAATAGAAGTTATGTATTTCATGACCTTCGTGGATTTGATGGGTCTTTTCAAAATTTCACGAGAATGTCAACATCAGATTTTGAAATTTTACTGAGATTGATTGGACCAGCCATAACAAAACAGGAAACGAAATTTCGGCATCCTATTGAGCCCCAGAGAAGACTAGCTATAACTTTAAGGTTTCTTGCAACAGGTGACTCATATGGCTCACTGTCATATACTTTTAAAGTATCAAAACAATTAATCAGCAAGATTATACGAGAAGTTTGTCAGGAATTGACAAAAGTTTTAAAGGACTATGTAAAGGTGAGTAAAATAAAATAAATTCAAATCACTCAAGTAGGTATTTATCAAATATTTAAATCAAATCACATCAATTTATTTATTGTGTGTCATCTTCCAACTGGGAAACTATTTCGTCAAGATTACTAAAGCGCAACTCGTCACCAGTAGCAGTATGGACTTGGGGTTCTGGTGTCTGCGTTGGTGTAGATGCATCAGCATATGTCGACGTTGATGATGTGGTGCGGTATCCGTCGCCATAGCCGAGCCCTTCATCTCCATAGCCTTGATATCCACCAAAATAATTACTATCGAAATTGCCCATTCTCGCTTGTAGCAATATATTATTTATATAATACTTGGCCTGTAACAGTGCTCTTTGGTTTTTCACATTTTTCAATTCAGATGCCACATACTGGCCATAAATTTCAAATTCGTCTTTAGGTTCTTCCATCTTCTTTTTGGCACTTTTCATAATTTCATACATTTCATTGAGATTCTCGTCACACTTCCTCTTTTTGGAGTTGTTTGACTGTGGAAGTGGCGGTGGCGGTGGCGGCGGTGGCAGTGGCAGTTGTGATGTTGGCGGTGGCGGCGGCACAGTTGGCGGTGTATTTGACGGCTGCGTTGAGGCACTGCCATCCTGTAAATCATTGTTTTAAATTGGTTACAGGTTCCAAGTACTGAACAAGAATGGAAAAACAAGGCTCGCCAGTTCGAATTATTATGGAATTTCCCTCATTGTATCGGCTCCATTGATGGAAAACATATTGTTATTGAAGCACCATTTAACTCTGGCAGTGATTTTTTCAACTATAAAGAACAATTCAGCATTGTACTACTGGCAATAGTTGATGCAGATTACAACTTTATATATGCGAATTGTGGTGCTAAAGGCAGATCTTCCGACAGTGGAGTATTTCAAGAAACTCCATTTTACGATGCAATTACTCAAAACAATTTGAATATTCCACAGCCACAACCAATTTTACCAAATGGTCCGAATCTACCTTATGTAATAGTAGGGGACAGCGCATTTGCCTTATCCGAAAATATTATGAAGCCTTATCCTGGTATTCACAATCGTGGAACTATAAAGCGCATTTACAACTACCGTCTTTCCAGATCAAGAAGGATAGTAGAAAATGTGTTTGGCATATTATGTGCTGTCTTTCGCGTTTTCAGAAAAGCCATACCTCTTAAGCCTGCTACTTGTGAAATTGTAACAATGACATGTGTATATTTGCATAACTTTTTGAGGCGCAATAAACAGTCTCGGGCTATACAGGGTGTCCAAGAACCTGGCGTCCAACTGGATTCCCACGATGCCCCAAGTTCTAACAGTACTCAGAAAAATATTTTAAAAAATCCACCCCATGTACTTACAGAATTATATTGATTTCAAAAAAAAAGGGGAAATGAGCACCCTGTGACATACTTTTGAATGCTGTGACTGCTAATGCTGATAATTTCGATATTTCTTGGAGGTTTTGTAATCTAGGGTATTGCTGTGTCTAAATAGAATGTAAAAATAATGTACTTATTGTACCATTTTAAAATAAAATATTATTTTAACTAAAGGTGATATGGAAAACTATTGAATTTCGCAACTTTGACCGACTGTAGTGTAAAAAAAATGTACCAAAATAGTATGGCAAGTGACGTCAAATTTTGACGCGTTTATTCCTCTTTTTAAAAAGGTATAATACTTACACATTAATTTGAAAAAAAAAAAAAATTTTGATAATATTTTTACTCAACAACCCAATTTTTACGAAGTGCCTACCTACTAACGGTAACTGTCGGACCCTTTCTTATCTTAGAAACTGTTATGTTACTACTATTATTTACTTCGGTTCCAAGAGTGAGCAAGAAGGAAATACACACAGGTAGATGGGTTCCCAGTAGAATAAAAGCAAAGAATGTTAGTTTAAAGATATTTTATTACAATAAATGTTCAAAATGTTGACCACCCGCGGCAATACAAGCTCTCACTCTCCTTAAAAAGGACCGCTTTATGTTTCGCGAGTAACTTTTTTGACGTATCACCTGCACTGCTTGTGTTATCTTCTCACGAAGGTCAGCGATGTCATTAATGGGCTTCGCATAAACGAGCTCCTTCATAGTTCCCCAGAAAAAAAATCCAGCGGATTTAAGTCAGGTGAGCGGGCTGGCCACGGGATTGTTCCTGATCGCCCAATCCACCTGTTCGGGTATTGCTCGTCCAAAAACTCTCTAACGGATACGCGAAAATGTGCTGGACAGCCGTCGTGTTGGAACCACATATCTGGTGGGGTCTCTTCTAGTAAGTTTGGCAAATCATTTTGAAGAAAATTTAAATATGATTCGCCAGTCAAATTCTCGGGCATCTCAAATGGACCAATAATATTCCCACAGAGAATACCGGTCCACATGTTCACTTTGAACCGGTACTGGGATCTATCTTCTCGCATCAAGTGCGGATTTTCCACATGCCACTCGTGCAAGTTGTGTAGGTTCATGTAGCCATCCTTCTTAAATGTTGATTCATCTGACCACAAAATTTTGTCGATAAAGTTTTCGTCTTCTCGATGTTTTTGCAGGATTGTTTCACAAAACGCGACTCGGCTCGGATAGTCTCGAGGTAAAAGACTTTGCACTCGCTGTACGTGGTACGGATGATATTCTTCTTTTTGGAGAATACTGTGTGCTGTGCTCTTCGGTATCCCCGTATCAGCTTCTATTCCTCGCACAGAGATGCTTGGATTTGCCGACACCGCCTCTAAAACTTCATCGCGTATGAAGTCATTTACGGGTCGTCCTTCACCAGCTACTTGATTGGGGAACCGCCCGTCACATAGTGATCTGTGCACATTAATGAAAACTCGATGGTCGGGATATCGCGTAGCCCTCGGATACCTTTCTCTGTAAAGTCTCGCTGCAGCTCGTCCATTACCTCTACATTCTCCATAAATGTAGTGCATATTTGCGTATTCTTGCGGAGTGTAGGTCGCCATGGTAGCACACACAAAACACAAACTGTCCAAACACAGGCAAAGGTCGTCGTAAAGAGTTCGTTTCAAAGTCCAGAGCACAAAGAGTAATCGAGTCCAATAAACAAAGCTTTAAATCGTAGTACGTGATCAATGGTAACAATAAGAGAGAGGTGCGTAGTAACGGCAGGAGGCAGTGACGCGTACTGACCGTACTGTTATCCTAAATAGCACGATCCCAGATAGCGTCACTATCTATCTCACTCGCACCTCTAACCTTTTTCTCCCTCACTCTTACCTGAATAATGGGGTACCATAAAGAAGAACCAGCAAATCGCAAAGATAGTTTCTGTCTTGCTCCCTCCTGTTGTAATAACGAATCACTATGGTGAGATGCATGCACATACCGTCCCTTACGGTCTAACCTGTTTTTTGAGAGGCCTGTTGTTATTTTTATGAGCATACAATAGTAATTCTTTAGAGGTTAGATTCAATTCGTCGTAAATTTTTCTTTCTAAGAATTCTGTAAGACATCGTAAAAATTGGGTTGTTGAGTAAAAATATTATCAAAATTTTTTTTTTTCAAATTAATGTGTAAGTATTATACCTTTTTAAAAAGAGGAATAAACGCGTCAAAATTTGACGTCACTTGCCATACTATTTTGGTACATTTTTTTTACACTACAGTCGGTCAAAGTTGCGAAATTCAATAGTTTTCCATATCACCTTTAGTTAAAATAATATTTTATTTTAAAATGGTACAATAAGTACATTATTTTTACATTCTATTTAGACACAGCAATACCCTAGATTACAAAACCTCCAAGAAATATCGAAATTATCAGCATTAGCAGTCACAGCATTCAAAAGTATGTCACAGGGTGCTCATTTCCCCTTTTTTTTTGAAATCAGTATAATTCTGTAAGTACATGGGGTGGATTTTTTAAAATATTTTTCTGAGTACTGTTAGAACTTGGGGCATCGTGGGAATCCAGTTGGACGCCAGGTTCTTGGACACCTGTATATACTCCACCAGGAACATTCGATTATGAAGACTCAGAATATAACATTATAGAAGGTTTTTGGCGAAGAGAAATCGGCCCTCACAACAGCATGTTGGATTTACAACCTATTGCAAGACATCCCCCACTAGCTGCTACGGTTGTAAGAGATCAATTTGCTGAATATTTCATTAGTCCAGAAGGTAGTGTGCCGTGGCAAAATTCTCATGCATAATACTTAAAATAGTAGGTACCTATGTACCTACCTGTTTTTTTCCAAATAAAGTTCTGATTATAATTTAGAGTTTTGTGTTTGATTTAAAATTTACTAACCCGTTACCTTGAAAAGATGAAAAAATTACATTAATATTATCAACTTAGCAAATAATATAAAAATGTAGGTACTCACCGTTCCCATTGTATCCGATGTTCCAGATGTCGTTGCACCACGTAATAAAAATTGTAGCGGATCATACCACTGCCATCTGCTTTTAATCACTTCCTCGGCACCGCTTCCAGTTCTTTTTGATGACTTAAGTTTTTTCTTTTCACGAGAAAATTGTGAGCGTAGAATATGCATCTTTGTTTCCACGTCCTTTTGCGACATATTCAATTCTGCAGCAATGTCGGCCCAAGCATCATTTTTTTTTAATTTATCTTTATAATCTTTATTTGAAGCATCCCAAAGTATATTACGCTGTTGGTAAAGCTCTATGAGCATCGAAACCTGGTTGTTGGACCACACTACTTCCATGTTTATAAACTCGCGCAACACACGTCCACACCTATTGACTTTTGCTTATAAACTAGACGTTTCGTCTTGCTCTCCACTCGAAGTGGGGAGCATGGCAACATGTTTAATAAACAATGTTGCATCACCTTTGTATATAAACTGTTTACAGAGATGATGAAACATTGTGAAACACTGTTTATAAACTGTTTATAAACAGTGTTTATAAACAAATGTTGCCTAATGAATACCCGGCTTAATAGTCACTGGTATGTTAGTCAGATTAATTTGAGAAATACCAGTTGTTTCAATAAATAAAATAGACGATAAGTAGTAATGAAATCTCACTTGCTTGCCGCAATCAGAGCACATCCCTTTTTCTTTCTCGATTGTTAATTTAATCGATTTGGATAATGCTGAAATGCCATCTTTTTTTATTACATCGATATTAATCGGTAAATACTGACACTTTCTTAATAAATTACTCTGACTAGAGCACCGCTCGTTAGTGCATTTTTTTTGGCGCATTGTGCTATAAAATAGTGGATAGAGAATGTGATCAATAATTTTGGACGTATTGCATTCGCAGTTAACAAGTTGGTGAAACGTGTCATCCTCTGTCCGAAAGTGCTTTAATAATAATTTAGTTCTGTTTCTATATAACTCGGTTTTATCCCCACTGTTCTCAACTATTTGTTGAATAATTTGACAAATTGCAACATCCTTATTCTCTAATATATGTTTTTTAACATGGGGTCGATCAACATAAGCTATAGCCAAACTTTGAAATATACTATCAAAAGCACAAGTATTAAAGGTGTCAACATTTTGTACATACGAATTAGTTACAGAGCCATTTTTTAAAATATGGATTGATTTAGGTTTTTTTGATTTAGGTTTCATCTGTCCTTTCCAATTTTCCATGGTAGATGGAACGTCCAAAAATACAGACTCTTGTTCGAAGCTTTTGCGATCATCTGTTTCTAAAGTTATAATGTTTTTTTTGACAGGTATGTTGTCTCTATGTTGTCCTAAATCACTAATGGCTAATTTCAGGCAACCTTTTACTTGTGTTATATGCCTGATTAAAAAATCATCAATTCTTAATCTTTCCCTATTAGAATCCATTAAAAGAGTTTTTATGTCTTTGAAATAACTTTCTACATTTGTACTTGATGGATTAGGTTTGGATAAGTAAAAATATTCAGACATAACTTCACCCCATAAAGGTATTTTTTTAAAAATTCTATATAAATATGTTAGAAAAGTAGGGAAATAGTAAAGGTTTTCGTTATCAAAATCCGGTGTTATGTTTTCATTATACACTTGAGAGCAATAAAATCGCACACGTTGACTTTTTGTTGTTAAAGCAGTTTTTTTCATAAATGTGAATACATATTAAAATAAAACTTACACTATTTGAATGTTTACTTCAGTACCTTTCTAATGATATCAAATACAGTGTAAAAAAAGTACCCATAGGGAGTTTTAGGGCACAAAACCCAACATACGGATAAAATTACCCAATTTAGCTTAACAAAGAATAAAAATAAAACTCAAAATGCTTGATCAAATTGTTTTTTAATAAGGTGTATTCCCTCCCCTAGCCTTGATTACAGCTCTTAATCGGTTTTTCATGGACCGTATTAATTTCACCATGAAATCTTGTGGTATGGCGTTCCACTCCTCTTCAATGGCAAGTTGAAGCTCTTGGAGGCGCGTAGGAGCAGGGCTTCTTGCTCGAACTCTTCTTTTTAGCTCATCCCAGACATGCTCGATCGGATTGAGATCAGGACTACGAGCTGGCCACTCCATCGCGGTGATTCCAACATCTTCCATGTAGTCGCAAACTGTTCTAGCGACATGCGGTCTGGCGTTGTCGTGCATTAAGAGAAAATCTTCTCCCATAAGCCACGCAAGCGGCCTCACATGTTCTTCGAGCACTTCTTCGACGTATCGTGCAGCCGTCAAACTTCTCGATCTCGGGCCGGTATTCGCCGTAGTGATGAATACAATGTCAGTTTTAGTGTCCAACATTATGCCACCCCAAAACATACACGATCCACCTCCAAAAGCCACACGTTCGCTTATGCAGCATTGTGAAAATCGCTCTGATGACCTTCTGTAGACCCTAGAGCGTCCATCATGACCATGTAAAGTCATTCTGCACTCATCAGAGAACATAACAGCCCGCCATTGGTCATACGTCCAATTTAAATGTTCCCTAGCAAATTGTAGCCGGGCTTGTCGGTGAGCTGTGGTCAATTTGGGACCATTTGCTGGGCGATGTGAAGTCATTCCTGCTTCACCTAGTCTTCTTCGAACTGTCCACCGACTTATACTGACATTGCGAATTTCTCGAAGCTGTTGTCCCAGTTGAACCGCGTTCAGTTGCCGATTTCTCAAAGACCTTGTCACAAGAAAGCGGTCATCACGCTCTGATGTTGTGCGTCGCCGGCCAGATCCTGGTCGCCGAATGTAGCCACCGGTCTCTTGGAACCTCTGGTATACACGACGAACAGAGTAGCGGCTCAAATTTAGCCGTCGAGCAACTTCACTTTGGTTATGGCCTGCTTCGAGCAAGGCAATAACTTGAGCGGCTTCTGCGGGCGTGGTATCCATATTTTTCCAGTAAATCCGTATGCTTCCAGTAGAGATGTTATCACGTTGACCGTCGGTATGCAACTGAATAAAAATTCTAATAAACTGACCTTTTTATACCTGCGGCTAAGGGTGCAAGTAGTGACAACGCAAACGCGTGAATTTGGGGAATTCGGTGTACGGTCGGTTTTTGTAAGTTACGTGAAGGTCAATGATTTTAATTTTATGTTTTTGTAAAGCTAAGCTTGTATGCTTTAATTTTGTCTAATGATTTTTACTCAATATCTTTCGATTTTAGAAAACAATCAGTAATAAACCAAATTACAAGGGGTGTGCGATTTTATTGCTCTCAAGTGTATATTGTTTCTCGTGTCTGTACGTTTTTACAAAACCTTATCAAAGGGTTTTCATCTATATCATCATATTCTTCTATACATTCAGTTGTTATATCCTCTTTAGACATGTCACTAGGTATTGTTTCTAAATTCGTAATTATTGATTGTAATTTCAATAATGCATTACTACACCTGGATACCTTGTTTTGGTCCGTTAACCCACCATATCTGTTCAAGGCGAGTGTTATAATATCATCCAAAATATTTTTTAATTGGCTATAATTTGCAGTTTGCCTAAGTAATAAGACACATCTAACATAAAAGTTCTTTACACGATTATCTACATGTTCGAAGCATGATTGTCTATACAGATTTTTAACGAAATGAGATTTATCGAGACGAATGTAACAAGGTATCCTAATATTGTTGTCGCCTTCTAATATGTTAAAGCAATTTTGTAAATAGCTATTTGTAGAAATAAACCCTGTAAAGTTTGTTACAACAGCACCTAATATTGCAGCAGAATCATCAGAGACACATTCATTTGGTGCGGATTTACCACTCAACCACTGCTTTAAAAACATACTAATATTTTCTTGCGTATTAACTTCAGATAACATATGGCACAACGGAATACTGCTACCATCTTCACGATAGCACATCATTACGTATAAAAACACGTGTTTTTTCTGTTTGTTTGCGTTTTTTGTAAAGATATTGACTTCTGGTAATACAGTTCCTTTGACAACAGAACCAGTCGCATCTATTGACACTCTAATATATCTTTCTGATCTAGAAAATAAATTATAAAAATAATTTTGTTCCCTTGACCAGTACAGAATAAAAAAAGGAAATATGGAAATTTGTCGAATAGTTTCATTGTATGGTGGTGTATATGCCATACACCAAACTGATAACACAGGTGAAGAGTGAAGAAAGGGAGCTTGTTTCATCCTACTTCTAATTTTTTGTAGAGCTCCTATATTTGGTATAATAGGTGGTTCTACATCACCTATTTCCATGTGTTGATTAGCTAGCAAATTTCTAGTAATTATTGGATGGTTTTTTGCTAAAGTTTCTTCTAACTGTTGCTTATGGTACTTTGTTACCCTAACTTTTACAGATTTATCGTGTTTATAATTTTTGTTGACATTTGTTACCGAACATTTCATTTCATAAAAATTTTCGGATGATGTGCAGCAGTTTTCTGAGTAATAAATATTGAGGTTTGCTTTGCATAGTTTGCAATAGCCTTGGCAAAGAATGTGACCATTTGGTTGAACTCTGTTTTTTTTAAATATCCATATACATTCGTTCTTGCTCTGTTTCCAAATTTCTTGTCGAAGAATGGTAGTCCACTTTTGTTTTTGAAATCTTCTTGCGGACTTGTAGCGTGAATTGGGTATTTTGGGATCATTGCGGTAATAGTAATATTTTGTAGGCTCTATTTCTCGCCACTGATAAGCATCTATAACTATAGAAAATGTAATTTCACTATCTGTTTGGTTTTCCAAATCTTCATTCAATACATAATTATCTCCGGCAGATGACGTTCTGGTTGAAAATTCTGTCTCCTCCAACACGAGTTCATTACTCGAAATCGATTGTTTTTCTCTTTCTTCCTCTTGTTTAACCCTTAAAGTCGCATGATTATTTTTGTTAAAGAAAACAAGTAAAATTAATTTTAATGGTTTATTAGGCATATAAAAAAGTTACAAAAAATACAAAAAAAAATCTAGAGCTGATATTTTTTGGAAAAACCTATGTATAGTATACTATACGTTGCCACTTTTGCTCGAAACAATAAGAAATCAGCAATGTATGGCATAGTATACGTTGCGCTATATTAGTGCTTCGTGTGGTAAGCCAAAAAACAGTTTCTGCCTTTGACATAACATAAATGTATTTCGCATTTAGTGCACATTGTACTTGCTTGACCTCCTTTACAATATTTACATCTCTGATACCCGGTTAACTGAGGCCAATGATCGTATTTATCATACCTCACATCATCAAAAGGCCTCTCGGCCAATGGTCTCTTTATCTTTTGCCTCTCAGGTACAGATTCAACGTCCTTTACAGGCACGGTTCTATCACGCTTCAGAAGTCCAGCGTAGATTTCGTATCGAAAGTCTTTCAAACGATCTTGCTTCCTCTTCTTATTAATTTGTCTGTCATGTCTACGACGTAACAGCCAAGCATTATTTACACATATGTCCAAAAGCTGGGAAAAAATATTCATGTACCATCTGTGAGATTTTATACCTGTACGGTATAATGCTATTAGCATATCGGCCAAATCCACACCTCCCATGTGGCGATTATAATGCTTCACAATTTGTGGACATTGTATATCGACGCGACTTTTTGACTCTTTACTAAAACGATTGATATTCTCAAGGGGAAAAGCGTCAACATAAGAGCTTACTAACCTCACATGCTTATTATCAAACCACTTGACCACACTCAGTTTGTTTTCATTGCAAACCACCTGAGTAAAAGCTCCTCTTCCTTTCTTCTGTAGCGATTTATCGTCAATCATTTTGCTCTCTGCATCCTTCAATCTATTTTTTCTAACAGTCCCTAAACTAAATATACCATAGTTTTCTCGTAATATATATATTAGCTCTAAAGACGTAAAATAGTTGTCAAAGTAAACGACACTACATGCTTGATTTCTTATAGTTTTGCATAACGCTAAAACTATTTTTCCTCCAACACCCAAGGATTCTTCTTCATCGGTAAATTCCACACCTCTAAACGTATCATCGCCAGCATAGAGTATAAAATCGTAGATGACTCCAGAAACACCAGCTCGAACCAAATTTTTAAAGCCCCACTTACTTGGCTTATTTGGGTTATATTGACGACGACTGCCTGCTTTTTTACCCTTATATGGTATAACCATCTCATCTATACTGAAAGTATTTTCTTCTTCGAGGGATAAACATTGAAACCGAATACATTCAATTAGGGGTCGCAGTTTATAATACCTGTCAGAAACATCAGCTTGGGTGTTGTCAGTGAAATGTAAATATCTTCTTAGTTGCTGAAAACGCTTCAAGGACATGACATCTGCAATTTTTGGATATCTAAACGACGATTTCCAATAGTCTTTGTAAGAAGGTAAAACTACTATACCCATAAGAATGTTGATGGCCAAAAAATCTAATATTTCCTCTTCTGTAACTTTAATTGATTTGCCAGTTTCTTGAACGCTGTACAAATTGGTATTCGTCATTATATCTCTCACCATTACTCTGGGAAAAAATCGATAAAAATAGTCTAAAGGTGACCAATCAGTAGGTACTGCATCTTCAAAAGTAGGATTAGATATGTCAGCCCTGTGTTGAAATGACACTTTCTTCCAACGAAAACGTAAGTTTAGTTTTTTGATACAGCGTCTTTTGACTCTATTAATAACAATAGAAGGCCCGGTACGTTTTCTTTGTCCACGTGTCCTCAAAGGTGTGTTAGTTGGCATGGCAGTAGAAGGTTGAACAGACGCCACAGAACCAATAGAAGAAATTGAAGGGATTGCATCATAGTTGCATTGCGTAGGGCTCGGAAATACAGCGTTCAGAATTGGTGTGAGGGGAACTTGAGCATTTTCTTGTTCAACATCAGAAAGGGCTTCTGCGTTTGGTTCTACCTCGTTCTCTGAAGGATTGGCTGGCGAAACTGGGCTGCCTAGAATGTCGAGCCTTTCAAATGACGATTCTAGTGACGGTGCTGGTGAACTATCCGCTGTTCTCGCTTCATCACCACTGCTCGATTCATCACTAGCATCAGAATTAGCATTTAGTGCAGGAACCAAAGCCAATATTCGTCTAGCTCTTCCGTTCATTGTGGTCTAAAACAATATAAAGCAAACATGCAAGTCAACCACCACCCAAATAAAAGCCAACACGTTATTTATGCACTCCATAGAACTCGTATCATATCAAAATAGCAAAAAAAAATTAGTTTCATCACATAGTAGCAACTGTAGCGTTGTATAGTATACTATACAAATAAAAATAGTGGTAAATGTAAGCAACTGTAGCATTGTATAGTATACTATACATGTATATAAACTAGTCAAAATAATACAAACACCTCATTTTCCAAGTTATTCATCTAGCAACATTATTAGAATAACTGTTTACCTTTACATTTTATGCATTGGAAATTTATAATTAGTAATAAAAACACTAAAATAACCAAAACTCACCTTGATAATAATTTCTGGCTGCCACTCGTTCGTTATTTTTCACAACTGATTTAAAGGACTATGGGCAAAAATGTATGGGCTCCGTCCCCATATACCAACACACATGGAACTAATGCCAATGTGTTCTTTAAGTATCCACTATTTGATTAAAATCCTTTTTTTTACTTAAATCCGTGGCATATATCAATAAAAAAAAACAATTTATAATTATTAATTAACCTATATTTTCCTTTTACACTTGTAAGTTATTTTAACATTATGGTTATATTACAGTACAAAACATGATTTAGTAACTAAACAAAATAAAAATAATGTATATTTAACACATTAAACGCCGACTCAAATTTAGTGGTTGTTCCGTTTGGGCCGTGGGGCTCACCGGTGAGCGACAGCAATACTACCCGTTCAGGCCGTGGGGCTCACCGGTGACCGCGCGACGGACTCGTGTTTGAACTCAATTTTCTCGCTGGAGGACACATTGCCGGTACAAAACTATATTGAGCGTGCCCGGCACGGCCCTGGAGAACAGTTTACGCATACTAGCTCGTTTCGACACTAAGTATAAAAAAGACTGTTGATTTTTTGGCTAAGTACCTATACAAAATGTGGTTTTGAAATAAAAGAAGGTTTACAAAATATATGTTTTATTAGAAAATATTTAAAAACTTTTTATTATACGTTAGGCAATCACTTATTTTTGGACTTAGTAAAAATAAACTAAACAAACTTCGAAAAAAACTTAAAATAACTCAAAAAATTACTACGAAATTAAACTTTGTCATGAATATTTGGCAATAAATGAAATCAGTCTTATCAACAAAATAAACACATTTCCATTTTTTGCGTCGCGCAGTCGGGTAAAAAATTGGTCAATGATGAAGCACATTGAAGCAAGATATGCAAAGAAAAGGCTTTTCCGGGCATTGTGGACAAAACATTCTCACCTTTTTAGTCTTGTTTTTAGCCAACTTTCTGCCGTAAGTAGCTGCGTTAATTTTGTAACAATTCACACATGCTCGCCTGCTTGTTCTGGCTTGCCCTTCTTTTTGTTGCAGTTTGTGTATCATTCTTCTAGGTCTTGCAACTGGAACATCTTGTTGGCTGCAAAACGATTTCAATAATTCCAGCCGGAAGTCTGCCATTTGTATTTTCTTGCCAGTGACGCTTTGATACAAGACCAGTGCATTGACTACTGCTGTGTTCAGGAGAAGGTTGATTGCATACTTCTTGTACCATTTTATCGATTTCCTCAGTGGAGTTGAGTAAGCAGCCATCTGATCGGACATATCTACAGCTCCTTTAGCACCGTTATAGTCAATGACTATTTTCGGTTTAGAAATAACTTTGTTGCGTTTTCGGACATTTTGGAATCGCACTGAGTGTTTTGTGGATAGCAAAAGGACGTCTCTTTTATCCTTCCACTTCATTACAGTTATGCCTTCATCGCTTTCCTTCGCCACGAATTGTCCTCGCTTCAGTTTAGCATTTACTACATCCTTTGGCAGATGCTTCCGGTTCTTCCGAATCGTGCCTACGAGATGAGTCTCTGCATCGAGAAGTTTTTTGGCAAGATCTATACTGGTGTACCAGTTGTCGGTCACTAGCGTATGTCCCTTGTATAGAAGATCGCTGCATAGAGACATAACGACATTCAACGGTGTAGTATTGACTTCATCATTATTCTTTCCTGCGTATACATTTATTTTATATGTATATCCAGGAATGGTACATAACTTAAACTCCTTTATACCATATTTATGCCTTTTTTGTTTATTGTATTGTCGAAAAATTATTCGTCCGCGAAAAGGCACCACGCTTTCATCTATGCAGATCTCTTCGGAAGGGGTGTAGTTTTTTTGGAAGTTCCTGTTCACAACTTCGAGCAATTTCTCAATCCTGTGTAATCTATTAGATTTATTGTCTTCGTCTTGCTGAGAAAAGTGCAGCATTTGCAACAGCAGCTCAAATCGGTTTCGACTCATTATTGTTCGAGGAAAATTCTGTCCAAGCACAGCATCTGTAGACCAGTAGTAGGATATTTTCGGTAATTTTACGATCCCCATGAAAATAATCAATCCGAAAAATCGTTTCATCTCTGCTGTGGATGTAGGTTTCCATTGGCGAATCCGCGCAGCTTTAGATGCTGCGGCCGATCCTGTGACTTTTTTGATAGCAAAGCTATTTGTATAATCGGCCACCATTTCAAATACTTCGTCTGGTACTAAAAAATGATAGAAATCTGCCGGGGTCTTATCGATCATTTCCCTTACAACTCGTGAATCTAATCCTGGGAATTCAGTGTAGGGGATAATCCGACGCTGATTACCTTTTGGTTGGTGCCACACGGTAGATGATGCAGGAAGCGACGCGATGTGACCAGAAGTATTTGGCAAGGCATTTTCAAGTTCAATGTCACTCGTGTCACTAATGGGCAGAACTCGTCGACGTCGCTTTCGTAAAGGTGGTTGTAAGTCATACTCTTCCTCAGACTCCGAACTCAGCTGAAAGCTACTATTAAGCAAGGAAATTTCTATTTCTTCAATCCGCGTCAAATCATCATTTGTTATTTCAAAGTTTTCAAAATCATCCATGATTCACACCACACTTTTTCTAACAGTCAGGCAGGACACAGTTTATTCACTTTAGAGGTAATCAGGGTAAAACTGTCGCTAAAATAATCCAAAATATGTATTACAAAAAATAAACAATGCGCGTGACCTTGCTTGCGATTACTAATTCGACAATGCGCGTGACCTTGCTTGCGTATTACTAACTCGCGTCAAGAGCGCGCAGCCCTTTCGGGGAAGGGCGCGGGGAATGACCGGCGCCGCGACCCCCGCGGCCCCGCGCGTACGAATTGCAGATTCTCAACTGCGTGCGCCGTGGTGGTCACCGGTGCGCGTCAGCAATTATATTGTTAATTCTTTGGATAGTAATAGGAAATAATATTTAAATTGAGGTTTTTGACTATTTTGAACCTGATGAGCCAATAAAATATAATGTGCAAAAATTTGTTGAAATCGCAAATTGGCGTCAGCCCATATGGAAAGTATAGCGGTGGTCACCGGTGACCACCACGGCGTTCAACGTGTTAAACATATACATGTAAATGATTATGAATGAATAATTAGAAAATATATAATGAATATAAATGAATGAATCATTTAACACGTTCATCGCCATGGTGGGTCAAAATGACCGGCACTTGATCTAGCCATTTGGGCCATGGGGGGTCAAAATGACCGGCACGCCAGACCTACCTTTGCGAAGCCCGTTCGCGCCGCAGAATGCAAAAGCTGTGTATTCAACCATACAATGTGACCGGCGCGGCCCCAATGAACACCTGTAACTACTTGGTTTTTTGATTTTTTGATGGCATACCTGTTTTTAGGACTTAGAGAAAAAAGTTAATGAAAAAACATAGGATTTCGAATCATATATTTTTATTTCTGTTATAAGTTGCATTTATGCATAAAAATGAAAAGACAACAGAATATTATTAATTTTAGGCATGTTTTTATCAAAATTTAAGAAAAAAAGAAAGACAATAGAACAAAAAATATTAGGAACGTTTTTTATCAAACCACAATTACAAATCGTCATACGAACAACAATCAAACTAAAGATTAATTCAACTCTAAATGGATATTCAAACATTTTAGTGGCATTTGTCAAAACATTGACGACATAAATGGGGATTGCCGGGACAAATAGTGCAAAACCAAGAAACCTTCTTTGTTTTGTTCTTGGCCACATTTCTTCCATGCAACTCAACATTTGATTTGTAACAATCACGACAAAATTTTCTTGTTGATACTGCTGCACCTTCTTTTTTCTTAAGCTCGTGTTTTTGTCTTCTGGGTCGTGGTGTGGTCAATCCCGTATTTTCTTGACTACCCTCAATCAACTGCTTTGCCAACAGTCGCCTAAAATCGACGACAGATATCTTCTTCTTCGTTGTACTTTCATATAGTACTCTTGCATTTACTACAGCAGTATTGAGTAATAATTCGATACCGAGCTTCTTATACCACTTTAACGTCTTTCGCAATGGACTCGAATAAGCACTCATTTGGTCAGACAAGTCAACGGCTGCTTTGGCTTTATTATAATCAATCACAATTTTCGGTTTAATTGTTTCAACCCCTCTTTTGTTCTTTTTTTTTGTAAAACCAATTGAATGTTTGGTTGACAACAAACACACGTCCCTCTTATCCTTCCACTTCATAACCGTGACTCCGTTTTTGTTTTCTTTTGCCATAAACTCACCCGGTTTCAGATTTCCAGTCATGACGTCCTTTGGTAAGTTCTTCCTGTTTTTTCGTAGGGTCCCTACTAAATGAGTATCGTGTTGAACTAACTTCTCAGCTAGATCTAAGCTTGTATACCAATTATCTACGAACATGGTATGACCTTTTCCAAAGTAGTTACGTGCTAAATTCAAGACAACGTTGGTTGGAGTATTATCCTGTGAATCTAATGTCTTTCCTCCATATACCTCCACCTTTGTCGTATAGCCAGGAGTAGTACACAATTTAAATAGCTTGATGCCATATTTATGTCTTTTCGACTTATTATATTGACGGAAAATGATACGCCCACGAAATGGTATCATACTTTCATCGACGCATAAACATTCATCGGGAGTATAATGAATTGAAAATGTTTGGTTCAATATTTCAACCAATCTTCGTATTTTACCCAGCCGGTCATTTTTTGGAACTTCTTCGTTGTTGGAAAAGTGGAGCATTCTAAGCAAAACTTCGAAGCGGTTGCGACTCATAGTCTTTTTTGCAAAAGATTGACCCAACATTTCATCATTAGACCAATAGTCTACGATTTTTGGTAACTTCACTATACCCATCCAAATAATCACGCCTAAAAATCGTTTTATTTCTTCTTTGTCGGTTGGCGTCCAGAGCCGTAGTCTCGACTTATCTTTAATGCCACCTTTATCGATACTTTGTTGGGCAAATATATTCGTCTGATGTGCTATATTTTCAAATAACTGGTCAGTGACTAAGAGGGAATAGAAATCAACAGGTGTAGCATTGGCTAGTTGATTTCGAAGTGAGTAAGGTTTCAGTCCCGGTATTTCGGTAAAAGGAATTAAACGAGGCTGCTTACCACGTGGCTGGTACCACTCACATTCAGGTGTATGGCCGGATAAAGCTGGAGATAAGTCACGGTCATCTTCTTCACTGTCCGACAAAATAACTCGACGTTTTCTGGTACGTGGAATATTTATCACTTCATCACCCTCACTTATGACATGGTCAGTACTGCAATGTGACCTCTCTAAACTGTCAATTACATGTAATTGTTCTTGTGTAAACTCAAAGTCAAAAAAAGTGTTCATTTTAACAATAAAACTATTTTTTCTGCTAAACAAAATCTTAGCGTGCATTTGATGACCAAAACAAATGCGAACTAACGAAAACAATCCGTGATTGGCTTGAGTCATAGGGAGAGGTGAAAGGGGTGAAGGGAGGCGGGAACAACAACCGCACGCACGGTGTACTCCCGCGCTAGCATCCATTAGGCGCGCGGTACCCGTGCGTAGTAGACGTGTCTATAACGTTTGTAAGTACGCTGACCGGCATTGTGACCGGCAAGGCCTGAATGTAATAATTATTCCGTTTAGGCCGCGCCGGGTCGTAATGACCGGCACTTAAAAAAACCCTAAAATAAAGCCAAAATAAACAAATATCACTGTAAAACTTTTATATATGAACAAATAAACCTATAAATAATCATAAAAACCAATGACATTTTTTTATGATTTTGTAAAATAATAGTCGGCGATGAACGTGTTAAATTCATTGTCTTCTAATTATTCATTCTTACAATGCTCTTAGTAGGTAGGCGAATAACAATAGAGAGTGCTAATATTACTGGTCTAGTATAACACTGTTTAACAGCTGCGCTGGCAGATTAAAATCTGTATGACGACCTATTCCCATGTACCATACAATCGATATAATATGTGCACAACTTCCTATAGTGCGACTGCCCGTCAAGCAGGTACAGTAATAGTGTGCAATAGCATGTCTGTCCCCCCTATTCCCATCAATCAACATATAAGAATAATATATGCGTGACCTTACGTGTCTGGATTGTATTCGCGCTCTTATCAGCCACGCATTATTTAGCATAATATTGCATCTTGCCAAATCACTCAATGCATTTTCACGATATAATTCAATGATGTATAATCCGTTACGAAAATGCTCTGCACAGTACGACTTGGCCAGTTTTAAATGGTAACTTCCTAGTGCAAATAAAATAATGTCGTCTTCATTTAATCGTGGAAACTCTTCAAAATGAGGCATTTGTGCTTCCATGGCTGTAAAAGTCACTCTTTGACGGTTAAGGTTTTTCATTTCTACGTAATCACGTAACATATTAGGCGTGTTGTTTTCAGCTTGTTTGATATTAAGTATTTCTGAGGCAAGCCTGCTATCAGTAGCAACGCGATAACATGCATTTATGATCGCTGCAGCGATTCTAAAATCAATGAACATATTTGGTAATGCTTTATTAAAATATGACTGCCTTAAAAGCTTGAACCTATTTTTGAACTTTCCGTTCACGGCTTCTACCACCCACCGACATATCGTTATTAAACGCGACTTATTTGCCTGTTCAGTGGTAAGTTGGGTAGCATTTCTATCTTTTGATGGAGGTATGTGAGCTTCATAGCCAAGCGACTGTATGTCATAAATGCTGTCCCTGAACCCTCTGTCTAATATAAACACATCTCCTCTGTGGATGAGCCAATGTAACAAATGGTCGTCTTGGTTCATTATATTATGCATAATGTTTGCATCGGATGTTACAGCAGGATATGGGCCTAAAACATCGATTATATAACCATCGCTGGTTACTAATAAAAAAGGCTTTAATAAGTTCCTGAACTTGTGCAGACTGTAACTTTTTCGCTGAAATAAAAAGTTCGAACTTTTTTCAATATAAATATATGTTCCGTCTGCTATTAAAATCAAAACAGTATTCTCCTCATTCCCAAAAATAGCTTTTGGTATCATTAGATTTCTTTCAAGAAGATCTCTTCTAGAAACATGACCTATTCCAAGATGACTCGGAACAAAATCTTGGGTGAGACATTCTCTTGCTATTTTTAATTTTCTTTCGAGCTCTCTGCGGGATGTTTTAAAGAGCGTCGCCAGTCTCTCGTTAGATTCACCAGTTCTGAGTTTAGTTAAGTACACACCTAGAACTGTACGTGGATGACGGGACCTTTCTGATAGACTCGGTGTTTCCGCTAAGATAGCATCGAACTGTTCTAATGTCAAACCGGTCCAAAAATGTAATTCCTGTGCATTAAGTCCAGATTCAAAATCGAAACTAGGGGCATTGTTAATGGCATTTACCAACATGTTCGTCATGTCCGAAAAAAAAGAAGAATTGAAATAATTCGTAACGTTGATGTTGTCTAATACTTCGTCGATGTTAGTACTTCTTAAATGATCTTCGCATAATCGCACACTCGGTGGAATATACAGGCGATAGTTACATACCAAATACACTTTCATTGAAGTTGGAATTCGCCTTAGGTTTTCGTTTGTGCACTGTCTGTAACAGCAGCTGCGAGAAGAATTTGGTGCCCTCACATAATCGCGAACGTAAAAGTCCTGTTCTTGATTTGCTACGTCGTTCATCACCTGATCTTGTTCATCAACATCATGATGATCTTCAACAACGACGTTTTGTACATTGACATCATCTGCGTTTCTTTGAACTTCAAGACCTGGGACGTCATTGTCTGCATTCCCGATGCGACTTTGTCGCGTAGCATTGTTAGCTCTTTGCCAGCATCTATGGCACACTGCCATAGTGTTATTGAATACAACCTGGAACATAAAAAAACTCGATGAGTATCAGAACTAATCTTTTCGCGTGGCCAAATCTCGTAGTAGGGTACAAGTATTTGTGATGGAATATGACGTGTTTTCCGCGTCACATATGTTTATAAAACATATTAAAATATGTATTTATATAAGTGTTTCGTAACGTAGTTCTCATAGTACAAACTATGTTTAGCTTGGGTCTAGATAATTGGTGTAAGTATTTATTAACGTTATTAGTTATCGCCCAATGATTGTTCAAAGTATACAATAGCCATCTAATATGAAATAAATATAAAAAAATGAAGGTGTGCTACAGGAAATTGCAGTGAAAACACAGATATTAGTATGAATTAAATACATAGTTTACATATTATGTAGTTATATATTTATATATAAAAGATGTTATTTACCTGTATCAGTGCATTTTGTGAAATATGGTTGACTAATTCAGGTTCATTTTCAATTAACGCCTCTTCCAAAACGTGCCGCCTTTGTCGCAAGACAGATCGCGGGCACATTATACACCGCCGTCCAGTTTCCATAATACACTGTATCCAATCCAGTTATCGTGCCAGGGTCAATCGAAAAGCTATCAATCAGTCCAGTAAACAAGCAGGGGTCGTAGTTGTAAAGTAAAAACCGATAAGACAGAGATAAATAAATACGAACGAACACTGCAACAAACTGACTGTAAGTGACTAAGGTTCGGGCGACTACCTGCCTGCGAATAGGGTCGCAAGCGCAGGAGCGAGGGTGGGGGTGCGGGGTATTTTCTAAGAACTTATCTTTGTGTGTATGCGCCGCCACTGTGCACTAATGAATAGATAAATGAGCAGGTGTTTTACAATTACTCGTCAATAATACGTAAACGAAATATTTGTTTAAAAGTTAGTTACTATGAGAACCCAATTCATTTGAGCAACGTCCCCATAGTAACAAAATATCATCTTGCCAAGATGTGTCAATTGAGCTACATTTCATTTTTGTTGATGGGTGGGGACGATTCCGCCCATTGTCCTTTAAGATTATAACCCAATGTTAAGTGCTTGAATTGCTGCGAACTTGTGGTATACCCTTCTTGACGCCGATTCTGCCGTCTTCATCTCGTTGATGGTTTCTATCTTCAGTGGATCTATGGGTCCTGTAGCTCCTATGCTCGCAGCGACGTCGTCGTCGACGAGCGTGACCGTTGATCCGTCGTCCATCAGCGCGAATGTGTTGACAGCTCCCTTCGGCCCCGTCACCTGGACCGGCAGGATCTTGAGATAGGAGGATTGCTTCTTTATTGTCCACGTCGAATTGATCACTTCTGTTGCCTCGTTGTTTTCTGTTTTTTCTGTCTTCTCAGCCTTTTCTATTTTCTTTTCATAATGAAGCAGCTCGTGGTGCGTGTACTTGCACCCGTCGACACCACATAGCTTCGGTCGGCAGTTGTGAGTCTTGCTCCTATAACGTAGGCATCTGAAGCAGAGGCGTTTGGACTTCGCAGCATCCCATTTTGAATTGGCTTCCATCTTCTTAAATGTGTCGCACTCCGTCGCGTTGGCGTGGCTTGTCTCGTCGCACACGAAGCACTTCGGCGTATTGTTCTTCTCTGTGACGTTGGTGACCCGCTGAGTCTTCTTTTGTGGTGCGGCTGACGATGGTGCTGCCACCTGTTCAGATAGCGCGTAGGGTGCGCACAGTTCAGCTTCTCTCTTGAAGAATCTTTCTATCTTGATGAGGCAGGGATCTTCTTTCGGTTGCGTCGATGAGAAGTCGTAGTAGCGGTACCGAAGCGTCGGCGTCAGCTTGTCCACCAATGTCTTTGCAAGTTCCGGGTTGTACATGTAGTTGAAACAACCCAATGTCTTCAATGTTGCTACGACGTTGGAGATCTTCGTGGCGAATATACAGATGTCCCTCGGCGACTCGGAGAGGCGTGGCAAACTTCGAAGCGTTTCCATTTCTATCATGGCGATTGACTCTGGTCTTCCAAATCTTGATTCCAAAGTCTTTATCACTTCAGAAGGGTGCGCGTTGGTGATGAGCAACCCTTCTACCGCTTCTCTGGCCTTCCCTTTCAAGTTTCTTCGTAATCTGTTGATGTTCTCGACGGTGCTGAACGTTGGTTCTGACTCGTAGTAGGCGGCGCGGAAGGGCAGCCACTCCTGATGCGACCCGCTGAAGAAAGGCAATTCGATGAACTTGGGTCGTTGGGCGGCGCTGACAGCCCTAGTGATGGCTTCAGCTAGGAGGGCTAGGTCAGCTTGACCTCCCGCCGGTGTTCGATGAACCTCTTCTTGTTTCGGTGGTTCTTCGTGGACGATCGTTGGCTCTGGCGGAGGGTGGTGAGGCTCGTTGGCGATGGCTAGGACGGGGCGAGTCACCAGGTTATCTAACCAGTTGTCCACTCGAGCGTTGACTTCTGAGTAGAGGGAGACATCATCTTCTTCTTCTTCGTCGGAGTTCTCTGTTTCTAGCGCGGCCAGGCGTGCAGCAGCTAGTTCGACTTGCGATTTTCCGCGACTTCGTCTTGCTATATGTCGATCCCCCCCCCTCCCCCCTTCTTGCTAGGGGGGCGGAGGAGCTGTGGGCCGGTTGGTTTCGACGTACCGGCGTTCTTGACAACTCGTTTCACAGTCGAGGCGTCAGTATCACGACGATTTTCTCTATAAGTGACAGCGGCGGGCGGCTTCATCAGCTGTTTCGATTTCGCACCCGCGGTGAGCGTCGTCGTGGCGGAGGGAGCGACGGAACCAGCGGGGTGCGAGGCGGGGGGCGCGTTGGCAACTGAATATGACATTTCACGTTCCGTTAATGATAGAGGTGTATTTTATGTCATATTTTTTACTTAAGTATAATTTTATTTTCAAAATATAACAATAATAAAATTCCTCGTGTTCTATTCTCAATATATGAATAAACGAAAAATACCCAAAACTACGATAGCGAGCGTGCTAATGAGAAGTTAATTTACAGTTTACTGTCAAATCCAGACATGACAATGACAGATGATCATAAGTCAAAGGATGATGTTGCCATATTTTGAAATACAATCGATTATTTGCATCGATTTTTGGTCTTGATCAATTAAATTTTTATCTAACTTATTTATTTCGCACTTAAATTAAAACATGAATATAATTATTATGATCTTTTCAGATCACATTTACGAAAACTGAAAGAGGACGGCGAATGCTAGTGAGACATGGTTACATGTACTATTTGCATCGGGAAAATAAATCTGGAATTTGCAAGGAATCAGGAATCCAACTTCTATGCAACTCAGCAACAAGCTAATAGACTAGAAACATTCACAGTAGAAGACTTACGGAAATATTTAGGGATTATCACTTTTATGTCTGTATACCACTACCCCAATATTCGATCATACTGGGGCAAATTTGGGTTCGACTTGATACGAGAGACTATGCCCGTGAATAAATTTGAAAATATTAGGGAGATATTACATTTCAACGACAAGTCAAAACATCTCCCAGTCGACCATCCAGATCACGACAAGTTACACAAATTGCGGCCTGTGATAACACATTTGAACAATAGATTTTCTAGTGTTACCATTGACCAACGCTTATCAATCGATGAGCAGATGTGCGCAACGAAAGCAGGTCACTTTTTGAAGCAATATATGCCAAATAAACCTCACAAATGGGGTTTCAAACCATTTGTCCTCTGTAGCTTACTGGGATATTCATAACATTTTATAATATACGCGGATAAAGAAAAAGATGACTCGACACGTGGAAACAAACCACAGGTATGATAAAAAATTGAAACGAAAAGTGGAAATAATGTGCCCCAAACTCATAAAAGAGTATAATGCACATATGGGAGATGTCGACCTGATGGATACTCACCTTGGCAGGTACAGGATTCGTATCAAAAGTAAAAAAATGGTACATGAGAATATTTTACCATCTATTGGACTTATCCATCATCAATGCCTGGATTCTTTATAGAATAGTAATGGTTCGAAGAGGGAAAGCCAGCAACGATATCATGAATCTTGCTGACTTTCGTTCGGAATTAGCAGACACACTTTGCAAATATTCTACACCTATCCCTAGGGGTTGTCCACGTTCTACATCAACTGCAGAAGCTGGCCCGCCTCCCAAGATACGGAAAGGAAAGCCCTGTCAAGTTTTACCACCACACAACGTGATGCTCGATGGCGTGGGCCATGAACAAGTAAGGACACTAATAGGATGAGATGTATGTTCCTAGCCTGCAATTTGAAGACTGTAATTATGTGTGCGAAGTGTAAAGTTTATTTATGCGCTAAAAAAAGCAGACTGCTTCAATGACCTACACAAAAAATAATTAACCATGGAATGCATGTTGTGCCGAAAACGGCACAATATGTTGATTTTTGGTAAAAATATACGTAAATAAACAAGTCTGATTTTTTTTCTCTCCTCAAATCTCAGCACCATGTGTTATAAAGTATATTTTATTCAAATTAAAATAAAAGGTTATGCATTTAAGGGTTAACATGTTTTGTTTTTCACGTAGTTATGGATTGGCTAATTAAAAAGACATGCGTCTTCTAGCCATCCAATCTTCTATGCCATTCCAGTCATCTTCAAGCCCAGGGTTCAAAATGAAAATCTGAATGTAAATCTAAATGAAATGTAAATCTCATATTTTAACATAGTAAATTGTTAATCAATCATAGTAAGTATTAGGGTGTCCCTTATATACGTGAAAAATTTTATCTTCCTATGTCAACATTAACCCGTGCCGACAAGGCCGTAAAGATTTTGAAAATAGCTGCCTTTGACCCTTTTCGATATTCAACTAAACAAAATGAAATATTTATATTTTATAAAAACAATAATAAAAATTTAGTAAGAAAATAGGTATTTATTTATTAAAAAAACATAAAATTACAGATTAGCAAGGATATTTTCTTTTAAGGGTCTCTTTGTTACAGTCTGAATAAAGATTTCTGTGCTCTTGTACACAGCGTAGTAAAAATTGTTTCTGTTCTTCCTTTGCAGTAATTAAACCATGAAAATCTTGCATAAGTTTTACAGCTCTTTCAGCTGTATCATTCACTGCCCTTAAAGAAAAAACCTTTCTTTTTGCCTGTAAATAGGCAACATCTTCGCACGTAGAAACAGGTTTCTCCAAGAAGTTATCATCAATTTTTAAACAGTTCAGTGACCGATCGAATTCCAATAAGAACAGTCGCGTCGCGTCGCGTCGGTATAGCGCTGACGCAGCAGCATACCGTTCGTTACCTCTAGCCGTGCGCGGTCGCCGCGATGACCCAGTTACAAAATTTATTGCACAACTATTTGTATAAACAAAGTGTTAAGGTGAAGTTGTTATTATTCTAATAATCATGGCTTCGTCATGCACAATTAAAATCAAAACTGAAACGGAACAATTGTTGTATAAACATTATACCGAAGAAAAGTTGGAACGCGAAAAGTTACAATGTTTGGTAAATGACCCCAAAGGTCAATTAGAACTACTTCAGCAGCAGCTTAAAAACATCCAGGAGCAAAAACCTGCAGACCTAGACAAGAAAAATGTCACTACCGAGAAGCCAATGCCAATCGAGTACGAGACAGACGAAGAGGAACTAGCAAAGGAAACAGAGTGGGTACGACAGAAGAGCAGAAAAAAAAGGAAATTGAACTCATCACCACTGTCCTCACCACCTCAACAAGGAGCCGATTCCAGCCAAAAACCTAAAGAAAATGTTAAAACAAAGAAACAGCCCACACCACCACCGATAGTTGTGGAAAATGTTAAAAACTACCAAGAGTTCTATGATCTTCTTTCAGCTAATCTAACGAAAGACTCGTTCATTACAAAAATGATGAATGGAGAAAAAGTTAAAATTAACTCCCATAATGATGACTCATACAGATCCATCACCAAGTTATTGTTACAGAATAACTGCTTGTGGTACTCGTATGAGAATAAACAAGACAGACCGATTAGGGTGGTGGCAAAAAACCTTCATTCTTCCTGCCTGCCAAATAGAATAGTTGAAGACCTGACAACTCAAGGATATAAAATAGAAGATGCAGTCAACAAACTGAGTTGGAAGAGCAAAGAGCCCCTCAGTATGTTTATGCTCTCATTCCAAAAAGATGAAGACATTAAGAAAATCTACGGAATCAAATCCATACTGGGCTGTAAAGTGGATATACAGCCGTTAAAAACATCGAAGTTAATTCCACAATGCAAAAGGTGTCAAGCATATGGCCACACTCAGAAATACTGTTCCAAAGAACCCCGGTGTGTGAAGTGTACAGGCAAGCACCTAACCAGAGACTGCAATAAACCAGCAGAAGCAAAGCCAAAATGTGTTCACTGTGGTGAGCCCCACCCAGCTAACTATAGGGGATGCATAGTAGCTAAAGAGCTACAAAATATTAAAGATAAAAATACCAGAAAGAATGTGCCGATACCAAACTCTCAAGGTCCAAGTACAAACAAAGACAAAATACCTAGTGTCACCAAACTTGCTACTAAAAGTGTTTCGTATGCACAAATGACAAAAGGAGTCCAATCGTTGCCACAGTCACATATGAAACCAATGAGCCCTAACATGGATGAAAAGATTAACACAATCATAAATCTTTTAACTACGTTCGATGAAAGGCTGAAAAAACTTGAAAGTAGCACTAAAGCAGCTACCAAACAAAAAAGCAATATCCATGGCTAATTTATTAAAAATTATGGCATGGAATGCGAATGGACTGCTGAAACATCAGAACGAACTTACGGCAGTCCTAAATATGGAAAGTATTGATGTGTGCCTTATATCAGAGTCACATTTCACTAAAGAATCTCATATTCAGATCAAAGGATATAACGTATACCATGCATTGCATCCCAATAACACACCAAGAGGTGGTAGTGCTGTCATTATAAAAGAGAATATTTTTCACTATGAAGAACTCAAATATGAAAAAGAAGAAATACAAGCAGTGGCTGTCTGTGTCAAAACGAAATACTGTCTTGTCACTATTTCAGCCATATACTGTCCACCTAGGTATTCACTAAAAGCAGATCAGTACATTAATTTTCTAAACCTTCTTGGAAACAGATTCATTTTAGGAGGCGACTTTAATGCTAAAAATACATTTTGGGGATCTAGACTGACAACAACCAAAGGAAGAGAGCTACTGTGCGCAATTGAAGAAACACAATGCAAAACATTGTCAACAGGTAAGCCCACTTATTGGCCTACTGACACAAAAAAGATTCCCGATCTCATAGACTTTTTTATATATAAAAATATATCACCTAACCTTCTCCGCATTCAAGAAGGTTATGATATGAGCTCAGACCACTCACCTTTATTACTTACTCTAAGTGAGACTTTCTTGCTGAAAGAAACCTACCCGACATTGGTAAATAAGTACACTGATTGGGCAAGCTTTAAAATAGACTTGGACTCTGTAATAGATTTAAAAGTTCCACTAAAGAAACCAGAAGATCTGGATCGGGATATCAGTAATTTTATTACACAAATACAACAATGCGCCTGGAAAAACACGCCTACATTTAAGATCAAAAACAGACTTACATACTATCCAGCAGAAATCACAAAACTCATAAATGAAAAGAGGCGACAGAGACGAATATGGCAACAAACAAGATTTCCACAAGATAAAAGGATTCTGAACAACCTTACAAAACAGCTAAGTAGTGCAATTCAGAAATTCAAAAATGAATCAATGAGCAGTTATCTAAAACAACTAACTAGCTCACGCACGACAGATTACTCTCTGTGGAAAACTACAAAAAATTTAAAAAAGCCAATTATGCATATTCCCCCTATCAAGGATACTAACGGGCGGTGGGCAATAAGCAACGAGCAAAAAGCTATTAGGTTTGCACAACATCTGGAACTAATTTTTACGCCAAATAAAGAACACAAAGACAGCGCTTTGCTAGATGAAACATCAAATAATGATGAGCAAGAAATAAAATTGGTAACACCTAGAGAAGTATACAACGAAATCAAGCGTCTTCGACTAAAGAAATCACCTGGCTACGATCTTATTACCGGAGAAGTTCTTAAGAACCTCCCACGTAAAGCCATCGTAAAACTTACGACCCTTATCAATGCAACGTTCAGGCTTAAGTCTGTACCTGACCTGTGGAAAGTTGCCGAAGTTATAATGATACCAAAGCCTGGTAAACCACCTCACGAAACGACATCATATAGGCCGATCTCGCTGCTACCGATCATGTCAAAATTATTTGAAAAGCTTCTCTTGAAGCGGCTAAAACCCATCATAGAAGAAAGAAACTTGATCCCTGACTACCAATTTGGATTTAGGGAAAAACATTCGACAATAGACCAAGTACACAGGATTACCAACATTATAGAAAAGGCTTTAGAGGAAAACAAAGTTTGCTCAACGGTCTTCCTCGATGTAGCGCAAGCATTTGATAAGGTATGGCACAAAGGCCTCATTAACAAACTAAGAAATATGCTCCCTAAACAGTTTGCTGACATCTTAGAGTCTTACCTATCACAGCGTATGTTTAGAGTAAGACAAGATGATGCACATTCGGAACTAAAACCGATAAAAGCTGGAGTACCGCAAGGAAGTGTCCTAGGTCCCGTCTTGTACTTATTGTACACTTGCGATATTCCTGAATTAGAGAACAATACCATTGCCACATTTGCAGACGACACAGCTATAATGGCCACAGGCGTCACTCAAAAAGAAGCAGTGAAAAAAGTTCAAACAGCCGTCAATATCATCTTTGACTGGACAAAAAAATGGCGTGTGAAACTTAATGAAACAAAATCTGTTCACATAGACTTCACAAACAAAATGCAAAATTATCATCCGATAAACATAAACGGTCATGTCATACCATACGAAAATACAGCCAAATACTTAGGCATGACATTAGACGCAAAGCTTCGCTGGAAAGCTCATGTTAAAAAGAAACGCGACGAGCTAGAGCTTCGCTACAAGTCGATGTACTGGCTGATAGGAAAACATTCTTCGCTGTCAGTACACAACAAAGTACTGTTGTACAAACAAGTCCTCATGCCTGTATGGACTTATGGTATTCAGCTTTGGGGCTGTACCAAACAAAGTAACATCAAAATTATACAGCGTTTTCAAAACAAAGTACTCAGAGGTATCGTTAATGCGCCCTGGTACATTCGAAATGACGACCTTCATAGGGACCTCAAAGTAAACCTCGTCATAGACATAATTAAAAAGAACGCCGAAGCTCATGAACGAAGGCTTCACCATCATGTGAACATCGAGGCTATCCAGCTCCTCGACAACACGGACATAGTGAGAAGGCTAAAAAGGACAAAACCTTTCGAGCTAATTTAGTGAAGTGTTAGTTTAATGTAGTGAAGTGAGTGCTACCTATAAAGAACACAAGAAAAAAGTGTCTTCCCCTTAATAGAGACAATAAGAAAAGTGTTAATGGACACATTCTTAGTCATAGTCTCCCTAGCAAATTAAGTCAAAATAGAATTACTCATTAGCTTTAGTATTAAGCTAGATTGTATTTTTTATGATGTAACCGTATTAGGACACATTATACAAATAAAAAAAAAAAAAAAATTTTTAAACGAGAAAATAATTTTCTGCTCTTGATAGACACAAAATCACTCAATGATTTTCCTGTAACAATAGACAAGACAGTATTATTATCAGTTTATTAAAACAATTTAAGACATAGTAAAGTAAGCTTAGCGTTAGATCCTTTTACATGTTTTTTTTTTTTAAATTAATGATTAATAGCTAACTTTAACATAAAATTAAGTATTCCCACTTACCATGCAAATAATCAGACATATCTTCCTTCGATGGCATGTATCTCTTCCCAGAATCATACAAACTCTCTCTTTGTAAGTTCTCTACGATACTTCTCTTGGTTGCTTCATCAACTTCATCATCAAAGAGTGACAAAACAGTAATTTCTTCTGACAAGTACCAAAGATGTTGACTAAACTTTTTCAAAGCTGCTTGGGAGATCTCTTTGTTAATAGTTTCGTATTGCTTAAGCCTTTTTAAAAAGGACAAATCTTGATTTGGTGCCTTCACCGCCAGACTACATCCCAGCCATGATTTCACATATACAACTGCAATGAATAAACAAATGTCTTGGAGTGCTCGTTTATCTTTGGCGCTAATTTTGAATTGAGATTGCAGCAAACATATTTTCAAACAGTAAATAGCTCTTGCCATCCACCTTGCTTCATGCGTTGCTCCAGGAGGTCTTATTTTAATTTTTTTCTCACTATCGCCTCCTAAGAAAATAATAGACAGTTCAATCAGTTCTCGATAATCGTCACGTACAATAGATTTTTGCAGTTCTTCATTATAAAATGTCAACAGTTCTTTAATTTTTGTATTACAAAAATGTTGTGTGACGATGTGGCTGTGTGTTTCAATAGCAGCAGAATTAATAGTATTCCAGCTGTCTCTAAACTTTTTAAACATCGGGATATCAGGGCTATTTGTTATTTGGTGGTGGATTTTTGTTTCAAATACACACTTTAAAACCAGTTCGTAAACGTGATGGCGGCAAGCAAAGAGTAATAATTCCCTGTCTAGCTTTTGTTCCAAAAGTACACAAGCTCCTTTCAATCGCCCTGTATTAGATGCAGTTGTATCACAGCACATTATTTGTACTTTGTCCTCGAGGTTCCAGTCATAAAGTGCGTTTAACACAGCTTTAGCTTGATCTTGACCTTGACCAGAAGAGCTCTCCAGCTTAGGCACAGCCAAAAGTTGTTCCTTTTCTTCAAATGATATAAGGATTGACAGGCGTTCTACTTCTTACGTCCAGTCCAGGTAATAATTTTCCATCCCAATGAACGGTCACACTTTCAGGTAAATTATTCTGAAAATCTGATTTTATAGATTCCGCTCTATCTATTCTAGTCTTTGTACGAATGCGTTGAATAGACGACTTGTTTATCGGGAAATCATCACTACTAAGATCTAGGGCTTCCACTACAGCCTGAAGTATATATACGGAATCTCTTATGCTTAATTGACATCTATCCAAAGCTGCAACTAATTTAGGAGTGATGAAATCTTTCCTTCCCCTTTTTGTAATACTTCCAGAACTTACCGTTTGAGATGTCGACGGTAAGGGTTCGTCGATGCTTTCATCAGAGCTGGTAGGTTGATCGGGATATCCTGGTGTCTCAATAAGATCTTGTGTAGTTAAAGATAAACTCTCGGAACAGATTTGATCATGTCTTTTTTTTCTCTTCTTTTAATTTTCTCTGTCTGGATCTTTCTTCTTTCTCAGCTAACTTTTTATCTACACCGGCTAAACATCCTGGATGCCCTGGTTCTCTTTGCTTTTGTAAAAAGATTTTATCTTCTTCTATTTTCATCCATTCCAAAGCATTAGCGTGTGCTATGTCGAATAAATTATCTAAATTGTTTTGAAAGTCCTTCTCACGGTGCTTGTAAATATCTTGTGTTTTTTTGGAATTTTTTTGCAACTCTCTCCAAGCATGGTGAAGATCCACAAGTTTCTTTACGCAGTTAGGAATAGCTCTGGTAGGGATTCTAGCTTTTTCCCAGAATATAATTCACTCTCGAACGACGAGATTTGCGCTTTCACTAACACTCAATTTAACTTCACGAATGTTAAAAAAGAGGACTGCAAGAACTTGACGGTTAGACGGTAACTTTGCCCCAGTTATTTGATAGTTCAAGTCACCAACTAAGAAAATACTTTTTTTATTGCTTCTTAATTCCACTGCCATTTTTTAACGTAAAACAATATGTGTTCATCACGAGATTAACTAATAACAAATGACAAATACGGCGAGTACGCGCCGCTATTTCCGCGTAACTTGTATGAACATGATTCGATGCAAGTCGGCACGGGTTTCCGTTCTCCAAATAAGGTAAAAATTAATTCCCGAGTGTTTTAGGTACTAATGAACAAAACTAAGACCTATGCGTTAAAAAATATAAACTTTGAAAAATAAGGGACACCCTAGTAAGTATATTATATTGCGTATTAGTTAACCTTTTGAACGCCAATGGCATGTATAGATGCCATGCGCAAGCGTGCCCTGTGCGCCACCGACATCTATAGATGCCAAGAAACAGATCATAGAAAAATACAAAATAAACATATTAAATCATTACTTTAACGTGTTTTATTGATATATCTTAAGAACTGAATCCCCAGTTATTACATATAATTGTACACAATGAACAAAATTGCAAAATAGTTATTCAAATATTTATGATAAAAAATAACTTAATTAATGGCTGAAAAACATGTTCTCTTGCGCCAATGGCATGTATACATGCCTACTAGTGATGTGGTGTAATATTCAAGTAACTTCATTAAAATGTCAGCTAAATTACTCAAATTCGCTTAATTTTTGTAATAACTATTAAAAAAATATATAAGCTTAGTCACTGACAAAAAAGGTAAATACTACATTCTTTGGTATAATATCATATTTTCTATATTGTCGATATTGTTGATTTGAATATTGTCTTTTTCGCCAATCATGCGCATCCCTAGCACAGTACCGATATTGCAATCCCTTCTGCGCCAATGACATGAATAGATGTCGGACTCGTGACGTCGTAAGCGCGTGCCATGTTTTTAAGTGCTGGGAAGTTGAAAAAATATTTTTTCGATATTTTTTTCGATCTGCCAATATTATAATTGCAAAAATGGCAAGTGAAGAGTTATTTAGTACAGAAGAACTATTGCGTATTCTAGAAGGCACTGAAGATGATGAGTTTTCTGAATCGGAATCAGTAAATGAAAATGATTTTGAGGTAAGTTAATTTTACTTTAATATCAGATGTTTTAATAGTAAGTACAATCAACAGTAAACATATAGATCTATACAAGTATTATGTAAGTATATAGGTAAGTACCTACTCATCTAAAGACGACGCGTTTAAATAATATTATATAGACTTAGGTACTACTGTCATTCTCTTAATTAAGCTATATTAGTGATTAATTATTGTAGTTTAATTTAAAATCCGTTCGGTAGTTTTCGCGTGGAAGAGTAGGTAACAAAATTTCGCGTTTATACCTTTAGAATGTTACATAGGTAATAGGATTTAGTTGTCATTATAGGATTAAATAAAAAAAACTCCATAGATACCTATTTAAATTGTATTAAGTACTTATTATATAAAAAGTATAATTTTGGACACATAATTAACACTTATGTAGGTACCAATAACAAGTTAACTGGCACGCCGGACTATGTAAGTACCTACCTGCCTAACGTACCTGTGCCTTCTTGTTATTACGTATCTAATCAACAATTTAACAATTCACATAGGTAAATAACAATCAACAAATTAAAAAATTAGGTAACGTGTAATAATCAACTAATTTAATAATTAACATATTCAATAATCAACAAATGTAATACAAGAATCAATAAATAGGCACCTATCCCAAACAAAATAATCACATAAATTAATTATATTAATATTGATAAATTATTAATGCGATGACAAATAGGCACAGTTTCCTACATATAAAGGCCGCTGGCCAGCAAGCCGGCAAACTCGCGTCGAAGCTCGAAGACCAATAAGTTTGCCGGCTTGCTGGCCCGCGGCCTGTCTTAGAACCTGTGCTGTGTGTTCATATTAATTTATCGATATAATACGTTACAAGAAAATGATTAAATATAATTTAATCAATTTTCTTGTATTTTATATTTAATGGTACTGGGGTGCCCGAAGAAAATTCTGGAATTAAATCTATGCTTTCCGACAAATCGGAATCCCCTCTATAAATTCTGATTAAATTAAGAATATGAGCATATAAATTGCTTCGGTTCTCTTCGGGCACTCTCTCTAATTCGAATGCTATTAACATTGAAAAACTTTTATTTCGTTGATCCGAAGGTTCGATTTCATATAGTAACTTCGGTAATGCTTCCGAAGCATAATATATATTGTCTCCCAAACGACCAACATACGGTTCGACGAGCGTTTGTGTACCAGCATCTGATTGTTCGTTACACGGCTCGACGAACGTTTGTGTAGCAGCTTCTTTTTTAGTTTCTTCGGATTTTTCTACACACCACATCTTTAAAAATCCACTCAGTATGGACGGGGACCCCGGTCGTTTGCCAGACATTTTTTTACACCTGAAATCAGACACATTGATGCGATAAGTACGAAGGTACCGTAATTATTAGAATTTATTACGGGTATTATTTTCGTGATTATTCTTGTCGTACATCAATAGTTAGGTCTGACAAATGTTCGTTACTTTTCTGACGTTCAAAACTATCTAATCTAACTTAAATTATACTTTTAAACTTAAAGGCTAGTCCTAATATCACCTTCAATAAAAAAAATACTTATATAAAATAATAAATAAATAAATTAATACATGCTAATAGTCAAGATTATACTTACTTGTTGAATTGTAGTCAGTAGGTAACTTATTATTATTTGGGTCAAACAGATGACCTTCGACTATATATTATTTTCAACTTTTTATCTTTGGATTTAAAATCCGAAATAACAAATGAGGAGCTGGGGAACAAAAGCGGACTTGTCCACTGTACTCGAATTTTTTATTTTTATTTTTTTGCACTCTTTAAGCTCATATCTATCGAACCCCGGAGTATTGTGTATCAAAAGCGGTCCGATCTTAGAGAAAAAAATTGTTAAAAATGATGATTTCGTTCAAAAGCGGACTTGTCCTGTTAGAAATTTATTAAAATTCTAAGGGATTTTTTCTCCAATCAAAACCGGACAAAAACGTAAGGAGAATTGCCGTTAGTACGAAAAATGTCAAACAAAACCGGACAAGTCTAAAAAAATCATTGTTTTTTTGTTATGATATCCCTAAATCAGTTGTGGCAACACTGCTAAATTAAAAAAAAAGATAATCAGCTGTGTGACGGTCATTGCTTTCGTAATTTTGAGAAGAATTTTCCTAGAAAACCGACAAAATTATGGACGGAATCGAAGAAATAGTGGCCAATATAAATGACGGCTCACGTAAACGAAAAAAAACAGGACGGCAAGCGCAAAACAACAGGGAATCGAAGTGAGTGTAAAATTATACCTACCGGTGCGTGTTTGTTATTATTCTAACCTATGATGAATTTAAAATTGCTATTATTTTGTTTTAGGTACGCAGATAAAGACCCCCTTGCTTTGAATTTCGTGTCTGCGTGTGAACATAACAAGGGAAAATTTAAGTGCCAGACTTTGACATTAAACGAAATTGTTTACAACCGCAAACTACTATATGAAAAAATTGGCAAAAAATTACAGGATATTTACTTGTCACGGCTCATATCACCATGCCCCATAGAAAGAGAAAGATCGAGAGAGGAATCTCGCAAACCGAATAAGTACTTTGTAGAGGAATAAGAATTGCAGAGGAATAAGTACTTTGTGACATACTTTCTCTTCCGTGATTCAAAAAGGTTAGTAAAAGTATGCAAATCTTTTTTTTTGGCTGCTCTTGGGCTCAGTAAGCACAGGGTAAACTTAATTGCGAGCAAATTATATGAAGGCAAAACGCCACTTGACGGCAGAGGAGGAGACAGGAAAAGTTTCAAAAGTATTGATAAAAAGGAATCTGTAAGAAAATTTCTCGGTGGTTTGCCAGCAAAGGAGTCACATTACAATCGAAATAAATCAAAAAGAGTGTACCTGTCATACGAGCTAAACGTAAAAAAGTTGTGGGAGTTGTACAATAATTCAGCGACTGATGATTTGAAAGTCTCACAAACGATGTTCCGAAATGTTTTTGAGAACGATTTTAATATTGGGTTTGCGTCACCATCTTCCGACATATGTAGTACCTGCGAACTGCTGAAAAATAGGCAGAAGACTGAAAATAATCCTGAAGAACTTCAATCATTGAAACTTCAACTCCGAGTTCATAAAGCTAGAGCCAAAGCGTTCTTTTCCCTTACCAAAGAAAAACCTGAAAATTCTATGACAATATGTTTTGATCTCCAACAAATTCAATCCCTTCCTAAAACGCCAATCCAGGAATGTTTTTATTTACGACAAGTTGGACTTTATTCTTTCTGCATTACTGATATGCCTACAAAGGAGCCACATTTCTTCATATGGACAGAAAACCAAGCTAAAAAAGGCGCCACCGAAAATGCGTCTGCCCTTTTAACATACCTGATGTTTACTGATTTTTCTGAAGTGGAAGTTTTACGCCTTTTTTCGGACGGGTGTGGAGGTCAAAATAAAAATGCACATGTCGTCCACACTTTGATTTTCTGGTTGAAAAACTACGCCCCTCAAAATGTCGCCAAAATCGTACTAACCTTTCCTGTACGCGGTCACAGCTTCTTGCCGGCGGATCGAGTGTTCGGGAGGGTCGAAAAGGATTTGCGGAAGATGCCTTTCATTTTGGATCCAAAAAAATATCATGAGGTTTACGCAAAGCATGGCAAAGTTCATATTTTAGCTGAAAACTGGAACCTTTACAACGTCAAAAACCTTGAAGACTATTACAAGAAAGTGGAAAGTATTCGTGATGCAAAGAGAATAATAATAGAAATAAAGTCAACCATCATCCAAACAGAAACTCCTAGTCAATCTCAACAATCAACACGAAGAAGTCAGGGCCGTAGTCGTGGCAGAGCACGTGGCCGAGGCACTGCAAACATACGAAGAGATCCTACTGCACGTTTAAATCACGTAAACTTTGGTGTGAAAGTCTTAAACACCTATTATGGAGATGAATCATCAGAAAATGCTGTATCATTGTTAAAAATGACAAAAAACCATCCGAGTTTACTACAAAGATTTTCAATGGTTAATGAACTAAAACCAAACAAGAAAAAAGATGTTGAAACACTCTTAAAGAAACAATTCGGAGATAATTGGATGGATAATCAAGAGCTTGATTGGTTTAAAAACAATATATTCCATACCTCACCAGTGGCAATTGCTGAAACAAGTCAAATAAATGACGAAGACGACGACCACAGTGACGATTGTGACTGTTGCGAACCAGATGTGGGAGAGTTCATATAATTTTTAAATAAAAAAATACAATAATAGAATCTAGTTTTCTTTCATAACCGGACATGTCCATAACTCTTTCAATCATAACCGGAGTTGTCCACCTTTTGTAATCAAAACCGGACTTGTCCATTACAAAAAAAATAAAAAAAAATTGAAAACGCATAGTTTTATGACCAACAAGCAGGCTATTAGTTATGTTGTATTAAATACTAATTATACTGAAGTCCGCTTTTGTTCCCCAGCTCCTCACCATGTAATTATCTTCAAATATCTTCCCTTAACATCAAACGATTATGGTGAATTGTCACTTTTGTTACAGTATTACCAGTTTACAAAATTAGCTTAAAAAATAATGAAACTTTTTTTATGCTTTAGTATTTTTTTCGCAGGGTGTTTTAATCGATTTTCTATTTCTTTTAAGGGCGCGTACACATAGAACATCCGTTTTACAGGTCCGTTTAAACGTATATGTTATTAGCGTATGTAGTTGTATGAGCGAGTTCATACAGAATACAGTATTCCGGATCCAGTAAAAAATACTGATCCGACAAAATAAGCAGCAATCCGTTTTACAGGTCCGTTTAAACGTATATGTTATTAGCGTATGTAGTTGTATGAGCCAGTTCACACAGTATTCCGGATCCAGTAATACTATACTAATCCGTTTTATCGGATTGAAACCGCACGAGGCTTTGCACGGGGGTGCGCGGGGTGCGATGTGCTACACACAGCCGCCATTTGCCGGTTTCATTCCTAGAGTAGTGCACGTGTCCAGTGCTATCATAATCATGGCAAGCAAGGCGTTTGAAAAATATGTTGAGCAAGAAGTTTTGATAAATTGTGTTGAAAGTAGACCAGTTCTTTGGGACAAAACACTGGAGATTTATAAAGATAAAATTGCAAAAACCGCAGCTTGGCGCGAAATATGCGGTATTCTAAAGGAGGATTTTGAAGCTATGGAACAAAAAGAAAGACAAGAATTTGGTAAGTATTTATTTTATATTGTAATGGAGACATTGTTTTTTATTTTAAATAGCTTCATTCTGCCAAGAAACTGACCAAGATTCGGACACGAAATAGTTTTCGAATTCCGTTCGAACTGAATTTGCAGTTCGACCACCTCGTAGCGTTTCATCATCAGGTAGGCTATTGAAATGAAATGCTTCAGATTCGGATGTGTTGCCATCCTTTAAGCCCTCTTTTTCCCTTACAAAGTTGTGTAGAACGGTACATGCCTTAACTATCCATATAGCTGTTGTTTTGTTGACGTCTAGAGGCCGGTGGAATACTCTCCACTTATTAGCAAGAATACCAAATGCACATTCAACGTATCGTCTAGCTCTGGTCAAACGATAGTTATATATTCGCTTATTTACGTCTAAATGCGTCCCGCTAAATGGCCTCATTAAATTTTCGTGTAAACCGAAACCTTCATCGCCGATTATGACGTAGGGAACTCTCGTTTCTGAGCCTGTTATTAATGGGCAAGGTTCTGGTATTTGTAAACTGCCATCTAGCATCATTTTCCAAAATGTCGACTCCTTGAATATTGATGAATCGCATTCTTTTCCATACGACCCAATACTAACATATAGAAAACGATAGTCAGAGTCTACGATCGCTAATAATATGATGGAAAAAAAGTCTTTGTAATTTAGGTACATTGAGCCACTTTTTGCTGGTTTTCGAAGTCTGATGTGTTTACCGTCCACTGCTCCTAAACAGTGGGGAAAATTTGCTTTTGTGTCGAATCCATTTGATATATGCTCCCATTCACTCACTGTTGTAGGAAGTCGCATAAACTCGTCATTCAAGTTGTTCCATATGCATCGTGTAACTTCCTTAATAATGTTGCTTATAGTTGACACACCGACACGAAAGACGTAATAAAGTTCTTGAAATGTACACCCAGACGCTGCATACCTAAAAAAAATAAATTAATCAATTACTATATTATTACACATATATTGACTTCCCATACAAAGTAACGTTAGTGACTGTAAGGGTTTAGTTTTAGTTAATTTTGTCTATTACTGATTATGTATATGTCTATGTTTCGTAGAGGTACTTCTCTATGGTCAGACTATTAAAGATGGCTTGATGAATAAGTCTTGTTTTATTATAAAACTATAAAATATTATAGTGACCAACAAATTTTGTATGGAAAGTCGAAATTTTTATGAGAGTTTTTAGCAAAGTCGTAAATCAAAACTCATACTTATATATATAGTACATAAATAAAATAAAATTAAACTGAACTGAACTAAATTATAAAATTACCTAATTAAAATAAATTGATTTAAACATTAGTAATACTTTTTTGCTTCCCATTATTTACTGACCGATTAGTTCTTGCACTGTCAATTTGACTTATCCACTGACCAATATGGTAATTAATTACTGACAAGTCTATTCTACCTTCTTATTCGCCTTTCACTTACTAAGCTATTGACAACCATCTTATATTATTATTTACTTGCTTCAGGAAAATATGTTATAAAAAAATGGAATTCGACTAGAGATGCCTGGATACGAACATTGAGTGAGAAAAAGAAATTGAAGAAATCTGGAGCTGCTGCCTCAAATACCAAGCCTTACAAATATCACAATCAAATGTTATTTTTGAAAAAAGTTGTCACCCCAGGTGATACACACGAGAACGTCCCTGCTAATGACAACATCACGGAAACAGTAGAAAGTAATAAAGACAACGAAGATGAACCTGATCAGATTACGGAACAAAGTGGTAGTGACAGACAAAAGGAAAGACAAAATTTAGCCCCGCCGCAACGCAAGGCAATCAAAAGAAATGTGAATGAAGTAGACGCCAAAATGATTGAATACATGAATGATCAGTTAAAAAAAAGTAAAAATGAGTTTGAAGATCCCAATTTATCGTTCTTCAAAGGTATTTTGCCGCAACTGGCTTCACTTAATGGCGATCAAATTTTAGAATTTCAGTCTGGAGTGATAAACCTTTTACAAAATATTAAAAGTAGAAGATATGGTCAGTCAAACTACGAGTGGCCTCCATATTCACAAAGTTCTAGCACTCCTCACTACCACACCCAAGGTTATTTTAGTAGGCCACATCATCTTGACTCTACACCATCAGTAGAAGGTTCGCCATCAGTAGAATCTACAATCAGCCAGGAGTCAGACTTGCCAGATCTGTCTATGTTTTGAAATAAATCTTCATTTTTGTAAACCTTTTTGTCATTTTAAATTTTAATTGATAATAACAAAAATTAAAGTTCTTACCTTAAAAATATCGCTAGTTTTACTTCAGGGCACAAGCTTTTCCTCCAGTTTGTGTCTTTCTTTTTTAAATCCTTTTCTAATCGTTTAAGAAGGTCATCAAAAGTAGACGTCGTCATTCGGAAATAAGTAAAAAATTTAGATTCGTCTTCTTTCAGCTGACGCACAACAGCACCACGGCAAAATCTTTGCCTTAATAGTGGATGTATCCAATAACGCCGGGGCTTCCTCCGCCGCAGACGACGATAGTACCAATACAACACGACAACGTCCATTCTCGTAGAAAGGGCGATACACTGAAGAACGAAAGTCCAGTAGCGTCGGATCTGTTAAAATCGGTCCTGTAAATGCTGTGTGAATATTACCTCCAGTAGCGTCGGATCTGTTAAAATCGGTCCTGTAAATGCTGTGTGAATATTACCTCCAGTAGCGACGGATCAGTTAAAAAGGATCCTGTAAAACGGATGTTCTATGTGTACGCGCCCTGAGTTTAAAGTTAAATAAAAAAACATTTATTATTTTACAGCCGACGATTGCTGAGCATCAAGAATTGCCTGAAGATACGCCTTCAACTTCTGGACAAGCTCGTCATAACAGAAATTGTGAGACAGCGCCAATTTTCGAGTGGACTGCTGAAAGACGTACACCCGAAGTTGCTGCTTTTGATGAGTTTGCCTGTGGTATACATTTCACCCCAGCTGAAATTGTTACGGAGTTAGATATGTTTCAGAATTTTATGGACTCTGATTTCGTGTCATTTATTGTTGAAATGACAAACAAATTCCACAATTATTTTATTTTAAATGTTGATTTGCGAATGCATTCACGACTACATGCATGGCATGATGTAACTGTCCCAGAAATGTACATATTTTTTGTAATTATGATGCTGATGACCAGAAACCGCCATTTATCTATAGAAGAACACTGGTCTACAGATATATTATTGAGTTCTCCTATATTTTCAAAATTAATGTCAAGAAATAGATTTTGTATGATTCTTGGCATGTTACATTTTTCCCGACCAAATGAAGAAAATTCTATTTTGTCGAAAATAAAATCATGTATAACTCACGCGAGGGAAAAATTTAGAAATGTTATTTACACCGCATAGAAATCTATGCATTGATGAAAGCATTGTGCCATTCAAGGGTCGTTTATCAATAAAACAATATTTGCCAAAAAAAAGAAATAGATTTGGAATTAAATTGTTCGTTTTGTGTGATGTAGATTCCGGAGTGATTATAGATTTTATAGTTTATTGCGGTGCAAGTACAGACATAAATGATCCAGCGAATTTAGGCGTTGGGGGAGCTGTTGTTTCCACTTTAATGAAAGATTTTTTTGGCTCAAATCGTCATTTGTATGTAGACAATTGGTACACAAGCCCTTTATTATTTAAATATTTATATGATAATCAAATTTATGCTTGCGGCACCGTAAAAAAAAATAGAAAAGGTATGCCTAATTTAGGTAGAATACTAAATTTACATGAAATGGAAACCCAGTTTTCTGGTCCTCTTATGGCTTGTAAATGGAAGGACAAGAAATATATATACATGCTAACAACTATACATGATAATGACATGGAACCATCGGCAAGAACCAGTAGAAGTACGGGATTGCCAGTAATGAAGCCTAAAGCATGTTTAGATTATTCAAAAAATATGGGAAGTGTTGACACTGCAGATATGTTGCTATCATCCCTGCAGTGCATACGCAAAACCATAAAATGGTACAAGAAACTATTTTTCCATATATTTGATATGCACCTTTTAAATGCATATTATTGTTTTAAAAAGATAAACGGTACTCCAAATTTAAAATTTGCCGACTTTCAGTTGTCCGTAACTCGGCAAATAATAGAACGTTATCACAATAGCAATGTTTTAGAGAGACCCATTACAAATAGGGAAAGCGCGAGAAATCCCTTGCGTATATTACCAGGTAATTCAAAAGACCATATGCCCACAATCATGGGGAAATACCTTAGATGTAAATCATGTGCAAATGAAAAAAGACGCAAGATGACTCGATATATGTGCAAGATATGTAATGTAAATTTGTGTGCTGCACCCTGCTTTCAAAAATATCACAGCCCAGCACAGTAGATAATTATAAAATATGTTTGTAGGTTGCTATTAACATGAGATATTTTTTTAATTGATATTTTATAGGTATAGATATTTTAAATTTTACAATTCCAAGACTGTTGATGACTGCTAATTAAGTTTCATGTGATATTTTACAAATACAAGGCTGTTAATGAGCATAATAATTATTACAATTGTTGATTTTTTTATATTTTTTATTTTCATGTGACATTTTACAAATAAGAACAAAGCTGTTGATGAGCATAATAATTGTTGATTTTTTAATATTTTTTATTTTCATGTGACATTTTACTAATAAGTACAAGGCTGTTAATGAGCATAATAATTATATACGATTGTTGATTTTTTATATTTTTAAGTTTCATGTGACATTTTACAAGGCAACTATTTTAAGAATATGAAAGTGTATAAGTACTTATCTCTAAAAAACTGTACTTTACCTATTTAGCAGTTTTCAAAATGTATTACCTAATAAGTCTATTCAGTGCCTTTATTAGAATATTCCTATGATACAAATTGTCGCTATGTCATATCAAATTATGGTAATTGAACTACATAAATAACTAATATTTGAAAATATAACTCGTAAACTCTATTAAACTAAATGATTGGAAAATAAATATGTAGTTTTAATGCAACTCCCTTTATTTAAAGATAATAGTTGTTTTGATGATGAAAATAAAATAAGTAAATAAAAGACTGATTATGAATTAGTTTTTTATTATAAAATAAATCTAAAGTAGTAGGTAGCTTAGGTAACCCGCTATAATACTGGCTGTTTAACAGCAAAAGTCCTGTGAATCTATCCGAAATTAACAGTTACAGACTAAAAAAAAAGGTTAATTATGTCTTTTTACTATATTGTGTTATTGATACTTTCTTTGTTTTTTTTTTGTAAATAATTATTATTTTGATACTCACAAATAATCACTCCACAATGATACCTAGTTCATATAAACTTAATAAATAAATTCGATAAGTTATAATAATATACAGCTACACATCCCTAATCAGAAGCGAGAAATTATAAAAAAGGATGGTTGCCCGCGCCATTGGCATGTATACATGCCAATGGCCGCGTAACTGATAGAGAATAGTGCTGTAACTTGCTGCAATTTTATATGTATTTTTGTATCTCAAAAGGTTGATTTTTTTATTGATAGTTGCTATAAATGTGGTCTTAAGTTTTTTACAGTAGGAGATGAGGTTAAATAAATATTCTTTTTGTGTTATAAGCTGTTTATTCACAAATTTCAGACGAAAATTATTATGTTTATCGATAACATTTTGGACTCCCTACTATTTTCAAGGTTATTTCATTGAATTTGTCGGCTTGGCGTGGAGGGCACGGCGAAGCGCTTTTGCTCTGGCGGTCAAAAGGTTAATCCATTCTGACAGTGTATCGCTATTTATGTTAAGGGTGCTGAAAAAAAAGCTTTTACATACCTTCACAGTTACATTCTGATTATCGGCAAAATGGTAGTCATATGCCAGTTGTCTTTGAGATGCCAAGATATGTTTTATTGTATGTTTTTGTATGTCCATATTTTGTTATTGTACGTAAATGGTTTGATAAGTTTTAGTTCTTAACTGTCGCATTAGGGTAAACCCTGTAATGATAGTTTAAGCCTGCTGTTGTAAATAACTAAATTGCACCGTCGTAAAAGGTTACTTCTAACGTCTGACAAGAGGTCCCCATTCGCAGCCATGTGTTTTAATTGATTAAAAGATATGAATTTTCTAACTTTTAAATCATCAACAGCTGTTGAGTACACCTCATTTTTAATATGACCCTACAAGAAAAAATCCAATGGTGTAAGGTCGGGGGGCCTGGCTAGCCAACGCGTTGGTCCATAACGGCCAATCCACTGCTGTCCGAACTTCCCGTTTTATGTTCAGGTGACATAGAAATAATAACAAGCTACAATTACGATATTACTGTGCAGAATGAACGCAGGGGACTAGCCAGCTCTGCGGCATACCTGTTCGTCTCAGTCACGATATGGGTCATGACGCCGTCATCCCAGTACTGCCTAACTACACGTTATCGGGTGCAACCGCCCCAGATTGTTGAGCAAGACATTGCTCCCTTTCACCTTGAAAGTCACCCATAGGTGACCATTCAAAGTGATTCGAAGTTCATTCCAAATCAAAAACCTCGAATTTGTCGTCACCCGCCTCTTCCTCATTCTCCTCTCTTGCTCTCCTTTCTCTACTTACCAGACGTTTTTTCGCAACTTTCCTTGCATTCACTATATGTATTATCACCGCAATTTCGGCAGACATTTTGCACAAACAAACATCCACTCTTTATGGTGTAGTGACACATTACACCTTTTGTAACCCAGAGACGATACCTACAATTTATAGCGCGTTCCCCCGCTTGGCAGTCGTCCCCAAGCTTTTGTGTAGGCCAGGTGTGTTTAACCAATGTAAGACGTGACGTTACTAGCTGACGATATAGACACCAAGATTTACCTAACCTTCTGGACTTTTATTTATATTACTCCCGGCCAAACAAGTAATTTGTTAACAACGATACTTGCAAAAATGGCAATAAAATAATACCTCGGACTCGGAACGAAGACATTTATTTGAAATTAGTTATACTTTGCGAGGTAACGAAACCATAGCGGGAATTTAAATCTGCCACAGCCATCTATCGAAACATGGGGTCAAGATTTAAATATTATAACTTAAAAATACGGTCTACGTGACGTCAGCACGCTCCTCGCCACGCGTGGCGGGACCAATGTGATCAGTCCTATACTAAATGTATATAAAATCAATTGCTTTCCCACGCGGAGCAGGTTAAGTAAAAACTCAGCTTTAGGTTTTTATTTCTGGTTGTTCGTTTATCCAAGTCTGCATTCGACAATAATCTCGTATAAAAATAAATTCGGGGAGCTCTGCTCGGTATAAACTGTGCGTGTAGGACCTCATTCGTATATCTTTATCTCCATCTTGATGCTGTCATATATTTTCTGATCTTACTTGTAACATTTCTTTTAAATTAAATAATCATACTGCGTAAAGTAGGCACCGTCCGGTTTCTAATATTCACGGTAAGTTGCGCCATTTGCTCGACCTGGGAAATCGACAAGCTCTCCGGGACCATCAACACTCATCCAGCCTCACATATTAGCGCACTTCCCTTCAGAATCATTAGTAATCATGGTTTCGTGTGTAGTGACCTTATTCGTATATCTTTATCTCCATCTTGATGCTGTCATATATTTTCTGCTCTAACTTATAACATTTCTTTTAAATTAAATAATTATTTATAATAATAATTCGGAAAGCTCTGCGCGCGGTTAAACTGCGTAAAGTAGGCACCGTCACGGTTTCTAATATTTACGGTAAGTTGCGCTATATGGTCGACCTGGGAAATCGACAAGCTCTCCGGGACCATCAGCACTCATCCAGCCTCACATATTAGCGCTCTTCCCTCCGGAATCATTAGGAATCACGGTTTCCTGTGTAGTGACCTCATTCGTATATCTTTATCTCCATCTTGATGCTGTCATATATTTTCTGCTCGAACTTATAACATTTCTTTTAAATTAAATAATATGAGAGATTTTCTCAGGAAAACGAGTTTATGGTTTGTAATAAAGTTTAATACGTTAACATGGGTACACAGAACCTAATAAAATAATGTTTCGGTAACAAAAGTAAAACTAGTAGGTACGCTAAGACACGGGCACGCGGCGACGGCGCTACGGACTTGCGCAGTGGTCTGCGCGGTAAGCGTGTGGGCAACGGACTGTCGCGCCACGCCGCGAGCCAGTAACGGCCATACGAGTGAGACAAAGATATGTCGGTCTTACTCTACAAATCGCGCGGGCATCTGGCTGCGCGACGCCCTGATTGGCCGTCCCGGTTTGAGGGTTGCTATAATAATCATTTATAAGATTAATTCGGAAAGCTCTGCGCGCCGTTAAACTGCGTAAAGTAGGCACCGTCACGGTTTCTAATATTCACGGTAAGTTGCGCTATTTGCTCGACCTGGGAAATCGACAAGCTCTCCGGGACCATCAGCACTCATCCAGCCTCACATATTAGCGCTCTTCCCTCCGGAATCATTAGGAATCACGGTTTCCTGTGTAGTGACCTCATTCGTATATCTTTATCTCCATCTTGATGCTGTCATATATTTTCTGCTCTAACTTATAACATTTCTTTTAAATTAAATAATCATTTATAATAATAATTCGGAAAGCTCTGCGCGCGGTTAAACTGCGTAAAGTAGGCACCGTCACGGTTTCTAATATTCACGGTAAGTTGCGCTATTTGCTCGACCTGGGAAATCGACAAGCTCTCCGGGACCATCAGCACTCATCCAGCCTCACATATTAGCGCTGTTCCCTCCGGAATCATTAGGAATCACGGTTTCCTGTGTAGTGACCTCATTCGTATATCTTTATCTCCATCTTGATGCTGTCATATATTTTCTGCTCTAACTTATAACATTTCTTTTAAATTAAATAATCATTTATAATAATAATTCGGAAAGCTCTGCGCGCTGTTAAACTGCGTAAAGTAGGCAACGTCACGGTTTCTAATATTCACGGTAAGTTGCGCTATTTGCTCGACCTGGGAAATCGACAAGCTCTCCGGGACCATCAGCACTCATCCAGCCTCACATATTAGCGCTCTTCCCTCCGGAATCATTAGGAGTCACGGTTTCCTGTGTAATGACCTCATTCGTATATCTTTATCTCCATCTTGATGCTGTCATATATTTTCTGCTCTAACTTATAACATTTCTTTTAAATTAAATAATATGAGAGATTTTCTCAGGAAAACGAGTTTATGGTTTGTAATAAAGTTTAATACGTTAACATGGGTACACAGAACCTAATAAAATAATGTTTCGGTAACAAAAGTAAAACTAGTAGGTACGCTAAGACACGGGCACGCGGCGACGGCGCGACGGACTTGCGCAGTGGTCTGCGCGGTAAGCGTGTGGGCAGCGGACTGTCGCGCCACGCCGCGAGCCAGTAACGGCCATACGAGTGAGACAAAGATATGTCGGTCTTACTCTACAAATCGCGCGGGCATCTGGCTGCGCGACGCCCTGATTGGCCGTCCCGGTTTGAGGGTTGCTATAATAATCATTTATAAGATTAATTCGGAAAGCTCTGCGCGCGGTTAAACTGCGTAAAGTAGGCACCGTCACGGTTTCTAATATTCACGGTAAGTTGCGCTATTTGCTCGACCTGGGAAATCGACAAGCTCTCCGGGACCATCAGCACTCATCCAGCCTCACATATTAGCGCTCTTCCCTCCGGAATCATTAGGAGTCACGGTTTCCTGTGTAATGACCTCATTCGTATATCTTTATCTCCATCTTGATGCTGTCATATATTTTCTGCTCTAACTTATAACATTTCTTTTAAATTAAATAATATGAGAGATTTTCTCAGGAAAACGAGTTTATGGTTTGTAATAAAGTTTAATACGTTAACATGGGTACACAGAACCTAATAAAATAATGTTTCGGTAACAAAAGTAAAACTAGTAGGTACGCTAAGACACGGGCACGCGGCGACGGCGCGACGGACTTGCGCAGTGGTCTGCGCGGTAAGCGTGTGGGCAGCGGACTGTCGCGCCACGCCGCGAGCCAGTAACGGCCATACGAGTGAGACAAAGATATGTCGGTCTTACTCTACAAATCGCGCGGGCATCTGGCTGCGCGACGCCCTGATTGGCCGTCCCGGTTTGAGGGTTGCTATAATAATCATTTATAAGATTGATTCGGAAAGCTCTGCGCGCCGTTAAACTGCGTAAAGTAGGCACCGTCACGGTTTCTAATATTCACGGTAAGTTGCGCTATTTGCTCGACCTGGGAAATCGACAAGCTCTCCGGGACCATCAGCACTCATCCAGCCTCACATATTAGCGCTCTTCCCTCCGGAATCATTAGGAATCACGGTTTCCTGTGTAGTGACCTCATTCGTATATCTTTATCTCCATCTTGATGCTGTCATATATTTTCTGCTCTAACTTATAACATTTCTTTTAAATTAAATAATCATTTATAATAATAATTCGGAATCTCTGCGCGCGGTTAAACTGCGTAAAGTAGGCACCGTCACGGTTTCTAATATTCACGGTAAGTTGCGCTATTTGCTCGACCTGGGAAATCGACAAGCTCTCCGGGACCATCAGCACTCATCCAGCCTCACATATTAGCGCTCTTCCCTCCGGAATCATTAGGAGTCACGGTTTCCTGTGTAGTGACCTCTTTCGTATATCTATATCACTGTCTTGGTGCTGTCATGTATTTTCTGCTCTATCTTATAGTTTCTTTTAAATAATCATTAATAATAATAATAGCAAATATTGTACTGTCTCTTAATTGGAGACCCCGACGTGATTCAAATGACATGTCATACTCGTCGGCGTTAGCCGACACACATGCAGCATACCTGCATGAGTGTGTACACGCATTCACATGCGTGTTCTCGTTAATAGGTGTCCACCACACGTTGGAGGTTGTCTTCTGTACTACTCCCCTCTTCATGGTGTCTGATTCACAGCCGGACTGTATTCCTCTACAAGCAATAAATAATCCTCCTTACTCTAATAAATAAAGCAATAAATTAAAATTATTATTTTTCATTTTAAATATATTTATTATTTACAAATTAAAGTATTCTAAGTGTCTAAATATTTACAGCCCTAAATGGCATCAAAAAATTCCTCCACATCGCCGTCAACCAGTACTCTAAAACAACAAAATTTATCTTATAATAATTTACTAGTTACAGTCATGTAGCTGTTCAGCGCTTTGACTAATATTACTTTCTTGTCCATGCAAAATCATAATTTGATTTCATTCTTCTCGTATGAGATTTCTGAGAGACATTATGCACACAAATTAATTATTAGCCCGAATAATGATTTTTACTCACTGTATATTTTACAAGAGAATTTTCAGTGAAGTCTATTATAGTTACTGCCTCGTTGGCCTAGTGGTCCTAAGCTAGAGGTCTTGGGTTCGATTCCCAGGTCGAGCAAAAAGTGTTATTGGGTTTTTCTATGAATTTCTCAGTAGCAGCTCGGAGTTAGGATTTTTTGCCCGGTTAATGGCAGGCTCGCCCCCTATTACATGGGACCTAAAAACATACCGGCGAACTTTGGGTGTACATTAGTACACCTCTGCCTAACCCTCTGGGGAATACAGGCGTGATGGTATGTGATGGTCTATTATAGTTAAGGAATTTGGTTTGTAATTACTACTCAACGTATTTCTTGCAGGACATCCACTCTACTGGTTAAAATGCAACAAATAAGACCGCCAAAATATGTTTTATCAAAGTTCAGAACTTTTTGAGTTTTAATGTCTTTATGTAAAATCCCAGATAAAATCATTTGAAGCCAATTTAGAAATGATTTACGACGCGACTGTACTAAAATTTAAGTTTTTATTGTAGTTGATGCTGTAGCAGATCTTTGTTAATAATTGAAAGTTCAAAAATGCTTAAAAACTTTGGCAAATATCTACTCAAACATTATTTTTTTTGTAATTTCTGCTACTCGTATTACTTCATGCAAAATGTTGTCTGGTACAAAAAAAATACTATGCCTGATGTACAAATGAATAGTGTAGCCTTGTCTTATCAGCCATTCAAAAAAATATGAAATTTAATACAAAGTCATGGACTACATTTTGAAAACCGTTTTTGATTTAGTACAGGAAGGCGTGAGTCACAATAAAAGGTGATTAATCGAAAAAAAAAATTAGGACAATATTAAAAACAATAATTCCAAGACACAACTTCGCTAATTAAAAACCACTTTATTTTTACCATGAAACCCCATAAAATTTTGAAATAACAAAGGACAATGCTCACAATGTATGGGGAAAAAACCTAGGCCCGGCGCAAATGAAATGTATCTCAGATCTTAAGTATTTATATGTGACATAATATTCAGTAGGGGGCATTACCAAAATCTTTTTTTTAAATGTCATAAATTGCTAGTTATTTTATGTAAGGAGCTTCAAAAATGTGATTTTTTTAAATTATTTCTTTCTTTACTCTTATTCTATAAATGACATTTAGGCATCTATTTTGACAACGCCATCTACATTTTGTGCGATGTTAGGGTAAACTTAATAAAAAACAAGAGTAGGCAAATGAAATTATTTTATTATTATACACATTATTGGTGGCCCCATTTACGAGTACAGAGCGCGTCCGCGCCGCGCCTGCATCGCGTGACGTCCGTGTTGTGAAGTCGGCGCGTGTGCGTGGGTCAGTGTGCGTCGTGCCTATATTAACTTAGCGCACAGCGCACACCGGATGTGAGTTGCGAGTGTGGAGTGTCGCTGAGTGAGGCCGCGTGTAGGTGTGTATGCGGCACCCTCGTTAGGTCAAGTCCGGGGGGTCATCGTCCGGCAGCAGGTCGCGCGGCAGGTGCCGCCTGTCTGGCGGGCGGGTCTGCCAGGGGGCGATCTGTGTTAGATGCGCCCAGCCAGACTTGTCCGCGCGCGCGAACATAGTCTTCGCCAGGCGGGCCGCAAAGTCATCCAGGCTCTCAATCTTGAGGTCCTGCTGGATCACCTGGTTCCTCACGAAGCGAGGGGCATCGACGATCCTCCGCAGCGCGACGCTCTGCTACGCGCGGAGCGACTTACGAGCGTTCTCGCTCGTGAGGACGTACCAAGCCGGGGCGGCGGCGGCATAGCCGCTCGGCATGAACGCGGCGGCAACTGCCGCCGGCATGTGTGTAGTAGTCTTTAGGCTACTCAGGAAGGCAAAAATGTTTTTTATCATACAATACCAAAACAATATCATACGTTTGACAGGGATTACTTTTATATTAAAATATTACAATGTTACTATGTCAACATTTGTAATATATTTTGGAAAAACATTTGACGTTTAAACCGTGAGAAGGCGCGCTATGAGCAATTTGCTCACACAAAAATTCAAAGCTAAATTTTTTGGTGATACCGACGCCCTAACGTCTCACGCGCCTAGGTACCTTCCTAACTATTCACCCCCTCCCCCGTGACGCAACTCGCGTGCCGGTCAGTCCTGTTGCGACTGCGCAGCTAAGTGTTTGTGGAGGCCGTGTACCATCGTGCGGCAATTTGCTCATCACGCGCCCATCCGTGTAAGTATTTATTTTTCTAATTAAAAAAGTATAATTGTATTTTCTAGACTATATTATTTTATTTATTTATATTAAACTGGTTAATTATTACGTAAATACTCTATAGTAATATTTTAATAATAATCTTTTTTGTTTTTAGCTACCAACACACGTGTAAAATGGGCGACAGACGTCAAGAACAAATTTGTTCGTGACTGGAAGAGGATTCCGGTGATGAAGCATTGGATGCGGACCTTGATGGAGAACAACATCGTGTTGACATCATAGAAAACGACGCTTCTAACATTTGCAGCCCTCATGCAACAGATACAGAGCAATCTTCGGATGAAACGGAAGCTGCCATTTCAACTCCTGCGCCAACCAAGAGGTAGGACCCCATATTATACTGGAAAAGATCAATTAACGAAATGGCTTATGCATAAGCCTTTACGTAACGTACGTACCAGGAGTAGTAATATCGTTATCCACTTACCAGGAGTCAAAAACGTAGCCAAGAATGCAAAAGAACCCTTGCAATTCTTTTCATTGTTTGTGGATGATTCAATGATAGACAAAATAGTCCTGTACACAAATATATACATCACAAAATTACATGAAAAGTTTTCACGTGAACGGTATTGTAAGCTTACAGATGCAATTGAAATAAAAGCACTGATCAGAGTATTATACATGGCAGGCTTGAAAAAGATCAGTCATTTGAATGTAAAAGAAATGTGGCTTGATGATGGTACAGCTTGTGATTTCTTTAGAGCAGCGATGTCAATAAAACGATTTTTGTTTTTATTACGGGTTCTACGGTTCGATGATAACAATACTCGGGATAACAGAAAAGAAAGCGATAACCTGGCGCCAATTCGAGAAATATTTGAAAGCCGTTGCTCATTAGTCGGGTCCACACCGGACGATCCATCGATCCCGCGATCCGCGATCCAGGATCGCGGAGCGTGGATCGTGGATCGTGTTAGGCCGATCCACTCTTGGAAACTTGCGATCCCAAATATGCGCTCCAAGCGATCCTAAGGCGATCCGTGATTCAGCCAGTCTAACTCTTGTACGATATGGAGTCACACGTACAACGGCGGCGTCTTGCCGTTGCAGCAGTAACTTTTATTTTGCTTAAATGCTTGCGCAAAAAATCACAAAAAAGAAAACGACGGTTTTGGGTGAAACAAATTTACAAAAATCGCTTGGAATCTGGGACTCAGCTGTACGCAGAGTTAGTGTCAGATAAAGTTGAACACAATTTTGCAAGAATGAATGCTAATCAATTTGAGATATTGTGTTCATTATTAACCCTTTGAACGCCAAGCGCAGCTCATAGGAAGTATACTCTCTACGCCAAGCCAATTATTGTCTATTAAAATACCTACAAATGCTAGTGATGGGGTATTCACAACTATCGATAAACCTTTATCACTGCTACTACAATCGATTTTCCATTTAAAAGTGTTAAATTTATCAAATAAATGTTACAATAGTAGCATTAATTAACTTACATACATTATATAATCAAACTAACAAACTATTTACACAATTAAAACTTCACAGAAAAAAGTTTTTATTGAACAAAGCGCATCCCTAAAATGAGATTGACGTCAATACTTGTCGCTTGAAAGCGTCAATGACGTATGGCTTCAAAGAAAATACGGATATTTCAGGGATGTGGTAAACTCATAATAATAATATGTATATAAAATAAAATAAACACGTTTATAGCAAACTGTTGTATTACGGATCTGTTATAATAGGTTATACGGAAAGTTACGGAAATTCATTTTCGCCACGGCAACTCCTGATCGTATTTATGATCTGCAAATAGACATATGATCTTTCTTCAGGCCTTATTTTTTCTAATTCAAATGCAACCAAACTAGCAAAATATTCGTTTCTAATATCCGAAGGCCTTTCACAGATAAATCTCGGAGGTTGGAGTGCAGCGACATTCACTTCTATTTCGAATTCGGATGTTCTTCTGTAATTGACGAAACATTCTTCACACTGAATTGCCTTTTCAGCAGTTTTCTTTCTTTTTTTCGGCAAGTTGGATAGTAAACTTGGTGACAATGGTTGAGAATCTTCTATAATGTCCTCCTCTTCGAAACTTGGACTTTTCATATTCTCATCGAACCTCTGAGTACAAAATGTTTGAAAATCGTCAGACGAAGACATTTGGCACTATTTAAATTCTATTAATTCAACAAAACGAAATATTAACACGTATCACGGAGTGATCCGATCCTCTATAAACCATAGATACATAAAAATATTCTGGTGTTGTAGAATATTAGAAATTACAATCGATCGATTTGTTTCGTCCTGAAACAAAATCGATCGATTTTATTTTTCCGACTTTTATCCCGAAGCAGTGAGTTAGGCATAGGAATGATAACAAACAAATAATTAAAAAAATTGGATAATCCTGTTTATTTTCCATAACAATTTTGAATTTGTATTACACAAACAAGTAAGCCAAGTAACCTACCATGAACTACACAAGCAATAGGACTGATTGGCCTACAAAGTAAAGTAAGAAAACTAAAATTAAAACAATTTAGAGATATCAGAAAAAAAGCGCAAATGAAATTATAACTATCATGTGTACAATTGTTATTTATTATTATTAATTGAAATTATAAAGTAAAAACTTAAGGTATGTACCTACTTATAGTATAAGAAGTAAGTTATATTATTTGAAACTTTGATCTTGGTGATATTTTTTGAAGCATAAAACACACAAATTAACTTTACAGACATTATCTGTGTACATTGTTTCCCTTCTGCGATTATTATGCGCGCAATATTTGCATCGCTGTTTTCGATCATTTTGTGTTGGCATATGATCTGCAGAATTATTAGATAGCAATCGCAATGGATTATTTACATTTGCTTGCCGAACTGTAGGTTTTGAGGATATATGTGGTTTGAATTTCTCAATGATTTGTCTTATAAGATTTAACTGAAAAGTACTAAAACGAAGATCCGCGTTATTTTTTAATATTTTTGCAAAATAAAATGAGTTTAGTATGAGCATATCAACTACATGAAAACTAAACTTTTTATTCCACTTAATACTTTTTCTCATACAATGCAAAGATGACAGCATCATGTCGGCTATATCTACCGTTCCCATATTTATATTGTAATCTACAATACATTCTGGTTTTAAAACTGGTAAACCTGATTCTCTATCTTCCCTTAAACACGGTATGAATGTATGATCGTGCATCGTTGAAAGCATTGTTATAAGCTTTTTATCATACCATTGCAATGCCATCAAGGGTGGACAATATTTGGCACAAATTTCGCCTTTTTTAATTTTTTCAAATTTAGGCATGCCTGACCTATTTTTGCGTACTGTCCCACATGCGACTATTCCCCGCTGATATAAGTATCGGAACAACTGAGGGCTACTGTACCAATTGTCGACATATAATTTTCGATTGGTGTCCAAGTAGTCTTGTAGTAGAGTAACCACAACTGCGCCACTTACACCTAATTTTTGTTGATCTATAATAGGCGTTTCCTTGCCAGCATAAACAATAAAGTCTAGTATGACTTTGGATTTTACGTCACATAGAACAAACATTTTAACCCCAAAGCGATTACGTTTTTTTGGCAAAAATTGTCTTATGTTCAATCTTCCCTTAAAAGGCACCACACTTTCGTCTATACATAGGTTGCTATGCGGTATGAATGAATTTTTGAATTTTTTGCGAACATACTCAACGAGAGATCGTATTTTTGACACTTTCGGAGTATCTGAAAATTGGGTATCGTGTGGGCCAAAATGTAACATGCCTAATATCATGAAATATCTATTACGTGACATTAATTTTGAAAAAATCGGAGCATTCAATAAAGGGTCTGTTGACCAGTGCTCCTCCATAGATAAATGTTTATTTCGCGTAAATAACATTGTGACGGCAAAGAATACGTACATTTCCGGAACAGTAACGTCGTACCATTTGTGCAATCTAGAATATACCTTTAAAGTGCGTGTTCGCAAAAAATGTTGGTGGTATCGATTAGTATTAATTACTATTTGATTAATAAGGCCTTCGTCAAAAAAATGTAAAAATATATCTAACTCAGAGGAGTCTTCATTAAGCGTCATTAATGTGGCAGAAGAAATTCCAGAACCGAAGTCATCAAAAGTTTGAATAACTGGTCTTGAAGATGTGTTAGACCATATAAAATGCTGACTACCATCCCCTTGCGATGTGTGAGATGATGCCGATTCTGCCACGGGATCTTGCGGTCCTGTCGAAACTTGTTCGGCCCCGTAACGCTGCGATGGTTGGCTTTCATCCTATAACCAAAATACAATAAATACATCAATATACCTAAATCGATCGATTGTACATTATGAACGATGCACAACACTAATTAAGTACTTACGTTTAGGCTCCGGCATGGATACACTACTGACAAAAATGCGCAAAATAATTATGATTGCTTAGTTAGACAATGATACGGGTGGTGGATCATTCTGTGCATCCAAGGGTCATTTACATAAAAAGGGGTTCATTTTAGGGTAGTATGAACAGTACCTACTTACCTCTAAATTGAAATCCGAGTCATGTTCGTATTCGAATTCGTCATTATCACTGTCTAATATGCGTAGCAGTTCATCTCTTGAATAATATTCACTCATTATTAGATAGTTTTCCGAAAAATAAATTCACCACGTCACTATTGACGCCTAAAAGCGACGATGGCGAGGGCACAAATGATGGATAGTTCCAAATTAGTGACGTGACTACTTGATGACCATAGATATATAGATGATTTAAATGTAAGAAGGTTTAAACATAATTAATTTGATTGTTATATCTTGTACGATATATATATTAATTTTATTAATAATAAAGTAACACTAATTCCATGAAAAACGCATTTTTTGTAGTTTTAATCAATGTTTTAGTTCAATTAGCACAATCTTCTTGGAAATTGAAGAAAGTTAAATTGCCCCATCACTAGTGTCGCTTCAAAGCGACAATGGCGTCTGGTGAACGTATATTTTGAGGTCTTTTCTTCGCCTAAAACAAGTTCAAATTTTGAATGAATACTAAAAGATCAAGCTTTACTTTAGTACAATTTTATTTAAGTGACTTACGGAGAAGACTACAAAATTTAAAAAACATAATTCTTTTACCTATTTTCTATAATATTAGATTAAAAAGTAGCACATCTATTTGTCGCTTAAACTCGTCGTTGGCGTCCTAGCGGCCGATTACGTTTGTCGCTTGTAAGCGTCGTTGGCGTTCAAAGGGTTAAATAACAAGCTAAGAAAGAATGATACAAATTATAGAGATGCCATTACTGTGAAGGAAAGATTATTACTAACATTAAGATTTTTAGCAACTGGAGATTCGTACGTCACTTTGCAGTATCTGTTCCGCATTTCCAAACAGTCTATATCGATAATTATTCCTGAAGTTTGTGAAGCCATCATTGACCTGTTAAATGATTATGTAAAGGTAAGTAAAACCATACTTTATTACTCAATAAAAAAGTAGTGTATTACAATCATAATTTAAAGAAGTAACATGTTTACAATTATTAATTATTTTTTGAAAACATGATATAGGTAGGTACTTATTTAATTCGGTGGTGACTGTGGAAGTGAATAATCCTGAGGTTTCAGAAACTGGGACTGCGATGAATTGGAGGCTAGATGAGCAGACGGTGATGTCTGTGGAATTGGAGCTGGATAATTTTGAGGTTGTAGAGACTGGGACTGTGATGAAGTGTATGCTATTGGTGTGCCAGGATATGAATTAGTGTAATATCCATAATTGCTATCCCCATATCTTCCTGTGTCAGCTTGAAAAATAACTTGGCATATAGCATTTTTGACATTAACTAATGTTACTGCATCATATTTCCGCAATTCAGTAGATATATACTGCCCGAAAGCAATGTAAGAATCAGTTTCCGGTTGTGGTGGCTGAGCACATTGTTGCAGAAGTTGGAAAGCCTCTGAAAGAGTTTCATCTGATATGTCATCTGCATTATTAGAAGTAGTTTTCTTTCTTTTTTTTGTTCTTTTGTTTGTTGTTTGGACACTGGATTGTGCATTCTGATCATTCTGCTCTCTACTCTGATCTGTGTGGTGGTTGGCTCTCTCCGGTTGTGTGTCACTAGTAATGTTACTGTTCTCGTTTTCGCTCACTGTAGTATTAACTTCAAGTTCCCCTTCAGTCGTATCAGATTCTACCTGTAACAACAATTATTATTACTATTTACTGCTTATTCTTATTTTCAGCTTTATATTATAATTAAGATCTCCTTTATTTTCAGGTGCCGTCAACTAAAGAAGAATGGCGTACAGTTTCTCAGCAATTCGAGAATAAGTGGAATTTCCCACACGTGATAGGAGCGATGGACGGCAAACACGTCGCTATACAATCGCCTTTTAATAGTGGCAACGACTTTGATAATTACAAATTATTTCCTAGTATTGTTCTTTTTGCATTAGTAGATGCAAATTATAGGTTCCTGTATGTGAATGTTGGGACTAAAGGCAGAATATCAGATGGAGGCGTGTTTAAAAGCACAAATTTATATAAAAAACTTGAAAAAAAAGAGCTAAATATTCCTCCACCGGAGATATTGCAAGTTCCCTATAAAATTGAGGTACCCTATTATATACTAGGTGATAAAGCTTTTCAGCTTAATGACTATACTATGAAACCATACGATGGTACACGGGAAAGGGGTTCTTGTGAAAGAATTTTCAACTACCGACTGTCAAGAGCACGTAGAGTAGTTGAAAACGCGTTTGGAGTACTTAGTTCTGTCTACAGAGTCCTGCGTAAACCTATGCTTTTGGAACCAGAAACTGCGACTAAAGTCGTGCTGGCAACGGTTCATCTATATAACTACTTACGCAGTAATCCTAACTTTATATCGCCAGGAACGTTTGATACAGTACAGGAGAATGGAGATGTAATACCTGGAAGCTGGCGAAATGAACCGCCATCACAATCGCTACAACCGATGGCCGTCGTACCAAGAAGAGCAACAGAAAATGCCACTACAATACGGTCCCACTTAGCAAGACACTTTGTTACAAACCATACAATAGTTTGGCAAAATGAATATCAGTAAACTAATAGCTCACATGTTCCAATGTATCGCGTGTGGTTCCGGGTTCATTTTTATCCGCCATAAAGTCGAAGTCATCATACGCAAACCACTTTGATTTATATGTATCTTGAGCACCTGAAATAAACAAGTTACTCATTAAAATAACCACGTGTATTTCTAACAGCTTAAATGTAAAAAGCGAAATCACGTGAAATCCACAGTAAATATTATGATGTAATTACTTATAATAAAATATATAATTTTAATACCTACAGATAAAAAGTAGCTTTGTTTTCTTACCGAATCCAGTTATACGGCTTTGCTTCTCTCTGTGTTTCTCCCTTCTGTAGCCTCCCGCCAGAGATCGCATTTTTTTCTTAAAGCCGGGTATTCATTAGGCAACATTTGTTTATAAACAATGTTTCATCATCTCTGTAAACAGTTTATATACAAAGGTGATGCAACATTGTTTATTAAACATGTTGCCATGCTCCCCACTTCGAGTGGAGAGCAAGACGAAACGTCTAGTTTATAAGCAAAAGTCAATAGGTGTGAACGTGTGTTGCGCGAGTTTATAAACATGGAAGTAGTGTGGTCCAACAACCAGGTTTCGATGCTCATAGAGCTTTACCAACAGCGTAATATACTTTGGGATGCTTCAAATAAAGATTATAAAGATAAATTAAAAAAAAATGATGCTTGGGCCGACATTGCTGCAGAATTGAATATGTCGCAAAAGGAAGTGGAAACAAAGATGCATATTCTACGCTCACAATTTTCTCGTGAAAAGAAAAAACTTAAGTCATCAAAAAGAACTGGAAGCGGTGCCGAGGAAGTGATTAAAAGCAGATGGCAGTGGTATGATCCGCTACAATTTTTATTACGTGGTGCAACGACATCTGGAACATCGGATACAATGGGAACGGTGAGTACCTACATTTTTATATTATTTGCTAAGTTGATAATATTAATGTAATTTTTTCATCTTTTCAAGGTAACGGGTTAGTAAATTTTAAATCAAACACAAAACTCTAAATTATAATCAGAACTTTATTTGGAAAAAAACAGGTAGGTACATAGGTACCTACTATTTTAAGTATTATGCATGAGAATTTTGCCACGGCACACTACCTTCTGGACTAATGAAATATTCAGCAAATTGATCTCTTACAACCGTAGCAGCTAGTGGGGGATGTCTTGCAATAGGTTGTAAATCCAACATGCTGTTGTGAGGGCCGATTTCTCTTCGCCAAAAACCTTCTATAATGTTATATTCTGAGTCTTCATAATCGAATGTTCCTGGTGGAGTATATATAGCCCGAGACTGTTTATTGCGCCTCAAAAAGTTATGCAAATATACACATGTCATTGTTACAATTTCACAAGTAGCAGGCTTAAGAGGTATGGCTTTTCTGAAAACGCGAAAGACAGCACATAATATGCCAAACACATTTTCTACTATCCTTCTTGATCTGGAAAGACGGTAGTTGTAAATGCGCTTTATAGTTCCACGATTGTGAATACCAGGATAAGGCTTCATAATATTTTCGGATAAGGCAAATGCGCTGTCCCCTACTATTACATAAGGTAGATTCGGACCATTTGGTAAAATTGGTTGTGGCTGTGGAATATTCAAATTGTTTTGAGTAATTGCATCGTAAAATGGAGTTTCTTGAAATACTCCACTGTCGGAAGATCTGCCTTTAGCACCACAATTCGCATATATAAAGTTGTAATCTGCATCAACTATTGCCAGTAGTACAATGCTGAATTGTTCTTTATAGTTGAAAAAATCACTGCCAGAGTTAAATGGTGCTTCAATAACAATATGTTTTCCATCAATGGAGCCGATACAATGAGGGAAATTCCATAATAATTCGAACTGGCGAGCCTTGTTTTTCCATTCTTGTTCAGTACTTGGAACCTGTAACCAATTTAAAACAATGATTTACAGGATGGCAGTGCCTCAACGCAGCCGTCAAATACACCGCCAACTGTGCCGCCGCCACCGCCAACATCACAACTGCCACTGCCACCGCCGCCACCGCCACCGCCACTTCCACAGTCAAACAACTCCAAAAAGAGGAAGTGTGACGAGAATCTCAATGAAATGTATGAAATTATGAAAAGTGCCAAAAAGAAGATGGAAGAACCTAAAGACGAATTTGAAATTTATGGCCAGTATGTGGCATCTGAATTGAAAAATGTGAAAAACCAAAGAACACTGTTACAGGCCAAGTATTACATAAATAATATATTGCTACAAGCGAGAATGGGCAATTTCGATAGTAATTATTTTGGTGGATATCAAGGCTATGGAGATGGAGGGCTCGGCTATGGCGACGGATACCGCACCACATCATCAACGTCGACATATGCTGATGCATCTACACCAACGCAGACACCAGAACCCCAAGTCCATACTGCTACTGGTGACGAGTTGCGCTTTAGTAATCTTGACGAAATAGTTTCCCAGTTGGAAGATGACACACAATAAATAAATTGATGTGATTTGATTTAAATATTTGATAAATACCTACTTGAGTGATTTGAATTTATTTTATTTTACTCACCTTTACATAGTCCTTTAAAACTTTTGTCAATTCCTGACAAACTTCTCGTATAATCTTGCTGATTAATTGTTTTGATACTTTAAAAGTATATGACAGTGAGCCATATGAGTCACCTGTTGCAAGAAACCTTAAAGTTATAGCTAGTCTTCTCTGGGGCTCAATAGGATGCCGAAATTTCGTTTCCTGTTTTGTTATGGTTGGTCCAATCAATCTCAGTAAAATTTCAAAATCTGATGTTGACATTCTCGTGAAATTTTGAAAAGACCCATCAAATCCACGAAGGTCATGAAATACATAACTTCTATTTAAAAGATAATTTCGGATCCACCACCTTTTCTTCTTTTTTTTTCTAGTAGCACTCTTATGTAATATTATATAAGCAGCACAGAGCATCACTACCTCCTCGGGCGACATCCTGGCAACAACTGAGAAGTGTGGACTGCCAAGTTTCAGAAACAGTGTTTACGGTAAACTTGTTAATAAACCCGTCATAAACAGTTTATTAACAAATGTTGCCTAATGAATACCCGGCTTTAGGTTCTCCATCGACTTATTCCCCATTTCACGAGAAATCTGACGCCAAGCATCATCTCTAACACCTCTATTGGTGTAATTAGAATCTTTGGGATCCCATAAACATTTAAATTCTTTATAAAGCGATATCAAACGGCGACTTTCTGAGATGTCCATGGCGAGGTGGATCGCGCGAACCAACACAACCGTCCACACCGCGCGCATCACGCAACTGAGGCACCTTGAGGCTGGCACAAAAACCGACCGCACACGGATCGCGCGAGGTAGGGAGCGCGCGCTCCAATACGTGCGCATGGATCGCGCGCGGCACGTCCACACCGCCTGCATCTTTGGATCGCGCTGCTGCCGCGCGCGATCGGAGCGCGATGGATCGTCCGGTGTGGACCCGGCTATTGTAATGAAAATTACACTCCGGGAGAGTACTGTACTATCGATGAAATGTTGGAATCATTCAGAGGTCGCTGTACATTTAGGGTGTACATATCCAACAAACCCGCAAAATACGGCATCAAAATCTATGCGCTTGTAGATGCCAAAACCTTTTACTCAAGCAATTTGGAGTTTTACGCCGGAAAACAACCTGCAGGACCTTTCAATTTGAGCAATTCTGCTGCGGATGTTGTCAAGAGACTTGCAACACCCATATTGAACACTGGAAGAAATATAACCATCGATAATTATTTTACATCCATACCGTTGTTTGATGAACTAAAAAATACCTACAGAACAACTGCGATGGGTACACTGCGTAAAAATAAAAAAGAGATTCCGCCTTTATTTTTGTCAACGAAGGATAGGCCAATACCAAGTTCCATTTTTGGTTTCGGCGAAGATATGATCATCTTATCATATGTACCAAAGAAGAAAACCAAATAAATTGTCCTTATGCTATCATCTCTTCACGATGACGACAAAATAGATCAAGAAACTGGAAATGAAGCTAAACCAGAGATTGTAACATTTTACAATTCCACAAAAGGTGGAGTGGATGTAGTACACCAAAAGAAAGAGGATTATTCCGTTGCCAGAATCACTTCACGGTGGCCAATGCGCTTAATTTTTTTCCATTTTGAACATAACTGGAATCAATGCCCAAATAATATACAAAGCTATCACCAAAACTTTGATTGAAAGACGTACATTCCTAAAAGAAATGGCGCTTGAGCTGGTAAAACCATATATTTCACGCCGAATTTGCATGGAGAACATATCGTCAGATCTCAAGTTTCTAATGAAGCGATTTGTGCCAGCTCCTAGTCCTATTTCAGAGCCTAGGCCAAGCGGATTCTGTTCTATATGCCCTAGACGTAAGAATAGACGGACAAAAAAAGTGCAAGCAATTACTCTGCATCGAACATGCTACATATATGTGTTCGATCTAAGTTTTTGTTATGTAAGATTTTTTATAGTGATATGAATGAAGACTGACAAAATTAGAAAATAAAAATTAGTTGATTCGTTATTTGTTTTAGAAGTTGCATTTATGTTACATATTTTTAACACGTTGAACGCCGTGGTGGTCACCGGTGACCACCGCTATACTTTCCATATGGGCTGACGCCAATTTGCGATTTCAACAAATTTTTGCACATTATATTTTATTGGCTCATCAGGTTCAAAATAGTCAAAAACCTCAATTTAAATATTATTTCCTATTACTATCCAAAGAATTAACAATATAATTGCTGACGCGCACCGGTGACCACCACGGCGCACGCAGTTGAGAATCTGCAATTCGTACGCGCGGGGCCGCGGGGGTCGCGGCGCCGGTCATTCCCCGCGCCCTTCCCCGAAAGGGCTGCGCGCTCTTGACGCGAGTTAGTAATACGCAAGCAAGGTCACGCGCATTGTCGAATTAGTAATCGCAAGCAAGGTCACGCGCATTGTTTATTTTTTGTAATACATATTTTGGATTATTTTAGCGACAGTTTTACCCTGATTACCTCTAAAGTGAATAAACTGCGTCCTGCCTGACTGTTAGAAAAAGTGTGGTGTGAATCATGGATGATTTTGAAAACTTTGAAATAACAAATGATGATTTGACGCGGATTGAAGAAATAGAAATTTCCTTGCTTAATAGTAGCTTTCAGCTGAGTTCGGAGTCTGAGGAAGAGTATGACTTACAACCACCTTTACGAAAGCGACGTCGACGAGTTCTGCCCATTAGTGACACGAGTGACATTGAACTTGAAAATGCCTTGCCAAATACTTCTGGTCACATCGCGTCGCTTCCTGCATCATCTACCGTGTGGCACCAACCAAAAGGTAATCAGCGTCGGATTATCCCCTACACTGAATTCCCAGGATTAGATTCACGAGTTGTAAGGGAAATGATCGATAAGACCCCGGCAGATTTCTATCATTTTTTAGTACCAGACGAAGTATTTGAAATGGTGGCCGATTATACAAATAGCTTTGCTATCAAAAAAGTCACAGGATCGGCCGCAGCATCTAAAGCTGCGCGGATTCGCCAATGGAAACCTACATCCACAGCAGAGATGAAACGATTTTTCGGATTGATTATTTTCATGGGGATCGTAAAATTACCGAAAATATCCTACTACTGGTCTACAGATGCTGTGCTTGGACAGAATTTTCCTCGAACAATAATGAGTCGAAACCGATTTGAGCTGCTGTTGCAAATGCTGCACTTTTCTCAGCAAGACGAAGACAATAAATCTAATAGATTACACAGGATTGAGAAATTGCTCGAAGTTGTGAACAGGAACTTCCAAAAAAACTACACCCCTTCCGAAGAGATCTGCATAGATGAAAGCGTGGTGCCTTTTCGCGGACGAATAATTTTTCGACAATACAATAAACAAAAAAGGCATAAATATGGTATAAAGGAGTTTAAGTTATGTACCATTCCTGGATATACATATAAAATAAATGTATACGCAGGAAAGAATAATGATGAAGTCAATACTACACCGTTGAATGTCGTTATGTCTCTATGCAGCGATCTTCTATACAAGGGACATACGCTAGTGACCGACAACTGGTACACCAGTATAGATCTTGCCAAAAAACTTCTCGATGCAGAGACTCATCTCGTAGGCACGATTCGGAAGAACCGGAAGCATCTGCCAAAGGATGTAGTAAATGCTAAACTGAAGCGAGGACAATTCGTGGCGAAGGAAAGCGATGAAGGCATAACTGTAATGAAGTGGAAGGATAAAAGAGACGTCCTTTTGCTATCCACAAAACACTCAGTGCGATTCCAAAATGTCCGAAAACGCAACAAAGTTATTTCTAAACCGAAAATAGTCATTGACTATAACGGTGCTAAAGGAGCTGTAGATATGTCCGATCAGATGGCTGCTTACTCAACTCCACTGAGGAAATCGATAAAATGGTACAAGAAGTATGCAATCAACCTTCTCCTGAACACAGCAGTAGTCAATGCACTGGTCTTGTATCAAAGCGTCACTGGCAAGAAAATACAAATGGCAGACTTCCGGCTGGAATTATTGAAATCGTTTTGCAGCCAACAAGATGTTCCAGTTGCAAGACCTAGAAGAATGATACACAAACTGCAACAAAAAGAAGGGCAAGCCAGAACAAGCAGGCGAGCATGTGTGAATTGTTACAAAATTAACGCAGCTACTTACGGCAGAAAGTTGGCTAAAAACAAGACTAAAAAGGTGAGAATGTTTTGTCCACAATGCCCGGAAAAGCCTTTTCTTTGCATATCTTGCTTCAATGTGCTTCATCATTGACCAATTTTTTACCCGACTGCGCGACGCAAAAAATGGAAATGTGTTTATTTTGTTGATAAGACTGATTTCATTTATTGCCAAATATTCATGACAAAGTTTAATTTCGTAGTAATTTTTTGAGTTATTTTAAGTTTTTTTCGAAGTTTGTTTAGTTTATTTTTACTAAGTCCAAAAATAAGTGATTGCCTAACGTATAATAAAAAGTTTTTAAATATTTTCTAATAAAACATATATTTTGTAAACCTTCTTTTATTTCAAAACCACATTTTGTATAGGTACTTAGCCAAAAAATCAACAGTCTTTTTTATACTTAGTGTCGAAACGAGCTAGTATGCGTAAACTGTTCTCCAGGGCCGTGCCGGGCACGCTCAATATAGTTTTGTACCGGCAATGTGTCCTCCAGCGAGAAAATTGAGTTCAAACACGAGTCCGTCGCGCGGTCACCGGTGAGCCCCACGGCCTGAACGGGTAGTATTGCTGTCGCTCACCGGTGAGCCCCACGGCCCAAACGGAACAACCACTAAATTTGAGTCGGCGTTTAATGTGTTAATAAAAATACTTGTTTTCTTACTTATTTAACCTTGTTTTATTCATATAAATCCATTACAAGTCAATAACTACCATAAAAGTAGAAATATGAGCATTTAAAGTAGTGTGAGCAATTTGCTCACGCGCGCCTATCCATGTAACAAATAGAGGCGCGCCTTCTCACGGGTTAAAGTAACTATAAAATGGTATAGTAATAGTAACTTTGAACGGTAGATTGAGGAATGACGTTATACGAGAACGTTGCAGAGTAAAAGTGGATGTAGTGACAAAGGTTGAAAAGGGTATGCTTAGATGGTTCGGTCATGTTGAGAATAAAATTTCAGCGATAAGGAGTCCGAACAACCTTCCTCCATTTTGCCAACAGTGTTACCAACGTAGGCGATTTTTGGCCATTTAGGCTACTCAGGAAGGCAAACATGTTTTTTGTCATTCAACACCATAACAATATCATAAGTTTGTCAGGGATTACTTTCATATTAAAATATTCTAGTGTTGCTATGTCCACATTTGTAATATATTTTGGAAAAACCTTCGATGTTTAAAGGAACTATAAAACAGTATAGTAATAGTAACTTTGAACGGTAGATTGAGAAATGACGTTATACGAGAACGTTGCAGAGTAAAAGTGGATGTAGTGACAAAGGTTGAAAAGGGTATGCTTAGATGGTTTGGTCATGTTGAGAATAAGATTTCAGCGGTAAGGAATCTGAACAACCTTCCTCCATTTTGCCAACAGTGTTACCAACGTAGGCGATTTTTGGCCATTTAGGCTACTCAGGAAGGCAAACATGTTTTTTGTCATTCAACACCATAACAATATCATAAGTTTGTCAGGGATTACTTTCATATTAAAATATTCTAGTGTTGCTATGTCCACATTTGTAATATATTTTGGAAAAACCTTCGATGTTTAAAGGAACTATAAAACAGTATAGTAATAGTAACTTTGAACGGTAGATTGAGAAATGACGTTATACGAGAACGTTGCAGAGTAAAAGTGGATGTAGTGACAAAGGTTGAAAAGGGTATGCTTAGATGGTTTGGTCATGTTGAGAATAAGATTTCAGCGGTAAGGAATCTGAACAACCTTCCTCCATTTTGCCAACAGTGTTACCAACGTAGGCGATTTTTGGCCATTTAGGCTACTCAGGAAGGCAAACATGTTTTTTGTCATTCAACACCATAACAATATCATAAGTTTGTCAGGGATTACTTTCATATTAAAATATTCTAGTGTTGCTATGTCCACATTTGTAATATATTTTGGAAAAACCTTCGATGTTTAAAGGAACTATAAAACAGTATAGTAATAGTAACTTTGAACGGTAGATTGAGGAATGACGTTATACGAGAACGTTGCAGAGTAAAAGTGGATGTAGTGACAAAGGTTGAAAAGGGTATGCTTAGATGGTTCGGTCATGTTGAGAATAAGATTTCAGCGGTAAGGAATCTGAACAACCTTCCGCCATTTTGCCAACAGTGTTACCAACGTAGGCGATTTTTGGCCATTTAGGCTACTCAGGAAGGCAAACATGTTTTTTGTCATTCAACACCATAACAATATCATAAGTTTGTCAGGGATTACTTTTATATTAAAATATTACAATGTTACTATGTCAACATTTGTAATATATTTTGGGAAAACATTTGATGTCTAAAGTAACTATAAAATAGTACACTGCCGTCCTTTAACTAAAATACCGAACTGACATTTGGCATCTTTTTACGTTTTCTGAGGCCATTTGTATCAGAAAAAAAAAAAAAAAAAGTTGTATCGATCAGTCTGATTCCATTTTCAATAGCTTTTATGGTTTTCGAAATATTAAAAAAAAAGAAATGCCGTTAAAAGCACAAATTTTATAGAAAACCTGCGCTAAAACGTAGTTATGTGACATTGCAAAGCAAAAATGCAGCTAATGGTACATAACCACAGATTTCAACAATAATTTGCGATTTGTTACCTAGCTAAAATGTCGTTAAATCATTTTCCTATCTTATAGTTCAGTAAAACTACTTTAGCGGCTTTTTTATATTCGATAGTACACAAGTTCATAACATTAAAGTCACTATATGAGAATCCTATTCATAAATGCCGCAAAAAAAAAACTGCTGCATTTAAGAATTTTGTATAAAAAAATTAATTTGGCAGATTACAATTAGAATTCGTACACAGTGGCAGTTATTTAATAATCCAGCAAAATATTTTAAATATTCTTCAAGACAAAATTGCGGCTATCCAACATAACTAATCAAAAATGCCGCTAAGTATTCTCGCGAGCGTACAAGTTTTGGGTGATTAATCTGCTCACGCGGCGGCGCACAGACGAGTATTTCATCTAAAAATCCGATCAAAAGTCTAAAAGTCAAAATTTGTTATATCGCTTTACAACCATTGTATCGTGAGAGCCCAATAGCTATTACGTCATTTAACGGCCAATTTGGCCATGCACCGCCCCTCCACCAACCGAAGCAGCAGTCGGAACCCAGTCGTTGCGTGAATCGTATGTCTTTGTTCTCGGCACTGCAGTTAAAACGTGATCTTTAAATTGCATTTAATTTGTGTTTGGTTAAATTGTGTGATAACCATTATGGATATTTTGGAAGAAGGTATGTCGTTGCTTTATGAAAGCATGTTTATTTTGATATTACACTTTATTTAAGTGACATTTTGCACCTTAAATGTACTCCATAAAAATGCAACTTTTTTTTTTTTTTGTAAACTCTGCAATTAAAGGTGTTTTTGTTTATGAGTTTAGCCCAGTTAACTTACGATTTTGGATGTAACATATATGTGCACGACCCATGAGGTAAACTCGTTCGGGGGCGCAAGTAGTGGTCAGACCGAGGGACAATGAAACGTGCTAACAAATAATTTATAATAGTGTTTGTGATTCTGAATTAGCTTAATCAACAATTACGTTTTTGTATCTCCTTACCTTACATTTTATCTTAAATTATATAATAATGTCGTAATTTAAAGGATTTATAGGTGTTTTAAATGATATAAATGAGTGGTTGTAGTTGATATAAAGGTTTGTCGTTAATATTATAGATTAATAACAATGTAAATGTGTAAAATGTCTCAATATGTCGAGAATATAATCGTGGTGTTCATGCCATTAATAATGTGTATATGATGAGGTCATGTTGACTAGTTTAATAAACATGTGTCAACAATTTGTAAGCATCTTGCCTCTGCGATGTTCACGACTAGACTAAGCAAGTGGGCGGAGCCACCTGCGGTATTTATACTGCTGAGGTGGGGGGGTAGGGCCCTTTATATATGAGCGCGCCTTTATCATCACGCCATTCTTCGAGTTCGAACTCGAAGCGGCCCGACCCCAACGCCGCCCCCGCAGCTCGGACGAGATCGAGGAGGATCCCAAGCGATACTGCCTCGACCCGCCTCGCCCCCAACGAGAGCGCGCGCCCCGTTCCCGGGGCGCCGCCGCCTCACCTACCTTCGCGGAAGCAGCCCGCGGCACGCCCTCTCCCAGGGCCTCCGCCGCCGGGCCCCCTTCCCCCGGATCAGGACGCCGCCCCGGACCTTCGGGGCCCCCTGTCGCCTCGGGGTCCTCGAGCTCTCCGAGGGCCCCAAGCCCTAATGGACCCCCAGAACTCTCTGCAACGCCGGGAACCCAAGGACTCCCGGGGGCCGCCGCGAATGCTGCCGCCCCCGCAGCGAAGAAGAAGCCCCGCTACCCTCCGCTGGTGGTGGAGAAGCTGCCACAGTGGCCCACCCACTTCAGGGCCATTTCCCAGAAACTGGGGAGACCGCCCAGTGCCCGCCCATACGGCACAGGCGTTAGGTTCTCCCCTGAAAGTGAGGAAGAATACAGGCTGGTTCAGAGTTACCTGACCAGCCTGGAAAAGAAGGAGAATATCGCCTGGTTCGCGTACTCTCTGCCAGCGGAGGTAAACCTGAAGGTGGCTATCAGGGGACTCCCGGCGGACACGAACCCGGAAGAAATAAAGGAGGAGTTGGAGGCCCTCGGCTTCCTACTGACACCTCGGTGCTACTATGCATGCGGGGTGTCAAGATAGAAGCGTGGCGCGGGAAGCGTGGGCCCGCCCAGTGCCATCGGTGCCAAAAGTTCAGGCACAGCTCGCACCAGTGCCATCGCCCGCTCGCCTGCGTGCGCTGCGGAGAAGAGGGTCACGCAGCGCGCGACTGTCCCAGACCGCGGGACGAGCCGGCCACCTGCGCCAATTGCGCAGGCGCGCATCCGGCAAGCAATATCAGATGCCCGGTCTTTATCAAAGAGACCAGAAACAGGCGCGCGGGGACGGTGGCACAAACACCAACGTCCAGGCGTCACCAGGCGGCCCCGGTAGCACTCGCTACCGTGGAGAGCCAAGAAGAGCCGCAACAAGGTGCGAGCCTAATGGCAGCCGCCAACGGGCCCACAAATCGAGGGTCGCTGCAAGGCAAGCAGCCCAGGAGGAGGAAACGGGGTGGGAGAGGCAAGAAACCCCCCCCCCGGAAACACAACGAGAGGCCCCACCTGCCCACAGATCAGTGGCACAGGTCGGTGTCCCACCGCGGGGAGAAGGCGCATCGACTGCTGGCGCCGGTATCCCCGAGTCACATAGGGACACAGAGAGGGTGGCCGTCCCATCGAGGAAGGCCCCTACTCGGCGCCAGCAGCTGCAGGAAAGCCTTCAGCAGCGCCCGGCACCCCAACTACAACAGCCCCACCAACCCGCAGACAGGAAGGAATTTACCGCCTGCGCCATCAGATTACTGAGGGACCTGCTGCGGGCCATCAGGGAGGGGCAGGACACCGAAACGGTGATCCTCGACGGCCTAGCCGAACTGTTGACCCTCTATCACGGATAGCGGGTCGTTGAGGGTCATCCACTGGAATGCTCGGGGCCTCAAGAGCAAGGCCCGACTCCTCCGACTCCTCCTAACGGATCAAAGGATCGACGTGGCGCTGATAAGTGAGACCCTCCTAGGGCCCGGGGACAAGGTCAAGTTCCCGGGGTACCTAGTCTACAGGAGGGACGAGAGATCACCGCACGGGCAAGCGTACCGAGGTCTGGCAGTCCTGGTGAAAAGGACCGTCGTTCATCAGCCTCTCCCCCCCTCTCCGGTCGCGTCTTTTTACGTGCTGGGTGTCCAGGTGCACGTGGCCGGCGGCGACCTCGACGTGTACGCCTGCTACGCCCCGCCGGGAGCCGCGATCGATCACGCAGAGCTCCGGCGGGTCTTACAACTGCAGGCGGGTCACCCGACGCTCGTTGCCGGCGACCTGAACTGTAAGCACCCGGCATGGAACGCGACCGTGACCAACACGGGGGGAAGACAACTCTTCGCCGACGCAGAGGCCGGCGGGTACGTGGTGTCCGGACCTGACACCCCGACCCACTACCCGGACAACATCGTGGCGGCCCCGGACGTCTTGGACATCATCGTCCACTCCGGTCTCCACTGCCAGATCTCCCAGGAGGTGATAGTGGACGAGCTACGCTCAGACCACCTCCCGGTCCTCGTGACCCTGTCGGGGATTCCCACCCGACAGGCCCCTCCTGCGCCACGTCGAAGAACGAACTGGCAACAGTTCGAGGAAGAGGTGGCGACCGCGACGCCGACCCGGCCTGTCACAACCGCCGCGGACGTCGACGAGTTGACGGGCGAGATCACCGCTTGCATCCAGCGTGCCTTCGAAAAGGCTACCATCACCACTCCGCAGCGGCCGGGGCTTTTTACACCCCTGCCGCGCCATCTGAAGCAGCTGGTAGCCGAGAAGCGGCGCCTACGCAAGCGGTGGCAAGTAACAAGATGCCCGTCCCAGAAGACCGTCCTGAACCGTCTCGCGGAGAAAGTGAAGGCCGAGCTGCTCACACTCGGCACCGCGAGCTGGGAAGCGGACGTCGAGGCCTCGGAGGGCGACTGGCCGGCAATACACAGACTGTGCCGGCGCCTCTCGAGCACCCCAGCTCCGGTCCGACCGTTGATGCACAGCGACGGGACCGTAAGATACTCCGCTGCTGACCGAGCGGAGATCTTCGTCGAACACCTGGAGCGTCAATTCCAGCCGAACCCGACTGACGACGCAGAGCACGTCGCAGCGGTCGAGAGGCACCTTGGAGATTACTTCGCCACGCCGGTAGCTCCCGGCGAAGACCCCATCTTCTTCTCGCCTTGCGCGGTACGACGCGCCATCCTAAACACGAAGCCCAGGAAGGCCCCCGGTGCGGACGGGATCACCAACACAGTGCTGCGCCACCTGCCATACCGTACGGTAGCGGCGCTGGCGCGCCTGTTTACGGGGATCCTGCGCACGGGGTCCTTCCCAAAACCGTGGAAGGAAGGGCGCGTCATCATGCTGCCCAAGGCGGGGAAAAACGTGCTGAAGCCGGAGAGCTATCGGCCGATCACCCTGCTGCCCACCATCTCCAAGGTGTTTGAGAAGCTCCTGCTGCGGCGTCTCACACCCACCATCAAACTGAGTCCAGATCAGTTCGGGTTCCGTGCTGAACACAGCACGACGCTCCAACTGTCGAGAGTACTGCACCTGCTGGCAGCAGCCATGAACAAGAAGGAGTACGCGGTTGCAGTACTACTCGACATGGAAAAGGCGGTCGACCGCGTCTGGCATGACGGCTTGATATACAAGCTGTCGCTGTCGAACGCGCCCCGTCGCATAGTCGTCGCGGTCGCCTCCTTCCTCAAAGACAGGACAGTCAAGGTGGTGGTCGACGGCGCGCTCTCGAGCGCGCGCCCGGTGAGGGCAGGGGTGCCACAGGGGAGCTGTCTTTCCCCCCTGTGTTACTCATGTTACACCGACGACATCCCCACGACAAAGGACTCGACGCTAGCGCTGTACGCTGACGACGCCGCGTACATCACAACCTCGCTCAATGCGAGGCACGCGGCTCTCAAAATGCAGCGCACCTTCGACCTCCTCCCCGAGTGGCTGTCGAAATGGCGGTTGTCGGTGAACGTGGGTAAGACGCAGGCGCTCCTCACCGGAGGCGCCCCCTACCCACCACCTTTGACACTACACGGAGTCGACATCGCGTGGTCCTCCCAGGTGAAATACTTGGGAGTGAACATCGATCGTCGGCTCCGCAAGAGGAGTCACGTCCGGCAAGTCACCGCCAGGTGCAGAGCTGCCCGCGCGTTTTTTGTTAGAATTTAGGAAGTATAGACAAGAAATTAAGTGAACACTATAATACTGTTACTACTTAACACTTTCACTCTCCTAAGACAATTATCAATACAATTATTGCACGTCCAATAGTGCGTTATATACAATGCATGGACGTATGAACTTCAACCGCCGATCAATAGTGTTGTCCAAGTACGTCGAAACACGATCGATGTATAGGTAACAAACATGGTCAAATCGTTGATCTCGTGTATATTTTGGCGGACTGCTACGAGGAAAACGAAAGAGATAATTATGTACCATAATAGATAAGTAAATTGCATAGACATGACATTGACAATGTCATTTTGTTTTTGATTGTGTGTTTATTGGTGAATAGTTAAAATATTTTCTATTATTGGTTGGTATTCATTTTATCAACCATGACTCGGATTGTATCAGGCGATGATTTAGTGCATATTTTATGCGTGCGTGCGTGATGGTGAAGATGAAGTACTAGAACGATTAGACAATTTGCAAATATAGATGACTTAATTTTTTTTTTTAATTTATTAGAAAGGGACAATAATTTACCCCAGGGAGAAATTGAGAATTGTCATGGTCAAGAGATGGAACAGGTGATTGAATTTGTTTGATTTTCGTAGAATGTTTATAAAATAAATGATAAAATAAATTCGTCTAATTTATTGATTTTGTTTGATTTTCGCAAAAAAATTGCAAAGAATAGATACCTATTTATTTAAGTTATAGAGAAATTTTAATTTCAAACTATTGTTGTTAAAATTCTTAGTGACAACCCTGATAATGATGCAAAATGACGAATTGTATCAAAAATGATAATATCCACAGTAGATTTTTTCCAAAACTGGTAATATCCAAGCGTGTATATCAAACCTAGTAAAATCCAATCAATTTCTGCTTTTTGCGCCTTTAGCGCCAACAATTTTACTCCCTCTAGAGCGCGCTCAAAGAGCAATACTAAAGGTTGCTACCTTTCGCCCTTTTAGATTTCCTACGCACCAGCTCTTCATAGCTTGTGATGTATTAACGATACGGCAATTATTCATTCTAAGCATAGTACTACTCCATCACACCGCACTGCCTTTTGACCCAGTACCTTCTGACAAGAGAAGGAAGGACTTAGTTTGCAAAAAGCCTCAAACTAAACATGCGTTTGCTAATCGGTTTTATGTATTTTTAGGACCTTTTCTGTATAATAGGCTCAACAAGGTACTAAGCCTCTATAGTGTAAGCTATAAAAAATGCAGTACACTGTTAACAGAATATTTAGCTACACTACATTACCCTGACACGGAAAAACTTCTAGAAATACTGTCATGATGATATTTTGTTCCCTCATAATTTGCTACTTTTGTATAAGTATATATACTTTTGTATAAGTGTATATAACTAGTTTTAGGTATTAATGTAAAATAAGCTTTTTCTCATAGTTGTTAATAGATTTACTTTAGTTAGTTTTACTTAAAATTGTATTGCCCATTGTAATTGAATCGTAAAGTGATGGCCTGAAACACAGGTTTGCATAAACCTAGATCGGGCGGGTCGCTACCTGACATCATAATTACGAACCATCATTACTTTGCACTTGTAATAAAAATATTTTAGCTTTAGTTTATTATTAGGCACTATAATTGTATGCGAAATTTGATATTGTTGGCTAAATGTACATTTTTGTAAACGTTTTTATTAAAATTTAATTTTATTATTTTATTTTATTTTTAATTATCCACAGTTAAGGTGAGATTGTATATTAGGCATCCTTTTCTGACCCATATGGGTTTATCTTGCTCAAAAGAGACGTAAATAGAACCTGCATTAATAGTATAGAATAAAATATGTCATTGTGTAAAAGCATCTATAACGGATTTTTCCACTTTTGATGTTCATCGACACAAATCACTAAACCTTTGATAGAATTAACCAAAACCTTGGAACCATAAATGGACAAACTACAAATTTTGTGCAATTTCACACTTTTTTGGCGATACATACTAACCAGATTAGACTGCCTAAACATTTTGTTCAGACTATCAAACAGAAATTTTCAGATTTTGCTAAACCTTCCATAGAAAAAACAAGTACCTTTGTAGACAACTATGATTGGGCTAAATGCAATTACCTTTCATTTGGGTAACACTCACAAAAACAATTAATGATCCATTTTTTTTAAAACTTAACTGAGACCAAGCGAAACCAACCAAGGATTAATCAGAAATGCCAAAAGAGAATAAAAGTAATCTTTGTTGAAAACACTGCAACTAGGATGTTGAATGACTCCTGACGGCATTATTTTGTCAAAATGCTAATAAAATCATCACTCTGGGCTGAAACTTTAGCCTTTATGAAAAGCTGAAATCTTTAATTCCATGGTACATAAAAACTTGAGCCAATCTCTTGAACAGCCACCACTTCAAAATGTAATGAATTCTTTGATTTCTGACAATCAATTTGTGTTCTATAATCTTCGTTTATGGCAAAGCTTTCATCTGCATCCATTAACTTTCACCAATACTGTAAAAAAGATATGAAATATTAATCAATGAATTATCTTTAGTAATATAATATGGAGTGATGTCAATACTGAAGAGGCAACTAGAGATAGGCGAACAGCATCATTTTGTATCAACAACCTAACATCATGTATTTTAGATATTTTTTTATTGAATTAGCAAATTTCTATTATTTGGGTCACTGGGGTGTCTGAGGAATTGATTGTTTCTTTTTTTTGACATTGGATGGCAAACAAGCCAACAGTCCACCTGATGTTTTGTGCTCATGGCTACCTATAGACATGTGCAAAATCCGAGGCCAAGATAATCTTATCGGGTGTATCTAAGGTAAGATAATTTATGAGATTGATTCCCACATAAAATTTGTGCTTAGACATGGATTTGGCAAGTCGTAGTAAGCTATACAGACTTACCAATGCCCGCTCAACCTTAGATGAGATTGGTAAAGATAAAGCCCTTCTTTGATCCATCTAGAGGTGTTCTACCAGTGATGACTTACATGATCCTTCCCTCTCATAGAATTTTTTGAAAGAAGAAAGCAGATATTTTTTAATGCCTTTTATCTCTTGGTTTGCAACATTCAGTCATTCATGTACCTACCATTTTTTGTTTTACCCCATTTAAAGCAGACAATATGATTTTAGACTTCATTATGAATTTAGGTGTACTGCTTTTTTTAAGGATGGGAAATCGTCTAATCATTTCTTCTGCTCTTGGTGGAGCAGAAGGGTGTGTCAGACTCTTAAAGGCCTATTACATTACACAATCTGCCGGGCCATGTCTATCATGTGCTCTGCCTACCACCCAGGTTGCCGATAATTACACTACCCCGCCAATTGCTTCCTGTCTCACAGTGTTGCCAACCGTACAATTGTATTTATATCTTAGTATATCATATCTTAATATTAAAGTACTCAGTGATACTAAAAGAAACAACATGTATTTAATTATTTTCAATAAAGATCATAATATTTAAATTTGGAATGTGAAAAAAGAATCTTCCTGTATAGTACACCAATCCAAAATACAGTACAATAGGTACTATATATTATAGTATGGTTGGCAACCCTAGGCAGGGCCCTGTCTCCCTGTCTCGTATTACACTACATGACTACACAATCGACAGTGAAGCAGGGCGATCGGAACCACTGGTTCGCCCTATTTAGGTACCCTGCCTCCCTGTTTCTTATTACACTACCCTGTCCCTGCAGGGAGGGCCCGGCCGATCGTGTTATGTAATAGGCCTCCTAGTTACTTATATTGATCGTTTACCGCGTATACTTGACGTCAAGTGTACGTGGTAAACGATCAATGTTCGCTTCAATCACGTAGACTCGTCAAGTGGACTTGATCAATTGGCGGACACATAAGAATATTAATGGCTGATTTTTAATTCAATTAACGTTACTTCTTGGGAATACATAATTACAGTTAAGAGTTATGTTTACAAAATATTACCTTTGACGTCAAACTGAAAACCGCCATGAAAGTACCTACAACTTGTACATTTCTTGACGAGTAAAAAATTAATTAATCATTAATCAGAAAAAGAAGAACTATTGAGAACCGCCCCTAAGATGACCCACTGACCCAATATTGTCTTTTTTTTTTTAATTAAAACAGAACCAGATAAAGATCGGCGTAAAATAATTACAATATAAGCTACTTACTTGAGTAACGCATTGAATTTAACAAACAAATCGGTCCGGGATTGTTAACAAGAGAAGCAGAGATCACATTGACGATTGTTGTAGTTGTACACATTTTAACATTTCACAATCACAAACACAACCTATTGGCCATTTCATGGTCATTTCATCTCAATGTCGAGTTTCGACCAAAGGAAATGAGCGAACGAATGAATGAATCCAAATCAATGAAGTTACGATCGATCAGCATATAATCAGTGTTGCCATTTCTTTTTTTGCCGTACCCGCATTAAGCAATTCTTTTTAAACCCAAAATCACTAAAAGCCGGAATACATGAAATTAAGTCAATACTAAAATGTTTTATATTATATAAATTAAATTCATTCCAGCCCATGTCCCATCATGTTACTAGGGGTCCGATAATAATTAATCATAACTTTTATAATTTTCGGATTCAGTTGAAGTAAAATAAAATGCTAACTGAACAAGACATCTCTTAAATTATATTTTGTTTATCTCATTTCATTGTTATTCTTTTTGTCATGTTGGCTCAGTTGTTAATGCGCCCGCCGCTCATGCACGAGGTTGCGGGCTCGCAACTAGGCTCGGGCAAGTACCAATGTGACTTTTTCTATTTCATATGTACTTTCTAGGTTTATCTTAAACATCACTGACGTCCGTGAAGGAAAAACATAGTGAGGAAACCTGGACTTGTCTGAATTCGCCAATCCGCCCTGAGCAAGCGTGGTGATCAAAGCTCGTGCCTTCTCTGTACGAAAAGAGGCCTTTGCCCTGCAGTGGAACAATATTAGGCTGGTATGATAATTATATATTTTTTTTAAACTACGTACATTTCTTCTCAAAACGACTCAAATAAAAATATTTTTAAACCATTATTTTCTCCTTGTATAAATGTATTTTTCGTGACAATATTTCTACGCCGACCCACCGCCTAAACCACCAGTTTTAGTGGAAAATCCACTAAGTTGGCAACACAAATTTTGATTGTTTTGTTCAAGCGCAAATCATAAACACTTGATTTTTTCAGTTCACTTGATTTTTACCCGGTCTGATACTAGTCTTTTAAGACACAAATTACCGATACCCGACGGCAGTGCCATAATATGGCTGCTAACTTTATTTGCGCCCAACTTTAACTCTCCACTGAAGAGGGGACAATTAAACAACTAAAGGCTTTTAAATATTAAAAATGTTAAAGTATTTCCAGACCGATTCCGGTAACGGCGGCTAATCTTAATGCAGACTAGCCAAGTACGCAGGAGTGCACAAGTATGTGCGCAAACACAGGTGCCCTCCCTCTTACGTAGCCTCTTAGTCCTAGTATTCTTCCCATAGTCGGATGTGTTGGCAAACCGACACAACCAGGAAGAGATCACACGCAGGACCAACGGTTTTCGGCACGGAAGTGTCCCACCACCAACTTCCATACTTCAGGCTGTTACTGAGAAATTCCTAATGGAAAAACCCAATAACACATTTTGGCCGATTTCGGGATCGAACCAAGGACCCTACGTTCATCAGTCGTTCTTGCCACCACATGTCCAAAGGGGCAGTGTTGTAGTATATTTTACACACAAACAAAATATTTGAATATATTATGTACCGTCAACAAGCTGACAAAAGTTATCGGTTTTCACTGCTACATACTAGATGGCGTTATTTTTATAAACATGGCCAGGCATGAAATTGATGAAATGATATGGCCGGATTTTGCCCATCTAATCAATTTAGAATACTTCAATGTATAGTAATTATTAATATGTGAAAAAAATTAAATTATACTAAAAATAATCGCAACAATTGCATTTCTCTAGAACACATAAAATGCCTAAAAAACTTATGTGTGGTTTCGACGACGTAATTTTGTGCAAAGTATTTGCGTTTGGAAAAATTAAAATATAGAACAACTACAACTGCAAGAATCCTATTGCTAAGGTAAATACCTTTAAAATAAAAGTTAAGGTTTCACGATTATCGCAAGTCATTTTCCGAGCTGCCGGATGTCATGTCGTACTGCTCAGTAACTTACTGAGCAGTACTCTATGGCTCAATGTATCGCAAAGAGTATGTATCCGAACGTCCCAGTCATTTTGACGTTTTTATTGTTTTGTTGTATTGCAGTTGATCAGTTGATCTCGCACATGCAACCGCCACCATTAGTTTCTAGTATTGTGTTGTCTTTTTGTTAATTTGTTGGATATTTTAACTTGATCTTACGCTATCGTATCTTGGACTTCACGGTACTGTGTGAATATTCTGTTCTGTAGTGTGGCTACTACTTGAATGCGAAAGCATTTTCTTCTCATGTAATGCCACCAATCAGGTTAGTGCGAGCTATTGAACTTATGTTTTGCCCTGGCTGCTGTCAATTATTTAGTATTTCCATGATGAAGCAAATTTCCGTTGGTCCCGGGTTCGATTCCCAGGTCGGACAAAAGTGATATTGGGTTTTTCCATTAGGATATGCTCAGTAGCAGCCTGGAGTTTGCAAGCTGGTGGTGTGACACCCCCGTGTCTCGGAACGCACGTGAAGCCGTTGGTCTCGGCTGTCATTCGTAGATCTTTGACAGTTGTTACATTCGTAACGACGTCTGACGTCCGTCAGACTTCCTGGCTTCTGACTATCCAGTCAGAAGCCAGGAAGTCCGACAACCAGTCTAACCAAGAGGTATCGTGTTGCCCAGTAACTGGGTTGTAGAGGTCAGATATGCAGTCGCTCCATGTAAAACACTGGTACTGAGCTGCATCCGGTTAGACTGGGAGCCGACGCCAACACAGTTGGGAAAAGGCTAAGTAGATGATGATGATGATAATGTTATCCATCGGTTACCTCCCTTGCATAAAAATTTGTTTGAAAAGGGGGTAGCCAGTTGATGACTCTGTCTATATTATATCTCTTTCATATTAGAGGAAGTGAGATGATTTAACAAGATTTTGTATGTTTTTAATTACATCTTCTGGTAGGCTGCTGGCTTGATAGCCATCCAACGACATAACAGCAAACAAAATGAGGCTGCTCCCCTATCCCAAGCTGCCTCATACAATATTATATTACTAGAGGTAATTCTTTGATCAATATTAGTTTTCTTTTTTACAGAGATGGTGATCTGCAGGAATGATTCACCATGAACGTAGATTACAGAACACAAGATGATTGCCAAAAGTCAAAGTATTTATTACATTTTGAAGCAGTGGCTGTTCAAGAGATTGGCTCAATTTTTCTAAATACTACAGACTTGAAAGATTTGAGCTTTTCTTTAACCCATATCATCCCAGTGTTCCATTTTTGAAACGGTTACTTTTTTTATTTTTTTATTATAATTTTTGAACGCATTTTTAAATTAGTGTTTTTCAAAAATGGAACACTGGGATGATATGGGTTAAGGCAAAAGTTGCAGCCCAGAATGATGATTATCACATCATTTTGACAAAGTAATGCTGTCAGGAGTCTTTCAACATGTTGGTGTCTGTGATTTCCATGAAGATTAATTTTTGCTTTTCATATCTCCGGTTTAAGAGATTTATTTCTCAAAAAGAATACAATTCATTAATTATGACAAACACTAGTTAATCTGAAAAAAAAAAACTAAATATAATAATAACTTAGCGTAGGTAGGTACTTGTATATGAATAAGCTAACTATTAGATTTTTTTTTTACAGTGTTGTGGGTAATAGGAAAAAAGTTTGTGCCCAATTACATATCGATTTTTTTAAAAGTCAATAGCAATTACTCATTCATCTGTTTATATGTTCTGTTATGCTTCGGAAATATGCAGTAGGTGTCCTAATTATCCTTATACACAGCAAATTAATAAAAATTAGGAGAGAATATAATATAATAGTGATGTAGATGTTAATTAATTAGTGCTAGAAATTTAGAACCTGGAGAAAACTTTCAAGATGTGGTGTTTTACGATGTTTTTGAATAGAGTATAGGACTGTATCTCTTTAATATCGTTAGGTAATTTATTATACAGCTCTGCTCCTTTGTATAGCAAATTTTTCCTTCCGTAATTAGTTCGAGGTGGTCTTCAGCAAATGTTGTTTTTTCGTCGAGTACTGCGTTTTTGTAATTGTCCTTTTTTTGTAAATGTTATATTAGAGTGTATATTTTTGTTAAATAGTTTTTGTACTAATATGCATGTGTTATATGTGTGTCGCTATCCGGTCGTATCCGGTACGCAAGCGCCATCTGGTGGTGCTCGATGGAGTTAGTGAAAAAACGCGCGCGCGTTAGCGGTCGATACTTGGGACACTTCTCTGTTGGCGAAGGGCGCGTGCGGACTTCACTGAACCATCTCGCTTTCTACGATACGTACCTACCTATCTACCAACCTACCTGAGTATATGTACCTACCTATTACTGTGTTCTTAACCGATTATTGTGCTTGGAAATATAACCTTGTGAAGTAGACGTTTCTGTTTTACTCATCCAACACTACCAAACGACGCCCACAAACCGACGATATGCTAATGATGATAGAGAGGTTCCTCCTCCGTTATATATATAAATCTGTGATAGTGTCATTAATTTAGTTTCTTTGTATTTTTTTTCTGTAAGAGTTAGGTAGCGGTAATGGAATAAGAGTTTTATAATTTTGTTTTGACAAGTCGATTTGCTTTAAATGTGTTTTAGCTGCAGTGCCCCATACCTCTCTTAGATATTCTAGGTGAGGTTTAACCATGGAATTGTAAATAATAGACCTAACAGATGTCGGTAAACAGCTCACGATGCCTCGAAGCGCGCCGATGACAGAAGATAGTAAGTTTAGATTTTAATTTATCTAGGTGCGTATGCCATGTCAGATGTGTATCTAGATGGAGACCAAGATACTTTTCTGACGTAACTTGGGTTAGAGGTTCGTTATTTATGTATAGATTTAAGCGGCTTGTGATATTTTTGTTCCTAGCACTGAAGACAATATAGTTTGTTGTAGAGGTATTCACAGTAAGCAAATTGTCATGGAACCATCTAGAGAGAGTATCTAAAGTAAATCTTGTTGCGCTTGCTCGATGATCTCTTCAGTGTTGTTTCCAACACCCGGCGGCTACGCCGTATCGGGTAAAATTGTTGTCAACACGTCCATACCGTACGCTTCCGTAATTACGAATATCTGAAAAATTCTCAACTGGTACACCTTAGTCTCCGCCTTGTCTTATAAACAAGTCTTGCTTGTTGTATTACCAAAAAGAAAATTACGAAAATTGCATTTGGCCTGTCATGGTTGTCCTTAAAGGTTCTAGATCATTATATGGCTTAGTCAAGGAAATTGCTGTTGATAGTCAAACAAAATGTTTATGCAGTACACTGCATAAGAATTTTGTTTGACAAAATACATCTTGTTAGTGTTGTAAAAGAAAATGCACAAAACCATTAGTTGGTTATTCTATGGAAGGCTTAGTCATATTTGGAATAGTTGATTGAAAGTTGAACAAAATATTCTCACCTTATTGCCAAAAAAAAGCGAATTTGCTCAAAATTTGTAGTCAGTCCATAAGTGCTTTAAAGTTACTGGTTTATTCTGTGGAAGGCTTAGTCCAATCTGAAAATGTTCGGAACAAAATCTTAAAAAAATTATAATTTTTGATTTTTGCGCGTGTTGTGACAACCTCGTTTATCAATATGTATAGTACCTGCATCAGACTTGTCTATTTTTTTTAATAGAATCTGCAACCACATGTCGCTTATAGAGAGGGTGTTTAAAAACATCGGCTGTGCTGGCAATGATTTGTTTATTATGGTCTTCTAATTCCCAGAAGTTTTTAAATATTAAAGAATCCCAGAAGTCTTTCATTTTCAGTAATTAATCCTGACCTAATTTTTTTTCCTTTTACATATACAAATTTTCCAGTTTTCTTTATTCATAAATCTTTTCCTACCTGAATAAACTTTCTTCGGAAATTTTTGTTTGTTCGTATTAAAATCGGATGAAATTCTCAGCTTATCTCCGTCAGTTTGACTTCCAGTCGCTATTATTATGCGCTTGATATTTGGGTCGTAGGCTGTTCTTCGTTGGTTCGTATTCCAGCATCTATTACGCCACTTGGTTCTTGATTTTGTACTAAAATATACAACAGAAATGTATTAAATTACACGTTATTTTTAAAAGCATCGTTTTCTTGTCGCTGTTTCAATCAAGTTGACAAACTTACCAATTTCATGCAAGATATCTTGCGTTTGTTTATTATTGTAATTATCTATAACGTGATCTTGAACTGATTCTGTATTGGCATCGGGTGTTACAGCAGAAGGAACTGAAAAATATCACTTTGTAAACAAATACCAGCGAGTTTATTGTAATTGAAAAAAGAAAACAATTCAAGGACTATGTGCAGACATGCAAACAAAGTTAAATGAAAATTTTATTTACGTAAGATAATGTGAAACACCATTGTCTTGAGGCGGTAAATACTCCGAAACTACAGTTGAGTAAATCTCTTACGTTTCCCCGCATCCTGAGATTTGTTCATTCTGTATTTTTACTGGAGTGCGTTGCCGGAGATTATATTTAAAATCTAATAAGTCATTTCCTGCAAATCAATTCTTAATATTAATTCACATTAAAATTACAAATGTAAGTATAATTTTAAAATATGTTTAACTGGCAGAATACAACCGAAAACATCGTGAGGAAACCGGAACTTGAAAAATATTTAAAAAGACATTTGCATACCTTGGTAATTAACAACCCATGCCTTCCATATACGAGAAGAAGCTTTTGCTCTGCAGTGGAAAAATAATACATACCTGTCTCTATAAAAAATGGTGGCATTCTCCCTTCGATCGGCATATTGTCGTCATCATTACGATTAATTGAATTTCCTTCCCCTGAAAACAAAATCGTCGAAATTAAATAATGTACTTAGTTACTACTCGGTTAAACATATGTGCTTAAAATAATATTACAACAAAACAATTGAAAATGGTTAGGTATTATACTTTTGAAATAGGAATAAGTTCGCAAATGACAGCTACAATCACCATCAAAAGTAAGCACCTATTTATCTACTTTGTAGGTAAGTTCAAAGGAAATTATTTCTCATTGATAGCTGTGAGTCAGCCTGTGGCATAATAATACGGTGCTCAATGATTTTCTAATAAACAGATATATTATACACTTACAAAACAACAGAAAAAAGTGTTCCGTGCCGAGAGGCAGCACACATACACACTTTTCATTCATTTTACATTTCACTACAAGTAAAAAGGATGGATTGATAAAACCAATAAGAAAAAAAGTGACAGCTAGATGTTGTCAATTGCGCGTGAATGTTTGTTAAAAGGTAGGTACGTGAAAAATAAAACACGTTTTTAAAAGAAAGAAATATATATATATATAGTAAAAACAATGACACACCTTCGAAAAGAATGTATTTATTCTTTTCTGTCTTTTAGAGAGCTTTTTTATTTCGGGATTATTTTTATGAGCGGAATGGAGGCGAACTGTTGCATACTTATCAATTATAGTTTTAATTAAATGTATGCGATGATTAAAAGCAGGTGCTTGGATGAATGTTCCAAAACTGAGTGAAAAACGTTCGAAATCAAAAAAGTTTTTAAAATAATACATTTTAGTCTCTCAATATCCTAATAATTAACAGAATGGGTACCGTTTTCTTTTAAACGAGATTTTATAACCGTTTCAGATTTTAAACATACTGAAAATAGGTCTTCTGATGCATAACAAAAACCTCCCATGTCTCTGACAGTCTTTAACTTGTGGAACCACAATTTTTCATTGGTATATAATGTATCAACACATATTTTATACTTGGCTTAATAAGTTGGCTTGACAATAATAATCTAGTTATCAATCTACAAAAAACTAAAACTATGCATTTTCACCAACGAATACCTACAGGAAATATGAATATTAACTACAATGGTCAAACTATAGAAAAAGTAAATAGCACAAAATTCTTAGGAATCCTAATTGATAGCCAATTAACTTGGAAGCCGCAAGCAGAAGATATTTGTAAACGTTTAAGTACAGCCGCGTTTATGTTACATAATCTAGCCAAAAAAGTAAATTTATCAACAATTTTAGTGGCCTATCATGATCTTGTAATCTCTATCCTAAGATTTGGTATAATATTTTGGGGTTATTGTAGTGAACGAGAAAGTATTTTTAAAGCTCAGAAGCGCTGTTTGAGAGCTATGTTTGGCCTGAAAGTAACTGACAGTTGTGTACCTATATTTCAGTCCCAAAAACTATTAACTTTACCATGCCTCTATATCCTTGAACTAGCAATATTTGTAATAACAAACCGAAGTCTATTTGCAAAAATATCAGAAACCAGAAAACGAAGTACAACCTTAAGATCACAATATCGACACCTACTATGCACAGGCGTATTTAAAACTAGTCTATTAAAAAAAAGTGTGATCGGTATGGCTCCTGTTATCTTTAATAAAATTCCTGAACAAATTAAAAACTTACCCTTGTCAAAATTTAAAAAATGTTTCACAAAATTACTTGTAGAGAAATGTTATTACTCTGTGCAGGATTTCTTAGACGATGATACACTTAAATAACCTAATTGTCAATTTTATATTATACATAATGATTTGCATGCTAATAAGGCAGAATGTATATGGATCTCAACTTTGTAATTTACCATCCTATTTTTATGTACCTACATTCTTAGCAAATAAAGACATATTCTATTCTATTCTATTTAATCATTTTCGTTAATTTTCGTGCAATCCAACCAGAAGTGTATCCTGTTATTTGTTTTACTGACTCTTAGCAATTTTCACTATTCAACATTTCAGAAAGAATATTTACGTTATTTTCACAATTTTTTTTTTAAATTATTTTCAGTGTCGTCTAAATCTAAAGCACGAAATCCTGATGATGAGTTAATATTTTCGGGTTATACACAAAAAGTGAACATTACAAAATATTTAGATTAAAACTTCATGATTTTTTAATTAAATGTTGTATTTATTGAAAGTTACATAATAATATTCTTACAATAATATCACTAGAGATCAGTCTTGGATATTTTAGGAAAAAATCACGTTTTTTGTTTTTTATGTCTACAGAAGAGATTGTGTTTTCTGCAGAAGGGAACAAAATGTGACCTTATATTAATCATATCAATAAGATTAAGAATAGAAACAATAGAAAAAAAACTTAAAATGGAGTTCTCCTCAATCCCTAAACAAATCATAATAAAAAACATACCAATTCAGTACAAAAAAATATTCGACATTTGTCCACAGAACAGACAATTATGCTTCTGTAGACGTATAAAGGGACTGAATATTAAAATATGTTTTCTTCATCAGAATCGTCCCACATGAAATTCTTCGGCCGTTTTATCTGTGGTGAATCTTCAGAAGCTTCAGAGTCATCTGAATAGATTCTTTTCTTCTGGGGTTTATGCATCTGGTTAAATATTTCGATAGAAAGATCTGGTGTCAATCTATCTGAGAGTCCTGGTGACTTTGGCTCAGTCGGAGATTCAGGTGTAGCTGGAGTCACAGGAGAATCACGGATAGGCAAATGCTCAGATGAGGAGTCTGGGGATCCTGATCTTTCAAGGCAATCAGGTGACAAATTGTACAAGGATGAATCAGGAGTGGCTATCGTTCTAGATGTGCCAGGCATTATCGAATTCTTAATATGGTTTATTTGGATTCGACCCATTTCGTAATGTGGACATATTTGTTGGGGGGAACACACCAAACAACTTAAACTTCTCGCGTGGGTAATTCCTGGGTTTTTGACACTCCATGATAACTGATGAATTCCAAATGTACCTTTGAAAGGTCGTGTAGTGCTATTGTCTATTATTTGTTGAATTTCAGAAACTAGTGATTCATTGATCCTGTAAACTTCAATTCCCTTACAATTATTTTCCAAGCATAACATTATCTCATCCAAACTAGCCACATCATGGCCTCTTGCAACGTGATTATCGCAAATTATTTTGATGCAACGACCCACTCCATCAGGTGCACCTATGCCATGACCCTGTTCGCTATAGTGCCAAATGATAGAATCAACGTTAAACTCTTTGCTTAGATACGTTGCAATCAAGTGAAACATAGATTTGTTCCGATATTGTGTAGATGGCCCGTCTCTCAAAATGTGCAAGTTTTTCAGATTTGGAGATAACTTTTTAACTCTATTTATTAATTTAATGCCCGTAAATGAACACAGATGAGAACTGGATCATGCCTAACACTTATGAGACGGTGCAGAAAAATGTACTCTCTGTATAATTGTGTGGTGGTCCTAATTCGGTAGAGTAGTAGACGGAAGTATGTAAGCATAATTGTATCTTTGAACTCCCAAAGTGAGCTGATTGTACTTCTTGACCGTATTTTCTGAATAATCTGAAGAATAAATAACAATTTTCTGAAAAATCTATATGGAGAAGTCCGTTTATCGGCGTTAACTGTGATTTTAAATTTTGAATGGTCTTGAGTTTATGCATTACATATGCAACATGTTTCATAAAAGTCGGTAAATTAGATTTTAATATGTCCAAAAGAGCCTTCTTCGTGGTTTGTACTTTTTCTTTAATAGTTTTCTTGCACTGTTTTACTTCTCCCTTCATAACGATAGTTACAGGTTGGGTTATCCATCTTTCGTAAGTTATAGTATCGTTATCAACAAAGTCATTACAGTGAATAGTTTTATTTTTGCAACTAGGATAATTTCGTTCTAAGCAGATTACTGCCATGGCATTATTGCAACACAAATCCTTCATTAAAGATGAAGCAGATACATACGGAATTATTTTTGAATGATACAGTGCTCGAATAATATATTTATTATTTGTGTGTATGGCACATAGACAAGTGTTCCTAGCATCGACTTTAGGGAATAAAACCCAAAATGGTCGATTTCTTCGGAATATTTCATAGGAAATAGTCATTCCAGTTTTGTTCACAAATGCCTTATGCAAATTCAAAAGTGAGTCATTTAAAAAGCGAATTTGCTTCTTGATCTTTCTTCTTGTGATTGTGTCTTTTAGTAGGTTGAAGTCGATGGTGTAGCATCTAATGTGTGATTGTGATTTACGTAACACGTAACCTCTTTTTCCTGGTGACATTCAGAGGTACTTTTTTTAAGTGCCCCGTTGGTGTTGTGGTCGCAGCCGCGACTGATGAGCGTGGGGTCCCGGGTTCGATTCCCAGGTCGGGCAAAAAGAGTTATTGGGTTTTTCCATTAGAATTTGCTCAGTAGCAGCCCGGAGTTTGGAAATTGGTGGTGTGGCACCCCCGTGCCTCGGAAAGCACGTAAAGCCGTTGGTCCCGGCTGTCATTCGTAGATCTTTGACAGTAGTTACGGATAGTCAGAAGCCAGGAAGTCTGACAACCAGTCTAACCAAGAGGTATCGTGTTGCCCAATAACTGGGTTGAGAGGTCAGATAGGCAGTCGCTTCATGTAAAACATTGGTATTCAGCTGCATCCGGTTAGACTGGAAGCTGACCCCAACATAGTTGGGAAAAGGCTAAGTAGATGATGATTCAGAGGTACTTTTGTCTTGCGAGGGAATGAATCACCTCTCGGCTTATTTGTTTCTTCAACCGTAAAAAAACGAGTAAGCTTCGGAAGTTTTTCCTTTATTTCTTTTTGAGCTGTAACTTTTTTTCTTTTTTGTGAACCACTTAAATATATTCTTTTTGACATAATTAAATAATGTTTAACCCGGCGAGCATGAGGTGAAAAAAAGTTACTTCAAGAATGTGGTAGTGTGTGACTTACCCTTACCTTAATGTACCGTAATATAGTTCTTTTTATTATTTAAATTTTGTTGATTTTATTTTGTAAAATAATGAATTATTTAATGGAGTTAAATGAAAGAAGTTCTTTATAAAATAATAATTATTTATTTATTCATATTTATTTTATACTATGTAATTTTAGGAACAAAGTATAAGGTTTTACAAAAATTAAGAATTTAACAAAAATATTGTTCTTTGGAATCTAAATCAACTTAAAACTAAAAAATAATGAGATCCTCCTCGTAAAAAACTATATTATTATTATTTTTTTATTGAAATAGGATTAATCAGCACTGTTGAGATCAACACAATTGTCGCAAATAAATTTTGCATGTTCCAAACATACGGGCTTTTTTTTTTTTTTTTTTGGTGGGTGGGAAATCATCAAATAACTTCTCCCGCCCTGGGCGGGGCGGGAGGGAGTGTCAGACTTTTACTGACTAAAACCCACCCATGTTTCTTCTTGTGCCCTTTGCGTTCCGGGGGCGCGGTATCTCTTGCGAACAACCCGCAGCCCCGGCAGGCATCGGCCCTCAGTGGCCCCTTCCTTTTGCTGACATCTCTTTGAGGCGCGCGTGGAACACGAACGCGCCGTCGACACGGCCTGTCGTTATGCAACGTAAGGACGGTGAGCTACCCATTGCTCACCGTCCACAGGCCAGTATCTACGGTGGCCGGGAGTCGTCTCGCGGCTCCCGACGTCCGGAGCGTCTACCGCGGCGGCTGGGACGGGAGAACCGCTGTCTCAACCTTCCCGCCGCCTCCTTCTCAAGCATTACTGCCTCGCAGAAGGAGGCGACTGCATCCCATTCCCTCTCGCTCCGAACCATGGCTCGCACCAGGGCCGGACGCGAGAGTTCGCCGCCGCCGATGGCCGCCACGAGGACTCGGCGATGCTCCGCCCAAGCGGGGCATACCGCCACGGTGTGCTCCACCGTGTCCTCGGGGCAATCCACACAATGGTGACACCCAAACATACGGGCTTGCCACAAGCATTGCAGGCAAGTTTAGTTTTTCTGTCCTTCTTATATGGACAATCCTGGCATCTGACATATAGTCCGGGTACAATTGTAGGTCTAGGTGAGGGCTCACCGAGCTGCTCTTCGATTCGCTGGCGGATGTACCTTGGAATATTTTTTTTAGATTTTCGTGAATGTAGCTGTTCGTAAATCATTGATAAGCCCAAATTACGAATGAATTCTGTTCTTTTGGTCGTAACGTTTTTGTTTGCTCGATATATAATGCAAGCATTGATAGCTGTTATTGTACATACATTGTATCGTTTACTGTTGCGACTAACGTTGTAATTAGCACTCAATTTGTCAACCACGTCAACGCCAGCTTTGGTCGAATTATAAAATGTTATGTTGTTGTGTTTTCCCAAGGGATCGGCTTGCCGTACATGGTGATCGGGCTGGGAGGCCAAGCGGTCGGTCGCGAGAATAGAACCGCTTGACTCTTGTCGGGGTTGACTTCGATTCTCCATTTCCGAAACCAAGCGCCTAGGACGTTGGCGGAGGTTTGGAGAATGCGACCGATGGCATCGGGACTCTGACCGGAATAGTAAATGGCCGTGTCGTCGGCGAATAGGGCTAACTGGGCATTCCTATTCCTGAGGATGTCGCTGGTGAACAGCGTGAACATGAGGGGAGACAGCACGGAGCCTTGCGGGACTCATGCGCGCAGGGGACGAGGGGAGGGCAGCGCGCCCTCGATGCGATAGCGGAATGTGCGGTTCGACAGAAAGTCACGTAAGATGAGCACGAGACGTTCTGGCACACCCAGTTAGTAGAGCTTGTATAGCAAGCCGTTGTGCCAGACTTTGTCGAAAGCTTTCGCTATATCGAAGAAGAGTGCGCCGGTGTAGAGGCCTCGCTGGAAGCCAGCGCTCGCGTGCTCCACGATGCGGTAGACTTGTTGAACGCAACAGTGTTGGGTCCTAAAGCCGAACTGCTCGTGGGGGATGAGACTCTTCGCTTCGGCAAAATTTCTGAGACGCTTATAAATAAGCCTGTCGTAAATCTTCCCGATAACGTTGAGCAGACTGATGGGACGGTAGCTGGTGGGCTCCGACTTCGGCTTTCCCGGCTTGGGAATGCCGATGACGGTGGCCTCTTTCCAAGATTGTGGAAACATATTGTTGCTCATGGCGCCATTGAAGATGGCGGCCATGAGCACTATGAGAGGGGCGGGGAGGAGCTTAAAAACCCTATTTGTGATGCCATCGGATCCGGGCGCCTTTCGGGGTTTGAGGTCCTTGATGACGTCGTGCACCTCGTCCGGCGTGACGGGGGGCAACGGGTCGTCGGGGTCCTCTACGTTCGACTTCAGCGTCGACCTTGAGGAGGTGAGCTTGGTCGACCGGTTGGGAACTAGGAGAGCATTGGGCCTCTAGGCTGTCGGCAAGAAGTTCGGTTTTTTGTCGCTGTCGAAAGCGACGCTTTTGTCGGGACGGGAGAGAGGAGGCATAGGAACATGATCGTCAGAACGGAGATTCCTCTGTAACTGCCAGAAGGCTTGGTGGGTGGGTTCCAGTTCGCGCAGCATCTTGTCCCAGCGGGTCGAACGCAGCTCGGCTATGCGGTTCGTCACAGCGCGCTGTAGCGTGCGCATGTGAGCCTTGTTCGCTGCGCAGGGAAAAGCGCTGTAGGCACGGACGGCCGCGTTCTTCTCGGTCAACAGTTCACGCACATCGTCCGGGAGTTTCCAGCGGTGATCGCTCATCGCCGGTACCTCCCGTGAACATTCGTTCAAGACGGATTGTACGTGTCCCGTGAACGAGTCGATCGCGGCCGTCGTGTCCGCGACTGACACTATCTGATCAGGAATAGTGTCCAGGTGAGGCGACGTGATGGACTTTAAGCTTTCGCTCACTTTCCTCCAGTCGGTTATCACCTGGGAAGGCGGGGGCTGGCTGGGGTCGGAGGGACCCGAGCGGGGGGGCTAGCTCTATGATTACAGGGCGGTGGTCGGATTTAAGCTCGTTTAGCGTCTCGATGGAATGCAAACGAAGGTTCACGTTCTTGAGCAGCGCTATATCGAGGATATCGGGAGAATGGTCACGGTCGAAGGGAAAGTGAGTGGGAGTCATCGGAGCGACGACGTCGAAGTTGAGGGTGGAGCAAAGATTGAACACGATTCTACCTCTGGTAGAGGTCGTGTTGCTGTTCCAGGCGGGGTGTTTGGCATTGAGGTCACCCGCTAGCAACACGAAATCACTCAAGCCGAGAAGAGCGGACAGATCGCTCTGAAGGAGAGCGGGGTCAGTCTGATTCGATGGGGGCATGTATGCCGAAAACAAAGTCAATGGCTGATGGCCGGTCATGCCGAGCCGACAAGCGGAGACCTCTATGAGAGAGAGCGGGGGGGGGTCCACAGGAGTGCAGTATAGCTCCTTTTTGTAGTAAATGAGGGTGCCACCCCTGTGACACCTAGATCTGTCGTTGCGAACTAAGCGATAATTGGCAATTTTAGGGTCCCGGTGGTGGGGCTTCAGGAACGTCTCCTGTACGAGGAGAACGTCTAGGAGATGGTCCCTAAGAAATGCGGCGATTTCATCGCGTTGGTTGAGAACGCCATTGGCGTTGAAATAGCCTAGCTTGAGGGATCGGGGTTTGGTGGTACACGGCGGCCTACTATCCATGGCGGTGGAGTTTATTAAGAACGCTGGTAATCGCGGGGTATTTGAGGAAGACGCGGCCGATAGCCTTGATGTCCGCCCCGCACGCAATGATTTCCTTAGCCATGGGAATGGCGTCAGGGTTAGTGTAAATGCGCCACGCTTCGGAAATGATTCCGACAGCGTCGAACTCGGCTGCAGAGTCAGGCGCCACAGAGACCGCGACGCGGGGGGCCCGATGCGCGGGTGCGGCGGCCTTGGGAGGGGGGACTGGGTTGGCAGTGGTCGCCGGCGCTTTGGAGGGAAGGTCCATCAGCGCTGGGATGGGAGCGGGAGCGGGAGCGGCCTTGGCGGGAGCCAGGGCGGGGAAGGTTCTCTGGTGATTCAGAGAGTTCCACGGGGACGGTCTTTGAGGGCTGAGGGGCTCTGGCAGTTTGCCCGAGGGGATCCTAGCGGAAGGGCTTTCCCTTTGCTGGCGAGCGTTCGCACGCTTGGCCAGTTTCGGGGAAGAAGATTTCGGGGCTTTTGGGCAACCCCTGTAGTTGGCCGGGTGGCCCGATTGGCCGCAGAGCACGCAACTGGGCGGTTCCGTGCACTGGTCGCGATCTTTGGGACGCGGGCAATCGGCGGTGCCGTGCTCCCCTAGACACTTTACGCATCTAGGGGTCGCAAAGCAGTTGCGCTGGGCGTGGCCGTACAGCTGACAGCGGTGACATTGGCCTACGGTGCCCGTCTTGTAGGGCTTCTCTATCGAGATGCCCGATAACGAGCAGACTGACTTGATTTTAAAAATCGGGTGGTGACCCTCGAACGGGTCACAGACGACGAGGACGGTGTCGTAAGCCTGACCACCCCTCGCTTTGTGCAAGCGATGGACGGCCGTGACGGGGACGCTTTGGGCTAGGAGGTCGTCCTTGACGTCCTCCACGGGGATCTCTTTGGGGATGCGCCTGATCACCACACGGGTGGGCGCTTCCTCGGCGAGCGAGTAAGTGTGGAACGAAACGTTCCTCACTTTGAGGAGGGATGTGAGATCCCTGAAGTCTTGCGCGGTGGGGACCGTGACTTTGATGCCCTGCTGGGTGGCTCGGGCGCTGGTGTAGGCGATTTTGCGATCGCCGCACCACTTGGACACTTCGGTCCACTTACCCTTGTCCTGGATGAACAAGGGGGTAGGGGGTTTTAGCTTCATTTTTGAAGCGGACGAGGGCTTTGCGCGAGGGCTAGAGGGGCGACTGGGCGTCGGGAGAGGGGCGTTGGGAGGAGAGGGGGGCGACGCCACAGTTTTCTTGGCCTTCGACGCCTGAGACGGGGGACTGCCCTTCTTCCTCTTGCCGGCGACGACCTGATACTCGTCGTCGGAAGAGGCGAAGAAAGCGGGGGTATCCTCAGTGACCGAGGAGGAACGGGAACGCGAACGCGAGCGCGCGCGAGAGCGGGAACGACAGCGGGATCGAGAGCGGGACCGAGAGCGGGAGCGCGAGCGAGAACGAGAGCGAGGGCGGGGGCGAACGGGACGGACTACAGGGACAGACGTGTCCATAGCCTCGACCGGTCCGCTGACCGGGGCTTTCTTAACGGGGACGGAGTGGCCCCTGTCCGCGGCGGGGGGCGATAGGGGACTATCCAATACATCGCTGAATTCAGCGATATCGGACTTGGCGGGTTGCGAGACGGGCGTATTCCCTACCGTGTTTTTCCTTGATGTACGGATCAAGGAGCATTACGTTCCTGACGTAGTCGTCAAGCGAGAGGGAGTCAGTCATCCTGAGTTAGGGTGACATTGACTGGGACATAACAAGGGAGGGGAAGGGGGAAAAGAGGAAGCACCTATCCTATCCTAATCCCGAGGAGACACGAGAACGTGCACACCCCGGGCAGACAGTCCCTCGAAAAGAACCCTCCCGTGAATCTTTCCTAGTGCTTCACTGGCGAGAAGAAAGACACAAACAAACTCGCCAGCTGCACGCCTGTCTGATGGCCTGAAGGGCCGGACGAACGCACGACCTATCTGCCTAACTCCCCGGGTGGGTGCGCCCGGGGATGTGTTCACTCCCTGCCGGGTGTAGGCAGGGAGGTGAGTACCTAGGGTGTGCCCTAAGCTTGTGAACCTGTCGCCGATCTTAATGTGCGACAGGGCTCTTGCGACCGATCCGGGCCGCTGGGGTAGACACACCCAGACGTCCCGGGTGCAGCTGAAAGAAACGGGTTAGCAGCTACCCGATTGCGACTAGGAGGCACCCCAAGGCCGCAATCGGACTCTTCCGTCTGACTTCCTTCCCCTAAAGGGGGTCGGAGGGTGAGGCGGGTCACCACCCACTTGGGATCGTTGGCACCGTGAGGTTTCCACCCAAGTACCACCGAAAACGGGTGGATTTTGCTCTTAGGGAGCCAAGCGCGAGCATAGCAAACTAACTACGAATGCGTAGCACTCGCAGCCAATCTGCTACGGCGTAGTCTCCTTCGTAGCGCGCTACGAAGTGAGCGGAGTGGGGCAGCCGGCGTGACGATGCGTAGCACGATGTGCTACGGCGTAGCAGGTCGGCAGGAGCGTCCGGGAGCGAGAGCACGTGTGCACTCGACGGCGGTCGGGAGCAGAATGAGTGTGTCACAAAATTTCCGCCCAAGACGTAATCGCTGCGACCCCTTACGGGATCGCGGCAAGCGGGATCGGGGCGAAGCCCCCTGCCCGCGGAGGCTATACCGGGGCCCGTGACTACGGGCCCGTCCTTTTGTTGCCTAAAATTTCCGCATAAAGCGCCTATGTTTATGCTGATTCTATTGTGGTACAAGTTGTGGGCATCGTAGTCCTATAAACTGTCAATTGGCTAATCACATCGCCCGCGATCGCGCTCAACTCCCCACAGGTTCCGACAGGTTCGTACTAGTCTCGACCTGTCGAGAGCGGGCCGCGACCGCGTCCAAATGGCCAATCACGACTGATCTTCTGATACCCACAACTGTGTATGCGTGTGTATGTGCGCTCTGCGTCCGTTACATTAGCATTGTTCAATTTTATATTTTTCAGGTGAAATGAACAGTGTTGCTGTATGTCATGTGTTAGCAGAACATAACTATTGTGCAATAAGTGAAGACAAATCAAAAAGAGCTGCTAATGGTAAGCTTCTATATTTATATGTATATGATACTTATTGAATACAAGTTAATTTGTTCATTGGCTTTGGTTTAAATAACAACTACATTCATGCAATTTGTTTTTTAGTGAAATGTAATAAATAAAGTGTTGCTATGACTTTTTTAATTATCTTGCTCTGTTTTGGTACTCGAAAATGTATTAATTTCATTATTGTTTAAAGAGAGTCCAAATAATATGATTTAGTAAAAAAAAAAAATGCAATTTTCACATTCTTTTCAAAATGTACAAACCCTCAACTTATTAGTATTATTCCTAGTAATCACTTTTACACCAATCTTAATTATAATAAGTCTTTGGTGTATAATATAATGATAACCATATAGGTAATTGTGTTCATTTCTCTATTTTCAGTTGCTTCTGGAATATCCTTGTTGTACGACTATTTCAAAAGAAAATTAAGTATCTGCAAACGGAGATAAGTGTATTGCGTAAAAGGGGCTAACTGTATAAGGAAAGACTGAGTAATGCACGGAAATTTTTACAGAATGCCATATTTAAGCATGTCATACCCGGGTGTCACCATTGTGTGGATTGCCCCGAGGACACGGTGGAGCACACCGTGGCGGTATGCCCCGCTTGGGCGGAGCATCGACGAGTCCTCGTGGCGGCCATCGGCGGCGGCGAACTCTCGCGTCCGGCCCTGGTGCGAGCCATGGTTCGGAGCGAGAGGGAATGGGATGCAGTCGCCTCCTTCTGCGAGGCAGTAATGCTTGAGAAGGAGGCGGCGGGACGGTTGAGACAGCGGTTCTCCCGTCCCAGCCGCCGCGGTAGACGCTCCGGGCGTCGGGAGCCGCGAGACGACTCCCGGCCACCGTAGATACTGGCCTGTGGACGGTGAGCAATGGGTAGCTCACCGTCCTTACGTTGCATAACGACAGGCCGTGTCGACGGCGCGTTCGTGTTCCACGCGCGCCTCAAAGAGATGTCAGCAAAAGGAAGGGGCCACTGAGGGCCGATGCCTGCCGGGGCTGCGGGTTGTTCGCAAGAGATACCGCGCCCCCGGAACGCAAAGGGCACAAGAAGGAACATGGGTGGGTTTTAGTCAGTAAAAGTCTGACACTCCCTCCCGCCCCGCCCAGGGCGGGAGAAGTTATTTGATGATTTCCCACCCACCAAAAAAAAAAAAAAAAAAAAAAAAAAAAAAAAGCATGTCATACAACATATAATATGACTAAAACAGCTCAATTATTTGTACATATACAGCAACAAGCCAAAGGTAAACCAAAAGGAAGACGGTTTACAATTGAGGAGAAAATCCTAAGTATGTCTTTGTAAAAAAAAAGCCCTAAGTGCTACAGGCTATTATATAAATATTTTGCTCTCCCTTCATGCAAAGCTATGAAACGATTACTGAGCCCAAATAAAATTAGCAAGTGGCATTAATAATAAAATTTTTGAAAAAATAAATAAAACTGCGCGAAAAACAGCTCCTAGGTAAGCTGTGTAGCCTCATTTTTGAAGAAATGTCAGTCACGCCAGCTGCGTATTATTTTACGAATTGCTTCAGTAAATTCCAATTAAAATCGGTAATCGAACAATGTTTTAAATGTCGCTAACCTAGTAATATATTGGCACATCTACGTTTTTCACATTTTACAGAAACGAGAATCAAAGATTTTATAAATGTTAAAAATTTATTTATGGGTTTATTTTACTGGTTTTATGGGTTTGATTACTAGTATAGACGTCAATTTATATTCAGGGATGGAAATTTCCACTTCAGGTATTCAGGATATATTTCATAAAGATCAAGGAAGTAGAAGTCATGCAATTGTGCCGCGAACAGCTTCCAAAAATGTCATTTATGCACCCGGAAGCTTACAAAATCTCCTGTGAAAGTCAAGAAATAAAACAACTGGGGGTCTAAAAAGGCCACTTTGGCAGAATCTTATTGGGATAATAATATGAATCGTATGCAGATCGTAAAATGGTCACAAATTGGCAATTCATAATAATTATGACCTGCGTTCAATTAATATCCCGCAATTCACCTGTTTGCCAGTTTTGTATGGAGATTCGTAAAATGGTTCACTAATGCTGAATTGCTTTAGTGTCAGTTAGCAGAATCATACGGAGTTAGTCAAAAGCAACATCTTACAATTCATTCTTAAGAACAAGATTCTAATGGCAGACGTAGGACTATACGAAAATTTCCTTGAGCCCGCGCGTGTTACAGACAGAATTTTAAATCGCCGCCGAAACGTAGCTCTTCGGAAACTGGAGCTGACTTTTGAAATGCCAAATTCTGAATTTATTGGACTGTATCGTTTAAATAAGTGTGTGTCGAGACCTCATACATGAGTTGGAACCGTACATGTTTAGCCGAGGTGGTGGAATCAGTGCTATCTCTAAGGTAGGTGAAGGTACCTATAATTAAGTAGTTCTTATTCTATTTACTAGGTATGTTCACCCCTAAATGCTAAAATCTATAATAGGTACCTATTTGTGTTTTAGGTGTTGAGCGCACTAAGCTTCTATGCTTCTGGTTCATATCAAAGGTTCATAGAGGCTAGTGCACACCATAAGATGCATCAAGTAAATGTATCTAATTGTGTGAGAGCTGTCTCATTAGCTCTAAACAATGATCACTTCAGGCAAAAATATATCCACTTTCTACAAACTCAGGTAGAACGGAGCTTCGTTAATAATGGGTATGTTAAATAAATTCTTTGAAGTGACTAAAGATCGCACTCTCTGTGGACATCATGGCAAATGCTGTGAGTGCTTAGTTACATGCCACACACATACATACATTTAATTTTACTACAAATAATAACCATGCTTTTCCTGACCATTGTTTCCAATTTTCAGCTTTTACCAAAAATTTACAATGCCTGGGGTATTGATGGAACACACATTGCGATCGTTAAACCTGCGGAATATGAAAAGAGGTTTTTTAACCGAAAACTATATCACTCTTTAGACACTCAAATAGTAAGTAGGTACTTGCGCCAAACACAACTGTGTTTGCCCTCATAAACATAATTAATATAGGTTCACTTTGCTTTAATTAGGTCCCTTTAAAATATACATACATAACCAGGGAGTGCTTCAATTAAACAATAGGTATTTTTAGGCAAAACTATTTACTAATTCATCAATTTTTCACATAAATCTAACAATAATTTTGAATCATCAGACATTGAATCATTTGTTTAACACAGGTACAATAATTATAGCATAAATATGTACTATATTATGCAGAGGGGGTTCAAATGTCAAGTCTCAATAATTAAATAAAAAAATAAGTCAAAAAAAGACTTTTTAATAACTGCGTAATACAAATCAATCAAAAATTAATAGCAATAGAAATCAATGTCAAAAAAAGTAAAACAATAATAATACAAAATAAAAAAATCGCGACACTGAATAACTAAAAGTAATTTAATATAAAACTAACATATTTACTTTTAGGTTTGTGACTCTGACATGAATATATTAAGTGTGGATGCTAGCCACGGAGGGGCAGACCATGACTCCTTTATATGAAGCCACCATATAGTCAAGTCCCACTTAGAAGAGCTTCACCAGGCTGAAAATGAAACAGTATAGTTTTTAGGTCAGTATCAATAAACAACATTTTTAATTAAAATATAATTGAAAACGTATAATTGAATGCATGTGTTTTGACAGTGGAATCTGTTTCAGGTGACTCAAGTTATCTATTCAGACCAACATTGATGACACCAATAGTGGACACGGAGCCAAATACACCTCAGCGGTACTACACTGAACTGCACTGTCAGGCACGAAATACAGTGGAGCGGACTATTGGAGTGCTTAAGTCACGTTGGCGATGTTTGTTGATAGACCGCAAATTACATTACCACCCCACTATGGCTGGTTTTATAACTAACGCGTGTGTAGTAATACATAACATTGCCAACAGCGCAAGGCTTCCGGTAACAGCAAACAGCATTATCACCTCAAGATGAACAACATGAGGCAAATATGCAGGTCAGTAATTTACAAAGAAATCAAATTCAACCATTGCAAACATACAAAACTAATTACAGATTCTGATAATAATAACACTAATAAGCCTATGTAAATTAAACATTGAAATTTATGTTTCAGATAACTAATACACAGAATGAAACAACATCACGAAGACACCACCACCTAGCTGCTGATGAAGCAATGAGAGATGGTCTTGTACAACGGCTTTGGTCAACAAGATGATGGATTAGATTAAATTTATTTTACTTTATTATCTATTTTTACGTTTTATTTTGCTAGTTAAATGTTAGAAATATAATTTATTTTCCGCATTAATGTAGTACAAAATAACATAACCCACAAACCTAATTACATCCAATATACATATGATAAATATTTTTCGGCTGCATCTGCTAGCCCCGCCCAATATTCCGGCCTATCAGGCCTAAACCACGCGCACTAGCAGCATGAGCTGCTGCACGCTGCATCTCCACCTGAGATAATATTCTTCGAGCCTCATCTAATGGAGCCAGCGGGCGACCTCTAACAATGCAATTATTATCGAGGCTGTTCCTTTTGATACAACAAACCATTCATGACAGTAATTTGGTGATATTTTTTAAACAGAATACCACAGAGTTCCCTATGCAAACACATTCAAGAGACAGCGCTAGCGAGTTGTTACTAGTGTGAGGAAGACAGATATATATATTACGCGCTTCACTACATCGTTCTCGCGTTTAGTAAACAAACTTTTCTCACAATCGTGCATCAGTGGCGCCATTGCTTAGCGAATGTGGGCTATGTTTACGTATTTCCTTAAATATAATAGATTTAATTGGTGTTTTAATGATAAAACTTTCTAAACTCGTTCAATAAACTAACGAATAATAAAAAACAGCTGTAGTGAAGTCGTGATTCAGTCAAGGTAAGTTTTTGTTCCTCAAGTTGTGTCGGTTGTTTCTTAGTTTTTTTGCCAATATTTTGGATACATTTTTGAGAGGTTAACTTTAGACCTATTTTACGCTTCTAATTAAAATATACTAGAGAAGTCTATCTATTATAGAGTTTGAAAGGTACTATGTTAAGGAATTTGTGAATGTAGTTTATTTTGAATTTGAGGTTAGTTTGTTTTTGTTACCAAATTACCTGTACAAGGATTTTTGTACCTCTAGATTAGCAATGGATAAAGAGAGTAAATATAGAAAATATAACCAGCAACAACTTCAAAAAGCCGACAATTCAGTAAGAAATGAAGGTAAAACCATTTATAAAGCTGCTAAGGAAGTAAATGTCCCATGGAGCACCTTAAAGCGTTACCTAGCGAATGAAGAGGATTCTGTACGAAAAATGGGGAGGCCTTATGCATTATCTTGTGACGTAGAGTTGAAACTTTACAATTATATTATAGAAATGCAAGAATTGGGTTTTGCGCTTACCGTTTATGAAATTAGAAAATATGCCTTTGATCTTGTTGAAGTGGCTGGACTGGAGAATTTCTTGCCATCAGCTAATCGCGTTGCAAGCAAATGGCGGTGGACCAGCTTCAAAAGTAGGTACAATTTATGCTTACGTGTACCAGAAAATCTTTCAGCCTATAGGGCTTCTATGGCTAATGAGATCATGATCAAAGACTTCTTTTCGAAACTAGATGATGTTCTTACGACACTCGCTATCAAAGACAAACCACATCTAATTTGGAACTGTGACGAGACTGGGTTATCGTATGTAGTGAAACCATCTAAAGTTGTTACTGGTATTGGAAAAAAGTACGTTTATAAAAGATCCTACGCTGAGCGAGGTCAAACTGTAACAATGTTAGCATGCATTTGCGCTGATGGGACATGGATTCCTCCTATGATAATATTTAAGGGTGTTAGGTGGAACGATACACTTAAAAATTATGCTATTCCCAACGCATTAATCAAACTATCTCCCAAAGGATGGATAAATTCGGAATTATTTTTAGAATGGCTAAATTTTTTTATAACTGCCATACCACCTGAACGTCCTGTAGTCCTGCTGATGGACTCACATTCTGCACATATTAGACCAGAAGTTCTTAAAGTTGCGAAAGATAACCAAGTTCATCTATTTACTTTCCCAGTTCATTGCACTCATCTATTGCAGCCTCTTGACGTAGGTTTATTCAAGCCACTTAAAAGTTACTGGCGCGAGTTAGGTTGTGGGCGGAGGCGAAAGGCTTTTTAAAAAGACAAGTGTTCAGCTTGAAGAGCGGATTAAGACTGACTTTATTTACTATAAAATCTTATAAGCTAAATACATATAACAAAGGGCTATTATACTCTTAATGCTTCCTGATATCGCAGTACCAGGAAGTGTCCACGTTATGTTATCTAATTACCTAATTATACTGAAGGCTACTGTGTAGTAGCCTTGTTACACCTATATAACTCCTCCCCCCTTAAGATGAAGGCGTGCCGAAGGCTGCGACTGAAGCTGAAGTGTTTCAGCTTCCGGAAGTTGCATGACTGAGGTGTGCGCCGACCTGGGTATCCACCAGAATTTGTAGACCGCTACTCCAGCTCCTGTTGCTAGTATTATGATGTATAGGAGTATTGATGGCCAGCTAGGTGTACTTGGAATGATTATTGGATTCATTATTGATGACTTGACCTCTTCCGACTGCTGTAAGGCTTTCTTCAGGTTATCTAGTTCTATGTTTTCTAGTTTTATTTTGATAGGTAGAACTTTCGGCGTTTGGTGTGCGCGTGGTAATGGTATTGATTCCTTTATGTTTATGTATCTTTGATGCGTAGTTAGTGTTCTATCCATCACTTGTACTCTGCAATTGTTGTCCGTTGTTATCAGGAAAACTCCTTTGCTGCGTTGATATTGTACATCGTTGCCGCAAGTTGTTTTGATGACTTCTTCTTGCTTCATGATGACTATCCAGCTGTTGTCCTTAATTTGCTGAATGATGTTGTTTTCATAGGCTGCAGTTGCATATGTGCAGTTGTGTGGTTCCTGATGCTGGATGAGTTGAGCTATGCAATCATTGGAGTGTAATAGGGTGTTCCATTCTAGATGCTTGCAGATTACTTCATCTTCTATTATCTTCGTGCATGGCTCGTGAGGATAGGCGAATTCGTTATTTCCCAAGATAAGTAAAGGGTTTTTAGGTATAAGGATTGTGTTATTATTGTTTGGGATGGAATATAGGTGTAGGAGATTGTAAGGTTGTTCTGCAACTATTGGTATATCCAGTATAAAGTTAATTGTTTCATTAGTACTGTATGCTTTAACTGTTATCGCTTTTTCCCATAGTTGAATGTTATTTAGGTTTGGGGCGAACGCTAAGTTTCCACTAACTTCATTCTGAATGTTATTTAATTCTTGAATTAGGTATGAGGGATCTATTATACTAGGGTGCATTTTTCCAAGGTGTGAAAATGTTAATGCATTTTCTAAAGTGTCTAACCTATCGTAAAGCTGTTGAAGCGAAGATTCAATATTATTAAATATGCTAGTTGTTTGATAATTAGTTTCAAATTCCGTTTCCTGAGTTGCGTATCTATCTATTGCTTTGTAAATTTCTATTTGGTTCTTTTTAATGTTCCTTAAGTTGTTTTCGTAATCTTTCATGAATTCTTCCATGATACTAATCGTCTTTTTCTGATTGGCTCTGTTATTGTTTAGTGATAATTGAATTGCTCTGATTTCGTTGTCGAATTTTGTAGCGTCGTTCTGGTCTAGGTTACCTGTGATGGCTTTTACTACAGTGCCTAAGCCATCTATAAGGCCACGTCTATATCTATAACTTAATCTGAAACCTATGGTTTCTAATCCTAGATAAAGCAACTTACTTTCTATTGTATCTATACGATAGTCTATTTGCTTGGTTATTGTTGTTACGTCTGCAGAACTATTCTGTTTTAATTTCATCGTGTAATAGTTTCTGCAAATATCTACAAAAATTTCCCTTAATTTTGTTGTATTATATATTACTGCTAGGTGGTATGTGTCTACTTGGTATTGTGCCTTAGCTTCTGTCAATACTAGAATTCCATTGTGGTTATCTATTGGCTGTATGACTGCTGTGGCAGCGGCGAGCTGGAGCACTGCGACGCAGGCGATGGCGTTCCTGAAACATTTTCAGGACGCCTTAGTAAGCGGAAGTGAACTCTGATTGTTTTGGCGTTCACATGTTTGCCTACTATTTCTGCTATTTGCTCTGGGTGTATTCGCACTATGGTGTAAGGCCCTAGATATTTTGGCTCTATTTTATTACTCCTAGCTGTCTTAGCTACTTGTTTGTAGACGGTATCTCCTACTTTAAACTGTGCAGTTTCCTTAGTTTTATTGAATTTTTCTATAACCTGCTGTTTTTCGTTTGTCAATTTGTTGTTTATTAATCGCTGAGCACTTTCCATGATCTGTTTGTGTTTGATCACGTATTCCTGATAGAATTCTTTAGGACAGTGTAATTCCAGAGGGTTTCTACTATCTGTGTGTCCGTAGAGTAATTCGAAGGGTGTGAAGCCTGTTGAGGAATGTATGGTATTGTTGTAAGCTATTACAGCGTATTTCATTAGATTAATGGAATCGTCCTTGTCTGTTATCCTTTGGATTCTAATAATCTCAGCTAACGTAGAATGTAATCTTTCTATTGGGGAATTTGAATTAGGATTGTATGGTGTAGTAAAATGTATGTGTATGTTATGCATAGCGCATATTTCTGTAATTACTTCATTATCAAATTTTGAGTCCGAGTCTGTTGTTATTTTCTTAGGGATTCCAACTACTGAAAATAAGCTAAGTAATGCTTCAGCAATGTGTATGCTTGTTGAAGCGGTGAGTGGTATTGCTTGTGCGTATTTTGTGAAGTTATCTATTATAGTCAGGAAAGTTATACCTCCGCTGCTATAAAGATCCATGAACATGTGTTCCATTGGTCTATGCGGTGTGTCTGTTAGTGATAGTGGTAGTTTTAAAGGATTACGTTCGTATTTACTTTTAAGACAGCTATCACATTTATTAATAAATTTCTGTATTGAAGTTAGCATATTAGGCCAATGATAGTTTCTGTGTATGTGTTTGTAAGTTTCTTGGATACCTCTGTGTATGGTTTTTCCTTCATGATATTTCCTTATTAGATCAGTTTGTTCGGAAATATTTTCTATCAGAGTTACTCTATTCATGCATCTAATTAATTTTGGTCCCCGATTGCTGAATATTGATTTGTAAACTTCATTAAATATTGGATAATATTCTTCGTGATGAAAGAAACAATGAAAAACTCTATCTGGAACTGTGTGTTCTTTTAAAAATTGAATTATCTGTTCTTTCGTGTTATTAATTGGTATCCAAACGTCTTTAATTATTGTTTTACCTTTAGATCTATCATCTACTCTGTATGTGTCTCCTGGTGTCTTCCTAATGTGAAATTGTTTTAACTGTCTGTCTATGGCATCTTCTATTTGTGGTATTTTAGTTATGGTTGTTTCTATCTGAATATTGCCTGGGACTTGAGGCGTTGTTACTGATTGGTCTTGGTTCTCCTGTGATTGATTTCTGTTGTCAGGAGTAGTAGGTATACCTAATAGTGTCCTAATGTCTATGTCTGATATATCTATATTGTCGTTTGATGTGCTAGGTTGGGGTTCTGTTCTGACTTCATTGTGATGTACAATTTGTACTCTTGATAGTGCGTCTGCATTAGTATTAGTTTTACCTTTTTTGTATTGAACATCAAAGTTATATTCTGCCAATCTTAATCGCCAACGTGTGAGTTTAGAGTTTGGGTCCTTAATAGACATTATCCATGTTAGTGGACGATGATCTGTATAAATTGTGAATTTTTTACCGTATAGGTAAGGGCGAAAATATTTGATTGCCCATACTATACTTAATAATTCTTTTTCTATAGTGGAATATCTTTGTTCTGTTTCTGATAGTGTACGTGAAGCGTATGCTACTGGTTTGTCTGAGCCTATTTGTCCTTGTGATAGCACTGCGCCTATTGCTACATCTGATGCATCTGTGGTAAGAATGAATGGTTTTTCGAAATCTGGGTATTGTAGAATTGGTGCGTTAATAAGTACTTCTTTGCATTTTTCGAATGCTTGTATGTATTCTGGTGATAAAATAATTTTACTACCTTTCTTCAAACATTTCGTTAGCGGTTTGGTTAGTTTTGCAAAGTCTTGAATGAATTTCCTATAGTATCCTACTAGTCCTAAGAATGATTTTATTTCTTTTTGTGTCTTAGGTAAGGGGAATTTCTTTACTGCCGTAATTTTATCCTCGTTTGGCTGAAGGCCTTTGTCTGTTAGTGTGTGCCCTAAGAATTTTACCTGTTTCTGTAAAAACTCTGATTTATTTAGTTGAATTTTTAAATTATGTGCTCTAAATCTTTCAAATACCTGTTTGCACTTATCCAAATGCTCCTGCAAAGATGTGGAATATATGATTACGTCGTCTAGGTATGTTAACACGTTATCCAGTCCACGCAATACCGAATCCATCAATCTCTGAAAAGTGCTTGGTGCGTTTTTTAATCCAAATGGCATTCTAAGAAATTCATAGTGACCCCGATCAATTGAAAATGCAGTCTTTTCCACATCATCTGGATGCATTTCCACTTGATGGTATCCTGACGCTAGGTCTAGTGTGGTGAAATATTGAGCACGTCCTAGTTTATCTAAAATGTCATCTATATTAGGTAAAGGGTATTTATCTTCTATTGTTTTATCATTGAGTTTCCTATAGTCTATTACTAGCCTATATTTTTGTTCTCCAGACGCATCTGCTTTCTTTGGGACTATGTGTACGGGACATGACCAGGGGGAATTGCTTTCTCGTATTATGTTGTTTTCTAACAGTTGGTTGATTTGTTTTTTTATTTCCTCCTTTTGTTTTGGAGCTTGCCTATAATTTCTCACAAAAATCGGTTTATTTTCTGTTAGTCTAAGTTGGTGTTTTATTTCGTGTGTGAATGTTAATGGGATGTCTTCACAATGGAATATGTCTCTATAATTATAGCATAGTTTTTTAATCTCACGGTTTTCCTCCGGGTTCATGTGGCTGGTTCTTAGTCTTTCTAAGTTTTGTTTTTGTAGTCTATCTATAGCTTTGTCAAATTCTTTGGTGTTATTTGCTATCTTTTGTTGCGTATTTTTGTTTTTTATGTTTAGTCTTTGGAAGTTTAAGGGGCAGCTGTTTTTAAGTTTAATGGTTTTATCCGATGTATTTATTACTGTCATTCGCGCGATTCCGTTTTTAACTGTAATTAGTGCTGGTGGGAAAATGAGTCCATTTTTAGTTGTTTTGGTTTCTGAAAAATAGTCTCCTTCCTTGTAGTTACACAGCAAGTTTATTACTTGTTCGCATTTAGGTCCTATTTTACTGTGAGACTTTATATCGTCTCTGATAGGTATTATTGCTTTTTCTGTGCGTAGTTCCATATTTTTTATGTCTATCTTACATTTAAGTGGGATAAGTAGGTCTAAACCTAATAATCCTACGAAATCTGAATCGAAGTTAAAAATTAGAAATTTATGAGTAATGTCTTCGTTAAATAGTTTTTCCGGGAGTTTGATATATGCCACCTGCTTGTGCTTTGATGTTGCATGTGCAGTTTTAATAAAATGGGTTTCGTTTTTTATGGTGATATCTAAATCCTTTTTTTCATTTAAAACTCGCGGGTTAATGAGGGATTGTGACGCCCCAGTGTCTAAAAGAAATCTGCCACCTAACTCACTGATATATATATATGGGAGACGACTATAATTTTGTATATTATTCATAAATATTATATTGTTAGCTGATTTTCTATATCTAGGAGAAAATTTTCGTCCTCGATTACTTCGGAGGCGTCCTCCGTTTCCTGTTCTGAAATTTCCTCGTTCGCCTCTACTTCTTCCGTTTCATTTTGGAAGTGAATTTTCTTTGATTGTTCTGTATTATTCGAATTTTTGCTCGGGAACTTCTTTTGGAATGAACCCGGTTTATTTGTTTTATTGTTTGGATTGTTTGCTTTATACGAATTAGGTTTATTAAGTTCGTTGCGCCTAACTCGTAGTTTAAGTTCCTCTTGTTTGGCTACCGTAATAGCCTGGTCCAAGTTTTCAACATGTTTTAATTTTATTAATATTGCTGTAATTGGGTTTAGTTTGTCTAAGAAAGTTTCGAGCGCCATCTGTTCATAGTAATCTCGTTTTTCCGGGTTTGTTGATATTAGTGTACACATGAGGGTTCTTATTTTGTCACCGAAAGCGTCTATAGAGTTATTATCTCTTTTAATTAGCATTAGTTCTTGGACTATTTGTATCTCCGTCCTAAATTCACCGAATTTTTTCATGAATACGTTTTTTATGTCGGTCCAGGATTTTGTTCCTGGGTTTTCTGATAGTGCTTCGACAGCTTTACCTGTCAATTTATTTCTAATAAGACACGCTATTACACATTCGTCTTCTTTATTAGTGATTAAACTAAGAGCATTTTCTACACCTTCAATGTAAAATGCTAACGTTCTCTTATTCCCATCATAGCTTGGTAATAATTTTGAGAACGTTGAGTAATCGGTAGGTACCGATTTCTCTTCTGTAATGGGTTTCTCATCGAGTGGCTTCTTATCACTAGCCATTTTTATCTAAGTGATTTAGAATACAACTACGAATGAGAAACAGCGATAATTTGTGTTAATTAATAACACTAATATACCTCAACACTAGATACACACAAAAAGTTGTTTTTAGTAAATGTGTTAGGAATGGAATAGGTAGGGACTTGGGAATAAACAAATTGTATGCTTACCCCACAAGCATAGCCGATATGAGGCTGTTCGATGGTAGATGAGTCTTCGTCTTCGTGCTGCTTGCTGCTGCTGCTTGCCGCTTCTGCTGTTGCCCACGGTAGGTTCTTTTGATCGCGCCACGGATTCTAGTTTTATGGAGATTTTTCCACTGGAACCGATATAACGCGACGTACCGACTGCGCCAGTTAGGTTGTGGGCGGAGGCGAAAGGCTTTTTAAAAAGACAAGTGTTCAGCTTGAAGAGCGGATTAAGACTGACTTTATTTACTATAAAATCTTATAAGCTAAATACATATAACAAAGGGCTATTATACTCTTAATGCTTCCTGATATCGCAGTACCAGGAAGTGTCCACGTTATGTTATCTAATTACCTAATTATACTGAAGGCTACTGTGTAGTAGCCTTGTTACACCTATATAACTCGCGGCAGCATGAATAGGTACATGAGCAATAATCCTATAGATGCTCTAAATCGCAGTAACTTCCATTCCATTATGAATCCAGCATTCATAAGCGCCTTTAATAAAAAGAATATTGAGAATGCTTTTAAAAAAACAGGCATTTGCCCTTTAAACGGAAATGCAATTTCAAAGGAAACGTTACGACCTTCAACTTTAACTGACACAGCACCTGCCGCATGCCCTGCTTCTGCAGCTCCAGCGTTGATTAGCACATCATCTGAAGGTTCTTCTTCAAGTCCTATACTCACATTGGAAAACATTTTTCAAACACCCAAAGCATTGAAACGCCCAGAAAAGTCAAGAAAAAGAGATTCTAGCGCGAAATGCTTAACACTGACAAGTGCTAATGTAATACAAGAAAACCTTCAGCCTCAGCCCTCAACATCGGGAAAATCTGGTCAAAAAGCAAAAAAAAGTAAAATTCAAGAGATTGAAGATGATTGGGAGTGTGGATTATGTGAGGCCTTGTACTCAGCTGATGTTAAAAAAAGGAATGGAGCCAAACGGATCCAGTGCTCGTATTGTTTGACCCCATACCACGAGATCTGCGCATCTATCGAAGATACTGATCCCGAGGAACAGCTATATTATAGATGTGATCGTTGCATGGAATGATATTTATGAAAGGGCCAAACATTTTTTATTTTAACCCTTAATTCGACTATGTCCGGTACGGCGGACAACTAATTTGAAAAAAAAATCTGATCCAGTTTAAAGAAAAATACGTGAGATTTTGGTTTTAGTGTGTTGGTAATACATTACATATTTGGTAAAAAATATATTTTGGATACTGGCAACACTCAAAATGTCAGTTTAGATCGAAAATGGCGTTGACACCGAAGTCATCTGTTTTGCTCAAGGTATTTATTTTATTTTAATGGGGTTTTTAGTAACTTTTGGCCAATTTGTTTTTTGATTAATAATAAAGAGGTTCTATATACCTGGAAAATACGATATTTACGAGCTTTTGTACTAATTTTCACTATTTTATCTCTCTTTAAAGTTCTTGTCCGCCACACCGGACACTGCTGATTACTACGTAAAGTATATAATATGTTGATTGTTCGGTGGGACGGACATTGCCAAATACGCTATGATGAATACTTTTTCTTTTGTTTAACTTTTTTTGCATAACATTGCATTTGATTGAGTTTATTCCTCTATAACTGCTTGGTGATGGTGTGTGGGCTTATTTTTTTTTTGTTTCGCTTTTTGACAGAATCACTTGCATGGTCGCACTCACAAGATATTAGCCCTTGTACCAAAACAGAGCGCCCCATCCGAAACCAGTAATAAATCAGATTCTGAAGAAGAACTGCATGCTCCGGTTTCACCGAATTCATCTTTTTCTTCTCCTGCACCTTCAATCGCTTCATCTTTAAAACGACTCAATTTGCTAGATAGCCCCAACGTAACCGATTGCGAAAACGAATTTGAACCTGATAGAGATTTTGAACAATTACCTGCCGGCTTTACTCCTCTTTTGCAAGAAATTATCCCTAGTCCATTGCAAGAACCTTTCTTCAGAAATCTCCCGTCAATATCATCTCTACCATCTTTACCAACTCCCACGTCAGAAGTAGTTACAGTTAAAAGAAAGACTCGAAGATCCAAAGCTCCCGTTGTAGTAGCAAAAAAGAAAAGGAACCTAAAAAAGAAGTTCACTCTAGCTTACAAATGGAAGAAGGGGCCACTTCTTCACAGAGTGGACACCCTAGAGGACGACTTCGAAGACCATGAAATACCACACCTTGAATCTCCCCTTCATTATTTCTACAGATTCTTTTCTCCCGATATAATCGCGGATATTGTCAGCGAAACAAACATTTACTCGGTCCAATGTACAGGCAAGTCTATACAGCTTACTGAGGAAGAATTTTGCGAATTCTTGGCTATACATATTTTGATGGGTATTGTTGGAATGCCTTCATATATAGATTACTGGAGCACAAAATTTAGATATCCCCTTATAGCTGATATTATGACACTGAAAAGATATGAAAAAATACGACGTTACATTCATTTTGCTGACAACAATTATGACAATGGGGACAGGTATTATAAAGTTCGACCTATCGTAGATAAAATAAGAAATAACTGTCTTGCTCTAGAGACCGAAAGACGTTTCAGCATAGATGAAATGATGATTGCTTATAAAGGCACAAAAGCGGGCAAAAGACGACAATACATGAAAGATAAGCCTAATAAATGGGGATTTAAAAACTTTGTCCGTGCAGGTATATCAGGTATGATATACGATTTTATTTTATATGGTGGGGAAGACACGTTTAGGTATCACACATTTTCTGAAGAAGAAGAGACTTTGGGTTTTGGTGCACAAATAGTGTTGGCTTTATGTCAAAGTATAAAAAGGAGACCCGCTATGGTTTACTTCGATAATTTTTTTACTTCACCTGAAGTACTTTATATGCTACGTGAAAATTATGGTATTTTGGCATTAGGAACTGTGCGCAATAACAGATTGAGAGGAGCGGAAGATGTACTCACCAGTGAAAAAATACTGAAAAAAAAGGAGCGAGGTAGCTATTCTCAAGCTGTTTGCAATAAGAACAAGCTGGCAGTGGTGAGATGGAATGATAATAAGTGCGTCACTTTAATCAGTTCCTACACTGATTCTGAGCCTGTCCAGAAGATAAAACGGTATTCCAAGGATACAAAGCAGAAAGTGGAGGTGGATTGCCCCAATGTCGTAAAGGATTATAACAAACATATGGGTGGTGTCGACCTAGCCGATATGCTTGTCTCACTTTATAAAACGCCTTTTAAAACACGTCGTTGGTACATTGGTATATTTGCCCAATTAATTGATATCTGTATCAACAACGCCTGGATTTTATACAGAAAGCACCACTCTAAGGAAAAGCTTAAGTTAAAGGAATTCCGATATGAGATATTTTCTGCTTTGACCAAATGTAACAGGTCTGCTAAGCGCACTAACCATGAAGAGACCAGGATAAGGAAACCTTATAAGCCCAGACCAGTAGACTGTGTGCGTTATGATGATGTGGGACATTTTTTATCGACGAAGGAAGAAGGCCGCTGCATGGAGTGTAGTAAAAAGACTACTGTCTTTTGTATAAAATGTGACGTAAGGCTTTGTTTTGTAACAGGAAAGAACCCTCGAAATTGCCATTTGAAATTCCATACAAAATAAGCAATTTGTCAATCGTTTAATTTGATTAGAATTACACATTTCGGTTTTTTATGCATATTTGTTTCATTTTCATTCAGTTGATAGAGTCCGCCACAGCGGACATGTAGTTAAGCATGTCATTGGTTACATATTCGGCAATGTCCGCCATGACAGACATTTGTTTCCTGAAAAACTGTTCATCACTGAATTTTTTAAATATTTTTTAGACCTCAGATTTTTGGCCTAGAAATGGGATTTTATAAAAAAATACAAATATTTCGTTATAAAAATCTCTGTCGAATTAAGGGTTAAATTCATAATATCTGATTATATAGCCAAATTACATACTATCACCAATTTTCCTACCCTATATCACCAATCTACCGGACTGTGTCGCCAACTTACCTAAGATTTCTTATGTATTCAATAAACATTTATTCTCAAAATTATTAGATTTTTGTTTAGGAAACTATTCCTAACGTTTACTTCAAATAATAAATAATGTAATAAAATAAAAGTGACTTTTTGTTAAGTTGCCTAATTCCTATGGAATTAGTTTGTTTTTTTTTATCACCAATATATACTTTTCCTTACCCTATTTAAGAAATATTAAATAGGGTATAAGTTGATTGCTTGGAATTGGAACCACTTAGTGTGAAACGCCGGTGAGTCTTGATAACAGTTTATATTCTGGTATTACAAAATTTACAAACAGAGATCACTTAGATAAAAAATACTAGAAGTTTGGCGGTGGCTGTCAACGCAATGGCGCGTGGTCGCGCCTCTCCCGCGCAGCCATACGACATCCAGTGGTTCGTTCGGAACCGGCTTCAACATCTTCCCCCCCCCCCCCCCCTCAAACGCTTCAGTTTCGGGTCTGCGGTTGAAGTCGGCTCAGGTAGAGAACAAAGGTTATGAACAGCTCGACGGAAGGAGCCCTTTGAAGTGTAGACGTCTGCCACTCGTGCTGTTCCATCCGTCCCGCGATACAACTTACGAATCCGCGCCATGCGCCATTTTAATGGCGCAACGTTTGGTTCCTTGATTAAAACTAAGTCGCCTTCCTTAAATCCTTCTTGCGATGCGCCATTTGTGCTTTTGCTGCAACTCGCTTAGATATTCCTTTCTCCACCTTTCCCAAAAATGTTGCAGCATTTGGTCCAGATGACGGTATCTGTCTAGTCTGCTAATGTTTTCGTTGATCAAGGCTTCTGTTGGGAACGAAGTTAATGGCCTGCCGATGAGGAAGTGCGCGGGAGTCAAACGATTTAGGTCGTTAGGATCTGACGACAAGGGGCTCCAAGGACGAGAGTTAAGGATTGCTTCGATCTGAGCAAATAACGTTGACAACTCCTCGAACGTAAGATGTTTGTTACCAAGAATCCTAGCGTATAGACGGGGCTTTACACTCAAATTAGTTTGTTTGAGTGACAGGTTGAAGGTCAACGCTTTTTTATTTGTTAAGTGAAAGTTGCAGTTATAGATTTCGTTTCAGAGTTAATTAATGGTTTCTAGTTTGACATTGTTATTTAGTTTTAGTATTGTTAAGTGTACAGTGTACCTAAATAAATTAATAAATATTTGTTTTAAGTAGGTAAAATAGATACCTAATTCATTTGTAAAATGTCAGCAGCGGCACGTAATAATTCAAGTATTTTTTGGCGTCATTATGAAAAAAACAGAGATAGTGGGAAAGCTGTATGTAATATTTGTAGGAAAAAAATAAATTACAAGGCAACAATTTAGAATTTAAGAAGTCATTTGAAAAGAAAACACATTTCAACTTTTACGTCTCTTGTATCCGAGGAAAAAGGAGTGTTGGTATATTATAATATGAAAAATAAAAACAATAATATAAAACTTAGCAAGCCTATTAATTAATAGCCTTTAAAATATAGAGTCTTCATCTTCGCTGTATGTATGATTGATCAATATGTTTTTAACATGTTGCGGAGATAAAATAGTATCTGAATCGTCAGAATCTGAAAGGAGTCTCAATCTCTTATAGGGACATAAAGGGTACGCTTGGGAAGGTTGGTATTCTGGTGTAGTTGGACTTAGAAGGCATGATCTAAAAGATACAGTAGAAGCATCAGAAGCGGGGACATGTCTTAGAGCTAAGCTGCTGTCATTAGATGTGAAACTAATAGGAGTACTCGATAGTACTTTCTTCTTGTCTTGGTTGAACATTTATCCGACCGATTTCAAAATGTGGACAAATCATATTTGCTGCACAAGACAGACAACTTAGTCTTCAAAATATTTGGCTCACTGCGACTCCAAGTGAGGTGGTGTATTTTAAATGTCCCTTTAAAAGCTTTGGTTGTACTCTTCTCCATGATTTCTTGAATATTTTGAATATTCGGATCACCAATTCCATAAATTTCTAAACCTTTGCAAGTTTCTTTTAAACATGACAAAAGACAATCATAACTTGAAACGTCTTTTCCCATTGCAACCGAATTGTCACACAGCCTTTTAATACGACCACCTACTCCATCAGGAGCTCCTTTTCCATGTCCTTTCTCGCTGTAGTGTCAAATAATATTGTTAACCTTATTTAATTCTCTGCCTATGAAATTCGCAATGAAAAAAAAAAAACACTAATTTATTTCGGTACTGTGTGGTGGGTCCGTCACTCAGTATGTAAATCTGTTAAGGTCGGACTTATTTCTTTGATTCTTTGTAGGATAGGTTTAAGGTGGGCACATATAATTACTGGATCTCGTTGTAAATTTTCGGAGATAGAGCATATTGAAGTTGTTTTAAAACTTTTTTCTGGAGATTCTAGCTCAGCGCTGTAGTAAACGCATGTATGTAACGACAATTGAGGTTTAGAGCCACCAAAGTGGGCGGATTGTACCGCAGTATTTACAGTTATAGTTCTCGGAGAAGTCTATATGTAACAGACCTTAATTATTAGACAATTGTTGTTTAATGGTTTGTATTGATCTTATTTGATGAATCATATTAGCTATGTGCTGCAAGTTTCTTGGTAAATTAGATTTAAATAATTTCACAAGAGATGCTTTTGAGGTTTGAACAGTTTCTTTTATAAATTTCTTAGATTTTTTTCTGCTTATCTCTGATAATCACCTCAACAGTTTTAACAACTCACCTATCGTAAGTAATGTAATCGTTTTCATTTAATTCGTTAAATGTTAGTTTGTTGTTTTGGCAGTCCGTACAAGTTCTCTCCAAACATTTAGGATTAAGTTTATTACAGTACACCAAGGAAAAGAAGAAAACTTTAGATTGATTTGGACAAAATAAAGCAAGAAGTTGAACCAAAAGAGTCGCAATTTTTTGAACGGTTTACTTTCCAAACAGAAGATGAGGTCACAAAAACATTTTGTAAGCTCATTCAGTGGCAGAGCAATTTAAAAAATAAGCGCAAAGGCAACAGGTATGATCCCGAATTTAAGTTTATGATCCCGAATTTAAGTTGTTTGCCTTAAATTTTCATTTTTCTAGACCGCTGACGTATCGGAGTATGAAGACATTTTTAGGACTTCCTAGTGAAAGTACCCTTGACAGATTTAAAATTGTTATTCCACCTAAATTCGATGATCGTACTTGGAGTTCTTATCATCTAAATTAAAATCTATCCTGTGTAATAATGCTCAGAGGCATTATTGTGAACGGACGTTACCGCGACGTTAACGTCCGCTGAACGCGATGTTAACGTCGCGCACATGATGCTATTGGAGGCGTACAATCAGAAACATAATGGATTCCGACGAGGAAGCACTACTGTTGGCTTTACTACTTCGACGAAAATTACGTAAAGAAAAAGAAAATTTCATCGTCAATTTTGGGAAAACCCTTTATGGTCCAATCGATCACAAGAAAGTGAATATTTCGCACTGTACTCTAATAATATTAAAAATAATGAATCGGAATTTTATAAATATTTGCGAATGCCAAAGACTACATTTGACGAACTTTTTTTTACAAGTGATTCAAAGTGACATACAATATATAGACACTAATTTTAGAGTTTCAGTGTCACCAGAAGAGAGGCTTGTTATAACTTTGAGGTATGTAAGGAAAATAATACGTTTACATTTCTTATACAGGCTGTTTAAAATATCTATAATATAAAAAAGGAATCGCAAAATGTGTTTGTAAGCGCATAACTCAACAACGCCTGGACCAATTTGGCCAAATCTTTTTTTTAAATGTTCGTTGAAGTTCAAGGATGGTTTTTACGGCGAGAAAAATTAGAATTATTGCTTGAAAACCCTAAAAATAGCCCTTTTCTTTTTCCCATACAAATGATTTGTAACTAAAACGTAGTCAATTTGAGCTTTATTGTTATGGTATAAAGTTCATATTAAATTACAAGCACTCACTGTTGTCTAAGCAATGTAGGTGTGTTCCTAACGTCAAAGATCATATCTATCAAAACAATGTGCGTGTGTGCGTTGGAGCACAGAATACATAGTTGGAGGAGTTTAATGTCGCGTTCCGAAACTCGCGTTTCTTTTGTATTAGTTTCGGCACGCGAGATAAAATGCATCAGTTTCCACGTCATTACATCAGTCAAACAAAAATCGCGTTACCAACAGTGTTTTGTTATTTTTAATATCCAAATTTTAAATAAATAAAACAATTCGTACGGCTTAAAAGGATTTGACTTCAAGTCATATCAAATTAAAAAAAAAAAAAAAAAGTTGTCTGTTACCTAATCTACTGAGTTTGCTTTTGTCAACTGATACACGAAACAAATTCGTTATCGTGTTTTGTGCAGAGTGTTTAGTTAGTTAGTGTTTGTTTAGTTCGTGATTAATGAAAAAATAATTTATATTCGATATGCCTCCTATAAGACGAAGCAATTTAGGTAGAAGAACCAGAAATGCTACAAACCAAGCTAATTACCGATCTAATCGTACTGCACAAGAACGTGACGACGGAAATGAACGTGAAAGAATTCGGATATCACAAACGCGTGAAGCGCGAGCGCGACATTCAACTAATAATCGCGAAAGTTTGAATCGAGCTGCTTTCAGTTACGATGTGTCTATTGACTACAGTAACTACCAATGTGTTGTTATTGGTTCTATGAACTCGGTTTGCTCACACTGTAAGGCATTAAAATACAAAAACGAAACCAATGGATTGTGTTGCGCAAATGGTAAAGTGAAATTGATACCATTGGATCCACCACCAGAACCATTGTACTCATTGGTTTCAGGAATAGGAACAGATTCTATACACTTTTTGACACATATCCAACAATATAACAATTGCTTTCAAATGACTTCATTTGGGGCAACAAATGTAGTTCGGGAAAATTTTATGCCAACTTTCAAAGTATGTATTATAGCAGTTACTCATAATTATTTTAGCGAACAAAATTTTTTGTAACCAAAGTTAAGATGTGTCACTAATCTTCAATTTCTTAATCACTTATACAGGGTGTCCCGTAAATAATGGATCAAACGTTTTGGGTAGGTAGCTTACCTGATTTCCAACAACTAATTTGAACGATTTTAAAAAAACCGTTACGGTAACCAAGATATTATTTTTTTCCCAATTTTACCATTTTCTCTACTAAAATTCGGTATTTTTTATGCTGTCGCTGCAAATTATGTCATTTTTAGGTGAAATTTTTGTAGAACATTCCTGAATAGCTTATTAATGTTGTAAGATTTTTTTTTAATTTCTTATGGTTTTACTTGCCTTAGAAAAAAATCTTGAATTGAAAAGTTATTTTTTCCACGATTTAAAGACCTGAATTGAAAAAAATCTCCTGTAAAAAAATTGTATGACACCGATAATCACCATTATTTTAAAAACTTGTACATTTAATAAGGTTTGCAAATTGGTATAAAACTTACGTCTAGTACTAGTCGTTCCAAAATAATTACTATGAATGTGATGATGACAGAAAATAAATTAAAATAATAAAATTTATTTTTTTCTTTTTGTAATGTTTTTCCTCGAATACTTTTAACCTAAGCAAAGAGATAAGGGCCCAGCGTGACTCTGAGCCTATGACGTCATGGCTCAGTTCGGAATTAGGGACCGCTACCTGCGGCGGAGTTGCATCTCACTCAGTGTGAAAGGGATAGATTACGCCCTTTTGTTTTTTGGATGTCGTTGCGCAGTTTTAGGTAAATTAGTTGTGACTAATCGCTCTTCGAGTTGATACGTACGTCAGACAACTTTCGCTCCCGATAAGTGCCTCAGTGTTTTCTGTGAAATTGGACTTGTGCTGTGTATTTGGACTTTGCTTTGCCTACCGATTTGGAATTGTTAGTGTATTGGACAGACGACTCGGCGATCCTACGGACTTCGAAAACATCGTTTGTGTGTGGTTGTACGTACTTACGTGTGTGCAATAGCGCTGCTGCAACCTTATTCAGCGCAATGCCTCGTTACGAGTACACGCCACGGCAGTACGCCGAAATGCATTTTATTTACGGAGAAGCAAGAGGTAATGCCAGGGCGGCCGCAAGATTATACCGTGAAAGATACCCGAACCTGGTTCGATATCCCGACTATCGCGTATTCATTAGAGTACATAACGCGTTTCTTGAGGGAAGAATTCTTGGCACCGGAGTTGGTGGTGCCAGTGAAGGACGACCGCCGCGACGACAAGTCAATGATGAAATAATTCTTCGAGAAATCGAGGAAGACCCGACGATCTCAATTCGTGTCTTAGCGCGACGCATCGGTACTCCAAAATCGACGGTGCATCGAGTGCTACAGAGGTATCGGTTACATCCATATCACGTGCAACGTGTTCAAACGCTGACGGCACGGGATTATCAGCTCAGAGTAGAATTTTGCCAAAGGATGCTTAGAATGATTCGGGCGGACCCCCAATTTTTTAACAAAATTTTATGGAGTGACGAGTCTTCTTGCCGCCGTGACGGATATTTAAATTTACACAATTTGCATAGTTGGCAGCTAGTGAACCCATATTTGATGCGAGAGGACAGGAGCCAAAATCAGTTTAAAATAAATTTATGGGCGGGAATAATTAATGGGCAAATAATAGGGCCCTTTGAACTACCAGCAACTTTAAATGCCCAATACTATCTCCATTTTTTAAGGAATGAGTTGCCAACGTTGTTGGAAAACATTCCAGAAGATGTACGGCAAGCAATGTGGTTGCAAAATGATGGGTGCCCCGCTCACTATGCGACGGCAGTAAGGGCGCATCTTGACGAAACTTATCCGGAAAGATGGATCGGTCGATTAGGACCAATTTTGTGGCCTCCGCGATCTCCGGATTTAAATCCCCTAGATTTTTTTTACTGGGGATGTTTAAAAGACAAGGTCTACAAACAAAAAATAACGACCGAAGAAGAGTTACGTCAGCGCATCCAATCTGCTGTATCAGAAATAAACCAAAGCCATTTTGCCCGTCGGATAAGAGCGTCCTTTATTAGGAGATGCAGACTTTGCATTCTTAGAGGGGGAAGACAATTTGAACAATTACTGTAACTAAAAACAAAATAAACGATTTATTTGAACTAATTGTTTTTTTTTCTTCTTTTAATTACTTTCATACGCTGATATGCCTAATTAATTCAATGAACATTGCCTCTGATAATAACTACACTAAACATTATTTTGAAAGATAAAAGTTTAATTATGCACAGTTTTTGTTTTATTTTTTATTTTGATGATTTAGCACCTCTCTTAGGTTTACAGCAATAACTTTCTAACGACTAGGACTAGACGTAAGTTTTATATCAATTTGCAAACCTTATTAAATGTACAAATTTTTAAAATAATGGTGATTATCGGTGTCATACAATTTTTTTACAGGAGATTTTTTTCAATTCAGGTCTTTAAATCATGGAAAAATAACTTTTCAATTCAAGATTTTTTTTCTAAGACAAGTAAAACTTTAAGAAATAAAATAAAAATCTTATAATATTAGTAAGCTATTCAGGAATGTTGTACAAAAATTTCACTTAAAAATGACATAATTTGCAGCGACAGCATAAAAATACCGAATTTTAGTAGAGAAAATGATAAAATTGGGAAAAAAATAATATCTTGGTTACCGTAACGGTTTTTTTTTAATCGTTCAAATTAGTTGTTGGAAGTCAGGTAAGCTACCTACCCAAAACGTTTGATCCATTATTTACGGGACACCCTGTATATCACTTAGTCATCATATTATATGGTGATTCAGTTTCAGTGACACTTTTATTGTATTTTATATTTGATACATATTAGTTAAAACTAAATATATACTTTTTAAGATCAAATATTATTTAAGTTTGATCACTGACAATCCATTAATTTATACCACACCATAATATTTTTTTTTTTATTTACAGATACAAGGGCAAATATATCACAGAGCAGGTTCACTGTTACCAGTGTCAGATAGCGACAACAAATTCCTGCAAATTTATTTTATGGGCAATTCACCACAAGAAATTGATCTGCGTTGTGCACATAACAATTTAGTAAAGAGGTCTATTGTAGAACAATTACAAACTTTATTTCATCAACACAATCAATTGATTATATTGTTTAAAACTGCCCTGGATCTGATGCCATCCGATAATCACAAAATTGTAATCAGAGCTGATAAAACACCTGCAGGTCAACATACAAGACGTTTTAATGCACCAACTATTGATGAAGTTGCTATCGTTGTAGTTGGAGAAAACTTGGAATCCCGTGATATTGTTTTACATCGTCGGAATGATCAATTACAACGTATAAAGGAAACACACCGCTCATATGATGCACTGCAATATCCCATTATATTTTGGCAAGGTGAAGATGGCTACGATTTCTCAATAAAAATGATAAATCCCATTACAGGTAACTAAAATATTAGTTTAGCTATGGCGATAATATCTCAGTCATTATATTATGTATTTTAATTTTATATTTGAATGTTATTAAAACAAAATCTATTTACAGTTTCTGAAACCAACAAAAAAGTCAGTTCAATGAACTATTATTCATACCGCCTAATGATTCGGGAAAATGAAGATAATCACATATTGAAATGTCGGCGATTATATCACAAATATGTTGTGGTATAATCACATTTTTTATCGTCTATGCTATGAAGTCGACAAGTGAAACGGAGCGTCGGGCGCCGCGTTGTGTATAATGGTGTTACCTCTGTTAGTGTTATAATAACAGTATTGTATATTTTTGTTTTAAAAGTAAAGTATTTACGTGATTTTCATAATGTATCAAATTTATCTATTTTGTAGTTCTCACTTTTATGTATATTAATTTTAATTATTTATTTTAAGCTTATTGCGTATTCGTATGTGTGTCCGCGGCATTACACCGGGCCCCATCAGAATACCAGCGCTGCGGTATTTATTAAATTAAATAATATCGTGGCATTATGCTGAGATGGGGACCTTTTTTGGCCTCGCACAGGTCTTTTCTATGTTATTTTCTTTTTTTTATTCTTTTCTTTTTTATCTTGTACTTCCTGTGTGGGTCTAAAATAAATATTTTCTTTCTTCTTTCTTTGTATGTATGTGTGTGTCTGTCTGTGGTGTAAAAAAAGAGTGTAGAAAAGATGGATGCATTGTGTGAAGAATGATATGAAAGAGAAGGGATTCAGTGACGGCATGGAAGAAGAAACGTGTTGCGCCGACTCCCCGTATCATGGGATAAGGGCAGGCAAATGATGATGATGATGATGATCTTATTTAGCTAATTCAAAATATTTTATTGTTTAGGCTAATTACGAAATCACTACACCAGCAGAGTCAACTCCACCTAGAATACTGCTATGCGCATCGCAGGAAAATATTGAAAAATAAGTTGTTATACCCGAAAGTAGTAATCAGTCGGACACGCCTATAATATACTCATACATAAATAAAGAAACAAGTTTATCAGAAGAACAGTGTGACCTAACTGCCTCGGTATCCTAGTGGTCCTAAGTGCGACTGCTACGCTAGAGGTCTTGAGTTCGATTCCTAGGTCGAGCAAAGTGATAAAAAACTCATAAGAAGCAAGGTGTTACGCAGCCGTTGTAGCATTTAACACCGGAAAACTGCAATATACACTATATAAATCTAACTGCCAAAAAAGTCCAGGAAAATCCCTCAAACGATTAGAATTTATAAGAGAAGCAAAAAATGCCCGTGGATTGGCAAAACGAACCAAACGCAGTCGTAAATGCATTAGTTCTGCTGACAAGTTGACAAGCTGTCAGTGCCCAGACATGAGTTTAGAAAAATATGAGAATGGGAAAACTCTGTTTCTGAAAAATCTTCATGATCAAGCTTTCAATCGTCATGAAATAGAACGCGTGACTATTTTACAAGCTGAAAGTGCTTTGTGGCTAGAGTTACGTCGATGTATTCTTACGGCATCAACATTTGCTAAAATATATAAAAGACGACCCAACCAAAATTCAGCTTCTCTTGTTAATAATATTTTATATAGTTATAATCTTGACAATATATCTTCCATCAAACATGGCAGGGAAAATGAGTCTGTAGCATTGGCACACTTAAGCAGACAATAAAATATTTTTATTGAAAATTGGGGCCTATTCATTGACCCAGATCATTGCTATTTAGGGGCTTCACCTGACGATTTATACAGTGACGGTCTTATTGAAGTCAAATGTCCGATTTCAGCTTTCGGAATGGACTTGACACGGCCGTGCGAACAAAAAAAGTAAAAGGGTTTAAAATCACCGATATGTCAGAGGTAACCCATAAATCAAAACCATGACTGGTTTTACCAGATCCAAGGCCAGCTGCATATAGCAAATAAAAATGTTTGCATACTTGCCATATGGACTGGCCAAGATTATCCAGTTAAAATCTTAAATATCCACAAAGACGATCAATTTTGGTAAGAAAAGATGTTACCAAAGTTGCAGGATTTTTATGAAAAATATGTACTGCCTGAAATTATAGACTCGAGAAAAGCTCGATCAATGCCGTTGCGGGAAATATTTTTCTAATATAAAAATTTAAATATTTCTAATATAATAATAATGACTTACATCATATTTTATTTATTTTAAACACGTTACAGGTATCTTTTAATTATGATATTATAATTATTATTATAATTAGCCCACACTGTCCCACTGCTGGGCAAAGGCCTCCCTCCATTCCTTCCATCTTTAACTAAATAGAAGCTAAATCATCTCTAAATAATTTTCTTCGCAAGTATAGTTTACTGTGTAAGAATTAAAATATTCATGTGTTCTATTAATTATTTTATAAAATATGAGTAATGAAAAATATTAAAACGAAACTTTATTCTACAACTTTTCACATTTCGTCAAATATATACTGCAGTGAATCAAATACGTTTAGTCACAGTCGCCACACTCCAACATCATGGTGCGAGCGAGTGAGTAGATGTGAAAGAAAGTATCGCTCGCGTACCTAACTCGCCGCACACTTAGTGCGTAAAAAATACCAAAATTAGCGCTACGCCGGAATGCAAGAGGGCTCTTAAGCTTTACAGAGTCTCTAAAGAAGCGTTTGAAGATTTGTGTACATTATTGAAAAATGTCACGGATTTGAAGTCAACACAACAAGTTTCATTAAAACTAAAGGTAAGTTGGTCCTATGTTATGCAGCTATCTCAAAACAAAACACAATAATTTTCATTTTGTGTGAATGTTCTCACTAGCAGGTTTTATGTGCTTTGTTATTTTTTGCCAATGGTGACTATCAAAGAGTTAATGGAGATGCAAATCATTTATCTCAAGAAGCAACAGTAAGTGTATACATAGAAGCAGTCACTACAGCACTGAATCATCCTACAGTTTTGAACAAATATATTAAGTTTCCAACAACAAGACAAAAAAGGAATATTATAAAGCAAAGCAAAACATTATGTTTAAAGATATTTCCCTAAAACGACCCACTGACCATTATTTGTAATAATTAATAAATTATTAGAACTTACTTACTTGTGCCTACTTACCTACTTTTTTAAGATTCTACAGTAAGTACAAAATCCCTAGGATAATAGGATGTGTAGATGGTAGCCACTTTAAAATATTTACTCCAATCAAAGAGAAAGAACACCTATTTTTCTGCAGATAACATTTTCGCTCATTGAATGTTCAAATGGTAAATATATTATAATGACTATTTGTTTTGTTATCAATTCTAAATAAGTATTCTCAGGTACGTTTTTTTTTATTGTAGATATGCGACTCTGACTGTAGAATTTTGTCCTTAAATCCAAAATTTGAAGGAGCCGCCTCTGATGCATTTATTTGGCAAAACAGTAATGTTAATAACTTCATGCAGAATTTACATAGAAATAATGAGATGGTGTGACTTTTGGGTATGTTGATATAAAACCTACTTAAGTAATAAAACATTTATATGGTAATGGGTAATTGATTTTCCTATTTTAAGGTGATTCCGGTTACCCTCAGATGCCATGGTTGATAACCATGGCCTCTATATCCTCTACAGAATTGGGCACTGGATCTCCAGTGCCCAATTCTGTAGAGGATAATATCTATAAGGCTCATATATCAGCCCGTGTTGTAATCGTTGGCGTTGTTTAAGTAAAGACAGGACATTGAATTACAGGCCAGAGAAATACGCACAAATTATAACATCATGCATGTTATGTCTTGTATAACATTGCTATAAAATATAATGTTCCTAACCCAGATGGAGTTTCCCTACAAACTGGAGGTAATTTCTAAAATATATTTAAAAAGTTTTTAAAATAACAATACTTTAAAGGTATTTTACCCTGAGATGAAACTGATATGTATCGATAGTCATAAACTCTTACTCAAAAGCTGAAGTTGGAAAAAAATTTGCATGTCCAATTTTGTAAATATTGATCATATTAATTTTCATGGGATGGCAAACTAACAGGTAGAATTACATTTTTTAACAATAAAAATAAAAATTATAGCTAAATAGTCAGCATTTTAAACATAACTGAAATATTATAAAATAAGAAACACAACAACTAAACATACACAATTGACATAAAAACAAATACAGGGTGTCTTAAAACGATCCAACTATTTCAAGAGTGAGCGAGAAACAAACTAGGCGCGGGGGAGGGGTGGCGCGGGCGTACTTTACTAGAGCGTTCCTCAAATTTTTAGTTGCCATCATGCCGTACACGGGAGAGCAACACTCGTTTTGCGTGCGCGCGTATTTCGAGAACAATCGATCACACATTCGAGTTCAACGGATGTATCGGTTACATTATCGACTGCGCAACATTGGGGAAACTCCAAGCAATGCAACAATTTTAACTTGGATCAAGACATTCAATACTACTGGAAACATTATTGGCGAAATCCATCACGGCCGTCCAAGGACAGCACGAAAGCCTGGCAACATTCAGTCAGTCGCAGATTCTGTAAGCCGGCAGCCTCGACTCAGGCTTAGAAAGCGTGAATCTCAGCTGGGATTATCAAGAGCGACAATTCACCGCATAATGCGATCTGATTTACACCTAAAGGCCTATCAAATTCAGATTGTGCAAGCTCTTCATGAAAATGATTACGTTACAAGATTGAATTTGTGAATGTAATGTTAGAGAGATTTAACAATTTCAACAACATGCGATAAGGCATATTTTCATTTGGACGGATACGTCAATCGTCAAAACGTCGTTTTGGGGAGAAACGAATCTACAGAAATTATATAAGCGCCCGTTGCATAGCTCCAAAGTGAAACGGCCGCAAAAGTCAAAAGTCAAAGCATTTATTTCAATTAGACCATTTACAGGCACTTTTGAATTGTCAAGAAGTTACATTTAAAAGTTGAAGCTAGTTGCTCGTTCCAAAGCATAGGTCTCTATGGAGAACAAACGAGCAAGAAACTCCATAGACACTCTTTTCTTTCAATTTGGTTTTTACAAAATCTTGGTTACAATATTCTTGTTGCTTCTATATGTGAAAACAATGAAGATGTATACCGGTTGATTTTTTTTACCGTCTGGAGCAAAACAGGGTATAATAGGTAAACGGAGTAGAAGCCTATTAATAAATAATATTACTTATTTAAAGTAAACTTTTCATATTAAAATCAACAAAACAATTAAATAAAAATAAATACAAATAAACCGATAAAAACTGTAAAAAGCATTTTATGCGCACCCTACTCTATGTGCGGAAAGCATCAATGAATTCGTAGCGCTATTCAATGTTTTGATTGAAGCCGGCCGATAGGTAAATAGCTCACATAATATCACCGCTTGCGCACCCCGCACCCGCACGCGTGCCCTTTGCGTCCCGCTCTCCAGTCGCCCGCGATTAGTCATAGCGTGACGTCTATCGCTGTGTTTACGTTTCCGCGTGTGCGCCCAGTGATTGTTTCCGTAATGTCGTACGAATACTCCAACGTTGAGTACCTTGCCATGGTGAAGTGTTACTAGCTATCTATCTGGCCAAAATTTAAATGGTGTTAGACGTATGTATGCTGATGAGGAACACCTACAAGCGCTCAGACGGAACGGTATCCCTGCACCCCAGATCCCCAGCACAGACTTGATACTTCGCACTGTTCAGCGATTACTCGACCATGGCCAATTCCAGCTTCCCGGTCATGTCAGAGGCAGAGGCCGGCCACCGCTGTCAATACACGTCGAAGACGCGATCCTGGATTATTTCCAGCGCCACCCGAAACGGAGCACGCGGCAAGCAGCTCGCATTTGGCATAAGCCATCATGCCCTATGGAAGGCACTCCATTCAATGGACATGTATCCATACCATTTTTCCCCCGTGCGAGCTTTGCATGCTCCGGACCCTGGACCACGCATCACTCAACCGCTGCACCACCCGAGTCGTCTATTCTTCCCTTATGTTTAGGCAATTCACTCATTCCACAACGCATCAGCTGTTTCGAGTTTTAGATTAAAATAATAATAATTATTATTCATTTTTCAAACCATCGAAATACGTAGGTACTTGTGAGAATGTAATATGAACTGGTTTGTTTACATTTCTATCAAAATCGTACTGACGAAATTTGTTTATGTTACGGATACTTTGAAATGTTCCTATCTAATTGCCTACTACAGCTACAAGGACACGTAGAGCGAAAGAAATGCATGCGTCTCGCTCACACTTCCACCATGCTCTATTCATGCGTGATCGCAGCCTACGCCGTTTACTATCTCTTATTTTCGCTATTATTAATTTTACGCGAGCGCTGTAGGGTGTATTTATTTTCATGTATTTTAAGGATATTTTGAATTTTTACTGTCGTAATGATACCAAGAAAATATTAGCGTATATGGCTTCTAACCTTCATACACAACACACCATATTGTTGTCCAGACGGTAAAAAAAATCAGCCGGTATAAAACAATACAACAAAAAATAATAATAAATAGTACTTTGACGTACTGTATGCTAACTAGACTTTAGCGTTGTGTGCTAACTAGAGCAGGGGTCTGTCGTCGTCGTAAACAAAAACTCAGTTAACTGTCTGAATCAATCTGTGTATTTTTGGCTAAAACACCCTACTTATAAATACATCATTATGTTACAGTTAGACATGGTACTAGCTACTATTTACATTTATTCCACCAATAGAAATGCGCGCACGCAACCGCGCGCGGGGCGCTGTTTTGCACACGGCACTAATCCGTCGCGAGTCTATAAACATAGGTCGTGCGCGAAGCGCGGTCCTTTTGGATTCGCCCGTGACACAGTGGAACGAATGTATGGGAGCGGTTGGACGTAGACATGTCCGAAAAAAAAGAGTAAAATTATGCCAAACTAATGATGCCATCTTATTCGATTACTTAATGCCTTCATAACTTGTGGTGATGAATTTCTTCATAACTCCCATATTTCGGGAGTAATTTGAGAAAATGTGAAATTTTACTATGAAAATGAGTGTATCGAGCTCTCTCCCTCCTGATTCCGGGCTTGTTTCAAGTAGCGGTCTCTAATATCATAATGCTAATACTAAGAGCTATATTTAATACTAAGACACATAGTGCGCCAAATGTGCACTTTCTGGGATAAAGAGTGATGTTTATTTTATAACACAATTTTTTTATTTTTTGTTATTTTGTTGATTAAAACCGTTTTTCTAAAGGTTTACCTTATTACAATAACATTTCTGAGCAGCCAATTAGAGAAGATATAAGCTAATTAGGATATATAATTAGGGACTTAAGGTTTACATATAAAACTGATGCACTAATGATTACTGATAAGAACATTGCTATTATTTAATTACTAAATGGCTCTTAATACACTAATTTAGCATGCATCATTTACTAATTATCACAATAACTAATTACCTTGCAATATTTAACAAAGGATACCTGGGATACCCGGATTTTATATAAATAGGTCACTATTAGTAACTTTAAAATCAGTGTTGATTTACACCTCGTTGTATCCAAGCTAATCTCGCAATGTATTTTCCAAATTTTAATACAAATCTTGATATTCACGTTGCTTTATGCGCACGCGCACATAAAGATTTACGCGACTTTAACTATTTGTTCAGTGTTTTAAAAGATAACAGTTGTGTTCAGTTATGTGAAAGTGCTGAAACAAGTTTAAAAGACTGGTGTCGTCGATTTTGCTACCGCATTTATGCAAAATGGACACAGTCTGGAAGAAGCACAGATAAGTTTCGGAAGAAACATGAGATTTGGCTACAGGCTGCAATTCAATGGCCGGAATTACAGAATGAAAATATGGAACCTTCTACAGAAAATATAAGTGACGTCATCGAGCCCATAATTTCTCCTGCTAAATCTGATGCTTCAACTTGTACACATCCTAGTCCTCGTAAATCTTTTGAGGACCTTAGTAACCGGCAAAAAAGAAGACGCACTGAAGATAGTCTTTCATGCAGCAGTAGCAGCGCTGAAATTATGTTTTCGGCCGAAAGGGCGCTTCAAAAGGCAGGACAAAGCGATACAGCTTATGTTATGAAATACTTGACGGAGAATCCAGAAGAGGCCTCAAAAATCAAAGCCTTCATTGAAGGTAAATCAATTCAGGTACGGGAAATATCCCCTTTGAAGGCATTGGCTCTTTATGTATCGATGAACTTATCGAAATGGCGCTATAACACTCTTCGGGATTTCAACACCCAAGAAGGAGCTCTTCAATACCCGAGTTACTACATGTTGGTTAAAGAAAAAATTAAGTGCTATCCGGCCAAAGAAGATCTCACAGTTACAGAGAGCTCTGCAAAAATCAAATTACAAGCCTTGATGGATTTAACCTCAAGAAGACTTATTAGGTCGTTAGAAATCCCTGTTGATCCCAATCAACAGCTCGTATTGACCAGCAAATGGGGTTTTGACGGATCATCTAGCCAAAGCATTTATCATCAAAGGACGAGTGAAGATGAGCAAATCGATCTTGCTAGTAATTTTATGATTAGTCTTGTACCACTGCGGCTCGTCTCAAAAGGTGTAACAATTTGGGAAAACGAGCGACCATCTTCCACTTCATTTTGCCGGCCAATATTGTTTAAGTTTATAAAGGAAACCAAAGAAAATGTGCAGAGAGAGATGGCTGAAATCGAAGCAGAGATTGAAGCCTTAACTCCATCCACCATCACTGATGGAATTAGTGTCAAACACCAACTGCTGTTGACAATGATTGATGGTAAAATTCATTCCATTATATCCAATACAGCAGCTTCAGTGTGTGACATATGCAAGGCTTGTCCTAAAGAAATGAATAATTTAGAGTTAATCAAAGATAAACACGCAAACGAGGACATGTATAAATATAGCTTAAGCACCCTTCACGCTTGGATTCGCTCAATGGAATGCTTATTACACATTTCCTACAAATTAGACATAAAATCATGGCAAGTAAGGGGTGATATAGCAAAAAGGCAAGTTGATGACAGGAAGAAAAGAGTTCAAGAGGCTGTAAGAAGAGAAACGGGCTTACTTCTCGATGTTGTGAAACAAGGCAGTGGATCCACCAACAATGGCAACTCGGCAAGGAGATTTTTTGAAAACTACACTAAATCTGCTGAACTGACCGGAATAGATGCTATGCTTTTAAGAAAAATCTGTGTGATCTTGCAGTGTATTTCATCAGGAGAGAAGATCAACGTAACTAAATTCCGAGAGTTCTACTTTGATACTGCTAAGCTTTACGTGGAGTTATACCCATGGTATTATATGCCTTCTTCACTTCATAAAATTTTAATGCATGGGCCAGACATAGTTCAGAACATGTCAATTGTGCCCATTGGTTTTCTATCCGAAGAGGCATCTGAGGCTAGAAATAAAGATTTTAGAAAATATAGAGAGGGGCATTCTCGAAAGCATAGCAGTATCTCATGCAATGAAGATATTATGCTTGTGCATAATATCTTCATTGCATGAGATATGAAGATTGTATCTTTTACTGTCTTCTGATCCACTTGTTACAAGTATCCGTCCAAAAGGAAATAAGTTTGTAAAAAAATCTTCTTTTAAGGAATTTTATGAGCTTACGGATTCTGAGAAAAGTGATATCGAATTTGTTAACATAAATGATTTAGCGGACATCGATTCTGAATTTGAATTAATTGATGATGATGATGATGACGAAGATAATTAAATGATGTTATTGTTTTAAAATGTGTAACTTAGTAAATTAGAGCTTACATCTTAATTATTTATTGTACTTTTAATGAAACTAGGTAATTTATTATCAACTTACTTAAAAGTCATACTCTCATCAGTTCTTGTGAATATTTTGGTTAATATATATTTCTGTATATATATAATATATTTATAGACCTCTTAATAAGTCTGTCTGCGGTTTAAAGTAAATACAAATGGGGAAAAAACGTTTTTTTTTTTAAATTTTCATTTCCTTTTATCCCAGAAAGTGCACATTTGGCGCACTATGTGTCTTAGTATTAAATATAGCTCTTAGTAATAGCATTACGATATTAGAGACCGCTACTTGAAACAAGCCCGGAATCAGGAGGGAGAGAGCTCGATACACTCATTTTCATAGTAAAATTTCACATTTTCTCAAATTACTCCCGAAATATGGGAGTTATGAAGAAATTCATCACCACAATTTATGAAGGCATTAAGTAATCGAATAAGATGGCATCATTAGTTTGGCATAATTTTACTCTTATTTTTCGGACATGTCTACGTCCAACCGCTCCCATACATTCGTTCCACTGTGCGTGAGCGTCAATTCACACGTACCACAACCACACCACAGCCACAACCACACCACAACGACGCCATGTGGTCGGGCGTATATTTTGTATTGAAAATAAATATTACAATTTACACGTACCACATTTTGACGTTGTTATCGACCACCTGTGTAATACAAACACATCGCAATCACATCGCGACGGCAACGCCGCACAGTGGTCCGGATTTACAAAAAGGTGGACATAGAATCGAAAATGCATATTTAACTTAACAAAAAATTGAACACTTATTGTCCTTAACACGACGACATATAAATTGTTTGCGTATCCCTGCGGCCTTGACGCCTACGATGCTTCAAAGTTTAAAATTTTAATTGCGATTTTTTTCTAATTATTATCGAGTTTTTCAATTATGCTGAATTTAAAATATCATTTTTTAATTATATAAGAATTAAAACATACGCATTCAAGCATTTTGCAAGTATTTGTTTAATTTATTTTAATAAAAAATAGCAATAAAAGACACGTGCTGATTCGTTGTCTATTTGTAACTGACTGAAACGACTCCTGTGATAAAGGAATCATTTACCCCCACCACCGGAGATATCGACGACGCTGATTGGCTGTTTAAGAAGTGGGGTACTAATTTTGTCAGTCACTACTTGCGCGCGTGTGTTTGTTATTTATATCGGTGCATGAAACAATTAAAGGCACTTGTTACTCAACCCTTGAGGAAGCAACATATCTAATTATCCGTGCTGTGTGAAAGTTTAGTGAGTTTCGTTATGGCTGCATTTGTAACAAACTTGGACATCTTTATGTTCCTCCGTGTTGAAGGAGACATGAAAAATTGGGCAAGACTCTATGAAGCTATTATTCAACATATCCCAGTTGAGACATGTTCAGAAGATTTAGAAATAATCAAGACCTTTTTGAAGAACTACATCAGTAATATCAGTCGCAGATGGGCAAGTGCTTCTAGAAATCAAAAAACTTTCATGAATAGACATGCTGCGTGGTTACAATCAAATATTAGTTGGCCAAATTGCACTACTGTTAATTTATCCGAGATTTTTCAAGCCCAAGATGAAGTTATCGAAAACATATCGTCAGAAAATACTTCAGTTGACATCGATACTACAGCAGCTGTGATTCCGTCGACATCTAGTACAACGACTGTGGGCACATCTACCGAAGTTCAGATTAGGAAGCCTTTTGTTGACCTCAGCAACAAACAGAAGAAAAGACGTTCAGAGTCTCTTTTGGACTATTCGCCGGAAGAACTTACTTTTGCATTAGTCGAAAGACTTAGGATCGACAAGAAGAATGACTTAGCTTGTGTTATAGACCATGTAACGAAGAACCCTGATAGTGTTGCTATCGTTCAAGCCACATTGTTTAAGAAAAATAGGAAAAAAACTTTTGATGAAGATCATGCTCTTGGTCTTTATACATCACTGAACCTGTCAAAATGGAAATACTTGTGTTTAAGGAAAGCGCTGTTAGATTGTGAAGTTCCAGAGTTACCATCGTATCACAAACTCCTTGAAGCTAAAAAGAGATGCTATCCACATGATTTAGAAATTACTGAGAGAGGAGCCAGAGTGAAGCTTCAAGCCCTATTGGATCTAACAGTCCAGAAGATTCTTCAAATTACCGGTACCCACATTGATTCGTCAACTGAAGGATTGAAGTTAATTAGTAAATGGGGTTTCGATGGAGCTTCTTCACAAAGTACCTACAAGCAAAGGAGTGAAGATGTAAACTTCAGTGATTCATCGGTTTTCATGTCAAGTCTTGTCCCTCTTAAATTAGTTTCTAATAATAGCACCATATGGGAAAACCCAACACCTTCTTCAACACATTATTGCAGACCCATTAAGTTCGAGTTTTGTAAAGAGACCGCAGAATACATCAAGCAAGAAGAAGCTGCATTGAAGGAAGAAATAAAAAACATCGATTCTACAAAATGGGCAGGGCTAGAGATTAGTCACGAGCTTCATATGACAATGATCGACGGAAAAGTGGCCACTATTATAACGGATACTTCATCTGCATCTGCCTGCAATATTTGCCTTGCTAAGCCGACTGAGATGAACAAGCTGTCAGAAGTATTTTCAAGACCTGTTCGAGAAGATGTTTATAAATATGGTCTTTCTACTCTTCATATGTGGATTCGTTGTATGGAGTGTATTCTACACATATCTTACAACATGGACTTTGAGATGTGGACTGCACGAGGTGCTAACAAGCAACTAAAAGCTGCGAAGAAACATTCGACACAAGAAGAATTCAAACAGCAAATGGGAATACTTGTGGATTTTGTGAAGCAAGGCTTTGGAACCACAAACGACGGAAACACAGCCAGAAGGTTTTTTAGAGATTATGAGAAATCTGCCGAAATAACCAATGTTGACAAAGACCTGCTGAAGCATTTTGCGGTTATTCTTCAAACGATTTCATCAGGATGTGCCATAGATATTGAAAAATTCAGGACTTATTGCAGAGAAACAGCTGAGATCTTTGTTGATCTATACCCATGGTTTTATATGCCCGCAAGTGTGCACAAGCTACTCATACACGGTGCAGACATTTGTCATCACTTTGGCCTCCTACCAATTGGCATTCTTTCCGAAGAAGCGGGAGAAGCAAGAAATAAAGAATTTAGAAGAGTTCGTGAATCTCACACAAGAAAATTTAACAGGATAAAGACCAACGAGGACTTGCTCCATAATTTTTTAATTAGTTCAGACCCATATTTATCCCATATTCGACCAAAATACAGCAATTCAAAGCAATTCGATTTTTTTTCAGATGTTAAAGAGCTTTTGTTGTTGCCTGAGGTAGTAACAGAAGAAACCGAAAATATGGATCTACAGGAGTTGCAGTCTGAACATGATCCGTTAATGTAAACGTGACAGATTTAGTGATGTTGTTATGTTAGAATTGAGTTTGTTAGTGGTAGTAGTTAAGTTGTGGTCGTTTGCGGACTACTTAAAATAGTCGTTTTCATGACTTCAGAAAAAGCCCTTTTCAGGGCTAAATCTATTTTTAATTGTTTCTTTTAATATGAGTCACGCTAGTGGTATAACACACAACAATATCATGATTTATCAATAGGAAATATCAACAGATGACAGAATAATCAACAGAAGATTATTTAAAAAAAATAAGCAAAATGCTTATTTTATCATAATATCACGCTTTATATTCCCCGAGCGGTTTGGCAAAGGTGTATACTACAGTATAGTACACTGTAATTTCGCCAGTTATATTTAAGTCCAAAGTGATAGGGGGCGAGTCTAAAACAAGGATGGGGCGCGCGGGGGGCTTGTTTTATTAAATTGATATTTTGGATTAATTTTAATAGAAAAACTCGTTAATAATATTAAGATAATTCAACATTAAAATTTTAAACTTTAAAGCATCGTAGGCGCCAAGGCCGCAGGGATACGCAAGCAATTTATATGTCGTCGTGTTAAGGACAATAAGTGTTTACCAGAATATAAGGTTTGCTTGCTATACTTTGATACTGAACGGAGAAAAAAAATAAAATAGATTTTCTCCCATACATTTTTATTTTCAATATTTTTTTTGACGTGAAGGAGCAGTTTTTTTGAAAAGTTGTAGTAATAAGTATTAATCAGCGTTATATTTCCTATACGAAACAATTTTTTGTTAAGTTAAATATGCATTTTCGATCCTATGTCCACCTTTTTTAAAATCCGGACCACTGTGCGCCGGCCGTCTCGCTCCGCCCACATCGTAGCACGGCTACGGAGTGTTGTTACGTCGTAGCAGATAGGCTACGAGTGCACTGCGCTTGTAGTTATTTTGCTACGCTCGCGTCTTTTGCTCCTTAAGAGCGAAATCCACCGGTTTAGGTGGTACTTGGGGGGATACCCAACGGTGCCAACGAACCCAAGTGGGTGGTGACCCGCCCCACCCTCCGACCCCCTTCAGGGGAAGGAAATCAGTCGGAAGGGCTCCGATTGCGGCCTTGGGGTGCCTCCTAGTCGCGATCGGGCAGCCACTAACCCGCTTCTTACAGCTGCACCCGGGACGTCTGGGTGTGTCTACCCCAGCGGCCCGGATCGGTCGCAAGACCCATAGGCCCCTACCGCACAATAAGATCGGCGGTAGGATCACAAGCTTAAGGCCCACCCTAGGCACTCACCCCCCTGCCTACACCCGGCAGGGGGAGTACTCATCCCCGGGCACTCCCACCCGGGGAGTTAGGTTAGGTTTAATCGGCCGCTCAGGCCCAGACAGTAGTGCAGCTAGCGAGTTTGTTGGTGTCATTCTTCTCGCTAGTGTAACACTAGGAACGACACTCGGGTGGGTTCGCTTTTAGGGAACTGTCTGCCCGGGGGGTACACGTGTTCGTGTCTCCTCGGGGTTAGGTAGGAGCGTCGTCTCCCCCCCCCCCCCCCCCCGCCCTTCTTTTTGCTGCAGTTTGTCCAACATGTCGGACAAACTGCAACAATTGTTCGAGCTTCTGGCGGAGCTATCCCGGACCTACCCGGACATACGGGCAAAGGTCTCGGAGACACACGACGCCATAAATCCTCCCCCCCCCCGCCGTCGCTGAATCCAGCGAGCCCCCTTTAACTCCAGCGCCTTTAATGTCCCATGGCGCTGAGTCCCTTCTCTCCCCCGATACCCGCGCGGAGGATTACTCCTCCGACTCGGAAGATAGAGACATCATGGAGACTGAAGAGGCGGAATCCTCTGCCTCGGAGTCCTCCCATATATCGGCCCCCACCTCATCCTCTGAAGACGACTTCTTGCTCGTCGGAAAGGGGAAGAGGAAGAGACAGGCCAAATCTGGTTCGGCCAGTAAGGCCAAAAAACTGGTTGTTTCGCAACCTACACCCCCCCCCTTCAGTGGCCGCTGTAGTAGCAGCAGCCAAAATCGCCCCCAACCCTGTCGCTGCTTCCCAGCAGAAAACCCGCCCGCCGAGCCCTATGGCATCAACCACCCCGGCTCCTCAGGGCCCCCCCCAAGAAAACCCGTCCCCCCTTGTTCATCCAGGACAAGGCGAAATGGACGGATGTGTCCAAGTGGTGTGGTGAGCGAAAAATCGCTTACACCAACGCCAGATCAACCCAACAGGGTATAAAAGTCGCGGTTCCCTCCGCGACCGATTTCAGGGAACTAACATCCCTGATAAAATCAAGGAACGTTTCGTTCCATACATACTCCCTCCCGGAGGAAGCGCTCACCCGTGTGGTGATCAAGCGCATCCCGAAGGAGATTCCGGTGGAGGACATCAAGGATGACCTCCTGGCACAAAATGTCTCCGTTTCGGCTGTCCACCGCTTGCACAAAGCGAGGGGCGGCCCTGCCTACGACACGATTCTCGTTGTCTGCCCCCCGACTGAAGGTCATCACCCTATTTTCAGGGTGAAAGCAGCATTGTCGGGCAATGTCACCGTTGCCAACTGTACGGTCACGTACAGCGCAACTGCTTCGCCTCACCCAGATGCGTCAAGTGTTTGGGTGCGCACGGCACTGCCGACTGCCCCCGTCCGAAAGACCGAGAGCAGTGCAAGGAACCGCCAAGTTGCGTACTATGTGGCCAGTCCGGCCACCCGGCAAACTACCGGGGCTGCCCGAAAGCCCCGAAGTCCTCCTCTCCGAAGCTGACGAAGCGTGCGAACGCCCGTCAAAGAGAATCGCCATCCGGCAAATTGCCAGAGCGCCTCAGCCCACAGAGGCCGTCCCCCTGGACGCCTCTGAACCACATCAGAGCCTTCCCGGCTCTGGCGCCTTCACAGGCCACCCCCCATTCCGGCGCTGATGTCTCTGAACATCCCCGCGCCTGTTCCAGTTGCTAAGTCAACTACCCCCCCAAAGGCCGCCGCATCCGCGACTCCGGCCCCCCGCGCCCCTGTGGCGCCCTCTCCCTCCGCTGACTTCGACGCTGTCGGTATCATCACCGAAGCGTGGAAGATCTATACAAACCCCGATGCCGTTCCCATGGCTAGGGAGATCTTAGCCTGCGGGGCTAAAGCCGGGTACACATTGGTGCAATGTCACATGTAATGCAACATGCAATGCAAGAATTTGACGTCCACATTGCTGCAATGTATCATGTAAAGTAACAGAATTCCCATAGTGTAGACGCCTTGCGCGCACGAACCGCGCACACTACGCGCACGAACAGATTGTTGCAACTCTTGCGCGTAGCGACCCGAAAGAACATCGGGCGTTTTTTACCCGATTTTTTAAAAGTCGCGAACATAAACCAAAACATTTTTAAATGATAGTGTTTGCAATCATATTTAATATTGTGTAGTTATTTTGATTCACAATAATGGGAAAATGGAAATAATTAGTAAAATGAAAATCATATTTTAAGTTGACTATTTTTCCTAATTACTAAACTACCACTCAGTAAGTTAAAATATCACTCCGTGGTATTTTTGTAAACCCAATCATACTAAATCCGTCAAGTTGATGTGCATGTTTCGTTCTCACTCTCGCCCATAGTCCTAAAACTGGTTTATGTTGCGCTCGCGCAGGTAGCTAGCTTATCTTACTACATCGCAGTCCTTCGTCATCCGTCGTAGCGATCTGTGTTTTACTGTGTTCCCATTGTGGTCTGAGTCAACTAATTACCTACTGCTTGTTTACTGGATTTCGTTTGCTTTCGAGTTCGATTTTGTTGTGAAATGGAACGACAAAATAGTTGTGTGTCGTGTGAGCGATCTGTTCTACGTCGTAGAAGACACCGTCTTACTCAAATGTTTTTCGAAAGATATCGTGACTATGCAGTACTAATATTACAAGAAATAATGCCACGGGAGTTATATAAGCATAACCTTAATCTTATATACTTATCAAGGCTATTAGACAATAACCATCATTGTTAATTAGGCAATAAATATGATAGCACGTACTATTTCCTGGTATCATAAAGATAACAGGAAATCACTTAGAATAAGCACTCTTTGTATTACAATAGCATATAAGGTTTTTATCAATGAATAAAGTTAGTCTTAATCCGCTCTTCAAGCTGAACACTTGTCTTTTTAAAAAGCCTTTCGCCTCCGCCCACAACCTAACTGGCGCAGTCGGTACGTCGCGTTCTGCGGTTCCAGAGGAAGATTTCCGTAATCCTAGATTCCGTGGCGTGATCAAGAACCTACCGTGGGCAGCTCGCAGAGACGACGGGCAGCAGAAAAAGCAAGATTAGAAGCAAGAAGTTACGGACGACTCAACAGCCTTCTCATCGGCTATGCTCGTGGGGTAAGCATTAAATCTGATTATTCCCGAGATCCTTGGTTTTAACCACTCCTAGCACTAAAAAGCAACTTTTGCGTGTTTCTGTGTTAAGGTATTAGTATTCATTGCAATACAACTTTTTATCGCTGTCTCTCATACAGAGTTGTCAACTGATTCAAGAGATTAAAATGGCTCAAGATAAGAAGACACTTGATGAGAAACCTATGATTGAAGAGAAGTCGATTCCCACCGACTACTCTACGTTCTCGAAACTGTTACCTAACTATGACGGAAACAGGAGAACACTAGCATTTTACATAGAAGGTGTAGAAAATGCATTGGGACTCATAACCAATAAAGACGATGCGTGTATAGCGTGTCTAATAAGAAACAAACTTACAGGTAAAGCTGTTGAAGCTTTGTCTGAAAATCCCGGCACAAAAACCTGGGAAGACATTAAATATGTCTTACAAAAAAAATTCGGAGAATTTAGGACCGAAATCCAATTGGTCCAAGAATTAATGATAGTTAAACGTGAAAATAGCTCAATAGATGCGTTTGGAGATAAAATCAGGTCCTTAATGAGTACCCTCATATCAGCTAACCCAGACAAAAAAGATTATTATGAGCAAATGGCTCTAGAAAATTTTCTAGACAAATTAAATCCCATTACAGCTATCTTGATAAAACTAAAATGTGTACAAAACTTAGAGCAGGCTATTACAGTAGCAAAACAAGAGGAGATCAAACTCAGGGCTAGACGTAGCGAACAAAATAAAAATAGCTACAAATCTAACACAAATAATAAATCTAATAAATCAGCTGGCTTTCAAAAGAAAACATTCAGTAAAAATAATAATAATAATAATTCAGAACAACATAAAAAACTTCATTTCCAAAACGAAGTGGAGGAAGAAGAGACAGATGATGCGACTCCAGAACAGGAATCAGAAGACGCGTCTGAGATAGTAGAAGATGAAAATTTTCTCACAGAACTAGAAAAACAGCTAACAATATAGTCTTTATGAATAACATTCAAAGTTATAATCGTCTACCTTACATCTATATTAGCGAACTAGGCGGCAGATTTCTACTGGATACAGGTGCATCACAATCACTAATAAATCCACGAATTTTAGAAGATAAAAACAATATAGACATAGAAATAAAAAACGAGACACATTTCATAAAAACAGCACACGCAACTTCAAAACATAAGCAAGTAGCATATATTAAACTCCCCATAGACCTATTTAAAGAAGAAATTACACATAAATTCCTATTGTTCAACTGCGATCCAGATTTTATGGGACTACTAGGCTTAGACTTACTAGTCCCATTAAAATGTAAAATAGACATTAAAAATATGGTACTCAAAACAGATAAAACAAATATACCAATTAAAGACGACATAAAATCTCAAACTAAAATAAAACCCAAATGTGAGCAGGTAATTAATTTATTATGCAACTATAAAGAGGGTGAATATTTTTCAGAAAGAAAAGCAACAAAAAATGGTTTAATTTTTCCTCCAGCATTAATCAAAGTAAAGAAAGGAAATGCACTAATGACAGTAATAAACACTTCTAATAAAAGTATAAACTTTAAAAACAGTTGTCACCTAAATTTCCAAAAGTTAAATATAAAAAAAAAATAGTATTCCAGAATCAAATAAAAATAACAATAAAAATCTGGACAAACTACAAAAACAGAATTTAGAGAAATTGCGAACTGATCACATGAACGCAGAAGAATATCGCGAAATCAAAAAAATATGTTACAATTATAGAGATATTTTCCATTGCGAAAAAATCCCATTAACATTTACTCACGAAATTAAACATCAGTTAAGACTAACAGATGACAAACCAATTTTTGTGCGTAATTATAGACAGGCACCGAAACAAAAAGAGGAAATTAAGAAACAAATTAACCAACTATTAGAAAATAATATAATTCAGCAGAGTAATTCGCCATGGTCATGCCCAGTACACATAGTACCTAAGAAATTAGACGCTACAGGAGAACAAAAGTATAGACTAGTTATAGACTACAGAAAACTAAACGATAAGACCATAGAAGATAAATACCCGCTTCCTAACATAGATGACATTCTGGACAAATTAGGCCGTGCTCAATACTTCACCACACTTGATTTAGCATCAGGATACCACCAAGTAGAAATGCACCCAAAAGATGTTGAAAAAACTGCATTTTCCATAGATCGAGGACATTACGAATTTCTCAGAATGCCATTTGGTTTGAAAAACGCACCAAGTACATTCCAGAGATTGATGGATTCAGTATTGCGAGGTCTAGATAACGTGTTAACTTATTTAGATGACGTAATCATATATTCCACATCCCTACAGGAACACTTGGATAAGTGCAAACAGGTATTTGATAGATTCAGGACACATAACCTTAAAATCCAACTAAATAAATCGGAGTTCCTACAAAAACAGGTCAAATTTCTAGGACACACACTTACAGATAAAGGCCTTCAGCCAAACGAAGATAAAATTGCAGCAGTAAAAAAATTCCCCTTACCTAAAACACAGAAAGAAATAAAATCTTTCCTAGGATTAGTAGGCTACTACAGAAAATTCATACAAGACTTCGCAAAACTCACAAAACCACTTACAAAATGCTTAAAAAAGGGTAGTAAAATAACACTTACACCAGAGTACACACAGGCATTTGAAAAATGTAAGGAAGTACTAATTAATGCACCAATACTTCAGTATCCAGACTTCGAAAAACCTTTTATATTAACTACAGATGCTTCAGACATAGCTATAGGCGCAGTACTATCACAAGGTGAAATAGGTTCAGATAAACCAGTAGCGTACGCTTCACGTACACTATCAGAAACAGAACAAAGATACTCAACTATAGAAAAGGAACTATTGAGTATCGTATGGGCTATTAAATACTTTCGCCCCTACTTGTATGGTAAACAGTTTACCATATATACAGACCATCGTCCACTTACATGGATTATGTCAATTAAAGACCCAAATTCTAAACTCACACGCTGGCGCTTAAGATTAGCAGAATATAATTATAATGTTCAATATAAAAAAGGCAAAGCGAACACAAACGCAGATGCACTTTCCAGAGTCCAAATATTACACCATAACGAACTCAGCGACAACCCTCAGCCAAGCACATCCAATGACAATATAGACTTAACAGACATTGACATTCGCACATTATTGGGTTTACCCACTACTACCCCGGATAACATAATTCAATCGCAAGTAACACCTACGCCCGAAGTTACAGATAACACTAACCAAGTCACAGATAGTAACCAAGCAAATATAACATCAAACCAAATACCACAGATAGATGACGCAATCGATAGACAACTAAAACAATTCCACATCAGAAAAACACCCGGTGACACATATAGAGTAGAAGAAAGATCTAAAGGCAAAACGATTATAAAAGATGTTTGGATCCCAATAAACAACACTAAAGACCAAATAGTCCAATTCCTAAAAGAACACACAATTCCGGACAGGATTTTCCATTGTTTTTTCCATCACGAAGAATACTATCCACTTTTTTGCGAAGTCTACAAAACAATATTCAGCAATCGTGGACCGAAATTAGTTAGATGTATGAATAGAGTTACACTTATAGAAAATATTTCCGAACAAACAGACTTAATAAGGAAATATCACGAAGGTAAAACAATACACAGAGGAATTCAAGAAACGTATAAACATATTCATAGAAATTATCACTGGCCTAACATGCTAGCTTCAATACAGAAGTTCATCAATAAGTGTGACAAATGCTTAAAAAGCAAATATGAACGAAACCCACTGAAATTACCTCTATCCCTAACTGACACACCACATAGACCAATGGAACATATGTTTATGGATCTTTATAGTAGTGGAGGCATAACCTTCCTGACCATAATAGACAACTTCACTAAATATGCACAAGCAATTCCACTCACCGCTTCAACCAGCATACACATTGCGGAAGCGTTACTAAGCTTATTTTCAGTAATAGGAGTACCAAAGAAAATCACCACAGACTCCGACACGAAATTCGATAACGAAGTTATTACTGAAATATGCGCAATGCATAACATACAAATACATTTCACAACACCTTATAACCCGAACTCAAATTCACCCATAGAAAGACTACATTCCACATTAGCTGAAATAATTAGAGTACAAAGAATATCGGACAAGGATGACACTACAAACTTAATGAAATACGCCATGATAGCGTACAATAACACCATTCATTCATCAACAGGATTCACACCCTTCGAGTTACTCTACGGACACACCGATAGCAGAAATCCTTTAGAGCTTCACTGCCCTAAAGAATTTTACCAAGAGTACGTAGTTAAACACAGACAAATAATGGAAAATACACAGAAATTAATTAATAGCAAACTTACACAAGACAAACAACAAACAATAGATAGATTCAATAAAGACAAAGAAACAGCACAATTTAAAGTAGGCGACGTTGTTTACAAACAAGTAGCAAAAACAGCTAGAAGCAACAAACTAGAACCTAAATATTTAGGACCATACACAATAGTTCGTTTACACCCAGAGCAAATAGCGGAAATAGTAGGCAAACATGTGAACGCAAAAACAATAAGAGTTCACTTCCGCTTACTAAGGCGTCCTGAAAATGTTTCAGGAACGCCATCGCCTTCGTCGCAGTGCTCCGGCTCGCCGCTGCCACAGCAGTCATACAGCCAATAGACAATCATAATGGGATCCTAGTAATAACAGAAGCTAAAGCACAGTATCAGGTAGACACATACCATCTAGCAATAGTATATAACACAACAAAACTAAGAGAAATTTTCCTAGATATCTGCAGTAACTTTTACACCATGAAATTGAAACAAAATAGCTCCGCAGACATAACAGCACTAATTAAACAAATAGAGTATCGCGTTGATACTATAGAAAGTAAGTTAGTATATTTAGGCTTAGAAACCGTAGGGTTTAGATTAGGATATAGATATAAACGTGGCCTTATAGATGGGTTAGGCACTGTAGTAAAAGCCATCACTGGTAACCTAGACCAGGACGATGCGACAAAGTTTGATAATGAAATAAAATCAATCCAAGCTTCAATAAACAACAATAGAGCCAACCAAAGAAAAACTATTAGCATTGTACAAGATTTCATGAAGAACTATGAAATTAATCTAAAACACATCAAAGATAATCAAGAAAAAATATATAGGGCAATAGACAGATACTCAACGCAGGAAACTGAATTCGAAACCAATTGCCTGACAACCAGTATTTTTAATAACATTGCAAGTTCACTTCAACAGCTTTATGACAGATTAGACACACTAGAAAATGCATTAACATTTGCACACCTAGAAAAGATGCACCCTAGCATTATCGACCCTTCATATTTAATAGAAGAATTGAATAATATTCAAAACGAAATAACCGGAAACCTAGCATTTGCCCCAAATCTAAACAACATTCAGCTATGGGAAAAAGCTATTACAGTAAAAGCTTATAGTACCAATGAAACTATTAACTTCATACTAGACATACCAATAGTTGCTGAACAACCCTATAACCTCCTACATCTCTATTCTATCCCGAACAATAACAATACTATCCTGATACCTAAAAATCCTCTCCTTGTCTTGGGAAATAATGAGTTTGCCTATCCCCACGAGCCATGCACGACGATAGTGGAAGACGAAGTCATTTGCAAACACCTAGAATGGAACACTCTACTGCACTCAGACGATTGCTTAGCTCAACTCATCCAACATCAAGAACCACACAACTGCACCTATGCAACTGCAACCTTCGAAAACAACATCATCCAGCAAATCAAGGACAACAGCTGGATAGTTATCATGAAACAAGAAGAAGTCATCAAGACAACCTGCGGTAACGACGTGCAATACCAACGCAACAAAAGCGTCTTCTTAATCACAACAGACAACAACTGCAAGGTACAAGTCATGGACAGAACTCTTACAACCCATCAAAGTAACAGGAAGTGGAGCAGCAATCTACAAGTTCTGGTGGAAACCAAGATCAGCACATCTTCCGGTCCTGCAACATCCTGAAGAAGATGCAGTCCAACTTCAGTCGCAACCTTCGGCGCGCCTTCATCTTAAGGGGGGAGGAGTTATATAAGCATAACCTTAATCTTATATACTTATCAAGGCTATTAGACAATAACCATCATTGTTAATTAGGCAATAAATATGATAGCACGTACTATTTCCTGGTATCATAAAGATAACAGGAAATCACTTAGAATAAGCACTCTTTGTATTACAATAGCATATAAGGTTTTTATCAATGAATAAAGTTAGTCTTAATCCGCTCTTCAAGCTGAACACTTGTCTTTTTAAAAAGCCTTTCGCCTCCGCCCACAACCTAACTCGGGAGGTGAGTTAATTATATTATAGAACATTAATTATATGTAAATACTAGAGTTTGTTCAACTTTTGCGCAGCAACAGAGCCTTTATTTATTCTCCTAGATATAGTTTTATATCGTTTTATATAGTTGACGTCATCATAGGACTCCTTTTCAACCATTGAAACTGTTCGTTTCCTTGGTCATAGTGTATTACGTTGTGACATTTATTATTATGATTATCAATAAATAACAGTAAAATAAACTTGTTACAGATTGTTTTTGATGGTACACTATCAATATGCAATCCTTGCTGGCTGAGATTTTATCGCGCATTGCAAGCCCGGCCAGTATATGATCCATTACCCCAGCAAGTTCAAGAACCATTACATCAGCAAGTACAAGAAGAACCATTACCCCAGCAAGTACAAGAAGAGGAAGTCCAAGAAATAGTAGTGAACGTTCAACAACAACAAAACATTGGCATTATGACTATTCCTGGATATTTGCGTGTATCTAATACTGCTCGACGCTGTGTTTTTCAAAACTGCAGAAATGTACCAGCAAATGCTGTGCCAAAATATGTTAGGTTACATTTATTTCGTATGAATAAGCTATTCATACCAAAACTTGCTCGAGTTTGCCAACCCCATATGGTAAGCAATGAATGGGAAGATCTACTTAATGTACAAATACCTCTACATGAACACTTTAACAGTGCTCATGTTCTCGATATTATCGAGCTGTATGAATGGAAATTGGAACGAGGAACTCAGTTGGACTTCGAAAATATTGAGGAGATAGATGACAATGAACTACATTTTTATACAGGTATGGATAAAATTCAATTTAATAGAATTTTGAATCAAACATCTCTTCGTGACAGAACCAACAGTTCTGCTACTGTTTTAGGACTGTATTTAGTTAAAATAAGAACGGGTGAACCAGACGAACGTGTAGCTTCTATGTTCAATATGCCGAGAAGAACATTGGAGCGAAAATTAAAAATAGCTCAAGAATGTTTATCTGAAGAGTTTGTTCCCCGACATCTGGGTCTGGATCACATGACGAGAGAAGATGTAGTAGCTCGCAACTTAACCATCCCGAGTCATATTTTTGGAGGTAACCAGAATGAACCTGCAGCCATTCTTGTGTGTGATGGAACATATATATACGTGCAAAAAAGCTCCAACTTCCTTTTTCAGAGGAAAACATATAGCCTGCACAAATTCCGCAACCTAGTAAAACCCTTTTTAATTGTATGCACAGACGGCTATATTGTAGATGTATTAGGCCCGTACCCAGCCATTACTACGGATGCCGAAATAATGAGTCACATGATGCAGGACGCCGCTTGGCATTGGTTTCTGAACGCGAACGACATTTTTATATTGGACCGCGGCTTTAGAGACTCTATTCTTGCCATTGAAGAGCATGGATATGATGCGCATATGCCACCAACAAGAGCAAGAGGAGAGCAGTTAAGCACAGTAGATGCAAATAAATCACGGCTAATAACAATGTGTCGTTGGGTGGTTGAAACGATTAATGGTCGCTTTAAAAAGGACTTCAAGATATTCCGCCATGTTTATTTTAATGTAGCGTTGACAAATATGATGACCGATTTTAAAATAACTGCAGCACTCATCAATGCCACTTATCGACCATATAGAGATAACGCTCATGCCGCACAGTTTATAAATATAATAAATGAGAACATAAATAGAGAAAACGAATTGGCTGATTACGTGATTCGAAACAATTTAAACAGACAAAGAGTCGCATTCATGCCGCTAGATGCAAACAATCCCGAATTAAGAGATTTCCCACAATTGACTTACGACGAGCTACTTTTATTTACCTTGGGAATATACCATTTGAAACTGGCCAAATCTTATTGCCACGAACACATGCGGCCAAACGGAGTGTATATAATGGAATTATACCATCGCAGAGAGTTGGTAGAAAATAAAATATTAATACGAGGCAGAATACAGTCCCGTCACATAAGAGCAAAACGCTATTATACATATCTACTAATAAATCCGGCATTGCAGGGAAGACAAAGCCTCGAGGGCTATTACTGTTCCTGTATACACGGCCGCCGCACTGTTGGGAGTTGCGCGCACATCGCCAGTGTGGTATACTTTTTATCTTGGGCTGTATATCAAGACGAATTTCACACACCTGCGGCGTTTTTAGACGAAACTATTTTAGATTTAGATGCAGCAGAATAAAAGTTAAGAGAAAAATATGTTGTTTTAATTATTTTTGATTTACTTTTTCCTCTTCAATGATTGCCCAAAAACATTTATAAATATTTTTTAAATGTCCATTTTCTCCTTATTGCCACGACCCACAGATATGGGAACTATACCATTGTAAACTAGATTTAATTGCCTATCCACCGTACCTAATTTTATTTTTGTTCGCCGTAGGTAACTGTCCCATACAAAAATGCCCGATGTCCTTTGTCGGTTTTTTCCCCGAACACAAAGAGGCGCGCAGTATGCGCGGAGCGTCAGTGTGGACAGGTTGTGTGGTGTGTACGGCTAGACGCGCGCGAACATGGAACAAGACGACGCTACTGCGGCGGAGGAGGCGGTTACATTTACGTGGAGTGAAGAAAAAGTGCTTCAATTAATTGAAGTGTACAGATCAAAGGAAATTTTGTGGAATCCACAACATGAGAATTTTTATAAAAAACATTTTAAAGAGGATGCATGGATGGAAATTGCTAATTTGATGGAAACAACACAAGAAAAATGTTACAGTAAAATGATTAGTATTTTATCATCCTAGTAGCGTCGTGAAAAAGCGAAGGAAAAGAAATCGAAAGGAACAGGAAAAGGTAAATAAATAATAATAATTTACTATTTATTATTTATTCATATACTTTATTCTTAGTACAATCGTAGGTTGGAAACCGCAAAAATGTTTGTGTATTGAAATGTAAATTGGCATAGCCGACTAATATTGAAATTGGCTTTTTTCTCTACAAAATGACAACTTTGACAACAACTACAATATTTTAATGGATTGAAATCACAAATTAATTATTAAATATTATTAATTATTATTAGTCAAGTTTACTTAAAAACAACTTTGTTTAAAACTGACTGAATTATGTTTTTTATTTAATTTTTTTCATGATTATTATTTTATTTTTTCAGGTGCCTCGGAGACATACAAAAGTCGATGGTTTGCCTTTGATTCTTTGAAGTTCTTGGACAACCGTAACAAACCGAGAAAGAGAACGAACACGGTAAGTAAAACTGGATTGATTCTTTTACGAACATCTGTCTTGCCAATGAACCTTCCCTTCTTTCATAAAATAATCGGAGAGCTCATCTCTTAACGCATTCAAATGTGCAGGCGATCGTCGAGGAATATTTCTCATAGGTAGTAGTGATCTCATATCTTCATTATTTTGCCTACGTGTGTCTTCATTCGTAACTTCATCTTCAGTGTCATTCATATATGTATTTCTAGAGTGACGTCTCAAATAATTATGTAAAAGGACAATTGCCATAACCACTAGCTCAGCTTTATCAGGCTGTAAAAGCATTGGTTTTCTGAGAACTCTAAAGACAGACGATATGATACCAAATGCATTTTCAACAGTTCTTCTGGCTCTGCTTAGCCTGTAGTTGAATACTCTCTTTGAAGTGCCTTTTGGATGTGCCCCAGCATATGGTTTCATCAGATTTTCACTTAAAGCAAAGGCACTATCACCCACAAAGAAATATGGTATTGGAATATGTCTCCGTGGGAGTGAATCAGGTGATGGAAGGTTTATTGTACGATCTTCTATCATTTCACAGAGTTTTGTATCTTTAAAGATGCCACCATCTGAAATCCTTCCTTGGCATCCCACATCTACAAATAGAAAATTATAATCGGCGTCAACCAAAGCAAAAAGAACGATGCTAAAGAAGTTTTTATAGTTGTAGAATTCAGTTCCACTTTTGATAGGTGCCTCAAGCACAACATGTTTTCCGTCCAGTGCCCCTAAACAGTGTGGAAAATTCCACTTCTCTTCAAACTGTTTGCTTATGTTCAACCAAGTTTCTTCTGTCGTTGGAAGCTAAAACAAAAAACTTTTATTTAATTTATGGCTACGAGACAGTCATTGTACTTAGTAGCCCAACACTCGCTGGTGACAATTTTTGAGGTGCCATTATAGTGAGCATCTCTTGATTTTATTGCTAGCTATATTGAACTAGACTAAAAAACGAACTAAATATTTAGTCGTTTCGACATTTGTCCATCGGTGCCACGATACCTACCTTCCTGGAGAGTTATATCTACTATCTAGTAGTTTATATCAAGAGATGGGACCTACAGTTATAAATTATTTTTATGTTTTTCAGGAGGCGGTTCAACAACCGATTAATGAAGAAAATCTGCAGAACGAATTTGCTACTCCACGTACACGGTATGAACCTACGCGAGCTAAACAAGCAAAAAAAGATGAAAGCAGCAGTGTACTGGCCGATGTAGTGGGCATATTACAAACTACTGCCAATAAGTTGGGAAATTCAGGCGCTCCAGATTTAACTACAACTTTCGCTTCCTATATATCAGCTAAAATGAATACTTATTCCCTTCAAACCAGGAATTCGGTCGAACATGGAATTTTTGAAATTTTGATGAAGGCTGACAGAGGTTATTATGAATCATCATATCGACAGCAGGATAACTACCCCAGTTCATACCAAGAATCCTATTATGCATCACAGAAGAAAGGACAAGATTATGTGGATCTGACCGGATATGTTAATCGTCCTGGAACTTCCGGATTTAATCGTCCCTCGCCTTCCGCGCAAACTCCAGATACAAATCAAGCCGGACGCTATGGCTATACCACGGCAAGGAACGAAGAATATATGAACCAACAGCCATCGCACAGAGGGGTATTCAGCTCTAAAAGTTGGCCAAAATCGTTTTTTTGAATATTATTTCTACTCTTTCTAAGCCATTGTTTCCTAAAACTAGTATAACCGCTCTAAACAATAGCAAAAAACACAAAGCCCTACCGCCTTCCAGCGCGCCGTGGTCTCAGTCGGAAGTTACCGTTCGCTAATAGTGTTCGTGTGATTGTTCGATGCGCTCAGATTTCGTTGTTTTTAAATATTTTTCATTTTGTGACTAAGCGATTTTGTGTTGGTTTTCACTATGGATTGTACACTACCAGGTATGTATTTTATTTGCCAATTATTTTTAACAAGTTATTTATAGGCTTTCTTCATTTATATCCTTGAGAAGTAAGCACCAAGAAACTACTATAAAAAAACACATTTTGGAAGATCAAAAAAAGTTTTGATATATTTCTCATTATTTCTAAGTCGAAACTGTAATGAATCGTTATAGAGTAAACCTTTAGGAAACCAATAAAGTGCAAAACAGTCACCCCAAAGTACCCGTCTATTTTTGGTGATTTTTTTCCGTAGGCACATTCGATTCTTAGTAAGTTAAGTTTTACTTATATTTGTCGTATTTATGTTATAGGTTCTTCTGGAATGAGAGTTTTGACTCGAATGTATTTCTTTAATATAATGGAACGCTCAAATGGCTCAACTTTTAATGAGAAGTTGCAATTTATGGAGCGGGAACTACTCAATCAATATGCAGAAAATGACCAAAATATTGCTGATGTAAAGCAAAAATTGTCGATCATTCGACATCAATTTAAACAAAAATGGTCAGCTGCGCGCAACACAAAGGCCAGGTTCCTAGAAAAGAACGCCGAGTGGCTTAATGGAAGCATATCGCTACCGAAAGCAGGTAGGTTATACCCAAATTCCATTACCTCTATTGTTTTGTTATGCTTTGAAGCATTTTGTTTACCTGCACAATACTTAATTTAAATATTAGAGATAGTAATAGGTTACAGATATAGTATCTATTTGTATCAGTACAACTATTGTATTTTTGTTATAGGAGTTAGTCCCGGTCGACCACAAAAGTCGTTCTTAGACTTGAGTGAAAGAAGCAAAAGAAGAAAAACTAAAGACCTTAGATCATCTGACACAGATGAGTTGATATATGCAACACAGATGAAATTACGTGAGACGGGCAAACTAGATGCGTCAAAAATTGTTAAAGACTTAACTAAAAGTCCCAAAAAAGCAAGGAAATATGCGGTAGCAATGAAAAAAAGTACATCTGAAGAAGAACATCAGAACTCAAACAAATTAGCACATTTACGTGCATTGTTTATGTTTGTTGAAGCGGGACTAACACAGGCCCAATATGAAGTAGTGCGGGAAACTAATCCAAGCTTTTATCCGTGCTCTTCAATATTGAAAAAGTTAAAGAAAGAGTGCTATCCTGAAATCCATAGAGTAACTGAAACGTGCGCTGAAGTAAAGATTCAAAATCTCATGGATCACACGGTACAACGACTGATTGTACATCTTGGTGAGGCAGTAGAACAATTGAGTGAATCAGAAAAACAATCATTAGTATTAATAAGTAAATGGGGCTGTGATGGATCTCAACAAATGCAGTATAAAATGAAATTCGAAAATGAAGTCGATTCAGACGCAAATATATTCCAAAGTTCCATGGCACCGCTTCAGTTAGTTTACGGACCAGACAGAAAAATATTGTGGCAAAACCCTACTCCATCTTCACCACGGTATTGTCGGCCAATACGAATAAGATTCATAAAAGAAACCACAGACGTGACAAACGAAGAGATCGACTATATTAAATCTCAAATAAAAGAGCTTACTAAAAGCGAAGTTAGTAATTTTTCCATCACGCATAAAATGCTTTTTACTATGATTGACGGAAAAGTATGCAATGCTGCTACGCATACTAAATCAACTATGAGATGCTACTTATGCGGCGCTACCTCATTAGAGTTTAATGATTTGGAGAAGGAGAGGCCATGCAATAAAGAAAACATGGAATTCGGCTTATCTTTGTTGCATGCTCGGATAAGATTTTTTGAGACCATTTTACATGTGGCCTATAGATTGCCCGTAAAAAAATGGAACGTACGTCTTACTGGTGAAGAAAAGCAAGCAGTTGAAAATAAAAAAAAAGAAATTCAAGATAAGTTCCGGGAGAAACTGGGTCTGTTGGTGGATGTGCCAAAAGCCAATTTTGGCAATACTAATGACGGTAATACCAGTAGACGTTTTTTTGAAAATTATGAAATATCGGCGGAAATTACGGGGATCGACGTAAATTTAATTTATCGCTTGAAAGTGATATTGGACACATTATGTTGTGGTTTTAAAATAAACGTGGAGATGTTTGAAAAATATTGCCAAGAAACGGCAAAGTTATACGTTTCCCTATACAACTTTTACCCCATGTCTCCAACATTGCACAAAGTATTGCGTCATGGGGCTGAGGTCATAAGGGAAGCAATCCTTCCCATTGGACAATTGTCCGAAGAAGCGGCAGAAGCCCGCAACAAACATATTGGAATGTTCCGGCAGAATTACTCTCGAAAATTTTCCCGGGTAGCCTGCAACGCAGATGTTTTTAACAGGCTCCTCTTAACTTCTGACCCTGTCCTGACGGGCATGAGAAAGAGGAAGAATAAAAAAAATCACCCACTTTCGGCAGATGTTTTAAATTTATTGTTAGAAAGTGACATTATAAATGTAAGTTTTGAAGATGACGACGAAAATGACGAATAAATGCTTGATTATTACGTATGCCTTTTTTTTTCACCTTTTCCAAGTTAAAACTGAAATAAAACATTGTCAGACAGCCATTAGGCGTATCAAATATTTTTGGCCAACTTTTAGAGCCGAATACCTCTCTGTGCATCGTCTGTAACGTCACTAGAATCTAACCAATCCTATGACGACTTTAATGATTTGATGTGATAATACTGTTCTTTAATTGACTTATTAAGAATAAAACTTACCTTGATATAATCTTTTAATTCCTCAATTATGGCGGAGCATACTTCTGTAATAATGCCACTTATGGCTTGTTTTGATACTCTGAAGGTATACTGTAAACTTGTGTAAGAGTCACCACTAGCTAAAAAACGAAGTGTTATTGCCAGTCTGTCTTGGATTGAAATTGGAGCCCTTAACTGTGTGCGATTCCGAAAAATTCTTGGTCCGACTAATCTGAGTAGATCTTCAAATGTCGTTGGACTCATCCTTAAGAAATTTTGAAATTGTCCAGTTAACCCTTTGACCGCCAATCACTTGTATACAAGTTCGAGATTTTCGTGCCCTCAGCGCCACTACTTGATTAGAAGTAATCATAGTATAAAATAAATTTACGACTTTTACAAGACCTTTTGTTTTATTTTTATGGAAAATTGCCCTGTTATAAGCCATATTTTTTACCTTTTTACACATAATAAGGTCTTGTTTGTTTTATATTCAATAGAAACAAAAACACCAGAAAATATTTTAATGCCCCCAACGCCAAGTACTTGATATAAAGTAAGCCAGTGATGGGACACGATGAAGACCTCGCTATATTTCATCTCGTCGAAACGATCATTAATACTATTATTGCAAGAAAATGACGTGAATAAATAATATTTTATGAATATTGTACACTATAAACTACGTTTTATTCACCTTAATCAAGAATAAATAGGTTTTCTAATCATTGTCGATAGTGAAACACCGTTTGAAAAACCCATCCTTACATAGTGGCTAGTTTTCAGTGCGCACAGCGCCAAGTACTTGTATAGAAGTAAATCTGTGACGTCATAAGCGGACGGGTTTCAAGGTCATAGTGACTTTGTGCATTTTAGTGTAGTGCAATGTTTACATCTTGCGTTGGCGCACGTGTAACACGTAAAAAATGAGTGACAGTGAATATGACGAATTATTGCGAGTTTTACAAGGTGTGGAGCCTGAATCAGAATTTGATTTATCACACACAGACAGTAAATCGGAAGAATCTGATTCTGAGGTAAGTTTAAATGTAATATATAAAATTCTCGTGTCACAGTTTTCGTTGCCATACTCCTCCGAAACGGCTTGACCGATTCTTATGAAATTTTGTGTGCATATTGGGTATGTCTGAGAATCGGACAACATCTTATTTTCATCGCACTAAATGAAAAAAAAAAATTGGCAAAACAACGTTTGCCGGGCCAGCTAGTAAATTATATTATTGTATCTTAATCTTGTTCTCCATGTAAGTATCGATTTCTAAAGAAAAGTGTTAGGTATAGGTAGATATATTATGTCATTTAGATTATATACTACCTATTAGGTAGGATCTTCAGTACCTAATACCTAAGTATCCTTTATCGATTTAATGTGTTTAAATGTGATTCCAGTTTACAAAATGGTAACTCAATATTCAACGCGAAATCGTATAACTACGGAACCCTAAAAACGTAGCGATCTACCTGTAGATCTTTAGACTAGTAGGTACTTACCTAGATTTGTCAGCAAAATTTTATTTATGAGTAGGTACATATTTTTTTCCTAAATATTAAGAAATCACGCTTCGAACTGGAATGACACGTAAACACATTCAATAGACAAAATTTAAGTAAGTGAAAATTGTGTCAATTTCGAGCGAGCAAAGTACGCGTCCTATTTTCCAAATTAGGTAAGAATTAGTTTATTGAAAAGAAACAGCGCAAAAAATTTGTTGACAATAAATAACAATAACCAATAACTCAGTTATTGTTATATCGCCGGCGCCGCGTAAGTAGGTATTCATTTTACGAGAATCTAAAAGGTACATACCTACTTCTTCAGCTTATCTTATCTTATCTAGCGGCTGTATTTATGTGTTATTTGAGCGACGCGACGAGCGCCACACAGATCAAAGCTAGTACAACCCGTGCGCATTAACATGGCACCTGGCTCGAATGAATGACGTTTAAAGAACTGAGAGCAAAAAAAAAATTAATTGTAAGTATTTTAGTTTTTTTGAATATCAACATTTATTTTGCGCTAAGTAGTTTCTCATAACATACTTACTACTTTACGATGCTTTAAACGTGACAATAAAAGCTATTTAGACACAATTTTGTTCTTGCCATATTTATTTGTTTGTTTGGGCTTGAATGAGATAATATTATTCTCGCATGCATAATTAGGATACGTGCAACGGTAACAGTGATGCTAACGCTACTGATCTCGCACGACGAGAGCGGGGCCCCGCGCGGGTAAGCGGGAGGAGGGTTGTTTTCGAACCAGGTGCCATGTTAATGCGCACGGGTTGCAGGTAGGTAATTTTTACAAGCTGACGAAAGCATACGCAATATGTACCTACCTACCTACGACGCGATTTCGCGATACGCGTATTCGCGCAATTAAAACTGTGTAGAACGTTCACGTTATTTGACAAAGGTATTTCAGATACAGTGTTATAAATTCACATAATAAATAATTTAATGTAAGTGTATGTTAACGCGACGGGCATTTTATGTGTTAGGTACCACAAAACTCAACGGATGCGCGCACACCGCCTCTCGGCGCGACGGCTGTCGGTCCGTTGCAGTGAACCGCGTCATTTCCTAGAAGTGTGTTGACGACGACGGACGCGCGCACTCTTTTACATACATACCTTGTGCTGCTTTTAGATATGGAGTTTTGTACTATTAAGTACTTAATACTAGCATCTGATTCGATATAATCTTAACTAGTGGCATGCTGAGAGCTATTAAAAACGAAAATGATAATTTACTTATATCTTTAGGTAACATTTCAATTAGGTAAGTATATAGAATTTGAAGAATTTATTATTTATTTTACTTATTTCCAGTCACCAACTAGCAACACTGTAGTACCGCAGACACCACGATCAACCACCGTACCGCAAGGAACAAGCTCAACCACAGTGCAGCAAAACCAGCAAACGTGGTCATCGGATTCATTCACACCAATCACAGAAACGTTTCGTGAATTCTCTTCTGGGCTAAATATTAATTTTACGCCGGGTAATAATTCAGAATTGGATATCGCTCATTTGGAGCGACAGTGTCATAACTGCAAAAAAATGCGAAACTGACCTAATGACACCAAAATAATCTCCATAATCATCTACGTTATGAGTGAAAACGTCGTATTTGTTAGTTCAAAAAACGCCAGCTAGAGGGCAAAAAGTCATTGTTGAAATATTTCATTTTGGCGCGCTAATATGTGACGACAACGGCCGAACAGTCAGTTGCGCGGGGCGCCCCGCCGAGTGTGTACGTGTCAGGGGACTACATCGCCGCAAAGGTAAATATGACAAATATTGCTATTAAATATCGGTGCAACAACGACGCAATTGTATTTTGTGACATTTTTTATTTAAAATGAACACAGCTTCGAGGATAAAATGACGCATTTTACAATTGCGCCGTTGTTTCACCAAACATTAGGTATTTTTTTTAGATCTAAATGTAATTACGCCAATATTGTTCTAAAATGCTTTATAAACAATTACAATCATGACTAAATTGTAATAATTTGATAACGAATATAACCCACTACTTATAATATTATTATTTCTTCAAAATTTTAAGCTATTACAATGGGAAGCCGAGCACGAATGTTAGTCAAACTTTGTGAGCAAGAATATTCAAATTATGACAGTATTGAGGACCAATCTCTTGCTTCAAAAACAGTTATTTCTACTAGTGCAAATGGTAAATAATTGAACATTTTTGTTTTTTAGATTTTTGTGATTATGGTTTTGTAGCTTTATTCGGATTTATTATTGAATTTCAATTATTGTCTATTTATTTTAGCATCGACAGTGACAGAAAATATTACTTCTTCTGTAATTAACACGGATCCGCCACCAATCCTTCTCGCAAACGACGACGTAAACGACAGTGAAGACGAAGGTAAAGACTTTTCTGCAGATGATAGTGGTGACGAATATAAACCACAGAAATCCATACAACGTAAGCGTAATAACTCAACGTCATCTAGCTCATCGTCGAGCTCTTCATCCTCTACTTCATCGTCTAGTTCATCTGATACTACTTCTAGCTCGTCATCAACATCGCCTCCTCATGGTTCTGTCAGTATTTCCAATTTAGATACCAGCCAAGGTTTAGCGCTATCTACAGAGACTACAGTTGCCAAGAAAGGCAAAAAGAGAGTTCGTAATGAATCCGCATGGATAAAAAACGTACGAAAACGTCAACGAAACTCTGGAAAACAATACGTATCTAGAACTGGCAAAACTGTTGCAGAAAAATCTATTAAACCACCTTGCACAGAAAAATGTAGGTTCAGATGTCGTTATAAAATAACGGAAGAACAAAGACAGGAGATATTTGAATGTTATTGGGGCTTGGGGGCGCTACAAAGACAGCGTGACTTTTTAAACTCCTGCTTAACAACATTGAAAGTTCCTTATCGTCGAGTAAAAGAAGGAGCTGCCAAAAATAGAAACCAAAACTGTGTTTTTAATTTCATGGTGAACGGCGAAGGTGTGCGGACGTGCAAATTTTTTTTTATAAATACTTTGGGTATATCTGAAAGAACTTTGCGAACGGTTATTGAAAGTAGAAATAGTAGTAGTACAGGTGTGATCCCTGAGGACAAACGTGGCAAACATGCTCATCATAAACAAGTCAATCCGGAAATCATACAATCGGTTCGCGATCACATTAACTCCGTCCCTAGAATTGAGAGCCACTATACTCGAGCTAACACCACTCGTGAATTCATTGATGGCGGTCTTACTGTTAAAGAATTGCATCGAAATTACTTATCTCATAGAGGAACGATGCCATCAGCAAGTTTTGATATGTATTACCGAATTTTCAACACTGAATTTAATTTATCATTTTTTGTACCAAAGAAAGATTTATGTGATCTCTGCGAGTCTTATAAAAATGCTACCGGAGAAAACCAGCTCAAATTAAAAGAACCTTACGAAGAGCATCTAAGGCAAAAAGATTTAAGTAGGAAAGAGAAAGCTAAAGATATAGAGTTATCAAAAGAAAATGGCGAAACTCTAGTTGCAATTTACGATTTACAGGCAGTTATGCCTGTACCTATTGGTAATAGTTCAGCTTTTTTTTACAAATCAAAGTTGAATTGCTTCAATTTTACGGTTAGTATTTTACCTACTGCAGATTTTTGAGTTACTTAAAAGAAAATTCTAATGTTTAATTTTTTTTTACAGGTTACAGATTTAAAAGATAACGTTACCAATTGCTATTTCTGGCACGAGGGTCTTGGCAATAGAGGAGCTGTAGAAATTGGTTCTTGTGTATTGAAATTTCTGAAAGAGACTGCAGAGCGTCGCCCCGGCAGCGATATCATATTTTACTCTGACAACTGCTGTGGTCAGCAGAAAAATAGGTACATTTATTGTCATTATTTTTTCATTAAGAATTTAAATAACATTATTTCTGTGTTTACGTCTATTATATAAGTTATATTTTACTTTTCCAGATTCTTGATTGGCATGTATTACTATGCCGTTGAAACTCTTCCAATAAAATCAATAACACATAAATTTTTGATACGTGGCCACACTTAAAATGAGGGCGACAATGCTCATTCGCTCATTGAAAAGTCGATCAAAAGAGCAAAAAAGTCTGGTCCTGTCTACATTCCCTACCAGTACGTTCAACTTATACGAAACGCCATGAAAACTGGAAATGCTTTTGTTGTCAACGAGCTGAACTATGACGATTTTTATGATTTAAAAAAGCTATTTGAGGATATTACATTAAATGTTAACAAAGATCTGCAAGGTAACCTAATCAAAGTATCTGAAATAAAAGCTATACGATTTGTTAAAAATAGTGAGACTTACGATCTAAAATATTCTTACGACGGCGAATGGGTAACTGTTAAATCAAAAACAACTATTAATACGCGTAAAACTCGATCAGATAATAATTTAAATATTACTGAATTACGTTTGAGGGCAGCTTATAGTTCAAAACTTACGATTTCTGATCAAAAAAAGCAAGATTTGCGTACTTTATTAGAAAAAAATATTGTTCCTAGATGCTATTCAGGGTTTTACGAAAGCTTGTTTTAAGTTTTTTTTTGTTGTCATTAAGTTTTTTTTTATATTTTTTTAATACTATGTTACGTAAGTCTCTTAAGTACATACTTAAAAATTAATATAAGACTGAATTAAAATTGTTCTAACAGTTCATTGTTTACTTAGGTATAAGCTTAAAGTCTGATTTATAAGGGTCGAGCCTAAGACGAATCGCAGACAGCAGCTGTAGGCGGCAGTGTCGCTTTACTCGGAATCATTTTTATAGGAACCAGTAGTATCACGTGCAGTGTGCGGTTTCAGTCTGCAGCCTGCAGTCCGTCTTGAATGGTTATTGATTTTAAGAATATTTTAGTAAGCATCTGTGATTTGACTGTGCCATTCTTAATTAATAAAAGAGATAAAAGACCAAATAATTTTGTATCGATTTTTTTATTAAATTTAGTGCTGAATAATTATAATTAAACTGTAATTAAGATAATGATAATTCATGCCGTAGGCCATAACTACGTCACGACTGGCTGTCACTGTTAATTATTATTATTGAAATAAAACAAATTGTGCTGATTGAATGAAATTGGTTTCATTTTCTAAGAGACAACAAAGTCATAACTACACGAACTTTCTATTTTAAGGGTAACAACGACGCAACTGTAAGCCATAAAACAAAAAAAAAATATTTTCACATTGTTATGGATTGAGTAATAAAAAATACCTGTGTCTATTTTGAAGCCTAGGGTTCAAACTACATTACTATAATATAGCAATAGTCATTAGCTGTAAGAAAAGCAAATAATCTTCAGCAGTGTTATAAAAAAATCTTAAAACTGGCATAATGTAAAATTTACAAATTTGCACTTATGTCACTGTCGCTCCAAATGAGCGATATATTTGAATATTTTTTAGATACACATATAGTAACGCAAATTGTAAATCATATAAATCAATTTCACAATTATTTTATGCTCAACTCGCCTTTGTCTAGCAGTTCAAGATTGCAAAGATGGCATGATGTTACCCCACCAGAATTTTACATTTTTATTGCTGTTGTTATGTTAATGACCAGAAATAATCATCTAAGAATGGCACCTATATTTGGCACCCTTATGTCCAGAAATCGATTTTGCAGCATTTTAAGCATGTTACATTTTAATAATCCAATACAAAGGAACACTAATTCGAGATTAGAAAAAATTGAACTGATAATCAATCACGCCCGCCAAAAATATAAAAGTTTATTAACGCCCTACAGAAATCTATGCGTGGATGAAAGTATAGTACCATTCAAAGGGAGATTGTCTATAAAACAATATCTCCCAAAAAAAAGGAACCGATTTGGGATCAAATTGTTTGTCCTTTGTGATGTGACCACAGGCATAATAATAGATTTTATAGTCTATTGTGGTGCAACGAGTGAAATCACGGATCCGGCTAATTTGGGTGTGGGGGGTGCAGTAGTTGTTACGTTGATAAAAGATTTCTTTGAGTCTTATCGACATTTGTATGTCGATAACTGGTTCACGAGTCCAAAGTTATTTAAATATTTATATGAAAATAAAATTTATGCATGCGGTACTGTTAGACCATCTAGAACGGGAATGCCTTCAATGTCTCAAAAATTGAAACAGGGAAAAATTATTTCCAAATCCAATCCACCACTAACGGTGATAAAGTGGCGCGACAAAAAAGACATACATGTACTAAGCACTATTCACAGCAAAAGAATGTTGCCGTCCATGAAGGAAGACCGCCGCACTGGTTTGCCGGTGATGAAACCAGAGGCCGTGCTGGACTACTCGAAAAATATGGGCAGCGTAGATACAGCTGATATGATGCTGAGCTCTGTGCAAAGCATACGAAAAACTTGCAAATGGTATAAAAAGCTTTTTTTTCATGTCGTAGATATGCATTTATTAAATGCTTTCTATACATATAAAATCGTGACAGATATGTCGTCAGCGCATGTAGCAAATTTTCAATTAAATCTCATTAGGCAAATAATCGAAAAATATAATCCTTTATTATTAACCCACCCACAAGTACCTCGGAGCAACAAGATTAATCCTAGAATGCTACCCGGGAATGCCGTGGAACCCATGCCCCAAATTACACAGCTTTATAGAAACTGCAAAGAATGCTATAAGCAAAAGCGTAGAAAACAAACAAGATACTTATGCCCTATTTGTAATGTGTACTTGTGTGCCGCACCATGCTTCCACAACTATCACTCAAAGTAGGTAATTAAATGTAGTTAGTACCGAAGTTACTCAATTCCAAAGATTTTTAAATTTCAGCTCAAAACCGATCTGTGATTTTAGAATGTAACGTAAGTAATGTAAAATTAGTAGTTTGTGTGAATGATACTGCTCTGTGATTTAAAATTAAAAAAAGTAAGTTTTTTATGGTACCTAAATGTCAATTAGTAATTAGTTATATCTGTGAATGAAACTAATCTGTGATTTTATACTAAGCATTGTAAAATTAGAAAAGTAAGTTTTCCTAAATGTCAATTAGTAATTAGTTAAATCTGTGAATGAAACTGATCTGTGATTTTAGACTAAGCATTGTAAAATTAGAAAAGTAAGTTTTCCTAAATGTCAATTAGTAATTAGTTAAATCTGTGAATGAAACTGATCTGTGATTTGAGACTAAGCATTGTAAAATTTGAAATGCAAGTTTTTTTTATGGTACCTTAATGTCAATTAGTAATTAGTTATATCTTTGAATGAAACTGATCTGTGATTTTAGATTAAATACTGCGAAATGAGCCAGGTTTCTTATTTATCCTTATACTTGGCAAAGATATTTTGTCTTGTTATCTTTTACTTTTCCATATTACAATTTTTTACTTACAGGAAAAAATAATAAAAGAATGCTGTGTTTATATTTTTGCTTTTATTATACAAGGTTTCAATAGAAAATCTGTCAAAATGTTAAAGTTATTCTACCAATTTAATGCTATAGGGTTATTATGACGATTGAAAAATAGACCCTAAATAATAAACATTTAAGTCCACTTAAATAGTAATAGCAATCACAGATTTAAATAAAGTCGGATTTTTAATTAAGATTTGAATTGTCAAAATACCAAAGCTATTAATAATAATCAAATACAGATATTTAATTGTCTACTTAATCCTACAAAAAACAAAGGAAAGTAACATAATCCGACTTTATATTTATTATAATTTGACTAGACAAAGTTACACTAGTCTAAATAAAAATGATTTACTTAATCCTTAGCTTAGTTTTATTCATTTCTTTGTCAGTACACACGATGAAATGACGATGATGAAAAATGTTTTTCTAGTCTTTTACTTTTTTATATTCTAAAGGCCTCTACACACCAATCGCTGTCACCGGCAGCTTTACCCGGCGGGTTACGCCGCCGCACTGTGGTCCGGATTTTGAATATGGAGGACTTAGGACCCAAGGTCAATATTTCAGGCTTAAAAAAATCATATGGACAGATAAGTAAACGCTCATCAACGTTTGTTCTAGCGGTTTTCATGGAATTGTTTAATTTCGCGAAAAAAAAATATTGAAAAAAAAAATGTATGGAGAAAAAGTGAAATAATTTTTTTTCTCGACTTGTTTAAAAGTGTTAGCAATGAAACCTTTTGTATGCTATTATATTACCTTTATTGATTAATTTCACGAATATTTTTTTCGCATACACTTGCAGCCTAGGCTAAAATAAGCATCGGAACTTTCAATATTTTTATTTCAACTATTTGTGACAATTAAAGGTTTTTATTTATAGTCACATCATTTTCGTATATTTTCAATATTATAAATATTAATAGTCATTATTTGCCGACGATTTTTGACTTTCAATTATTTTGAAAAATAGATACAATTTAATTTCATAATAATATTTTACTTCTTTGTTGTTAGCGCTGTTACTCAAAGCGTAGTTAGTGACAGAATGACGCATTGCCTGCTCACCTCCCCCCACCCTTTTTCTCTAAGGGTCTTACACCCTTGCTAGTTGCGCGCTAATGAATCATATAAAAGATACGAGAGCTCCTGCTAGGGCGTCATTAGACATTCAACCCTTGAAGAGTCAACATACCTGAAAAATTTAACGTGAAGAAAACTACCTACTTAATCATGTCTGGATTTGGTACTTACCTGGACATTTATATGTTTCTACGAGAAGGAGACCTCAAGGACTACAAAAGACTACATCAAGCAATTATGGACTGTATTTCGCTTGAAATTTCGCAAGAAGATAGTGAAAAAATATTGAATTTTGCAAGATCTCTCACTGTGAACTTAAATCGTCGATGGACCGAAGCACATAGAGTACAAAAAACATTCATGAAAAAGCATATGAACTGGTTAGAGACAAGAATTAAGTGGCCTGAATGTGAATCTGCAAATCTCACCGAAATCTTTAAAGCGAGCGAAAATTTGGATCATCATTTCCCAGAAGAAGGAGCAACTGTTCCTTTTGCATCTACTTCGAAGGCGACTAGTGACATGGGCACTTCTACAGACGTCATATCAAGGAAGCCATTTGAAGACTTGGGAAATAAGCAGAAGAAAAGGCGATCGGGTACTTTACTCGACTATCCGGAAGAGGAACTCGCTTTTGCTTTTGTTACAAAGCTAAAATCTAATGGGAAAGAAGTTTTTGCACGCATCATCGATCATCTTATCAAGAAACCTGAAAAGGTTGAAGAAGTTGAATCATTTTTATTAATGAACAGAAAGAAAGAGACTATGCAGGAAGATCGAGTTTTGGCCCTTACTACTTCATTGGATCTATCAAAGTGGAAGTACCTCACTTTAAGGTCGGCATTGTCACAACAATTGAAGCTTCCGTCTTACTACAAGTTGTTAGAAGCTAAGAAGAGGTGTTATCCTGATGCCAAAGATATTGATATATCAGAAGATGGAGTGAAGGTGAAATTACAAGCACTTTTAGATGTGACAACTCGAAGGATTCTGCAAGTCGTTGGTGACGATTTAAACATTTCTAGTGGAAATTTGAAGCTGACCAGCAAATGGGGATTCGATGGGTCTTCAGCACAGAGCAACTATAAGCAAAGAAGTGAACTGGCCGAATTTGACGACTCCTCTGTGTTCATGACGAGCCTCGTTCCTCTGAAGCTAGAGGCTGGAAATATTGTTATTTGGAATAATCCAAAGCCATCTTCAACATCTTATTGCAGACCAGTTAAATTTCAGTTTACGAAGGAAACGAGTGACTTTGTTAAACAAGAACAGGCGGCAATGGAGGAAGAAATACGAAATTTATCCATTTCAAGTTGCGGAAACTTCGAAGTTACTCATGAGTTGCACATGACAATGATTGATGGAAAAGTGACTACGATAATTACAGATACTCCATCTGCAGCTACTTGCAATGTTTGTCTTGCAAAACCTAGCGAGATGAATAATCTTTCCCAAATGTTTTCAAGACCTGTTCGGGAAGATGTATATCAATATGGACTGTCAACTCTTCATATGTGGATTCGAAGCATGGAGTGTCTTTTACACATATCGTATAACTTAGATTTCGAAATGTGGAGTGCCCGAGGTGACAACAAGAACCTTAGGAAGTTTCGCAAGGACATGGTGCAATCGGAGTTTAAAGAACAGATGGGACTTTTGATTGATGTTGTGAAGCAGGGATTTGGAACGACAAATGACGGGAACACGGCCAGAAGATTTTTTCGGGAATACGAAAAGACTGCTCAAATAACGAAGATTGATGCTGATTTGATAAAACACTTCGCAGTAATATTGCAAGTGTTATCTTCTGGGAAAGCTGTCAATATCGATGAATTCCGTGAATACTGCAAGGAAACTGCTGAGCTCTTTGTACATCACTACCCTTGGTACAACATGCCTTCCAGTATACACAAAATGCTGATACATGGCGCTGATATATGCAAACATTTCTCTTGCCTTCCTATCGGAATTTTGTCAGAAGAAGCAGGAGAAGCAAGAAATAAGGATTTCCGAAATACCAGAGAGCGCCACACGAGGAAAACAGGAAGATTGCAAAATAATGAAGACATTATGCACAATTTTTTGATATCTTCAGATCCATATATATCTCATCTGAAACCTAAATACACCAAATTGAAGTCATCAAGTATGTTTCCAGAAGCTATCCAATTATTAATAGCAGAAGAAATAATGGAAGTTGAAGAAGAGGAAATAGAAGTTGAACAAGAAGCTCCAGAAAATGTGCCAGATCCATTGGAATGAAGTTTAAGTCATTTTATTATTTTTAAAAATGTATTATACAGGGTGGGCCAAGAATTCGTTAACATTTAAATGTAACTTACCGCTCAAACTATTGCCGCGCGGGGCGCGGGCGCGGGCGGGGGCACTAGCTCGCTTCTTGGAAATTTAGTCGCAATGGATCGCTTCACGGGGCCGCAACGCGCTTACTGCGTGAAACAGTTTTATTTAAACAACTTTTCGCTCATTACTGTGAGACGCTTATTTCGCGTTGAATATGGTTTACACGACTTAAGTCAGTGTCCAAGTGCTCCTTTAATAAAGAAATGGGTGAAGAAGTTCGAAGAGACGGGATCTACACTAAATGTGAAACAAACCGGCGGCCCGCGGACTTCTCGGAGCGAAGAGAACGTGCAGCAAGTTTCCGCTTCTGTTCGACGTGATCCAGATTTATCGACACGCAAACGTTCGGCTGAATTAGGATTATCCCGCACATCATTACGCCGTATTTTGAAATTAGATTTGAAATTACATCCATATAAGATCCAGCTAGTGCAAGAACTAAACCCTAATGATTTAAATTTGCGTAAGTCATATGCCGAAACAATGTTAACTCGATTCAGTAATTTTCACAACATCTTATTCTCTGACGAAGCCCATTTCCACCTAAATGGACATGTAAACAAACAGAATTGCAGGTATTGGAGCAGCGAAAATCCTAAAGCTAAACATGAGAGGCCACTTCACTCTCCCAAGGTAACTGTATGGGCTGCAATTTCAGCAAAAGGAATCATCGGACCTTACTTTTTTGAAGATTCTCGAGGCCGTTCAGTTACTGTTAATTCTGCCGAGTATGTGAAAATGTTACGGGAGTTCTTAGCACCGATGCTACTGGAATTTGCTGGCTATAATCGTAACACTTGGTTTCAACAAGATGGAGCCACGTGTCACACATCGAACGAGTCCTTGCCGGTGGTCAAAGACATGTTTCCGGAAAAGCTGATATCCAGACGGGGTGACATCCCATGGCCACCCAGAAGTCCAGATCTATCACCAGCAGACTTCTTTTTATGGGGTTATTTAAAGAGTCGTGTCTACATTGATAAACCGAATACACTGCGTCAACTTAAAGAAAAAATCATCGAAGAGATGTCGGCGATCTCGCGGCCTCTTTGCAGAAGAGTATTCGAAAACTTTAGGACTCGCTTAGATGAGTGCAAAAACCGAAACGGTGGTCATTTAGACGAAATAATTTTTAAAAAATAAATTACAACTAATTAGCTTTCTCGTAAATAAACGATTTCTAAAATATGTTAAATGGTTTTTTTTATACGATTTTTTCAAATGTTAACTAATTCATGGCCCACCCTGTATTTAATTTAAAATTTAAACGACTTTCGATTATTATATTGTACTATAAGAATTATATTTTGTAATTTGATCTCTGTATTGATATAAATAATGTAAACAACCTACGATTATTATATTTTTTGTACTAACTGCAAGAATTATGTAATTAACAATTTTCAATAATTATATTATTTTGTAATTTGATGTCTGTGTTAAAATAATGTAAATGACCTTGGATTATTATATTTTATTGTTTTGTAAGAATTATGTAATTAACAATTTTAAAAAATTATATTGTCAAAAATTATGTCTGGATTGAATAAATAATGTAAACAACCTTCGATTATTATGTATATTGGTACTGTAAAAATTATGTAAGTAATTAACAATTTTCAATCATAATTATTATTTTTTTTTTTTTTGTACTTATATAAATATTTTTATTCCTGTAACCACTTTAAAAGAGCAAGAAACTACTGATTTCATGTAATTTCTTTTATATTAAATATTTTAAGTTAAACCGCGTATAAACGCCAAAGCTGCAACTGCATGCAAAAGATTTCTTAGTGAAATTATCAGATAAATGTAACCTAATAGCATACAAAAGGTTTCATTGCTAACACTTTTAAACAAGTCGAGAAAAAAAAATATTTCACTTTTTCTCCATACATTTTTTTTTTTCAATATTTTTTTTTCGCGAAATTAAACAATTCCATGAAAACCGCTAGAACAAACGTTGTTGAGCGTTTACTTATCTGTCCATATGATTTTTTTCAGCCTGAAATGTTGACCTTGGGTCCTAAGTCCTCCATATTCAAAATCCGGACCACTGTGCGCCGGGCTTGTTTTGCGTCATATTCACTAGCTTAGTTGGCTACAAAACCCACCGGGTGAAACCAGCGGTTGTGGTGTGTAGGGGCCTTTGTAAACCCCTAAGAGCTCATACTAGTAGTTACTAGTACTCATACTACTAGCGTCGACGGATGCAGTTACCTCTGCCGTTGGGAACATGCCGCTCGTGTGTATGAGCTCTAATTGTACTATGCTGAAGGCCACAGCATTCCCTAAGACGATCACAAATAAAAGGATAAAATCAACTTGTGATATAGACAAATGATATTTTTGGACACCTGGTATAACACACTAGCAGCTAATTAGCTAATCATCTTAAAATATGTGCCCTGGCTAAAATATTGCAAGTTTTATTCTCCCTTATTTTTCAGTACCTCGAGAATTTTTTGCATGATTACATATCTTTGATCAACATCGAACCTTAATAATTCATTCGATACCAACTGTCCGAAATAATTGCTTCCATGGACATCCGTGACAGTGGGTACTGGATCCTTTTTCATTTCTACTGCTTCTGTGCATGTACCACTTTCCTTGAATTTTGTTTCTTTTTGAGTAGATTCATCATAAAAAGTTTGTGAACTATCAGAATTCCGAAATAGGTCGTCGTCAATTTCTGTTTCAGGAATGTACTTCCTTTTTCTATTAGTTTCTAAAAACAAGAAAACTCATTGCTAGTATTTTGCGACAACATTAAAAAAAGATCTGTAACATCTGCGTAAAACAGTCACTTACCCTTCATTTTAATTAAAAAAAAAACGTCGAAAACCACGTATCAAGCTTCTATTGTTGTAAACTGAGTTGAGGTTATGCACGTGTAACTCGACCACAGTGAATATAAAAATGAAAAATACCATAGACATCTAGACATCCTTATGCCAGAAAGGATTTTGACGTGCCTCGAGCGCTAATCACTTGATATGAAGTAGAAGGATTACATTTGGAGACAAATAGGGATGTACCTTTTAGAACACACGTCTAATAAATTTACAATTCTTTTCTTTTATTATGGGAAATATATCCAGGTTTTCATATTGATTTTTTAATGAAATAAAACAAAATATGAAAATACGGTATCAGTTTTTATTTAGCTTCGTAAATTGGTGAATAAACATTAATTTCAACTTATAATATTATTTGTCGATAGAAAATTTATCCCATCCCTACGTTTTACTATAGATACGTTATACATTTGTTGCGTGGCGCTGGAGGAGACATCGCGTATTATATAGATGGGCGTCTAAAAGGTTAATCTCATATCGGCCATTAGTTTTGCACCAGCTCTCTGACTATACAACTCTGTACGCCACCAACGTCGATGTCTTCTGCGTTTTATCACATGATTCACTATTAATAATGAAGCACTGACTATCATCAGAGCCCGCAATTGGTCGTCACGATCCATTACTTTGCGTGTTCTTTTGCAGACTGAGCGATCCGTTCGCGCGCATCTCGGAAACAGATGTGAGTAGGTACATGCGCGGTTCGTGCGCACGTTGTGCGCGCCCCGCGTCTACACTGATGCAATGCTCGTTTCGTGTTGCATTGCATGTTGCGTTGCAGCAGTCTGTACCCACCTTAACATTAGTGCCATGGGTAAAGTCTTTCTCGCGTACCCCGCGATCACCAGCGTCCTGGAAAAACTCCACCGTCCACAACCATAATGGATAATAGGTCCCCCTGTACCACCAAACCCCGGTCCCTTAAGTTAGGTTATTTCAACGCCAACGGCGTTAGAGGTCAACGTGAAGAAATTGTTACCTTTCTCCGTGACCATCAATTAGACGTCTTCCTTATACAGGAGACCTTCCTGAAACCGCATCACAGAGATCCCAAAATTGCCAACTATCGTTTATAAAACTAAAACTTTGGTGTTACACGGTAAGATAATAATTTTCTTATGAATAAATTACATAGCGCTACTACATGAAGATCGGCTTATTCCACTTTTCCCCGTTGGATGATCCCCATTGATGGGGATTAGTGAACTTTTTGTTCACTATTCCCCGTTGACCCAAAATTTTTATTTAATGGGGATAAGTGAACTAAAAAGTTCAATAATCCCCATTAGGTAGGTACGTTAAAAAAATAAAATATATGAATCATGTTACATTTATTAATTAAAAATATAACTTTCTTATACCTAATAAAGTCACAGATTGTTACAATCATTAATTTAAAATTGTAGCATGAAAATATTTCTTTCTTATACCTTGTAAAATCAAAGATTACAATCACTTAAGTTTTTCTAATTAGGTACGTTAAATAAAAACAATATAAAAATAAAATATATGAGTCATGTACTTTTATTTTTATAAGGTAAGAACAAAATTTTAAATTACCTACATACCTACTTTACGATTTTATTAGAACGAAAAACAGATTGTTGCCCCAACGAAATTGTTCTAACGATGTTTGGGAATAAGACCTTATATCTATCTATCTAATAAGATACACAATACTGTAAAAGATGCTCATTTTCTAGAGGCGCGCGCGCAAGGCGGTGGCGGAGCGGGGTGCGAGTTAGCTCGTATGTGATTGGTCGACCCATCTTTTGTTTTTGTTTCGTAGTCGTTAAGGGTTAGTAGTGTGTAGTGTAGTTCAAGCGTGCAGTTCTGATCAGTTCGCAGTTATTAGTTTAATATAGGAATAAATAAAGGAAATGGCTGGTAGTTCAACTGACGTTTGTTTAGAGTACGTTAAAAAAGGTAAAGCTACCATACTTCTCCGGGCCGGACATCAATACAGTAAAAAATGCAAATATAAAAATGGTGGAGTTTTGTGGGAGTGTACCACAAGAAAACAAAGTAAATGTGCCGGATCCATCACTGTCATGGTAAGTTACTTATTATATTTTGTGATTAATAATGACAATAATAACTCAGGTTATGTGTGTTATCAATATCACGTTTATCAATATCAAAATTTAAAAATCAACGTTAAAGTTTAAACACTGTTTCTGTCATGGCGGCACGTGTGACGTCATTCTTTTGTCAAACAAGTCTATTACACCTAGTGTAAAAGAGTGTAGCTTGAAGTGAATTGTATATATTTAATTATTATTACATATTTTAGTTAAGCATAAAGTGAAATATGTTTTGTTGAACTATTCTGATAGGATAACAACAATTTGTTATAAGTTTTAAAGGTTGTTAAATAGCCTATTTAATTTTGTATTCTATGTAAGTGCAATATTGTTTACTTAAAAAATAATGTAAAGTAATTAATTATTATTACTTAATTTTACAGGACAATCAAGTTGTAGCTGCGAAACGACACAATGTTTGTGAACCTGATTTTGCGCGGAATGAAGTTACCTTGAGGTTATTCAAACTAAAAACTACACTTGCGGATCCAGAAGCACCTGCTATTCCCACTGCTTACAACGCGGCTGTGAGCTCACTAAAAGATACCGGAATTGACAAAATAAAAGAATTCCCTGCCCTGAAGTCTATCAAAACAACATTATATAAACACAGAAATGCAGCATTTGAAGTAAGTAAAATTGAGTTCAAAAATGTTGAAGAAGTTAAAGTACCTCCAGCTCATCAGGAATTTATTTTAGCAGACTACAATGACAGTGGTATCCGTGTAATAGCTTTTTGCTCTGAATTTGCCCGACATCAAATGAAAAATTTGAAGATGTTCTTGGGTGATGGAACGTTTTGGATCTGTCCATCTCCCTTTTACCAACTCTACACCATTCATGGGGATTTGGGCAGTACAGAAAAACACATAAACATTGTGCCACTTGTTTATGCCCTCATGAGCCATAAAAATCAACAAACATATGAAATTTTATTTAGTATGCTAAAATCTGCATTACCTGATTGGAATCCAGAAATATTTAAATGTGACTATGAAGTGGCTCCGATGAACGCAATGCGAAATGTTTTTGTAAATATATCTATTAGCGGCTGTTATTTCCATTTCACCCAGGCAATATGGAAGAAAGGAAAACAACTCAAACCCTTTGTTCGCAACGAGTCACACTAAATCGTGTCACCGTGTGACTGGTTGAGAAAAATATTCGCATGGAGTAACAGTGTGACTCAATGCGAATTTTTATTCTCATCTAGTAACACTAGTACACGAGTAGTGTTACTCGTTCGGAAAACCAAATCGCATGGAGTAGCAGCGTCATTCGATGCGAATTTTTATTCTCAACTAGTAACATTTTTCAGAATGTCTATTTGACAACGATAAAGTTAAATAAAAATTATAAAATAATGTATGAGTTTCTGATATTTTTTACGCACCGATCTGGCAAACATTGCTTCATGGTGAATCGTGCAATGCGTGTGACAAGTTCAGTACACGCTCCGCTGTCATTCAAAATGGAAGCTACGTCTGGTTCGTCAAACAGTGTTGATTTAGTTTTTGTTAATAAAAACGGTGGCACTGTTCTTCTTCGAGCTGGTCATCAATATTACGCCAGGAAAAAACATAAAAGTGGATTGATTGTGTGGGCGTGTACAAAACGAAAGGTGTGCAAAGGGCTTGTAAGAATAAAGGTAAGAAAACTATATTACCAAAATGTATTCCATAGCTTCGTTGTATATAATATTATTGATTTATATGTAAGAGCTCATTCACACGAAGACGAATCGTGATTTTTCACGAATCGTGTTTTTTCACGATTCGTTATTTTTTTTGACGGGAGCAATGCTTTTTATATACCCATGTTCACACGCTTCACGAATCGTGAAAAAAGACGTAGACGGATACGTCGGTCACTACGGTCATTAGAATGACGATTCGTTAAAAATCTCGAATCGTGATTGGCGCTCGCGCCCCGCGCGCCTGCCTGCTCCGCCCGCCTGTCTGCCCCACCCGCCGCGCGCCCGCTCAATTCAGTACATTCCTTTGACTTGTTAAGACGTGTAGCGCTGCGCTTCAATAAAATCATGTCGAAAAAAGAAAAAGAAAAATTGTATGACCAACAAATAAATCGCGAAGTTTTGATTGCTGCAATCAAAGACAGGCCAGTTTTATGGAATAAATTTTTGGAAATTTATAAGGACAAAACCGCTAAAACAGCAGCATGGCGGGAAATATGCATAATTTTGAAAGAAGATTTTGAAGAAATGGATCAAAAGGACCGACAGTTGTTTGGTAAGTTTTTATTGAGAAAATTTTAAATACAAATCTATACTGCCTATATTTTGTTGTCTTGCCATGGTACTGATCCAGTTTCTGATAGAAAGTAGGTCATAAATTCATTTCTCATTGAATTGCCAGTTCCGACACTCGGTGATACTTCCTGGGGTAGTAAATTTTCAAAATTAAATTCTTTTTCTAATTCAATTCCCTCCTTTTTTATAATCAAATTGTGGAGGACAGTACAAGCTTTCACTACTGAAATAGCTGTTTCTCGTTTAAGGTCTATGGGTCTATGTAAAATTCTCCACTTATTTGCTAGAATGCCAAACGCACATTCAACGTATCTTCTCGCTCTGGTTAAACGATAATTAAATATTCGTTTACCTCTGTCAAGATGCGTTCCACCAAAAGGTCTTAATAAATGTGTGTGTAAACCAAATCCCTCGTCGCCAATAATTACGTAAGGAACTTGAACTTCTGATTCTGTAAATAAAGGCCTTGGTTCGGGTATATTCAAACGGCCTTCTGTCAACATTTTCCAAAAACTTGACTCTTTAAATATTGATGAGTCGCATTCTTTTCCATAGGAACCTACACTGACGTAAACGAATCGATAATCTGAATCTACGACTGCTAATAACACTATTGAAAAGAAATCTTTGTAGTTCATATATACTGAACCACTATTTGACGGCTTTCGAAGCCTAATATGCTTCCCGTCAACTGCTCCAAGGCAGTGAGGGAAATTGGCCTTTTCATTAAATCCACTTGCTATCTTTAACCACTCTTCTTCCTTATTAGGAAGTGGCATAAATTCTTCATATAAATTATTCCATATACTTTGCGTCACTTCTACTACGATGGTGGAAATGGTTGATTTGCCAATTCGATAACTAAAATGAAGATCTTCATAGGAAAGTCCTGACGCCAAATACCTAAAAAAATATTTCATTAAAACCAAATTAGTGGGATGAAGAAGTCGTATTTTCATTCAGAATAAGCGTTCCCACTAGGCACCCAAACGATTTCATATGTTTGACTGGCTGCCTAGTGGGATAGATTAGTCTAAATGAAAATACAACTTCTTCAAGCGCTTCTTCAATTATACAAATTCAGCTTACTAAGCATCCTCTTTTTACGAAAGCAAAAACCGTTATAAAACGTATGGGGCGTAGCCCGTACAAAACAACCACAGATCAGGTCCCTGTATATTTTATTTATGTATAATAATTCATAAATACACAGACGGACAGCGAACGGCGTTTGTGAATAGATATTCGCCCGACAACAGACCGCTCGTCTTGTCGTGACGTGTTTCGAAACCGTGTCCTTATTATTACAGTTGTTTTCTAGTATATATATATTCATCTGTGGTTGTTTTGTAATATTGGGAATAATGCGATGTAAATAAAAATCTTCTTATAAAACCGTTCATACAGTTTTATGAATTATTGTTTCAGGAAGTTCAGTGATGAAAAGGTGGACACAATTGAGAGACACTTGGAGGAAATCATTAGATGAAAACAAAGAAACAAAAAAATCTGGGTCTGGTACAAAATCTAAGCCCTACAAATATAATCAAGAGATGAGCTTTTTGAAGCCAATTATTAAGCCAGGTGAAACATATGACAATAATCCAAATACAAGAGATGAAGCCCAAAGAGAAAATGCAGATCAACAAGAAAATCAGAAAGAGAAACACTTAGAATCATCATCAAAAAAGAAAAGAATGGATAGTGGCAGCGTATTGGATGATAAAATGATGAAACTTGTTGATCATCAATTAAACACAATTGGAAGTGATGACCGTAACATGAATTTTTTTAAGGGGGTTCTGCCATCCCTTCGGCATTTTGATGATGATCAAATACTGGAATTCCAATCTGGGGTCATTAACCTAATACAGAGTATTAAAACTGGACGAAACTATTCGAATTGGCATCAAAATTATTACAATTCACATCATCACAACTATAATAGTGGTGGTTATTATACTAAGCCTCAAGAATCACCGGGAGGAACGTCTAATAATAATAATACTCGGCCTCTTCCTGAAAGTTCATCGATAGTAAATGCAGAAGTGTCTGCAGAAACGCCCACCCCTCTACAACCTGGAACATCGCTGATCCATCGCGATGATCCAAGTGCATCACCGGCACTATCTACAGCTCTAAGTCAATTAAGTGATTATCTGGATCTATCAAATTTCTAAAAACATGTTCTAAATTATCATAAATATAACCAATAAATAAGAATAATAAATAATATAATTAGTTTTTCTTGCCTTATAGTTATCGCCAACTTTTCTTCAGGGCTAATGGCCTTTCTCATACATGTATCCTGTTTTCTCAAATCCGTATCCAACCTTTGGAGAAGGAAGTCAAAGGTATCTTTAGACATTCTAAAATAAGTGTAAAATTTGGTATCATCTTCTCGTAACGAGCTCATCAAAGTATAAAAATCCCCAACACTTTGTCTTTGCCTTAAAATTGGATGCACCCAGTGTATTCTTCTTGTTTTTCTTTTTTTAGATCGACGATAATACCAGTACAAAATTAAAGTATTCACGTCCATTGTCTTTGGTAGTTTACTCTCAACTGAACACAATCACGAAACAACATGTGAACATCAATTCGGATATTTTGACGAATCGTGAAAAAACACGATTCCGTATTCAATGTGAACATCTATCCGTCAAGGCGAATCGTGTTTTATACCGAATCGTCAAAGACGTATCCCGTGTGAATGCGCCCTTAAATGTAAAAAAAATAAAATGTAAAATAGTGATTGTATATAATCATTTAATAAATAATAATACTGCATCTTGAAAAACTTTCCTCGCGTCCTTTAGTGGCAGCCATTTTGTTTTATCACGCTCACTTGAGATTTGTTGAAACCACAGTAACGTATTTTGGGTGCTAAAGCTTTGTCTTGATTTATTTATAGCTTTACAACTAGTTTTATATAAACATTAGCTTATTGAGAGAACAGGCTTTTTAGTATTAACCAATATTTTACCAAGAGAACAGGCTTTTTAGTTTTAAGTCAATATTTTACCAATATTTTATTTTACTAATATTCTATCCCATTTTACTATTTTAGGAAGAGCGTATATTAGAAGAAACTCCTCATTTATGTACACCAGATTTTGCGAACAACGAAATCCTGAAATCTGTCCAACATTTAAAAAAAGATATAACTACGCAGGAATTTCCCAGTGTTCCTCAAAAATACAATGCCATGGTCGGAAAGCTAAAAGATGCGGGAATAGACATAATTACTTCAATACCTAAATTTAGTTCCATTAAAGACACGTTATATAGAACACGTAATTCAGCGGCTCAAGTACAAAAACTACAACATAAAAATGTGCTGGAAGTCGAAGTCCCACCTCGTTATCAAGATTTTTTGTTAGCGGAGTACACATGTGATGATACACGAATACTAGTATTTTCTTCTTCCGAAGCAAGGCAAACTTTGTGCGAGCTAACAGACTTTTATGGCGATGGAACTTTCAAAAGTTGTCATATTCCATTTACGCAACTATATTCAATCCATGGCGATATCGGCAGCACGATCAATCACACTAATATAATACCTCTAGTCTACGCTTTGATGAGTCACCGAAACACAGAAGCCTACGTGATTCTGTTCTCTATAATAAAGTCGCAGTTACCCAATTGGAATCCAATAATATTTAAAGTAGACTACGAAAAGGCCGCCATGCGAGCAATTGCTACAGTTTTTCCTTCAATTGCAGTCAAGGGCTGCTATTACCACTATAATAAGGCAATTTTTAAGAAAGGCCGTGAATTGCATAAAACAAATACTCAAGACCCAAAGAAGAAACGCATGGTAAGCCTAAGCGCAGTTCTACCACTGTTACCTCAAGAAGAAATCATGAACGGATGGGAGTATATTATTTCGCGATATGATGATAATGACCCACAAATCCAAAAATTTGTGAATTATATGAAAAAGCAATGGCTCCACGAAGATTTTTTAAAAGTCTGGTGTGCTTTTGGGGAGACTCATCGAACCACAAACTTCATTGAAGGCTGGCACCATAAATTGAACAAAGCCGTCGGTAAGAAGAACCCAAATTTGATGCAGTTGTTGCTCATACTTAAAGAAGATTCCCAATTATACACCGTTCGCAACATTCAACATCAAAACAATACACAACCATCCAGAAAACGATTATCAAAGTCAATACTTAATGATAATTTTATACAAGATGCTCAGATGGATTTCGTAAATGGTACTATTACGATTGGGACCCTCCTGGAGATTTTACGACACTAAACTTACGAATGGTCAAAAAGCGAATATTTCTGAATAACTGTTGATTATATTGTGATAAAAGAGAGACTGATTTTAAAGAGAAATTATTAATGTGATATTAGTTGGTAACTAATCTTAATATATAAATGTGATTATTTTGTGTTATAAAGAAGGCTGATTTTATAGGAAAAATTATATAATAGTAGGTAAAAAAGAATTATTTACATTTTGTACTGTAACCAGGTTGTTTTTTTTATTATTACATCGAAGTACAATTAGACAAAAACACTTTGTTTTAGATTAAGAAATGATTTAAACTAATCTTAATAAATAAGTAGAAAACCTGATCAGTTTTTTTCTGTTACGTCCCTACCTACTAATATGTTAGAAATTTAAACATTATTTTATAATTTTTATTTAACTTTATCGTTGTCAAATAGACATTCTGAAAAATGTTACTAGTTGAGAATAAAAATTCGCATCGAATGACGCTGCTACTCCATGCGATTTGGTTTTCCGAACGAGTAACACTACTCGTGTACTAGTGTTACTAGATGAGAATAAAAATTCGCATTGAGTCACACTGTTACTCCATGCGAATATTTTTCTCAACCAGTCACACGGTGACACGATTTAGTGTGACTCGTTGCGAACAAAGGACTCAAACTAACAAAAGATAAATTAACCAGAAGACAAGTTGCACTTAGCACTGCTTTGGCTTTGTTACCATCAGATAAAATCATTGAGGGTTGGTTTTATGTTGCCTCTCAAAGCCCTGATGATGATAATAGCAAGGAGTTTAGAAATTACATGCTCAGACAATGGCTACAAGATGATTTTATTAAAACGTGGTGTGTATTTGGACAGACTCATCGCACTACGAATTTAGTCGAAGCATGGAATAATAAAATAAAAAAGCGTGTGAAAATAAAGAAACCCAACATTATGAAGCTCCTCACAGCGTTGGCTGAAGATGCATCGTATTACGAAGTTCTTGCATTGGGGGTTTCTGAAAATAAAGGTATAGCGGAAAAAACAAAAAAAAGCATCAATCGCGATAATTATATACAGGAGGTCCAAATGGAACTCATTAATAATGAAATTACGATTGGGCATTGTTTAGAAAAACTTAAGTGAGTGTAATCTTTGATTTTACAAGGTATAAGAAAGAAATATTTTCATGCTACAATTTTAAATTAATGATTGTAACAATCTGTGACTTTATTAGGTATAAGAAAGTTATATTTTTTATTTTAAATTAATAATTGTACAATCTGTGATTTTACTAGGTATAAGAAAGTTATATTTTCATGCTACAATTGGACCGATTTATGCAAAAATGATCCAACCCACAATCTCGACAATTTCGAGTTTTTGTGACTTATGTACTCTAAATAAGGTATATTTTAACATATCAAAGACTCGGAACTCTATGTTAATAATTGACGAAAATCCGTATGGTCCAAACCACAACTGTCATAGCGAACATCATTTTTTCATAATGCATAAATGTTTCAAGCTATTAGAATCATTTTTGCATTTTCTTGGTTGCCCTGATATAGGTTTTTTGTTTTTTGCTATAATGATTCAAACTACTTGGAACAATAATGCTTTTTATACAATATGGAAAATATTATAAAAATCATTCTGCTTAAATGTTCCAATAACCTTGAATCATTTTAACTCAATTCCAAATAACATTCGACTACAGAAGTATACTGATTCAGACCACATGACTATTCTATTTAATTAAAGAAAAACGAAAAATTCAATTCTTAAAAAACGATTCACGGTTAAATATAAAATGTATATAACTATTTAAACCTTCTATCTTTTATTGCATTTTTTTGTACCTGCAATAAAATTGTATGTTTTGCATGAAATTTATTCTATTTTTTTAGAATAATGTGGTCATGTAGACAAACTTATTGAAGATCATTTTTGCATATTTCTAAACCAACCATTTCAAATGCGCTAAAGTTTTGCAAAAAAGATTCAAGTGAGGTGGATCGTTTTTGTAAAACTTTAAGCGCAGTGAAAAATTACTGTTAAAGTTTTACAAAAACGATCCACCTCACTTGAATCTTTTTTGCAAATAATGCTGCTGCGTGTTTTCTTCATTTAAATTTTAACACAAAATGAACTTCAGAGCTTGAAACGTTTTTGCAATTTTGAAATGAAAACTATATTATACTTTAATTGAATAAACAAAAAGGATCCACTTCGCAATTTATGGGAAATTTATTGCTGCGTAGTAAAAATAAAGAAAAGTGCATGAGTAACATCTCATTGTAATTGAATTTGTTAACCCTTAAAGTGACTTTGTATAGAATAATATACGTCTAACTTTAAAAAAATATTGTCCAATTTAATTTAATTTTATCTGTAATATTTCATCATAAATCACATTTCTGAACGTTTTTTTCTAAGTCAATATGACAAAACTTTTTTAAACTACGGTAAATTTAAATCAGTTGTGAAAAATAACGAACGAGTGGCAGCCAGAAATTATTATCAAGGTGAGTTTTGGTTATTTTAGTGTTTTATTACTAATTATAAATTTCCAATGCATAAAATGTAAAGGTAAACAGTTATTCTAATAATGTTGCTAGATGAATAACTTGGAAAATGAGGTGTTTGTATTATTTTGACTAGTTTATATACATGTATAGTATACTATACAATGCTACAGTTGCTTACATTTACCACTATTTTTATTTGTATAGTATACTATACAACGCTACAGTTGCTACTATGTGATGAAACTAATTTTTTTTTGCTATTTTGATATGATACGAGTTCTATGGAGTGCATAAATAACGTGTTGGCTTTTATTTGGGTGGTGGTTGACTTGCTTTATATTGTTTTAGACCACAATGAACGGAAGAGCTAGACGAATATTGGCTTTGGTTCCTGCACTAAATGCTAATTCTGATGCTAGTGATGAATCGAGCAGTGGTGATGAAGCGAGAACAGCGGATAGTTCACCAGCACCGTCACTAGAATCGTCATTTGAAAGGCTCGACATTCTAGGCAGCCCAGTTTCGCCAGCCAATCCTTCAGAGAACGAGGTAGAATCAAACGCAGAAGCCCTTTCTGATGTTGAACAAGAAAATGCTCAAGTTCCCCTCACACCAATTCTGAACGCTGTATTTCCGAGCCCTACGCAATGCAACTATGATGCAATCCCTTCAATTTCTTCTATTGGTTCTGTGGCGTCTGTTCAACCTTCTACTGCCATGCCAACTAACACACCTTTGAGGACACGTGGACAAAGAAAACGTACCGGGCCTTCTATTGTTATTAATAGAGTCAAAAGACGCTGTATCAAAAAACTAAACTTACGTTTTCGTTGGAAGAAAGTGTCATTTCAACACAGGGCTGACATATCTAATCCTACTTTTGAAGATGCAGTACCTACTGATTGGTCACCTTTAGACTATTTTTATCGATTTTTTCCCAGAGTAATGGTGAGAGATATAATGACGAATACCAATTTGTACAGCGTTCAAGAAACTGGCAAATCAATTAAAGTTACAGAAGAGGAAATATTAGATTTTTTGGCCATCAACATTCTTATGGGTATAGTAGTTTTACCTTCTTACAAAGACTATTGGAAATCGTCGTTTAGATATCCAAAAATTGCAGATGTCATGTCCTTGAAGCGTTTTCAGCAACTAAGAAGATATTTACATTTCACTGACAACACCCAAGCTGATGTTTCTGACAGGTATTATAAACTGCGACCCCTAATTGAATGTATTCGGTTTCAATGTTTATCCCTCGAAGAAGAAAATACTTTCAGTATAGATGAGATGGTTATACCATATAAGGGTAAAAAAGCAGGCAGTCGTCGTCAATATAACCCAAATAAGCCAAGTAAGTGGGGCTTTAAAAATTTGGTTCGAGCTGGTGTTTCTGGAGTCATCTACGATTTTATACTCTATGCTGGCGATGATACGTTTAGAGGTGTGGAATTTACCGATGAAGAAGAATCCTTGGGTGTTGGAGGAAAAATAGTTTTAGCGTTATGCAAAACTATAAGAAATCAAGCATGTAGTGTCGTTTACTTTGACAACTATTTTACGTCTTTAGAGCTAATATATATATTACGAGAAAACTATGGTATATTTAGTTTAGGGACTGTTAGAAAAAATAGATTGAAGGATACAGAGAGCAAAATGATTGACGATAAATCGCTACAGAAGAAAGGAAGAGGAGCTTTTACTCAGGTGGTTTGCAATGAAAACAAACTGAGTGTGGTCAAGTGGTTTGATAATAAGCATGTGAGGTTAGTAAGCTCTTATGTTGACGCTTTTCCCCTTGAGAATATCAATCGTTTTAGTAAAGAGTCAAAAAGTCGCGTCGATATACAATGTCCACAAATTGTGAAGCATTATAATCGCCACATGGGAGGTGTGGATTTGGCCGATATGCTAATAGCATTATACCGTACAGGTATAAAATCTCACAGATGGTACATGAATATTTTTTCCCAGCTTTTGGACATATGTGTAAATAATGCTTGGCTGTTACGTCGTAGACATGACAGACAAATTAATAAGAAGAGGAAGCAAGATCGTTTGAAAGACTTTCGATACGAAATCTACGCTGGACTTCTGAAGCGTGATAGAACCGTGCCTGTAAAGGACGTTGAATCTGTACCTGAGAGGCAAAAGATAAAGAGACCATTGGCCGAGAGGCCTTTTGATGATGTGAGGTATGATAAATACGATCATTGGCCTCAGTTAACCGGGTATCAGAGATGTAAATATTGTAAAGGAGGTCAAGCAAGTACAATGTGCACTAAATGCGAAATACATTTATGTTATGTCAAAGGCAGAAACTGTTTTTTGGCTTACCACACGAAGCACTAATATAGCGCAACGTATACTATGCCATACATTGCTGATTTCTTATTGTTTCGAGCAAAAGTGGCAACGTATAGTATACTATACATAGGTTTTTCCAAAAAATATCAGCTCTAGATTTTTTTTTGTATTTTTTGTAACTTTTTTATATGCCTAATAAACCATTAAAATTAATTTTACTTGTTTTCTTTAACAAAAATAATCATGCGACTTTAAGGGTTAAATTGTGTTTTGTAAAGTTGGTGATTCGAGTTTTTATCAAAAGTTTAGTCTTAAACCTAGAAATGAATAGAAAAGATTCAATATTAAAAAGTGTACGTAAAAGAACAGATGCAGGGCAAAAAGATGATGGTAAGTAATTTTATTATTGTAGATAGCTACTGGTAATAATTATTAATATGTCTCGTAGATATTTTACGATCGCGTTGTGTTTATGTACCTACTCATATTCTTTTAAATTGTTTTCATTGCAGTAACTTCTGTGGTTTATGTATTTTATAATCATATTTTGTTACAATAATTACTATTACGTGCAGGTGACATTATCTACTTAATCTACGGATGAACTTTTAGGTATATTTAGCCGCTAAATAACCTTTATGCCCGGCTTGCTACCTATACATTTTACTCAGAATAAGTTGGTAGGTACCTAGAAACACAGCTATAGGTGAGCTCCAAATTATTTGGAACTAACCTACCTACTATCTAACTACAGCCGACCGTACGTACCTACTTACTTATTATTTACCTATTTGCATTTTTTTTGTTTTGCCGTAGAAGGTGGCGGTTCGCTTCTTAATTATTCACATCTCTCAAAGAAATGTAAGAGGAGTGATAACATTATAAGGATGGTTCAGAAAGACTATTGCAATAAAAACTCTCGTCAAACCGCTCAAAGTAAGCTAGGTAAGAACACATAATACTAGGTATCTACTTATTTCCACATTGTTTTTAAAGTGTTTTTTAGAAAAAAAAACAGCTGTTTTATACAAAATGTTTATACCTACTTAACCAAAATGTGTGAAACAGCTGATTTGCTTTTTCGCGCTTTGTTTGAGACCCTATATTGAACGTGGCCCGACGTAATTTTAAATAGGTGGAACGTAAAGAGTTAAAGTACTTATCAGGGATACAAAAATATACACGACGGCTCCATATTGTTTCAGATGACGAAAATCAACAATCTTGTACGTCATCGCCAATCAGAGAAATGTCTCCAGAAACGGAAAAAATTTTCAACATTTTGACAAATGAGATGCTTGAAGAACCTTGTGAAGACTCTTTTGTTGAACGGTGCTCTGAAAATCCACTTCAGGGGATTGTTAGTATTAAAGATAGTTCACATTTTAATGAAAGGCAAACATATGTAGAAGCAAGCGACAGTAATGATGAGGAAACGGTATGCCCTTTTAAGCCAAAAGATGTCATAAACTCTATGTCGGGGTCAGAATGCACAGTAGTTCAGCGCATTGACAATACTCAAAGTCGACAAGAAACATATATCGAGGCAAGTGATGACGACGAATTAGCCTCTTGTTTACAGCGAGATTGCACGAATGAAGTACGTAACTTGAAAGATCGGGAAAGATCTTTTATTTTAGAGAATGCTATTGAAGAAACCGAAGTTAACAAATCGCCAATCAATGTTAGCCAAATGGCTTCTGGTGAAGTTTTCCAAAAACGAATATCTGAAGGTAAGGTACTATTTAATACCAGGACAGTAAAATGTTCGTTAGACTAAAGTTCAAAATACAATAATCAACATCTTAATTTTATTGCAATTAATCTTTCAGATAATGATGATGTCAGTAGTCCAACGCTACTATCCAATTTGTCAATTCCTCCGCCGTCATATTCACCTCTGACTCCACATATAAAAAAGAGTGTTCCTAATGATGCGCACATTGCATTTGACCAAATAGTTGAAGAACCAACATCACCGAGATTAGAAGGTACTATTATTTACATTAAAATTCCTAAATGATGACTGTTTTATGTATGTATGTAAAATTATTATTATAAAAACAAAAAACCCGAATGCTTAAAAATAATGAACTGAAAAGGGAAAAATAAGTCTCACAATGTATATTCAAATTAGTTAAACTAAATACTTTAAGGCGCTGCAGGCGGGGACAAACAATACTTTGTTACCTACTGGCACAGAAGGATCTAGCAAAACTACGTTTAAAGCAATCCCGATTAATATCATATTATTGTTAAGAAAATTAAATTGGATTGTCAGAACCACTTATTTTTCATGTTTCAGATAATGATGGCGTTACTAGTCCAACGCTACTTTCCAATTTGTCAATTCCTCCACCGTCATATTCACCTCTGACTCCTTATATAATGAAGAGTGTTCCTAATGATACGCACATTGCATTAGACCAAATAGTTGAAGAACCAACATCACTAAGATTAGAAGATAATGATAACCTAACATATAACAGTGACGATAGCGTAAGAGATCCAGATTTTATAGCACAAGATACCACAGATTCAGAAAGTGACACTGATTGTGATGAAGTAAGAATCAAAACCACACAGGCATTAATCCATTCTCCGAGTACGGCAACTGAAAAAAGAAAATCAACGGAGAGACTTAATGTTGAAGATGTTATGGAAGAAATAGAACGTGAAACAGAAAATAACACCGAAGGAAGTGAAGAAGCGGAAAAACAAATTAATTACCGACAAGAAATTGCTAACGATATCGTATGCAGTTTACGAGAATGCACCAGAAAACGAAAATGAAGGTCGTAAAAAAAGAGGAAGGAAACTCAAACAAAAATACAGTCGTCAGGAAATTAAAGAAAGGAAATACAAAAATTTACCTTACCAAACTAAAAAGAAGGAAGTATCATCTAAAAAATTCATAGATTTTAAATGTTCATGCAAAAAAGATTGTGCTAATTTAGTTTCAAAAGAAGATAGGGAACGAGAATTTCATAGATTCGTACATCTTGAATCGTACGCAGCTCAAGTTTTGTACATAACATCTAACATTACAGAAAGCAAAAAGAAACGAAGTTACGTTACATTATGCTCCCCGTCGAAGAGGAAACCTCGCGAATTTATTCGCACGTATACACTTGGCAATATACCTGTTTGTCGATACATGTTTTGTAGAACTCTGCAAATAACACCTCAAAAAGTTACTGTCAGTCTTCGAAAAAAACGCAATGACAGAGAAATAAAAGATAAAAGAGGAGAAACAGCAGGCGGATGGAATAAAACGCCACAAAGACATATTGAGCTTATTATCGATGTTATCAAAAGGTTGCCAAAATACGAGTCACATTATCGTAGAGAAAAGAACAGCGATGCTTTATATCTGCAGCCAGGAATGACGGTACCAAAAATCTACGAATTGTTCAAAATAGAATTCGAAAAAGAATTTGGAAAAGATGAAAAATGTCCATCCTTCAATGTTGTTAGACATATTTTTGTACAAAAATTCAATTTGAGGTGCAAGAGCCTTAAGAAAGACACGTGTAACAAATGTGATCTTTATGAAATGACATTGAAAAATTCTACTACCTCAGCTGAAAGAGCAAATGCCCAAAGAGAAAAAGAAGAACACCAAAAAATTGCCGAAGATTTAAGGAAGAAGCTGAAGGAAGATTTTGAACAGGCTAAAACTTGTGAAGAAACTGAATGTCTGACTTACGATTTGGACAAAACCTTGCCTTTACCTAGAATACCGACCAATATAGTTTTCTACAAAAGGCAGTTATGGGTATACAACTGCGGTATACACTCGGCTTCCAACGGTGTTGGGAATTGTTTTGTTTGGGCTGAAGGCGAGGCAGGCAGAGGGGCCCAAGAAGTGGGTTCATGTTTGAGGAAATATATTAAGTGCGTGCTACCTCCTACAGTAAAAAAAATGATTTTGTGGAGTGACTGTTGCGGAGGGCAAAACAGGAATATCAAAATCGTTTTGATTTTAAAGGCTTTATTAAATAGACACCCCACTCTCGAGACAATCAGCTTCCGTTACCTAGAATCAGGACACACTTTCCTACCAAATGACAACGACTTCGCTAAAATTGAGACTCGACTCAAGCAATATGAAAGGATATACTCCGTGGATGATTATATTGCCATTATGAAACAATGCAAAAACAAAAATCCTTTACAGGTCCATAAAATGGAAAGTTGTGATTTTGTTGGATCTCAAATTCTAGAAAAGAAAATAGTTAATAGAAAAATATTTAATGATAAGAGCAAAGTAAACTGGCTCAAAACAAAAGAAATTTTAATCACAAAAAAGACTCAACATTCTTTGTTCATGAGAACTTCCTTTAATGAGGACTACAAAGAACTGAATATTAAAAAGAAATTAAAAGGTGTTGATTTGGGTGTCATAGAAGAAGATTTGCAAGAATTATGGCCTTCAGGAAAACTGATTAACAAAAAGAAGTTAAACGATTTGAAATCGTTATTCCATCTCATACCAAATGATTGCATTGGTTATTATAAAAAACTGAAGGGAGACGATGCAATAATAGACGATATAGATGGTTATTGTGATGAACCCGACTTTGATTTGGATGAGGAGTAGGGTAACATTTGTGTTTTTTTAAATAAAATAAAAATAATAAACATTTTTAAGCTTTTATTTTTGTCATAGTTTGGAACATTTTTGCATTTTTCTTTCCGCAGCCTACACAGCTAATTCCATACAAAATGTATTATGTAATAATGATCCACGCGCAAGTTTTCTTGAATATCTACGAAACTATTAAAATTTATTTACTAAATACATGCATGTAAATTAGTTTAGAACACTTAGAATAACATAAAATTAAAAACATAACATTTAGAACTACAAAGCCAGAGAAATACCGAAATAAACTTTAAACTCTATTATCTCGAAATGAGGTTAGTGTGGACTGAATCATTTTTGCTTAAATCGGTCCAATTTTAAATTAATGATTGTAACAATCTGTGACTTTATTAGGTATAAGAAAGTTATATTTTTTATTTTAAATTAATAATTGTACAATCTGTGATTTTACTAGGTATAAGAAAGTTATATTTTTTATTTTAAATTAATAATTGTACAATCTGTGATTTTATTAGGTATAAGAAAGTTATATTTTTTATTTTAAATTAATAATTGTACAATCTGTGATTTTACTAGGTATAAGAAAGTTATATTTTTTATTTTAAATTAATAATTGTACAATCTGTGATTTTATTAGGTATAAGAAAGTTATATTTTTAATTAATAAATGTAACATGATTCATATATTTTATTTTTTTAACGTACCTACCTAATGGGGATTATTGAACTTTTTAGTTCACTTATCCCCATTAAATAAAAATTTTGGGTCAACGGGGAATAGTGAACAAAAAGTTCACTAATCCCCATCAATGGGGATCATCCAACGGGGAAAAGTGGAATAAGCCTGAAGATCGCTGATGTTGCTTCCGCATCGATACTTGTTATTGCCAATGCACCAATTACATAGCGCTACCACATGAAGGTCGCTGACGTTGCTTCCGCATCGATACTTATTATTGCCAATGCACCTATGACGTCAATCGATTTCGCAAACTGTTGTTTGTTCAATAAATTGTAAGAATGATCATTCTATCGTCCTACTTCGACTTGGAATCGTCATTCATAGGATTAATTTTGTAATATCAAATTAGTAATTAAATTAATTTAAAATCAATTTCGGTTTTTTTTCGATCCTCCGATCGCAGTAAACGTAATTGGCGCAGTCGGTAGGATACTCGCGGGCCGGTTCGCGAATCGCGTTAGAATCAATTTCATATCGATTACCACGATCGCGAGTCACCTGGGCGACTATCAAGTCACGTCACGAGTATCCGGAACCTACGGACCTGCTGCAGATCAGAAGGAGAATCCAGCCACCGATTCACGGAGAGGAACCAGAAATGAGACACCTGTAAGTACACCTGAAACATTCTCGTGTTGCATCCCTTTGAATCTTAAACCTCAAGATTAAAGCCGGGTATTCATTAGGCAACATTTGTTTATAAACACTGTTTATAAACAGTTTATAAACAGTGTTTCACAATGTTTCATCATCTCTGTAAACAGTTTATATACAAAGGTGATGCAACATTGTTTATTAAACATGTTGCCATGCTCCCCACTTCGAGTGGAGAGCAAGACGAAACGTCTAGTTTATAAGCAAAAGTCAATAGGTGTGGACGTGTGTTGCGCGAGTTTATAAACATGGAAGTAGTGTGGTCCAACAACCAGGTTTCGATGCTCATAGAGCTTTACCAACAGCGTAATATACTTTGGGATGCTTCAAATAAAGATTATAAAGATAAATTAAAAAAAAATGATGCTTGGGCCGACATTGCTGCAGAATTGAATATGTCGCAAAAGGAAGTGGAAACAAAGATGCATATTCTACGCTCACAATTTTCTCGTGAAAAGAAAAAACTTAAGTCATCAAAAAGAACTGGAAGCGGTGCCGAGGAAGTGATTAAAAGCAGATGGCAGTGGTATGATCCGCTACAATTTTTATTACGTGGTGCAACGACATCTGGAACATCGGATACAATGGGAACGGTGAGTACCTACATTTTTATATTATTTGCTAAGTTGATAATATTAATGTAATTTTTTCATCTTTTCAAGGTAACGGGTTAGTAAATTTTAAATCAAACACAAAACTCTAAATTATAATCAGAACTTTATTTGGAAAAAAACAGGTAGGTACATAGGTACCTACTATTTTAAGTATTATGCATGAGAATTTTGCCACGGCACACTACCTTCTGGACTAATGAAATATTCAGCAAATTGATCTCTTACAACCGTAGCAGCTAGTGGGGGATGTCTTGCAATAGGTTGTAAATCCAACATGCTGTTGTGAGGGCCGATTTCTCTTCGCCAAAAACCTTCTATAATGTTATATTCTGAGTCTTCATAATCGAATGTTCCTGGTGGAGTATATATAGCCCGAGACTGTTTATTGCGCCTCAAAAAGTTATGCAAATATACACATGTCATTGTTACAATTTCACAAGTAGCAGGCTTAAGAGGTATGGCTTTTCTGAAAACGCGAAAGACAGCACATAATATGCCAAACACATTTTCTACTATCCTTCTTGATCTGGAAAGACGGTAGTTGTAAATGCGCTTTATAGTTCCACGATTGTGAATACCAGGATAAGGCTTCATAATATTTTCGGATAAGGCAAATGCGCTGTCCCCTACTATTACATAAGGTAGATTCGGACCATTTGGTAAAATTGGTTGTGGCTGTGGAATATTCAAATTGTTTTGAGTAATTGCATCGTAAAATGGAGTTTCTTGAAATACTCCACTGTCGGAAGATCTGCCTTTAGCACCACAATTCGCATATATAAAGTTGTAATCTGCATCAACTATTGCCAGTAGTACAATGCTGAATTGTTCTTTATAGTTGAAAAAATCACTGCCAGAGTTAAATGGTGCTTCAATAACAATATGTTTTCCATCAATGGAGCCGATACAATGAGGGAAATTCCATAATAATTCGAACTGGCGAGCCTTGTTTTTCCATTCTTGTTCAGTACTTGGAACCTGTAACCAATTTAAAACAATGATTTACAGGATGGCAGTGCCTCAACGCAGCCGTCAAATACACCGCCAACTGTGCCGCCGCCACCGCCAACATCACAACTGCCACTGCCACCGCCGCCACCGCCACCGCCACTTCCACAGTCAAACAACTCCAAAAAGAGGAAGTGTGACGAGAATCTCAATGAAATGTATGAAATTATGAAAAGTGCCAAAAAGAAGATGGAAGAACCTAAAGACGAATTTGAAATTTATGGCCAGTATGTGGCATCTGAATTGAAAAATGTGAAAAACCAAAGAGCACTGTTACAGGCCAAGTATTACATAAATAATATATTGCTACAAGCGAGAATGGGCAATTTCGATAGTAATTATTTTGGTGGATATCAAGGCTATGGAGATGGAGGGCTCGGCTATGGCGACGGATACCGCACCACATCATCAACGTCGACATATGCTGATGCATCTACACCAACGCAGACACCAGAACCCCAAGTCCATACTGCTACTGGTGACGAGTTGCGCTTTAGTAATCTTGACGAAATAGTTTCCCAGTTGGAAGATGACACACAATAAATAAATTGATGTGATTTGATTTTAAATATTTGATAAATACCTACTTGAGTGATTTGAATTTATTTTATTTTACTCACCTTTACATAGTCCTTTAAAACTTTTGTCAATTCCTGACAAACTTCTCGTATAATCTTGCTGATTAATTGTTTTGATACTTTAAAAGTATATGACAGTGAGCCATATGAGTCACCTGTTGCAAGAAACCTTAAAGTTATAGCTAGTCTTCTCTGGGGCTCAATAGGATGCCGAAATTTCGTTTCCTGTTTTGTTATGGCTGGTCCAATCAATCTCAGTAAAATTTCAAAATCTGATGTTGACATTCTCGTGAAATTTTGAAAAGACCCATCAAATCCACGAAGGTCATGAAATACATAACTTCTATTTAAAAGATAATTTCGGATCCACCACCTTTTCTTCTTTTTTTTTCTAGTAGCACTCTTATGTAATATTATACACTTGAGAGCAATAAAATCGCACACCCCTTGTAATTTGGTTTATTGCTGATTGTTTTCTAAAATCGAAAGATATTGAGTAAAAATCATTAGACAAAATTAAAGCATACAAGCTTAGCTTTACAAAAACATAAAATTAAAATCATTGACCTTCACGTAACTTACAAAAACCGACCGTACACCGAATTCCCCAAATTCACGCGTTTGCGTTGTCACTACTTGCACCCTTAGCCGCAGGTATAAAAAGGTCAGTTTATTGGAATTTTTATTCGATTCCGCTCCCGACCGCCGTTGAGCGCACACGTGCTCTCACACGCATCGCCTGCTGTCCCCGCGCACCCCGCGCACCCCGCTGCCACCGCTGCGCGCACCCCGCGCTCCCCACCGCCGACTGCCGCCGTCGCGCTACGCCGTAGCACTTAGTGCTACGCGCCGTCCCGCCGGCCGTCTCGCTCCGCCCACTTCGTAGCACGGCTACGGAGTGTTGTTACGTCGTAGCAGATAGGCTACGAGTGCACTGCGCTTGTAGTTGTTTTGCTACGCTCGCGTCTTTTGCTCCTTAAGAGCGAAATCCACCGGTTTAGGTGGTACTTGGGGGGATACCCAACGGTGCCAACGAACCCAAGTGGGTGGTGACCCGCCCCACCCTCCGACCCCCTTCAGGGGAAGGAAATCAGTCGGAAGGGCTCCGATTGCGGCCTTGGGGTGCCTCCTAGTCGCGATCGGGCAGCCACTAACCCGCTTCTTACAGCTGCACCTGGGACGTCTGGGTGTGTCTACCCCAGCGGCCCGGATCGGTCGCAAGACCCATAGGCCCCTACCGCACAATAAGATCGGCGGTAGGATCACAAGCTTAGGGCCCACCCTAGGCACTCACCCCCCTGCCTACACCCGGCAGGGGGAGTACTCATCCCCGGGCACTCCCACCCGGGGAGTTAGGTTAGGTTTAATCGGCCCCTCAGGCCCAGACAGTAGTGCAGCTAGCGAGTTTGTTGGTGTCATTCTTCTCGCTAGTGTAACACTAGGAACGACACACGGGTGGGTTCGCTTTTCGGGTTCGCTTTTAGGGAACTGTCTGCCCGGGGGGTACACGTGTTCGTGTCTCCTCGGGGTTAGGTAGGAGCGTCGTCTCCCCCCCCCCCCCCTTCTTTTTGCTGCAGTTTGTCCAACATGTCGGACAAACTACAACAACTGTTCGAGCTTCTGGCGGAGCTATCCCGGACCTACCCGGACATACGGGCAAAGGTCTCGGAGACACTCGACGCCTTAAACCCTCCCCCCCCCGCCGTCGCTGAATCCAGCGAGCCCACATTAACTCCAGCGCCTTTAATGTCCCATGGCGCTGAGTCCCCTCTCTCCCCCGATACCCGCGCGGAGGATTACTCCTCCGACTCGGAAGACAGGGATATTATGGAGACTGAAGAGGCGGAATCCTCTGCCTCGGAGTCCTCCAATATATCGGCCCCCACCTCATCCTCGGAAGACGACTTTTTGCTCGTCGGAAAGGGGAAGAGGAAGAGACAGGCCAAATCTGGTTCGGCCAGTAAGGCCAAAAAGTTGGTTGTTTCGCAACCTACACCCCCCCCTTCAGTGGCCGCTGTAGTAGCAGCAGCCAAAATCGCCCCCAACCCGGTCACTGCTTCCCAGCAGAAAACCCGCCCGCCGAGCCCTATGGCATCATCCACCCCGGCTCCTCAGGCCCCCCCCAAGAAAACCCGTCCCCCTCCCCCCTTGTTCATCCAGGACAAGGCGAAATGGACGGATGTGTCCAAGTGGTGTGGTGAGCGAAAAATCGCTTACACCAACGCCAGGTCAACCCAACAGGGTATAAAAGTCGCGGTTCCCTCCGCGACCGATTTCAGGGAACTAACATCCCTACTAAAATCAAGGAACGTTTCGTTCCATACATACTCCCTCCCGGAGGAAGCGCTCACCCGTGTGGTGATCAAGCGCATACCGAAGGAGATTCCGGTGGAGGACATCAAGGATGACCTCCTGGCCCAAAATGTCCCCGTTTCGGCTGTCCACCGCTTGCACAAAGCGAGGGGCGGCCCTGCCTACGACACGATTCTCGTTGTCTGCCCCCCGACTGAAGGTCATCACCCTATTTTCAGGGTGAAATCGGTCTGCTCTCTATCGGGCATCTCCATTGAGAAGCCCTACAAGAGCAGCATTGTCGGACAATGTCACCGTTGCCAACTGTACGGTCACGTACAGCGCAACTGCTTCGCCTCACCCAGATGCGTCAAGTGTTTGGGTGCGCACGGCACTGCCGACTGCCCCCGTCCGAAAGACCGGGAGCAGTGCAAGGAACCGCCAAGCTGCGTGCTATGTGGCCAGTCCGGCCACCCGGCAAACTACCGGGGCTGCCCGAAAGCCCCGAAGTCCTCCTCTCCGAAGCTGACGAAGCGTGCGAACGCCCGTCAGCAAAGAGAATCGCCATCCGGCAAATTGCCGGAGCGCCTCAGCCCACAGAGGCCGTCCCCCTGGACGCCTCTGAACCACATCAGAGCCTTCCCGGCTCTGGCGCCTTCACAGGCCACCCCCATTCCGGCGCTGATGTCTCTGAACATCCCCGCGCCTGTTCCAGTTGCTAAGTCAACTGCCCCCCCAAAGGCCGCCGCATCCGCGACTCCGGCCCCCCCGCGCCCCTGTGGCGCCCTCTCCCTCCGCGGACTTCGACGCTGTCGGTATCATCACCGAAGCGTGGAAGATCTATAAAAACCCCGATGCCGTTCCCATGGCTAGGGAGATCTTAGCCTGCGGGGCTAACATTAGTGCCATGGGTAAAGTCTTTCTCGCGTACCCCGCGATCACCAGCGTCCTGGAAAAACTCCACCGTCCACAACCATAATGGATAATAGGTCCCCCTGTACCACCAAACCCCGGTCCCTTAAGTTAGGTTATTTCAACGCCAACGGCGTTAGAGGTCAACGTGAAGAAATTGTTACCTTTCTCCGTGACCATCAATTAGACGTCTTCCTAATACAAGAGACCTTCCTGAAACCGCATCACAGAGATCCCAAAATTGCCAACTATCGTTTAGTTCGCAATGACAGGACTCGCTGTCACAAGGGTGGCACCCTCATCTACTACAGGAAGGCTCTGTACTGCATTCCTATGGACCCCCCCCACTTTCCCTCATCGAGGTCTCTATCTGTCGGCTCGGTATGACCGGTCACCAATCGATAACCCTGATTTCGGCATACATGCCCCCCTCCAACTCGATAGACCCCGCTCTCCTCCAGAGCGATCTCTCAGTTCTCCTCGGCCTGAGCGACTCCGTGATTATAGCGGGCGACCTCAACGCCAAACACCCCGCCTGGAACAGTAAGAGCGAGGCCCCATTAGTGCGTTGCGCTGCGTTGCGTCGTCGCAGCGTCGTCGCTGCGTCGTTTTCCATACATTTTTTATAACATGCCCCATTAGACCGTTGCGTCGTCGCGCGCGACGTTTCAACGGATCGACGGACAAGAGACGAAGCGGGAGGGGGGTTGATGCGCTGCGTTGTCGGAGCTCCGCTGCGACGACGGACAGTGATGCACTGCTAGAGGAGGAAGCTAGACGAGCGTAACGACATTTTTTATCTTACCATGAGTGAGCAGGATATCGATATAGATTTTCTCATATCCTTGGTCCAAGAAAGACCCATTATATGGGATAAATCACACGAACATTACAGTGATAAATTTCGTAAAGCGAATGAATGGGTAGCTGTTTGTAAAAAAATATTTCAAGATTACGACGAGTTTGAGGACCAAAAAAAGAACAAGATTGGTGAGTTGGTATTTATTATATTATTTGTAAATTTAATACATAAGTTAATTTATATCTTTTTCAACTGCCATGGTAAAGCCCCTTCTGGACTCATAAAGTAATTAGCAAATTGATCTCTGATAAAATTTTCGGCTAATGATTCTTCACTGCTATGGGGTCTCAATTGTGGGAACCTACTTATTGCCATATTGTCTTGTTGTTTTAACCCATCGTGTTGTATAACAAAATTGTGTAAAACACAACATGCTTTCGCAATATTAATAGTTAAATCATATGACGTATCAATTGGCCTATGTAAAATGCGCCATTTATTTGCCATGATCCCAAATGCACATTCCACGTATCTACGAGCTCTGCTAAGGCGATAATTATAAACTCTTTGTTTCACATTGAGATTGGATCCGCCGTATGGGCGCATAACATGCTTACTTAAACCAAAAGCTTCATCACCGACGAGTACATAAGGGATTGGTGGCTCGTTATTATGATCATTTCCAAGTGGTTGTGGATCAGGCAATGGTAATTCATTTCTCATTAAAAGCTTGTACAGTGTCGAATTTCTAAAAATAGTAGAATCACTTTCCTTACCATATGCACCCACGTCGACAAAAACAAACTTATAATTTGAGTCAACAACCGCCAGCAAAACAATTGAAAAATAATTTTTATAATTATAAAACAAAGAGCCACTTTTGTCTGGTTTTATTAAACGTATATGTTTCCCATCAATTGCCCCAAAGCAATGAGGAAAGTTAGCTTTGAGATCAAAATCTAATGCAATATTTTGTAGTTTTTCTACTGTGATCTCTTCTAAGTACTGTGGTCGAACATATTTCCATATAGCTTGACAAACTGACGAAATAGTTCTAGAAATTGTTGCTCTTCCACGTTTAAATTTGAAATGCAAATCGTTTATCGAATTTCCGCTGCCTAAGTACCTGAAATAGAAACACAAAAAATAAACAGGGTGGCCCATTTAGATTGGTCAGTGTAGACAAGTTAGGTACTTACACATTTTTTTCTTTCTTTGCAGGTAACGAGGTTGTGAAAAAATGGAGAAGCGTGAAGGACAACTTTTTTCGATACGTAAAAAAAATAAAAGAAAACAGTTCGTCTGGATCAGGGGCAAAACAATTGAAAAAATATCATTATTATCATCAGTTGCTGTTTTTGATGAAAGTTGCCCAAAATAAAACTGACAGTAGCCTTGAAGTGGTGTCTGAAGAAACGGAACGAAATGAAAACACATTATCATCTTCTCCATTTCCTACAAAAGAAATGTCCTCGTTACCCCCAGGTCCTTCTCGCTACGTGCCTGCAAGCCGTAAGAGATCAAACAAAGCAATAGATGATTTCGAGGCGCAAGCTTTAGAAGCGTTGCAAGAGAAAGAAAACCGCCACTTATCATTTTTCAAAGGAATTTTGCCTTCTTTGGACAGCTTTACGGAATTACAAACTTTGACGTTCCAAAGCAAAGTTATAAATATCATTACCGAAATTCGGTTCGGGGAACAGACTCAATCAACAACATTTCAATCACGCGGATATCGAACTGGACAACAGTATCAAGCAACACCATTGCAGTCACGCGGATATCAAACTGGACAACAGTATCAAGCAACACCATTGCAGTCACGCGGATATCAAACTGGACAACATGCCCAGTCACCATCGCCATCGTCGTATCGAACAGACGAATTCGAAGCTACCTATTCAACCAACACTACGATTAATAATTTTACTGATGATAGTCAAGAAGAAGATTATAACTTTGCTTTGTTGCCTAATAGTAACACTTAAATTAAACTGTTTTTAAAGATAATAAATTAATAACTGATTAACATTACGAGTATTATGATATTTGAATTACTTACCTCAATGTAATACCAATCATTTCAATTGGTTCTAAAGGGTTCCTGAATTTGGTATACTGCTTTTGTATATGTGGTTTTAAGGTTTCAACCAAATTATTAAAGCTGGCCACACTCATTCGAAAAAAATTGAAAAAAGTCTTTTCATCTAATAACAACTCCCTATATTCCTGCATAAAAAACTGACCATCACTATTTCTTAATGCTATCAAAGGAGATATCCAGAATCTTCTATGATTTCTACGTTTATTTCGGCGGTGCCGTAATAAAAGCAACAAAAGAACACGTTTGTATCTATCCATTGCAAAGGCTGAACTGAGACGCAGCTGCGTCGGCGTGCATGCCCTCTTGCGTTGCGTTGGCGCAGCGTCAACGCAACACAAGTGTGGCATACAATGCGTTGTTCCGTTGCGATGACGCGACGAAACGCAGCGCAACGCACTAATGGGGCCTCGCTCTAACACGACCACTACCAGAGGTAGAATCGTGTACAACCTCTGTTCCTCCCTCAATTTCGACGTCATCGCTCCGATGACCCCCACTCATTTCCCCCACGACCACAACCTTCGCCCCGATATCCTCGATGTAGCGCTACTCAAGAATGTAAACCTCCGTTTGCAATCTATCGAGACGCTACACGAGCTTAGTTCCGATCACCGCCCCGTTATTGTGGAGCTAGCCCCCCGATCGGGTCCCTCTGACCCTAGCCTACCCCCCCCTACCCAGGTGATAACCGACTGGAGGAAAGTAAGCGAAAGCTTAAAATCCACCAAGTCGCCTCACCTGGACACTATTCCTGATAAGATAGTGTCAGTCGCGGACACGACGGGCGCGATCGACTCGTTCACGGAACACGTACAATCAGTCCTGAACGATTGTTCAAGGGAGGTGCCGGCGATGAGCGATCATCGCTGGAAACTCCCGGACGATGTGCGCGAACTGATGACCGAGAAGAACGCGGCCGTCCGTGCCTACAGCGCTTTTCCCTGCGCAGCGAACAAGGCTCATATGCGCTCGCTACAGCGCGCTGTGACGAACCGCATAGCCGAGCTGCGTTCAACCCGCTGGGACAAGATGCTGGGCGAACTGGAACCCACTCACCAAGCCTTCTGGCAATTACAGAGAAATCTCCGTTCTGACGGTCATGTTCCTGTGCCTCCTCTCAACCGTCCCGACCGAAGCGTCGCCTTCGATTGCGACGAGAAGGCTGAGGTCCTAGCCGACAGCCTCGAGGCCCAATGCTCCCCCAGTACTCAACCAGTAGACCGAACTCACCTACTAGAGGTCGACGCTGAAGTCGAACGTAGAGCCTCCCTCCCCCCCGTCGAGGACCCTGATGATCCGCTGCCTCCCGTCACTCCAGACGAAGTGCACGACATCATCAAAAACCTCAAACCCCGGAAAGCACCCGGCTCCGATGGTATCACCAACAAGGTGTTCAAAATCCTCCCCGCCTCCCTCATTATGCTCATGACCGCCATCTTCAATGGTGCCATGAGCAATAACATCTTTCCGCAGTCCTGGAAAGAAGCCACCGTCATCGGCATCCCCAAACCGGGAAAGCCCAAGTCTGAGCCTTCGAGCTACCGTCCCATCAGTCTGCTCAACGTTCTCGGCAAAATCTACGAGAGACTTATTTATAAGCGACTCAAAGATTACGCCGAAGCAAAGAGCCTGATTCCCGACGAGCAGTTTGGCTTTCGTACCCAACACTGCTGCGTCCAACAAGTCCACCGCATAGTCGAGCACGCCAGTGCTGGTTTTCAGCACGGCAGGCTGACGGGCGCGCTCTTCTTCGACATAGCGAAAGCATTCGATAAAGTCTGGCACAACGGCTTAGTGTATAAGCTGTACCGTCTCGGAGTGCCGGACCGTCTCGTGCTCATCCTACGAGACTTCCTATCGAACCGCACTTTCCGCTATCGCATCGAGGGAGCACTGTCCTCCCCTCATCCCATACGCGCCGGAGTCCCTCAAGGCTCTGTGCTATCTCCCCTCATCTTCACGCTGTTCACCAGCGACATCCCAAAGAGTAAGAAAGCTCATCTGGCCCTATTCGCCGATGACACAGCTATCTACTGCTCTGGCCGCGTCCCCGGCGCTATCGCCCGCACTCTCCAAAGGTCCGCAAACGCCCTAGGCGCTTGGTTCCGGAAATGGAGAATAGAGGTCAACCCCGACAAGAGCCAAGCGGTCCTCTTCTCGAGACCGCGCTCTAATCCCCACCTTCCCAGCCCGATCACGATGTATGGCAAGCCGATCCCTTGGGAGAAGCAAGCGAAATACCTAGGCGTGATCCTCGATAGCCACCTCACTTTCGGAGAGCACATAAAGACGGTGCGCTCGCGCGCCGCTTTCGCTCTCGGCAGGCTCCACTGCATGGTAAATGCACGCAGCAAGTTGTCACTGAAGTGCAAATTGCGCATTTACACCACGTGCATCCGTCCCATCATGACTTTCGCGTGCGCCGTCTTCGCGCACGCAAAGCCTCATCATATCCATAGGATGCAGTCTCTCCAGAGCCGTTTCTTGCGAAGAGCTACGGGAGCCCCGTACTACGTTCGCAACGAGAACCTACATCTCGATCTTAGAATCCCCACTATCCAGCAGTTCATGAAACGCTTGACCAAGCGTTTCTTTGACTCTGCTGAAAAACACAGAAACCCTCTAATCGTATCGGCCGCCCGATACGTTCCATCTCGAATCAGTAAGATTCGCCGACCGAGGCTCACTCTGACGACCCCCGATGACGCTATCACTCTCCTCCAGGAGAGTAACAAACGCACCAGTACGATCCGCAAATACAGACCGCCATCATTCCGCCCTCGCCGCCGAGGGCCGTCGCGACATCCCCGATAGCTTTAAAATAGCCCATAATAATAATTCGATCCAGCCCCGTCCCTTTGCTGCCCTCTCTCAGCGACGCCCTGAGCCGAGGCCCGTACCCCGCAGGGGGTGCCCTCAGCGCAGTCGCTTAGCTTGTAAGATATTGTAAGCCCTGGCTGGAGGCCTTAACTAGTTGAGGCATCCACAGGAAAGTCCGGTTAAGCAGTAAACAACCTCCTAGGTTGAACTGCGAGATGCCCTTCCGAAAAAAAAAAAAAAAAAAAAAAAAAAAAAAGAATTTTTATTCAGTTGCATACCGACGGTCAACGTGATAACATCTCTACTGGAAGCATACGGATTTACTGGAAAAATATGGATACCACGCCCGCAGAAGCCGCTCAAGTTATTGCCTTGCTCGAAGCAGGCCATAACCAAAGTGAAGTTGCTCGACGGCTAAATTTGAGCCGCTACTCTGTTCGTCGTGTATACCAGAGGTTCCAAGAGACCGGTGGCTACATTCGGCGACCAGGATCTGGCCGGCGACGCACAACATCAGAGCGTGATGACCGCTTTCTTGTGACAAGGTCTTTGAGAAATCGGCAACTGAACGCGGTTCAACTGGGACAACAGCTTCGAGAAATTCGCAATGTCAGTATAAGTCGGTGGACAGTTCGAAGAAGACTAGGTGAAGCAGGAATGACTTCACATCGCCCAGCAAATGGTCCCAAATTGACCACAGCTCACCGACAAGCCCGGCTACAATTTGCTAGGGAACATTTAAATTGGACGTATGACCAATGGCGGGCTGTTATGTTCTCTGATGAGTGCAGAATGACTTTACATGGTCATGATGGACGCTCTAGGGTCTACAGAAGGTCATCAGAGCGATTTTCACAATGCTGCATAAGCGAACGTGTGGCTTTTGGAGGTGGATCGTGTATGTTTTGGGGTGGCATAATGTTGGACACTAAAACTGACATTGTATTCATCACTACGGCGAATACCGGCCCGAGATCGAGAAGTTTGACGGCTGCACGATACGTCGAAGAAGTGCTCGAAGAACATGTGAGGCCGCTTGCGTGGCTTATGGGAGAAGATTTTCTCTTAATGCACGACAACGCCAGACCGCATGTCGCTAGAACAGTTTGCGACTACATGGAAGATGTTGGAATCACCGCGATGGAGTGGCCAGCTCGTAGTCCTGATCTCAATCCGATTGAGCATGTCTGGGATGAGCTAAAAAGAAGAGTTCGAGCAAGAAGCCCTGCTCCTACGCGCCTCCAAGAGCTTCAACTTGCCATTGAAGAGGAGTGGAACGCCATACCACAAGATTTCATGGTGAAATTAATACGGTCCATGAAAAACCGATTAAGAGCTGTAATCAAGGCTAGGGGAGGGAATACACCTTATTAAAAAACAATTTGATCAAGCATTTTGAGTTTTATTTTTATTCTTTGTTAAGCTAAATTGGGTAATTTTATCCGTATGTTGGGTTTTGTGCCCTAAAACTCCCTATGGGTACTTTTTTTACACTGTATTTGATATCATTAGAAAGGTACTGAAGTAAACATTCAAATAGTGTAAGTTTGTTTTTAATATGTATTCACATTTATGAAAAAAACTGCTTTAACAACAAAAAGTCAACGTGTGCGATTTTATTGCTCTCAAGTGTATAAGCAGCACAGAGCATCACTACCTCCTCGGGCGACATCCTGGCAACAACTGAGAAGTGTGGACTGCCAAGTTTCAGAAACAGTGTTTACGGTAAACTTGTTAATAAACCCGTCACACAGTGGAACGAATGTATGGGAGCGGTTGGACGTAGACATGTCCGAAAAAAAAGAGTAAAATTATGCCAAACTAATGATGCCATCTTATTCGATTACTTAATGCCTTCATAACTTGTGGTGATGAATTTCTTCATAACTCCCATATTTCGGGAGTAATTTGAGAAAATGTGAAATTTTACTATGAAAATGAGTGTATCGAGCTCTCTCCCTCCTGATTCCGGGCTTGTTTCAAGTAGCGGTCTCTAATATCATAATGCTAATACTAAGAGCTATATTTAATACTAAGACACATAGTGCGCCAAATGTGCACTTTCTGGGATAAAGAGTGATGTTTATTTTATAACACAATTTTTTTATTTTTTGTTTATTTTGTTGATTAAAACCGTTTTTCTAAAGGTATACCTTATTACAATAACATTTCTGAGCAGCCAATTAGAGAAGATATAAGCTAATTAGGATATATAATTAGGGACTTAAGGTTTACATATAAAACTGATGCACTAATGATTACTGATAAGAACATTGCTATTATTTAATTACTAAATGGCTCTTAATACACTAATTTAGCATGCATCATTTACTAATTATCACAATAACTAATTACCTTGCAATATTTAACAAAGGATACCTGGGATACCTGGATTTTATATAAATAGGTCACTATTAGTAACTTTAAAATCAGTGTTGATTTACACCTCGTTGTATCCAAGCTAATCTCGCAATGTATTTTCCAAATTTTAATACAAATCTTGATATTCACGTTGCTTTATGCGCACGCGCACATAAAGATTTACGCGACTTTAACTATTTGTTCAGTGTTTTAAAAGATAACAGTTGTGTTCAGTTATGTGAAAGTGCTGAAAAAGTTTAAAAGACTGGTGTCGTCGATTTTGCTACCGCATTTATGCAAAATGGACACAGTCTGGAAGAAGCACAGATAAGTTTCGGAAGAAACATGAGATTTGGCTACAGGCTGCAATTCAATGGCCGGAATTACAGAATGAAAATATGGAACCTTCTACAGAAAATATAAGTGACGTCATCGAGCCCATAATTTCTCCTGCTAAATCTGATGCTTCAACTTGTACACATCCTAGTCCTCGTAAATCTTTTGAGGACCTTAGTAACCGGCAAAAAAGAAGACGCACTGAAGATAGTCTTTCATGCAGCAGTAGCAGCGCTGAAATTATGTTTTCGGCCGAAAGGGCGCTTCAAAAGGCAGGACAAAGCGATACAGCTTATGTTATGAAATACTTGACGGAGAATCCAGAAGAGGCCTCAAAAATCAAAGCCTTCATTGAAGGTAAATCAATTCAGGTACGGGAAATATCCCCTTTGAAGGCATTGGCTCTTTATGTATCGATGAACTTATCGAAATGGCGCTATAACACTCTTCGGGATTTCAACACTCAAGAAGGAGCTCTTCAATACCCGAGTTACTACATGTTGGTTAAAGAAAAAATTAAGTGCTATCCGGCCAAAGAAGATCTCACAGTTACAGAGAGCTCTGCAAAAATCAAATTACAAGCCTTGATGGATTTAACCTCAAGAAGACTTATTAGGTCGTTAGAAACCCCTGTTGATCCCAATCAACAGCTCGTATTGACCAGCAAATGGGGTTTTGACGGATCATCTAGCCAAAGCATTTATCATCAAAGGACGAGTGAAGATGAGCAAATCGATCTTGCTAGTAATTTTATGATTAGTCTTGTACCACTGCGGCTCGTCTCAAAAGGTGTAACAATTTGGGAAAACGAGCGACCATCTTCCACTTCATTTTGCCGGCCAATATTGTTTAAGTTTATAAAGGAAACCAAAGAAAATGTGCAGAGAGAGATGGCTGAAATCGAAGCAGAGATTGAAGCCTTACCTCCATCCACCATCACTGATGGAATTAGTGTCAAACACCAACTGCTGTTGACAATGATTGATGGTAAAATTCATTCCATTATATCCAATACAGCAGCTTCAGTGTGTGACATATGCAAGGCTTGTCCTAAAGAAATGAATAATTTAGAGTTAATCAAAGATAAACACGCAAACGAGGACATGTATAAATATAGCTTAAGCACCCTTCACGCTTGGATTCGCTCAATGGAATGCTTATTACACATTTCCTACAAATTAGACATAAAATCATGGCAAGTAAGGGGTGATATAGCAAAAAGGCAAGTTGATGACAGGAAGAAAAGAGTTCAAGAGGCTGTAAGAAGAGAAACGGGCTTACTTCTCGATGTTGTGAAACAAGGCAGTGGATCCACCAACAATGGCAACTCGGCAAGGAGATTTTTTGAAAACTACACTAAATCTGCTGAACTGACCGGAATAGATGCTATGCTTTTAAGAAAAATCTGTGTGATCTTGCAGTGTATTTCATCAGGAGAGAAGATCAACGTAACTAAATTCCGAGAGTTCTGCTTTGATACTGCTAAGCTTTACGTGGAGTTATACCCATGGTATTATATGCCTTCTTCACTTCATAAAATTTTAATGCATGGGCCAGACATAGTTCAGAACATGTCAATTGTGCCCATTGGTTTTCTATCCGAAGAGGCATCTGAGGCTAGAAATAAAGATTTTAGAAAATATAGAGAGGGGCATTCTCGAAAGCATAGCAGTATCTCATGCAATGAAGATATTATGCACAATCTTTTACTGTCTTCTGATCCACTTGTTACAAGTATCCGTCCAAAAGGAAATAAGTTTGTAAAAAAATCTTCTTTTAAGGAATTTTATGAGCTTACGGATTCTGAGAAAAGTGATATCGAATTTGTTAACATAAATGATTTAGCGGACATCGATTCTGAATTTGAATTAATTGATGATGATGATGATGACGAAGATAATTAAATGATGTTATTGTTTTAAAATGTGTAACTTAGTAAATTAGAGCTTACATCTTAATTATTTATTGTACTTTTAATGAAACTAGGTAATTTATTATCAACTTACTTAAAAGTCATACTCTCATCAGTTCTTGTGAATATTTTTGTTAATATATAATATATTTCTGTATATATATAATATATTTATAGACCTCTTAATAAGTCTGTCTGCGGTTTAAAGTAAATACAAATGGGTAAAAAACGTTTTTTTTTTTAAATTTTCATTTCCTTTTATCCCAGAAAGTGCACATTTGGCGCACTATGTGTCTTAGTATTAAATATAGCTCTTAGTAATAGCATTACGATATTAGAGACCGCTACTTGAAACAAGCCCGGAATCAGGAGGGAGAGAGCTCGATACACTCATTTTCATAGTAAAATTTCACATTTTCTCAAATTACTCCCGAAATATGGGAGTTATGAAGAAATTCATCACCACAATTTATGAAGGCATTAAGTAATCGAATAAGATGGCATCATTAGTTTGGCATAATTTTACTCTTATTTTTCGGACATGTCTACGTCCAACCGCTCCCATACATTCGTTCCACTGTGCGTCATAAACAGTTTATTAACAAATGTTGCCTAATGAATACCCGGCTTTATCATCCAAGGGCCTCCGGTACGCGGGAGCCTGAATCGCGACAGGCTCGCCAACGTACAGTAGATATAAATAGAGATATAACCTTGGATAACTTAGAACTAGACAATATGACTCAGGCTCAGAATAACCCAGATACTATCTACAAGGCTCTTCGCCTTATTCCGGAGTTCGACGGCAACCCGAACATCCTTACCCGTTTCATTAGAATCTGTGATTCGTTAGCTGCGCAGTACTTAAGTAGTGCACCTGGCAGTGAATTTTCCAACTTATGCTTAATAAACGGAATACTTAATAAAATAACTGGGACCGCGGCATGCACTATTAATGCCAATGGAATACCAGAGAGCTGGCTAGGCATTCGAACTGCCTTGACTAATAACTTTTCAGATCAGCGTGATGAAACCGCATTGTACAACGACCTCTCTTTAGCCACTCAGGGTAATAAAACGCCACAAGAATTCTACGATCATTGCCAAACGTTGTTTAGTACGATCATGACTTACGTGACTTTACATGAGACTGTATCGACGACCATAGAAGCGAAACGCGACCTATATAAAAAGGTTACCATGCAGGCATATGTCCGAGGGTTGAAAGAACCTCTAGGATCCCGCATACGTTGCATGCGCCCACCAACAATAGAGAAGGCGCTCGAGTTCGTTCAAGAGGAACTCAATGTAATGTACTTGCAACAACGCGAGACCCCAAAAACCCAAGCTCCTCCTAAAGTCGCTCATCCCACTCTTACACCTGTAGCGTTTACCCCACGACCTCATAATTTACTGACACCAATACCTAACTGGCCATTACCCATGGGCCAGCGTCCAGCGGGGCCCGCACCTCAGCCTTTTAAATTCCCTGCACCAGCACAACATCAACAGCGTATGCCAACGAGCACGCAAAGAATGTTCAGTGCGGCACCTCCTAACTACAATCCCCGTAGTAACCTATTTAGACTAACATCCCGAAATAATGCACCTCAAGGCCCTCAGCCAATGAGTGGTGTTCAACGATTCACTCCCAAACCCTTACCTCCAACAAATCAGCCAGCAGCCCATGATTGGAATAAGTTTGGAAATCCACCACCTTCGAATTATTTCAAAGCCCGAGAAATGAATATGAATGAGTGCATGACGCATGACGACTCATATTACTACTATAACTACGAACCGGTATACAATTACTATACTGACTACAATGACAGTGTCCCTGACCCGAGTAGTCTCGCCGCTGACTCGACTCATTATAACGTGACAACGAACGACCAAGTATTTGATGAATCACAAGCGGGTGTAACTGACCATGCTCAACAGGATTTTCAGGAGGTTTCGACGTCGCAAAAACCAAAATAGAATTAAATCTTCAGACACAGAGGCAACTCCCCTATATACAAACTAGAGACCCACCTCTAAAACTTTTAATAGATACAGGTGCTAACCAATCTTTTATTAGCCCCGAAGCTGTTGAAAAATATTTCGCCGAATACCCCTTACATTTCGACCCTTTTGAGGTAACCAACATACACGCAACAAGCAGGAACGATTACTCTATAACCTTGCCATGTTTTGCGGAGTTTAATGACGCCAAAACCATGAAGTTGTTCATCTATCGGTTTCATGACTATTTCGATGGTCTCATCGGTTTAGATCTGCTAAATGACTGGGAAGCTCGCATAGACTTGAAAGAAAACATGTTGGTGACTCGATCTGCAATAAACCCTATTGCAATGTATAACTCGTGTAACGTAAATTTATACGAAGATATTATACCAGCTGGGAGTACTAAGGTTATCCGTATCCCCATTGATGTGCCAGAAGGCGACGTTTTAATTCGGGAACAAACTCTTTGCAATTGCATAATTCATGAATGTATTACTACCGTAAGTCGTAATCGTGGTTACTTGGAAATCGAAAATCCGACACTAAATGACGTAATATTTTCAATCGATCGCCCAGCGCACGCGGAATTATTCAATATCGAGTGCAGTAGTACTCAACAAACATCGACACGCGCTCAAGAAGTGGTATCGCGCTTAACAAGTTCGCTGCCACCCACCCCCGCACCGGTGCGGGGAGGGGTGTCCATGCGAGAGGCCGACCACGCACCGGTGCGGTCTCGCGCCTTAGTAGATTCATACACTCAGTTTGGCGCCGGCACTGGGCCAAGAACGTTGTGTTTGAAGCGGCACTGCGCTTGAAATTTTAAATTTTCGTAACGTGTTTTTGGTTTTTTCGTATGTTTGACGGTTGAGTGTTTATGCAGAAATAAATATCAAGTAAAATGGATTGCGAAGAAGGCCCTTCTAGGCAGCGAAAACAATTGTTTTCTATTATGCACGACAGTGATATAGAAGAGGTATTGTTTTCTGATAATTCTGAAGACGATTATCAGCCTGGTGACGAGGAGTCAGCATCAGAGAGTGAATGAAGGTGAGGAGCACCCCTTAGATATCGAATTACGCTCTCCAGCACGTCAATTAGTGTCACCTACAGCTCAGGATCAAGACCTGCAGCCAAACTCACCATCTGTATCAGACACTCAAGGTCAAGCCCAGCTGAACCAACCCTCTGCAGTAGGCTCAACCGCTGAATGGACTACAACTGGCGAGATGAGAGAAATTTATTTTACAAAATCAAACGAATTTTATGGTGAAATTGCAGGAGCAAATCCTATTGATTATTTTAATTTTTTTTTTACTGAAGATTTTTTGACGATGATTTGTACTGAGACAAATGCACAGGCACAGAGGTTGATAAGTAGACATAATCAGGAAGTTTCAAGCAGACGAAGTAGAGATTTTGCCAGGATTTCTGGATGGAAACAGGTCACTGTCTGCGAGCTGAAAATTTTCCTTGGTTTGCTGTTCCACATGGGAACTATCCCTCTCAGTCGTTTACAGGATTACTGGAAAAAAGATAGGCTGTTTTCAATTCCAATTTTTGGGAAACAAATGAGCAGAAACAGATTTCTCCTCATACTGAGATGTTTGCATTTTACCTCAGAGGAAGAAAGTGAGGATCCAATGTTCAAGGTTAGAAGTGTCATTGATTACTTCAACAACAAAATGACTGAATGTTATTATCCTGCAGCACAATTATCTCTGGATGAAAGTATGGTGCTATGGAGAGGGCGACTGAGTTTTCGGCAGTTCATCAAAAATAAACGCCACAAATACGGCATAAAGTTATATATGCTAACTGAACCAGATGGATTGGTATTGAAGTTCCGTGTTTATGCAGGTGGAAAAGATACAGACGTATCTGGGAAGGGTCACGCTGAGAAAGTTGTCATGGAGCTGCTTCAGGGAAAACTAAATAATGGCCACGAATTGTACATGGACAACTTTTATAATAGTTTTGGTTTGGCGAAGAAGCTGCTTGATCACAACACCTATTGTACGGGCACTCTACGTAAAGACTTGAAAGAAAATCCTCAGGAAATCAGGAAAAAAAATATTAAGAAAGGAGAAAATATCTCAATGTTTCGTGAAGGAGTGCATGTTGGCGTGTGGAAAGATAAACGCGTTGTGACGTATATTACTACCCAGTATAAAGACAGAATGGTTCCAGTCCAAAATAAACGTGGCCAAGTTACTCAAAAGCCAGAAGCTATCTCGAAATATAACGATTACATGTCAGGAGTAGACATGCAAGATCAGCTTCTAGCGTACTATCCTTGCGAAAGAAAAACTTTACGCTGGTATCTGAAATTAGCCATCCACACATTCCAATTACTTTTCTTGAATTCAATGAAGATGTACAATAAATATTCAGGGCAACGTAAAATGTCTCTCTATGATTATCGCATGAATGTCATAAATGCTCTGCTGCCCGAAAATGTACCAGGAAATAGACCTTCAAATACCCAAACTCATAAAATAAAGAAAGCCACTGAAACTACTTCAAATGGGCGTCTCAAACGAAAGACATGCCGTCAGTGCACCAAGAATAAAAAGCGTACTGACTCTCCTTGGTATTGTGACACCTGTCCTGACAAACCTGGACTTTGTGTGGAATGTTTTGAAAATTACCACTCAGAACTTCCTCTGTAAATGTTATAATTCATGGTTTTATAACTTTTTTAAATATGACATTGTTGATTGATAATTTCTGCGTTTTTCTCTGATTGTTTTTGTTTTATAAGATATTTTATTCACATTGATGCCAAAGTGTAATGCCATTTCTAAGTAAAGTTCAATTAGAAAATATTTATTTGTTTTACTTTTCTCTAAATTAATGTTGATTTTGCAGTTTATTTCATTACAAAAATGCAAGAAGTATCTAATATAAACCACATTTAAATAAATAAAAGCGTATTATTCCTAATTAACCATAAAAACGTAATAAATTCATAACCCGCACCCGTGCGTTCTTTGGCACTGAGAATGAAAATTTCATTCCCAGTGCCTAGCACGCACCGGTGCGGTGTAGTTGCCCTCCTCATTTAAAATACTGTAAAATATTATACAGATAATTAAGTATAATTACAATCTTATATAATCACTTTAAAGTCGATCAAACAAAAAAATATATTTGGCCTCCCGGTGACCTTCAATTTTTGCAAGTGGCAGTCAACCTGTTAAGAACTGATCACCTGAACCCGGAAGAAAAGGCTAACCTGATAGCTCTTTGTTCCCGTTACTCGGACGTTTTTTATATTGAAGGTGAGGGACTAACTTTTACAAACAAGATAAAGCATCGAATAAGAACTACCGACGATGTTCCGGTGCACGCTAAAAGCTACCGGTATCCATTTGTACATCGCCAGGAAGTTAGGGACCAAATAACTAAAATGCTTGACCAAGGTATCATACGACCATCAGAATCCGCATGGAGCTCGCCTATCTGGGTGGTCCCAAAGAAACTAGATGCCTCAGGAAAGCAAAAATGGCGTCTTGTAGTTGACTTCCGTAAGTTAAACGAGAAGACCCTGGACGATAGGTACCCTATACCCAACATCAATGACGTTCTCGACAAATTAGGTAAATGCCACTATTTCACGACCTTGGATTTGGCAAGTGGATTCTACCAAGTGGAAATGTACCCTCAGGATGTAGAAAAAACCGCATTCAACGTGGAACACGGTCATTTTGAATTCCTCAGAATGCCGATGGGACTAAAAAATTCGCCGTCCACGTTCCAGCGTGTGATGGATAATGTCCTCAGAGGACTCCAAAACGAGATATGTCTTGTCTATTTAGATGACATCATCGTCTTCAGCACATCCCTTCAGGAACATATAACTAATCTCGAAAAAGTATTCCAGAGGCTTCGAGAGTCCAACTTTAAAATCCAGATGGACAAATCTGAATTCCTGAAACTTGAAACAGCTTATCTAGGCCATATCATCAGTAAAGACGGCATTAGGCCAAATCCCGATAAAATATCTGCAATTAAGAAGTACCCCATTCCAAAAACACCGAAAGAAATCAAACAATTCCTGGGCCTTCTTGGTTATTATCGAAAATTTATTCCTGACTTTGCCCGAACTACAAAACCGCTTACTCAATGCTTGAAAAAAGGACGTAAAATTTCCCTTGACTCCGAATACGTGAATTGTTTCGAACGATGCAAGATCCTCCTGACTAATGACCCTATCCTACAGTATCCAGACTTCAGTAAAGACTTTAACTCGACGACAGACGCTTCGAACGTAGCCATTGGCGCTATTCTATCGCAAGGACCTATAAACTCGGACAAACCTATCTGTTATGCATCCCGAACCCTAAACGAAAGCGAGATGAACTATAGTACCATAGAGAAAGAATTACTCGCTATAGTATGGGCTACGAAATATTTCAGACCCTACCTATTTGGACGCAAATTTAAAATTTTCACTGACCATAAGCCATTACAATGGATGATGAACATGAAAGAACCAAATTCCCGTCTGACAAGGTGGAGACTTAGGCTTAGCGAATATGACTTTTCAGTTATTTATAAGAAAGGGAAATCCAATACAAATGCTGACGCCCTTTCTCGCATTGAAATTCACACTAAAGAAGCCACGTCCTTAATGGATGAAGTTGATGAACTAAACTCCTTAATGGGTAATCCAACAGAAACCGTCCTTGGTAAAACAAACTCCTCAACCGAAACAGTACATACAAGCGATGAGAACCCCATCCTAGAAGTTCCCATAACTGACGAGCCATTGAATAAGTTCAACAGGCAGATATGCTTTACCATTGTAAATGACGTAAAAAAACGACCCGTAGTTACCAAGCCATTTGACACCCACACACGTACAAGTATCCAGCTGTCCGAATCTAACTTAGAGGAAGATGTGATCTGTGCCGTAAAAGAGCACGTTAACCCTAAGGTTAAGACAGCTATTTTAGTTAACCCACCTTTAGCCATGTACTCAATTATACCGATTATACAGGACAAATTCAAAAGTTCAACCTTAAAACTCGTTTTAGCTAAATCTGAATTAGAAAATGTCAAAGATTATCTTCGACAACAGGAGATAATACGACACTATCATGACGGTAAAACTAACCATCGCGGAATTACCGAGTGTCATTTAGCCTTATCTCGTAAATATTACTGGCCAAAGATGAAGGATCAGATAACCAAATTCATAAATGAATGTACAATTTGCGGTCAGGCCAAGTACGACAGAAACCCGATAAGCCCTCAATTTAATATTGTACCACCGGCTACCAAACCGTTCGAGACAATCCATATGGATCTATTCACCGTACAGGGTGAAAAATACGTAACATTTATCGACGTATTTACAAAGTACGGTCAAGCTTATCACCTACGTGACGGAACAGCAATTAGCATCCTACAAGCCCTTTTGCAATATTGTACCCACCATGGCGTCCCTATAACTATTATCACAGACAACGGGACCGAATTCACAAACCAACTGTTCATGGAATTCACAAGGCTTCATAACATCAACCATCATAGAATACTAGCTCACTCACCCAACGACAACGGAAATGTCGAACGACTACACTCAACCCTTCTAGAACATCTTAGACTCCTTAAGCTACAGTTTAAAGACGAACCAATAATTAATCTTGTGCCCTATGCTCTAATAGCTTATAATAGCTCTATACATAGCTTCACAAGATGTCGACCCTTTGACTTACTGACTGGTCATTTTGACCCCCGAGACTGTAAAGACATTGACCTGACACAGCACTTATTACAACAGTATACGCAAGCTCACCGAGATAAAATGAAACGTGTCTATGACATCATTAACTCGTCATCACTGGCTAACCGTACCGCGATAATTGAGAAAAGAAATGAAACCCGTGAACCTGAGATAGAATACGCCCCCCAACAACAGGTATTTATAACAAACCCTCTTGCAAGTCGACAAAAGACTGCCCCCCGATATACACAAGACACAGTTCTAGCAGACCTGCCGATTCACATTTATACTTCAAAAAAACGTGGCCCCATAGCGAAGTCAAGACTTAAGCGTATACCTAAATCAGCAAAATTGTTACAGGATCCTACTGGTAACAATGCTCCCAATGACGCGATCTCAGGAGATAAGACTTGAAAGCCTCGACGAAGGACCCGGACTTCTACCCTTTAAACTTGGACAAATGAAAATCACGACTCATCACCATACCTTCATTCAGTACATACAACTAAGTAATATCGAAAACAGTGTTCACTCCCTACAGACCCAACTAAGGAACTGTCAAAATCAAATGACTAATGACACTTACGCACTATACGAAATTCAGTTGGAATATCTTACTAGCAAACTTGGCAATGTCTTAAAACAATTACGATCTTTAGAACCCAATAGAGCCAAAAGAGGTCTTGTAGATGGACTAGGTTCAATAATAAAAAGCTTAACTGGGAACCTAGATCACGAAGATGCACTAAAATATAATCAGGCAATTAAGATCTTAGAACGTAACCAAAATAAATTAGTGACCGAATTCAATGAACATATTAGTATGAGTAAGGAGTGGATGTCTAAATATAATAGCATAATCACACAGATAGTACAAAACCAGAATAAAATTAATACCACTCTAGAAACCATATTACAAAGTAACGCACTAAGTGAGAAAAGTTTAATGAAATATGCTCATTTTGCCCAATTACTAGAAATTATAAGCGATAATGTAGAGGACTTATTCCAGGAATTAATCAGGATAGAAAATAGTTTAGCTTTCATTCGTGCTGGTAGTACCCATCACTCCATGATAGACATAGAAATACTAGAGTCAATGGTAAGGAAACTTAAGACTATTTACGCTGAAGAACAGGTTCTAGACCTAGAACTTAGAGATTATTATGATATTATAAAACCGGGATCATATTATGTAGACAAGCAGATAGTATTCGTATTTAAATTCCCAATTTTTTCGAAAAATAGCTTCGATATCTATAGACTCTCTGTGGTGCCTAATAAACATGCACAAGCTCTTATTCCACCCTTCCCTTTCCTTGCAACTAACGAGATGTCACATGTGTACATAGAGGCTGAATGCCCGAAGTCGAAAGACTGGTACCTCTGTGAGAAAGATATTACCCATCAGATTCGCACCAAAGCTGACTGCGTCCAGGAGTTAATCACCAACCAAGTTTTACAAGACTCCTGCAGGTTTACCACAGTCACCTTGACGAGAGAAGCCATGGAGAAGCTCGACGACCAACATTACGTCCTATCCTTTCCTCAAGAAACGAAGATACAACTAACTTGTAACCGGAAAGACTACACATCGCTTCAGGGTAGCTATCTTGCAACAATTCCTACCGGATGTTATTTGAAATCTGAAGAGTTCACCATTGCGAACGTTTATAACGAAATTAACGGCCAACCCTTGAAGTTAATGAAGATACCCTATGACGCTGAGAAGCAGGCCACCACAGCTACCCACGTCAATCTGAACTCTATCGATCTCCAAGGACTACACAGCATCCAGGACCAACTCATGATCCAGAATCCTGTCCAACTTGAAAACGTGGTCACAGACGGACTTTATCACACTACAATTCCATTCTATGGAATACTATCGATTGCAAGCGTACTCGTTATTATCGTTACGACCCGGCGCTACCTACGCAGACGTACGAACACTAGGGAAAAGAAACAGCAACCACCAGCCGCAACCCTGAAAGAGAATGAAAGTCCTGGCGAACTTCCGGCAACATTTTCACTCAACGTGCTAAAATAGTCGCCGTTCTAAGGGGGGAGGAATTACATAGCGCTACTACATGAAGATCGCTGATGTTGCTTCCGCATCGATACTTGTTATTGCCAATGCACCAATTACATAGCGCTACCACATGAAGGTCGCTGACGTTGCTTCCGCATCGATACTTATTATTGCCAATGCACCTATGACGTCAATCGATTTCGCAAACTGTTGTTTGTTCAATAAATTGTAAGAATGATCATTCTATCGTCCTACTTCGACTTGGAATCGTCATTCATAGGATTAATTTTGTAATATCAAATTAGTAATTAAATTAATTTAAAATCAATTTCGGTTTTTTTTCGATCCTCCGATCGCAGTAAACGTAATTAATAAGTAAAATTAATAAATATGTATATGTAAACCGACACATCGATTATTTATTTTTTATTAAAGCTTTATGCACAAATGTAAAAAAAAATACACCGTACAAGGGCGGACTCAATGCCTAACAATTAAACGGCAAGCACATAGAATACGCAACTAAACAAAGACGAAACAAATTACAAGATACGACAAGAATTACAACACAAGACTAAAAAAAAAAAATATCAAGTCTATTCATTTTTTTTGTCTTTAAAAACAACAATGATTTTGATGATTAATTTACTTGAATAATCGTACCACTTAATAACGTTTTGAGCAATTTAAAATCATATTTTCAAAAGAAAAACCATTTATTCCTGCGAAGGTAACGTACATAACGCAAAAATTTTGCTTCATCAAGCCGCAGGACAAAAAAAGAAGTTGGTATAAACAAAAAGAAAAAAAAAATAGTCCAAGACAGAATTATTTAGGAGCCACTACCGCGCGAAATGGCTGACTGCACGACGTCATGAAACCACGGCACTGGTTTTCAGCGTAAGCCGGGGCGTGCCGCTGTCATCGATAAACTAGCAAACTTTCAATTAGTGTCATAGATCTAAAAGAAAAAAAACAAAAGAGATAGACCAAAAAAAAAATCCAAAATGACAGCCTGTTACTGACGATGATATTTTTAACACCAATTCAATGTTATTTAACCTTTTTTAAAAACAAGCAAGACTATAGCTGCAAATAATCCAGTTTTAAATTACGGATTTTGGTTAAAACGATTTATTTAAAACTATAGACACGACAACCACACTACCCAAAGAATGCACTTTTGTAAAAAGCAACAAAATTTTGGACTGACAATTTGTGTGACAACTTTTTCAGACAACGAAACAACCAAGCATTTTAGCAACCATTTTTCAAAGAAACTACTAAAATAAAGCTATGTAACAATTTGACAACAATTTAATTCATTAAAAATCATTTCAACATAATCTTCATTCTCGATGTTGCCAATATTATCAGGATACTGGGCAACAAGCCACATGCAGGTAAATAAAAATTCCACATAATGATAACTTCAAATCAACCAACAAGAAGCAGGTATGATCAACTCGTAACCCCATTTGAACCACAGAATTTTCAAAATGGAACAAATTCTTTGTTTTGTGTACATATTCCTTGTTTACAGTTGATATTCTGTTCTGGATTGTTCACCTTTGCCATGTTTCTGAAAAAAAAAGAAAGCTTTGTTAAAATATATTCTTACTAGTACTATAAATGTATAGTTGTCGCCTGTCGGCTACTATACAAATCTTTATGGCACAATGTTTGTTACTCTATCAGACTGTAATTGCTGAACGGAATTCATTGAAATTTGGCACACATTTTGATATAACTTAATACACAGTATATTTTCACTATATTTAAGTAAACCTCTGGGATAATGATAATGCAGGACTCTGGCTTAATTCTATTTAATGTTAAAGCCTAATTCTGCTAGAACAAGCCAACCCACATTTTATAAGGGTACAGGGTTGCCAACCATACTAATAGGAGTGTACCGTATTTTGGGTATATTACTATACTATATACTGTTGAAGAATTATGTATATTTAGTATGCAGACATACTACATATCCATTACTCACAAAAAAACATTGTACAAAAACATCTTTGTCTATTTCTTACTACTTCCATAAAATACTATCTTTATTTTACAGGTTCAATATAAATGTTCAGTAGAAATGTTGGCAACCCAAGCAGCTCTAATGCCTAATGACTGCTCCTTATGATTGTACACACTGCTACATATCAAGCTATACATTCCAGTTTATGCTGATCTCTCATTGTATAGGATTTCCATATAATGAGAGGTCAGCTTATAATGGAAATGTTTAGCTAGATATGTAGCCGCATGTACTACTGTTTCCTTACATAAAAATAAATATTTATGCTGCGTGTGTATTTTAATATGCTATTAAATATTGTATTTAAGAACTTTGTATATATCTACCATATTCAATGCAATAAATGAATTGAATTGCTAAATATTTTTTTTATTTTAATAGAATCCTTTACAGAGACACCATTTTGGCTGGCTGTTGGTCACAAAATGAGTACTGAGTTACTCTGGAGTAAGACGTGCACCTGCAAGGTGGACAGACAACCTGATAAACTGCAGGAAAAAGCTGCATCCAGGCCACTTGCAACCAGTCCTTGGAAAACTATGGGGGAAGTCTATGTCCGGCAGTGAACATCTTATGGCTGATATGATGTTGATAAGTCTAACACATGTAGTGACAATTGGATATCCAAAGATTTTTATTAGAAGATACTAGAAGAATATTGTAACTATGTGTTGGTTTCAGGTAGAAGTTTAGTGGAGTTAGTTTAGGCGGTCAATGGTAATAGGCTCGCCCCCTATTACATGGGATTTATTTATTGTGTTAGTACACCTCTGCCTAACCCTTTGGGGATACAGGTGTGATGGTATGTATCTGTATGCCTATTTAGTTCTGGTACACTACATGGCAAGCCTATTTTTAAACATAGAAGTCACAACAAATGACTACCACATCGCACTGCTTACTAAAGATAACCCACCTTACTTGAATTTTATTTATGTAAGTACAATCAGTTTAAATAAATAAAAAATAGTCTTTATTAATATTATTTACCCACTGGTCCCCAAGATACAGGCTCCGCCTAGTTTGGGGACTGCTGTTTTTACTAGAAATGCATACTGCTAATTGTTACCGTTTTAACTGTGTGCTAACCTAATAATAAGGAACTTTTGTAACAATGGATAATAAACTTTTACTTTACTTTGGGATATCTTTGATAATTGTTGTTATAAAAATCAATTTTCCTATTGATGAGTTCCTATTGATTTTTATAAGTCATGTTAAGTAGATACTCTGCAATATTAGTTTTGTTATCTTGCTGCACCCTAACAAGGTCATGTAATCATTAGCTTTTAAGCTAAGCATGTAAAATTGGTTGTGTACATTGTGCATTAAATAAATAAATAAATTATGTAAATTGACTCAAGCATGGCTTGCTAAGGATCTAGATTGTTCTTTTTTCACATAGTAGGTGAGTGGTGGGTAGTGGGTCGCCTTTATGTAGGTAGTCAATTAGAACTTAGACAAATGAAAGTATACTGGCACGAGTCGTGAGCAAAAACTGCAAGTAAATCTTTGGGTGGCGGACTTGAAGTTTGTGCTCACGACTCCTGCCAGTATACTTTCTTTTGTCTAAGTATAACCTTAAAAATTACCTGAATATTAAGGCTCTCGAATGTTCTTTTCGTCTGCTTGCAGCTCTAAAGGTGGTATGTGACACGTCACAGGCCGGTCTGAAATCAAATAAAAAATACTATTTAGATGGATTGTAAGTACTTTGTGTTGATAGGTAGGTAAAAAAATGGTCAGTGGGCAGTCAGTTTCGTTCCATAGCGCCCATAAGACTACACTCCAACCAAAAGTTTCTATGTATTCAACGTGCGGTGGCTTAATAAAAGCCATTTTAGGAAAGAAACTGATAGATACCTTTACATTTGCTCGTGCAAGAGGGTAGGTACCTACATCTTACAACTAATGGACACAAAGAAAATTAAGGGACCTGCTGCGATAATAATTAAGGGAATGGACAATCGCTGGTTATATTAACCACGTAAGTTCTAGTAAGTGCTTATAGAGTTAAAAGATTAACAATGAATAACTTACCATCTACCGGGCCTGTTCAACTGATCTAATCTACAGATCGAAATTCATCGAAATGACCGGAAGGAACCGGAAATCAATTCAAGACTTCAAGTAGAACGAGTTCCATAGACAAAAAAAATAATATTTTAAAATTATGCACCAAAACTTTTTTCGGATACTAGTCTTTTGGTACGCCACATTTTTATACCCGACGTCGACGTCTGTGTTGAAAAGTAAAAACGCTACTAATGAATACTGGCAAATCCTATTACAAGGAAATGGACCGTAAGCAGCTGACTTGCGAAATACGGATGTTTTAACTCCATTAGAAAATAAATACTCCTTTAGAAAAATAACGTTATTTCTCTTTCGTTATTTTAATGTTAGCCAATTATGAGCTCCATTATTTCGATTTATTGTATGAAGCATTATCGATAGAAAAATTATTATAGATTTTATCCATTTACAGAAAGAAAATGTCACCAAAGTGTAGTAATTTCAACAACATAAAATAATAACTGCAGTTATTTTTTTATTGTTTAATAAATGGAGTACCTCTAAATAAGTACAGGTTCAGGGAAAATTAAAAAAAAAATGGCGTGATTACAAATATATTCGTAATGGCAAAGAAGTTCCTATGTAAGATCATTGATTTAATTAGTGTTAGAAGTAGGTCATGAAAGGGAGTGCTTCACTCAAGTGACCTGCTGTGTACTTCTATGATGCGACCAACAATTCCAACCCTTTATAAGTATATTTTTTTGTGATGGCATACCCATGCCATCACACCTGTATTATTCGAAGGGTTAGGCAGAGGTGTACCAATGTACACCTACAATTTGCCGGTATTTTTAGATGCCATGTAATGGGGGGCGAGCCTATTGCTATTAACCGGGCACAAATCCTAACTCCGAGCTGCTACTGAGAATTTCATAGAAAATCCCAATTACACTTTTTGCTCGACCAAGGAATCGATTCCAAGACCGCAAGACCGCGTAGAAATCGCGCTTAGGATCCCTGTGCTAACGAGGTATTTTTTAATCGCCAGAGTACTAATTTTTAAGAATAAAGATTTTATTATATTATGATATTTAAACATATTGTTAAGTACCTACTCGCGAGTAACTTAAATAGATATATAGTTTTATTCATTAATATAAAGATTAAATATTTACAGCCTTAAAATTAGGTTAAAAAAAAACCTTAAATTACAAAAAGAAACTAAAACAAAATGGCATCAAAAAAGTACCTACTCTAGTTACTCTAATATTTGTTTAAGCTCCATCTAGTGTCCAGTAGCAGAACTTACAACCGTTAGTCAATGAATACAAGGTTTAGTTCGTGTTGTTAATGAGTTCTATATCTAAATAATCAAAAAAGGGAGAAATTCTTAATTCTGCCGTATTTTTAACCGACTTCAAAAAAAGGAGGAGGTTCTCAATTCGTCTGTATGCTTTTCTTTTTGGATGTGTGTTACGCGATAACTCCGCCAATTATGAATCGATTTTAATAATTATTTTTTTGCTTGATAGCTCATACTTCAGAGGTGGTTTCATATACATTTTATCGAAATTGGTTTAGTAATTTGGTATAAAAAATAAATATAATGTCGTTCAAGTAAACGAATTAGCGTATTCTGCTTTCTTATGACTTTTAAGGCCGGCGCCCAATGGCGGTAGGACATGGCAAGGGATTTTTTGGCGACCAATTAAAATAAAACTTCACTGTAAGGAAATCAAGTTAAAATTTCAATGTTAACGGTGGTAAGTATACCGCGTTATAGTTTTTGTACTAACAACCGATACCATTGAAATTTCGACTTTATTTGAATACTGTTAAGTTGCATTTTTTTTTGTTGTCAAGAAATGCCGTGGCTTGCCGTGCCGCCAATGGACCCCGACCCTAAGTGGCCATGTTAATTTACGCAATATTACTGTTCCTTCATGGATTTGGATGACTGTAAGCTTAAACGCGAAAAATAAAACCTTTTATGGAAAAAAGACAACCACTTTCAAAAAGTGACAAAATCTTTAGCTTTGGAAGTCGGCGGCGTTGGATCTGTTTGTTGTTTTTACCACCGGCTTAACAGTATTTTTTTTACCCTACTGACTTCCTATTTTTATAAATTGTACGTAACTAGTTTGTAACTTCAGTATTATTTATAAGTTTTAACACACAACATAACATACCATCACGCCTGTATTCCCCGAAGGGTAAGGTAGAAGTGTACCAATATACACCCACAGTTCGCCGGTATGTTTTAGGTCCCACGTAATAGAGGGCGACCCTATTGCCATTAACAGGGCACAAATCCTAACTCCGAGCTGCTACTGTGAATTTTACAGAAAAACCTAATGAGCTTATAGGTTTTATGTTTGAAAAATAAACAATGATCGTTTAAGATAATCAGTATTATTTGTAATTGTAATGATTAATAATTCAATTTAAATGTAATTAAATGATGACCCATAATTTTACTTTTATTTTTTAACAGCTTTGTACTATGTTTTGACAAATAAATGCATTCTATTTTCACCCTTCAAATTATTGTTTCGTGAAATAAGTTAAGAATTCAACAAGTTATTATACTAATATTTTCAACTAGCGAACTGTCCGCAACTTCGCCCGCGTGGCTTATTTCACCCGCGTTAATTTACGTCTTTGGTTACTGCTCCGCTCCCGTGGGCCTTAGCGTGACGTTATATAGCCTATGTTACTCAGAAAATTATGTAGCTATCTTTTGGTGAAATCGGTCCAGTACTATCGGAGCCAACAAACAAAAGAAAAAAATCATTCCTCTTTACAATATTAGTATAGATTAGTATTGTAACTGCCTCGTTGCCCCAGTGGTCCTAAGCGCGACTGCTACGCTAGAGGTCTTGGGTTCGATTCCCAGGTCGAGCAAAAAGTGTTATTCGGTTTTTCTATAAAATTCTCAGTAGGAGCTCGAATTTAGGATTAGTGCCCGGTTAACGGCCATAGGCTCGCCTTTTATTACATGGGACCTAAACATACCGGAGAACTGTGGGTATATATTGTTACACCTCTGCCTCTCCTTTCGGGGAATACAAGCGTGATGTTATGTAGTATTAGTATAGATATTTGTGCATTATTGAAGACTTTCGGAATGTTTCCAACATGCGCAATTTTATCGTAGTTGATTTTCTGGTTTACATTTTTAACAATGAGCGCGACAAAACAATACTCTCCTAATCCTATTTACTGGTGCAAACCGTCGCCATAAATCATATTTAAACAAAGATAAGAAACAAAAGGATTGCAATAAAAGTCATCGTGGGATATTTGGGTTAGTTTCAAAACAATAGTTTTTAAAAAAACAAGCTGCATTTGTGTGGGTTTTACTCAATTGTTTACAATAAAGCCATAAACAGCTTAAAGTTGTTATTTAGAGTTTGAAATTTGCGCAATAACAAACTTGATTGCGGTCCTTTTAAAAATGTTTTCTTATTTATTGGTCTTCTGTTATTATAACTCCACTAGAATCTGATGGCATTTTAAGAAGTAAAAATATTGTGATTTTGATAAGGCTAATCAAAATAACAGTAAGTGTCTAATTCATATCGGTTATGTCAAAATTTTAGACATAACCGCTGTTGAGATCGTAGTTTTTTTTTTAATTTGTTTATCGTTACTTCTTTATATTTGACTATCGAACAGCCCGCGACTTCGCCCGCGTGGCTTACTTCATCCGCGTTAAGTGACGTCTTTGGTTACTGCTCCGCTCCCGTGTGTCGTAGCGTGATGTTATATAGCCTATGTTACTCAGGAATAATGTAGCTATCTATTGGTAAAATATTTTTTCTAATCGGTCTCCCAGTTTCGGGGCCAATTCAATGGAAACAAACATTCAAATCTTTCCTCTCTGTTATATTAATATAGATAAAGTAATAATAAAGAAGTACAGATTTCCGCTGGTAGATAGCTGATGTTATCAGGAGTAATATCAACTTCTGATTTAGGGCCGATTTTTCAATCGTCAGATACCTCTAAACGGAGGAATAAATATGGCGGTTTGCCAGCTTTTGTATAGACGTTAAGTCAAACTGTCATATTTATTCCTCAGATAAAAGTTATCTGACCATTGAGAAATTCGCCCTTAGAAAAGTAAATTAAGTAGAGTTCCGCTCAAAAAAGATAATTCAGATAAACAGTAGTTTCGGAGCCTATTCGTTACAAACAAACAAAACAAACTATCATCTTTATAATATTCGTACGGAATTAGAAATATGGAAGTATAAGTATACATATAAGTATGGAAAGCAATACGCGATAGATTTTTTTTTTTTAAATATTCTATAAAATTAATTAATTACTCTTTAAATATTATTTCGTTTTTGGCCATGCGATTCCGGTACACCTATACTTATAAACATACCATCACGCCTGTATTCCCCGAAGGGTTAGGCAGAGGTGTACCAATTGTACACCCACAGTTCGCCGGTATGTTTTAGGTCCTACGTAATAGGGGGCGAGCCTATTGCCCTTAACCGGTCACAAATCCTAACTCCGAGCTGCTACTGAAAAATTCCAGATGGAAAAAACACAATAACACTTTGCTCGACCTAAGAATCGAACCCAGGACCCCATGCTCATCAGTCGCGCTTGCGACCATGAGACCAACGGGGCAGTTACCTATACTTATCTATATCTTTTTTTTGAACTAAAACCTTGTCTTGTTGCGTTGAACAATTTTGGATTAGAGCAAAACTCATGGGTTCGCGTCACCAACATGCTAATGTGACGTTAAGTTTCACGCCTTTCGGCAGTCTCCAGGGGGCAATATGATAAAATTTAATGTTCAGATTTTATTTTATGATTATTTGGTTTTTGTTAAAATTTATTTTTTTTATTTGAATTTATGATTTTAATTTTTAATATATGATCTGAATTATGTTAATTTATGATTTCAATTTGGATGTTGTTTTTTATTTAATTTTTGTTTTAATTTATGATATAATTTTATGTGTGTGTAGCTGTTCAGCTACCTTTATGGATCCACGTTATCCGAAATAAATGATTTTTATTTTTATTATTACATTTTTTTTCTTTAAGTGTGAATACTCGTCAAATGACTTCGTCCGCTCAGGGCGGAGCGGAAGGGAGTGTCAGACTCTTAGTGACTAAAACCCATTCGTGTTCCTCCTAAGGCGCTTTGCGTTCCAGGGCCGCCATGACTCTTTCGAACAAATTCCGCACAACCCCCATCAGTACCATTTTAATATTGTACCTTTTAATATTAGTTGCTGAATTTTCAACTCTCGGCGCTAAGCAGAGCGTTGAAAATTAAAAATGTCCTACCGTACATAATTGTTACTTGATGTTTATTTTATAGTTGTTGCATTTTCATCTCTCGGCGCTAAGCAGAGCGTTGAAAATCAAAAATGTCCTACCGTACATGAATGTTGCTTGATGTTTATTTTGTAGTTGTTGCATTTGCAACTCTCGGCGCTAAGCAGAGCGTTGAAAATCAAAAATGTCCTACCGTACATAATTGTTACTTGATGTTTATTTTATAGTTGTTGCATTTTCATCTCTCGGCGCTAAGCAGAGCGTTGAAAATCAAAAATGTCCTACCGTACATGAATGTTGCTTGATGTTTATTTTGTAGTTGTTGCATTTTCATCTCTCGGCGCTAAGCAGAGCGTTGAAAATCAAAAATGTCCTACCGTACATGAATGTTGCTTGATGTTTATTTTGTAGTTGTTGCATTTGCAACTCTCGGCACTGAGCAGAGCGTTGAAAATCAAAAATGTCCTACCGTACATGAATGTTGCTTGATGTTTATTTTGTAGTTGTTGCATTTGCAACTCTCGGCACTGAGCAGAGCGTTGAAAATCAAAAATGTCCTACCGTACAAGAATGTTGCTTGATGTTTATTTTGTAGTTGTTGCATTTGCAACTCTCGGCACTGAGCAGAGCGTTGAAAATCAAAAATGTCCTACCGTACAAGAATGTTGCTTGATGTTTATTTTGTAGTTGTTGCATTTGCAACTCTCGGCACTGAGCAGAGCGTTGAAAATCAAAAATGTCCTACCGTACATTAACGCTACTTTATCTATAACTTTACCTGACTTAACAAACTTTAATTTTTAACCAAAAGTTTATAAAACATTCAAATGTTAGTACAATTCATAGTTAATAGTAGAAACTAAGTAATCAACTTATTATTTTTTTACCGACTGATTTTGATTTGACTTTTTAAACTCTTTCTACACTAGGTAATACAAACAGGAAAAGCTCCAAAACTACAGGATTTTAATCATTTTTCACCAATAGATTGTTGATTGACATTGTTTCTGAGTAACATAGGCTATTTAACATCACGCTACGACACACGAGAGAGAAGCAGTATTAACCAAAGACGCATTTTAACGCAGCAAGATCTAGATGTCTATAGGTACTAATATTATAAAAAGGAAAGATTGTTTTGTTTGGTTGAACGCACTAATCTCAGGAACTGCCGGTTTGAATTGAAAAATTATTTTTGTTTTGGATAGTTCATTTATCGAGTAAGGCTATAGGCTATATAACATCACGCTACGTCCAACATGTGGGAAGCAGTAACCAATGACGTAACCTAATGCGGGGGAAAAAACTACGCGGACGAAGTCGCGAGCAGAAGCTAGTTATATTATATATGTTATAATGGTCGCCACGAGTCGTGAGCACAGATTTGTAGTGGTAGGGGTAACCTCGCGCATGTACCTACACTTTCGGCCAAATTAATTCGGTAACGATTTTACTAAAAATCATTTCTAGGTACTTACACAAAGTATAATTGCAACATTAGTGGTACTTATAATTTTACTTTGATGAAGTAATGTTGTACGCCTTCGTGACTGCAACATATCTCAATAAAAAAGTATAGTCTGGTAGGAAATAATTATTTATTTATATTTTTTAACGTTATGTTTATGCAAGGGGAAAAATTATATGCCTTCCGTCAAAAATCCATTAAACTATCTGAGTATAAAATAAAAAACTACTTTTAAATTCAAAACGTACGTCATTATTAAAACTGTGCTTAAGTGTACAATAGCCGAATGACATGCGAGTATCCAATGGACAACGAGCATCGACTACCGGCCAGGGACGGACCAATCGCGTGCGGCGTCGACGCCCCCTGCGTGCATTATTCCGCCAAAGAGACCTAAAAATGAATCTCTGCGCAGGTGAATTTTGTGCTCACGACTCGTGGCGAATACGAGCTGTTGCCCGCGACCTCATTCGCGTTGTGGTTATAAAACATAACAAAGTTTTGTTTTCGCGAAACCATCTTTTTTTATTAAAATAAATAAAATTTCTATAATAAAAGTAGCTCAAGTTACTCCTTATAACATTAGCTATCTGCGAGCGAGAGTCCTGTCAAAGCGGGTCCAGAGGTTTCAGAGATTAGCCGGAACCAACCGACAGACAATATCATCATCTGCTTAGCCTTTTCCCAACCATGTTGGGGTCGGCTTCCAATCTAACCGGATGCAGCTGAATACCAGTGTTTTTTGTAGAGCCTATCTGACTCTCCACAACCCAGTAACTGGGCAACACGATACCCCTTAGTTAGACTGGTTGTCAGACTTCCACGCTTCTGTTTATCCGTAACGACTGTCAAAGTTCTACGAATAACAGCCGGGACCAAGGGCTTTACGTGCTTTCCGAGGCACGGGGGTGTCACACCACCAACTTCCAAACTCCGGGCCCGTACTTAGCAAATCCTAATGGAAAAACCCAATAAAACTTTTTGCCTGACCTGGGAATCGAACCCGGGACCCCACGCTCAAAAGTCGCGCTTGCGACCACGAGACCAACGGGGCAGTTGTGGGGCAACCAACAGACGCACCACAATTTTTAAAATTGATTTTTTGATGTAAGTTCCGTATTAACTTACTTGCGTATACCTACATTTAGTGAAAAGTTGTTAGTTTGAAATTACAAACAGACATTTCAATTTTATTTATTTGTAGTATGTTTGTATAGAGTGTAGATGGAAGTAATAAAATGGAGCCTAAATTATTATTGACTTGAATAAATCTACGCGAACCAGCGCTAACTTAAGTTTGAAATATTGAGTCTTATTAAAGCGGGTAGATCCGCACAAAAAACTATCATCATGATGTGTCACGGATTCAAGTAGTGATGGGACGGTCGAAATCGATTGTACGTGCGGTCTTACGACAATGTTCTAAGGCCCAACGCCCATTGGCTGCACGGGGCGTGGCAAGGTATTTTTGTTGCCAAATAAAAATATAACTTAGCATTGAAATTTTAACTTTATTTCTATAGTTGTAAGTTATATTTTTATTTGTCACCAAGAATACCTTGCAATGCCGTGCCGCCAATGAGCGCCGAGCCTGAGTCTAGTTTTGGAAATCCATACTTACAAATATTTTAAATGCTAGAGTAATATTGTCTGTTATACTTAGGGTCAGTTCACACCGAGACGCGATGTGACGCGACGCCGCGCGCACATCGACTTAAAATATAACTTTATTTACTACACGAAAAGATACACATTTCATTGTGAGAATTCGGTGCTGGATGGTGCTGCGTCGTGTGATTTCTCACAAAGACATATGTATCTTTTCGTGTATTTCTTACTGAAAATAATATTGAGTCGATATGCGCGCAGCGTCGCGTCGCATCGCGTCTCGGTGTGAATTGACCCTTACACTACTAACCTACTGAACCGATTTTAATGAAATTTGGTACAGGGTAAGTTTGAACCCCAAGAAAGGACCTAAGCCACTTTTTATTCCTTGATTTCATCTACGTCATCGATAACCGATATTTACGCGCAGACAGCATGTTACAAAATAAATAAATTATTAAAAAACACGGCATTTACACAAAAAACCTATTTTTTTTGTCTGTTTGTTTGTTCCCGCTAATCTCTAAAACGGATAAACCACTTTTGACGGAACTTTAATGGTAGACAGCTAATGTTATAAAGGTCTGCGCAAAAATATTAAGCCCCGTGATGACATCACAAATCCCAAATAAATCTTCTTCTTAATGTTCTTCCCTGGTACATTTATTGGCACCATCACCACCTTTGGTTGACTGGTAGAGAATGCCTAAGGCATTAAGTCCGCTTTTGTACTTTTTTGTTGCATAAATAAACAAATAAATGACCGACATTCAGGCGAACAAAGTCGCGGGCGTAAGCTAGTGTTAAATTAAGTGTTATTGAATAGATAAATACAGTTTAATATTACACACATACCATCACGCCTGTATTCCCCGAAGGGTTAGGCAGAGGTGTAACCATGTACACCCACAGTTCGCCGGTATGTTCAGGTCCCATGTAATAGGGGGCGAGCCTATTGCCATTAACCGGGCACAAATCCTAACTCCGAGCTGCTACTGAGAATTTCATAGAAAGTGCAATAACACTTTTTGCTCGACCTGGGAATCTGACCCAAGACCTCTAGCGTAATATTATATCAAATATTATTTTCAGTTTAATATTATTTCAAAGCGATTTTTGTTTTTCTCTCAGTTTTAGCGACGCAACACCAGTGCAGGGGTATCCAAACTGTGGGCCGTGTGACGATTGGCACAGGTCGCCGGCAAGACACGCGATGTCCTTCTATCTTATAAAATTAAATAATATCGTGGCATTATGCTGAGATGGGGACCTTTTTTGGCCTCGCACAGGTCTTTTCTATGTTATTTTCTTTTTTTTATTCTTTTCTTTTTTATCTTGTACTTCCTGTGTGGGTCTAAAATAAATATTTTTCTTTCTTTCTTTCTTTGTATCCTTCTCATTGATTGCAGTACATTATTGTACTTTTATATTTTTCAAAAAATATGAATAATTAAAAATTAGTAATTAATTATTCTTTAGAGTTTTATTTAATTAAATAATATTTTTTCGTTTTAACTCATTAAGTATCTACAAACAAAGTCGCTCCCCACCGTCTGTACGTTTGTAGGCTTAAATCTTTTTTATTTCGCAACGGATTTTAATGCGGTTTTCATCAATAGATGGTGATTCAAGATGAAGGTTTATGCGTATGAACAACACGTTACGCCCAACGGGAGGAACGCGGGTGACACCGCCGGGTATATATGTAGCACTAGTAAACAATTAAAAATAAAGTAAATAATTTTAATTACTGTTTTGCTACATACAAAATTATTTTTTTAGAAGAGCGCCACGTCTCTTGCAAAAATTGGAAACTAATGGGAGCCGCAGTTCAAAAAAGATTGAGAACCCCAGCTCTAGTGAAGACTGTACCGCGCCAGTCAAGCGCAAACCTTTGTGGTGTAATGAGGTTGTTTCTCAAGTAACAGAGTGCCAAGTCTGCCAAGTTTATTTTACGGTTACATTTTAAAGAATAAATTCGTTTAATAAATTGTGCTCCTATATTATTATATTAATAAAGTTTTTTTTTTTAACTTGAGCGTTTATTAGAAATGTAATGTAATAATTAAATAAAGTGGTTACTTTTTCTAGTGCGGGTATTTACATTTAATTCAGCAGTGTTGTTTGAAAAGATATTAATTGTTTCTTTTTCTGTAATATGTGTAACATTATATTTGTTGTATATAAGTACAAGTAAATGTAATAAAGATAGCTTTTTCTTTTTCAAGTGCTAGTAGTAGTAGGTTCCTACCTACATTTTGTTGTTTCAAATTGTAAAATAATTGTTAATAATGTGAGTGTGTTTATGAAACGCCTAGTGAGTGTAGTGAGTGCTATGTGCTATATCACGGATGGACACTGGTAAGTACTATGCATGCTCTATATTATTGTTATAGTGTGAGTATGAGTGCAGGTTCGCGCCGGCAAATCAAATCCAATCTCTTTATTGCATTAATGTGTACATTTGGTTGTAATAACTAGGTAAGTTCCAACATAAAACCAGGTTAGGGGACGGCAACATCATCACCATCACGCCTATATTCCATGAAGGGTTAGGCAGAGATGTAACAATGTACACCCACAGTTCGCCGGTATGTTTAGGTCCCATGTAAAAGGGGGCGAGCCTATTGCCATTAACCGGGCACAAATCCTAACTCCGAGCTGCTAGTGAGAATTCCATAGAAAAACCCAATAACACTTTTTGCTCGACCTGGGAAACGAACCCAAGACCTCTAGCGTAGCAGTCGCGCTTAAGACCACTAGGCTACCGAGGCCGAGGCGGGGAGGTTGTAGCTAAGTTCCAAGTTTTTTTTATTCAATTTGTACCGGTCGCAAGAAAAATTGGGTGTGCCATTACGTATTGATTTTAACCTTTTGACCGCCACAGTCATGTATAGATGACAAACCAAAATGTGCCCAGCACGCCAAAGTCACGATCCCATGACAGACTTTTATACATAAATAATAATCATAAAACATCATCGATATAATTCCGAACTCACTACTATTTTGTAGAAATTGAAGGATAAATTCGTAGCGTGGCGCTGAACGTACGTGTTTGCTTTTTTGACGTGGCGGTCAAGCAGTTACACATAGTCCTTAGTAGCTAGTAAGTTATTTTTGGTTCATACTTTTGTTAGAATTTTTATTTTATTTATAGACTGCCGTTAAAGTAAGTAGGTACAAATAAGTATTAACTAATCAGCCTGTTTAGCAATTCTAAAGGGTTTTGTCATTATATTTTATTGCTAGCTGCTGCCAGCGACATCGTACGCAGGTTTTTTTTTCACCTACATTAAGTTAGGTCTTTGGTTACTGCTCCTCTCCCGTATGTCGTAGCGTGATGTTGTATAGCCTATAGCCTTCTTCGATAAATGAACTATCCAACACAAAAATATTTTTTCAATTCCACCCAGTAGTTCCTGAGATTAGCTCGTTCAAACAAACAAACTCTTCAGCTTTATAATATTAGTATAGAAAAAAAAAATGAAATATACCTAGTCGATATTCAATTAATTGTCTTATTGCTGCTCATTATCTTCTAGGTAGGTAGTGCTTATGCCCGCGACTTGGTCCGCTTGAGTGTTGGTTATTCCGCGGTGTATTACTATTTTATTATTTTGCACGGAATCCTTTTTTTATTTCTAAAATAAAAGAAGTTAAGTTGCAATTAACATCAGCTACGTGCAGGTAAGCGATTATATTATTAAAAGCGAATTAAGTATAAGTTTGTTTTATTCACCAAAGACATAGGGTCCTATACCACCGTCTCTTAAAACAACTTCATTTTATTTTTACATACTCAGTAATTACCCTTTTTGGATTTCCAACTTTCGGCGCTGATCCGAGCGTTGAAAATCCAACAACTGAAAATACTTACTAATTTCTTAGTAATTTAATATAATACTGCTTTAAGAGTGGTTGTACGTAGGCCCCCTGAGCTCACCCAATTTACTCCCGTGTTATAGTAGTCGCCACGAGTGGTGAGCACAAATGTCAAGTTAATTTTCGGCATTTCGGGTTCCTTTGGGGGTCTTTTGGGGCGCCGACTGTTGTTAATGTAGTTCCTAAAAGATCGATTGCGCTACCAAATAGCTAACTTTATGATTGCCATGATAAATGTCAGCCGTGTTTTTATTTAGTTTTTATTCAGCAGTTGTAACATCAACAATTACTGCAAATAGATATGAATAAGTAATCTATCTGTGGCCTGAATATCATTCAAATCAGTTACAGAAAGTAAAGTTTAGCTTTTACAAAGCTCTGCGTGTCGTCTCAAATCTATGGCACCAAATAGTTTGCACAACAAAATGGCGGCCGGTGTTAAAGCGCGCGAAGAGAGAGCACGGCACTGTTTATTCGCTGGCACTTCACTCGGCGTATTGGTGCAAATATTTGCGTTATAACGCCAATTAAAAAATAACTTTATTATATTAACCGTAGGTTATATTTTGTTTTACTTATGTGACCTGAATATTTGGACAAATGCGCCATGTGAAGTGAAGTGCCATGATTATTATAAGTATAGTCGACAATCGTGACGCATTATTTTTTAAGTTTTGTAAATAGACTAGCTAGTGAATAGGTTTACTTAAATTGAATATTATCTTTTTAGATCACATTTACAATTTCAAAGGATATTGTCACTGTATTTAATTTAAAACATATATCAACGCTAAATACTTGTTTTAAAATACAGAATATGTCTTGGTTATTAAATATTTTTGGTTTCTCAGCCACGTAGGTAAGTATTTACTAATAAATGTAAGTACATAATATGGACTAACTAATTCACTGTAGGTAGTAAATATTCCAGACTACAAACACAAGATTTAATGGTTATTACTACATTATTTATTTTGTGGGGTATATAAGGAAAGTTAAATAGGTACCTAAAAATTTTATTAAGTTCTGTGTCGCGTCAAATCATTCGAACCAAATAGTGCGCACAACAAAATGGCGGCCGGTGTAAAAAGCGAGCGAACAGAGACTAGAGAGCACGATACTGTTTATTTTTTACTGCAGGCATAAATGACATTTATTTATTAAAACTTTATGCACAAATGCAAAAAAAAATACATCGTACAAAGTCGGACTTTTCTGGGCATTTTCTACCTGTCTACCTATCATCGATTCAGAGTAACTTACCTATAATTAACTTTAACACTTTTTTGATGCCATTTAGTTTTAGTTTCTTTTTGTTTTTACCTATAATTAACTTTTAAGTTCAGCTTGTTTTAAAAGATATTCTCATTATATTTTAATCTAAAACAAAAAAATATCATCGTTACTTGTTTTACGATTAAAATGATGTAATGTTTTTAATGTGTGTTTTTAATCTACTGTGGGGCATAAGCTTCCCGCATACATATTCCTTGGTAATTAAATATTTTGAGGTTCTCAGCCGTCAATACATTTTTATTCAGTTTTATTTAGAACTAGCGAACTACCTGCGACTTCGCCCGCGTGGTTTATTTCACCCGCCTTAACTTACGTCTTTGGTTACTGTTACGCCCCCGTAGGTCGTAGCGTGATTTTATATAGCTTATGTTACTCAAGAATAATGTAGCTATCTATTGGTGAAAAAATGATTAAAATCGGTCCAGTAGTTTCGGGGCCTATTCAATGCAAACAAACAATCAAATCTTTCTTCTTTATAATATTAGTATCTAGATTTACTGTAGGTAGTAAATGTTCCAGGTTAAAAACACAACATATTAATAAGTACCTATTACTACATTGATTTTTTGTGGGATTTATAAGGAAAATTAAATAAAAGTTTTAATAAAGTTCCGTGGCGCGTAGAATCATTCTCACAACAAAATGGCGGCCGGTGTAAAAAGCGCGCGAACAGACAGCACGGCACAGTTTATTTTACTGTAAGTATAGAAGTTATACATTATTGTAGAGATTTATTTAAATTAGGCTTTTTATTTGTAAGCTCATTCTATCGTCGACTTTGTCTTTCTCACATCTGAACTAGACTTGAGACAAGAGTTTACACATGTAGAATTAAAAAAAAAAATGTTCTGTGTACACTAGGAGTTTCTCCTGTATCGTCGGTGTGTTAACAAAGTACAAACATATAAACTGACATACATACACAGCAGACTTGAAAGAACTTTCTCTAGAACATACAATTTTTTGTTCCGTGCGGGAATTGAACCCACGACACACAGCGTAGCAATCAATTGCTTAGCCAGCAATACGTATAAATATATCTCAACATAACCCGCCGTAGTGTCGCACTCGAGTTTAAATTAAAAATAGTTAGTTCAACTGCGGTTAGTATTTGAAAATTTACCCAATCACAACATTCTTGGGAATACCCCAAGAATGTTGTGATTGGGTAAATTTTCTTTCAAGTAAAACTTAGCTTCACATTACTACAATGTGTACCCGTTAAAGCAGCTCTCGAGTTTTAATCACACTAACAAATAGATGGCCATTTAGATCACATTTGAAATGAGGATAAAAAACATGTATTTACACCAGAACATTTAGTGGCACAAAATATACAATATGCAAGTGCAAATAGGTACCTACATAAACTAAAAAATATTATTATAGCTTGCGTTATGGACATCAATTTCAATACTCTGTTGTAAGTAATGATTTTGTAGTGATCGTTAACCCGCTGCGTATTTCGCTCCGCTTGTGAACTTTGGACCGCGTCCTACGTGTGACGTCAGATAACGTTCTTCATTTCGACTCGCAAGCTCCGCCTTTCTTCGATAATTTACGAGCAGGAGGCGCGGGCGCGCGACGCGGCGGCGCGGTGTCGCGTCCGGCGTCCCGCCGCCGCCCGGTTACCGACAGTCGGCATCGGCACTCTTCGGTTGACCGTTAAGTATCTCGGGCGCGTGCTTTTTATTTAGCTTTACAACTATTCCCGCTCACTATAGTTTTCAAGTGTGTAATTTCTATTCAGTGTTTAAAGTATTATTAACAGTGCGTGATAGTAAAATAAAAGTACTTAATTTTGTTTCTGCCTTGCTAACTGCTGTACCGTAAAATCAGCTCTCCAGCAATAATTTTAAAGCTCACTATCGCTTGCATGACTCGAACATCTACACTACTGTCTCTGGTGAAATTCCGGTATAGCTTCAGCGACCGCTTTCATACCAGCTCTTCACTTTCATTTCTTGCTTGTTCGTTCTGCTTTAGACGGCCGCCCAGCTTGAATCCTATACTTCGTGTTGCTCTTATTCCCGGTTCTCCTGTCTTAGCGTCTACTAAGTGCTTAGTTTCGATCGGGTATATTTTAAAATGCGCACGTTATTTGAGAGTATACCCTACACCAGCTCAGCTAGTGAAGTGACTGCATGAAAGTTAGTTAGAGGTACACTCTAATGAGGTTATTTTTGGATTTCTGTTTGTGAAATATGATGCGATGCTCAGTAGCGGCACGGCATAGCAAGGTATTTTGAGGCGAAAAATAAAAATACAACTTAATACTATAGAAATAAAGTTCAAATTTCAATATTAACGGTCGGATTTGCACAAAAACTATACCGCGGTGTGCTCACGACCGTTAACATTGAAATTTAAACTTTTTTTCCATAGCCTTTAGTTGTATTTTTATTTGTCGCCTACTGAAGTTAATTTTTAAATCCTGTGTATTTGAAAATATACCCAACGGTAACACTGTCTCTGACGTCATGAGTGTAGGTTATAAGTATATTTTCCAAACACACACGAGTATGCAACGTGCTAGTGACGTCGCCTGTCGACCGACCAGTTCACCAGTCAGTCTAGCGAATGTCGTCGCGGTGAGTGGCTTGTCTTGCCACACGACTAGCAAGTTTATTCCATACGTACGCTTGCAGGTAGAAGTGTAGTTTACTATATTTGGAATAGGAATATTATAATAATTGTGCTCCTTCCTACATCAAGGTTCTTTGAGTGCTTTTTCATAAAATGTGTTTTTAGGTAAATGTAATAATAAGAGTGCTTTAGTTTTTACCCGACTGCGTTAGAAGGAGGGTTATTTAGTTTTGTGTTGTTTGAAATTGTAAAATAATTGTTAATAAAAAGAGTGTGTTTCTGGCTGTGTGTGCTGCTGTAGCACGGATGGATTCTGGTAAGTGACTAATTTGTATGATCTATGTACCTAGTTATTATTAAGTCTTGCAGTTTCTCTTTGTAATTTCATAACTTTTAGTTATTTTTTTGTTTTTAGTAACATAGGTACTGCTAGTAAAGTAAGTAGAAATTGAATATAGCCGGTTTTATTTTGTGATTTTTTTCATTATATTTTAAACATAGTCGGCAGTTCGTTATTCAATTATCTTGTTACAGTTGAACATTAACTAGGTTCTCTGTCTCGCACACAGCTCAATGTAAAACCTAAAACATTACTTGTTTCAAAATATAGTACTTATTATTTTTATTTTAAATACTTTCGAGTGTCATAGACTTTAAGGTACTTATTTTTTACTTTAGTTTTAACTTTTATTACTTTATTTTTTTTACTTTTTATTTTATATTTGTTTTAACTTTTTTTTTATTAGACTTGTCTGTAGGTACTCAAACATACTGCTAATACTCCGGACTTTAAACAAAACATATCAACAGTTAGTCTACCTGTGTGCCAAATGTGAACTTGATCTGAATACACACTTGCACATATAATGGAATTCATAGGGAAAGCTAAATAGGTACAAGCTTTTGCAAAGTTTCGTGTCGCGCTAAATTATTCACACCAAGTAGTGCGCACAACAAAATGGCGGCCGGTGTTAAAAGCGCGCGAACAGAGAGCACGATACTGTTTATTTCTTACGCTGGCACTTGGCGTATTTGTGCAAATAATTGCGTTGTATCGCTAATTAAAAACAACTTTATGTTAATAGAAATAGGGTATATTTTGTATTACTCATGTAACCTGAATATTTTGACTAATTTTTTTTACATCATCACGCCTGTATTTCCCAGAGGGTTAAGCAGAGGTGTACCAATGTATACCCACAGTTTCCGGTATGTTTTTAGGTCTCATGTAATAGGGGGCAAGCCTATTGCCATTAACCGGGCACAAATCCTAACTCCGAGCTGCTACTGAGATTTTCATAGTAAAACCCAATAACACTTTTTGCTCGACCTGGTAATCGAACCCAAGACCTCCTGGGTAGCAGTCGTGCTTAGGACCACTAGGCCAACGATTTTTTATATTTTGTAAATAGACTTAAAATGTAGGTTTTATTTGATTATTAACTTTTCAGATCAGCCTGCTGTACACTCTTAAAGGATATTGTTATTATATAATACTACTAAAAATAGCTTTACAAAGTTCTGTGCGTGTCGTCTCAAATACATAGTTGGCACCACATAGCTTGCACAACAAAATGGCGGCCGGTGTTAAAGCGCGCGAACAGAGAGCACGGCACTGTTTATTCGCTGGCACTTCACTTGGCGTATTTGTGTTATATCGCTAACTAAAAAACAACTTTATTTTAATAACGGTAGGGTATATTTTGTATTACATATGTAACCTGAATATTGGGATAAATGCGCCATGTGAAGTGAACTGCCACCATTTCTGTAAGTATAATCGACATTCATATAGAGATGACACATACCATCACCATCACGCCTGTATGCCCCTGAGGGTTAGGCAGAGGTGTACCAAATGAGGTGTTATTATTAGAGATGATCATTAACAATATTTTTCTACCTTGAACTTCATTAATAATAATTGAGATTTCCATTAAAAGTTAAGTATAACGTATGATCTTCGATCACTGCCCCGTTGGTCTCGTGGTCGGAAGCACGACAGATGAGCATGGGGTCCTGGGTTCGATTCCCAGGTGGAGTAAATTGTTATTGGGTTTTTCCATTAGGAACTGCCTCGTTGGCCTAGTGGTCCTAAGCGCGACTGCTACGCTCGAAGTCTTGGGTTCGATTCCCAGGTCGAGCAAAGTGTTGTTGGGTTTTTCTATGAAATTCTCAGTAGCAGCTCGGAGTTAGGATTTGTGCCCGGTTAATGGCAATAGGCTCGCCCCCTATTACATGGGACCTAAATCATACCGGCGAACTGTGGGTGTACATTGGTACACCTCTGCCTAACCCTTCGGGGAATACAGGCATTATGGTATGTTATGATTTCGATTTATTATTTATTTTAACGCCTTCTAGTGGCCCACGAGTAAGTTGGTTCTAAAATTTAATATTGTAATAGTTTTATTGCAGATGACGTTGTTTCTAATGCTAGAGATTATGATCCTTATGAAGTGTTGATTGTTTGAATTGTAACTGAAACTTGTCTGGCAAAAAAAATAACTTTTAACTTACCTAATTCATACAATTGTAAGTCTTACGCTATGGACATAGTATTATTTTTTGGTTGAAAGGTTAAAATAACTTTTAATGCTTAATTGTCAATGTTAACAACTTTTAATACAAAAGCTTTTACCAATAATTAACAATACACAATAACAACATTATAATTTAATATTATATAACAATAAACATGGACACGTCATGTTAATAATAAACTCCTTAACAGTTATATTTTTAAGTTTTAATTTAACATGTTATTTTTATTTAACTTTTAACATTCACTACACAAAATTCATGACGCATTATTTTTTAAGTTTTGTGAATTGAAAAGACTAGCTAATAAAATAGGTTTAAATTGAATACCTATTTATTAACTCTTTAGATCTCCCTGTTTTCCAATTTTTAAAGAATATTGACATTATATTTAATTTAAAACAAATACCTATCAACGTTACTTGTTTTAAAATATAGAATATTCCTTGGTTATTAAATATATAAAATAAAATATAAATCTGCGTTCTGTTGGGTCTGTCAAGGGGTTGAAGTGCGTCTGGGATGTTTGCTGAGGCGCGGGTTGATGGTTTTGCCGCGATTGTCAGTTATAGCTTGCGTTACGGACATCAATTCAATATTCTGTTGTAAGTAATACTTTTGTAGTGATCGTTAACCTAGCGGGTTAACGATCACTACGTAATCCGCTCCGCTTGTGAACTTTGGACCGCGTCCTACGTGTGACGACAGATTACGTGATCCTTTATTTCAACGTGCAAGCTCCGCCTTCGTTCGAGAAAGTTCCGCGCAAAAGGCGCGGGCGCGACGCGACGTCCCGTCCGGCGCGGGCGTCCTTCGGCCGGGCCGCCCGGCTCTCTTCGGTTGACCGTTATCTGGCGCGCGCGCTTGTCATTGAGCTTTGCTTCCATTCCCGCTCACTATAGTTTTCATCAAGTGTGTAATATCTATTTAGATAGTAAAATAAAAGTACTTAATTTTGTTTCTGCCTTGCTCACCACTGCTGTACCGTAAAACCACCTTTCCGTTTATCATCTTAACGCTCACTATCGCTTGCATCGCTCGAACATCTACGCTACAGTCCCTGATGAATTTCGGGATTGCTTCAGCGACCGCTTTCATACCAGCTCTTCGCTTTCATTTCTTGCTTGTACGTTCTGCTTAGGCGGCCGCCCAGCTTGAATCCTATACTTCGTGTTGCTCTTATTCCCGGTTCCCCTGTCTTTGCGTCTACCAAGTGCTTCGTTGCGATCGGGAATATTTTAAAAAGCGGGGGAAAAAATAAAAATGCAACTTAATGCTATGGAAATAAAGTTCAAATTCTAATGTTTAACGGTCGCACTTGCACAAAAACTATACCGCGGTGTGCTCACGACCGTTAACATTGAAATTTCAACTTTATTTCTACATGATTAAGTTATATCTTTATTTGTCGCCTACTGAAGTTAATTTCTAATTTCTGTGTATTTGAAAATATACCCGACGGTAACACTGTCTCTGACGTCATGAGTGTTGGTTATAAGTATATTTTCCAAACACACACTAGTATGCAACGTGCTAGTGACGTCGCCTGTCGACCGACCAGTGCCACCAGTCAGTCTAGCGAGTGTCGTCGCGGTGAGTGGCTTGTCTTGCCACACGACTAGCAAGTTTATTCCATACGTACGCTTGTAGGTAGAAGTGTAGTTTACTATATTTGGAATAGGAATATTATAATAATTGTGCTCCTTCCTACATCAAGGTTTTTTGAGTGCTTTTTCATAAAATGTGTTTTTAGGTAAATGTAATAATAAGAGTGCTTTAGTTTTTACCCGACTGCGTTAGAAGGAGGGTTATTTAGTTTTGTGTTGTTTGAAATTGTAAAATAATTGTTAATAAAAAGAGTGTGTTTCTGGCTGTGTGTGCTGCTGTAGCACGGATGGATTCTGGTAAGTGACTAATTTGTATGATCTATGTATCTAGTTATTATTTAGTCTTGTAGTTTCTCTTTGTAATTTCGTAAGTTTTAGTTATTTTTTTGGTTTTAGTAATATGGGTACTGCTAGTAATGTTAGTAGAAATTGAATATAGCCGGTTTTATTTTGTGATTTTTTCATTATATTTTAAACATAGTCGGCAGTTCGTTATTCAATTATCTTGTTACAGTTGAACATTAACTAGGTTCTCTGTCTCGCACACAGCTCAATGTAAAACCTAAAACATTATCAACGTTACCTACTTGTTTCAAAATATAGTATTATTTTTATTTTAAATACTTTCGAGTGTCATAGACTTTAAGGTACATTTTCCTTTAGTTTTAACTTTTATTAGACTTGTGTGTAGGTACTCAAACATACTGCTAATACTCCGGACTTTAAACAAAGCATATCAACAGTTAGTCTACCTGTGTGCCAAATGTGAACTTGATCTGAATACACACTTGCACATATAAATGGAATTCATAGGGAAAGCTGAACAAGCTTCAGTAAAGTTTCGTGTCGCGTCCAACATTCACACCAAGTAGTGCGCACAACAAAATGGCGGCCGGTGTTAAAAGCGCGCGAACAGAGAGCACGATAGTGTTTATTTCTTACGCTGACACTTGGCGTATTTGTGCAAATAATTGCGTTGTATCGCTAATTAAAAACAACTTTATTTTAATATAAGTAGGGTATATTTTGTATATCTGATGTAATCTGAATATTTTGACTAAATATTTTTACACCATCGCGTCTGTATTCCCCAGAGGGTTAAGCAGAGGTGTACCAATGTACATCCACAGTTCGCCGGTATGTTTTAGGTCCCATGTAATAGGGGGCGAGCCTATTGCCATTAACCGGGCACAAATCCTAACTCCCGATCTGCTACTGAGAATTTCATAGAGATGAGAATAAACAACTTTTATTTACACAAGTAAAATTTAATGACACATACAATTTGCAAGTACAAATAGGTACCTACATAAACTTTAAAATATTAATACATATAGACTTATGTCAAGTCGTAGTAAATTATGATTACTTTCGTTTCTTGCTTGTTCGTTCCACATTAGACAGCCGCCCAGTTTGAATCCTAGACTTCGTAACTAAGTTCTTCGTTGTGATTGGGTGTCTCGAGCCTTTACCGCCGTTTTAGCGCAACCGACAATAACCAAATTTTACAGGAGAAGGTTTCTTTTTAAATATTTTTAAATAGAAATGTGCTAGTAATTTGAAATTTTACATACACCAATGATTTCCATACATATACACATATAATTTAAAATAAAACAAAAATAATAAGTATTTATGCTAATTATGACGCTTACATTATTTTTGCTGTCATAAGCTAAGATTATTTTAGCGATAATTTGACGGTAATGGCTCGATATTTTGAAATGCGCACATTATTTGAAAGTATACTCGGCCCAGCCAGAGACGACACAAATTTTGGGTAAAGGTACACTTCAATTAAGTTAATTTCTAATTTCTGTATGTATATTTTGAATATATACCCGACAGCAAGATATTTCTGGAGACAAATAAAAATATAACTTAACTGTATGAAAATAAAGTTGAAATTTCAATGTTAACAGACGTAAGCATAGTAGCGTAGCGGTATAGTTGTTGTGCAAGTCCGACCGTTAACATTGAAATTTCAACTTTATTTCCATATCTTTAAGTTATGTTTTTATACGTGGCCAAAAATACCTTGTTATGCCGTGCCGCCAATGGGCGCTTGACTTGGTGACGTAGACCGACCAGTCAGTCTTACGAGAGCCGTCGCTGTGAGTGGTCGTCTTACCACACGAGTATCAAGATTATTTTATCAGTACGCTTGCATGTAGAAGTGTAATTTACTATGTTTGAAATAGACATATTAAAATTGTGCTCCTACATCAAGGTTTTTTAGGAAAATGTAATAATTGGAGTGTTTTAGTTTTTAAGTATTTGAAATGCTACTATATTTTGTTCTGCAGTGTTGTTTGAAATGATAAAATAATTGTTAATAAAATGACTGTGTTTGTGAGCCTAGTGAGACCTAGTGACTCTAGTGAGTGCTATCTGCTATATCTCGGATGGATTCTGGTAAGTGACTAATTTGTATGATCTATGTAGGTATTTTTAGGTTTTATAATTTAACATAACATACCATCACGCCTGTATTCCCGGAAGGGTTAGGCAGAGGTGTAACAATGTACACCCACAGCTCGCCGGTATGTTTAGGTCCAATAGGGGGCGAGCCTATTGCCATTAACCGGGCACAAATCCAAACTCCGAGCTGCTAATGAGAATTCATAGAAAAACCCAATAACACTTTGCTCGACCTAGGAATCGAACCCAAGACCTCTAGCGTAGCAGTCGCGCTTAGGACCACTAGGCCAACGAGGCAGTTAACGTTTTATAATTTCTCTTTGTAAATTTATTATTTTTAGATAATTATGTTGTAATCAATGATATTGTATATAATCTGAGGGTTGTAATTGATTTGCATATTTTATTAATTAATAGGTCGAAATATGTGTATTATATGTTATAGGTAGAAATTGAATATAACCGTTTTCATTATACAATTCTAAAGGATTGTCATTATATTTAATGTAAAACATAGTTGATATTCAATTTTCTTATTACAGTTGACCATTTTTAGGGATCTAAGTGTTTCGCACAGAGCTCGATGTAAAACCTAAAATATTATCACCGTTACTTGTTTCTAAATATAGTTTTTACTAAAATACTTTCTAGTTTCGCAGCCTTCAAGGTACATTTTCTTTAGTTTCTTTAGATTTCGTTGGAGGTACACATTACACTATCATCTTTATCTGTGTGTACATATTTGCACATTTAAGAGAAATTTACAGAGAAAGTTAAGCCAAGGGTTTTTTTAGTGTCCGCCACGATTCGTCAGCAGCGTCGGCGCCCAAAAAAACTAGAAATGTAACCCAAAAACCCAATAATGAACATGACGTTTGTGCTCACGACTCGTGGCGGCTACTATACAAAATTTCGAGTCGCGTCAAATCATTCACACAAAACAGTGCGCACAACAAAATGGCGGCCGGTGTTAAAAGCGCGCGAACAGAGAGCACGGCACTGTTTATTTTTTACTAAAAGTATAGGTAACGAAATACATAACTAATTATTTTGATTTATTTCGATGTATTATGTTCTGTTTAAAAAACATACATATTATATTTTAGAAACAGTGGAAATTATCAGAATTTAAATGTTGAATACTAATATTTTTTGTTATCACAACAAAATGGCGGACGGTGACAAAAGCGCGCATAAATAAATGTTCTGTAATCAGTCTGGCTAAATCTAAAACTCGTTACATTATTAAGATTTTATTTCATACTGTTTTCTTCAACGATGAAAACTATTTACTAACAAAAAGAGTAGAGTTACAGAATGTAAGCTTTACTTGGTCCATTGCAAATCATACCGTTTTCGTGGAGTTTTAATACTCATATAAACTAAAGTACCTACTAAGCATAAATAAATTTTAATTACTAGTTAAGAATTTATAATTTAAAATGTGTTTGTCATTCAATGGTTGAATGTGACGAAAATTCATTGAAAAATTATTATTATTATCATACTTGGGCTTTGAATAAATTCAACGGAACCTATTAGTACCAACACCAACTTCATAATATTAAATAATATGTTTTACCATCAGAAGGGGCCTTTGCCCATACCACAAATTATAAGGTTATCGTTTACAAACATTAATATTATATTATTACAATATTTCTGCCCATTTGCTATTAACTTTTTGAAACATTAAAGTTTTTACTGACTAAAATCTTTAAAATTCTAGAATGTTCCGTAATATCTGAGTACTTAAAAGAAAATCACGATTAAATAATATAAAGTGCAAAAACACGCCATACAGAGACATCTACCGGGGAGTAGCACAAACAACAACATTTTAGAATTCGTGCTAACAAAATAACGGTCACCAATGTTGCTCACTCTAGGTGAACAAACCAACTAGAAATTAATTTTATTGCTACAATATATAAATAAGTATAAGTAATCTATACTTAAGATTATAAAGAGGTAAAGTTTGTGAGCTGTGAGGTTGTAGGAGGTAATCTCCGGATCTACTGAAACGATTTTAAAAATTCTTTGACCATAAAAAAGTCACGTTATTTGTGAGTGTCATAGGCTATATAACATCACGCTACGACACACGGGAGCGGAGTAGTACTTCTACTACTGGTAGGTTACTACTTCGCACTAGTGTGTAATATTTATTCCTCATTAATCCAGCTATCATATACAAAAATAATGATTGTATTTATAATTTTCTTCACTCAGTCTATACGAATGTTTAGACTTAGCTATGCTTACGCCTTGTCATTTACTTTTATTTTTTGTTTTTAGCATTAACAATAAATATTGCTACAAAAGTTTTGGTAGGCGCTACACAGTCAAGAGAAAAAGCTTAGCAAGCATCGCGATTAGAAGTCACTTCACTAAGGTGTATTGGGGATCAGCGGATTTACCGTCAAGCTTATTATGCTCAAGCTTAGGGCGGTAAATTCGAGGCCTGAATATTTTCCTTTTTTTAAACGGTATTCTGACGTCGTGAAGAAAGAAGTCTACTACACGTTTTCCGATGACTTTCCCCAGTTCTCTTTCGTTGAACTTTCAACAGTATCGCAAACTTCTATATATATGGTAAAACACCCAGTTCAACTTGTAATAGGCGTCTGCCCACTGTAAGGGCGGCAAAATTTTAAAAGCCTGTACTTGAGAAATGTTTATAACTGCCACTGTCGGTGATAAGACAACGGTCTGTCTTCAGTTTTAAACAAATACGTGACAGTTTCGTATGTAACGCTTTATTCCGTGTAATTTTAAACATAGTGTATGTTGCACTGAAACGGTCTCGCTCACAATAGACCTCATAAAGACTGAAAATCCCACAAATTGGCTATAGTGAGGAGTACTTTCATAGTTTCACCGCGTTATCTGATCAGAAATGAAGAGATCCCCAAATGGAGCAATGATGAATTGCCTAACGGGGCACATTAGTCACAGAACGGATGGTTGACGTCGCGCACCCCTACCAACTCCACCATGTGTTTTGCCGTTTAACTTAAAGAAGTCCATGTCACCTTGGACCCCTGATCGACTTAGCCTAAGCTGCTGGGCCCGTAGCTTTAAATTCGTCTCTAAATAATTGAGATCCGATCCAGCCTGACACCTTGTTGTCTTCCCCTCGCGACGCCCTGATCCGAATTCCGTTCCCCACAGGGAGTGTCCTTGCCGTGTAGTCGCCATTGGTTTACCAGTTCTAAGCCCTTACGGGAGGCCGTACATTTTAAGGCAACATAGCACCACAGGAAAGTCCAGTTAAGCAGCTGACAAATTTCCTTAGTTGACAGAGAAAGTTACTTTAAAGTTAAGTTAGTGGCCGAAAATCACTGCACCGCCCCCAGTCAGGGGTTACTAAGGATATAAATTAAATGAGCGATCACTCAGGGCACCCTCTGTGGGGTTCGGGCCTCGGCTTCGGACGTCATTGAGGGGAAAGCTAGAGAAGGATAGAGTCAGGCTGGGTCGAATTATTATTTTTTAGGGACTTTAATGTTACATGCTCAGCGGCATGGGCTGGCACGTCGAGGAAGGGTCGGGCGGTGGTATTACGGAGGGGTCGCGATGGGCATCGGCGGCGGGGCCGGAGTCGCGATCGGTATCTGTTTTTGTGCTGTTTATAGCGTACTGGTTGACCTACTGGTCTTTTAAAGGAGGGTGATGGGGTCGTCGCCTTGTCGGGTTGGAGCACGGTGAGTCTAGGTTGATGAATCCTTCCTATTTCGGAGGGGACGTATCGGGCGGCCTGCTTAACTGGTGTTTTACTATAGCGTAAGTAGTGGCCTACGGCGCTTAATTTCTCTCGTAGTTTCAATGCGATTATTCCACGCACCGTGCGCTTAGCTTAGGAGTGTTTGTGTGCCTGTAATGTGGCGATATTCACACAATCAGTTAAGTACTCATTGTACTTAACAATCATAATAAACACTATTTACATATTCACGCAGGATACGCGCGCCCAACGATAAAATTTTTTGTCTGATTAAAATACCCCTAGAACCTGCAAAATTATTAGTTTTAGCTTTTAGTACCTTGTTTCTACGTTTTGTTTCTTTCTATTTAGCATCTCGCATATGAACCTAGGAGGTTTTCGGCGGCTTAACTGACGTTTCCCGTAGTGTCATAAGAAAACCCCAACCAGGACGCGATTGTACGTTCGTGATCGTATCAATTAGGGACACACGTGTCTTTCAACGCTTGTAAAGCTACGCTACGCTTGTCGTTGATGTAAGGCCAGCCGGAGACATCAGCACACGCGAACATTCTTCTTGCCATGCCGATGGTGAAGTCTTCGATGCTTTTGACGTGCAGGTCCCTATGTATAAGGTCATACTTCACGAATCAAAGGATATCTGTGATACGGTAGAGCACGAGGTTCTGGTATGTCCGTAGCTGCTTCATGTAGAGCACCGGGCGCAGTGGTGGGTTACCTTGACCCACGACTTTTTTTAACGGGGTGCCAAACTCAGTCGATCTCCATGTTGAGAAGCACAACGGTGGCGTTTTGCATTAGTTCATGGCTGCCGTAAGCAGGTGCAGTACCCTCGGCAGCTGGAGCGTCGTGATAAGCTCACTCCGGAACCCGAATTGTTCCGGTCTAGGTGTGAGGTAACTCCGGCTTAGGGTGTTCTTTCCGAGCTTGAGCATGACCTCTTCTTTCCAGCAGGCACGGATGGTGCTGACGGTTCCGGATGGGTTCGGATTCGGCGATCACGCTTGCGATGTGAGCGGGCATGCGACTGTACTGACTGAATACAGTGCCTTCTTTTATTATCGGCTACGTGAGCGCAAGTAGTGGTAGGAGTACAAATTAAAATCAGCGAGAACGGCGTTATATATTTATTACTTTAAGTAAACTTAAAAATAGCAAAACAGATGATAAAGTTGCTGGGGAGCACGACATGATGGGCGACCGCGTATGAAAGGTGTGGGGGATGCCTCGCTGTATTTTATTTCTAAGTTTCTAGCTAAGCGTTATTCGATTTTTGAGGTATTGAGGCTTCCACTGACTCCCTATTCTTCACGAGCTGTTGGGTCCCACCTTACTTCAGGGGACTTAGTTCTTGAACGTTCAGTTCTTCGAATCTTCAGGTTAGTTCTTTTTCTTCTACCGCATGCAGGAAAGTAAGCACACCTACCGTTTTTCGGATTGGCATCTTGCAGTTCAACCTAGGAGGTTGTTTACTGCTTAACCGGACTTTCCTGTGGATGCCTCAACAATTAAGGCCTCCAGCCAGGGCTTACAATTAACTTACAAGCTAAGCGACTGCGCTGAGGGCACCCCCTGCGGGGTACGGGCCTCTACTCAGGGCGTCGCTGAGAGAGGGCAGCAAAGGGACGGGCTGGATTGAGTTATTATTATTATGGGCTATTTTAAAGCTATCGGGGATGTAACACCTACCGTAAAATCTGGCTTGCTTAATTAGTATTTTTCTATAGCGCAAGAAGTGGATTGATTAATTAATTGATTAAAAATTATTTATTACAAAAAACACATTTATACAAAATAAATTCCTCTACTTCATCTATTATCAAAATCAACCAATCCAGATCGCTGCAAGCTCTGATTGGCCAAGAGCAATGATCGCGCGGCCACACAGAGATCAGACTCTGCGACGGCTATATAAAGCGCGAGCCTCTCTATACGTATATTATTACTAATGTCGGAGTCGGAGTCGGGAGTCGGGCAGTCGGGCGAGGACGTTTTCTCGTATGAACGCTTGAAAGTTTTCACTAACACGTATCTAATAAAATAAATATAATTAATGGTTAACGGCGCGATGGCGTACAAGTGTTTATAGTTTCGGATAGGTCATGAAGTTGACTATGCGGGTGTGCGAATTTAGGGAGCGCCGCGTGTCAGTTTAGACGGTGGCGGTGTTTTATTTTGACGACTGCGTACGAAGCGTAGGTCGGGTCCCGTTCAAAATGTTATTTTCTCTATAAAAGTGATAGTTAGTGCCGATCGAGGTCGACGCGTCAACAGGGAGGATATCGAGCTTGTGTGGTGACAGGACTTCGTCGATATCACACAGTCTTGCGAACGTATTATCGACCTAAAAGTGAACCGTCGTAAAACACCGCGACCGCCGAACTGTTAAGGACGGACGACTCCGTCCAGGACGTGCAACCTATTAATATACTAATAATAAAAGACGAAAGCGCCCTTCGATAAGCTTATCGTGTGCAGATCGGGACTACCGCATATCAAAGCTTACTTACCTAACATAACAACGACAGACTGGATGCGACACGACAATAGAGAGAAGCGTTCGCGCTCGCTCGCCACTATAGTAAGTAGTACCACCACACCACACCAGTCCTCGTACCGTGGTGGCCGACGGTGCGGGGCTGTCTCTTCGCAGTGATAGCAGTACTTATTAATTAGTAACAAAATAAAATATAACGTCAGTAAACTTATAGAAGTAAACATAGACCCGATACAGGTACACACACACCTACCTAAATCACACGACATAAACAAACGGCATGCACGCACACCGACGGTAGAGCTAGGGCAAACGAATAGGTAGGTACTAATACTAATACTACAGCTAGTTTACGTGTCCGTATATTTCTTTCAATTTCAGGTATTAAGTACTACTATTGCTGCTGCTGCTGCTGCTGCTGCTGCTGCCGCCGCCGCCGCCGCTGCTGCCGCTGCTGCCGCCGCCGCCGCCGCCGCCGCCGCCGCCGCCGCCGCCGCCGCCGCCGCCGCCGCCGCCGCCGCCGCCGCCGCCGCCGCCGCCGCTACTACTACTACAACTACAACTACAACTAGTACAGCAGCACCAGAAAGAGCAACAGAAGCAGGTAATTTTTATTATTTCGTAGTTGGTGTACGTGTATTATATAGGTAATATAATAGTTATGTGTGTAGGTAGGTAGGTACGTACGTACATATACTAAATACGATATAAGTTGACCAGACTATATAGGTTAGGGGTACGCGTCTTTTAGACAACTCCATAAAAGAAACATTTTTAATAATATCGAACCATATGCGGCCCTGAAAAGGGCCTTTTTTGATGTGCGCTTCTATATACGCATGGTTGACACCACGGTATTTAGAGCTGGTTGCGCCAGGCAACACGTACACGTACGAGTGCAGGTGTTTAACCGCCGAAACCGTACAGGGTGCGACCCTGGCGCTTCAGAGCGTAGACGACGTCCATGGCGGTGACGGTCTTCCTCTTGGCGTGCTCGGTGTATGTGACCGCGTCGCGGATCACGTTCTCTAGGAACACCTTGAGCACACCGCGAGTCTCTTCATAGATCAGACCGGAGATACGTTTCACGCCGCCTCTGCGAGCCAGACGACGGATGGCTGGCTTCGTGATACCTTGGATGTTATCACGAAGTACCTTCCTGTGACGCTTGGCTCCTCCTTTTCCCAGACCCTTTCCTCCCTTACCGCGACCGGTCATCTTCTCTGCTGATGTGAATGTGTAGTACTTGTACGATAATAAACTTGCTGAACAGCCAGCACACGGATGCGCGCACACACGACCAACGCGAACGACTGACTGGGTATTTTTTGACCCGCCCGTTCCTCTTATATTTATACTAAACGAGGGGCTCTGCGGGTGGCGGGGCAGTAACGAGTGGCAGAGGGGCGCGGGGCGAGGCAAAGCGAGCCGATGCTCGTCGTTGGTTGGCCAGACAGACAGATAGATGGGTATTTCTTCGCGAACATCAAAAAATAGAGGTAAAATAAATTTAAAAAAAATAATAATAATAAATAGGTAAGCGATAACGATGACGACGACAATAATAATATAGAGGTAAGTACCTACGTAGACTCCTACGTTTGTAATAGATCATCATAATAATAAGAAATACCTATAGATAGGTACCTACCTACCTACCTACCTACCTACACTAAACGTAACGATTGCCATAAGACAAGTTCTTTGATCAATATAATAAATTATAAGTACTGAATGATTTGCCTATGCCTTCAATTTTGTTAGGTAAATTCTATAGAGACTAGACTATAGTTAGTTAGTTAGTTAGTTACTTAGGTTCGATGTTAAACGACTTTCATTTAGTGAGTGTACGTATTATTTATACGTACCTACCTACTTTAATGTGTAGATTGCGTTACGTTTTTATGACGTCTGATGTAAAGAAACATTCATAATAATCAGAAACATATGTGGCCCTGAAAAGGGCCTTTTATGTGAACGCACAGTCACAAACGGCACACTGCCACAGACACGTAGCACTGCACAATGGCAGTCAACGTGAAGGACGGTGTGTTGTATTGTGTGCGACGTATGCTGCTGCAGCAGTTTAAGCGCGTTCGCCTCTGATCCTGCGCGCCAACTGGATATCCTTGGGCATGATGGTGACGCGTTTCGCGTGAATCGCGCACAGGTTGGTGTCTTCGAACAGACCGACGAGGTAAGCTTCGCTGGCCTCCTGCAGAGCCATAACGGCGGAGCTCTGGAAACGGAGATCGGTCTTGAAGTCCTGTGCGATCTCACGCACTAGACGCTGGAACGGAAGCTTGCGGATCAGCAGCTCGGTACTCTTCTGGTAGCGACGAATCTCACGAAGGGCCACAGTGCCGGGCCTGTAGCGATGGGGTTTCTTGACGCCACCGGTGGCCGGTGCGCTCTTGCGTGCAGCCTTCGTGGCGAGCTGTTTCCTCGGCGCCTTACCACCGGTGGATTTACGAGCGGTCTGCTTAGTACGCGCCATTGTAAACACGGAACGGAAACGGAGAATATATATTTCAATAGAAAGTAACTGCTTCAAACGAACACGTACGCGACCTACACGCTTCGAACGCACGAGAGTGAATAAAAACCGGCCCGCGATTTTCGGTCCTATTTATACTATATGGCAACGCAGCGGGCAGGAGATCGCGAGCTCCTGCACGCCCTCTCGTGTATCACTATCTAACTAAACTTGAAACCGACGCAAAATCTAAAAAATTGTATACAGTAGCAAACTGGGAAACAAATAGAGTCTAGTTTTCTAGTACCTATCGTATCGGAGTAAGTGCAAAAAAAAAAAAAAAAAAAAAAAACAGCCTGTATATAATATGTGACATGATTGTATTTGCATTATTTTTTATTAAATTATTTATAATTATGATAAAGATAGGTAGGTAGGTAGGTAGGTAGGTAGGTAGGTACGTACGGACGGACGGAGGTAAAAATTTAGTTTTAATATAATTTTAGAATAATATCGCGTAATTTATTACAAACGCATTTATATTAAATAAATACCAATACCAATAATAATAGGTAGACATTGAAGTAGGTACCTACCTACCTACCTACCTACCTACCTACTTAACATAACTCTTGCCCATGAGTGAGTGAGTGAGTGAGTACGTATGTATGTATGTATGATTCTTTATTATTATAAGTACCTACTATGTATAATATTATAATTATTGTGTTCTCGACTGTAATTGCCATTATCATATAAACATCATACCTCTGTGACGAACTAACAGTAGACTGACTCTAATATAATAATAAATACCTTAACCGTTGAAGTATGTAGTAGTAGGTTTGGTAACGAACGTTTTGACTGACATCAAGTTTAAGAAACGTGAATTTATCACATGAACATATTTGTGGCCCTGAAAAGGGCCTTTTGTTATTTCTCCTGCCATCCTACGCGCCGGTGTGAGTGCGCCATCCAGAGAGACGTTTGACGTGATCAGTTTGTCGCGAAACGTGCATCGTGCGCGTCTCGTACGTACATACATAACACACGAATACTTGAATGTACCTGTATGTATGTATGCACATTACGACGACACCAGCACGATTAACACGCACCGCATTAAACGAGACACACTGAACAAACGCACTGGGTTATACACTGTACACACGAGGCGGCGTTGGACGGGGCGTCGGCGGCACTCGGTGGCTACCGACCGCTCATTTGGAGCTGGTGTATTTGGTGACGGCCTTGGTGCCTTCACTGACGGCGTGCTTGGCGAGTTCACCGGGCAGCAGGAGTCTGACCGACGTCTGCACCTCCCTGGACGTTATGGTAGACCTCTTGTTGTAATGGGCGAGACGGGAGGCTTCGGCGGCGATACGCTCGAAGATGTCGTTCACGAACGAGTTCATGATCGACATGGCCTTGCTGGAGATACCGGTGTCGGGGTGCACCTGCTTCAGGACCTTGTAGATGTAGATGGCGTAACTCTCCTTCCTCTTGTGCTTCTTCTTCTTCTTGTCAGTCTTGGAGATGTTCTTCTGGGCTTTGCCAGACTTCTTAGCGGCTTTACCACTTGTTTTGGGCGGCATTTTGAAATAAGATGAGAACACGTGCTATCGAAACGGAGTTCAGTCGCAGTATAAAACCTTCGGCGCGACCAACAGTCATATATATATTGGCCCTCGGGGCACGCAGTTGTGGCAAGCGGTGAGGAACTACACACATCGGCGGACCAATCACAGCGCTCCTAAGCTAGAGTGTAGATCGCGCGCGGGTAGTGGGGGTGCCCGGGAGGGAGGCGAAGGAGGCGGGGGTAATGCTTGTGCGTCAGTCGTTGTTAGTGAAAATTAAATAAATAAAATAATATAATAATTTATATGTATAAAAATTAATATTGGAAAATAATATTATGATAATTATAAATAAAGATAGATAGGTAGGTAGGTAGGTAGGTAGGTAGGTTGGTTGGTTGGTAGGTACGTACCAATTTAAAAATAAATATTGAACCGATCTCTTTGTAGTTAGTTGCACACAGTCCCATAAAGGTGCACTTTTTCTTACATAAGCTTTAAGCTCATCATGCGAATTATGGGTATATACAGTATTTGGGAACATTATGATCTTAATTTTTTATTATTGTATATCGTAGGCGAACTGATGTTATCTCCTATCTGTTATTATTGTAAGCATATACACATATATAACATTTATGTATCTTACTTTATTCATAATGTGAGTAGGCCGCATCGGTGCCCGTTGAACGTGAGCATCTTTCTTTTCTTTCAACGAACAATTCAATTTTGATCGAAGGTTGAAAGGCATGATGTTGGTACCTACTCTTACAGAATATGGCAAGAAAGATAGGTACGCTTTTATTTGACGACGACAACACCGTTAAAGAAACTGTCTTTGTTATATATTCGACGAATTATATTGTGGCCCTGAAAAGGGCCTTTTGTTTTGAATGCATACGAGCGAAGAGCACCGCGCAACCGACGTAAATGTTACATCGATATACGCGCGTGCGGGGCGCTCGCACGAAGCACCGCGGTCAGATGTCGCGGCACGACGTTTAAGCCTTCTTCTCAGTCTTCTTAGGCAGCAGCACGGCCTGGATGTTCGGCAGCACGCCGCCTTGAGCGATCGTCACGCCGGAGAGAAGCTTGTTCAACTCTTCGTCGTTGCGGATTGCCAATTGGAGATGACGAGGGATGATCCTGGTCTTCTTGTTGTCTCTCGCAGCGTTGCCGGCCAACTCGAGAACCTCAGCAGCCAGATACTCCATCACGGCGGCCAAGTAGACTGGCGCACCGGCACCCACGCGCTCGGCATAGTTGCCGTTACGCAGCAGCCTGTGAATACGTCCCACCGGGAACTGAAGACCGGCACGGTTGGAACGGGACTTTGCCTTTCCCTTCACCTTGCCACCTTTGCCGCGACCGGACATAGTTGATTGGTTTCTTTATACGAATAACTCACGAAAATAACGAAACACGCGAACAGCAGTGCGCGCGTTGATACAATCCAATGTTATGTGTGCTCCGCGTCCGCCACTGCCGCCATTTTATACCCGGCCCGAGTAGCTGTGTCAGTGGGGGGGGGGGGGGCGCACAATGTACACCGTTCGTGAAACGCGCAAGCGCGCTCTCGACCGGCGTCACGTGTATTGGGTAGGGTATGAGTAGAGAGGTAAAGAAAGAAATCTATCTTATTATCTATAATAAATAAGTATATGATTTTGCATGAGTGAGTGATGGAAAACTTTTGTACCTATCTATTTTCATAATATAGAAAACTTAAGATTTGACTGTAAAAGTAGGTAGGTAGTTGCATTATTTTATTATACTTGTAGGTTTTCTGCATTACAGCCTGTCTCCCCCCCCCCCCCCCCCCCCATGCGTTCTTTACAATAAGGGTTTATGCTATTATGTAATTTTTTGTTTTTTTTTTTTTTTTTTTTATTATTATTATTTCACCGACCATACGTTTCTTTGTGATAATTGATCATACCTATGATTAATTATTATTGTAAACCGAAACGTTAATTACTCAGACTCTCGTGTTATAAGAAACGAATATTGTTCATATTCATGATAGTATTGTTAGCCCTGAAAAGGGCTTTTTGGTGTGCGCTCGGTGAGCGCCGCGATTGAGAGCGCATGCACGCGCACTAAGCGTCTCGTCGCCGTCGTAGTTTCTTCAGTTCCTTGCTTGCTTGCTTGCTTCTGATGAATCGTTGGTGACGAGCTCGAGACACGTTCGAGCGCGTTCTGCACCCTCCTTCCCGAGGACGGTAGACGTACGGTACGTACTACGTGCGCGCGGTTGGACAATGATGGAAAAGCGCTGAGCGCGCGCGCACTCCCTCGCTTCCGCACAGTACACACATCATCGCGTAATGTAGTGTAGCTGTAGGTACGGGAGGAGACACACACACACACACACACTGATCAGCTGCTCGCTGTTGCTGTTGCTGTTGTTGATGCATCGGTGTACCTAGCGCCGCTGTCGTCGTCGTCGTCGTCGCCGTCGCCGGTGTAACGCGAATGCGACCGTAGCTTACTTCTTGGCGGCGGACGCTTTCTTGGCTGCCGGCTTAGACTTGGGTGTAGCAGCGGCCTTCTTGGGTTTAGGCGCTTTAGGTTTCTTGGTTGGCGGTTTCGCAGTCTTCTTAGCTTTAGGTGCGGCCGCTCCCTTCGCCTTAGCGGGTGCGGCTGCCTTCTTGGGCGCCGGCTTCTTCTTGGCGGCGGCGGCAGCCTTCTTGTCCTTAGCCGCGGCGGCGGCGGACGCCTTGGACTTCGAAGGTGAACCCGAAGCGGCGGACGCGGCGGCGGCTGCCTTCTTGGTCTTGGCGCCAGCGGCGGAGGCGGTCGCCTTCTTGGTCTTCGCAGCCGCAGAGGCGGGCGCCTTACCGGCAGCTTTGCTGGCGGCGCCGGCGGGTTTCTTGGCCGCGGACGATTTCGACTCGAGCTTGAAAGAGCCGGAGGCACCCTTGCCCTTGGTCTGGATCAGTGCGCCAGATTCGACGGCGCTCTTCAGATATTTCCTTATGAACGGTGCCAGTTTCTCCGCGTCGACTTTGTACTGGGCGGCGATGTACTTCTTGATAGCCTGTAGCGAAGATCCGCTACGCTCCTTCATCTCCTTGATGGCGTTGTTGACCATCTCAGATGTTTTGGGATGGGTCGGCTTCGCCTTCGGTTTCTTGGCTGCTGCACCGGCGCCGCCGGCCTGTCTCGCCTGCTTCTTCGCCGGTGTAGCGGGTGCCGGAGCCTCGGTAGCGACTGCGGTGTCTGCCATTGTAGTAGATATCGTTTGTTTTGTGTGTATCAACAACAACGTAAATACGTAGGGAACGCGAGCGAACGAACGAACGAACTAACGAACGAGTACGAGTGAGGTTAGAGACTCGGAATACTCAGATGTCGCCACTTATAGGTTTTTAAAATTCCGTGCGCGAACGCCTAAGCACGACGGAACTTTACCGTAACGAGCGCCGCGATGTCGCGGGACGTTTTCTCGTATGAACGCTTGAAAGTTTTCACTAACACGTATCTAATAAAATAAATATAATTAATGGTTAACGGCGCGATGGCGTACAAGTGTTTATAGTTTCGGATAGGTCATGAAGTTGACTATGCGGGTGTGCGAATTTAGGGAGCGCCGCGTGTCAGTTTAGACGGTGGCGGTGTTTTATTTTGACGACTGCGTACGAAGCGTAGGTCGGGTCCCGTTCAAAATGTTATTTTCTCTATAAAAGTGATAGTTAGTGCCGATCGAGGTCGACGCGTCAACAGGGAGGATATCGAGCTTGTGTGGTGACAGGACTTCGTCGATATCACACAGTCTTGCGAACGTATTATCGACCTAAAAGTGAACCGTCGTAAAACACCGCGACCGCCGAACTGTTAAGGACGGACGACTCCGTCCAGGACGTGCAACCTATTAATATACTAATAATAAAAGACGAAAGCGCCCTTCGATAAGCTTATCGTGTGCAGATCGGGACTACCGCATATCAAAGCTTACTTACCTAACATAACAACGACAGACTGGATGCGACACGACAATAGAGAGAAGCGTTCGCGCTCGCTCGCCACTATAGTAAGTAGTACCACCACACCACACCAGTCCTCGTACCGTGGTGGCCGACGGTGCGGGGCTGTCTCTTCGCAGTGATAGCAGTACTTATTAATTAGTAACAAAATAAAATATAACGTCAGTAAACTTATAGAAGTAAACATAGACCCGATACAGGTACACACACACCTACCTAAATCACACGACATAAACAAACGGCATGCACGCACACCGACGGTAGAGCTAGGGCAAACGAATAGGTAGGTACTAATACTAATACTACAGCTAGTTTACGTGTCCGTATATTTCTTTCAATTTCAGGTATTAAGTACTACTATTGCTGCTGCTGCTGCTGCTGCTGCTGCTGCCGCCGCCGCCGCCGCTGCTGCCGCTGCTGCCGCCGCCGCCGCCGCCGCCGCCGCCGCCGCCGCCGCCGCCGCCGCCGCCGCCGCCGCCGCCGCCGCCGCCGCCGCCGCCGCCGCTACTACTACTACAACTACAACTACAACTAGTACAGCAGCACCAGAAAGAGCAACAGAAGCAGGTAATTTTTATTATTTCGTAGTTGGTGTACGTGTATTATATAGGTAATATAATAGTTATGTGTGTAGGTAGGTAGGTACGTACGTACATATACTAAATACGATATAAGTTGACCAGACTATATAGGTTAGGGGTACGCGTCTTTTAGACAACTCCATAAAAGAAACATTTTTAATAATATCGAACCATATGCGGCCCTGAAAAGGGCCTTTTTTGATGTGCGCTTCTATATACGCATGGTTGACACCACGGTATTTAGAGCTGGTTGCGCCAGGCAACACGTACACGTACGAGTGCAGGTGTTTAACCGCCGAAACCGTACAGGGTGCGACCCTGGCGCTTCAGAGCGTAGACGACGTCCATGGCGGTGACGGTCTTCCTCTTGGCGTGCTCGGTGTATGTGACCGCGTCGCGGATCACGTTCTCTAGGAACACCTTGAGCACACCGCGAGTCTCTTCATAGATCAGACCGGAGATACGTTTCACGCCGCCTCTGCGAGCCAGACGACGGATGGCTGGCTTCGTGATACCTTGGATGTTATCACGAAGTACCTTCCTGTGACGCTTGGCTCCTCCTTTTCCCAGACCCTTTCCTCCCTTACCGCGACCGGTCATCTTCTCTGCTGATGTGAATGTGTAGTACTTGTACGATAATAAACTTGCTGAACAGCCAGCACACGGATGCGCGCACACACGACCAACGCGAACGACTGACTGGGTATTTTTTGACCCGCCCGTTCCTCTTATATTTATACTAAACGAGGGGCTCTGCGGGTGGCGGGGCAGTAACGAGTGGCAGAGGGGCGCGGGGCGAGGCAAAGCGAGCCGATGCTCGTCGTTGGTTGGCCAGACAGACAGATAGATGGGTATTTCTTCGCGAACATCAAAAAATAGAGGTAAAATAAATTTAAAAAAAATAATAATAATAAATAGGTAAGCGATAACGATGACGACGACAATAATAATATAGAGGTAAGTACCTACGTAGACTCCTACGTTTGTAATAGATCATCATAATAATAAGAAATACCTATAGATAGGTACCTACCTACCTACCTACCTACCTACACTAAACGTAACGATTGCCATAAGACAAGTTCTTTGATCAATATAATAAATTATAAGTACTGAATGATTTGCCTATGCCTTCAATTTTGTTAGGTAAATTCTATAGAGACTAGACTATAGTTAGTTAGTTAGTTAGTTACTTAGGTTCGATGTTAAACGACTTTCATTTAGTGAGTGTACGTATTATTTATACGTACCTACCTACTTTAATGTGTAGATTGCGTTACGTTTTTATGACGTCTGATGTAAAGAAACATTCATAATAATCAGAAACATATGTGGCCCTGAAAAGGGCCTTTTATGTGAACGCACAGTCACAAACGGCACACTGCCACAGACACGTAGCACTGCACAATGGCAGTCAACGTGAAGGACGGTGTGTTGTATTGTGTGCGACGTATGCTGCTGCAGCAGTTTAAGCGCGTTCGCCTCTGATCCTGCGCGCCAACTGGATATCCTTGGGCATGATGGTGACGCGTTTCGCGTGAATCGCGCACAGGTTGGTGTCTTCGAACAGACCGACGAGGTAAGCTTCGCTGGCCTCCTGCAGAGCCATAACGGCGGAGCTCTGGAAACGGAGATCGGTCTTGAAGTCCTGTGCGATCTCACGCACTAGACGCTGGAACGGAAGCTTGCGGATCAGCAGCTCGGTACTCTTCTGGTAGCGACGAATCTCACGAAGGGCCACAGTGCCGGGCCTGTAGCGATGGGGTTTCTTGACGCCACCGGTGGCCGGTGCGCTCTTGCGTGCAGCCTTCGTGGCGAGCTGTTTCCTCGGCGCCTTACCACCGGTGGATTTACGAGCGGTCTGCTTAGTACGCGCCATTGTAAACACGGAACGGAAACGGAGAATATATATTTCAATAGAAAGTAACTGCTTCAAACGAACACGTACGCGACCTACACGCTTCGAACGCACGAGAGTGAATAAAAACCGGCCCGCGATTTTCGGTCCTATTTATACTATATGGCAACGCAGCGGGCAGGAGATCGCGAGCTCCTGCACGCCCTCTCGTGTATCACTATCTAACTAAACTTGAAACCGACGCAAAATCTAAAAAATTGTATACAGTAGCAAACTGGGAAACAAATAGAGTCTAGTTTTCTAGTACCTATCGTATCGGAGTAAGTGCAAAAAAAAAAAAAAAAAAAAAAAACAGCCTGTATATAATATGTGACATGATTGTATTTGCATTATTTTTTATTAAATTATTTATAATTATGATAAAGATAGGTAGGTAGGTAGGTAGGTAGGTAGGTAGGTACGTACGGACGGACGGAGGTAAAAATTTAGTTTTAATATAATTTTAGAATAATATCGCGTAATTTATTACAAACGCATTTATATTAAATAAATACCAATACCAATAATAATAGGTAGACATTGAAGTAGGTACCTACCTACCTACCTACCTACCTACCTACTTAACATAACTCTTGCCCATGAGTGAGTGAGTGAGTGAGTACGTATGTATGTATGTATGATTCTTTATTATTATAAGTACCTACTATGTATAATATTATAATTATTGTGTTCTCGACTGTAATTGCCATTATCATATAAACATCATACCTCTGTGACGAACTAACAGTAGACTGACTCTAATATAATAATAAATACCTTAACCGTTGAAGTATGTAGTAGTAGGTTTGGTAACGAACGTTTTGACTGACATCAAGTTTAAGAAACGTGAATTTATCACATGAACATATTTGTGGCCCTGAAAAGGGCCTTTTGTTATTTCTCCTGCCATCCTACGCGCCGGTGTGAGTGCGCCATCCAGAGAGACGTTTGACGTGATCAGTTTGTCGCGAAACGTGCATCGTGCGCGTCTCGTACGTACATACATAACACACGAATACTTGAATGTACCTGTATGTATGTATGCACATTACGACGACACCAGCACGATTAACACGCACCGCATTAAACGAGACACACTGAACAAACGCACTGGGTTATACACTGTACACACGAGGCGGCGTTGGACGGGGCGTCGGCGGCACTCGGTGGCTACCGACCGCTCATTTGGAGCTGGTGTATTTGGTGACGGCCTTGGTGCCTTCACTGACGGCGTGCTTGGCGAGTTCACCGGGCAGCAGGAGTCTGACCGACGTCTGCACCTCCCTGGACGTAGACCTCTTGTTGTAATGGGCGAGACGGGAGGCTTCGGCGGCGATACGCTCGAAGATGTCGTTCACGAACGAGTTCATGATCGACATGGCCTTGCTGGAGATACCGGTGTCGGGGTGCACCTGCTTCAGGACCTTGTAGATGTAGATGGCGTAACTCTCCTTCCTCTTGTGCTTCTTCTTCTTCTTGTCAGTCTTGGAGATGTTCTTCTGGGCTTTGCCAGACTTCTTAGCGGCTTTACCACTTGTTTTGGGCGGCATTTTGAAATAAGATGAGAACACGTGCTATCGAAACGGAGTTCAGTCGCAGTATAAAACCTTCGGCGTTTTTTTTTTTTTTTTTTTTTTTTTTTTTCGGAAGGGCATCTCGCAGTTCAACCTAGGAGGTTGTTTACTGCTTAACCGGACTTTCCTGTGGATGCCTCAACTAGTTAAGGCCTCCAGCCAGGGCTTACAATATCTTACAAGCTAAGCGACTGCGCTGAGGGCACCCCCTGCGGGGTACGGGCCTCGGCTCAGGGCGTCGCTGAGAGAGGGCAGCAAAGGGACGGGGCTGGATCGAATTATTATTATGGGCTATTTTAAAGCTATCGGGGATGTCGCGACGGCCCTCGGCGGCGAGGGCGGAATGATGGCGGTCTGTATTTGCGGATCGTACTGGTGCGTTTGTTACTCTCCTGGAGGAGAGTGATAGCGTCATCGGGGGTCGTCAGAGTGAGCCTCGGTCGGCGAATCTTACTGATTCGAGATGGAACGTATCGGGCGGCCGATACGATTAGAGGGTTTCTGTGTTTTTCAGCAGAGTCAAAGAAACGCTTAGTCAAGCGTTTCATGAACTGCTGGATAGTGGGGATTCTAAGATCGAGATGTAGGTTCTCGTTGCGAACGTAGTACGGGGCTCCCGTAGCTCTTCGCAAGAATCGGCTCTGGAGAGACTGCATCCTATGGATATGATGAGGCTTTGCGTGCGCGAAGACGGCGCACGCGAAAGTCATGATGGGACGGATGCACGTGGTGTAAATGCGCAATTTGCACTTCAGTGACAACTTGCTGCGTGCATTTACCATGCAGTGGAGCCTGCCGAGAGCGAAAGCGGCGCGCGAGCGCACCGTCTTTATGTGCTCTCCGAAAGTGAGGTGGCTATCGAGGATCACGCCTAGGTATTTCGCTTGCTTCTCCCAAGGGATCGGCTTGCCATACATCGTGATCGGGCTGGGAAGGTGGGGATTAGAGCGCGGTCTCGAGAAGAGGACCGCTTGGCTCTTGTCGGGGTTGACCTCTATTCTCCATTTCCGGAACCAAGCGCCTAGGGCGTTTGCGGACTTTTGGAGAGTGCGGGCGATAGCGCCGGGGACGCGGCCAGAACAGTAGATAGCTGTGTCATCGGCGAATAGGGCCAGATGAGCTTTCTTACTCTTTGGGATGTCGCTGGTGAACAGCGTGAAGATGAGGGGAGATAGCACAGAGCCTTGAGGGACTCCGGCGCGTATGGGATGAGGGGAGGACAGTGCTCCCTCGATGCGATAGCGGAAAGTGCGGTTCGATAGGAAGTCTCGTAGGATGAGCACGAGACGGTCCGGCACTCCGAGACGGTACAGCTTATACACTAAGCCGTTGTGCCAGACTTTATCGAATGCTTTCGCTATGTCGAAGAAGAGCGCGCCCGTCAGCCTGCCGTGCTGAAAACCAGCACTGGCGTGCTCGACTATGCGGTGTACTTGTTGGACGCAGCAGTGTTGGGTACGAAAGCCAAACTGCTCGTCGGGAATCAGGCTCTTTGCTTCGGCGTAATCTTTGAGTCGCTTATAAATAAGTCTCTCGTAGATTTTGCCGAGAACGTTGAGCAGACTGATGGGACGGTAGCTCGAAGGCTCAGACTTGGGCTTTCCCGGTTTGGGGATGCCGATGACGGTGGCTTCTTTCCAGGACTGCGGAAAGATGTTATTGCTCATGGCACCATTGAAGATGGCGGTCATGAGCATAATGAGGGAGGCGGGGAGGATTTTGAACACCTTGTTGGTGATACCATCGGAGCCGGGTGCTTTCCGGGGTTTGAGGTTTTTGATGATGTCGTGCACTTCGTCTGGAGTGACGGGAGGCAGCGGATCATCAGGGTCCTCGACGGGGGGGAGGGAGGCTCTACGTTCGACTTCAGCGTCGACCTCTAGTAGGTGAGTTCGGTCTACTGGTTGAGTACTGGGGGAGCATTGGGCCTCGAGGCTGTCGGCTAGGACCTCAGCCTTCTCGTCGCAATCGAAGGCGACGCTTCGGTCGGGACGGTTGAGAGGAGGCACAGGAACATGACCGTCAGAACGGAGATTTCTCTGTAATTGCCAGAAGGCTTGGTGAGTGGGTTCCAGTTCGCCCAGCATCTTGTCCCAGCGGGTTGAACGCAGCTCGGCTATGCGGTTCGTCACAGCGCGCTGTAGCGAGCGCATATGAGCCTTGTTCGCTGCGCAGGGAAAAGCGCTGTAGGCACGGACGGCCGCGTTCTTCTCGGTCATCAGTTCGCGCACATCGTCCGGGAGTTTCCAGCGATGATCGCTCATCGCCGGCACCTCCCTTGAACAATCGTTCAGGACTGATTGTACGTGTTCCGTGAACGAGTCGATCGCGCCCGTCGTGTCCGCGACTGACACTATCTTATCAGGAATAGTGTCCAGGTGAGGCGACTTGGTGGATTTTAAGCTTTCGCTTACTTTCCTCCAGTCGGTTATCACCTGGGTAGGGGGGGGTAGGCTAGGGTCAGAGGGACCCGATCGGGGGGCTAGCTCCACAATAACGGGGCGGTGATCAGAACTAAGCTCGTGTAGCGTCTCGATAGATTGCAAACGGAGGTTTACATTCTTGAGTAGCGCTACATCGAGGATATCGGGGCGAAGGTTGTGGTCGTGGGGGAAATGAGTGGGGGTCATCGGAGCGATGACGTCGAAATTGAGGGAGGAACAGAGGTTGTACACGATTCTACCTCTGGTAGTGGTCGTGTTACTGTTCCAGGCGGGGTGTTTGGCGTTGAGGTCGCCCGCTATAATCACGGAGTCGCTCAGGCCGAGGAGAACTGAGAGATCGCTCTGGAGGAGAGCGGGGTCTATCGAGTTGGAGGGGGGCATGTATGCCGAAATCAGGGTTATCGATTGGTGACCGGTCATACCGAGCCGACAGATAGAGACCTCGATGAGGGAAAGTGGGGGGGGGGTCCATAGGAATGCAGTACAGAGCCTTCCTGTAGTAGATGAGGGTGCCACCCTTGTGACAGCGAGTCCTGTCATTGCGAACTAAACGATAGTTGGCAATTTTGGGATCTCTGTGATGCGGTTTCAGGAAGGTCTCTTGTATTAGGAAGACGTCTAATTGATGGTCACGGAGAAAGGTAACAATTTCTTCACGTTGACCTCTAACGCCGTTGGCGTTGAAATAACCTAACTTAAGGGACCGGGGTTTGGTGGTACAGGGGGACCTATTATCCATTATGGTTGTGGACGGTGGAGTTTTTCCAGGACGCTGGAGATCGCGGGGTACGCGAGAAAGACTTTACCTATGGCACTAATGTTAGCCCCGCAGGCTAAGATCTCCCTAGCCATGGGAACGGCATCGGGGTTTTTATAAATCTTCCACGCTTCGGTGATGATACCGACAGCGTCGAAGTCCGCAGAGGGAAAGGGCGCCACAGGGGCGTGGGGGGCCGGAGTCGCGGATGCGGCGGCCTTTGGGGGGGCAGTTGACTTAGCAACTGGAACAGGCGCGGGGATGTTCAGAGACATCAGCGCCGGAATGGGGGTGGCCTGTGAAGGCGCCAGAGCCGGGAAGGCTCTGATGTGGTTCAGAGGCGTCCAGGGGGACGGCCTCTGTGGGCTGAGGCGCTCCGGCAATTTGCCGGATGGCGATTCTCTTTGCTGACGGGCGTTCGCACGCTTCGTCAGCTTCGGAGAGGAGGACTTCGGGGCTTTCGGGCAGCCCCGGTAGTTTGCCGGGTGGCCGGACTGGCCACATAGCACGCAACTTGGCGGTTCCTTGCACTGCTCCCGGTCTTTCGGACGGGGGCAGTCGGCAGTGCCGTGCGCACCCAAACACTTGACGCATCTGGGTGAGGCGAAGCAGTTGCGCTGTACGTGACCGTACAGTTGGCAACGGTGACATTGACCTACAATGCTGCTCTTGTAGGGCTTCTCAATGGAGATGCCCGATAGAGAGCAGACCGATTTCACCCTGAAAATAGGGTGATGACCTTCAGTCGGGGGGCAGACAACGAGAATCGTGTCGTAGGCAGGGCCGCCCCTCGCTTTGTGCAAGCGGTGGACAGCCGAAACGGGGACATTTTGGGCCAGGAGGTCATCCTTGATGTCCTCCACCGGAATCTCCTTCGGTATGCGCTTGATCACCACACGGGTGAGCGCTTCCTCCGGGAGGGAGTATGTATGGAACGAAACGTTCCTTGATTTTAGTAGGGATGTTAGTTCCCTGAAATCGGTCGCGGAGGGAACCGCGACTTTTATACCCTGTTGGGTTGACCTGGCGTTGGTGTAAGCGATTTTTCGCTCACCACACCACTTGGACACATCCGTCCATTTCGCCTTGTCCTGGATGAACAAGGGGGGAGGGGGACGGGTTTTCTTGGGGGGGGCCTGAGGAGCCGGGGTGGATGATGCCATAGGGCTCGGCGGGCGGGTTTTCTGCTGGGAAGCAGTGACCGGGTTGGGGGCGATTTTGGCTGCTGCTACTACAGCGGCCACTGAAGGGGGGGGTGTAGGTTGCGAAACAACCAGCTTTTTGGCCTTACTGGCCGAACCAGATTTGGCCTGCCTCTTCCTCTTCCCCTTTCCGACGAGCAAAAAGTCGTCTTCCGAGGATGAGGTGGGGGCCGATATATTGGAGGACTCCGAGGCGGAGGATTCCGCCTCTTCAGTCTCCATAATATCCCTGTCTTCCGAGTCGGAGGAGTAATCCTCCGCGCGGGTATCGGGGGAGAGAGGGGACTCAGCGCCATGGGACATTAAAGGCGCTGGAGTTAATGTCTGCTCGCTGGATTCAGCGACGGCGGGGGGGGGGAGAGTTTAAGGCGTCTAGTGTCTCCGAGACCTTTGCCCGTATGTCCGGGTAGGTCCGGGATAGCTCCGCCAGAAGCTCGAACAATTGTTGTAGTTTGTCCGACATGTTGGACAAACTGCAGCAAAAAGAAGGGGGGGGGGGGGGGGGGAGACGACGCTCCTACCTAACCCCGAGGAGACACGAACACGTGTACCCCCCGGGCAGACAGTTCCCTAAAAGCGAACCCACCCGTGTGTCGTTCCTAGTGTTACACTAGCGAGAAGAATGACACCAACAAACTCGCTAGCTGCACTACTGTCTGGGCCTGAGGGGCCGATTAAACCTAACCTAACTCCCCGGGTGGGAGTGCCCGGGGATGAGTACTCCCCCTGCCGGGTGTAGGCAGGGGGGTGAGTGCCTAGGGTGGGCCCTAAGCTTGTGATCCTACCGCCGATCTTATTGTGCGGTAGGGGCCTATGGGTCTTGCGACCGATCCGGGCCGCTGGGGTAGACACACCCAGACGTCCCGGGTGCAGCTGTAAGAAGCGGGTTAGTGGCTGTCCGATCGCGACTAGGAGGCACCCCAAGGCCGCAATCGGAGCCCTTCCGACTGATTTCCTTCCCCTGAAGGGGGTCGGAGGGTGGGGCGGGTCACCACCCACTTGGGTTCGTTGGCACCGTTGGGTATCCCCCCAAGTACCACCTAAACCGGTGGATTTCGCTCTTAAGGAGCAAAGGACGCGAGCGTAGCAAAACAACTACAAGCGCAGTGCACTCGTAGCCTATCTGCTACGACGTAACAACACTCCGTAGCCGTGCTACGAAGTGGGCGGAGCGAGACGGCCGGCGGGACGGCGCGTAGCACTAAGTGCTACGGCGTAGCGCGACGGCGGCAGTCGGCGGTGGGGAGCGCGGGGTGCGCGCAGCGGTGGCAGCGGGGTGCGCGGGGTGCGCGGGGACAGCAGGCGATGCGTGTGAGAGCACGTGTGCGCTCAACGGCGGTCGGGAGCGGAATGAAAACCTTCGGCGCGACCAACAGTCATATATATATTGGCCCTCGGGGCACGCAGTTGTGGCAAGCGGTGAGGAACTACACACATCGGCGGACCAATCACAGCGCTCCTAAGCTAGAGTGTAGATCGCGCGCGGGTAGTGGGGGTGCCCGGGAGGGAGGCGAAGGAGGCGGGGGTAATGCTTGTGCGTCAGTCGTTGTTAGTGAAAATTAAATAAATAAAATAATATAATAATTTATATGTATAAAAATTAATATTGGAAAATAATATTATGATAATTATAAATAAAGATAGATAGGTAGGTAGGTAGGTAGGTAGGTAGGTTGGTTGGTTGGTAGGTACGTACCAATTTAAAAATAAATATTGAACCGATCTCTTTGTAGTTAGTTGCACACAGTCCCATAAAGGTGCACTTTTTCTTACATAAGCTTTAAGCTCATCATGCGAATTATGGGTATATACAGTATTTGGGAACATTATGATCTTAATTTTTTATTATTGTATATCGTAGGCGAACTGATGTTATCTCCTATCTGTTATTATTGTAAGCATATACACATATATAACATTTATGTATCTTACTTTATTCATAATGTGAGTAGGCCGCATCGGTGCCCGTTGAACGTGAGCATCTTTCTTTTCTTTCAACGAACAATTCAATTTTGATCGAAGGTTGAAAGGCATGATGTTGGTACCTACTCTTACAGAATATGGCAAGAAAGATAGGTACGCTTTTATTTGACGACGACAACACCGTTAAAGAAACTGTCTTTGTTATATATTCGACGAATTATATTGTGGCCCTGAAAAGGGCCTTTTGTTTTGAATGCATACGAGCGAAGAGCACCGCGCAACCGACGTAAATGTTACATCGATATACGCGCGTGCGGGGCGCTCGCACGAAGCACCGCGGTCAGATGTCGCGGCACGACGTTTAAGCCTTCTTCTCAGTCTTCTTAGGCAGCAGCACGGCCTGGATGTTCGGCAGCACGCCGCCTTGAGCGATCGTCACGCCGGAGAGAAGCTTGTTCAACTCTTCGTCGTTGCGGATTGCCAATTGGAGATGACGAGGGATGATCCTGGTCTTCTTGTTGTCTCTCGCAGCGTTGCCGGCCAACTCGAGAACCTCAGCAGCCAGATACTCCATCACGGCGGCCAAGTAGACTGGCGCACCGGCACCCACGCGCTCGGCATAGTTGCCGTTACGCAGCAGCCTGTGAATACGTCCCACCGGGAACTGAAGACCGGCACGGTTGGAACGGGACTTTGCCTTTCCCTTCACCTTGCCACCTTTGCCGCGACCGGACATAGTTGATTGGTTTCTTTATACGAATAACTCACGAAAATAACGAAACACGCGAACAGCAGTGCGCGCGTTGATACAATCCAATGTTATGTGTGCTCCGCGTCCTTTTTTTTTTTTTTTTTTTTTTTTTTTTTTCGGAAGGGCATCTCGCAGTTCAACCTAGGAGGTTGTTTACTGCTTAACCGGGCTTTCCTGTGGATGCCTCAACTAGTTAAGGCCTCCAGCCAGGGCTTTCAAAAACTTACAAGCTAAGCGACTACGCTGAGGGCACCCCCTGCGGGGTACGAGCCTCGGCTCAGGGCGTCGCTGGGGGAGGACAGCAAAGGGACAGGCTGGATCGGATTAATTTTAATTTTTAGGGGCTTTTATTTTAAAAGTTAACGGGGACGTCGCGATGGCCCTCGGCGGCGAGGGCGGAACGATGGCGGTCTGCGTTTGTGTAGTGTACTGGTACGTTTGCTACTTTCCTGTCGGAGGGTGATAGCGTCGTCGGGGGTCAGAAGGGTGTGCCTCGGTCGGCGGATCCTACTGATGCGAGAGGGAGCGTATCGGGCGGCCGATACGATTAGCGGGTTGGGGTGTTTTTCGGCAGTGTCGAGGAAACGCTTGGTCGTTCGTTTCATGAACTGCTGAACGGTGGGAATTCTGAGGTCTAAATGGAGGTTCTCGTTGCGAACGTAGAACGGGGCTCCCGTAGCTTTACGCATGAATCTATTTTGGAGGGTCTGCATCCTGTGGATATGATGGGGCTTAGCGTGGGCGAACACGGGACACGCGTAAGTCATGATGGGACGAATGCACGCGGTGTAGAGGCGCAATTTGCACTTGAGTGACAACTTGCTACGAGCATTAATGAGACAGTGAAGCCTACCGAGAGCGAAGGCGGCGCGCGAGCGCACCGTCCTTATGTGCTCACCGAAGGAGAGCTGACTATCTAGGATCACTCCTAAGTATTTGGCGCACTTTTCCCAAGGGATCGGCTTGCCGTACATGGTGATCGGGCTGGGAGGGGGGGGAGGCCGAGCGGTCGGTCGCGAGAATAGAACCGCTTGACTCTTGTCGGGGTTGACTTCGATTCTCCATTTCCGGAACCAAGCGCCTAGGACGTTGGCGGAGGTTTGGAGAATGCGGCCGATGGCATCGGGACTCTGACCGGAATAGTAAATGGCCGTGTCGTCGGCGAATAGAGCTAACTGGGCGTTCCTATTCCTGGGGATGTCGCTGGTGAACAGCGTGAACATGAGGGGAGAGAGCACGGAGCCTTGCGGGACTCCTGCGCGCAGGGGACGAGGGGAGGACAGCGCGCCCTCGATGCGATAACGGAATGTGCGGTTCGACAGAAAGTCACGTAAGATGAGCACGAGACGTTCTGGCACACCCAGTTGGTAGAGCTTGTATAGCAAGCCGTTGTGCCAGACTTTGTCGAAGGCTTTCGCTATATCGAAGAAGAGTGCGCCGGTGTAGAGGCCTCGCTGGAAGCCAGCGCTCGCGTGTTCCACGATACGGTAGACCTGTTGAACGCAACAGTGTTGGGTCCTAAAGCCGAACTGTTCGCGGGGGATGAGACTCTTCGTTTCGGCAAAATTTCTGAGGCGCTTATAAATAAGCCTCTCATAAATCTTCCCGAGAACGTTGAGCAGACTGATGGGACGGTAGCTGGTGGGCTCCGACTTCGGCTTTCCCGGCTTGGGAATGCCGATGACGGTGGCCTCTTTCCAAGATTGTGGAAACATATTGTTGCTCATGGCACCATTGAAGATGGCGGCCATGAGCACTATGAGAGGGGCGGGGAGGAGCTTAAAAACCCTATTCGTGATGCCATCGGATCCGGGCGCCTTTCGGGGTTTGAGGTCCTTGATGACGTCGTGCACCTCGTCCGGCGTGACGGGGGGCAGCGGGTCGTCGGGGTCCTCGACGGGCGGGAGAGAGACTCTACGTTCGACTTCAGCGTCGACCTTGAGGAGGTGAGCTTGATCGACCGGTTGAGAACTAGGAGAGCATTGGGCCTCTAGGCTGTCGGCAAGAAGTTCGGCTTTTTCGTCACTGTCGAAGGCGACGCTTTTGTCGGGACGGGAGAGAGGAGGCATAGGAACATGACCGTCGGAACGGAGATTCCTCTGTAACTGCCAGAAGGCTTGATGGGTGGGTTCCAGTTCGCCCAGCATCTTGTCCCAGCGGGTCGAACGCAGCTCGGCTATGCGGTTCGTCACAGCGCGCTGTAGCGAGCGCATGTGAGCCTTGTTCGCTGCGCAGGGAAAAGCGCTGTAGGCACGGACGGCCGCGTTCTTCTCGGTCAACAGTTCCCGCACATCGTCCGGGAGTTTCCAGCGGTGATCGCTCAACGCCGGTACCTCCCGTGAACATTCGTTCAAGACGGATTGTACGTGTCCCGTGAACGAGTCGATCGCGGCCGTCGTGTCCGCGACTGACACTATCTGATCAGGAATAGTGTCCAGGTGAGGCGACGTGATGGACTTTAAGCTTTCGCTCACTTTCCTCCAGTCGGTTATCACCTGGGAAGGCGGGGGCTGGCTGGGGTCGAAGGGACCCGAGCGGGGGGCTAGCTCTATGATTACAGGGCGGTGGTCGGAGTTAAGCTCGTTTAGCGTCTCGATGGAATGCAAACGAAGGTTCACGTTCTTGAGCAGCGCTATATCGAGGATATCGGGAGAATGGTCAGGGTCGAAGGGAAAGTGAGTGGGAGTCATCGGAGCGACGACGTCGAAGTTGAGGGTGGAGCAAAGATTGAACACGATTCTACCTCTGGTAGAGGTCGTGTTGCTGTTCCAGGCGGGGTGTTTGGCATTGAGGTCACCCGCTAGCAACACGGAATCACTCAAGCCGAGAAGAGCGGACAGATCGCTCTGAAGGAGAGCGGGGTCGGTCTGATTCGATGGGGGCATGTATGCCGAAAACAAAGTCAATGGCTGATGGCCGGTCATGCCGAGCCGACAAGCGGAGACCTCTATGAGAGAGAGCGGGGGGGGGTCCACAGGAGTGCAGTATAGCTCCTTTTTGTAGTAAATGAGGGTGCCACCCCTGTGACACCTAGACCTGTCGTTGCGAACTAGGCGATAATTGGCAATTTTAGGGTCCCGGTGGTGGGGCTTCAGGAACGTCTCCTGTACGAGGAGAACGTCTAGGAGATGGTCCCTAAGAAATGCGGCGATTTCGTCGCGTTGGTTGAGAACGCCATTGGCGTTGAAATAGCCTAGCTTGAGGGATCGGGGTTTGGTGGTACACGGCGGCCTACTATCCATGGCGGTGGAGTTTATTAAGAACGCTGGTAATCGCGGGGTATTTGAGGAAGACGCGGCCGATTGCCTTGATGTCCGCCCCGCACGCGATGATTTCCTTAGCCATGGGAATGGCGTCAGGGTTGGTGTAAATGCGCCACGCTTCGGAAATGATTCCGACAGCGTCGAACTCGGCTGCAGAGTCAGGCGCCGCAGAGACCGCGACGCGGGGGGCCCGAGGCGCGGGTGCGGCGGCCTTGGGAGGGGGGACTGGGTTGGCAGTGGTCGCCGGCGTTTTGGAGGGAAGGTCCATCAGCGCTGGGATGGGAGCGGGAGCGGGAGCGGCCTTGGCGGGAGCCAGGGCGGGGAAGGCTCTCTGGTGGTTCAGAGAGTTCCACGGGGACGGTCTTTGAGGGCTGAGGCGCTCTGGCAGTTTGCCCGAGGGGATCCTAGCGGAAGGGCTTTCCCTTTGCTGGCGAGCGTTCGCACGCTTGGCCAGTTTCGGGGAAGAAGATTTCGGGGCTTTTGGGCAACCCCTGTAGTTGGCCGGGTGGCCCGATTGGCCGCAGAGCACGCAACTGGGCGGTTCCGTGCACTGGTCGCGGTCTTTAGGACGCGGGCAATCGGCGGTGCCGTGCTCCCCTAGACACTTTACGCATCTAGGGGTCGCAAAGCAGTTGCGCTGGGCGTGGCCGTACAGCTGACAGCGGTGGCATTGGCCTACGGTGCCCGTCTTGTAGGGCTTCTCTATCGAGATGCCCGATAACGAGCAGACTGACCTGATTTTAAAAATCGGGTGGTGACCCTCGAACGGGTCGCATACGACGAGGACGGTGTCGTAAGCCTGACCACCCCTCGCTTTGTGCAAGCGATGGACGGCCGAGACGGGGACGCTTTGGGCTAGGAGGTCGTCCTTGACGTCCTCCACGGGGATCTCTTTGGGGATGCGCCTGATCACCACACGGGTGGGCGCTTCCTCGGCGAGCGAGTAAGTGTGGAACGAAACGTTCCTCACTTTGAGGAGGGATGTGAGATCCCTGAAGTCTTGCGCGGTGGGAACCGTGACTTTGATGCCCTGCTGGGTGGCTCGGGCGCTGGTGTAGGCGATTTTGCGATCGCCGCACCACTTGGACACTTCGGTCCACTTACCCTTGTCCTGGATGAACAAGGGGGGAGGGGGTTTTAGCTTCATTTTTGAAGCGGACGAGGGCTTTGCGCGAGGGCTAGAGGGGCGACTGGGCGTCGGGAGAGGGGCGTTGGGAGGAGAGGGGGGAGACGCCACAGTTTTCTTGGCCTTCGAGGCCTGAGACGGGGGACTGCCCTTCTTCCTCTTGCCGGCGACGACCTGATACTCGTCGTCGGAAGAGGCGGAGAAAGCGGGGGTATCCTCAGTGACCGAGGAGGAACGAGAACGCGAATGCGAGCGGGCGCGCGAGCGGGAACGACAGCGGGATCGAGAGCGGGACCGAGAGCGGGAGCGCGAGCGAGAACGAGAACGAGGGCGGGGGCGAACGGGACGGACTACAGGGACAGACGTGTCCATAGCCTCGACCGGTCCGCTGACCGGGGCTTTCTTAACGGGGACGGGGTGGCCCCTGTCCGCGGCGGGGGGCGATAGGGGACTATCCAATACATCGCTGAATTCAGCGATATCGGACTTGGCGGGTTGCGACTTGAGGGCCGCGAGACGGGCGTATTCCCTACCATGTTTCTCCTTGATGTACGGATCAAGGAGCATTACATTCCTGACGTAGTCGTCAAGCGAGAGGGAGTCAGTCATCCTGAGTTAGGGTGACATTGACTGTGACATAAAAAGGGAGGGGAGGGGGGAAGAGAGGAAGCACCTATCCTATCCTAATCCCGAGGAGACACGAGAACGTGCACACCCCGGGCAGACAGTCCCTCGAAAAGAACCCTCCCGTGAGTCTTTCCTAGTGCTTCACTGGCGAGAAGAAAGACACAAACAAACTCGCTAGCTGCACGCCTGTCTGACGGCCTGAAGGGCCGGGCGAACGCACGACCTAACTGCCTAACTCCCCGAGTGGGTGCGCCCGGGGATGTGTTCACTCCCTGCCGGGTGTAGGCAGGGAGGTGAGTACCTAGGGTGTGCCCTAAGCTTGTGAACCTGTCGCCGATCTTAATGTGCGACAGGGCCCTATGGGTCTTGCGACCGATCCGGGCCGCTGGGGTAGACACACCCAGACGTCCCGGGTGCAGCTGGAAGAAACGGGTTAGCAGCTACCCGATTGCGACTAGGAGGCACCCCAAGGCCGCAATCGGACTCTTCCGTCTGACTTCCTTCCCCTGAAGGGGGTCGGAGGGTGAGGCGGGTCACCACCCACTTGGGATCGTTGGCACCGTGAGGTTTCCACCCAAGTACCACCGAAAACGGGTGGATTTTGCTCTTAGGGAGCCAAGCGCGAGCGTAGCAAACTAACTACGAATGCGTAGCACTCGCAGCCAATCTGCTACGGCGTAGTCTCCTTCGTAGCGCGCTACGAAGTGAGCGGAGTGGGGCAGCCGGCGTGGCGATGCGTAGCACGATGCGCTACGGCGTAGCAGGTCGGCAGGAGCGTCCGGGAGCGAGAGCACGTGTGCACTCGACGGCGGTCGGGAGCAGAATGTGCTCCGCGTCCGCCACTGCCGCCATTTTATACCCGGCCCGAGTAGCTGTGTCAGTGGGGGGGGGGGGGGCGCACAATGTACACCGTTCGTGAAACGCGCAAGCGCGCTCTCGACCGGCGTCACGTGTATTGGGTAGGGTATGAGTAGAGAGGTAAAGAAAGAAATCTATCTTATTATCTATAATAAATAAGTATATGATTTTGCATGAGTGAGTGATGGAAAACTTTTGTACCTATCTATTTTCATAATATAGAAAACTTAAGATTTGACTGTAAAAGTAGGTAGGTAGTTGCATTATTTTATTATACTTGTAGGTTTTCTGCATTACAGCCTGTCTCCCCCCCCCCCCCCCCCCCCATGCGTTCTTTACAATAAGGGTTTATGCTATTATGTAATTTTTTGTTTTTTTTTTTTTTTTTTTTATTATTATTATTTCACCGACCATACGTTTCTTTGTGATAATTGATCATACCTATGATTAATTATTATTGTAAACCGAAACGTTAATTACTCAGACTCTCGTGTTATAAGAAACGAATATTGTTCATATTCATGATAGTATTGTTAGCCCTGAAAAGGGCTTTTTGGTGTGCGCTCGGTGAGCGCCGCGATTGAGAGCGCATGCACGCGCACTAAGCGTCTCGTCGCCGTCGTAGTTTCTTCAGTTCCTTGCTTGCTTGCTTGCTTCTGATGAATCGTTGGTGACGAGCTCGAGACACGTTCGAGCGCGTTCTGCACCCTCCTTCCCGAGGACGGTAGACGTACGGTACGTACTACGTGCGCGCGGTTGGACAATGATGGAAAAGCGCTGAGCGCGCGCGCACTCCCTCGCTTCCGCACAGTACACACATCATCGCGTAATGTAGTGTAGCTGTAGGTACGGGAGGAGACACACACACACACACACACTGATCAGCTGCTCGCTGTTGCTGTTGCTGTTGTTGATGCATCGGTGTACCTAGCGCCGCTGTCGTCGTCGTCGTCGTCGCCGTCGCCGGTGTAACGCGAATGCGACCGTAGCTTACTTCTTGGCGGCGGACGCTTTCTTGGCTGCCGGCTTAGACTTGGGTGTAGCAGCGGCCTTCTTGGGTTTAGGCGCTTTAGGTTTCTTGGTTGGCGGTTTCGCAGTCTTCTTAGCTTTAGGTGCGGCCGCTCCCTTCGCCTTAGCGGGTGCGGCTGCCTTCTTGGGCGCCGGCTTCTTCTTGGCGGCGGCGGCAGCCTTCTTGTCCTTAGCCGCGGCGGCGGCGGACGCCTTGGACTTCGAAGGTGAACCCGAAGCGGCGGACGCGGCGGCGGCTGCCTTCTTGGTCTTGGCGCCAGCGGCGGAGGCGGTCGCCTTCTTGGTCTTCGCAGCCGCAGAGGCGGGCGCCTTACCGGCAGCTTTGCTGGCGGCGCCGGCGGGTTTCTTGGCCGCGGACGATTTCGACTCGAGCTTGAAAGAGCCGGAGGCACCCTTGCCCTTGGTCTGGATCAGTGCGCCAGATTCGACGGCGCTCTTCAGATATTTCCTTATGAACGGTGCCAGTTTCTCCGCGTCGACTTTGTACTGGGCGGCGATGTACTTCTTGATAGCCTGTAGCGAAGATCCGCTACGCTCCTTCATCTCCTTGATGGCGTTGTTGACCATCTCAGATGTTTTGGGATGGGTCGGCTTCGCCTTCGGTTTCTTGGCTGCTGCACCGGCGCCGCCGGCCTGTCTCGCCTGCTTCTTCGCCGGTGTAGCGGGTGCCGGAGCCTCGGTAGCGACTGCGGTGTCTGCCATTGTAGTAGATATCGTTTGTTTTGTGTGTATCAACAACAACGTAAATACGTAGGGAACGCGAGCGAACGAACGAACGAACTAACGAACGAGTACGAGTGAGGTTAGAGACTCGGAATACTCAGATGTCGCCACTTATAGGTTTTTAAAATTCCGTGCGCGAACGCCTAAGCACGACGGAACTTTACCGTAACGAGCGCCGCGATGTCGCGGGACGTTTTCTCGTATGAACGCTTGAAAGTTTTCACTAACACGTATCTAATAAAATAAATATAATTAATGGTTAACGGCGCGATGGCGTACAAGTGTTTATAGTTTCGGATAGGTCATGAAGTTGACTATGCGGGTGTGCGAATTTAGGGAGCGCCGCGTGTCAGTTTAGACGGTGGCGGTGTTTTATTTTGACGACTGCGTACGAAGCGTAGGTCGGGTCCCGTTCAAAATGTTATTTTCTCTATAAAAGTGATAGTTAGTGCCGATCGAGGTCGACGCGTCAACAGGGAGGATATCGAGCTTGTGTGGTGACAGGACTTCGTCGATATCACACAGTCTTGCGAACGTATTATCGACCTAAAAGTGAACCGTCGTAAAACACCGCGACCGCCGAACTGTTAAGGACGGACGACTCCGTCCAGGACGTGCAACCTATTAATATACTAATAATAAAAGACGAAAGCGCCCTTCGATAAGCTTATCGTGTGCAGATCGGGACTACCGCATATCAAAGCTTACTTACCTAACATAACAACGACAGACTGGATGCGACACGACAATAGAGAGAAGCGTTCGCGCTCGCTCGCCACTATAGTAAGTAGTACCACCACACCACACCAGTCCTCGTACCGTGGTGGCCGACGGTGCGGGGCTGTCTCTTCGCAGTGATAGCAGTACTTATTAATTAGTAACAAAATAAAATATAACGTCAGTAAACTTATAGAAGTAAACATAGACCCGATACAGGTACACACACACCTACCTAAATCACACGACATAAACAAACGGCATGCACGCACACCGACGGTAGAGCTAGGGCAAACGAATAGGTAGGTACTAATACTAATACTACAGCTAGTTTACGTGTCCGTATATTTCTTTCAATTTCAGGTATTAAGTACTACTATTGCTGCTGCTGCTGCTGCTGCTGCTGCTGCCGCCGCCGCCGCCGCTGCTGCCGCTGCTGCCGCCGCCGCCGCCGCCGCCGCCGCCGCCGCCGCCGCCGCCGCCGCCGCCGCCGCCGCCGCCGCCGCCGCCGCCGCCGCCGCCGCCGCTACTACTACTACAACTACAACTACAACTAGTACAGCAGCACCAGAAAGAGCAACAGAAGCAGGTAATTTTTATTATTTCGTAGTTGGTGTACGTGTATTATATAGGTAATATAATAGTTATGTGTGTAGGTAGGTAGGTACGTACGTACATATACTAAATACGATATAAGTTGACCAGACTATATAGGTTAGGGGTACGCGTCTTTTAGACAACTCCATAAAAGAAACATTTTTAATAATATCGAACCATATGCGGCCCTGAAAAGGGCCTTTTTTGATGTGCGCTTCTATATACGCATGGTTGACACCACGGTATTTAGAGCTGGTTGCGCCAGGCAACACGTACACGTACGAGTGCAGGTGTTTAACCGCCGAAACCGTACAGGGTGCGACCCTGGCGCTTCAGAGCGTAGACGACGTCCATGGCGGTGACGGTCTTCCTCTTGGCGTGCTCGGTGTATGTGACCGCGTCGCGGATCACGTTCTCTAGGAACACCTTGAGCACACCGCGAGTCTCTTCATAGATCAGACCGGAGATACGTTTCACGCCGCCTCTGCGAGCCAGACGACGGATGGCTGGCTTCGTGATACCTTGGATGTTATCACGAAGTACCTTCCTGTGACGCTTGGCTCCTCCTTTTCCCAGACCCTTTCCTCCCTTACCGCGACCGGTCATCTTCTCTGCTGATGTGAATGTGTAGTACTTGTACGATAATAAACTTGCTGAACAGCCAGCACACGGATGCGCGCACACACGACCAACGCGAACGACTGACTGGGTATTTTTTGACCCGTTTTTTTTTTTTTTTTTTTTTTCGGAAGGGCATCTCGCAGTTCAACCTAGGAGGTTGTTTACTGCTTAACCGGACTTTCCTGTGGATGCCTCAACTAGTTAAGGCCTCCAGCCAGGGCTTACAATATCTTACAAGCTAAGCGACTGCGCTGAGGGCACCCCCTGCGGGGTACGGGCCTCGGCTCAGGGCGTCGCTGAGAGAGGGCAGCAAAGGGACGGGGCTGGATCGAATTATTATTATGGGCTATTTTAAAGCTATCGGGGATGTCGCGACGGCCCTCGGCGGCGAGGGCGGAATGATGGCGGTCTGTATTTGCGGATCGTACTGGTGCGTTTGTTACTCTCCTGGAGGAGAGTGATAGCGTCATCGGGGGTCGTCAGAGTGAGCCTCGGTCGGCGAATCTTACTGATTCGAGATGGAACGTATCGGGCGGCCGATACGATTAGAGGGTTTCTGTGTTTTTCAGCAGAGTCAAAGAAACGCTTAGTCAAGCGTTTCATGAACTGCTGGATAGTGGGGATTCTAAGATCGAGATGTAGGTTCTCGTTGCGAACGTAGTACGGGGCTCCCGTAGCTCTTCGCAAGAATCGGCTCTGGAGAGACTGCATCCTATGGATATGATGAGGCTTTGCGTGCGCGAAGACGGCGCACGCGAAAGTCATGATGGGACGGATGCACGTGGTGTAAATGCGCAATTTGCACTTCAGTGACAACTTGCTGCGTGCATTTACCATGCAGTGGAGCCTGCCGAGAGCGAAAGCGGCGCGCGAGCGCACCGTCTTTATGTGCTCTCCGAAAGTGAGGTGGCTATCGAGGATCACGCCTAGGTATTTCGCTTGCTTCTCCCAAGGGATCGGCTTGCCATACATCGTGATCGGGCTGGGAAGGTGGGGATTAGAGCGCGGTCTCGAGAAGAGGACCGCTTGGCTCTTGTCGGGGTTGACCTCTATTCTCCATTTCCGGAACCAAGCGCCTAGGGCGTTTGCGGACTTTTGGAGAGTGCGGGCGATAGCGCCGGGGACGCGGCCAGAACAGTAGATAGCTGTGTCATCGGCGAATAGGGCCAGATGAGCTTTCTTACTCTTTGGGATGTCGCTGGTGAACAGCGTGAAGATGAGGGGAGATAGCACAGAGCCTTGAGGGACTCCGGCGCGTATGGGATGAGGGGAGGACAGTGCTCCCTCGATGCGATAGCGGAAAGTGCGGTTCGATAGGAAGTCTCGTAGGATGAGCACGAGACGGTCCGGCACTCCGAGACGGTACAGCTTATACACTAAGCCGTTGTGCCAGACTTTATCGAATGCTTTCGCTATGTCGAAGAAGAGCGCGCCCGTCAGCCTGCCGTGCTGAAAACCAGCACTGGCGTGCTCGACTATGCGGTGTACTTGTTGGACGCAGCAGTGTTGGGTACGAAAGCCAAACTGCTCGTCGGGAATCAGGCTCTTTGATATTTATACTAAACGAGGGGCTCTGCGGGTGGCGGGGCAGTAACGAGTGGCAGAGGGGCGCGGGGCGAGGCAAAGCGAGCCGATGCTCGTCGTTGGTTGGCCAGACAGACAGATAGATGGGTATTTCTTCGCGAACATCAAAAAATAGAGGTAAAATAAATTTAAAAAAAATAATAATAATAAATAGGTAAGCGATAACGATGACGACGACAATAATAATATAGAGGTAAGTACCTACGTAGACTCCTACGTTTGTAATAGATCATCATAATAATAAGAAATACCTATAGATAGGTACCTACCTACCTACCTACCTACCTACACTAAACGTAACGATTGCCATAAGACAAGTTCTTTGATCAATATAATAAATTATAAGTACTGAATGATTTGCCTATGCCTTCAATTTTGTTAGGTAAATTCTATAGAGACTAGACTATAGTTAGTTAGTTAGTTAGTTACTTAGGTTCGATGTTAAACGACTTTCATTTAGTGAGTGTACGTATTATTTATACGTACCTACCTACTTTAATGTGTAGATTGCGTTACGTTTTTATGACGTCTGATGTAAAGAAACATTCATAATAATCAGAAACATATGTGGCCCTGAAAAGGGCCTTTTATGTGAACGCACAGTCACAAACGGCACACTGCCACAGACACGTAGCACTGCACAATGGCAGTCAACGTGAAGGACGGTGTGTTGTATTGTGTGCGACGTATGCTGCTGCAGCAGTTTAAGCGCGTTCGCCTCTGATCCTGCGCGCCAACTGGATATCCTTGGGCATGATGGTGACGCGTTTCGCGTGAATCGCGCACAGGTTGGTGTCTTCGAACAGACCGACGAGGTAAGCTTCGCTGGCCTCCTGCAGAGCCATAACGGCGGAGCTCTGGAAACGGAGATCGGTCTTGAAGTCCTGTGCGATCTCACGCACTAGACGCTGGAACGGAAGCTTGCGGATCAGCAGCTCGGTACTCTTCTGGTAGCGACGAATCTCACGAAGGGCCACAGTGCCGGGCCTGTAGCGATGGGGTTTCTTGACGCCACCGGTGGCCGGTGCGCTCTTGCGTGCAGCCTTCGTGGCGAGCTGTTTCCTCGGCGCCTTACCACCGGTGGATTTACGAGCGGTCTGCTTAGTACGCGCCATTGTAAACACGGAACGGAAACGGAGAATATATATTTCAATAGAAAGTAACTGCTTCAAACGAACACGTACGCGACCTACACGCTTCGAACGCACGAGAGTGAATAAAAACCGGCCCGCGATTTTCGGTCCTATTTATACTATATGGCAACGCAGCGGGCAGGAGATCGCGAGCTCCTGCACGCCCTCTCGTGTATCACTATCTAACTAAACTTGAAACCGACGCAAAATCTAAAAAATTGTATACAGTAGCAAACTGGGAAACAAATAGAGTCTAGTTTTCTAGTACCTATCGTATCGGAGTAAGTGCAAAAAAAAAAAAAAAAAAAAAAAACAGCCTGTATATAATATGTGACATGATTGTATTTGCATTATTTTTTATTAAATTATTTATAATTATGATAAAGATAGGTAGGTAGGTAGGTAGGTAGGTAGGTAGGTACGTACGGACGGACGGAGGTAAAAATTTAGTTTTAATATAATTTTAGAATAATATCGCGTAATTTATTACAAACGCATTTATATTAAATAAATACCAATACCAATAATAATAGGTAGACATTGAAGTAGGTACCTACCTACCTACCTACCTACCTACCTACTTAACATAACTCTTGCCCATGAGTGAGTGAGTGAGTGAGTACGTATGTATGTATGTATGATTCTTTATTATTATAAGTACCTACTATGTATAATATTATAATTATTGTGTTCTCGACTGTAATTGCCATTATCATATAAACATCATACCTCTGTGACGAACTAACAGTAGACTGACTCTAATATAATAATAAATACCTTAACCGTTGAAGTATGTAGTAGTAGGTTTGGTAACGAACGTTTTGACTGACATCAAGTTTAAGAAACGTGAATTTATCACATGAACATATTTGTGGCCCTGAAAAGGGCCTTTTGTTATTTCTCCTGCCATCCTACGCGCCGGTGTGAGTGCGCCATCCAGAGAGACGTTTGACGTGATCAGTTTGTCGCGAAACGTGCATCGTGCGCGTCTCGTACGTACATACATAACACACGAATACTTGAATGTACCTGTATGTATGTATGCACATTACGACGACACCAGCACGATTAACACGCACCGCATTAAACGAGACACACTGAACAAACGCACTGGGTTATACACTGTACACACGAGGCGGCGTTGGACGGGGCGTCGGCGGCACTCGGTGGCTACCGACCGCTCATTTGGAGCTGGTGTATTTGGTGACGGCCTTGGTGCCTTCACTGACGGCGTGCTTGGCGAGTTCACCGGGCAGCAGGAGTCTGACCGACGTCTGCACCTCCCTGGACGTTATGGTAGACCTCTTGTTGTAATGGGCGAGACGGGAGGCTTCGGCGGCGATACGCTCGAAGATGTCGTTCACGAACGAGTTCATGATCGACATGGCCTTGCTGGAGATACCGGTGTCGGGGTGCACCTGCTTCAGGACCTTGTAGATGTAGATGGCGTAACTCTCCTTCCTCTTGTGCTTCTTCTTCTTCTTGTCAGTCTTGGAGATGTTCTTCTGGGCTTTGCCAGACTTCTTAGCGGCTTTACCACTTGTTTTGGGCGGCATTTTGAAATAAGATGAGAACACGTGCTATCGAAACGGAGTTCAGTCGCAGTATAAAACCTTCGGCGCGACCAACAGTCATATATATATTGGCCCTCGGGGCACGCAGTTGTGGCAAGCGGTGAGGAACTACACACATCGGCGGACCAATCACAGCGCTCCTAAGCTAGAGTGTAGATCGCGCGCGGGTAGTGGGGGTGCCCGGGAGGGAGGCGAAGGAGGCGGGGGTAATGCTTGTGCGTCAGTCGTTGTTAGTGAAAATTAAATAAATAAAATAATATAATAATTTATATGTATAAAAATTAATATTGGAAAATAATATTATGATAATTATAAATAAAGATAGATAGGTAGGTAGGTAGGTAGGTAGGTAGGTTGGTTGGTTGGTAGGTACGTACCAATTTAAAAATAAATATTGAACCGATCTCTTTGTAGTTAGTTGCACACAGTCCCATAAAGGTGCACTTTTTCTTACATAAGCTTTAAGCTCATCATGCGAATTATGGGTATATACAGTATTTGGGAACATTATGATCTTAATTTTTTATTATTGTATATCGTAGGCGAACTGATGTTATCTCCTATCTGTTATTATTGTAAGCATATACACATATATAACATTTATGTATCTTACTTTATTCATAATGTGAGTAGGCCGCATCGGTGCCCGTTGAACGTGAGCATCTTTCTTTTCTTTCAACGAACAATTCAATTTTGATCGAAGGTTGAAAGGCATGATGTTGGTACCTACTCTTACAGAATATGGCAAGAAAGATAGGTACGCTTTTATTTGACGACGACAACACCGTTAAAGAAACTGTCTTTGTTATATATTCGACGAATTATATTGTGGCCCTGAAAAGGGCCTTTTGTTTTGAATGCATACGAGCGAAGAGCACCGCGCAACCGACGTAAATGTTACATCGATATACGCGCGTGCGGGGCGCTCGCACGAAGCACCGCGGTCAGATGTCGCGGCACGACGTTTAAGCCTTCTTCTCAGTCTTCTTAGGCAGCAGCACGGCCTGGATGTTCGGCAGCACGCCGCCTTGAGCGATCGTCACGCCGGAGAGAAGCTTGTTCAACTCTTCGTCGTTGCGGATTGCCAATTGGAGATGACGAGGGATGATCCTGGTCTTCTTGTTGTCTCTCGCAGCGTTGCCGGCCAACTCGAGAACCTCAGCAGCCAGATACTCCATCACGGCGGCCAAGTAGACTGGCGCACCGGCACCCACGCGCTCGGCATAGTTGCCGTTACGCAGCAGCCTGTGAATACGTCCCACCGGGAACTGAAGACCGGCACGGTTGGAACGGGACTTTGCCTTTCCCTTCACCTTGCCACCTTTGCCGCGACCGGACATAGTTGATTGGTTTCTTTATACGAATAACTCACGAAAATAACGAAACACGCGAACAGCAGTGCGCGCGTTGATACAATCCAATGTTATGTGTGCTCCGCGCCCAAGACGTAATCGCTGCGACCCCTTACGGGATCGCGGCAAGCGGGATCGGGGCGAAGCCCCCTGCCCGCGGAGGCTATACCGGGGCCCGTGACTACGGGCCCGTCCTTTTGTTGCCTTTATAGGCTGAGGTACAACTATAAATAGTTGTACCTGCGTGTGGCTGCATAGTGTGTCTGTGGGAGCGCCGGCGGCGTTGCGTCCTCGCAACGCCGTCTGTTTCACGGCACCCCGGCGGTCGGACTCCGCCGGATGAGACCCCCAGTTACCTGGGTGAGGTCCGGCGGGAGACGACCAGCGACGTGGGTGCCGACTTGGTGGGCGCGCCCACAGATGGCATATTGGGGCCCCCCTGCCTTCCCGCTTCCAGGTCTAGCCGGTCACGTTCGAGCGAGGGGAGCCGTGTTGTGTGTAAGGGCGATATTGTATTGTGTAACATCGCCCAGTGTTTACGAGTACAGAGCGCGTCCGCGCCGCGCCTGCATCGCGTGACGTCCGTGTTGTGGAGTCGGTGCGTGTGTGTGGGTCGGTGTGCGTCGTGCCTATATTAACTTAGCGCACAGCGCACACCGGGTGTGAGTTGCGAGTGTGGAGTGTCGCTGAGTGAGGGAGCCGCGTGTAGGTGTGTATGCGGCACCCTCGTGAGGTCAAGTCCGGGGGGGGGGGGAGTCATCGTCCGGCAGCAGGTCGCGCGGCAGATGTCGCCTGTCTGGCGGGCGGGTCTGCCAAGGGGCGATCTGAGATAGATGCGCCCAGCCAGACTTGTCCGCGCGCGCGAACATAGTCTTCGCCAGGCGGGCCGCAAAGTCATCCAGGCTCTCAATCTTGAGGTCCCGCTGGATCACCTGGTTCCTCACGAAGCGAGGGGCATCGACGATCCTCCGCAGCGCGACGCTCTGCTGCGCGCGGAGGGACTTACGAGCGTTCTCGCTCGTGAGGACGTACCAAGCCGGGGCGGCGTACGTCAGCAGGGAGCGGACGTACGTTTTGTACACGCCCAGCTTGGCGCGCAGCGGGAGGCGAGACGAGAGCACTGGATGGAGCTGCGCGCGGGCAGCTCTGCACCTGGCGGTGACTTGACGGACGTGACTCCTCATGCGGAGCCGACGATCGATGTTCACTCCCAAGTATTTCACCTGGGAGGACCACGCGATGTCGACTCCGTGTAGTGTCAAAGGTGGTGGGTAGGGGGCGCCTCCGGTGAGGAGCGCCTGCGTCTTACCCACGTTCACCGACAACCGCCATTTCGACAGCCACTCGGGGAGGAGGTCGAGGGTGCGCTGCATTTTGAGAGCCGCGTGCCTCGCATTGAGCGAGGTTGTGATGTACGCGGCGTCGTCAGCGTACAGCGCAAGCGTCGAGTCCTTTGTCGTGGGGATGTCGTCGGTGTAACATGAGTAACACAGGGGGGAAAGACAGCTCCCCTGTGGCACCCCTGCCCTCACCGGGCGCGCGCTCGAGAGCGCGCCGTCGACCACCACCTTGATTGTCCTGTCTTTGAGGAAGGAGGCGACCGCGACGACTATGCGACGGGGCGCGTCCGACAGCGACAGCTTGTATATCAAGCCGTCATGCCAGACGCGGTCGAACGCCTTTTCCATGTCGAGTAGTACTGCAACCGCGTACTCCTTCTTGTTCATGGCTGCTGCCAGCAGGTGCAGTACTCTCGACAGTTGGAGCGTCGTGCTGTGTTCAGCACGGAACCCGAACTGATCTGGACTCAGCTTGATGGTGGGAGTGAGACGCCGCAGCAGGAGCTTCTCAAACACCTTGGAGATGGTGGGCAGCAGGGTGATCGGCCGATAGCTCTCCGGCTTCAGCACGTTTTTCCCCGCCTTGGGCAGCATGATGACGCGCCCTTCCTTCCATGGTTTTGGGAAGGACCCCGTGCGCAGGATCCCCGTAAACAGGCGCGCCAGCGCCGCTACCGTACGGTATGGCAGGTGGCGCAGCACTGTGTTGGTGATCCCGTCCGCACCGGGGGCCTTCCTGGGCTTCGTGTTTAGGATGGCGCGTCGTACCGCGCAAGGCGAGAAGAAGATGGGGTCTTCGCCGGGAGCTACCGGCGTGGCGAAGTAATCTCCAAGGTGCCTCTCGACCGCTGCGACGTGTTCCGCGTCGTCAGTCGGGTTCGGCTGGAATTGGCGCTCCAGGTGTTCGACGAAGATCTCCGCTCGGTCAGCAGCGGAGTATCTTACGGTCCCGTCGCTGTGCATCAACGGTCGGACCGGAGCTGGGGTGCTCGAGAGGCGCCGGCACAGTCTGTGTATTGCCGGCCAGTCGCCCTCCGAGGCCTCGACGTCCGCTTCCCAGCTCGCGGTGCCGAGTGTGAGCAGCTCGGCCTTCACTTTCTCCGCGAGACGGTTCAGGACGGTCTTCTGGGACGGGCATCTTGTTACTTGCCACCGCTTGCGTAGGCGCCGCTTCTCGGCTACCAGCTGCTTCAGATGGCGCGGCAGGGGTGTAAAGAGCCCCGGCCGCTGCGGAGTGGTGATGGTAGCCTTTTCGAAGGCACGCTGGATGCAAGCGGTGATCTCGCCCGTCAACTCGTCGACGTCCGCGGCGGTTGTGACAGGCCGGGTCGGCGTCGCGGTCGCCACCTCTTCCTCGAACTGTTGCCAGTTCGTTCTTCGACGTGGCGCAGGAGGGGCCTGTCGGGTGGGAATCCCCGACAGGGTCACGAGGACCGGAAGGTGGTCTGAGCGTAGCTCGTCCACTATCACCTCCTGGGAGATCTGGCAGTGGAGACCGGAGTGGACGATGATGTCCAAGACGTCCGGGGCCGCCACGATGTTGTCCGGGTAGTGGGTCGGGGTGTCAGGTCCGGACACCACGTACCCGCCGGCCTCTGCGTCGGCGAAGAGTTGTCTTCCCCCCGTGTTGGTCACGGTCGCGTTCCATGCCGGGTGCTTACAGTTCAGGTCGCCGGCAACGAGCGTCGGGTGACCCGCCTGCAGTTGTAAGACCCGCCGGAGCTCTGCGTGATCGATCGCGGCTCCCGGCGGGGCGTAGCAGGCGTACACGTCGAGGTCGCCGCCGGCCACGTGCACCTGGACACCCAGCACGTAAAAAGACGCGACCGGAGAGGGGGGGAGAGGCTGATGAACGACGTTCCTTTTCACCAGGACTGCCAGACCTCGGTACGCTTGCCCGTGCGGTGATCTCTCGTCCCTCCTGTAGACTAGGTACCCCGGGAACTTGACCTTGTCCCCGGGCCCTAGGAGGGTCTCACTTATCAGCGCCACGTCGATCCTTTGATCCGTTAGGAGGAGTCGGAGGAGTCGGGCCTTGCTCTTGAGGCCCCGAGCATTCCAGTGGATGACCCTCAACGACCCGCTATCCGTGATAGAGGGTCAACAGTTCGGCTAGGCCGTCGAGGATCACCGTTTCGGTGTCCTGCCCCTCCCTGATGGCCCGCAGCAGGTCCCTCAGTAGTCTGATGGCGCAGGCGGTAAACTCCTTCCTGTCTGCGGGTTGGTGGGGCTGTTGTAGTTGGGGTGTCGGGCGCTGCTGGAGGCTTTCCTGCAGCCGCTGGCGCCGAGTAGGGGCCTTCCTCGATGGGACGGCCACCCTCTCTGTGTCCCTATGTGACTCGGGGATACCGGCGCCAGCAGTCGATGCGCCTTCTCCCCGCGGTGGGACACCGACCTGTGCCACTGATCTGTGGGCAGGTGGGGCCTCTCGATGTGTTTCCGGGGGGGGGGGTTTTTTGCCTCTCCCACCCCGTTTCCTCCTCCTGGGCTGCTTGCCTTGCAGCGACCCTCGGTTTGTGGGCCCGTTGGCGGCTGCCATTAGGCTCGCACCTTGTTGCGGCTCTTCTTGGCTCTCCACGGTAGCGAGTGCTACCGGGGCCGCCTGGTGACGCCTGGACGTTGGTGTTTGTGCCACCGTCCCCGCGCGCCTGTTTCTGGTCTCTTTAATAAAGACCGGGCATCTAATATTGTTTGCCGGATGCGCGCCTGCGCAATTGGCGCAGGTGGCCGGCTCGTCCCGCGGTCTGGGACAGTCGCGCGCTGCGTGACCCTCTCCGCAGCGCACGCAGGCGAGCGGGCGATGGCACTGGTGCGAGCTGTGCCTGAACTTTTGGCACCGATGGCACTGGGCGGGCCCACGCTTCCCGCGCCACGCTTCTATCTTGACACCCCGCATGCATAGTAGCACCGAGGTGTCGTAGATCCGGCGCACGTCAGGGGTCTTCTTCAGGACTGCATGGAAAATGCAGCCGGGTCTACCCTGACGCGCGCTAATGTGGCGCACGTATTCTGGTTGGAAGCCGAGGGCCTCCAACTCCTCCTTTATTTCTTCCGGTTCCGTGTCCGCCGGGAGTCCCCTGATAGCCACCTTCAGGTTTACCTCCGCTGGCAGAGAGTACGCGAACCAGGCGATGTTTTCTTTCTTTTCCAGGCTGGTCAGGTAACTCTGAACCAGCCTGTATTCTTCCTCGCTTTCCGGGGAGAACCTGACGCCTGTGCCGTATGGGCGGGCACTGGGCGGTCTCCCCAGTTTCTGGGCAATGGCCCTGAAGTGGGTGGGCCATTGTGGCAGCTTCTCCACCACCAGCGGAGGGTAGCGGGGCTTCTTCTTCGCTGCGGGGGCTGCGGGGGGTTCCGGGGGTCCATTAGGGCTCGGGGCCCTCGGAGAGCTCGAGGACCCCGAGGCGACAGGGGGCCCCGAAGGTCCGGGGCGGCGTCCTGATCCGGGGGAAGGGGGCCCAGCGGCGGAGGCCCTGGGAGAGGGCGTGCCGCGGGCTGCTTCCGCGAAGGTAGGTGAGGCGGCGGCGCCCCGGGAACGGGGCGCGCGCTCTCGCTGGGGGCGAGGAGGGTCGAGGCAGTATCGCTTAGGATCCTCCTCGATCTCGTCCGGGCTGCGGGGGCGGCGTTGGGGTCGGGCCGCTTCGAGTTCGAACTCGAAGCCGAACCCCAACTCCGTTGTTGGCGAGGTGGGCGCCGTTCTGGATGCCCCCCGGGGCCCCGCCGTACGGGACCCGGATCGCGCGATCGTATCCATGGACACGTCCGCACGACCGGACCCGGCGGAACCTCCCGATGCGATCGACATGCTCGATCCCGCGCGCGAGGAGCATGCCGATAGCGCGGCAGGCGAGTCGCGGGCGGAGGCGCGGGGGGGGGGCCGGGGAGGCGGGGGTATTACCTTGAGCCGCGCCGCCAGCTGCGACCAATCCCCCGATAACGAGGGGGGTGGGAGCGGCAGAGCGCGGGGTGGGGGGGGGGGCGCGTTCCCGACGATTGGGTCGGGTGCGACTTCGCGGGGGGAAGTGTAGTTAAGGGCGCACGCGACGTCGGCGCGGGTGCGCGCGCGCCCGGCGCGTGATCCCTCACAGCCGGCGCGGGGGCGCGCGCGGGCTGCACGGGAGATCGCGCGGGGCGCGCGGGGGCACGCGCAGACGGTTCACGTGCGCGGGTTGGGGGGGCGGTGGGTGAACGCCCGGACGGCACGGGAACCCGTACCGACGGCGGGGGCTCCCGGCCCGCGGGGCGGGTGGGGGTCGCGGCTGCGCGCGTTGGGGGTGCGCGGCCTGGATACGCGGACGGTCCCGGTGCCTGTATAGGCACGGGGCGGAACGCGCTTGGGCGGATTGGGACCGCGTGCTGCCGGCGCCCGGTCGACGGCGGTTGCGCCTCGCGCGCATCCGGCGATTTAGCCGTCGGCCGGGGAGCGACAGGGGCAGTACCATTCCCCCCTCCTCTCACCTCTATTCCATGTCCGGTCGGGGGCGCACCGGTCGACGCGGAGTCGATGTTCGGCATCGACGTCGCCCGGTCCAACCCCGCGCGGCGGATGCCTGGTGAGCCGGCGTCACCGCGGCCCAGGGAGCCGCGGGCGCCTGGCTTAGGCATGATAAAAAGATAAAATAGGGTGGTTCACACCTGGGTGTGAACCCCCGTTGCCGCTAGGGCGGCTATAGCCGCCCGGACGCACTGCTAGCCACGCGGCACGTACGGAAAATTCCGCTGGCGAAACTCGTAAACAAGTGACGTCACCGGTCACGCGGCACTCGCGCACTCACACACACTCGCGGACACGGCGACGACGACGCTCGCTAGTTCGACCAGCGGAGATGGGTTCACGGGCGAATCCGTGCTCCGCGTCCGCCACTGCCGCCATTTTATACCCGGCCCGAGTAGCTGTGTCAGTGGGGGGGGGGGGGGCGCACAATGTACACCGTTCGTGAAACGCGCAAGCGCGCTCTCGACCGGCGTCACGTGTATTGGGTAGGGTATGAGTAGAGAGGTAAAGAAAGAAATCTATCTTATTATCTATAATAAATAAGTATATGATTTTGCATGAGTGAGTGATGGAAAACTTTTGTACCTATCTATTTTCATAATATAGAAAACTTAAGATTTGACTGTAAAAGTAGGTAGGTAGTTGCATTATTTTATTATACTTGTAGGTTTTCTGCATTACAGCCTGTCTCCCCCCCCCCCCCCCCCCCCATGCGTTCTTTACAATAAGGGTTTATGCTATTATGTAATTTTTTGTTTTTTTTTTTTTTTTTTTTATTATTATTATTTCACCGACCATACGTTTCTTTGTGATAATTGATCATACCTATGATTAATTATTATTGTAAACCGAAACGTTAATTACTCAGACTCTCGTGTTATAAGAAACGAATATTGTTCATATTCATGATAGTATTGTTAGCCCTGAAAAGGGCTTTTTGGTGTGCGCTCGGTGAGCGCCGCGATTGAGAGCGCATGCACGCGCACTAAGCGTCTCGTCGCCGTCGTAGTTTCTTCAGTTCCTTGCTTGCTTGCTTGCTTCTGATGAATCGTTGGTGACGAGCTCGAGACACGTTCGAGCGCGTTCTGCACCCTCCTTCCCGAGGACGGTAGACGTACGGTACGTACTACGTGCGCGCGGTTGGACAATGATGGAAAAGCGCTGAGCGCGCGCGCACTCCCTCGCTTCCGCACAGTACACACATCATCGCGTAATGTAGTGTAGCTGTAGGTACGGGAGGAGACACACACACACACACACACTGATCAGCTGCTCGCTGTTGCTGTTGCTGTTGTTGATGCATCGGTGTACCTAGCGCCGCTGTCGTCGTCGTCGTCGTCGCCGTCGCCGGTGTAACGCGAATGCGACCGTAGCTTACTTCTTGGCGGCGGACGCTTTCTTGGCTGCCGGCTTAGACTTGGGTGTAGCAGCGGCCTTCTTGGGTTTAGGCGCTTTAGGTTTCTTGGTTGGCGGTTTCGCAGTCTTCTTAGCTTTAGGTGCGGCCGCTCCCTTCGCCTTAGCGGGTGCGGCTGCCTTCTTGGGCGCCGGCTTCTTCTTGGCGGCGGCGGCAGCCTTCTTGTCCTTAGCCGCGGCGGCGGCGGACGCCTTGGACTTCGAAGGTGAACCCGAAGCGGCGGACGCGGCGGCGGCTGCCTTCTTGGTCTTGGCGCCAGCGGCGGAGGCGGTCGCCTTCTTGGTCTTCGCAGCCGCAGAGGCGGGCGCCTTACCGGCAGCTTTGCTGGCGGCGCCGGCGGGTTTCTTGGCCGCGGACGATTTCGACTCGAGCTTGAAAGAGCCGGAGGCACCCTTGCCCTTGGTCTGGATCAGTGCGCCAGATTCGACGGCGCTCTTCAGATATTTCCTTATGAACGGTGCCAGTTTCTCCGCGTCGACTTTGTACTGGGCGGCGATGTACTTCTTGATAGCCTGTAGCGAAGATCCGCTACGCTCCTTCATCTCCTTGATGGCGTTGTTGACCATCTCAGATGTTTTGGGATGGGTCGGCTTCGCCTTCGGTTTCTTGGCTGCTGCACCGGCGCCGCCGGCCTGTCTCGCCTGCTTCTTCGCCGGTGTAGCGGGTGCCGGAGCCTCGGTAGCGACTGCGGTGTCTGCCATTGTAGTAGATATCGTTTGTTTTGTGTGTATCAACAACAACGTAAATACGTAGGGAACGCGAGCGAACGAACGAACGAACTAACGAACGAGTACGAGTGAGGTTAGAGACTCGGAATACTCAGATGTCGCCACTTATAGGTTTTTAAAATTCCGTGCGCGAACGCCTAAGCACGACGGAACTTTACCGTAACGAGCGCCGCGATGTCGCGGGACGTTTTCTCGTATGAACGCTTGAAAGTTTTCACTAACACGTATCTAATAAAATAAATATAATTAATGGTTAACGGCGCGATGGCGTACAAGTGTTTATAGTTTCGGATAGGTCATGAAGTTGACTATGCGGGTGTGCGAATTTAGGGAGCGCCGCGTGTCAGTTTAGACGGTGGCGGTGTTTTATTTTGACGACTGCGTACGAAGCGTAGGTCGGGTCCCGTTCAAAATGTTATTTTCTCTATAAAAGTGATAGTTAGTGCCGATCGAGGTCGACGCGTCAACAGGGAGGATATCGAGCTTGTGTGGTGACAGGACTTCGTCGATATCACACAGTCTTGCGAACGTATTATCGACCTAAAAGTGAACCGTCGTAAAACACCGCGACCGCCGAACTGTTAAGGACGGACGACTCCGTCCAGGACGTGCAACCTATTAATATACTAATAATAAAAGACGAAAGCGCCCTTCGATAAGCTTATCGTGTGCAGATCGGGACTACCGCATATCAAAGCTTACTTACCTAACATAACAACGACAGACTGGATGCGACACGACAATAGAGAGAAGCGTTCGCGCTCGCTCGCCACTATAGTAAGTAGTACCACCACACCACACCAGTCCTCGTACCGTGGTGGCCGACGGTGCGGGGCTGTCTCTTCGCAGTGATAGCAGTACTTATTAATTAGTAACAAAATAAAATATAACGTCAGTAAACTTATAGAAGTAAACATAGACCCGATACAGGTACACACACACCTACCTAAATCACACGACATAAACAAACGGCATGCACGCACACCGACGGTAGAGCTAGGGCAAACGAATAGGTAGGTACTAATACTAATACTACAGCTAGTTTACGTGTCCGTATATTTCTTTCAATTTCAGGTATTAAGTACTACTATTGCTGCTGCTGCTGCTGCTGCTGCTGCTGCCGCCGCCGCCGCCGCTGCTGCCGCTGCTGCCGCCGCCGCCGCCGCCGCCGCCGCCGCCGCCGCCGCCGCCGCCGCCGCCGCCGCCGCCGCCGCCGCCGCCGCCGCCGCCGCCGCTACTACTACTACAACTACAACTACAACTAGTACAGCAGCACCAGAAAGAGCAACAGAAGCAGGTAATTTTTATTATTTCGTAGTTGGTGTACGTGTATTATATAGGTAATATAATAGTTATGTGTGTAGGTAGGTAGGTACGTACGTACATATACTAAATACGATATAAGTTGACCAGACTATATAGGTTAGGGGTACGCGTCTTTTAGACAACTCCATAAAAGAAACATTTTTAATAATATCGAACCATATGCGGCCCTGAAAAGGGCCTTTTTTGATGTGCGCTTCTATATACGCATGGTTGACACCACGGTATTTAGAGCTGGTTGCGCCAGGCAACACGTACACGTACGAGTGCAGGTGTTTAACCGCCGAAACCGTACAGGGTGCGACCCTGGCGCTTCAGAGCGTAGACGACGTCCATGGCGGTGACGGTCTTCCTCTTGGCGTGCTCGGTGTATGTGACCGCGTCGCGGATCACGTTCTCTAGGAACACCTTGAGCACACCGCGAGTCTCTTCATAGATCAGACCGGAGATACGTTTCACGCCGCCTCTGCGAGCCAGACGACGGATGGCTGGCTTCGTGATACCTTGGATGTTATCACGAAGTACCTTCCTGTGACGCTTGGCTCCTCCTTTTCCCAGACCCTTTCCTCCCTTACCGCGACCGGTCATCTTCTCTGCTGATGTGAATGTGTAGTACTTGTACGATAATAAACTTGCTGAACAGCCAGCACACGGATGCGCGCACACACGACCAACGCGAACGACTGACTGGGTATTTTTTGACCCGCCCGTTCCTCTTATATTTATACTAAACGAGGGGCTCTGCGGGTGGCGGGGCAGTAACGAGTGGCAGAGGGGCGCGGGGCGAGGCAAAGCGAGCCGATGCTCGTCGTTGGTTGGCCAGACAGACAGATAGATGGGTATTTCTTCGCGAACATCAAAAAATAGAGGTAAAATAAATTTAAAAAAAATAATAATAATAAATAGGTAAGCGATAACGATGACGACGACAATAATAATATAGAGGTAAGTACCTACGTAGACTCCTACGTTTGTAATAGATCATCATAATAATAAGAAATACCTATAGATAGGTACCTACCTACCTACCTACCTACCTACACTAAACGTAACGATTGCCATAAGACAAGTTCTTTGATCAATATAATAAATTATAAGTACTGAATGATTTGCCTATGCCTTCAATTTTGTTAGGTAAATTCTATAGAGACTAGACTATAGTTAGTTAGTTAGTTAGTTACTTAGGTTCGATGTTAAACGACTTTCATTTAGTGAGTGTACGTATTATTTATACGTACCTACCTACTTTAATGTGTAGATTGCGTTACGTTTTTATGACGTCTGATGTAAAGAAACATTCATAATAATCAGAAACATATGTGGCCCTGAAAAGGGCCTTTTATGTGAACGCACAGTCACAAACGGCACACTGCCACAGACACGTAGCACTGCACAATGGCAGTCAACGTGAAGGACGGTGTGTTGTATTGTGTGCGACGTATGCTGCTGCAGCAGTTTAAGCGCGTTCGCCTCTGATCCTGCGCGCCAACTGGATATCCTTGGGCATGATGGTGACGCGTTTCGCGTGAATCGCGCACAGGTTGGTGTCTTCGAACAGACCGACGAGGTAAGCTTCGCTGGCCTCCTGCAGAGCCATAACGGCGGAGCTCTGGAAACGGAGATCGGTCTTGAAGTCCTGTGCGATCTCACGCACTAGACGCTGGAACGGAAGCTTGCGGATCAGCAGCTCGGTACTCTTCTGGTAGCGACGAATCTCACGAAGGGCCACAGTGCCGGGCCTGTAGCGATGGGGTTTCTTGACGCCACCGGTGGCCGGTGCGCTCTTGCGTGCAGCCTTCGTGGCGAGCTGTTTCCTCGGCGCCTTACCACCGGTGGATTTACGAGCGGTCTGCTTAGTACGCGCCATTGTAAACACGGAACGGAAACGGAGAATATATATTTCAATAGAAAGTAACTGCTTCAAACGAACACGTACGCGACCTACACGCTTCGAACGCACGAGAGTGAATAAAAACCGGCCCGTTTTTTTTTTTTTTTTTTTTTTTTTTCGGAAGGGCATCTCGCAGTTCAACCTAGGAGGTTGTTTACTGCTTAACCGGACTTTCCTGTGGATGCCTCAACTAGTTAAGGCCTCCAGCCAGGGCTTACAATATCTTACAAGCTAAGCGACTGCGCTGAGGGCACCCCCTGCGGGGTACGGGCCTCGGCTCAGGGCGTCGCTGAGAGAGGGCAGCAAAGGGACGGGGCTGGATCGAATTATTATTATGGGCTATTTTAAAGCTATCGGGGATGTCGCGACGGCCCTCGGCGGCGAGGGCGGAATGATGGCGGTCTGTATTTGCGGATCGTACTGGTGCGTTTGTTACTCTCCTGGAGGAGAGTGATAGCGTCATCGGGGGTCGTCAGAGTGAGCCTCGGTCGGCGAATCTTACTGATTCGAGATGGAACGTATCGGGCGGCCGATACGATTAGAGGGTTTCTGTGTTTTTCAGCAGAGTCAAAGAAACGCTTAGTCAAGCGTTTCATGAACTGCTGGATAGTGGGGATTCTAAGATCGAGATGTAGGTTCTCGTTGCGAACGTAGTACGGGGCTCCCGTAGCTCTTCGCAAGAATCGGCTCTGGAGAGACTGCATCCTATGGATATGATGAGGCTTTGCGTGCGCGAAGACGGCGCACGCGAAAGTCATGATGGGACGGATGCACGTGGTGTAAATGCGCAATTTGCACTTCAGTGACAACTTGCTGCGTGCATTTACCATGCAGTGGAGCCTGCCGAGAGCGAAAGCGGCGCGCGAGCGCACCGTCTTTATGTGCTCTCCGAAAGTGAGGTGGCTATCGAGGATCACGCCTAGGTATTTCGCTTGCTTCTCCCAAGGGATCGGCTTGCCATACATCGTGATCGGGCTGGGAAGGTGGGGATTAGAGCGCGGTCTCGAGAAGAGGACCGCTTGGCTCTTGTCGGGGTTGACCTCTATTCTCCATTTCCGGAACCAAGCGCCTAGGGCGTTTGCGGACTTTTGGAGAGTGCGGGCGATAGCGCCGGGGACGCGGCCAGAACAGTAGATAGCTGTGTCATCGGCGAATAGGGCCAGATGAGCTTTCTTACTCTTTGGGATGTCGCTGGTGAACAGCGTGAAGATGAGGGGAGATAGCACAGAGCCTTGAGGGACTCCGGCGCGTATGGGATGAGGGGAGGACAGTGCTCCCTCGATGCGATAGCGGAAAGTGCGGTTCGATAGGAAGTCTCGTAGGATGAGCACGAGACGGTCCGGCACTCCGAGACGGTACAGCTTATACACTAAGCCGTTGTGCCAGACTTTATCGAATGCTTTCGCTATGTCGAAGAAGAGCGCGCCCGTCAGCCTGCCGTGCTGAAAACCAGCACTGGCGTGCTCGACTATGCGGTGTACTTGTTGGACGCAGCAGTGTTGGGTACGAAAGCCAAACTGCTCGTCGGGAATCAGGCTCTTTGCTTCGGCGTAATCTTTGAGTCGCTTATAAATAAGTCTCTCGTAGATTTTGCCGAGAACGTTGAGCAGACTGATGGGACGGTAGCTCGAAGGCTCAGACTTGGGCTTTCCCGGTTTGGGGATGCCGATGACGGTGGCTTCTTTCCAGGACTGCGGAAAGATGTTATTGCTCATGGCACCATTGAAGATGGCGGTCATGAGCATAATGAGGGAGGCGGGGAGGATTTTGAACACCTTGTTGGTGATACCATCGGAGCCGGGTGCTTTCCGGGGTTTGAGGTTTTTGATGATGTCGTGCACTTCGTCTGGAGTGACGGGAGGCAGCGGATCATCAGGGTCCTCGACGGGGGGGAGGGAGGCTCTACGTTCGACTTCAGCGTCGACCTCTAGTAGGTGAGTTCGGTCTACTGGTTGAGTACTGGGGGAGCATTGGGCCTCGAGGCTGTCGGCTAGGACCTCAGCCTTCTCGTCGCAATCGAAGGCGACGCTTCGGTCGGGACGGTTGAGAGGAGGCACAGGAACATGACCGTCAGAACGGAGATTTCTCTGTAATTGCCAGAAGGCTTGGTGAGTGGGTTCCAGTTCGCCCAGCATCTTGTCCCAGCGGGTTGAACGCAGCTCGGCTATGCGGTTCGTCACAGCGCGCTGTAGCGAGCGCATATGAGCCTTGTTCGCTGCGCAGGGAAAAGCGCTGTAGGCACGGACGGCCGCGTTCTTCTCGGTCATCAGTTCGCGCACATCGTCCGGGAGTTTCCAGCGATGATCGCTCATCGCCGGCACCTCCCTTGAACAATCGTTCAGGACTGATTGTACGTGTTCCGTGAACGAGTCGATCGCGCCCGTCGTGTCCGCGACTGACACTATCTTATCAGGAATAGTGTCCAGGTGAGGCGACTTGGTGGATTTTAAGCTTTCGCTTACTTTCCTCCAGTCGGTTATCACCTGGGTAGGGGGGGGTAGGCTAGGGTCAGAGGGACCCGATCGGGGGGCTAGCTCCACAATAACGGGGCGGTGATCAGAACTAAGCTCGTGTAGCGTCTCGATAGATTGCAAACGGAGGTTTACATTCTTGAGTAGCGCTACATCGAGGATATCGGGGCGAAGGTTGTGGTCGTGGGGGAAATGAGTGGGGGTCATCGGAGCGATGACGTCGAAATTGAGGGAGGAACAGAGGTTGTACACGATTCTACCTCTGGTAGTGGTCGTGTTACTGTTCCAGGCGGGGTGTTTGGCGTTGAGGTCGCCCGCTATAATCACGGAGTCGCTCAGGCCGAGGAGAACTGAGAGATCGCTCTGGAGGAGAGCGGGGTCTATCGAGTTGGAGGGGGGCATGTATGCCGAAATCAGGGTTATCGATTGGTGACCGGTCATACCGAGCCGACAGATAGAGACCTCGATGAGGGAAAGTGGGGGGGGGTCCATAGGAATGCAGTACAGAGCCTTCCTGTAGTAGATGAGGGTGCCACCCTTGTGACAGCGAGTCCTGTCATTGCGAACTAAACGATAGTTGGCAATTTTGGGATCTCTGTGATGCGGTTTCAGGAAGGTCTCTTGTATTAGGAAGACGTCTAATTGATGGTCACGGAGAAAGGTAACAATTTCTTCACGTTGACCTCTAACGCCGTTGGCGTTGAAATAACCTAACTTAAGGGACCGGGGTTTGGTGGTACAGGGGGACCTATTATCCATTATGGTTGTGGACGGTGGAGTTTTTCCAGGACGCTGGAGATCGCGGGGTACGCGAGAAAGACTTTACCTATGGCACTAATGTTAGCCCCGCAGGCTAAGATCTCCCTAGCCATGGGAACGGCATCGGGGTTTTTATAAATCTTCCACGCTTCGGTGATGATACCGACAGCGTCGAAGTCCGCAGAGGGAAAGGGCGCCACAGGGGCGTGGGGGGCCGGAGTCGCGGATGCGGCGGCCTTTGGGGGGGCAGTTGACTTAGCAACTGGAACAGGCGCGGGGATGTTCAGAGACATCAGCGCCGGAATGGGGGTGGCCTGTGAAGGCGCCAGAGCCGGGAAGGCTCTGATGTGGTTCAGAGGCGTCCAGGGGGACGGCCTCTGTGGGCTGAGGCGCTCCGGCAATTTGCCGGATGGCGATTCTCTTTGCTGACGGGCGTTCGCACGCTTCGTCAGCTTCGGAGAGGAGGACTTCGGGGCTTTCGGGCAGCCCCGGTAGTTTGCCGGGTGGCCGGACTGGCCACATAGCACGCAACTTGGCGGTTCCTTGCACTGCTCCCGGTCTTTCGGACGGGGGCAGTCGGCAGTGCCGTGCGCACCCAAACACTTGACGCATCTGGGTGAGGCGAAGCAGTTGCGCTGTACGTGACCGTACAGTTGGCAACGGTGACATTGACCTACAATGCTGCTCTTGTAGGGCTTCTCAATGGAGATGCCCGATAGAGAGCAGACCGATTTCACCCTGAAAATAGGGTGATGACCTTCAGTCGGGGGGCAGACAACGAGAATCGTGTCGTAGGCAGGGCCGCCCCTCGCTTTGTGCAAGCGGTGGACAGCCGAAACGGGGACATTTTGGGCCAGGAGGTCATCCTTGATGTCCTCCACCGGAATCTCCTTCGGTATGCGCTTGATCACCACACGGGTGAGCGCTTCCTCCGGGAGGGAGTATGTATGGAACGAAACGTTCCTTGATTTTAGTAGGGATGTTAGTTCCCTGAAATCGGTCGCGGAGGGAACCGCGACTTTTATACCCTGTTGGGTTGACCTGGCGTTGGTGTAAGCGATTTTTCGCTCACCACACCACTTGGACACATCCGTCCATTTCGCCTTGTCCTGGATGAACAAGGGGGGAGGGGGACGGGTTTTCTTGGGGGGGGCCTGAGGAGCCGGGGTGGATGATGCCATAGGGCTCGGCGGGCGGGTTTTCTGCTGGGAAGCAGTGACCGGGTTGGGGGCGATTTTGGCTGCTGCTACTACAGCGGCCACTGAAGGGGGGGGTGTAGGTTGCGAAACAACCAGCTTTTTGGCCTTACTGGCCGAACCAGATTTGGCCTGCCTCTTCCTCTTCCCCTTTCCGACGAGCAAAAAGTCGTCTTCCGAGGATGAGGTGGGGGCCGATATATTGGAGGACTCCGAGGCGGAGGATTCCGCCTCTTCAGTCTCCATAATATCCCTGTCTTCCGAGTCGGAGGAGTAATCCTCCGCGCGGGTATCGGGGGAGAGAGGGGACTCAGCGCCATGGGACATTAAAGGCGCTGGAGTTAATGTCTGCTCGCTGGATTCAGCGACGGCGGGGGGGGGGAGAGTTTAAGGCGTCTAGTGTCTCCGAGACCTTTGCCCGTATGTCCGGGTAGGTCCGGGATAGCTCCGCCAGAAGCTCGAACAATTGTTGTAGTTTGTCCGACATGTTGGACAAACTGCAGCAAAAAGAAGGGGGGGGGGGGGGGGGGGAGACGACGCTCCTACCTAACCCCGAGGAGACACGAACACGTGTACCCCCCGGGCAGACAGTTCCCTAAAAGCGAACCCACCCGTGTGTCGTTCCTAGTGTTACACTAGCGAGAAGAATGACACCAACAAACTCGCTAGCTGCACTACTGTCTGGGCCTGAGGGGCCGATTAAACCTAACCTAACTCCCCGGGTGGGAGTGCCCGGGGATGAGTACTCCCCCTGCCGGGTGTAGGCAGGGGGGTGAGTGCCTAGGGTGGGCCCTAAGCTTGTGATCCTACCGCCGATCTTATTGTGCGGTAGGGGCCTATGGGTCTTGCGACCGATCCGGGCCGCTGGGGTAGACACACCCAGACGTCCCGGGTGCAGCTGTAAGAAGCGGGTTAGTGGCTGTCCGATCGCGACTAGGAGGCACCCCAAGGCCGCAATCGGAGCCCTTCCGACTGATTTCCTTCCCCTGAAGGGGGTCGGAGGGTGGGGCGGGTCACCACCCACTTGGGTTCGTTGGCACCGTTGGGTATCCCCCCAAGTACCACCTAAACCGGTGGATTTCGCTCTTAAGGAGCAAAGGACGCGAGCGTAGCAAAACAACTACAAGCGCAGTGCACTCGTAGCCTATCTGCTACGACGTAACAACACTCCGTAGCCGTGCTACGAAGTGGGCGGAGCGAGACGGCCGGCGGGACGGCGCGTAGCACTAAGTGCTACGGCGTAGCGCGACGGCGGCAGTCGGCGGTGGGGAGCGCGGGGTGCGCGCAGCGGTGGCAGCGGGGTGCGCGGGGTGCGCGGGGACAGCAGGCGATGCGTGTGAGAGCACGTGTGCGCTCAACGGCGGTCGGGAGCGGAATTTTTTTTTTGACCCGCCCGTTCCTCTTATATTTATACTAAACGAGGGGCTCTGCGGGTGGCGGGGCAGTAACGAGTGGCAGAGGGGCGCGGGGCGAGGCAAAGCGAGCCGATGCTCGTCGTTGGTTGGCCAGACAGACAGATAGATGGGTATTTCTTCGCGAACATCAAAAAATAGAGGTAAAATAAATTTAAAAAAAATAATAATAATAAATAGGTAAGCGATAACGATGACGACGACAATAATAATATAGAGGTAAGTACCTACGTAGACTCCTACGTTTGTAATAGATCATCATAATAATAAGAAATACCTATAGATAGGTACCTACCTACCTACCTACCTACCTACACTAAACGTAACGATTGCCATAAGACAAGTTCTTTGATCAATATAATAAATTATAAGTACTGAATGATTTGCCTATGCCTTCAATTTTGTTAGGTAAATTCTATAGAGACTAGACTATAGTTAGTTAGTTAGTTAGTTACTTAGGTTCGATGTTAAACGACTTTCATTTAGTGAGTGTACGTATTATTTATACGTACCTACCTACTTTAATGTGTAGATTGCGTTACGTTTTTATGACGTCTGATGTAAAGAAACATTCATAATAATCAGAAACATATGTGGCCCTGAAAAGGGCCTTTTATGTGAACGCACAGTCACAAACGGCACACTGCCACAGACACGTAGCACTGCACAATGGCAGTCAACGTGAAGGACGGTGTGTTGTATTGTGTGCGACGTATGCTGCTGCAGCAGTTTAAGCGCGTTCGCCTCTGATCCTGCGCGCCAACTGGATATCCTTGGGCATGATGGTGACGCGTTTCGCGTGAATCGCGCACAGGTTGGTGTCTTCGAACAGACCGACGAGGTAAGCTTCGCTGGCCTCCTGCAGAGCCATAACGGCGGAGCTCTGGAAACGGAGATCGGTCTTGAAGTCCTGTGCGATCTCACGCACTAGACGCTGGAACGGAAGCTTGCGGATCAGCAGCTCGGTACTCTTCTGGTAGCGACGAATCTCACGAAGGGCCACAGTGCCGGGCCTGTAGCGATGGGGTTTCTTGACGCCACCGGTGGCCGGTGCGCTCTTGCGTGCAGCCTTCGTGGCGAGCTGTTTCCTCGGCGCCTTACCACCGGTGGATTTACGAGCGGTCTGCTTAGTACGCGCCATTGTAAACACGGAACGGAAACGGAGAATATATATTTCAATAGAAAGTAACTGCTTCAAACGAACACGTACGCGACCTACACGCTTCGAACGCACGAGAGTGAATAAAAACCGGCCCGCGATTTTCGGTCCTATTTATACTATATGGCAACGCAGCGGGCAGGAGATCGCGAGCTCCTGCACGCCCTCTCGTGTATCACTATCTAACTAAACTTGAAACCGACGCAAAATCTAAAAAATTGTATACAGTAGCAAACTGGGAAACAAATAGAGTCTAGTTTTCTAGTACCTATCGTATCGGAGTAAGTGCAAAAAAAAAAAAAAAAAAAAAAACAGCCTGTATATAATATGTGACATGATTGTATTTGCATTATTTTTTATTAAATTATTTATAATTATGATAAAGATAGGTAGGTAGGTAGGTAGGTAGGTAGGTAGGTACGTACGGACGGACGGAGGTAAAAATTTAGTTTTAATATAATTTTAGAATAATATCGCGTAATTTATTACAAACGCATTTATATTAAATAAATACCAATACCAATAATAATAGGTAGACATTGAAGTAGGTACCTACCTACCTACCTACCTACCTACCTACTTAACATAACTCTTGCCCATGAGTGAGTGAGTGAGTGAGTACGTATGTATGTATGTATGATTCTTTATTATTATAAGTACCTACTATGTATAATATTATAATTATTGTGTTCTCGACTGTAATTGCCATTATCATATAAACATCATACCTCTGTGACGAACTAACAGTAGACTGACTCTAATATAATAATAAATACCTTAACCGTTGAAGTATGTAGTAGTAGGTTTGGTAACGAACGTTTTGACTGACATCAAGTTTAAGAAACGTGAATTTATCACATGAACATATTTGTGGCCCTGAAAAGGGCCTTTTGTTATTTCTCCTGCCATCCTACGCGCCGGTGTGAGTGCGCCATCCAGAGAGACGTTTGACGTGATCAGTTTGTCGCGAAACGTGCATCGTGCGCGTCTCGTACGTACATACATAACACACGAATACTTGAATGTACCTGTATGTATGTATGCACATTACGACGACACCAGCACGATTAACACGCACCGCATTAAACGAGACACACTGAACAAACGCACTGGGTTATACACTGTACACACGAGGCGGCGTTGGACGGGGCGTCGGCGGCACTCGGTGGCTACCGACCGCTCATTTGGAGCTGGTGTATTTGGTGACGGCCTTGGTGCCTTCACTGACGGCGTGCTTGGCGAGTTCACCGGGCAGCAGGAGTCTGACCGACGTCTGCACCTCCCTGGACGTTATGGTAGACCTCTTGTTGTAATGGGCGAGACGGGAGGCTTCGGCGGCGATACGCTCGAAGATGTCGTTCACGAACGAGTTCATGATCGACATGGCCTTGCTGGAGATACCGGTGTCGGGGTGCACCTGCTTCAGGACCTTGTAGATGTAGATGGCGTAACTCTCCTTCCTCTTGTGCTTCTTCTTCTTCTTGTCAGTCTTGGAGATGTTCTTCTGGGCTTTGCCAGACTTCTTAGCGGCTTTACCACTTGTTTTGGGCGGCATTTTGAAATAAGATGAGAACACGTGCTATCGAAACGGAGTTCAGTCGCAGTATAAAACCTTCGGCGCGACCAACAGTCATATATATATTGGCCCTCGGGGCACGCAGTTGTGGCAAGCGGTGAGGAACTACACACATCGGCGGACCAATCACAGCGCTCCTAAGCTAGAGTGTAGATCGCGCGCGGGTAGTGGGGGTGCCCGGGAGGGAGGCGAAGGAGGCGGGGGTAATGCTTGTGCGTCAGTCGTTGTTAGTGAAAATTAAATAAATAAAATAATATAATAATTTATATGTATAAAAATTAATATTGGAAAATAATATTATGATAATTATAAATAAAGATAGATAGGTAGGTAGGTAGGTAGGTAGGTAGGTTGGTTGGTTGGTAGGTACGTACCAATTTAAAAATAAATATTGAACCGATCTCTTTGTAGTTAGTTGCACACAGTCCCATAAAGGTGCACTTTTTCTTACATAAGCTTTAAGCTCATCATGCGAATTATGGGTATATACAGTATTTGGGAACATTATGATCTTAATTTTTTATTATTGTATATCGTAGGCGAACTGATGTTATCTCCTATCTGTTATTATTGTAAGCATATACACATATATAACATTTATGTATCTTACTTTATTCATAATGTGAGTAGGCCGCATCGGTGCCCGTTGAACGTGAGCATCTTTCTTTTCTTTCAACGAACAATTCAATTTTGATCGAAGGTTGAAAGGCATGATGTTGGTACCTACTCTTACAGAATATGGCAAGAAAGATAGGTACGCTTTTATTTGACGACGACAACACCGTTAAAGAAACTGTCTTTGTTATATATTCGACGAATTATATTGTGGCCCTGAAAAGGGCCTTTTGTTTTGAATGCATACGAGCGAAGAGCACCGCGCAACCGACGTAAATGTTACATCGATATACGCGCGTGCGGGGCGCTCGCACGAAGCACCGCGGTCAGATGTCGCGGCACGACGTTTAAGCCTTCTTCTCAGTCTTCTTAGGCAGCAGCACGGCCTGGATGTTCGGCAGCACGCCGCCTTGAGCGATCGTCACGCCGGAGAGAAGCTTGTTCAACTCTTCGTCGTTGCGGATTGCCAATTGGAGATGACGAGGGATGATCCTGGTCTTCTTGTTGTCTCTCGCAGCGTTGCCGGCCAACTCGAGAACCTCAGCAGCCAGATACTCCATCACGGCGGCCAAGTAGACTGGCGCACCGGCACCCACGCGCTCGGCATAGTTGCCGTTACGCAGCAGCCTGTGAATACGTCCCACCGGGAACTGAAGACCGGCACGGTTGGAACGGGACTTTGCCTTTCCCTTCACCTTGCCACCTTTGCCGCGACCGGACATAGTTGATTGGTTTCTTTATACGAATAACTCACGAAAATAACGAAACACGCGAACAGCAGTGCGCGCGTTGATACAATCCAATGTTATGTGTGCTCCGCGTCCTTTTTTTTTTTTTTTTTTTTTTTTTCGGAAGGGCATCTCGCAGTTCAACCTAGGAGGTTGTTTACTGCTTAACCGGGCTTTCCTGTGGATGCCTCAACAATTAAGGCCTCCAGCCAGGGCTTTCAAAAACTTACAAGCTAAGCGACTACGCTGAGGGCACCCCCTGCGGGGTACGAGCCTCGGCTCAGGGCGTCGCTGGGGGAGGACAGCAAAGGGACAGGCTGGATCGGATTAATTTTAATTTTTAGGGGCTTTTATTTTAAAAGTTAACGGGGACGTCGCGACGGCCCTCGGCGGCGAGGGCGGAACGATGGCGGTCTGCGTTTGTGTAGTGTACTGGTACGTTTGCTACTTTCCTGTCGGAGGGTGATAGCGTCGTCGGGGGTCAGAAGGGTGTGCCTCGGTCGGCGGATCCTACTGATGCGAGAGGGAGCGTATCGGGCGGCCGATACGATTAGCGGGTTGGGGTGTTTTTCGGCAGTGTCGAGGAAACGCTTGGTCGTTCGTTTCATGAACTGCTGAACGGTGGGAATTCTGAGGTCTAAATGGAGGTTCTCGTTGCGAACGTAGAACGGGGCTCCCGTAGCTTTACGCATGAATCTATTTTGGAGGGTCTGCATCCTGTGGATATGATGGGGCTTAGCGTGGGCGAACACGGGACACGCGTAAGTCATGATGGGACGAATGCACGCGGTGTAGAGGCGCAATTTGCACTTGAGTGACAACTTGCTACGAGCATTAATGAGACAGTGAAGCCTACCGAGAGCGAAGGCGGCGCGCGAGCGCACCGTCCTTATGTGCTCACCGAAGGAGAGCTGACTATCTAGGATCACTCCTAAGTATTTGGCGCACTTTTCCCAAGGGATCGGCTTGCCGTACATGGTGATCGGGCTGGGAGGGGGGGGAGGCCGAGCGGTCGGTCGCGAGAATAGAACCGCTTGACTCTTGTCGGGGTTGACTTCGATTCTCCATTTCCGGAACCAAGCGCCTAGGACGTTGGCGGAGGTTTGGAGAATGCGGCCGATGGCATCGGGACTCTGACCGGAATAGTAAATGGCCGTGTCGTCGGCGAATAGAGCTAACTGGGCGTTCCTATTCCTGGGGATGTCGCTGGTGAACAGCGTGAACATGAGGGGAGAGAGCACGGAGCCTTGCGGGACTCCTGCGCGCAGGGGACGAGGGGAGGACAGCGCGCCCTCGATGCGATAACGGAATGTGCGGTTCGACAGAAAGTCACGTAAGATGAGCACGAGACGTTCTGGCACACCCAGTTGGTAGAGCTTGTATAGCAAGCCGTTGTGCCAGACTTTGTCGAAGGCTTTCGCTATATCGAAGAAGAGTGCGCCGGTGTAGAGGCCTCGCTGGAAGCCAGCGCTCGCGTGTTCCACGATACGGTAGACCTGTTGAACGCAACAGTGTTGGGTCCTAAAGCCGAACTGTTCGCGGGGGATGAGACTCTTCGTTTCGGCAAAATTTCTGAGGCGCTTATAAATAAGCCTCTCATAAATCTTCCCGAGAACGTTGAGCAGACTGATGGGACGGTAGCTGGTGGGCTCCGACTTCGGCTTTCCCGGCTTGGGAATGCCGATGACGGTGGCCTCTTTCCAAGATTGTGGAAACATATTGTTGCTCATGGCACCATTGAAGATGGCGGCCATGAGCACTATGAGAGGGGCGGGGAGGAGCTTAAAAACCCTATTCGTGATGCCATCGGATCCGGGCGCCTTTCGGGGTTTGAGGTCCTTGATGACGTCGTGCACCTCGTCCGGCGTGACGGGGGGCAGCGGGTCGTCGGGGTCCTCGACGGGCGGGAGAGAGACTCTACGTTCGACTTCAGCGTCGACCTTGAGGAGGTGAGCTTGATCGACCGGTTGAGAACTAGGAGAGCATTGGGCCTCTAGGCTGTCGGCAAGAAGTTCGGCTTTTTCGTCACTGTCGAAAGCGACGCTTTTGTCGGGACGGGAGAGAGGAGGCATAGGAACATGACCGTCGGAACGGAGATTCCTCTGTAACTGCCAGAAGGCTTGATGGGTGGGTTCCAGTTCGCCCAGCATCTTGTCCCAGCGGGTCGAACGCAGCTCGGCTATGCGGTTCGTCACAGCGCGCTGTAGCGAGCGCATGTGAGCCTTGTTCGCTGCGCAGGGAAAAGCGCTGTAGGCACGGACGGCCGCGTTCTTCTCGGTCAGCTCCGCGTCCGCCACTGCCGCCATTTTATACCCGGCCCGAGTAGCTGTGTCAGTGGGGGGGGGGGGGGGCGCACAATGTACACCGTTCGTGAAACGCGCAAGCGCGCTCTCGACCGGCGTCACGTGTATTGGGTAGGGTATGAGTAGAGAGGTAAAGAAAGAAATCTATCTTATTATCTATAATAAATAAGTATATGATTTTGCATGAGTGAGTGATGGAAAACTTTTGTACCTATCTATTTTCATAATATAGAAAACTTAAGATTTGACTGTAAAAGTAGGTAGGTAGTTGCATTATTTTATTATACTTGTAGGTTTTCTGCATTACAGCCTGTCTCCCCCCCCCCCCCCCCCCCCCATGCGTTCTTTACAATAAGGGTTTATGCTATTATGTAATTTTTTGTTTTTTTTTTTTTTTTTTTTATTATTATTATTTCACCGACCATACGTTTCTTTGTGATAATTGATCATACCTATGATTAATTATTATTGTAAACCGAAACGTTAATTACTCAGACTCTCGTGTTATAAGAAACGAATATTGTTCATATTCATGATAGTATTGTTAGCCCTGAAAAGGGCTTTTTGGTGTGCGCTCGGTGAGCGCCGCGATTGAGAGCGCATGCACGCGCACTAAGCGTCTCGTCGCCGTCGTAGTTTCTTCAGTTCCTTGCTTGCTTGCTTGCTTCTGATGAATCGTTGGTGACGAGCTCGAGACACGTTCGAGCGCGTTCTGCACCCTCCTTCCCGAGGACGGTAGACGTACGGTACGTACTACGTGCGCGCGGTTGGACAATGATGGAAAAGCGCTGAGCGCGCGCGCACTCCCTCGCTTCCGCACAGTACACACATCATCGCGTAATGTAGTGTAGCTGTAGGTACGGGAGGAGACACACACACACACACACACTGATCAGCTGCTCGCTGTTGCTGTTGCTGTTGTTGATGCATCGGTGTACCTAGCGCCGCTGTCGTCGTCGTCGTCGTCGCCGTCGCCGGTGTAACGCGAATGCGACCGTAGCTTACTTCTTGGCGGCGGACGCTTTCTTGGCTGCCGGCTTAGACTTGGGTGTAGCAGCGGCCTTCTTGGGTTTAGGCGCTTTAGGTTTCTTGGTTGGCGGTTTCGCAGTCTTCTTAGCTTTAGGTGCGGCCGCTCCCTTCGCCTTAGCGGGTGCGGCTGCCTTCTTGGGCGCCGGCTTCTTCTTGGCGGCGGCGGCAGCCTTCTTGTCCTTAGCCGCGGCGGCGGCGGACGCCTTGGACTTCGAAGGTGAACCCGAAGCGGCGGACGCGGCGGCGGCTGCCTTCTTGGTCTTGGCGCCAGCGGCGGAGGCGGTCGCCTTCTTGGTCTTCGCAGCCGCAGAGGCGGGCGCCTTACCGGCAGCTTTGCTGGCGGCGCCGGCGGGTTTCTTGGCCGCGGACGATTTCGACTCGAGCTTGAAAGAGCCGGAGGCACCCTTGCCCTTGGTCTGGATCAGTGCGCCAGATTCGACGGCGCTCTTCAGATATTTCCTTATGAACGGTGCCAGTTTCTCCGCGTCGACTTTGTACTGGGCGGCGATGTACTTCTTGATAGCCTGTAGCGAAGATCCGCTACGCTCCTTCATCTCCTTGATGGCGTTGTTGACCATCTCAGATGTTTTGGGATGGGTCGGCTTCGCCTTCGGTTTCTTGGCTGCTGCACCGGCGCCGCCGGCCTGTCTCGCCTGCTTCTTCGCCGGTGTAGCGGGTGCCGGAGCCTCGGTAGCGACTGCGGTGTCTGCCATTGTAGTAGATATCGTTTGTTTTGTGTGTATCAACAACAACGTAAATACGTAGGGAACGCGAGCGAACGAACGAACGAACTAACGAACGAGTACGAGTGAGGTTAGAGACTCGGAATACTCAGATGTCGCCACTTATAGGTTTTTAAAATTCCGTGCGCGAACGCCTAAGCACGACGGAACTTTACCGTAACGAGCGCCGCGATGTCGCGGGACGTTTTCTCGTATGAACGCTTGAAAGTTTTCACTAACACGTATCTAATAAAATAAATATAATTAATGGTTAACGGCGCGATGGCGTACAAGTGTTTATAGTTTCGGATAGGTCATGAAGTTGACTATGCGGGTGTGCGAATTTAGGGAGCGCCGCGTGTCAGTTTAGACGGTGGCGGTGTTTTATTTTGACGACTGCGTACGAAGCGTAGGTCGGGTCCCGTTCAAAATGTTATTTTCTCTATAAAAGTGATAGTTAGTGCCGATCGAGGTCGACGCGTCAACAGGGAGGATATCGAGCTTGTGTGGTGACAGGACTTCGTCGATATCACACAGTCTTGCGAACGTATTATCGACCTAAAAGTGAACCGTCGTAAAACACCGCGACCGCCGAACTGTTAAGGACGGACGACTCCGTCCAGGACGTGCAACCTATTAATATACTAATAATAAAAGACGAAAGCGCCCTTCGATAAGCTTATCGTGTGCAGATCGGGACTACCGCATATCAAAGCTTACTTACCTAACATAACAACGACAGACTGGATGCGACACGACAATAGAGAGAAGCGTTCGCGCTCGCTCGCCACTATAGTAAGTAGTACCACCACACCACACCAGTCCTCGTACCGTGGTGGCCGACGGTGCGGGGCTGTCTCTTCGCAGTGATAGCAGTACTTATTAATTAGTAACAAAATAAAATATAACGTCAGTAAACTTATAGAAGTAAACATAGACCCGATACAGGTACACACACACCTACCTAAATCACACGACATAAACAAACGGCATGCACGCACACCGACGGTAGAGCTAGGGCAAACGAATAGGTAGGTACTAATACTAATACTACAGCTAGTTTACGTGTCCGTATATTTCTTTCAATTTCAGGTATTAAGTACTACTATTGCTGCTGCTGCTGCTGCTGCTGCTGCTGCCGCCGCCGCCGCCGCTGCTGCCGCTGCTGCCGCCGCCGCCGCCGCCGCCGCCGCCGCCGCCGCCGCCGCCGCCGCCGCCGCCGCCGCCGCCGCCGCCGCCGCCGCCGCCGCCGCTACTACTACTACAACTACAACTACAACTAGTACAGCAGCACCAGAAAGAGCAACAGAAGCAGGTAATTTTTATTATTTCGTAGTTGGTGTACGTGTATTATATAGGTAATATAATAGTTATGTGTGTAGGTAGGTAGGTACGTACGTACATATACTAAATACGATATAAGTTGACCAGACTATATAGGTTAGGGGTACGCGTCTTTTAGACAACTCCATAAAAGAAACATTTTTAATAATATCGAACCATATGCGGCCCTGAAAAGGGCCTTTTTTGATGTGCGCTTCTATATACGCATGGTTGACACCACGGTATTTAGAGCTGGTTGCGCCAGGCAACACGTACACGTACGAGTGCAGGTGTTTAACCGCCGAAACCGTACAGGGTGCGACCCTGGCGCTTCAGAGCGTAGACGACGTCCATGGCGGTGACGGTCTTCCTCTTGGCGTGCTCGGTGTATGTGACCGCGTCGCGGATCACGTTCTCTAGGAACACCTTGAGCACACCGCGAGTCTCTTCATAGATCAGACCGGAGATACGTTTCACGCCGCCTCTGCGAGCCAGACGACGGATGGCTGGCTTCGTGATACCTTGGATGTTATCACGAAGTACCTTCCTGTGACGCTTGGCTCCTCCTTTTCCCAGACCCTTTCCTCCCTTACCGCGACCGGTCATCTTCTCTGCTGATGTGAATGTGTAGTACTTGTACGATAATAAACTTGCTGAACAGCCAGCACACGGATGCGCGCACACACGACCAACGCGAACGACTGACTGGGTATTTTTTGACCCGCCCGTTCCTCTTATATTTATACTAAACGAGGGGCTCTGCGGGTGGCGGGGCAGTAACGAGTGGCAGAGGGGCGCGGGGCGAGGCAAAGCGAGCCGATGCTCGTCGTTGGTTGGCCAGACAGACAGATAGATGGGTATTTCTTCGCGAACATCAAAAAATAGAGGTAAAATAAATTTAAAAAAAATAATAATAATAAATAGGTAAGCGATAACGATGACGACGACAATAATAATATAGAGGTAAGTACCTACGTAGACTCCTACGTTTGTAATAGATCATCATAATAATAAGAAATACCTATAGATAGGTACCTACCTACCTACCTACCTACCTACACTAAACGTAACGATTGCCATAAGACAAGTTCTTTGATCAATATAATAAATTATAAGTACTGAATGATTTGCCTATGCCTTCAATTTTGTTAGGTAAATTCTATAGAGACTAGACTATAGTTAGTTAGTTAGTTAGTTACTTAGGTTCGATGTTAAACGACTTTCATTTAGTGAGTGTACGTATTATTTATACGTACCTACCTACTTTAATGTGTAGATTGCGTTACGTTTTTATGACGTCTGATGTAAAGAAACATTCATAATAATCAGAAACATATGTGGCCCTGAAAAGGGCCTTTTATGTGAACGCACAGTCACAAACGGCACACTGCCACAGACACGTAGCACTGCACAATGGCAGTCAACGTGAAGGACGGTGTGTTGTATTGTGTGCGACGTATGCTGCTGCAGCAGTTTAAGCGCGTTCGCCTCTGATCCTGCGCGCCAACTGGATATCCTTGGGCATGATGGTGACGCGTTTCGCGTGAATCGCGCACAGGTTGGTGTCTTCGAACAGACCGACGAGGTAAGCTTCGCTGGCCTCCTGCAGAGCCATAACGGCGGAGCTCTGGAAACGGAGATCGGTCTTGAAGTCCTGTGCGATCTCACGCACTAGACGCTGGAACGGAAGCTTGCGGATCAGCAGCTCGGTACTCTTCTGGTAGCGACGAATCTCACGAAGGGCCACAGTGCCGGGCCTGTAGCGATGGGGTTTCTTGACGCCACCGGTGGCCGGTGCGCTCTTGCGTGCAGCCTTCGTGGCGAGCTGTTTCCTCGGCGCCTTACCACCGGTGGATTTACGAGCGGTCTGCTTAGTACGCGCCATTGTAAACACGGAACGGAAACGGAGAATATATATTTCAATAGAAAGTAACTGCTTCAAACGAACACGTACGCGACCTACACGCTTCGAACGCACGAGAGTGAATAAAAACCGGCCCGCGATTTTCGGTCCTATTTATACTATATGGCAACGCAGCGGGCAGGAGATCGCGAGCTCCTGCACGCCCTCTCGTGTATCACTATCTAACTAAACTTGAAACCGACGCAAAATCTAAAAAATTGTATACAGTAGCAAACTGGGAAACAAATAGAGTCTAGTTTTCTAGTACCTATCGTATCGGAGTAAGTGCAAAAAAAAAAAAAAAAAAAAAAAACAGCCTGTATATAATATGTGACATGATTGTATTTGCATTATTTTTTATTAAATTATTTATAATTATGATAAAGATAGGTAGGTAGGTAGGTAGGTAGGTAGGTAGGTACGTACGGACGGACGGAGGTAAAAATTTAGTTTTAATATAATTTTAGAATAATATCGCGTAATTTATTACAAACGCATTTATATTAAATAAATACCAATACCAATAATAATAGGTAGACATTGAAGTAGGTACCTACCTACCTACCTACCTACCTACCTACTTAACATAACTCTTGCCCATGAGTGAGTGAGTGAGTGAGTACGTATGTATGTATGTATGATTCTTTATTATTATAAGTACCTACTATGTATAATATTATAATTATTGTGTTCTCGACTGTAATTGCCATTATCATATAAACATCATACCTCTGTGACGAACTAACAGTAGACTGACTCTAATATAATAATAAATACCTTAACCGTTGAAGTATGTAGTAGTAGGTTTGGTAACGAACGTTTTGACTGACATCAAGTTTAAGAAACGTGAATTTATCACATGAACATATTTGTGGCCCTGAAAAGGGCCTTTTGTTATTTCTCCTGCCATCCTACGCGCCGGTGTGAGTGCGCCATCCAGAGAGACGTTTGACGTGATCAGTTTGTCGCGAAACGTGCATCGTGCGCGTCTCGTACGTACATACATAACACACGAATACTTGAATGTACCTGTATGTATGTATGCACATTACGACGACACCAGCACGATTAACACGCACCGCATTAAACGAGACACACTGAACAAACGCACTGGGTTATACACTGTACACACGAGGCGGCGTTGGACGGGGCGTCGGCGGCACTCGGTGGCTACCGACCGCTCATTTGGAGCTGGTGTATTTGGTGACGGCCTTGGTGCCTTCACTGACGGCGTGCTTGGCGAGTTCACCGGGCAGCAGGAGTCTGACCGACGTCTGCACCTCCCTGGACGTTATGGTAGACCTCTTGTTGTAATGGGCGAGACGGGAGGCTTCGGCGGCGATACGCTCGAAGATGTCGTTCACGAACGAGTTCATGATCGACATGGCCTTGCTGGAGATACCGGTGTCGGGGTGCACCTGCTTCAGGACCTTGTAGATGTAGATGGCGTAACTCTCCTTCCTCTTGTGCTTCTTCTTCTTCTTGTCAGTCTTGGAGATGTTCTTCTGGGCTTTGCCAGACTTCTTAGCGGCTTTACCACTTGTTTTGGGCGGCATTTTGAAATAAGATGAGAACACGTGCTATCGAAACGGAGTTCAGTCGCAGTATAAAACCTTCGGCGTTTTTTTTTTTTTTTTTTTTTTTTTCGGAAGGGCATCTCGCAGTTCAACCTAGGAGGTTGTTTACTGCTTAACCGGACTTTCCTGTGGATGCCTCAACTAGTTAAGGCCTCCAGCCAGGGCTTACAATATCTTACAAGCTAAGCGACTGCGCTGAGGGCACCCCCTGCGGGGTACGGGCCTCGGCTCAGGGCGTCGCTGAGAGAGGGCAGCAAAGGGACGGGGCTGGATCGAATTATTATTATGGGCTATTTTAAAGCTATCGGGGATGTCGCGACGGCCCTCGGCGGCGAGGGCGGAATGATGGCGGTCTGTATTTGCGGATCGTACTGGTGCGTTTGTTACTCTCCTGGAGGAGAGTGATAGCGTCATCGGGGGTCGTCAGAGTGAGCCTCGGTCGGCGAATCTTACTGATTCGAGATGGAACGTATCGGGCGGCCGATACGATTAGAGGGTTTCTGTGTTTTTCAGCAGAGTCAAAGAAACGCTTAGTCAAGCGTTTCATGAACTGCTGGATAGTGGGGATTCTAAGATCGAGATGTAGGTTCTCGTTGCGAACGTAGTACGGGGCTCCCGTAGCTCTTCGCAAGAATCGGCTCTGGAGAGACTGCATCCTATGGATATGATGAGGCTTTGCGTGCGCGAAGACGGCGCACGCGAAAGTCATGATGGGACGGATGCACGTGGTGTAAATGCGCAATTTGCACTTCAGTGACAACTTGCTGCGTGCATTTACCATGCAGTGGAGCCTGCCGAGAGCGAAAGCGGCGCGCGAGCGCACCGTCTTTATGTGCTCTCCGAAAGTGAGGTGGCTATCGAGGATCACGCCTAGGTATTTCGCTTGCTTCTCCCAAGGGATCGGCTTGCCATACATCGTGATCGGGCTGGGAAGGTGGGGATTAGAGCGCGGTCTCGAGAAGAGGACCGCTTGGCTCTTGTCGGGGTTGACCTCTATTCTCCATTTCCGGAACCAAGCGCCTAGGGCGTTTGCGGACTTTTGGAGAGTGCGGGCGATAGCGCCGGGGACGCGGCCAGAACAGTAGATAGCTGTGTCATCGGCGAATAGGGCCAGATGAGCTTTCTTACTCTTTGGGATGTCGCTGGTGAACAGCGTGAAGATGAGGGGAGATAGCACAGAGCCTTGAGGGACTCCGGCGCGTATGGGATGAGGGGAGGACAGTGCTCCCTCGATGCGATAGCGGAAAGTGCGGTTCGATAGGAAGTCTCGTAGGATGAGCACGAGACGGTCCGGCACTCCGAGACGGTACAGCTTATACACTAAGCCGTTGTGCCAGACTTTATCGAATGCTTTCGCTATGTCGAAGAAGAGCGCGCCCGTCAGCCTGCCGTGCTGAAAACCAGCACTGGCGTGCTCGACTATGCGGTGTACTTGTTGGACGCAGCAGTGTTGGGTACGAAAGCCAAACTGCTCGTCGGGAATCAGGCTCTTTGCTTCGGCGTAATCTTTGAGTCGCTTATAAATAAGTCTCTCGTAGATTTTGCCGAGAACGTTGAGCAGACTGATGGGACGGTAGCTCGAAGGCTCAGACTTGGGCTTTCCCGGTTTGGGGATGCCGATGACGGTGGCTTCTTTCCAGGACTGCGGAAAGATGTTATTGCTCATGGCACCATTGAAGATGGCGGTCATGAGCATAATGAGGGAGGCGGGGAGGATTTTGAACACCTTGTTGGTGATACCATCGGAGCCGGGTGCTTTCCGGGGTTTGAGGTTTTTGATGATGTCGTGCACTTCGTCTGGAGTGACGGGAGGCAGCGGATCATCAGGGTCCTCGACGGGGGGGAGGGAGGCTCTACGTTCGACTTCAGCGTCGACCTCTAGTAGGTGAGTTCGGTCTACTGGTTGAGTACTGGGGGAGCATTGGGCCTCGAGGCTGTCGGCTAGGACCTCAGCCTTCTCGTCGCAATCGAAGGCGACGCTTCGGTCGGGACGGTTGAGAGGAGGCACAGGAACATGACCGTCAGAACGGAGATTTCTCTGTAATTGCCAGAAGGCTTGGTGAGTGGGTTCCAGTTCGCCCAGCATCTTGTCCCAGCGGGTTGAACGCAGCTCGGCTATGCGGTTCGTCACAGCGCGCTGTAGCGAGCGCATATGAGCCTTGTTCGCTGCGCAGGGAAAAGCGCTGTAGGCACGGACGGCCGCGTTCTTCTCGGTCATCAGTTCGCGCACATCGTCCGGGAGTTTCCAGCGATGATCGCTCATCGCCGGCACCTCCCTTGAACAATCGTTCAGGACTGATTGTACGTGTTCCGTGAACGAGTCGATCGCGCCCGTCGTGTCCGCGACTGACACTATCTTATCAGGAATAGTGTCCAGGTGAGGCGACTTGGTGGATTTTAAGCTTTCGCTTACTTTCCTCCAGTCGGTTATCACCTGGGTAGGGGGGGGTAGGCTAGGGTCAGAGGGACCCGATCGGGGGGCTAGCTCCACAATAACGGGGCGGTGATCAGAACTAAGCTCGTGTAGCGTCTCGATAGATTGCAAACGGAGGTTTACATTCTTGAGTAGCGCTACATCGAGGATATCGGGGCGAAGGTTGTGGTCGTGGGGGAAATGAGTGGGGGTCATCGGAGCGATGACGTCGAAATTGAGGGAGGAACAGAGGTTGTACACGATTCTACCTCTGGTAGTGGTCGTGTTACTGTTCCAGGCGGGGTGTTTGGCGTTGAGGTCGCCCGCTATAATCACGGAGTCGCTCAGGCCGAGGAGAACTGAGAGATCGCTCTGGAGGAGAGCGGGGTCTATCGAGTTGGAGGGGGGCATGTATGCCGAAATCAGGGTTATCGATTGGTGACCGGTCATACCGAGCCGACAGATAGAGACCTCGATGAGGGAAAGTGGGGGGGGGTCCATAGGAATGCAGTACAGAGCCTTCCTGTAGTAGATGAGGGTGCCACCCTTGTGACAGCGAGTCCTGTCATTGCGAACTAAACGATAGTTGGCAATTTTGGGATCTCTGTGATGCGGTTTCAGGAAGGTCTCTTGTATTAGGAAGACGTCTAATTGATGGTCACGGAGAAAGGTAACAATTTCTTCACGTTGACCTCTAACGCCGTTGGCGTTGAAATAACCTAACTTAAGGGACCGGGGTTTGGTGGTACAGGGGGACCTATTATCCATTATGGTTGTGGACGGTGGAGTTTTTCCAGGACGCTGGAGATCGCGGGGTACGCGAGAAAGACTTTACCTATGGCACTAATGTTAGCCCCGCAGGCTAAGATCTCCCTAGCCATGGGAACGGCATCGGGGTTTTTATAAATCTTCCACGCTTCGGTGATGATACCGACAGCGTCGAAGTCCGCAGAGGGAAAGGGCGCCACAGGGGCGTGGGGGGCCGGAGTCGCGGATGCGGCGGCCTTTGGGGGGGCAGTTGACTTAGCAACTGGAACAGGCGCGGGGATGTTCAGAGACATCAGCGCCGGAATGGGGGTGGCCTGTGAAGGCGCCAGAGCCGGGAAGGCTCTGATGTGGTTCAGAGGCGTCCAGGGGGACGGCCTCTGTGGGCTGAGGCGCTCCGGCAATTTGCCGGATGGCGATTCTCTTTGCTGACGGGCGTTCGCACGCTTCGTCAGCTTCGGAGAGGAGGACTTCGGGGCTTTCGGGCAGCCCCGGTAGTTTGCCGGGTGGCCGGACTGGCCACATAGCACGCAACTTGGCGGTTCCTTGCACTGCTCCCGGTCTTTCGGACGGGGGCAGTCGGCAGTGCCGTGCGCACCCAAACACTTGACGCATCTGGGTGAGGCGAAGCAGTTGCGCTGTACGTGACCGTACAGTTGGCAACGGTGACATTGACCTACAATGCTGCTCTTGTAGGGCTTCTCAATGGAGATGCCCGATAGAGAGCAGACCGATTTCACCCTGAAAATAGGGTGATGACCTTCAGTCGGGGGGCAGACAACGAGAATCGTGTCGTAGGCAGGGCCGCCCCTCGCTTTGTGCAAGCGGTGGACAGCCGAAACGGGGACATTTTGGGCCAGGAGGTCATCCTTGATGTCCTCCACCGGAATCTCCTTCGGTATGCGCTTGATCACCACACGGGTGAGCGCTTCCTCCGGGAGGGAGTATGTATGGAACGAAACGTTCCTTGATTTTAGTAGGGATGTTAGTTCCCTGAAATCGGTCGCGGAGGGAACCGCGACTTTTATACCCTGTTGGGTTGACCTGGCGTTGGTGTAAGCGATTTTTCGCTCACCACACCACTTGGACACATCCGTCCATTTCGCCTTGTCCTGGATGAACAAGGGGGGAGGGGGACGGGTTTTCTTGGGGGGGGCCTGAGGAGCCGGGGTGGATGATGCCATAGGGCTCGGCGGGCGGGTTTTCTGCTGGGAAGCAGTGACCGGGTTGGGGGCGATTTTGGCTGCTGCTACTACAGCGGCCACTGAAGGGGGGGGTGTAGGTTGCGATAAACCTTCGGCGCGACCAACAGTCATATATATATTGGCCCTCGGGGCACGCAGTTGTGGCAAGCGGTGAGGAACTACACACATCGGCGGACCAATCACAGCGCTCCTAAGCTAGAGTGTAGATCGCGCGCGGGTAGTGGGGGTGCCCGGGAGGGAGGCGAAGGAGGCGGGGGTAATGCTTGTGCGTCAGTCGTTGTTAGTGAAAATTAAATAAATAAAATAATATAATAATTTATATGTATAAAAATTAATATTGGAAAATAATATTATGATAATTATAAATAAAGATAGATAGGTAGGTAGGTAGGTAGGTAGGTAGGTTGGTTGGTTGGTAGGTACGTACCAATTTAAAAATAAATATTGAACCGATCTCTTTGTAGTTAGTTGCACACAGTCCCATAAAGGTGCACTTTTTCTTACATAAGCTTTAAGCTCATCATGCGAATTATGGGTATATACAGTATTTGGGAACATTATGATCTTAATTTTTTATTATTGTATATCGTAGGCGAACTGATGTTATCTCCTATCTGTTATTATTGTAAGCATATACACATATATAACATTTATGTATCTTACTTTATTCATAATGTGAGTAGGCCGCATCGGTGCCCGTTGAACGTGAGCATCTTTCTTTTCTTTCAACGAACAATTCAATTTTGATCGAAGGTTGAAAGGCATGATGTTGGTACCTACTCTTACAGAATATGGCAAGAAAGATAGGTACGCTTTTATTTGACGACGACAACACCGTTAAAGAAACTGTCTTTGTTATATATTCGACGAATTATATTGTGGCCCTGAAAAGGGCCTTTTGTTTTGAATGCATACGAGCGAAGAGCACCGCGCAACCGACGTAAATGTTACATCGATATACGCGCGTGCGGGGCGCTCGCACGAAGCACCGCGGTCAGATGTCGCGGCACGACGTTTAAGCCTTCTTCTCAGTCTTCTTAGGCAGCAGCACGGCCTGGATGTTCGGCAGCACGCCGCCTTGAGCGATCGTCACGCCGGAGAGAAGCTTGTTCAACTCTTCGTCGTTGCGGATTGCCAATTGGAGATGACGAGGGATGATCCTGGTCTTCTTGTTGTCTCTCGCAGCGTTGCCGGCCAACTCGAGAACCTCAGCAGCCAGATACTCCATCACGGCGGCCAAGTAGACTGGCGCACCGGCACCCACGCGCTCGGCATAGTTGCCGTTACGCAGCAGCCTGTGAATACGTCCCACCGGGAACTGAAGACCGGCACGGTTGGAACGGGACTTTGCCTTTCCCTTCACCTTGCCACCTTTGCCGCGACCGGACATAGTTGATTGGTTTCTTTATACGAATAACTCACGAAAATAACGAAACACGCGAACAGCAGTGCGCGCGTTGATACAATCCAATGTTATGTGTGCTCCGCGTCCTTTTTTTTTTTTTTTTTTTTTCGGAAGGGCATCTCGCAGTTCAACCTAGGAGGTTGTTTACTGCTTAACCGGGCTTTCCTGTGGATGCCTCAACTAGTTAAGGCCTCCAGCCAGGGCTTTCAAAAACTTACAAGCTAAGCGACTACGCTGAGGGCACCCCCTGCGGGGTACGAGCCTCGGCTCAGGGCGTCGCTGGGGGAGGACAGCAAAGGGACAGGCTGGATCGGATTAATTTTTAATTTTTAGGGGCTTTTATTTTAAAAGTTAACGGGGACGTCGCGACGGCCCTCGGCGGCGAGGGCGGAACGATGGCGGTCTGCGTTTGTGTAGTGTACTGGTACGTTTGCTACTTTCCTGTCGGAGGGTGATAGCGTCGTCGGGGGTCAGAAGGGTGTGCCTCGGTCGGCGGATCCTACTGATGCGAGAGGGAGCGTATCGGGCGGCCGATACGATTAGCGGGTTGGGGTGTTTCTCGGCAGTGTCGAGGAAACGCTTGGTCGTTCGTTTCATGAACTGCTGAACGGTGGGAATTCTGAGGTCTAAATGGAGGTTCTCGTTGCGAACGTAGAACGGGGCTCCCGTAGCTTTACGCATGAATCTATTTTGGAGGGTCTGCATCCTGTGGATATGATGGGGCTTAGCGTGGGCGAACACGGGACACGCGTAAGTCATGATGGGACGAATGCACGCGGTGTAGAGGCGCAATTTGCACTTGAGTGACAACTTGCTACGAGCATTAATGAGACAGTGAAGCCTACCGAGAGCGAAGGCGGCGCGCGAGCGCACCGTCCTTATGTGCTCACCGAAGGAGAGCTGACTATCTAGGATCACTCCTAAGTATTTGGCGCACTTTTCCCAAGGGATCGGCTTGCCGTACATGGTGATCGGGCTGGGAGGGGGGGGAGGCCGAGCGGTCGGTCGCGAGAATAGAACCGCTTGACTCTTGTCGGGGTTGACTTCGATTCTCCATTTCCGGAACCAAGCGCCTAGGACGTTGGCGGAGGTTTGGAGAATGCGGCCGATGGCATCGGGACTCTGACCGGAATAGTAAATGGCCGTGTCGTCGGCGAATAGAGCTAACTGGGCGTTCCTATTCCTGGGGATGTCGCTGGTGAACAGCGTGAACATGAGGGGAGAGAGCACGGAGCCTTGCGGGACTCCTGCGCGCAGGGGACGAGGGGAGGACAGCGCGCCCTCGATGCGATAACGGAATGTGCGGTTCGACAGAAAGTCACGTAAGATGAGCACAAGACGTTCTGGCACACCCAGTTGGTAGAGCTTGTATAGCAAGCCGTTGTGCCAGACTTTGTCGAAAGCTTTCGCTATATCGAAGAAGAGTGCGCCGGTGTAGAGGCCTCGCTGGAAGCCAGCGCTCGCGTGTTCCACGATACGGTAGACCTGTTGAACGCAACAGTGTTGGGTCCTAAAGCCGAACTGTTCGCGGGGGATGAGACTCTTCGTTTCGGCAAAATTTCTGAGACGCTTATAAATAAGCCTCTCATAAATCTTCCCGAGAACGTTGAGCAGACTGATGGGACGGTAGCTGGTGGGCTCCGACTTCGGCTTTCCCGGCTTGGGAATGCCGATGACGGTGGCCTCTTTCCAAGATTGTGGAAACATATTGTTGCTCATGGCACCATTGAAGATGGCGGCCATGAGCACTATGAGAGGGGCGGGGAGGAGCTTAAAAACCCTATTCGTGATGCCATCGGATCCGGGCGCCTTTGCCACTGCCGCCATTTTATACCCGGCCCGAGTAGCTGTGTCAGTGGGGGGGGGGGGGGCGCACAATGTACACCGTTCGTGAAACGCGCAAGCGCGCTCTCGACCGGCGTCACGTGTATTGGGTAGGGTATGAGTAGAGAGGTAAAGAAAGAAATCTATCTTATTATCTATAATAAATAAGTATATGATTTTGCATGAGTGAGTGATGGAAAACTTTTGTACCTATCTATTTTCATAATATAGAAAACTTAAGATTTGACTGTAAAAGTAGGTAGGTAGTTGCATTATTTTATTATACTTGTAGGTTTTCTGCATTACAGCCTGTCTCCCCCCCCCCCCCCCCCCCCATGCGTTCTTTACAATAAGGGTTTATGCTATTATGTAATTTTTTGTTTTTTTTTTTTTTTTTTTTATTATTATTATTTCACCGACCATACGTTTCTTTGTGATAATTGATCATACCTATGATTAATTATTATTGTAAACCGAAACGTTAATTACTCAGACTCTCGTGTTATAAGAAACGAATATTGTTCATATTCATGATAGTATTGTTAGCCCTGAAAAGGGCTTTTTGGTGTGCGCTCGGTGAGCGCCGCGATTGAGAGCGCATGCACGCGCACTAAGCGTCTCGTCGCCGTCGTAGTTTCTTCAGTTCCTTGCTTGCTTGCTTGCTTCTGATGAATCGTTGGTGACGAGCTCGAGACACGTTCGAGCGCGTTCTGCACCCTCCTTCCCGAGGACGGTAGACGTACGGTACGTACTACGTGCGCGCGGTTGGACAATGATGGAAAAGCGCTGAGCGCGCGCGCACTCCCTCGCTTCCGCACAGTACACACATCATCGCGTAATGTAGTGTAGCTGTAGGTACGGGAGGAGACACACACACACACACACACTGATCAGCTGCTCGCTGTTGCTGTTGCTGTTGTTGATGCATCGGTGTACCTAGCGCCGCTGTCGTCGTCGTCGTCGTCGCCGTCGCCGGTGTAACGCGAATGCGACCGTAGCTTACTTCTTGGCGGCGGACGCTTTCTTGGCTGCCGGCTTAGACTTGGGTGTAGCAGCGGCCTTCTTGGGTTTAGGCGCTTTAGGTTTCTTGGTTGGCGGTTTCGCAGTCTTCTTAGCTTTAGGTGCGGCCGCTCCCTTCGCCTTAGCGGGTGCGGCTGCCTTCTTGGGCGCCGGCTTCTTCTTGGCGGCGGCGGCAGCCTTCTTGTCCTTAGCCGCGGCGGCGGCGGACGCCTTGGACTTCGAAGGTGAACCCGAAGCGGCGGACGCGGCGGCGGCTGCCTTCTTGGTCTTGGCGCCAGCGGCGGAGGCGGTCGCCTTCTTGGTCTTCGCAGCCGCAGAGGCGGGCGCCTTACCGGCAGCTTTGCTGGCGGCGCCGGCGGGTTTCTTGGCCGCGGACGATTTCGACTCGAGCTTGAAAGAGCCGGAGGCACCCTTGCCCTTGGTCTGGATCAGTGCGCCAGATTCGACGGCGCTCTTCAGATATTTCCTTATGAACGGTGCCAGTTTCTCCGCGTCGACTTTGTACTGGGCGGCGATGTACTTCTTGATAGCCTGTAGCGAAGATCCGCTACGCTCCTTCATCTCCTTGATGGCGTTGTTGACCATCTCAGATGTTTTGGGATGGGTCGGCTTCGCCTTCGGTTTCTTGGCTGCTGCACCGGCGCCGCCGGCCTGTCTCGCCTGCTTCTTCGCCGGTGTAGCGGGTGCCGGAGCCTCGGTAGCGACTGCGGTGTCTGCCATTGTAGTAGATATCGTTTGTTTTGTGTGTATCAACAACAACGTAAATACGTAGGGAACGCGAGCGAACGAACGAACGAACTAACGAACGAGTACGAGTGAGGTTAGAGACTCGGAATACTCAGATGTCGCCACTTATAGGTTTTTAAAATTCCGTGCGCGAACGCCTAAGCACGACGGAACTTTACCGTAACGAGCGCCGCGATGTCGCGGGACGTTTTCTCGTATGAACGCTTGAAAGTTTTCACTAACACGTATCTAATAAAATAAATATAATTAATGGTTAACGGCGCGATGGCGTACAAGTGTTTATAGTTTCGGATAGGTCATGAAGTTGACTATGCGGGTGTGCGAATTTAGGGAGCGCCGCGTGTCAGTTTAGACGGTGGCGGTGTTTTATTTTGACGACTGCGTACGAAGCGTAGGTCGGGTCCCGTTCAAAATGTTATTTTCTCTATAAAAGTGATAGTTAGTGCCGATCGAGGTCGACGCGTCAACAGGGAGGATATCGAGCTTGTGTGGTGACAGGACTTCGTCGATATCACACAGTCTTGCGAACGTATTATCGACCTAAAAGTGAACCGTCGTAAAACACCGCGACCGCCGAACTGTTAAGGACGGACGACTCCGTCCAGGACGTGCAACCTATTAATATACTAATAATAAAAGACGAAAGCGCCCTTCGATAAGCTTATCGTGTGCAGATCGGGACTACCGCATATCAAAGCTTACTTACCTAACATAACAACGACAGACTGGATGCGACACGACAATAGAGAGAAGCGTTCGCGCTCGCTCGCCACTATAGTAAGTAGTACCACCACACCACACCAGTCCTCGTACCGTGGTGGCCGACGGTGCGGGGCTGTCTCTTCGCAGTGATAGCAGTACTTATTAATTAGTAACAAAATAAAATATAACGTCAGTAAACTTATAGAAGTAAACATAGACCCGATACAGGTACACACACACCTACCTAAATCACACGACATAAACAAACGGCATGCACGCACACCGACGGTAGAGCTAGGGCAAACGAATAGGTAGGTACTAATACTAATACTACAGCTAGTTTACGTGTCCGTATATTTCTTTCAATTTCAGGTATTAAGTACTACTATTGCTGCTGCTGCTGCTGCTGCTGCTGCTGCCGCCGCCGCCGCCGCTGCTGCCGCTGCTGCCGCCGCCGCCGCCGCCGCCGCCGCCGCCGCCGCCGCCGCCGCCGCCGCCGCCGCCGCCGCCGCCGCCGCCGCCGCCGCCGCCGCTACTACTACTACAACTACAACTACAACTAGTACAGCAGCACCAGAAAGAGCAACAGAAGCAGGTAATTTTTATTATTTCGTAGTTGGTGTACGTGTATTATATAGGTAATATAATAGTTATGTGTGTAGGTAGGTAGGTACGTACGTACATATACTAAATACGATATAAGTTGACCAGACTATATAGGTTAGGGGTACGCGTCTTTTAGACAACTCCATAAAAGAAACATTTTTAATAATATCGAACCATATGCGGCCCTGAAAAGGGCCTTTTTTGATGTGCGCTTCTATATACGCATGGTTGACACCACGGTATTTAGAGCTGGTTGCGCCAGGCAACACGTACACGTACGAGTGCAGGTGTTTAACCGCCGAAACCGTACAGGGTGCGACCCTGGCGCTTCAGAGCGTAGACGACGTCCATGGCGGTGACGGTCTTCCTCTTGGCGTGCTCGGTGTATGTGACCGCGTCGCGGATCACGTTCTCTAGGAACACCTTGAGCACACCGCGAGTCTCTTCATAGATCAGACCGGAGATACGTTTCACGCCGCCTCTGCGAGCCAGACGACGGATGGCTGGCTTCGTGATACCTTGGATGTTATCACGAAGTACCTTCCTGTGACGCTTGGCTCCTCCTTTTCCCAGACCCTTTCCTCCCTTACCGCGACCGGTCATCTTCTCTGCTGATGTGAATGTGTAGTACTTGTACGATAATAAACTTGCTGAACAGCCAGCACACGGATGCGCGCACACACGACCAACGCGAACGACTGACTGGGTATTTTTTGACCCGCCCGTTCCTCTTATATTTATACTAAACGAGGGGCTCTGCGGGTGGCGGGGCAGTAACGAGTGGCAGAGGGGCGCGGGGCGAGGCAAAGCGAGCCGATGCTCGTCGTTGGTTGGCCAGACAGACAGATAGATGGGTATTTCTTCGCGAACATCAAAAAATAGAGGTAAAATAAATTTAAAAAAAATAATAATAATAAATAGGTAAGCGATAACGATGACGACGACAATAATAATATAGAGGTAAGTACCTACGTAGACTCCTACGTTTGTAATAGATCATCATAATAATAAGAAATACCTATAGATAGGTACCTACCTACCTACCTACCTACCTACACTAAACGTAACGATTGCCATAAGACAAGTTCTTTGATCAATATAATAAATTATAAGTACTGAATGATTTGCCTATGCCTTCAATTTTGTTAGGTAAATTCTATAGAGACTAGACTATAGTTAGTTAGTTAGTTAGTTACTTAGGTTCGATGTTAAACGACTTTCATTTAGTGAGTGTACGTATTATTTATACGTACCTACCTACTTTAATGTGTAGATTGCGTTACGTTTTTATGACGTCTGATGTAAAGAAACATTCATAATAATCAGAAACATATGTGGCCCTGAAAAGGGCCTTTTATGTGAACGCACAGTCACAAACGGCACACTGCCACAGACACGTAGCACTGCACAATGGCAGTCAACGTGAAGGACGGTGTGTTGTATTGTGTGCGACGTATGCTGCTGCAGCAGTTTAAGCGCGTTCGCCTCTGATCCTGCGCGCCAACTGGATATCCTTGGGCATGATGGTGACGCGTTTCGCGTGAATCGCGCACAGGTTGGTGTCTTCGAACAGACCGACGAGGTAAGCTTCGCTGGCCTCCTGCAGAGCCATAACGGCGGAGCTCTGGAAACGGAGATCGGTCTTGAAGTCCTGTGCGATCTCACGCACTAGACGCTGGAACGGAAGCTTGCGGATCAGCAGCTCGGTACTCTTCTGGTAGCGACGAATCTCACGAAGGGCCACAGTGCCGGGCCTGTAGCGATGGGGTTTCTTGACGCCACCGGTGGCCGGTGCGCTCTTGCGTGCAGCCTTCGTGGCGAGCTGTTTCCTCGGCGCCTTACCACCGGTGGATTTACGAGCGGTCTGCTTAGTACGCGCCATTGTAAACACGGAACGGAAACGGAGAATATATATTTCAATAGAAAGTAACTGCTTCAAACGAACACGTACGCGACCTACACGCTTCGAACGCACGAGAGTGAATAAAAACCGGCCCGCGATTTTCGGTCCTATTTATACTATATGGCAACGCAGCGGGCAGGAGATCGCGAGCTCCTGCACGCCCTCTCGTGTATCACTATCTAACTAAACTTGAAACCGACGCAAAATCTAAAAAATTGTATACAGTAGCAAACTGGGAAACAAATAGAGTCTAGTTTTCTAGTACCTATCGTATCGGAGTAAGTGCAAAAAAAAAAAAAAAAAAAAAAAACAGCCTGTATATAATATGTGACATGATTGTATTTGCATTATTTTTTATTAAATTATTTATAATTATGATAAAGATAGGTAGGTAGGTAGGTAGGTAGGTAGGTAGGTACGTACGGACGGACGGAGGTAAAAATTTAGTTTTAATATAATTTTAGAATAATATCGCGTAATTTATTACAAACGCATTTATATTAAATAAATACCAATACCAATAATAATAGGTAGACATTGAAGTAGGTACCTACCTACCTACCTACCTACCTACCTACTTAACATAACTCTTGCCCATGAGTGAGTGAGTGAGTGAGTACGTATGTATGTATGTATGATTCTTTATTATTATAAGTACCTACTATGTATAATATTATAATTATTGTGTTCTCGACTGTAATTGCCATTATCATATAAACATCATACCTCTGTGACGAACTAACAGTAGACTGACTCTAATATAATAATAAATACCTTAACCGTTGAAGTATGTAGTAGTAGGTTTGGTAACGAACGTTTTGACTGACATCAAGTTTAAGAAACGTGAATTTATCACATGAACATATTTGTGGCCCTGAAAAGGGCCTTTTGTTATTTCTCCTGCCATCCTACGCGCCGGTGTGAGTGCGCCATCCAGAGAGACGTTTGACGTGATCAGTTTGTCGCGAAACGTGCATCGTGCGCGTCTCGTACGTACATACATAACACACGAATACTTGAATGTACCTGTATGTATGTATGCACATTACGACGACACCAGCACGATTAACACGCACCGCATTAAACGAGACACACTGAACAAACGCACTGGGTTATACACTGTACACACGAGGCGGCGTTGGACGGGGCGTCGGCGGCACTCGGTGGCTACCGACCGCTCATTTGGAGCTGGTGTATTTGGTGACGGCCTTGGTGCCTTCACTGACGGCGTGCTTGGCGAGTTCACCGGGCAGCAGGAGTCTGACCGACGTCTGCACCTCCCTGGACGTTATGGTAGACCTCTTGTTGTAATGGGCGAGACGGGAGGCTTCGGCGGCGATACGCTCGAAGATGTCGTTCACGAACGAGTTCATGATCGACATGGCCTTGCTGGAGATACCGGTGTCGGGGTGCACCTGCTTCAGGACCTTGTAGATGTAGATGGCGTAACTCTCCTTCCTCTTGTGCTTCTTCTTCTTCTTGTCAGTCTTGGAGATGTTCTTCTGGGCTTTGCCAGACTTCTTAGCGGCTTTACCACTTGTTTTGGGCGGCATTTTGAAATAAGATGAGAACACGTGCTATCGAAACGGAGTTCAGTCGCAGTATAAAACCTTCGGCGCGACCAACAGTCATATATATATTGGCCCTCGGGGCACGCAGTTGTGGCAAGCGGTGAGGAACTACACACATCGGCGGACCAATCACAGCGCTCCTAAGCTAGAGTGTAGATCGCGCGCGGGTAGTGGGGGTGCCCGGGAGGGAGGCGAAGGAGGCGGGGGTAATGCTTGTGCGTCAGTCGTTGTTAGTGAAAATTAAATAAATAAAATAATATAATAATTTATATGTATAAAAATTAATATTGGAAAATAATATTATGATAATTATAAATAAAGATAGATAGGTAGGTAGGTAGGTAGGTAGGTAGGTTGGTTGGTTGGTAGGTACGTACCAATTTAAAAATAAATATTGAACCGATCTCTTTGTAGTTAGTTGCACACAGTCCCATAAAGGTGCACTTTTTCTTACATAAGCTTTAAGCTCATCATGCGAATTATGGGTATATACAGTATTTGGGAACATTATGATCTTAATTTTTTATTATTGTATATCGTAGGCGAACTGATGTTATCTCCTATCTGTTATTATTGTAAGCATATACACATATATAACATTTATGTATCTTACTTTATTCATAATGTGAGTAGGCCGCATCGGTGCCCGTTGAACGTGAGCATCTTTCTTTTCTTTCAACGAACAATTCAATTTTGATCGAAGGTTGAAAGGCATGATGTTGGTACCTACTCTTACAGAATATGGCAAGAAAGATAGGTACGCTTTTATTTGACGACGACAACACCGTTAAAGAAACTGTCTTTGTTATATATTCGACGAATTATATTGTGGCCCTGAAAAGGGCCTTTTGTTTTGAATGCATACGAGCGAAGAGCACCGCGCAACCGACGTAAATGTTACATCGATATACGCGCGTGCGGGGCGCTCGCACGAAGCACCGCGGTCAGATGTCGCGGCACGACGTTTAAGCCTTCTTCTCAGTCTTCTTAGGCAGCAGCACGGCCTGGATGTTCGGCAGCACGCCGCCTTGAGCGATCGTCACGCCGGAGAGAAGCTTGTTCAACTCTTCGTCGTTGCGGATTGCCAATTGGAGATGACGAGGGATGATCCTGGTCTTCTTGTTGTCTCTCGCAGCGTTGCCGGCCAACTCGAGAACCTCAGCAGCCAGATACTCCATCACGGCGGCCAAGTAGACTGGCGCACCGGCACCCACGCGCTCGGCATAGTTGCCGTTACGCAGCAGCCTGTGAATACGTCCCACCGGGAACTGAAGACCGGCACGGTTGGAACGGGACTTTGCCTTTCCCTTCACCTTGCCACCTTTGCCGCGACCGGACATAGTTGATTGGTTTCTTTATACGAATAACTCACGAAAATAACGAAACACGCGAACAGCAGTGCGCGCGTTGATACAATCCAATGTTATGTGTGCTCCGCGTCCGCCACTGCCGCCATTTTATACCCGGCCCGAGTAGCTGTGTCAGTGGGGGGGGGGGGGGCGCACAATGTACACCGTTCGTGAAACGCGCAAGCGCGCTCTCGACCGGCGTCACGTGTATTGGGTAGGGTATGAGTAGAGAGGTAAAGAAAGAAATCTATCTTATTATCTATAATAAATAAGTATATGATTTTGCATGAGTGAGTGATGGAAAACTTTTGTACCTATCTATTTTCATAATATAGAAAACTTAAGATTTGACTGTAAAAGTAGGTAGGTAGTTGCATTATTTTATTATACTTGTAGGTTTTCTGCATTACAGCCTGTCTCCCCCCCCCCCCCCCCCCCCATGCGTTCTTTACAATAAGGGTTTATGCTATTATGTAATTTTTTGTTTTTTTTTTTTTTTTTTTTATTATTATTATTTCACCGACCATACGTTTCTTTGTGATAATTGATCATACCTATGATTAATTATTATTGTAAACCGAAACGTTAATTACTCAGACTCTCGTGTTATAAGAAACGAATATTGTTCATATTCATGATAGTATTGTTAGCCCTGAAAAGGGCTTTTTGGTGTGCGCTCGGTGAGCGCCGCGATTGAGAGCGCATGCACGCGCACTAAGCGTCTCGTCGCCGTCGTAGTTTCTTCAGTTCCTTGCTTGCTTGCTTGCTTCTGATGAATCGTTGGTGACGAGCTCGAGACACGTTCGAGCGCGTTCTGCACCCTCCTTCCCGAGGACGGTAGACGTACGGTACGTACTACGTGCGCGCGGTTGGACAATGATGGAAAAGCGCTGAGCGCGCGCGCACTCCCTCGCTTCCGCACAGTACACACATCATCGCGTAATGTAGTGTAGCTGTAGGTACGGGAGGAGACACACACACACACACACACTGATCAGCTGCTCGCTGTTGCTGTTGCTGTTGTTGATGCATCGGTGTACCTAGCGCCGCTGTCGTCGTCGTCGTCGTCGCCGTCGCCGGTGTAACGCGAATGCGACCGTAGCTTACTTCTTGGCGGCGGACGCTTTCTTGGCTGCCGGCTTAGACTTGGGTGTAGCAGCGGCCTTCTTGGGTTTAGGCGCTTTAGGTTTCTTGGTTGGCGGTTTCGCAGTCTTCTTAGCTTTAGGTGCGGCCGCTCCCTTCGCCTTAGCGGGTGCGGCTGCCTTCTTGGGCGCCGGCTTCTTCTTGGCGGCGGCGGCAGCCTTCTTGTCCTTAGCCGCGGCGGCGGCGGACGCCTTGGACTTCGAAGGTGAACCCGAAGCGGCGGACGCGGCGGCGGCTGCCTTCTTGGTCTTGGCGCCAGCGGCGGAGGCGGTCGCCTTCTTGGTCTTCGCAGCCGCAGAGGCGGGCGCCTTACCGGCAGCTTTGCTGGCGGCGCCGGCGGGTTTCTTGGCCGCGGACGATTTCGACTCGAGCTTGAAAGAGCCGGAGGCACCCTTGCCCTTGGTCTGGATCAGTGCGCCAGATTCGACGGCGCTCTTCAGATATTTCCTTATGAACGGTGCCAGTTTCTCCGCGTCGACTTTGTACTGGGCGGCGATGTACTTCTTGATAGCCTGTAGCGAAGATCCGCTACGCTCCTTCATCTCCTTGATGGCGTTGTTGACCATCTCAGATGTTTTGGGATGGGTCGGCTTCGCCTTCGGTTTCTTGGCTGCTGCACCGGCGCCGCCGGCCTGTCTCGCCTGCTTCTTCGCCGGTGTAGCGGGTGCCGGAGCCTCGGTAGCGACTGCGGTGTCTGCCATTGTAGTAGATATCGTTTGTTTTGTGTGTATCAACAACAACGTAAATACGTAGGGAACGCGAGCGAACGAACGAACGAACTAACGAACGAGTACGAGTGAGGTTAGAGACTCGGAATACTCAGATGTCGCCACTTATAGGTTTTTAAAATTCCGTGCGCGAACGCCTAAGCACGACGGAACTTTACCGTAACGAGCGCCGCGATGTCGCGGGACGTTTTCTCGTATGAACGCTTGAAAGTTTTCACTAACACGTATCTAATAAAATAAATATAATTAATGGTTAACGGCGCGATGGCGTACAAGTGTTTATAGTTTCGGATAGGTCATGAAGTTGACTATGCGGGTGTGCGAATTTAGGGAGCGCCGCGTGTCAGTTTAGACGGTGGCGGTGTTTTATTTTGACGACTGCGTACGAAGCGTAGGTCGGGTCCCGTTCAAAATGTTATTTTCTCTATAAAAGTGATAGTTAGTGCCGATCGAGGTCGACGCGTCAACAGGGAGGATATCGAGCTTGTGTGGTGACAGGACTTCGTCGATATCACACAGTCTTGCGAACGTATTATCGACCTAAAAGTGAACCGTCGTAAAACACCGCGACCGCCGAACTGTTAAGGACGGACGACTCCGTCCAGGACGTGCAACCTATTAATATACTAATAATAAAAGACGAAAGCGCCCTTCGATAAGCTTATCGTGTGCAGATCGGGACTACCGCATATCAAAGCTTACTTACCTAACATAACAACGACAGACTGGATGCGACACGACAATAGAGAGAAGCGTTCGCGCTCGCTCGCCACTATAGTAAGTAGTACCACCACACCACACCAGTCCTCGTACCGTGGTGGCCGACGGTGCGGGGCTGTCTCTTCGCAGTGATAGCAGTACTTATTAATTAGTAACAAAATAAAATATAACGTCAGTAAACTTATAGAAGTAAACATAGACCCGATACAGGTACACACACACCTACCTAAATCACACGACATAAACAAACGGCATGCACGCACACCGACGGTAGAGCTAGGGCAAACGAATAGGTAGGTACTAATACTAATACTACAGCTAGTTTACGTGTCCGTATATTTCTTTCAATTTCAGGTATTAAGTACTACTATTGCTGCTGCTGCTGCTGCTGCTGCTGCTGCCGCCGCCGCCGCCGCTGCTGCCGCTGCTGCCGCCGCCGCCGCCGCCGCCGCCGCCGCCGCCGCCGCCGCCGCCGCCGCCGCCGCCGCCGCCGCCGCCGCCGCCGCCGCCGCCGCTACTACTACTACAACTACAACTACAACTAGTACAGCAGCACCAGAAAGAGCAACAGAAGCAGGTAATTTTTATTATTTCGTAGTTGGTGTACGTGTATTATATAGGTAATATAATAGTTATGTGTGTAGGTAGGTAGGTACGTACGTACATATACTAAATACGATATAAGTTGACCAGACTATATAGGTTAGGGGTACGCGTCTTTTAGACAACTCCATAAAAGAAACATTTTTAATAATATCGAACCATATGCGGCCCTGAAAAGGGCCTTTTTTGATGTGCGCTTCTATATACGCATGGTTGACACCACGGTATTTAGAGCTGGTTGCGCCAGGCAACACGTACACGTACGAGTGCAGGTGTTTAACCGCCGAAACCGTACAGGGTGCGACCCTGGCGCTTCAGAGCGTAGACGACGTCCATGGCGGTGACGGTCTTCCTCTTGGCGTGCTCGGTGTATGTGACCGCGTCGCGGATCACGTTCTCTAGGAACACCTTGAGCACACCGCGAGTCTCTTCATAGATCAGACCGGAGATACGTTTCACGCCGCCTCTGCGAGCCAGACGACGGATGGCTGGCTTCGTGATACCTTGGATGTTATCACGAAGTACCTTCCTGTGACGCTTGGCTCCTCCTTTTCCCAGACCCTTTCCTCCCTTACCGCGACCGGTCATCTTCTCTGCTGATGTGAATGTGTAGTACTTGTACGATAATAAACTTGCTGAACAGCCAGCACACGGATGCGCGCACACACGACCAACGCGAACGACTGACTGGGTATTTTTTGACCCGCCCGTTCCTCTTATATTTATACTAAACGAGGGGCTCTGCGGGTGGCGGGGCAGTAACGAGTGGCAGAGGGGCGCGGGGCGAGGCAAAGCGAGCCGATGCTCGTCGTTGGTTGGCCAGACAGACAGATAGATGGGTATTTCTTCGCGAACATCAAAAAATAGAGGTAAAATAAATTTAAAAAAAATAATAATAATAAATAGGTAAGCGATAACGATGACGACGACAATAATAATATAGAGGTAAGTACCTACGTAGACTCCTACGTTTGTAATAGATCATCATAATAATAAGAAATACCTATAGATAGGTACCTACCTACCTACCTACCTACCTACACTAAACGTAACGATTGCCATAAGACAAGTTCTTTGATCAATAT